>LR991052.1:52427735-54927735 GCA_905163555.1 Notocelia uddmanniana
GGTACAGCTAAGGCTTGTCCTATTGTTCTGCTCCTAATATGAGCAAGATGACATTCTGCCACACCATACCTATTCCAGTATTGATGAATTATACAAAAATATATTTCTAAATAATTTGTCAAAATTATGTTGTTATATTACTCATTATTTGAATATACTAGAATAAACCTTTACTACTGTTTTATATATTTATGACAGCAATTTTTATGAACTAATTATTACAAAAAAAAAAAAAAAATTGACACTCTTTGGAGGAGGAGGAGGCCTATGTCCAGCAGTGAAAGTCCTTTGACTGATATGCTAATGATGAAACAAATTTTGGGAGCCCTCTATATATTTGTATTAAAAAATTATTTATCGAATCACTCATACAATTAAGTGTACATATCATGGCATCTTTTAACACTAATGAGGCAGTGTGTAGAATACCTGGGGGTGTGGAATGCTTTGCTCTTTTACTGGTCCACCAGCAGTGTGTAAATTAACTCATCTTTTATACACATGACCGGCTGCATTTTCAGTACCGTATAGAAAGGTACCCAACATTTTAGGTATATCAATATAGTAGCTAGGTACAGAATACAGATTCCTGATAACATATACATTTACCTGAGCTGAGGAGCATATTGAAATACATAAGGTCTAAGGTCACATGTCCCTAGCATATATTAGAAATATATAATAATAATAATAATAATAATAATAAATTGTTGTTTATTTAGGTATGAACCCATTTGTTACAGTATTTCAGACTAAACATTAAACAATTGAAAATATTATATTAATTAAAAATGTTCATTGGAACAATGCCATTATTGGCGCCTTATTTTTACGGTAGCAGGTTGTGTACACCACGTTAACAATGTTGTTCGTCGATTCGCTCACTCTCCCGACAAAGGACCAGTGTCTCTTACGCATTGTTGCATAGAAGTCATCCACTCTGTTCGCGGCGAACATACCAGACGCACTGCACCGCCACGGTAGCCGTAACATTGCACGAAACGCGTTATTGTACTGTACTCTGAGTCTGTTGAACGTCCGCTTCGTGCAATGGTACCACAGGTGACTAGTATAGAACGCCTGGCAATAAGCCCCAAACAGAGTTATTTTGACTTGGTCAGAGCAGTGAGCGAACCGGCGCGCCAACATGTTACTACGCATGGCTATGGCCCGTCGCTGTCTTTCGAGATCGTCATCGTCTTTAAGTCTGTCTGTCAGAATATGTCCGAGATACTTAAAACTATTCACCATTTTTAATTCGGTCCCGTTCAATCTAACGGGTGGAACTACATCAGGTCCCTTGCCGTACTTAAAGACCATTATCTCGGACTTTATAACATTATATTTTAGTCCATGTAATGCAGCATAACGCTCACATATAGAGATCAATATCCTTAGGCCCATAATAGAGGGGCTCAGCAGGACCATGTCGTCAGCATAGCTGAGATTGTTGGCACATACGCCTGCTACGTGACATCCGACTGCTGCCCTGCTGAGCTCCTCTATTAGTTCATTCATATAAAGGTTGAACAGTAATGGCGATGTCAGTCCACCCTGCCTAACCCCACAATTCAGTTTATATGGGTCAGAATTGCTACTTCCCCATTTAACACTATTTGTTTGATTCGCATACCAATACTCAAACAGACTGGCTATTCTTCTCGGCACCCCGGCCTTCGATACCTTTTCCCACAGTAAACCATAATCAATGGTATCAAAAGCGCGGCTCAAATCCAAGAAACAGGCGTACACCGACGTCTTATTCTTTAGATATCGGTTTACAGTGTTTTTGAGACAAAATATAGCCATGTCTGTCGAGAGACCCGGACGGAACCCAAACTGGGCATCGTTTAATTTAACGTGCTCGGCCAGTATTGGGTTAATTAGCCTTTCAAGTACTTTTGAGAACACTGTGGCTAAAGAAATAGGCCTATAATTAGACGGGTCACTGAGATCGCCCGTCCTGTTTTTTACAATCGGCACTACATTCGTTTTCATGAACTCTTCCGGCAAGAAACCGTGCAATAAACATAAATTAAATAGTCGCGCCATTTTTTGATGTAGTAATGGGCCGCCATACAAAATATGTTCAATACTTAGACCATCGTGTCCCGGCGACTTACCTCGTTTCATTTTTCTAACACAATGCCATACCATATCTTGCGTAATAAACAACTCAGGACCGGTCGCCGGGTCACCACAGTCCCGCACGCTGTCGGAGCGAGATTTCCGTGCGTTTTGGGGCGAGTTGTCTAACTTAAATTGTTTACTGAACATATTAGCTATTTCCTTTTCATTATGTATTCCATTCACTGACATTGGTCTACTCGGTTTGTAACTTAATTTATTAGTTTCTTTCCAAAACTGAGAGAAGTTCCCTGCAGACCTGTGAGTTGCTACAATATCCATTTTAATACGTTCTTGATTTCGTTGGCACCAACTTAACTTATTTTTAAATAACTTTCGTTTATTAGTCATTTCTTCGTACACGGGACCTGACGCAGGCGAACCCTGCAACAACCAGATCCTATGCGCTTCCCGTGCGTTATTGTACAATGGTAGCACATGATAATTCCAACCAGTAACTTTATTTTTCTTTATTCTACTTGAAGACGTCAGCTCTGCAGCTGTTTGGATGGATTTAATTATGTCATGATAAAACTTACTGATAAGCAACAAATGCATTGAGTTGTTGCAGGTTTCGCCACAGTTATCGATATACATATTCACATTTCTCAAAAACTTATTACATAACAAGTTATACCTCTGTATTTGCTCGTCACTCCTATTTCCCCAGAGGACTTTATTTACAGCAATGGGACAGGGAATTCTCTTTATATCTATGAGACTCATATCACATTCTATCTGCAGGGGGTAGTGGTCCGACCAATACACATCGTAAAGCACACGGGCACTCACGCACAGTTTACGAGTACACTCCGTCACGATGCAATGATCAAGCCAGCTTTTAGATCCCTGAACATCACTTTTGAAAGAAAAAGTTCCACTTGACTCACCTATATCATATATCTATGGGGTATTTTCTAATAGATTCTAGAGACATAAAGAGATGTAGATCAACAAACTGCTTTATTTTTCAAAATGAGAATGATTGAAACATAGGCAGCGTCTCATGGAAAACTTAATAAATTTGAAAAAAGTTTTAGGCTGCTAGGTGAAATTCTGGATTTTGAGATAGCTAAGGTCTTTCAATGTTCACAAATTTACCTCATTTGAAAGAGTTTTTTAAGCCGCTTCTAATGATACTAGACACAAAGTGTAATGTAGGCAGCGTCTCATGGAAAACTTAATAAATTCGAAAAAAGTTTTAGGCTGCTAGGTGAAATTCTGGATTTTGAGATAGCCACGGTCTTTCAATGTTCATGAATTTACCTCATTTGAAAGAGTTTTTAAGCCGCTTCTAACGATACTAGACACAAAGTGTAATGTAGGCAGCGTCTCATGGAAAACTTAATAAATTCGAAAAAGTTTTAGGCTGCTAGGTGAAATTATGGATTTTGAGATAGCTACGGTCTTTCAATGTTGACGAATTTACCTGATTTGAAAGATTTTTTTAAGCCGCTTCTAATGATACTAAACACAAAGTGTAATGTAGGCAGCGTCTCATGGAAAACTTAATAAATTCGAAAAAAGTTTTAGGCTGCTAGGTGAAATTCTGGATTTTGAGATAGCTACGGTCTCTCAATGTTGACGACTTTACCTCATTTGAAAGATTTTTTTAAGCCGCTTCTAATGATACTAAACACAAAGTGTAATGTAGGCAGCGTCTCATGGAAAACTTAATAAATTCGAAAAAAGTTTTAGGCTGCTAGGTAAAATTCTGGATTTTGAGATAGCCACGGTCTTTCAATGTTCACGAATTTACATCATTTAAAAGAGTTTTTTAAGCCGCTTCTAACGATACTAGACACAAAGTGTAATGTAGGCAGCGTCTCATGGAAAACTTAATAAATTCGAAAAACGTTTTAGGCTGCTAGGTGAAATTCTGGATTTTGAGATAGCTACGGTCTTTCAATGTTCACGAATTTACCTCATTTGAAAGATTTTTTAAGCCGCTTCTAATGATACTAGACACAAAGTGTAATGTAGGCAGCGTCTCATGGAAAACTTAATAAATTCGAAAAAGTTTTAGGCTGCTAGGTGAAATTATGCATTTTGAGATAGCTACGGTCTTTCAATGTTGACGAATTTACCTCATTTGAAAGATTTTTTTAAGCCGCTTCTAATGATATTAAACACAAAGTGTAATGTAGGCAGCGTCTCATGAAAAACTTGAAATAATCGAAAAAAGTTTTAGGCTGCTAGGTGAAATTCTGGATTTTGAGATAGTTACGGTCTTTCAATGTTCACGAATTTACCTCATTTGAAAGATTTTTTTAAGCCGCTTCTAATGATACTAGACACAAAGTGTAATGTAGGCAGCGTCTCATGGAAAACTTAATAAATTCGAAAAATGTTTTAGGCTGCTAGGTGAAATTCTAGATTTTGAGATAGCTACGGTCTTTCAATGTTCACGAATTTACCTCATCAGAAAGATTTTTTTTAAGCCGCTTCTAATTATACTAGACACAAAGTGTAATGTAGGCAGCGTCTCATGGAAAACTTAATAAATTCGGAAAAAGTTTTAGGCTGCTAGGTGAAATTCTGGATTTTGAGATAGCCACGGTCTTTCAATGTTCACGAATTTACATCATTTAAAAGAGTTTTTTAAGCCGCTTCTAACGATACTAGACACAAAGTGTAATGTAGGCAGCGTCTCATGGAAAACTTAATAAATTCGAAAAAGTTTTAGGCTGCTAGGTGAAATTATGCATTTTGAGATAGCTACGGTCTTTCAATGTTGACGAATTTACCTCATTTGAAAGATTTTTTTAAGCCGCTTCTAACGATACTAGACACAAAGTGTAATGTAGGCAGCGTCTCATGGAAAACTTAATAAATTCGAAAAACGTTTTAGGCTGCTAGGTGAAATTCTGGATTTTGAGATAGCTACGGTCTTTCAATGTTCACGAATTTACCTCATTTGAAAGATTTTTTAAGCCGCTTCTAATGATACTAGACACAAAGTGTAATGTAGGCAGCGTCTCATGGAAAACTTAATAAATTCGAAAAAGTTTTAGGCTGCTAGGTGAAATTATGCATTTTGAGATAGCTACGGTCTTTCAATGTTGACGAATTTACCTCATTTGAAAGATTTTTTTAAGCCGCTTCTAATGATATTAAACACAAAGTGTAATGTAGGCAGCGTCTCATGAAAAACTTGAAATAATCGAAAAAAGTTTTAGGCTGCTAGGTGAAATTCTGGATTTTGAGATAGTTACGGTCTTTCAATGTTCACGAATTTACCTCATTTGAAAGATTTTTTTAAGCCGCTTCTAATGATACTAGACACAAAGTGTAATGTAGGCAGCGTCTCATGGAAAACTTAATAAATTCGAAAAATGTTTTAGGCTGCTAGGTGAAATTCTAGATTTTGAGATAGCTACGGTCTTTCAATGTTCACGAATTTACCTCATCAGAAAGATTTTTTTTAAGCCGCTTCTAATTATACTAGACACAAAGTGTAATGTAGGCAGCGTCTCATGGAAAACTTAATAAATTCGGAAAAAGTTTTAGGCTGCTAGGTGAAATTCTGGATTTTGAGATAGCCACGGTCTTTCAATGTTCACGAATTTACATCATTTAAAAGAGTTTTTTAAGCCGCTTCTAACGATACTAGACACAAAGTGTAATGTAGGCAGCGTCTCATGGAAAACTTAATAAATTCGAAAAACGTTTTAGGCTGCTAGGTGAAATTCTGGATTTGAGATAGCTACGGTCTTTCAATGTTCACGAATTTACCTCATTTGAAAGATTTTTTAAGCCGCTTCTAATGATACTAGACACAAAGTGTAATGTAGGCAGCGTCTCATGGAAAACTTAATAAATTCGAAAAAGTTTTAGGCTGCTAGGTGAAATTATGCATTTTGAGATAGCTACGGTCTTTCAATGTTGACGAATTTACCTCATTTGAAAGATTTTTTTAAGCCGCTTCTAATGATATTAAACACAAAGTGTAATGTAGGCAGCGTCTCATGAAATACTTGAAATAATCGAAAAAAGTTTTATGCTGCTAGGTGAAATTCTGGATTTTGAGATAGCTACGGTCTTTCAATGTTCACGAATTTACCTCATTTGAAAGATTTTTTAAGCCGCTTCTAATGATACTAGACACAAAGTGTAATGTAGGCAGCGTCTCATGGAAAACTTAATAAATTCGAAAAAGTTTTAGGCTGCTAGGTGAAATTATGCATTTTGAGATAGCTACGGTCTTTCAATGTTGACGAATTTACCTCATTTGAAAGATTTTTTTAAGCCGCTTCTAATGATATTAAACACAAAGTGTAATGTAGGCAGCGTCTCATGAAATACTTGAAATAATCGAAAAAAGTTTTATGCTGCTAGGTGAAATTCTGGATTTTGAGATAGTTACGGTCTTTCAATGTTCACGAATTTACCTCATTTGAAAGATTTTTTTAAGCCGCTTCTAATGATACTAGACACAAAGTGTAATGTAGGCAGCGTCTCATGGAAAAATAAAAATAAATTCGAAAAATGTTTTAGGCTGCTAGGTGAAATTCTAGATTTTGAGATAGCTACGGTCTTTCAATGTTCACGAATTTACCTTATTTGAAAGATTTTTTTAAGCCGCTTCTAATGATACTAGACACAAAGTGTAATGTAGGCAGCGTCTCATGAAAAACTTGAAAAAATCGAAAAAAGTTTTAGGCTGCAAGGTGAAATTCTGGATTTTGAGATAGCCACGGTCTTTCAATGTTCACGAATTTACCTCATTTGAAAGAGTTTTTAAAGCCGCTTCTAACGATACAAGACACAGAGTGTAATGTAGGCAGCGTCTCATGGAAAACTTAATAAATTCGAAAAAAGTTTTAGGCTGTTAGGTGAAATTCTGGATTTTGAGATAGCTACGGTCTTTCAATGTTCACGAATTTACCTCATCAGAAAGATTTTTTTTAAGCCGCTTCTAATGATACTAGACACAAAGTGTAATGTAGGCAGCGTCTCATGGAAAACTTAATAAATTCGAAAAAAGTTTTAGGCTGCAAGGTGAAATTCTGGATTTTGAGATAGCCACGGTCTTTCAATGTTCACGAATTTACCTCATTTGAAAGAGTTTTTAAAGCCGCTTCTAACTATACAAGACACAAAGTGTAATGTAGGCAGCGTCTCATGGAAAACTTAATAAATTCGAAAAACGTTTTAGGCTGCTAGGTGAAATTCTGGATTTGAGATAGCTACGGTCTTTCAATGTTCACGAATTTACCTCATTTGAAAGATTTTTTAAGCCGCTTCTAATGATACTAGACACAAAGTGTAATGTAGGCAGCGTCTCATGGAAAACTTAATAAATTCGAAAAAGTTTTAGGCTGCTAGGTGAAATTATGCATTTTGAGATAGCTACGGTCTTTCAATGTTGACGAATTTACCTCATTTGAAAGATTTTTTTAAGCCGCTTCTAATGATATTAAACACAAAGTGTAATGTAGGCAGCGTCTCATGAAATACTTGAAATAATCGAAAAAAGTTTTATGCTGCTAGGTGAAATTCTGGATTTTGAGATAGTTACGGTCTTTCAATGTTCACGAATTTACCTCATTTGAAAGATTTTTTTAAGCCGCTTCTAATGATACTAGACACAAAGTGTAATGTAGGCAGCGTCTCATGGAAAAATAAAAATAAATTCGAAAAATGTTTTAGGCTGCTAGGTGAAATTCTAGATTTTGAGATAGCTACGGTCTTTCAATGTTCACGAATTTACCTTATTTGAAAGATTTTTTTAAGCCGCTTCTAATGATACTAGACACAAAGTGTAATGTAGGCAGCGTCTCATGAAAAACTTGAAAAAATCGAAAAAAGTTTTAGGCTGCAAGGTGAAATTCTGGATTTTGAGATAGCCACGGTCTTTCAATGTTCACGAATTTACCTCATTTGAAAGAGTTTTTAAAGCCGCTTCTAACGATACAAGACACAAAGTGTAATGTAGGCAGCGTCTCATGGAAAACTTAATAAATTCGAAAAAAGTTTTAGGCTGTTAGGTGAAATTCTGGATTTTGAGATAGCTACGGTCTTTCAATGTTCACGAATTTACCTCATCAGAAAGATTTTTTTTAAGCCGCTTCTAATGATACTAGACACAAAGTGTAATGTAGGCAGCGTCTCATGGAAAACTTAATAAATTCGAAAAAAGTTTTAGGCTGCTAGGTGAAATTCTGGATTTTGAAATAGCTACGGTCTTTCAATGTTCACAAATTTACCTCATTTGAAAGAGTTTTTTAAGCCGCTTCTAACGATACTAGACACAAAGTGTAATGTAGGCAGCGTCTCATGGAAAACTAAATAAATTCGAAAGAAGTTTTAGGCTGCTAGGTGAAATTCTGGATTTTGAGATAGCTACGGTCTTTCAATTTTCACAAATTTACCTCATGTGAAAGAGTTTTTTAAGCTTCTTCTTACGTTACTAGACACAAAGTGTGATGTACACAGCGTCTTATCGAAAACTTGAAAAAACCAAAAAAAACTTTTGGGCTGCCGGATTGTGAAGTTAGCTGCCCAATGTTTTTTTCTGAAGTGTTGACCATGTTAGGTTTTATTTGGATTGCTTTGTGAAAAAAACGGATTTTTGTCGAAAGACAATGGACATGACCTTGAAAATGCCTAAATTACGATTTATTTAAAGGTATGTAAATGACTTCGTAATTTAGTCGGGTTATATTGGGCTGCTAACTTTAGGCTGCTAACTTCACACCCGTGGAAAAGTATCCCGACTGGTAGAAATAGATGGAAAAAAATCCCCTTATCCAGGGGGGGGGGGGGGATATTGCGATAGAGATAGGTAGAATAGGGGATGACAAAGACAGAAAGTACAGGAGTAGAAAAATTATAAGAATAAAATGAAACAACGTGATTCGTGGCAAGAATGGTCCAAGTTGTTTATTTGTGGTATTAGCCGCTAAAATACTTATCAATGCCTCGTGTGTGGACCTGCAGACAATAGAGTAAATTATGTACGATTCTCATAAAACGTGTGAAGGAGTCGACGCGCACCTTACTGGAGTCAAAGGGAAATTGATTCCTTGATATAGAAGTTAGATTTAATATTCCCACGGCTGCGGCAGTGGCCGCGAGCAGCCATCCTTCCTCCTGCTTGCCTTTTTAGTTTCGCCATGTCCGTCTGTCTGTCTGTCTGTCTCTCCGTGGCTTTGCTCTGTGATTGTTAGTGCTAGAAAGCTGCGATTTGGTATGGATATATAAATAGGTCTTTCAAAATAAGTACAGGTCTTCATCAAGCACTTTTTGATAAAGTGAATATTTTCGGAAATATTCACTCCAAAAGAAAAAAAAAATTTAACTTTTGAACTATGGGTCCAAAAAATATGAAAAAGATCTTAAAAGTAAAGCTTAATAAAGACTTTTAACGAAAACTATAGTGGATATGATATGTAGACCCTTCTTTGTAAAATACATATGAAAGCTGCGAAGGTTCCCTTTTGCTTGTTATTGTTTTTTTTAATTGAGTTCATTGGGCAACTATGGAACCCCACACCGAACATGATCCGACATGCCTTTGGCCAATTTTTTTAAATATAGGCCTCGACTACAGTATGTTTTTCTTAAATTTTCATGAAACAACTGGCTGGAATATAATGGTATGGTACAGTGGCGTGCCTAGGGTTGCAAAGAAGGGCAAGCCGAGGGATACATTTTTGTATTTTTTTTCACACACAATATCATTAAATCTATCTACTACCTTGACACCTTGCCATATTACCATACTAGTAAATCTTCAATCTTCATTATCACTTTATCACTAACTGGTGTGGCGTAGACAGGACAGACCAACAAAACACACTGAATGCATGCTATTACTAGATAAAATTGTACAGACATCTCAGCAATCGCACCGATCTTTGAAATTGTCGTTTATGTGACTTGCTTATCTGAGAAATACTCAAGTCAGGCATAGGTTTCGGTGAAAAAATAAGTTGCTTTTTTAGTGCAAAGTTTAGCGTGCCTACCTTTTCTGCGCCGATAACTTGTGCACATTTTAAATCGTCACACGGAACAACTTCATCCATCGTCACTTTCCACTTTAATAAACTTTTTATTACAAAACACTATCCAATCAAACAAATTGTTCCGTTGCAAGTAATGTACATAATTGTAATCAATGAAGTTAGCATCACAATCCATCCAGAAATGAACGCGCACGCGCGATAATCGCATTTGACTAACATCTGTTGATAACTTCACGTCGAAAGCCGGGCTTCTAGTCACAAACTATTTGCTAGATCTAGCTATAGATACGTATCTCTCGTTTTGTAGCAGTTTTCATAGATAAGAAAGAGAAAAAAGATATCAGCATTAAAGCCCGCTTGCAAGCCCGCGCGTGCGAGCGAGATGACTAGCCCGTGTCTCTACCGTGCACTCTATCGTGTTAAGACCGCTCGGTTCGCGCGGCAGTAGCGCCACTTGCTACGGTCGAATTTTGTACTACTACCCCGACCGCGCGGATTTTAATTTAGTTTAAAGTGGAAAAAATAATTAGTCGTACATATATTTGGTTTTTGCTAATTTAGTAACGCAAGCCAGGCTTTTGGGCTTTTAAGGCCGTACCGCCACTGGTATGGTATATTTGTGAAATAAGCTTTAAAAGATAAACTGCTTTTTCATAGAATCAATTAATGACGTCGTAACTTCATATCGTACCAGGTGGCGATGCCCACCTATTACCAAAATACTTACTAAGACCCCTTATAAAAAGAAAGATAATACGAGAATGTTTTTTTTTTGGACGTATATCCGCTACAAGAATAGGTTATGTATAATCAAACCTGACTGTTATTTGCTTTACGAAATCGATAGGTTGCTTCTCTTTTCATGGTTTCTAATCGGCAACACCGGGATACAAGATTTTATCGCCAATAAGTGCTGGAGTTTACTGTATTCTACGGTATCTGTAGTTTCGCCTTTTATTTCGTTAAATATTCTATTTGAAAGCTGTAAATACTTTTGTACCGAAAAGATTTTTTTACAGCGCTTAGCGGTGTTAGTTTATTAATCGGTAGCGTAGTTTCGGTCGATTGTACGTCATCTTGTGATCACACTTATAGAAGTGCCGTTAATTTCTTTTGTACTGCACTAAAAACTAAAGAGGCGTATAACATTAGCACCCTCAAGTCAAATAAGCGGCGTGCGCGATTCGCTAGACCATAGCATAAATATTACTTTTGGCATACGATCTACCATACACCACGTAAATGTGATGAAAACTACTCACCCTCTGGTTCGTGGTGTTCTTCTTGTTTGTGATGTTCTTCTTGTTTGTGATATTCTTCTTGTTTGTGATGTTCTTCTTGTTTGTGATGTTCTTCTTGTTTGACTTCATCTTCGTGTGTTATTTTTGTCTCACAATGAGGGCCAGCACACTGATAAAAATACATATTCAACCTAAAAACCTGCTGTTTCATAAAGTGAGCCTTCAAATGACAGACCAAGGACTGCTAGGAAAGCACGCCACCACCACTTCGACATGTCTTGTAATAAAATAATTTATTTGAACGGAGGCAACGGCGAAGTGCTTTTTTATATGAGATCATTCAATACCATGATCAAAAAGTTTACAAAAACAAAGTTATACATTGGACATGTGCTAGAACACGCAAGAAAAATGGAAACCTAAGTTTAGATAAGGCCTACAGGTATGCAAACTGATTAAATGATAACCCATTTATCTAAATAAGTTGTACTCTTGAAGGATCAAGAGATTATGAGCAGTAAATTATATTAATAGTCGTGTCTGTCCGATACCCCTAAAATGAAATAGATATCTGTTTCAATTAATGTACCATCAAAGTGGAAAATACACTACCACCCGTACCAAATATTTATAAGAATTCCCTGAAGTTTGTTGAATACGCGCTGGGTTAGAATTGCTTGCCAAGGTTCTAGAATTCAAGAATTCGTAATAAAAAAAAGACAATGTTAAGGCCTTCAGGGTCCTCTCCCTCCTGTGACTCACTTCTGAGGGTCGATGTTTACCTCCTAAGATAAGATAAGATCAATTTCATTGTAAATACATTACAAATTTGCCTTAAATCAAATTTATATGCATTCACATATGATCGCCAAGAGTTGTACAAAGCCCACCGCCATGCACTCTATACTCATTTACATTTTATACCATACAGTTAAATACAACATCTTATGAAAAGAAACTAGTAGCTCATCATGTAAGGAAGGATATGGTAGCGTATAACTACGTATATGTTTTAGAATGTTAAACAGTACATACCGTAGACTTACAATCCAAGCCGAGGCACTGCAAGCGATTTCTATTAAATAAACATTAAATGCACCTATCCCGTGAAACTAATTGACCGTACCTATACAAATAAATCTTTACATAATTTTTAAGAAAAAAAAACCGACTTCAATGGGGGAGTCCGGTGAAAGATTATTAATCTTAGATGGTGCACTCTTAGATTCCATACAATAAAATACAAAAATGGCTATAAGTATGTTTATAATGGTAGAAGACTAAGTACCCTCAATTCCTCATGAAATCATGGAAAAACCTTGCTTGCTTGACAAACAAAACGAAGAGAACAATTCGCCAAACGTGAACTACGCGTCGTTGAAGAGTTCCGTTCTGATCATCATCAGCAGTTCCACTTCATCAAATGTCACTTTTATGAATGAAAATGCTTGATTAGTTCATGAAAATACTAAAATCACTATTTGTGTGCCTTTCACATTTGAGGAGTTTCCTCGATTCCTAATGGATCCCATCATCAGAACTCGAGCATGACAAAAATCAATCGTGAAAATAGAACTTGCTTAACAAACACAGCTAGAAGGACAAATCGCCAAACGTGAACTTTTCGTCGTTGAAGATCAGTTCTGTTCTGATCATCATCAGCAGTTCCACTTCATCAAATGTCACATTTTTGTATGATAATGCTCGATTTCTTGATAAAAACACAAAAATCACTATATGTTTGCCTTTAAGATTTGAGGAGTTCCCTCAATTCCTCATGGATCCCATCATCAGAACTAGAGCATGACAAAAATTAATCGTGAAAATAGAACTTGCTTAACAATCACAGCTAGGAGGACAAATCGCCAAACGTGAACTTTTCGTCGTTGAAGAGTTCTGTTCTGATCATCATCAGCAGTTCCACTTCATCCAATGTTACATTTATGGATGCAAATGCTTGACTTGTTGATAAAAACACAAAAATCACTATATGTTTGCCTTAAAGATTTGAGGAGTTCCTTCAATTCCTCATGGATCCCATCATCAAAACTGCCTTTTGACAAAAACGGGACCAACTTGGATATATATACATACAATAAAAAAAAGAAATTTTCAAATCGGTTAAGAAATGACGGAGTTATGGAGTAACAAACATAAAAAAAAAAGCAAAAAAAAAAAACATTCAACCGAATTGATAACCTCCTCTTTTGAAATCTTGAAGTCGGTTAAAAAGTCACAAACTTCACAAGCTGTGATTAAGTTTCACCTGTGGGGCTAGTATGATCGCTTATATGTCGGACATATAGCATTCGTCCCTCTCGCACTTACATACTTGACAGTACGGGACGAATGCTATATGTCCGACATATAAGCGATCATACTAGCCCCTCTGGTATCGGTAATAAAATCTTGCAAGCCCTCTTTCCATCGAGTTATTTTTATATTAACACATGCAAGTGTTACACTTTAAAAAACTCTTGCGCTTTGTAAACATGCTTGACTAAATGTTTATACGAGTCACAGATCACCTCTATTAGATAGCCCTATGCACGACTTAGTTTGAATCAAAAGTCACCGAAGTAAGGGGTATGGGTGGGAAGGTCCTTACGTTACGCTAACGTACGGAAACGCTGCCTTTGGCGGTTTCACAGAGCGCGCCCTTGAGTACAACATGGCGAGCCCGGCATAGTTATGGAGGCGCTCTACATTAGCGATTTTTACCGGTGACTCAATTAATATTTGGCAGATTTAGTACGAGGGTGCTTTGATAAGTAACTGGTTTCGGGCACTAACAGATGACGGTAGTGGTAACTGTCTATTTTTTCAACAAAAGTGAGAATTATACAATATACAGCGATAAATGCTAAAAAGATCGTCACTCAGGTTGAGGTCGCCATGTAAACCGTGGTTCACATCGTGACGCTGATTTTCAGTGACGCCAGTGGTCACCGGGGTGGTCTTTAATGCTTAATAACATACGTGGTTAATAAAACATGTTCCAAAAGAAAAGAAAAACTTACAACAATACAATAACTTACAATATACAATTACATAAAAGTTTTACAAAAAAAATACAGTTAAAGCTTACAATTACAAAATTACAATTACGAGTATATTGTTTATTCAGAAAAACATGTGAAATAACAAAAAAGAAATTACTCTAAATTAAAAATAATTAAAACTAACTATAAAAAATCTAAAGGCCGTGCCAGGATAAGCCAAGTGATTCTGCCCCCCTTGAGTTTGGGCTTGTAATTTCTATAGATTATGTGGCTCTACATTACTCATCATTGTGCCAAATTTGAGCACCCTAAACGTTATAGTTTTTGTTTAAAAAAAAAAACGAAATTTAATTTTTCTTTGATATTTTTTTTTCTAGTCAACCTATTTTAACGAGCTTGGCATATATTGTACATTTTATAAAGATGATTAAATGACCATAATTATATTTTCATTATGTCATAGAAAAATAAATAAAAAAGTACAATTAAACTTTTCAGAATTTTCTTTCTTCTACTTTCATGTTAGAGACACTATACTGCCTGAGACTCCCACATTCTATATAAGTGACTGACTATTTCCAGACATGTAGTGCACATTTGCACTTATTTATCTTATAATAACTGCATATATATTACGTCAGATGAAGTATACAAGTAATTTTTATGTAAGATGTTTTCGTTTGACGTGTAATTAATATAATAAAATATTTTCCTAACGCACGACAATCGAAAGGAGTTACTTTTGCTGCAAAACGTTTTTTTTTTAATCTTTTTAAAAAGTTGAAATGTAAGTGGCCAGTATTTAATATGCAACATGTACGTTTCTCTAAAGAGGTTGTAATCATTCCGATTTGAATTATAGCGGTTTAAGGAAATGTATGTAAAGCATTTCATGTAAAGATATCTCCATGTTCTCCCTCTACCAAAATTTTGAAAAAAATACATATTATAGGACGTTAGTGGGTGTACGAGTATTACCAGTGAAAAAATTGGAGCGGTCTCTAACATGAAAGTAGAAGAAAGAAAATTCTGAAAAGTTTAATTGTACTTTTTTATTTATTTTTCTATGACATAATGAAAATATAATCATAGTCATTTAATCATCTTTATAAAATGTACAATATATGCCAAGCTCGTTAAAATAGGTTGACTAGAAAAAAAAATATCAAAGAAAAATTAAATTTCGTTTTTTTTTAAACAAAAACTATAACGTTTAGGGTGCTCAAATTTGGCACAATGATGAGTAATGTAGAGCCACATAATCTATAGAAATTACAAGCCCAAACTCAAGGGGGGCAGAATCACTTAGCTTATCCTGGCACGGCCTTTGGCCCCTTAGACAGGCAGCATGCCCACGCTGAATTGCAGTAGCGATTCTAAATAAATTACAATTATATCAGGAATATCTTCAGATGGCTTTTAAAAGTTGGTTTGGTATTTAAATTTCTTATCGGTGGTGGTAAATCGTTCCAACACCTCGTGGTGCTTGTCTAATGTGGCGTTGGGAGAATACAAGCTTTTTATGTGAGTGAGTTGGTTTTTTTACTTTTAATTACGCCAAACAATAGTGTCGCGAAGTGTAAATTTCGCCGCCTAGGGATTGGACACGCCAAAACGTGGGCACGTACAATAACAAATTAAAAATAATATAAGCTATAACTCAAAAATATTTTTATTGTGTTTATATACAAAGTTATTGTACATTTTAAAAATATATACAACTTGTTAATTATGTTTTGAATATGCCATCATGCGTACTTTGCGTCGAAAACGGCTCATAAGATTTGCACAGCAGTGTTGGTGTACTTCTTGCTAGCCCAAGTCCATATTTTTTGCAACTCCGCAAGTGATTTTACTTGTCCGCCTTTTTTTCAATAATTCTTTCATAATGGACCAGTATTCTTCGATGGGCCTGAGTTCAGGACAATTAGGAGGATTCCACTGCTTAGGTACCCCAGCAACCGCATTCTGCTCGTACCATTCCGTCACTGCTTTAGAGTAGTGGCAGCTCGCAAGATCAGGCCAAAACAATGGTTGTGAGCTATGACTTCTAATCAAGAGTAAAATACGCTTCTGTAAACATTCCTTTTTGTATATTTCACCGTTGACTGTTCCTGTTGTGATAAACGAACGACTTCGTTTACCACAACTGCAAATGGCTTGCCATAACAAGAACTTTTTTGGAAACTTGGATCTCATTTTCTTCTTGCAATCCTCTGGAGCGTTTTTCCGATTTGTACAAGTGTAAAATTCTTGCCCATCTGTTGGAAGTCAGCTTTGATGTACATTTCGTCATCTAATACTACGCATTCAAATTTTGTTAATAAATTATCGTACAATTTTCGGGCCCTTTGTTTTGCGGTTAAATTCTGCTTAGCATCTCGATTAGGTGTAGCTTGAGCCTTGTAGGATCTTAGACCGGCCCTTGCTTTAGCTTTCTGTACGTATGACTACGACATTTGTACCTTTTTTACGACATCACGTGACGATAACTTAGGATTCGCTGTAAAAAGCTGCACAACACGGGCTTCTGTTTTTATCCTTTGCTCCTGGCTTTCCTCCACTACCCGGCTTCCGTTCTAATAACGTTAAACGTTCCCAATACTTTTTTAACACCGAACATACAGTGGATTGTGGAATTTGTAGCGAATTTGCTAGACATCTATAGCTTAAGTTAGGATTTTCTGTATGTTTGAGCAAAATTGTTTAACGCTGCTGATATTCAGAAATCGCCATCGTGAACACGAATAAAGGAATGGGACGCTGTTATTATATTTTTCACACATTATATCACGGAGTTTCTATATCTAGTACCAAAAGTTTGTATACCATGTGAATAAAAAAAATATCAGCATTTATGTGTGCCCATGTTTTGGCGTGTTCAAGCTTTACGATTAGATATACAGTGCTGAGTCTAAGGGATATAAATGGTGGACTTATCTTCGGTCTATAGATAGTAAATATTTTATACTCATCCAAATATTTATGAATCATAATATTGAACATCCGGTATTAGTTCTCCGGGTCCTGTCAATCCTTATGTTCAACCTACTAATCCTCTTTTCCTTTTCACAAGGCAACAACAATTTGGCGTAGGCATAAGACATCCAAAATCTCGTTAAACTTTCCATTTTTCTTCAAATCCGGATAATAATATGAAAAGTTTAGGAATATGTTTCTTCCTATTTTAAATATATCGATCCCATAGTCAATCATCCTAAATCATCCTAACTTTTTGCACCATCGAAAACAAATAACGTTTTAAAGGCCTACAGACAATCCAACTATAGAATAGGCGTTCAAACAGTATTATAACACAACAGTTATTATATGCCAGAGTGAGTGACATGTTATTGAAGTTTCTGTCTACGATTAATAGAAATAAAACTGAGTGATAATTTATAGCGGATTATTTTACATATTTATATGAACGGGCAGGACGTCGTTACAGAATTCGCATGCAAACATCTACTGGAAACCTGCAGGTGTTTAATAAAAATCCAGCACTCTTTATTCGACGTTTTGTGACCATAATAATAAATGGATGAGACCTGCATCCTATATTCCGGAGACGAAACAACAGTCGAGACAATGGATTAGCCATGGTGAGTCAGCACCAAAGAAGGCAAAGTGCGTCCCATCAGCTGGAAAAGTGATGGCGTCTGTGTTTTGGGATGCAAGAGGAATTATTTTGATTGACTACCTTGAAAAGCGAAAAACTATCACTGGCGCATATTATGCTTTGCTTTTAGATCAGTTAAAGGCAGCGATAGCTGAAAAACGTCCAGGTTGGCAAATAAAAAGGAGATGTTACACCATGACAATGCTCCGGTGCATGTCGTCTCGTTGAACACAAATTGACCGAATTACGGTTTGAAATGCGGAAGCATATTAACTTAAATTAGTTTTATCATATCGAACCAAGTTACTTATCAAACCAACCCACCCACCACCACAAACAGTATATAGAGTAATATTTTCTAGGCAGGTTTCTACACCGGTGAATGTTAAAAGGAATATTTTGCCGACCACTTTTTCTGAGTTGGTACTTACTCGTACTCGCCGAAATCTCTCTGAAACCGTATCGTACGCGACTAAATAGTCGCGTACGATACCCTAAATAGGTTTTAAGGTGTGAGGATGAATGCCCTGCCGTCGGTGAGCGGTGCGATGGAAAAAATGGCCGGGGGCATCATGTCGAACAGTTCTTCGGAGCAAAACCCATTATACAAGCGATAGAACACGCACAGGGTGGCAAAGTTTCTCGTTAAACGTAACGATTCTGCTCCTTAGGAAACCCTTTGATTTCGCTAATTATGTCATATTGTAGAATGAAATCCTCCACATCTGTGGTTCCCGTATTTTTTTCTACATCCATGACGCGTGTGTAATATTTATGTTACTACGATGAAATATGATGAAAATTGGAATAATATCACCAAGTAAGTTAAGTAGCTTCGATATTAACTTGAACATTACAATTAATCGACTTTACTCCAGAACGGTCACCCCTCGTCTGAAACCTTTAACTATATATCATTAGACAGAGACAGTTCATCATCATATCCCTGCCCTTATCCTGCTTATGCAGGGTCGGCGCAACATGTTTTCTTGTTCCATTCCTCTCTATTGTTCATTACTTCAGTGCTTACTCCTTTCTTTCTCATAGGTGCATATAATATGCCTAAATTGAAGAAAAAAGAACTTACTTTATTAGGGTACTTTTAGCCTCTCTCACACAATCCATACATCGCTTTTTGGGCCTCCAATCGCTCTTTTTTAGGGTTCCGTAGTCAACTAGGAACCCTTATAGTTTCGCCATGTCTGTCCGTCCGTCCGCGGATAATCTCAGTGACCGTTAGCACTAGAAAGCTGAAATTTGGTACTAATATGTATATCAATTACGCCGACAAAGTGGTAAAATAAAAAGTGGAAAAAAATATTTTATTAGGGTACCTCCCCTATACGTAAAGTGGGGAGTGTTTTTTTTTTCATTTTAACCCTAACGTGTGATATATTGTTAGATAGGTATTTAAAAATAAATAGGGGTTTACTGAAATCATTTTTTGATAATGTTAATATCGCTCCAGAAGTAAAAAAAAATGTGTCCCCCCCCCCTCTAACTTTTGAACCATAAGTTTTAAAAATATGAAAAAAATCTCAAAAGTAGAACTTTATAAAAACTTTGTAGGAAAATTATTTTGAACTTGATAGGTTGAATAGTTTTTGTAATTTTTTCAAAAAAAAAAAAATGTGACGGACGGAAAACCCCAACCCTACACTGAGCGTGGCCCGACACGCTCTTGTTATTTATTTAATATTTTTAATTAGACAGAGACAGTTAACATTCTAAATTCAATTTGATCTAACTGCCAGTCCCCGTTACGGAAGGACACCTGTAAAGGTGGTTATAATAACCTTTACAATATATACCATTCACTATGCTAAATAATCCTGCGAAATACATTTTTAATGAGGAATAATAAACTGACCATTCGTGACCCTTATTACAACGACAATAAACTACACGAATGGCCACAAAGGACAAAAAGCTGTGTTTTGCGATGGTACAGGGGCGCTACTGCGAACCGAAAACGAATGTCTGCCTCTCTGTCGCACTTGCATATTCGACCAACAGAGAGGGAGATACTCGTACTTCGTTTTCGGTTCGCGGTAGGCCCTCAGATCGCGAACCTGCACGGCTAGCACAAGACGGCGCGCGAGCTATATCGCGCGCGAGATAGACTATACGTCTCTTTCCGTTTGTACTCATTAGATAGAGACGGATAGTCTATCTCGCGCGCCGTCTTGTGCTAGCCGTGCTGGAAGAGTCTGACTAAGCGACGCGAGTCGGGGTGGTTTGTGTGAACTTATGTACTAGTATTACATACGTGAGACGACCGTACGTCACCCTATAAGCTCTATCTAATGCAGGTGATCTGTGATACGAATTTAACACGATTCATGATCCGTGTAACCCGTGTCGTCGACGGTAATATCGCGTTACATGGAATGGAAGTATATGGAAGTTAGGTGACAATGCAATATTATGGAACTATTGAGTTCGTATCGTAATGAAATGTACGGACGCAATAGGAATGCTTTGATTCCTTATGTTATGACTTTACCTAGATATTTCTCTAGCAGGAACAACATTTGTTTAGTGCTTGCCACAATAAAAATATCGACAATCCTGTTATCGATAAGTACATACTATTACAGACTTACAGATATCGGCCACCTACCTAGACGCCGATCTTGTACAAATTGAACGTAATCCGTACACTTTTGTCACAATTTACGTTAATAATTTGCAATGAATAGTTCTTTATAAAGTCCAGGTACAAGAAAATTTCAGGGTGTATTGTCTGTTTTGTTTATCTTGATTGTAGTATAAAAAAGAGTTACAGAGTTATTTCTTCATAGTTGGGCATGTTAGCTGACGTACAAATCACTGTACTTGCGGCATGTACTTCATTATAAGTCTGTGAGAAAAACATGCAGTATAGCAATTTAAAAATATTCACATGTCATCTAACTCATCGAAGTAATGATAAAGAGGAAAAATCGTAATACACATTTCATTTAATTCCTCTACGTATTACCAACGTCAACAAGTAAACAAACTTTTTTATATTATTAGACGTTATTCATTAAAAAAGTAAATAATTGACCTACAATGTGACGTTTATTCACATTCCATATTAAAGCAAATATATTGTAAGCACAAGACTGAATACGAAAAAATGCCACCCAGAAGAACGTCCCGAGAAGAGAAAATCACCTCGTTTATTGAAAATTTACCAGAAATCTGATTTCGTGGTTCAACATTATTTTGCAACAAATGCGAAGTAAACATCGCCCCAAAGAAACATAACATCTCATGTCACATTAACACAGACAAGCATAAGAATATTCAGGAAGAGAAAAAACTATTTCACAAGGACCTAATAAAGTTTATGATCAACTGCAATGTGCCGTGGTACCAACTAGACAACCCCAATTTTCGAACATTTGTCTATGACGTTGAAGTGGCACTTATCGATAATAGGACTGTCGATGTTTTTATTTTGTCAATCACTTACATCAAGTCGTTCGTGCTAGAAAAATATCTAGGTGTAGTTATGACAGAACAATCGTGCAAGGTCTCGTTAGAATCGTAGAAGTTTTACTTACGGTAGCATTACACGATCTCGCCCGGCACTGTAATTCAGAGTAGTTTACTAATCGATAAAGTTATAGTATCAGCGAATGTATTCTTTTTTTTTTATATTTCCATGTCTTAATGACATAGAGATTTATAGAATTGTTAAATAATAATAAACAAAACAATTATCGAAAAAAAAAACACGTTAAACAATGAAAAAAGAATAGCATCATACAGGCTGCAAATTTATATTTTTTATCCGATCACATCATTCGAACCACCAATTATGCGGATTTGTTAGCCACAAAGCCTCAGTAGTCGATCGATAGAAACTGATCAGTCGATTTGGGACCATCCCATGGGCACCGAGGTCGCCTGATTTAACCCCAACAGATTTTTTATGGGGCTATCTAAAAAGCGAGTATACAATAATAATCCGCGTTCTGCTGTGACCCTAAAAGAAAACATCCGTCATGAAATCCGCAGCATTCAACCGAATTTGTTTCAGAGTGTGATGAAAAACACGAGGCTCCGCTTCGACCAATCTCGTTTTCGGCCATTCTCAGAGAGCTAAATTTTGCGTGTCCGGGCCAAAATTCGCACGTAAATGAATTAATAATAAATCGGTGATTTTTTGTGAAATAGTTTACGTCTATGCCTATTTGTAACACCTAAAAACAGAGCCCTGTGATTATTTGTTCATAAGTTATATTTTTTTGAAACCTTGTTCTCATAATTGCCACGACGCGTCCACGCGCTCCCCCAGTTCACAAATTTGTCCCAAACTTCTGGCGGGCAAAATTTTTTGTATTTTTAAGATCGCTTTTTAAATTAAGGAAGATATTCGCTAGGACATATAAAAAATAAAACGAGATACATCTAACTTTCTTTAAGACAGCAATCAATAAAAGATTTGTCCAACCTAAAAGTATAATTGCCTTTACCAGTTACAATCATTAGCGCACATCTCTATATAGCGATATTCGGCACATCACTACAGTCTGGGCCACAAGCCAACAGTTCTGTCGAAGCGCTCGACAAGTGTGGACGTCCGTAGTGTTAGTGAATATAACAGTAATGCACGTAAGTACCTAATTGCCACGACTTTGGTTTTAAAAATGTCTAATTCATGTTGTCTTGCTTAATAATTCACCGGTTATTGTCAGAGTCTTGCTGCTTACTAAAACAAAAACACAATTTTAGGCTTTATGATTTGTGATGAGTACATATAAACAATCTCTTTATTAAGTCGCTTTTATTTTGAGTTAATGCCTTTCTCCCTAAGTGCCACGACGCTAATTGCCAGGACTTTTCTAATCGCTATCGCGTTATACGCTTGTTGCAGCATATTTAAATATATTTTTGTAAGCACTTATAAATATATATTTATATGAACTACTTAGACGCGTATGTAAAGTATATACGTATTGGGGCGCTGAATAGTTAAATTACCGACCCATCTCAATTTTTAAACAATTTCTATAGGCTTTTTCATGAGTCATTACGAACCGTCTCGCACGCAGGCTACATACATATCTTCTAGCCTCCCGAACAAGCCGGTTTCCGAAGAAGCTTTAGTACCGTAGACCACTTCCATATGCTCCGTCAGATTAAACAGAAGACTGAGAAGTATAAACTATCCTCTGTTTAGCGTTCGTGGACTACGAAAAAGCCTTCGATCCGATCGAAACCCGAACTGTACTACAATCTCTCCATCGATACCAGGTGGACTATCGCTATATCGAAGTACTGAAGTGTTTGTACAAGAAAGCCACTATTTCAGCCCGACTCTAGGACCACAACTCGAAGCCTTTGTCGTTGCAGCGGAGAGTCAGGCGAGCAGATGTTAATTCTCCTTAACTGTTCTCCGCTGCACTCGAAGATGTTTTCAAGACTCTGATCTGCACAAGGCTAGGTATCAACATAAACTGACTTGCAGTTGCAGCACAACACTCGCCTTTGATTTGCTGACGATATAATAGTCTTGGCTGAGATCATTGGAGGATTTGAGTGAGATGCTCGATGACCTAAGTAAGGCCTCCGAGCGAGTTGGTCAAACGATAAACATGGATAAGAAGAAAATCATGTCTGCCCATGAAGCACTTCCGTTACAATCGGACGCTTAACGTTCGAAGTTGTAGACGACTATATATACCTTAGACAGACTGTCCAGTTAGGTAGGTCCAACTTCGAGGAAGAAGTTAATCGTCTGACCTGACTTGGCATCGTTCGGGATGCTACGGCATATCTTTTCGTCCAATATTCCGCCACGAGTCTTTGTCCAGTGTGTATTGTCAGTGATAACATATGAAACGTGATCGCTTACTATGGGCCTCATAACGAAGGCTCAATATCGCTCAAACAGAAATGAGAGAGCTATGCTGGGAATGTCTTTGCGTGATCGCATCAGGGACAAGGCCATCCGCAGCAGAATCAAAGTACCTGATATAGCCCTCCGAATCGCTAAACTTAAGTAGTAGAGAGGGAGCACATAGCACATAGAACCGATGGCTGTTGGGCCGAAAAGTTCTCGAGTGGTGACCACGTAGCGGAAGGCGCAACGTTGGCAAATCGCCCACAAGATGGTCTGATGACCTGGTAGAGGTCGCGGGAGCCTGCTGGATGCGGGTGGTGCGGGACCGGTTATACTTTAAGGGATAGGCCTCCCCTAGTCCAGCAGTGGACGTGGCTAATATGATAATGATAATACTATTGATTGTTAATTTGTTTTACACTTACCGTTATCTTTCCGTAGGTTGCAAAAATGTTTACAGTTGTGATCTTTCAATATGCCTCTAGTGATAAAACTGCCTTTATACGTTTAGGCAGTATGTTTAATCAACTATAATGGTCATTTGATACTTTTAATATGTACCACAATAGTCAAACTCCATTTTTATAATTGCCTTTACTAGACAAATTTCTGCTTTCTAATTGCCACAACTACCGAATATTTCAGATCTTAATAACTCGAAGACCGCTTCTCCTTTTACACTGCCAAATTGATTAAATTGATCATAGATCAGTATTGATTCTATTTTCGGGCATATTATATAGAAATAACCAGGGGATAAAAACAGTCGTGGCAATTAGGCTGAGAATGCCAAACTTGAGAAAGGCCGTTTTACAACATTATTAAAGAAAAACATTTGGATAACATTATTAAAAAAAAGAATCCCGCACAGTGAACGAAAAAAGCATAGAACGCACGCAAAATTGCACTTTAAAGTGGGGTATTTATTGTAAATACGCATGCGCGTTGCAGAGTCAATAAGAACTGGCTAAAATATCGGCCGATTTTCTATTACCCAAAACAAATAATGGTGATTAGTAAATTTCAAATTGACTGGCTGTGATTGGTCTCATAGCGCTGATGTTTTATGTGTCAATATGGCGGCGACATTGAGAACGCCTTAGCTGGTGGATGGTTAATAATAAAGGCAGTGAAAAACACTTTGTCAACTAGATCCTTGGAGAAACTCGTCCACACTGTAGCATGCTTTCTGTGCAAGGAGTATTCTCAATTTATTGTTGAAGACCATGTCGCTGTCGACGGACTTTATTTTCTTGGGATCTTATTATATATCTTAGGCCCTATGACACTCAGTGACTTTCGGAGTTTAGCAAGTCTCTTTGCAGGAGCGAGCAGAAAGGGTTGCCTGCGGCTATCACCTCCGCGGATACAGTTTGTATTGTATTTGGTTAGATTGCCTCTAACGTGTTGGCTTGCTAACAATATATAAACTGCGGGGAGCGTTAGTATTTTATATTGTTTGAAAAGTTCCCTCGCCGGGTGGTCAAGATGTTTCTTGGCAATTATTCTTATTGCTCGCTTCTGCAATAGAAATGCCCTTTCGCGGTGAGCAGACAGGCCCATAGATCAACACCTTGGATCAAAATTGAGTTGAAATATCCGTAGTATGCTAATTTCGAGTTATTTTCGGATAGGCTTGGGGCAAGTCTGGACAAGGCAAAACACGCTGATGACAACTTATTACATAAGTAGTTTATGTGTGGGGACCAAGTCAGCCCAGACTCTATTAAAAAACCTAAATATTTGGTATGTTCCACCTGAGAGACAAAGACGCTGTTAATTTTGACGTCCAGCTTATTTAAATCGATGTGCCGTAACTGAAAATGTACAATGTTTGTTTTTTCTATATTTAGGAGCATTTAATTTGCTACAAACCACCTGTCTATCTCAGACACCACTAGGCTAAGTTTTACTCTAAGAGAATCGACATTGTCAGCTTGGATGCAGGTATCATCAGCGTAAATTATCTTTATCGCAAACCTCTTGGAAATGTTTGTACATATTTATTACACAAAACTCTTTTCGTTTGAACATGCAGTGGTCGTTCTATACCAATTTCAGAAAATGGAGCCATATTAATTTGCCAAGCTGAATTCAAACTCGATGTTTTACAATTTGCTTCAGCGGTTAACTGTATTGTTTATTCATGAACGACGCAAAAAATACGAAGACATACTTGACAGAGAACTATTTATATCTTATCGTGACAATAGAATCATAAGTGGACAGGAATAATCAAACTAGAAAGATAAGCAAATAATGAGCACACATTACTCACACATACACCAGGTGACTTACTTAAGTTTTTCACCTATACGTAGGTGAAAGAAGTGATGGTGAAAGAATTCTTATATTTTGCCGTGAAGATGTGCGGCTCCACGTTGATAGCTACAGCCATATATTGCGTGAAGGCACATTAAAGTCTTGTCCCAAGATTTTCAGACAATTAATATTCCATACATGGATTTAGCCAAAACACCAAAACTGCGATTCCCTTAATTTATTACCTATTGCATATATACACAGTCTCACACCTAGACAGGCAATGGAATAAATACTTACCTCATAAAATTTTGGTTAAAAGCAAGACAATTATTCAATTTTATGATACTATCTACAAGAAGAAATTGTACAGGGAAAGTCTTTAAAAGGAGATTTTATGGCTAGGTATGTACATGAATTCGCTCTACGTTGAATACAAAAACAGTTTTATTACTTACGTGAGTTTTTATGACATGACAATTTACCGGCCATGGGAAGAATAGCTCCCGCTCAGTTAAAAATAAGGCCTTGAGATAATGTCAACCCACATCCTACTTCTGTTCATACACAATAATGTGTTGTATTGTATTGTATTGTATTGTATTGTAATAATGCATGAATATTTAGCAATGTTTACGATTACATTACCTTTCAACACTCAAAATCTACAAAATATCAAAAAATTGTTCGACCTATGTACTTCTGTTTCATAGAAATTAAGTGAATTTATGTTGTGAATGAAGATCATAAAATACTATTTTCAGGGATTGACAAATTATTTTGTAGGAGGTTTGGAGTTAAAACCTGACTACGGTAACCGATATAAGATGTGGGAGGAATATATCCCTTCGCCTGGTAAAGGGTTAATAAACCGGTTACCTCAGATATGCACGACGGCCCCTGACACTAGTTGACAAGACATCTCGATATTAATCGCATTGCTTTAAGTTAAAGTATACAAGTTAATTTTTACATAAAATTACTGATAACAATAGATACAAAATATAATACCACGATACACATTAATTAAAAAAAAATCTGATGACAATATACAGTATGCATAGCGATTGTGAGTATTGCCAATTAACATTCTAAAACCTCATAAAAATAATATGCCCAGAAGATAGGGTTTTCCAAAGACATCTAAGCGGTTGGTGCTCATCAACCGCCTTTTCAAGTGTTTCGTATTGTTTATCTACCCACGAAGACTGCTAAATTATTGAATCAACTCAACCGTATCCGACAACCCCTAATTTGGCGACGTCCCCTGTATGTGTCATACATTATGACCATATTTTTGTATTTTTTCCTGACTCAAGACGGTACGTGATCTCTCTCACGTGCGAGATAGATTAACCGTCTCTTTCTAATTAGTACATACAGAAAGAGACGGATAGACTATGTCCTGCGTGAGATAGCTCGCGCGCCGTCTTGTGCTAAGTAGTCATAGAGTATCGTTTGGACTATTCAGCGTATCCAGGCTTAAATTAGAGACTCTTTCTATTCTTACCACATTAAATGTTGATGGATGGAAGTATATGTATGCCTGTTATGACACGAGTGGGAATTTTACATACATACGTGCGATCGACATAGATTCCCCGTACACTGAAAGTAAACAAAATAAATAAGTACCATGTTTTGTGATTTAGGATTGTTTTTCTTCAGAGTGATAATCCACTCTAGATGTGCAAAGTTGTGTTTCTATACATTTTATATTCTAGCTGTCAAGCCAAGGATAATATGAATGGTCTGCGTGAGAGACGATATGAACGCAGGACTCCACCAAAACTTAGCACTTACAAACTTAGTAACAAGCTGTCTAACGATACCCAAGACGATGGGTTTTGAAAGTAGACTACCAGGACCCCCAGGGTACCGGATGCAATTAAACTTTTTAAAAGATTTGCTTATCCGGTCCTCGGGTGACCGTAGGGCTGGCTCGTTCCTCGCACAGCGAATCGGCATTGCCATTCAGCGGGGCAACGCAGCCAGCCTTATGGGATGTTTTGTTAGAGTGATTGATATTTATACTAAATTACAACTTTCCATTGTAACGGTTACTGCGCTAAGCTGCGGACAGACGCGGACGGACGGACATGGGGAAACTATAAGGGTTCCTTGTTTACTACGGAACCCGAAAAACGTTTCTAATGGTCTCATCCAAGGTCATCCAAGACCCAGGAATAAGTAAATGTGCAGAACTATATGTAGGTAGGTATGATGAAAATATAAAATCGGATATTTATTCCTGGGTCTTGGATGTTTTCTATGTATTTGTCTATATAAGTATGTATATCGTCGTCTCGTTCGCTCGTACCCATAGTACAAGCTTTGCTTAGTTTGGGACTGGGTCGATTTGTGTAAGATTGTCCCCAATTTTCTTTTATGTAAACTAATTAAATTTACTTAAGTACCTCCAACCTACAACCTTTTCGCACTGGCCACTTGCCACGGCCGACTAGACTTTAATCGAGTTGGTCACGACGTGCATCTAGATGGCCATGCCGACAGTCAGAAAAAGCGTATCATTACGGCGGACAGTAGAATAGAGGAATGATTTTAAATGTTGATTTTCAGTAATTGCGAAAAAAATAGGCCAATGTATGGCTGAGTTTAGAATTTTCTACTCAGTCAATTGAGTATAATTGTTATTCTTGCAGTCAGTATAACAAAGTGAGTAACACTTTTGAATGTTACTTAGCTGTGAAGGGCTTAAAAGAGAAGTAATAATCTTGTTTAATTACTATTATTATACGATTATTTAATTTCGCAATCAGTGTCCATCATATAATGGGTAACTAAGCGTCTAGAACACAATAAGACTAGTTTATACAGGGTAATTCAGGAGTCGCGAGCAGGATCAACCCTACGGATTCAATTAACTATAAGCTACTCTCTCATACTAGTATTAGTGTGATAAAGTTAATTTTTTTGAAGTGTTAAAAAAAACAAAGGTTTTTTATTTTGCACGTTAAGTTTGGTCACTCTACAATTAGAATACTTCAGTCAAGTACCAGTTCTCATTTGTCTAGTCAACGTCAAATCAAATTGATTGTCAGCAGATAACACGTCGGTCTAGTTACTTTTGAAATGTCGTATGTCGTCTGAGGAGTCTACTTACTTTCGAAACATCGTATCTTCCTTTGATACCTAGTGCAACATTACTTAAAATAAATAAACGTATGGAAATCGCATGGCAAACTTTTTAATTGTAAGATCAAACAATAAAACTGAATAAAACAATGAAACAAAATTAAAAGAAACTACTTTCTGGTGTAACTTTACGTAATTACAAATAATTATTGATACTTTAAAATTTGCTCAAAATGTGAGCCGCATGTTGTAAACACAATCCCGCCCGTCACCTGTGATGATTTTTTTAATCTCTCTAGAGCAAAATTGTTTGCTTTGACCGTGTCAAAAGCTGTAATAATGCGTTGCCGTAGTTCCTGCACGGTGGCACTTTCGCGTTCGTAAACATGTTGTTTGATCTCACCCCAAAGAAAAAAATCTAGTGAAGTTAGATCAGGGCTACGTGGTGGCCTATGGACTGGCCCACCGCGTCCAATCCATCGATTCGGAAAATGATCGTTCAAATAATCACGGACACGATGTTCATAATGTGCCGGTGCCCCGTCGTGCTGATAATACAAATGTTGACGATGTTGCAATGGTACATCGTCTAAAAGGATCGGAATCACGTCTCTTAAAATGTCCAAATAAGCAGCACCATTAAGTCGTCCTTCAATGAAATGAGGTCCAATGATGGTATTATTCACTATTCCAGCCCAAACGTTGAGACTGAAGCGTGTTTGATACGCATTCCGTCGCGTGAGATGGGGGTTCATAGCACTCCAGTAGTGTTCATTGTGAACATTGAAAAGTCCGATTTGCGTAAAAGTTGACTCGTCGGTCCAAAGAATGTTTGCTTGCTCATTCTCAAAAACCCACTGACAAAACTGCCTTCTTAAGGGGAAATCATCTGGCGACATATCTTGAACCGGTTGGTAGTGATACGGGTGAAGCCCCGTAGCATTTAATAACCGCCAAACGTATGACTGAGACACATGGTATCGTCTGGAAGCTTTCCGTGTACTTCGCCGCGGGTCTCGAGCAAAATAATTTAGAATTCGTCTGTCCAACCTTTCTAAATCACGATGCTGGCCACATCGTGCTTGAGCGTGAGTGGGCACTGGAAATTGATCATAGTTACGTAAATTTTGAACCATCCGGAGTATTAATCCATGTGTTGGCACTGGCAAATTCGGGTAACGCTCATGGAATAAGTCCTTTGCTCTGTTTGTATTATTGGTCTGGTAGTAAAGCATTACCTTTCAATATATATATATGTCAGTACAGGAGGTCGAGCTTCATCTTGGTCACCCATTATTGTAATTATTCAATAAAACCACACAATCACATCACATTATTTTAATACATTGTCAATTATTATTAAAGATAAAATGTCTACTAAAGTTAAATGTCTTGATTATCTTATTCACTAAATCACTATTTAGTCCGCACTATAATTATAACTTGATTTAATTACTTTAACACAAGGACACAACCGAACGTGAGACAGTCCCATATTATGCGACCCGCTATTCGTGCACATGTGTGTGCGTCCGCCCTTTCTTCGATGCAGTCGGGAACTGAAATTAACTTCACTCAGCACCAGCGGGGATAATATGATTCCATCAAGCACCACGCCCATACGTGACGGTGACGCCCACCACGTCCAGTTGATCCTGGAATACTGCTACAGCCGACACGGCCATCCTGTGTGTCACATGGCCTCATGTGTCTTATTCTGCAAAAGAAACAATTTTCCAAAGTATCATCTGCTCGGCCAATTCTGACCTAACGTAAGGATACGGCAAACAACAATTCATTTCCGATACAACAATGTATCTCAACAAAACTCAATTTTTTAATTCAACAACGTTTCTCAAAGATGCATTGACAAACCAAGATAACTGAAACTTATATTTCGTTTCACACAACAACCTGTTACACATACTATGCAAATACTGCATTCTCAACTCTATGGTTATATCACAATCTCACACGATGTTATCAAGCTCGCTATCCTACTCCAGGCTGGCCGACTCTATCGCCATCTCACACAGAGACTGGCTGATTCTGTCGCCACCTGAGTCAAGACTAGCTAGCACACTAGATACTAACCATCCTACTCCAGGCTGGCCGACTCTATCGCCATCTCACACAGAGACTGGCCGATTCTGTCGCCACCTGAGTCAAGACTGGCTAGCAACTAGATAAGATACTAACCATCCTACTCCAGGCTGGCCGACTCTATCGCCATCTCACACAGAGACTGGCCGATTCTGTCGCCACCTGAGTCAAGACTGGCTAGCACACTCCAACACTATCTGGACTGTCACACTATCCCGAGACTGACACACGTTTGTCATCTGGTCTAGCTGACCAACCGCCCAAGACTGGACACCTGGTACCTCAGGTGCACACATATCGCAAAGAATGCAAACTACTTAATCTAAAACTTGGGAACCCCAATGTCCCGTTTCATCAAAACTTTGTTCTATATCGTGTTCGTCAATGTCTCTTTGATTATTGGACATTTTTTTTTAGTCCGTCATGAGCATATTTGTAAGTGTAAATCGATCGTTATCTAAAATCTCAATTACTTCAAAAGGTCCCCGATATTTCGGATCTAACTTAGTTTTAATTTCTCTCCTCGTTTTTCACTAACACAAAATCTCCAATAGAGAATTTATTAAGTCTTGCCTTATTTCATTCAAACCCTTTTTTATTATAGTCAGCAGCTTTTTCTATATTACGAAGCGCCTGTTCTCTAACTACCAATAAATCTATCTCCGTGTCACTCGATATTCGTCGTGCCACTCGTCCGATCAGTAACTGTAAAGGACTAGATTTTGTTTTACGATTAATAGTGTGGCTTGGCAACTTTGCATGTCATACAACTATCTACAAACAAAAATGACATATCGCGACATACGTTTAAACCAATAGTGATCGTTAATGTCTACTCGTAGCGTAATCAAGGTGAATTGAAGTATGAATGTTATCTAAGTGAACGCGAAACCATAGGTAAACATTTAGTACGTCCGCCTCTTTGTATTTTACGATGAAGTATTCCCGATCTTATTTCATAAGTGTTAGCTACGTCCCTATCCAACTGATCGTCATTAAGTTTTCCAATAAGATTTTGAATCTAATTATCACGTTGCTGTTCGGCCTGCATTCAAATTAAAAATAATTTCACTAAATCAATGCGTTATTGTTCTACTTTATTTTCTAATTGCATTGGTTGTTGTTTTGGAACATTTCGTGAAAAGAAATCTACATGTGACATCCTGATGATTATAAACAACATCAAAATAGAATAACTGTAAGAATTCCCACCAACGGTATACACGTGGCGTCAGGTCGACTTTTTTTTTTGAGCATTTTACTGCGTTACGGTCGGTCACAACAATAAATTTATGGCCGTACAAAAAAATGTCTAAAGGTTCTGACAGCGTTAAGCGTTAACAACCGCAAGGGTTTCTAAATCATAAGATAAGTGGTATCGTGACTCGGCTAACGAAGCACTTACGTTTACTAAAATATGAAACTACGCGTCGTTTCCCACTAACCACTTGAAATAATATCGCTCCATATCCTTCAGAGTTTGCGTTTCTGTGAAGTTCTATGGGGTATTGAGGGTCGAATGTCATAATTATGGGCTCTCGAGTTAACGCTGAGACTATTTTTGTTTCGTACTTATTCAAATTCCTTTGTCCAAAGATAAGGAACTTTATCTGACGTGAGTTTGTAAAGAGGTCCCATAATCTGTGAGAAATTTTAGATAAACAGCATTATATCACGACGCGTATAAAAATCAGGCAAGACATGAAATAAAATCTCTACATTATTTTCACTAATTTGTACACAGCATAAGATCTGTTCAGTTCTCAAAACTGAGTCTTTGCCAATACCCGTTAATGAAATAGTATTAACGAATAACGGTTCGCTTTCCTGAAAACTTTGATGCCAAACTTTCTTTAATAAACGAACATTCAGCACCTGAATCAAAATGAAAATTACACACCTTTGTAATTGAGTTTTCCAGTCGGAGTATCCACCTCGCATACTTCGACACGTCGTCCATCCCCTTGTCCTGCACCTGGTTGTGACCCAACGTTGCCGCTATTGTTACCGGGACAACGCGTTGATATGTGGCCCATCATGCCACATTTGTAGCACCGTATAGAGCTAGTTCCGGGATAAATTTGTGATCCTTCATGATTAACCGGTGTTTTGGTCGTTGATGCAGACGTTTTCATTTTCAGTTCCTTCTCTTTCAGTCGACAATCCGTTGATTTGTGCCCCGCTTGGCCGCAATGGCAACATATTATTTGGCCCGAGTCAAACCGAGAGCGCTTATAGTTAGTTTTGATGTCTTCATTTTTCGTATCCAGTTTACGTTTCAAATATGAGAAAGCTTGCAGTTCCCGCTGTAGATGTTGACGTGTGGATATTTCAGTTGTAAACGCAATACGCTGAAGCCTGTGGTCGATTCCAGCCAAATGAGCAAGTACAATCGAAACGATGAGTTGTTCCGCACTTACGTTTTTTTTTATTGTGCCATTAATGACGAAGTCAATCGACTCGCAAATGCGGCGTAAGTTTCATTCTCCTTTGGTCTATTGTTACTCATGTTAATCAAAGTAGCTGCAGTTGTTTCGGTGATTACAAATCTCTCAATAAATAATGCCTTAAATTGTTCCCATGTTATTTCTGGATACGTAACACGTGCAAACCATGCAGACGCCGAACCTTTTAAAGATTATATTACGCAAACGGTTAGAACTCACGTATAAATTGTCACTCCGGGCGACATGTTTCGAACTCTTCGGGAGTTCTTCCTCAGGACGAGTGCACCTGCGACGAGCGCGCCTCGCACACTGACAGTCTCCCCGCCGCCCGCCGCAAAGCTCGCGTCGCACGCGCCGTCAGGGTGGGGGTAGGGGGGCCGTTCTGTGCTGCAGGCGTTGTTTGAGGTCGTGGTAGGAGATCATCCTCCCCGATCAAGGGCAAGCACACTGAACTCACTGTGTCCACGCGATTGTCATAACACACTTTTCGCTCTATAAGAGGAATAACAGGTTTCCATGCTGGCGGTAACACCCAGCCCCCGTCACGATTAAAGTTAGGGCGGCGCCCAATTTCAATCGCCTCTCGAATCATGCGTGGTACATAACACTTTTCCCGTACCAGAATCCTCGCCTTGTCGAATCGAATGAAATGGGACGCACCTGTATCGCAGCCATGCTCCGCTATTGCGGATTTTCTAGTATCCCTGTTCTTCACGCTACGTATATGTTCCGACAATCTCGTAGAAACGTTCCGTCCGGTTTCTCCTATGTATACCTTACCGCAATCACAGGGTATCTCATACTCCTGGTCCTTAGGAGAGCGCAGCACCTGCCTGACCTTGGTATGGGGTCGGAAAATTGTCCTAATGCTCAACCTCCGGCGTAATAGGCGTCCAATTTTATCCGTTACCCCCTTAATATATGGCAAGTACGCAGGTGCCCTCTCCGCCCTGTGTACCTGCTGCAGGTTGTATGTACTTGCCGCTCGCTGACTCTGCCTCCAACTATACCCATTCCTTTCTAACACCTGTTTTACATGCTGCAGCTCATCTTGCACGTACTGCGGGTCACAGAGCCGTAGAGCCCTGTTAATGAGCGCTCGTGGGACCGAGAACAGATGTGCGGGGTGATGATGTGAGTCCGCCTGCAGGTATCGATCTGTGTGTGTGGGTTTCCTGTAAACTTTATGGGACAATCGCCCGCGCTGATCCCGTTGTATCAAGACATCCAGAAACGGGAGTGCGCCATTGCACTCCTTCTCAATGGTAAACTTTATCTTGGCATGTCTACCGTTAAGATAGTCCAGTAACTTATCCACATCACTACGCAACACCACAGCAAATACATCGTCCACATATCGCCACCAGAACCTGGGTCTGTGAGGACAGCCCTCCAATGCCTTCCCCTCGAAATCCTCCATGAAGATGTTGGCCACCACAGGTGCTATCGGAGAACCCATTGCCACACCTTCAATTTGGCGATAATATTCACCTCGCCATACAAAATATCCACTCGTTAGGCAAAACTCGATTAGACTCATGTACTCGGTAGGTAAGTCGTTACGTGTGGCCATTTGTTTTATTATACCTATTGTTTCCGATACCGGTACATTCGTAAATAGAGATGCCACATCGAAGCTTACCATCAACTCGTCCTCGTGTAACGTAACCCCCTCAAGTAAGTGTACGAAATGCGTGGAGTCCCGTACAAAGCTGGACGTGTTACCTGTAAGAGGTTGTAGCATATCCGACACGAAACGGGAAGCCTTGTATGTGGGTGAATCTATCTGACTCACAATGGGTCTCAGGGGCCAATCAGTCTTGTGAATCTTAGGCAACCCGTAAATCTTCGGGCAGGTGGGGTTCAATTGTCGCAGCCTTTTAGCCTGGTCCTTGACAGGTAAGTTGCTAGCTATTTTATTTAGCCTAGTCGCTACACGCGCCGTAGGATCATATGGAACTTTCTCGTAAGTGTTTGAGTCGTCTACTAGCTGCGTAACTTTTTCCTCGTAGGCTATCCTATCCACGACCACTGTAGCATTCCCCTTGTCAGCCGGCAACACCAGAATGTCATCATTCCTGCGCAGTGCTGAAAGCGCCTGTCTCTCTTGCTTACTGGTATTGGGCTTGGGCAGTTTACTTCGTCGCAACAATGACGAGACATCCTGCCTAAGGCATTCAGCATCTCTGTGTGGCACTCTGTTGCGTACAATTGTATCCTCCACGCTCGCGACGATGGACTCAACAGGTAGAGAGGTTGGAGTTAAAGCGAAGTTTAAACCCCTCGACAACACGCTACACATGTCAACCGATAGCGACTGATGCGAAAGATTTATCACACTCCTATTACTAGATTCACTAGTGTGCGACACAATATTGCTACTTTGCGCATTGCTCTGTGTGTTTATCAGGCGCTTGAATTTATTGTGGTGTGTATTTATTGTGTTCGCTTTAATGGTCTCCGCCCTGCTGAACGTCATCGCATCAAGCTTCTCCCACAGATTAAATTGTAAACTACATGACAGCTCTAAATGAAGATCCAAGAGCTCCTTGTTTACAACGGAGATATTTCGACGATAATCTCGGATTACCCTCACTAGAAATTTCTCATTTGTTGTTTTGAAGAAAGTTTCGTAATCCCGAATGCACTTCACAACTTTAATACGCGCAAACTTTGGTATTACACCATTATCACGGCACTGTATCACGTATCGAAGACCACACTCGAGTTTGTTACGTTTTATTCTCATAGCCGCAAAGTGTTTCACTCGCGTTTGCCATACCTCACCGTAAAGGTTTGCAATACTTGAATTTAAACTTTCGTGAGTCATTTCAAAATTATATTACGCAAACGGTTAGAACTCACGTATAAATTGTCACTCCGGGCGACATGTTTCGAACTCTTCGGGAGTTCTTCCTCAGGACGAGTGCACCTGCGACGAGCGCGCCTCGCACACTGACAGTCTCCCCGCCGCCCGCCGCAAAGCTCGCGTCGCACGCGCCGTCAGGGTGGGGGTAGGGGGGCCGTTCTGTGCTGCAGGCGTTGTTTGAGGTCGTGGTAGGAGATCATCCTCCCCGATCAAGGGCAAGCACACTGAACTCACTGTGTCCACGCGATTGTCATAACACACTTTTCGCTCTATAAGAGGAATAACAGGTTTCCATGCTGGCGGTAACACCCAGCCCCCGTCACGATTAAAGTTAGGGCGGCGCCCAATTTCAATCGCCTCTCGAATCATGCGTGGTACATAACACTTTTCCCGTACCAGAATCCTCGCCTTGTCGAATCGAATGAAATGGGACGCACCTGTATCGCAGCCATGCTCCGCTATTGCGGATTTTCTAGTATCCCTGTTCTTCACGCTACGTATATGTTCCGACAATCTCGTAGAAACGTTCCGTCCGGTTTCTCCTATGTATACCTTACCGCAATCACAGGGTATCTCATATACTCCCGGGTTACCGAGGGGCTCCTGGTCCTTAGGAGAGCGCAGCACCTGCCTGACCTTGGTATGGGGTCGGAAAATTGTCCTAATGCTCAACCTCCGGCGTAATAGGCGTCCAATTTTATCCGTTACCCCCTTAATATATGGCAAGTACGCAGGTGCCCTCTCCGCCCTGTGTACCTGCTGCAGGTTGTATGTACTTGCCGCTCGCTGACTCTGCCTCCAACTATACCCATTCCTTTCTAACACCTGTTTTACATGCTGCAGCTCATCTTGCACGTACTGCGGGTCACAGAGCCGTAGAGCCCTGTTAATGAGCGCTCGTGGGACCGAGAACAGATGTGCGGGGTGATGATGTGAGTCCGCCTGCAGGTATCGATCTGTGTGTGTGGGTTTCCTGTAAACTTTATGGGACAATCGCCCGCGCTGATCCCGTTGTATCAAGACATCCAGAAACGGGAGTGCGCCATTGCACTCCTTCTCAATGGTAAACTTTATCTTGGCATGTCTACCGTTAAGATAGTCCAGTAACTTATCCACATCACTACGCAACACCACAGCAAATACATCGTCCACATATCGCCACCAGAACCTGGGTCTGTGAGGACAGCCCTCCAATGCCTTCCCCTCGAAATCCTCCATGAAGATGTTGGCCACCACAGGTGCTATCGGAGAACCCATTGCCACACCTTCAATTTGGCGATAATATTCACCTCGCCATACAAAATATCCACTCGTTAGGCAAAACTCGATTAGACTCATGTACTCGGTAGGTAAGTCGTTACGTGTGGCCATTTGTTTTATTATACCTATTGTTTCCGATACCGGTACATTCGTAAATAGAGATGCCACATCGAAGCTTACCATCAACTCGTCCTCGTGTAACGTAACCCCCTCAAGTAAGTGTACGAAATGCGTGGAGTCCCGTACAAAGCTGGACGTGTTACCTGTAAGAGGTTGTAGCATATCCGACACGAAACGGGAAGCCTTGTATGTGGGTGAATCTATCTGACTCACAATGGGTCTCAGGGGCCAATCAGTCTTGTGAATCTTAGGCAACCCGTAAATCTTCGGGCAGGTGGGGTTCAATTGTCGCAGCCTTTTAGCCTGGTCCTTGACAGGTAAGTTGCTAGCTATTTTATTTAGCCTAGTCGCTACACGCGCCGTAGGATCGTATGGAACTTTCTCGTAAGTGTTTGAGTCGTCTACTAGCTGCGTAACTTTTTCCTCGTAGGCTATCCTATCCACGACCACTGTAGCATTCCCCTTGTCAGCCGGCAACACCAGAATGTCATCATTCCTGCGCAGTGCTGAAAGCGCCTGTCTCTCTTGCTTACTGGTATTGGGCTTGGGCAGTTTACTTCGTCGCAACAATGACGAGACATCCTGCCTAAGGCATTCAGCATCTCTGTGTGGCACTCTGTTGCGTACAATTGTACCTAACTACACTAACTTAACTACACTAACTTTTAAAGATTTGCTAAGGGCCATTATTAAATTGCTTCCTTCCAATGGGTTGTCCGCAAAACACAAATCAGCTGTTGAACACCAAGATTTTCCATCCATGTCGTATTTTTCAGGGTTAAATTCAGGTAAAGGCACGTTTTTTACAGCTTGTGGCATTCGGAGTGTATTTATCAGGGCGCGCATTTGTTCATTTTGTAGTTCGAACATTTTTTTTTCCACATAGTTTCAGTTGCGTGATTTTCACCATTTTCCAAATTTTCCTGTCCAGATCCCACTACTGATGTCAGTACAGGAGGTCGAGCTTCATCTTGGTCACCCATTATTGTAATTATTCAATAAAACCACACAATCACATTACATTATTTTAATACATTGTCAATTATTATTAAAGATAAAATGTCTACTAAAGTTAAATGTCTTGATTATCTTATTTACTAAATCACTATTTAGTCCGCACTATAATTATAACTTGATTTAATTACTTTAACACAAGGACACAACCGAACGTGAGACAGTCCCATATTATGCGACCCGCTATTCGTGCACATGTGTGTGCGTCCGCCCTTTCTTCGATGCAGTCGGGAACTGAAATTAACTTCACTCAGCACCAGCGGGGATAATATGATTCCATCAAGCACCACGCCCATACGTGACGGTGACGCCCACCACGTCCAGTTGATCCTGGAATACTGCTACAGCCGACATATATATATATATCTTTCAATGTTTGAATAATGATATGGCGGAGGCATGATTTTAAAGAACTTTTTTTGCAGAATTCAACAATATCAACAACGTAACTGTTAACAATGCCAAAAGTGACAATTTATTTTATTCTTTATTAAGTGCGGTCATTACAGTTAAAGAGGTTGGGTATCTTTATCAATTACTCATTAGGGTGGCCATGATTAGAGACTTAAACTCTTATTTAACAAATAGTAAAAAATAAATAAAAAGATGTGTTGGTTTAACTAACTTACGATGTTAAACGATGCAGCAATATTAACTGTATGTGTAGGGTTGATCCTGCTCACGACTCCTGAATCACCCTGTATACCTACTTAATTTATAGTATAATGACATAAACGCAAAATGTCCGGAAAATAAGTGGGAAATGAAACAATCCTTAGAGTCTATAATATATTTTTCCCCTCACTAGCTCGGAAAGCCGTCTTTTATCCTTTGAAACAAGCGGGTAAAAACGCATTTTATCCACAAGTGGGGAAAGTAATTTGACCTTGGAGCGTGTTTGAGTCGCTTTTGACAGATAACAAAACGTAAAACGCTCATGTTAATGGTTCGTTTGATATCAATTATCATTAAATAAAATGTTTGAGGTTTTTTAATAAAAAATACCAAATGTAGCTTTATTTAATGATTTAAGTCGTAAACCTTAAAATTCTATAAGTAATTTTTTTTTTATAATGACTGTGTATAAATATATGTAAACGCACAAGTTGAGTCGATGAAATTTCAAAACGCATCGTCAGAAATGTCATCATTGTCAATGTCAACTAAAATATACACAACTTGTCACCGACTCCAACTCGCGTAAATATTATACACAACTTTCAGAGTTTTCTGTTATAATATCGTAAAAAAATCAGTGATTCCAGTGATGAAAATCATGCCTGTGGAACTGTGTTTTTTTGCATGTTGCACTTTCCTCGCTATAGTGAGGAGAAAAGTTTTGTGATACACACGAGTGCAAAGTTGTATTTTACTTCTCGTGTGTTGAAACACTCGCTACGCTCAGGATTCTATTTTTCAACTATAGAATCCTTTCGCTGGCTCGTGTTTCAATTCCACACTTGCGGGTAAAATACACCTTTGCACCCTTGTATAACAAATAACTATTTTTTATTTAGGTCTAAAGATTTCGGATTTGTTGCACCAAAAATTGTACACTAGAGTTTATCGCACAGAACAAATAATGGGCGGGTCATCATCATCATCATCATCATTCAGCCGAATGACGTCCACTGCTGGACATAGGCCTCCCCCAAAGACTTCCACAATGATCGGTCCTGCGCCATCCGCACACCCGCGACCCTTACCAGGTCATGAGTCCACCGTGTGGGGGGCCTGCCCACCCTACGCCTTCCGGTACGTGGTCGCCACTCGAGAACCTTACCGCCCCAACGGCCATCGGTTCTGCGTGCTATGTGCCCCGCCCACTGCCACTTAAGTTTAACGATTCGAAGGGCTATATCGGTCAGGTTGGTTCTGCTGCGGATGGCCTCATTTCTGATGCGATCACGCAGAGAAACTCCCAGCATAGCCCTCTCCATTGCTCTTTGGGTGACTTTGAGCCTTTATATGAGGCCCATAGTAAGCGACCACGTTTCAGTACCATATGTCATCACTGGCAACACACACTGGTCAAAGACTTTCGTCTTGAGACACTGCGGAATATTGGACGAAAAGATGTGCCGTAGCTTCCCGAACGCTGCCCAGCCGAGTCGGATTCGACGATTAACCTCTTTCTCGAAGTTGGACTTACCTAACTGACAAGTCTGTACTAGGTTTATGTAATCGTCTACAACTTCGAGCGTAAAGTGTCCGATTGTTACGGGAGTTGGTGCTACATGGGCATTTGACATGATCTTCGTCTTATCCATGTTCATCCTTAGACCAACTCGCTCGGAGGCTTTACTGAGGTCATTAAGCATTGTACTTAAATCCTCCATGGTCAGACCATGAATCACCAAGAATCAGTCAAACTCCAAACTCCAAGAAACACTCCAAAGGCAGTTCAGTAGTCAATGGACTGCGGGTGATGAATTATACCCATTTAAAAATATAAAAATGCCTTGTTGTGTAATTTTGTCATGCCGAAAACTAAGCGCCGATTTAAAAGATCAACCGGGAGCAATTGATTTTCATTGGTAAGTATTAAAATAACTGTTTTTTGATAAAAATTGCAATGGGTTATGACATTCGCCATTACTCCGTTAGAATTAGAAAATCGGTATGGACACTTGACATTGCTTGCTGGTGAATGACGCCGATTAATTAACTACCTTTAGTGACACGGCATGTACCGCGCTATTCACGCTCCATTCCGTTTTTCGTTCTATCGGAGCAGCTGTCAAACTGGATTGAGTGGTACTGGTAAATTACTTTTGAGTTTTTTGCATTTGTAGGTGTGTACGGTCAGCACATAGAGAAATACCTAAAATTTTTATAGTCAGGTACAATAGGTACATCAATGGAACTAATAATATTAAGGATATTATAAAGTGAATAATATTAAACATATTTTTTTTTTCATAATATTCTTCAACTCCAGACAATTTGCACTCATTCTCACTTTCATCCGATGAATCATTTGTGTTAACTATAATATGTTCTGCTATTATATCTATAGCCTCACCGTGCCTTGATCCTTTTTCCTCTTTAATAGCATGTAGACAAACATTTTTCCATTCCTCTACAGTTATGCTATTAAAATTTTCCTCAGTTAAAGTCACTATAGAACTCATGTTCATTGTGACATTTTGTGCGATGTAATTTTTTACTATCTTTTGTGATGTAATATTTGTAATATGGTGGTAAATGGAGCACAGTATGACCGCGGTGTCGTAATATTTCGTCTATCTTATACTCTACAAATCTCGCCTTATTATTTAGAATCAGTTCATATAACAGAAACTTTAACATGTTCGATGAATGTTCAATATTTCTCAACTCTCTGTCTGTCTGTCCGAGGCTTTGCTCTGTGGTTGTTAGTGCTAGAAAGCTGCAATTTGGTATGGATTTATAAACCAATAAAACAGACAAAGTCGTCAAGTAAAATTTAATAAAAAAATGGTACCCTCCTTACACGTAAAATGGGAATATTTGTTTGCTTCAACTCTGGGGTGTTGTTGGATAGGTCTTTCAAAATGAATAGAGGTATCGTCAAAGATTTTTTGAAAAAGTGAATATTTTCGAAAATATTCTATCCAAAAGAAAAAAAAATTGTCCCCTCCCCCCTCTAACGTTTGAACTATAGGTCCAAAAAATAAAGACCTTTAATGAAAACTATAGCCGACATGATCAGTTGAGCCGTTTTTGAGTTATCGTAAAAACTCTTCCCTGCTTGGTAAAAGACTTTTTGCTTGTTATTGATATTTTTCAAGTAAGTTCATTAGGAAACTACGGAACCCTGCTCTGAGCATGGCTCGACATGCCCTTGGCCGATTTTTTTATTTTGAATTAGAATTCGATGCACGGTTTTGAATTGAATTATGATAGGGTGTATTATCAATAACAGCAACACTATTAGGTTTAAGGTTGGGTATTAATTGCGTTTGAATTCACTTTGAATAATCGTCATAATTCATATTGTCATGGTAGTACCACTTTCTTGGTTGGCTTTAAACATGAGCAAGGCATTTGGTAAAAAACGGACGGGCCCAAGAACGACCTAGACATAGAACGGGAACGGAGGGCCCTGTCGGTGCGGGCGAATATGATAGCTCGGAGGTTTGCAGGTTGCTTCAGGGTTGCAAATTACCCTATTTTCAGCTTTCTGTACATCCCTGTATACCTGCAGCATCTAGGTGCAGTATTCGCAACGGGCCTATAGGGCCCTCCGTGCTCAATATAATAACGCGTTCCGGGTGATAGTGTGACTGCCTCGTTTCTGTAGCGCATCAGGGATGTTTGCGAAGGCGCGCGTTGCCTTTTTATGCGACTATGCCCGGACGCCTATGCGTTAAACGTTGACCTTTAACCCTTTACACCCGAGAACTCGCGATTGATATAAATAAAAATGAACTTTAATGACATTGAAAAAAAAAATGATATTTCAATGTAATTAAGGGCTCACAATCGTTTCAGTTCGGGTGTAAAGGGATAAAAATTATATAGAGGTTGCTAAAAAACTTTTCCAATTATTCCGTTGGTGAGATATTAGCTGTCAAATTCGTAATAATTTATACCAATAAAAACCGACTCCAATTTTCCAGGTAACATGTACTAACAAAGATAACGTCTTTTAACTTTAGCTCCAAGAGGCTCATAAATTACTATTTTACTATTTTATAATTTTTAATAATTTCTCTGTGTTTTCATAGTTATAAGATTTTAAAAATGATTCAATAGCGATTTTGCAGCGCCTGTTAGTGAGTTGACTAAAGTTGACATGTTTGGAGATTCTATTATACAGGAATGGGCCAAGAAATAGAGCAAAACTTTGTGCAAACGCGGTGTTGCATGGTGGTTTAACAAATGCTCTGCAACGTCTTCTTTCAGGTAACATTGAAGAAGGTGCTATCTTGTGTTGCTTGAGAATAGTACATTTAACAAAAAGTTGCCGAACTGTCAAAACATTAAATTCCTGATATAAACTATTCGTGGGGTATCTGAAGTTCTTAAAATTGGCTACCTTAATTACTGCTCTTTGGGCTGTTTCAATTGAAATCATATGAGACTTTTTGGCACCTCCCCAGGCTTCGATCCCATATGATATTATGGATTGACACAACGCGAAGTAAACACTTTTGACAATAGCTGTATCACCTATATGCCTGATGTTTTTGAAAATGAATATTAATTTTCTGATTCGGGAAGAGAGAAAGTTAATTTGATGGTTCCATTTTAGGTTTTGGTCTATATAGACACCCAGGTATTTAACAACATTCGTTGCTTCCAGCGTGAAGCAGGAACATGGAGCTGAGTATGTGTTTAGACAGGTGTGAGCATTAATGTTAAATTCAGATGGTTGCATAGAGTTTTTTATACTAAACGTCATATATTTGGTTTTACTCAGGTTAAGGGATAAAAAGTTACTGTTTAGCCAATTCATAACTTGAGTAAGCCCTTTTTCTTCAGTATATTTTACATCGCTCCAGGAGGGTCCATCAAATACAAGCACAGTGTCGTCAGCAAAAGTAACGATAGCAGCATTTTGAAGTGGGAGACTACAAAGACCATCTATATAAATTAAAAATAGAGTAGGGCCGAGGACACTGCCTTGTGGAACTCCGAAGGTTAATACTGTCTCCTCACTTATGTGATCACCCACTTTTACAACCTGAGTTCTATTAGTGAGGTAATCTTTGAAAAGTTGGTGAGGTATTCCTCTGATACCCAATCGCTCGAGCTTATTAAGGAGGATCGGGACAGAGACAGTATCAAATGCCTTAGCTAAATCTAGAAATACACCCAGGCATTTAGATTTGGAATCAAGTTTATTAACTATATGCCCCACAACATGGTTAATTGCATCTGACGTAGACCTTTTATTACGAAATCCATATTGGTTGTCAGACAATAGTTTAAAGGTTTCTAGAAAGTGAAGTAGACGTTTGTTTAAAACTTTTTCAATTATTTTGGTAACTATGGGAAGTAGGGATATGGGTCTATAATTGGTGATACTGTCTCTGTCCCCGGCCTTGTGAATAGGTACAACAATTGACCTCTTAAGAGCTTTGGGGAAGACTCCCATAGATAGGGCCAAGTTACAAACATGGGTTATGGGTTTAGAGACCGAATGGACTGAAAGCTTGAGAAATGCGGAAGAAATACCATCCCATCCTGTAGAGGGACTGTTTTTTAGTGAATTAATAAGATTTTTTATTTCAGTTTCATCTGTGGGTAATAAGAGCAAAGAATTGACAGGGTTATTCGGATAAGAAAGTCTAATTGGTGCGTTCGATACATTATTTTGTTTACTTGGACTGATATTAGATGCCAGGTCTTGTCCTATATTACTAAAATAGTGATTAATGAAGTTAACAGAGTCTTGAGGAGTTGGTTTGAGTTTAATAAGATCAATATTTTCATTATTCTGTTTTTTAATGTGACATATATCTTTAATTATGTTCCATGTCTTTTTTAGGTCATTCTTGTGTTTATTAATCATATCACGCTCATACTTACGCTTTAGTTTATTTAGTATGTTATTACAAGTATTTCTATACCTCTTATAAGAAACCTGAAGTACTTGATTATTGGGATGTTTACGTAGTTTTAAGTGAAGCCTGTCTCTGAATTTCATGCAGCGAAGTAAGCCTGCAGTTATCCATGGCTTGTTTACTTTTTTCCTGTTTGCGATCTTGATTGACACTGTATTTTTCTCAATAATGTTAGTGACAATTGACAAAAATATGTTTGTAGACACCTCAGCATCATTACTATCAAGAACAGGCCCCCAGTCGATATTTAGAATGTCATGCAATGCAGTATTGTAGTTTATTTGACTTTTTGTTGTTATTTTCGACGGAGCGGGAATAGTGGTTGTTATGGCAGAAATAACACAACAGTGGTCCGTAACACTCGTCTGACAAACCAAGGTAGTAACTGGGAGATGAGTTTTAATAATCTAATAAGGTCTATACACTCCAAGAATCGCAAAGTCATATCCCCATTTTAAAAGTAGGCAATTTGCTTCTTCGATATCCGGCTCGCAAACTTGAACATTTAAGTTTGATTTAACGTACATAACAACACCACAGTTTTGGTTTAACCGCTTTGTAGTAAAATAGCAAACGTAACTTGGCAAACAGGGCAGTGTTAACCCATCAGACAACCAGCATTCGGTTAGAATAATTATATCATACTCGAATTTAAATCTTGCTAGTAAAACCTGGAAGTTATCAAAATGACATGATATACTCCTTATATTTTGAGTGACTAAAGTGAGACTATGTTGATCTCGACTGGTTTGCAGTAGATTTTTACATTGGGTGGGATCTTCTACAAGAAACGCTTTGCCGACGGTGATACTCTCATCGATGTCCCTACCAATATTATCTAATAACATAATATATATGTACACCCGTACTGTTTGGAAATAGGTACTATAAATAGTTCGGGTAGAACTAAGAAACATCGATCGAGAATATCATATCCGCACGCTAGGGGTATAGCCACCTTGCCACCGTAGTATGTAATAAAAAAAGACGTATTGTATGATGTTTTCATATTTATGTAGCACATTTGTCTCAAAATCTCACTAAAATGATATATATGTATGTGTGATTGTGTATTGTGCATTGAAATACGTGTGTAAGAATGTATGTATTTAGTTGTATAACCTTTTAAAATAACACTGTTAAGGGTTTCACTTAGATAACTATGTTTGAGAGTAAAACGAATTAAGAAATAGAAAACATATCTGGCGAGATGTAGGTAACAAACATTCCGAGATGAACTTCGTAGTCATGCTATGAGGTTTTCTAGTTGCTTGGCATCAGTAATTTCAATTCCCGGTTGCCCTTCTTCTTTCCTAACATATAGTCTTCCGCCGGAGGTCCACGAGGAGATGTAAAGGCCCTTTTTTACGCCAGATCTCGCGAGGAACCGCAGGTGACTGCACTTTGGGGTGAGTCGTTCATTTATATACACAGGGTTTTTTGTAGGATAGCCGATGTGGCCTGTGTTGAATTTATCTGTTTTGTTTGTGGTATTAAATTTTTTTATTGCTTGAAGCAAGAAGTTTTTTTGCGCGACGGTATAGAATTCTACCACAATTGGTCTCGGCTCGTTCTGTTTACTACGCGCACGGAACACAGATCTAATAAAACAGCTGTTAAATTCCAAGTCCAGCGCCGCATGTATTTTTCCCACTACGGCAATCGCCTGCTCGTTGTTCTCTGTTGAAATATTGCGTATTTCTACACTGGTTGCTATTAATTTTCTCTGTAGTGATTCGAGTTGACTGCCCATGGCATCCACAGTGGCAGCAGCAGATTCTTCTTTCACTTCGAGGGTTTCCACGCGAGCTTGCAACTGAGTTTGCTGTTCGCTTATTGCTGTTAGCGTAGAAAACACATTTGCGTTCTGCTCCTTAAGCTGCAAGATGTTATCATTGACTTTGTCAAAGTTTGCTTTCTGTTCTTGCTTGAAATCGTGAAACATCGCAATTAATGATTCAATTTGTGTACCTAGGTAATCTTCCGGATTTTTTCTCTTTCTTGATATGGTCTTTTGGTCGAATTCCGTGATTTGACTCAGGTCAGGATTTGACTGAACATCTGCTGGTGGCGAACGCATAGTGCCCATGCCAAACATTTGTTATTATTCAAGTACCTAGCTGTTGTTAAATCGTAAAGTAGCGGCGTAGCGGGTCGTAGCACTCGTAGCAGCTCGCGTAGTCGATAGCTCCGCTGTTAGGCTTGTTAAAGGGAATACACTTGTTTCGTTCTAACTTCACTCACGGTGTCGATTAGCGACAAGGATACAACACCGACAACACTCAGATTACCGCGACCAATCAGATTTTAAATAAATATTTTTGTACTAAACAAACGTGCGCGGAGTACTGAGACGCGGCCGATAGCTGCGGCGTCCGAGAGGGAAGAGGAGAGTTTTATTGGATCGAAGTGTAGTAGGACTCTTTCACTGAGAATTTCGTTCCTTATATCCATGAAGCTTTGTTCACATTTCGGGGACAATTCGAATTTTGTATTTTTTTTAGAAGAGTGTTCAAGGGACTTGTGATCGACGAGAGATTGGGTATAAATTTATTGTAGTAATTTGCCATGCCTAGAAAGGTTCGAAGTTCATTAACGTTCGTTGGGCGTTGTGCGTTAGAAATTGCTTTAATTTTGTCTTGGTTTTTGTGTAATCCATCTTTGTCAATTGTGTGTCCTAAGTAATTGATGCTTCGTTTGAAGAAGTTAGACTTATCTTTGTTAACTCGAAGGTTACTATCTTTAAGTTTTTGCAGAACTTGTCTTAGTCTGTTTAGTAACTGTTCTTCCGAAGATCCCTGAATAATTATGTCGTCGAAGAAACATTTAACACCATCGAGAACCAAAAGTAGTTGATCCATGAACTTTTGCCAAAGACTTGGAGCCACTTTAACCCCAAACATCAGTCGGTTCATCTTGAACGTGCCTTTGTGCGTGCTTAAGGCTTGTAGTTGGGCGCTTTCATCATCCATTACCATGTTTAGGTAGGCTTGCGTTATATCTAATGTGCAGAAAAGTTGTCCCCCGTTCATTTCTGCCAAAATGTCTTCGATAATCGGAATTGGATATTGTTCGTCTTTGATTACTTTGTTCAAAGTAACTTTATAGTCGGCACACAGTCTGATGCTTCCGTTAGGTTTTACTATGGGGACGACCGGAGTGCCCCATTCGGAATGGTTGATTTTCGTAATAATTCCTTGTTTTTCAAGTCGGTCGATTTCTTCATCTACTTTTGTACGTAATGCGTATGGGATTCTGCGTGGTTTGATAAATATCGGTTGAGAGTTTTCAGTCAGGTGGCCTCGAAAGTTTGGGATTTCTCCCAAATTTGGGTTGAATACGGTGGTTTCGAATTCTTTGAGTAAATTTTACAGTTTTGGTACCTTACCACATGTTTGGATAGTTCTCATATCAGCGAGTTCAATGTTGAATTCTGTCATCCAGCTCCTTCCAAGTATCGGTTCGACGTCTTTGTCTATTACATATACGAGTAGCTTCCCGTAAAATGTTTGGTTGTTGTAATTACATTTGACATATGATACGCCGAGTGGCTTAAACACTTCGCCCGTATAAGTCTTGAGTTTCATATCGGTTTTAAATAACTTCTTGTTTATGTTTAGCTTCCTATAATCCTTCCGCGACATTGTAGAAAGTGTGGCACCAGTGTCAAACTCCATGTCTATTTTCTTTCCTTCAATGTAAATCGTAATAATGTACTTGTCCGAAATTTCGCTCTTAATCAGGTTGATGTCTGCGGTGCTGTTGGTACTGACGCTACTTGTAGAGGTATCCAGCTGGTTTGTTTTAATGTTTCCGCTTTTTTGTAGACAGACTCGAGCAAGGTGACCATCCTTTTGACATTTATGGAATCTGCTCTCTATAGCGCCGCATTCATTTGCCTTGTGATCATCCTTTCCGCAGCGGTAACACTTACGCTTGAGGTCTCTGATTGTATTTGGTGATCTAATTGAAGCGTCTCTTGGCGCCAGTTGTAGTTTATTGTAAACTTTTGACACTTTGTTGATGCATTCATTTAATGGTCGACGGACCGATGTGGACATGTTTGAATTTTCAGTTTTTCCCATTTCAATAGATGTCGCAATATGAACCAATTGCGCAAATGACGTTGTTTCTTTTTCTTGTAAAATTTTTGTGCGAATTTCTCCATCTTTTATTCCTCGTATGAATTGTAATGACAAAACTGAATCAAGTGTCGGTTTCTTGCAGTGTAGGCATTTGAATTCACAGTTTAGTGACAATCTCTTCAATTCCGATGCGTAAATCGCGACTGTTTCGTCTGATTGTTGTAGACGCGATATGAAGGAGTGCTGAGATGCCCAGATACTAGGTTTCGGGTCGAGAAAGTTGTCTAAAATGTAAGACAGCTCATCAAAAGTTTTATTAATCGGGTCTTCAGGTGAACAGAGGTCATAGATTCTCTCATGGACTTCAGGGGGGGTAATGTAGACAGTAATGTGTATACTTTCGTTTTCGGGTCGGTAACATTATTAAGCAAGAGGTAGACAGAGAGCCTTTTAGTGAAGTTTCGGAAAGATTCTTTTTCGTGAAATGGCTGGAAGTTGAATTTCGGTCGAGGTTTACGATGCGGAACCGTAATGCTTGTCGCGTGGGTCGCAGGAGGTGGGTTCGGTAGCGTTTCAGTAGGTTGGTAGGTGTTCATGAGTCTTGAAATATTTTGTTCGTAAATCGGTGTAAGTTTCATCAATTTTGTACCTGTATTCCATTTCTCTTTCGAGGTTTTCGTCCCTCGTCTCCTCTTCGATCTGGCACTGAATCTTTTGTAATCCTAGGTAAGTATTTTGTAATGTAAGTAATCTCGTTTCCAATTCTTCATATGTATGTGAATTTTCTTGTTCTTGGAATGCATTGTTTGTTTTCGTGAGAAGGCCGCGTAAGACCGCTCGCGCACGTTTCGCTTTTTTCAAATCAAACGACATCGTCGCCAATTTGTTAAATAAGTTTTATAGATACGTTGGTAAATCAATCATTCTATATTTTCGAGTGACAGGCAAAAAGTAAACACACGTTACTAAGTAACTCAGTCACGGATATGACAGCTATCAATATCTAAAGAGGTGCTGATATCATAATGAAAATGAATTGAGTTTGAATGAAATGAAAATAATTTATTCTAGAAATAGTCCATAACATTGAAATACGTTTGAGATACATACATACTATATCATCAGCCACAGCGCCAAGCCAAACGCGCCGCAGTAGACGAGAGGAATGCATTTTATGCACATGTCGGGCGAGTGCAAGCGTCTCGTATTACTTTTAGGAGCGAGAAGAGACTGGGCAGCTGTGCAATCTCAAGCTCCCTTTCGTTTATGACATTATGACCCTTTCTCTTCAGTGTATGCCCAAGATGTTCCGGGTGCAGCGCATATGAAAAATGTTAAGGCGACGTTCGTGCTTTGCATACGATATCCAGGTCTTTGACCCGTAGAAGACTGTAATATTCGAAATTCGAAAATTTCTCGTCACTCTTCACGTCAATAAACTACCACCGGTTCGGAAAAATATACCTCTGCCACGAGAAGAACCGGCGTAAGAAACTCGGCGAGGTGTCATTTTTTCAAAACAATATACATTGTATAGTTAAATATAAAATTACAGTGTCAGCTACTACAAAATTACTTAAATAACAATGCTACAGTAGAAAATATATTTTCGCGATAGATTACCCGTGCAGGACGCTATCACTGCCAAACATCCCTATCCATGATATAATCGTTTATCTTATAATATGCTCTTGAAATAAGTGTTTGTTTTACTACAGATCTGAATTTAGAATTGCTAAGTTCAGTAATGTGTTTAGGAATTTTATTGTAGGATTTGATACAATTTCCCAAGAACGACTTTTTCGCCTTTCGCGTTCGTTGGAAAATTTCCCAAATTCTTCCTAACATACATTATTATTTCAAATATGTATAGGGTCGGCAGGGTTAGAATATCTATTTCTTTGAAAAATTCTCTTAATGAATCACGCGACCCCATATTATAAATTGCTCAGGTAGCCCTTTTTTGCAAAATAAAAACAGTTTCAATATCTGCAGCTGATCCCCACAAGATAAGACCATAAGTAATTATACTATTAAAATAAGCAAAGTAAACTAACCGTGCCGTTGCCACATTGGTAAGCTGCCTTATTCTCCTGACTGCAAATGCAGCAGAGCTCAACCGACTTCCTATCGCTGTTATATGGGAACCCCACTGCAATTTTAAGTCCAATGTAATACCTAAGAATACAGTAGAAGTAACAAATTCTAATGTTTGACCATTAAGTTTAATATTTGTATCTAAGTTTCTGTTTGATGAGTTCGCTAGAGAGAATTTCATACATTTCGTTTTTTTGGGTTCAATACTAAGTTATTGGCAGCAAACCGGTCAGATATCATGGAGAGGGTATTATTTGGTTCAATGAGTTCAGTATCTCTCCTATTTACCTTGAGCAGTAATGAGGTGTCGTCTGCGAACATTACAATGCCTGATCTTCGGCTTACCATATATGGCAGATCTTTTACATAAACAAGGAACAGGAACGGACCTAGAATAGACCCCTGAGGTACTCCCATCTCTACCACTGTCTCTGACGAAATGGCTTTATTTATCGCTACCTTTTGATTTATCTGTGTTAAATATGACTTCATGAGATCTAATGCATGCCCTCTGATGCCATAAAACTTAAGTTTACAAATTAAAGTACCATGATCTACACAATCAAAAGCCTTGGAAAGGTCACAGAACACTCCGATAGCGCCGTGCAACTCTTCCCAAGACTGCAAAATAAATTTTAATAAACTGGCACCTGCATCAGTAGTTGATCTACCCTTCGTGAAGCCGAACTGCTGTGCGTGCAAAATGTTGTAAGAATTAAAGTGAGAAACCATTATTCTTTCGAATATTTCGTTCATAGGTGCATGTAATATGCCTAATTTGAAGAATAAACTACTTTTACTTTTTTACTTTTACTATGTTCAGGATATATGTTTGGTAGATGATGATCTTGGTCATCCTGGTTATGAGTTTATTTTTGCATACTCTTGCTGTCAACTTTCCGAACATCGTCGCAGCTTTTCCGATCCGAACGTCGATTTCGGCATCCAGTTAAAGTTTGCTGATCACCGTCAGCCCTAGGTAGCAAAACTTGTCGACTGACTTCAGCGAGCTGCTATCCAACAAACTTATCGGTATTTCTGGACAGCCTTGCGTCATCACAACTGTTTTTCGAGGAGTAATGGACATGGAGAACAGAGCGCAAGCATGCGAACACTGATCCGTAATGGTTAGCCACTCGTACTGCGATGTACTTGCTTATTGGCAGGATTGTTGTAACTATCGCGCATAAAAATGTGTTCGAAAATAGAAGTAGTACTGACTTTTTGAAACTGTTGAAAATAAAATAGATACTCACAATTGCATTGCAACTTTGTCCCGTGCACTGAAACATGCAACAAAAATGCTTTTAATATTCAGTACTAGATTGTATGAAAATGGTCTACATCACGAGATGGTTATTTTCTCCGAAGTGAGGGAAAATAGTTCGAGGGGTAAAATGGCTTTAGGCCAGTGTTATACGTACTCTATACTTTTAATTTCGATAGCCAGAAAATAAATAAGACAAAGAATATTTTATTGTGATTGGTGGATTAATATGGTGAAGTGTTTTGATTGGTGTAATTAAAATATTTTGTGAATCTATCTATCTACCTATCTATCTATATACAGTGTGTAAATTTTATACGGGCGTATATTGTAATGGAGATTAAGATTGGACCTAGGGAACCTATTTACATTAATTTCTTTAGGAAACTAGGATTCTTTTTTTTCATACATAATTATTAAGCACGCAATGTATTGCATCCATAATAATTAACGTAGGTACCTATGCGTCATGTCAGTATTTAAATTAGTTTGCTTTATTAATTAAGTCAAGTTGCTAAGTCCTGATTGTTCCTATGAAATGAAAAACATCATGGGAAAATGACAGTTTTTAAAAGTTCAAAATAAGTAAAATAAGTTAAAAAAATCGTTACACCTAATTAATAACACTATTTAACAAAATAATTATCCTATATGAGTCGTAGTATTTGATACTATAGGTGGAAAAACTATACGCCCGTATAAAATTTACACGCTGTATATAAAAGAAGAAGTCCTGACTGACTCATCAACGCACAGCCAAAACTACTAAAGCTAGAGAACTGATTTTTGGACAGTCGGTTACATTTATAGCGTAGGCTAGGGATAAGCAACGATTTTTCGAAATTCATCCCCTAAGGGGGTAAAAAACGGGATGAAAGTTTGTATGAAAAAAGGAGAATTTTTGGACGTAGAAACTTGAAATTTCTGTTTAAATGTATCAAAAGCGTATATCAGCGTTTTTAAATTTTCTCTCTTAAAAGGGGTGAAAAAGGGGTTTCAAATTTTGAATGACGAGCAACTATTTTTTGAAGTCTGCTAAGAAGAACTCTCTATTTGAATACAATATATACGTATTTAAGCGTTTTCCTAATTCCCCCCCCCCCATAAAGGGGTGAAATGGGGGTTCAAAGTTTGTACAGTTAGAGATTTGAAAGTTCGTAAATAGACTCTCCGTTTAAATACAAAGAATACGGTACGTCTGATGTGATAAATAACCAAAATATAAATAGTTTATGGTATCACCACCACCACCATATCAGCCAAAGGACGTCCACTGCTGGACATATAGGGCTCCCCCAAAGTCAAGGGGGGTATATGCCATAATCGCCACGCTTGGCATGCAGGTTGGCGATCGCAGTATCTCCACCGCACTTCAGGGTTGCTGCTACCAATCCCCCGATGGTCTTGGTCGTAGTTTTAGCACATTACCGGGTCCCCCGGGTCCCCGGGTTTATGGTATCACACACATAAGAATAAAGTTTCTATGCTTTAAGAATTTAATAGTAAAGTAATAGGTCAACAGGTGGCGTTGGTAGTACCAATTTAATTATCTTTCAAGTCATTTTCTTAATTACTACACGTTTTAAATTAATTTGGTGTACCTAACCTACATATAAGAAATGAATGGCCAGTGGCATTTGATGATAATGATTTTTGTTAATAAGGAATCTTAGACCATCTAAATTATGTGATTGAACTAGATTACAAATAAAAGCTCTCCATAAAAACGTTATCGAAGCTGCAGTAATCACAGGTAGCGCTCGAGGCGAAATAGTGTATATTCCTAGAATACCGATAATTCCATCAGACTACCCGTTCGAGTTCAAAAGAACACAATTCCCTCTTAAGATATGCTTCGCAATGACTGTTAATAAATCCCAAGGACAGTCACTGCAAATGGCAGGGATTGATTTAAGAGAAAACTGTTTCTCTCACGGTCAATTTTACGTGGCATGTTCTACGGTGAGTTCTGCCAGCAGTCTGGTCATCTTAGCCCCCAAAGGAAATGCCGCTAATGTTGTTTATAAAGAGGTGTTACGCTAAGGTTCCTGTTTTCTGCGCCGTGACAACGTCCACGTGAATTTTTCCCTTTTTCCTCGTGGTCAAACTGATTTGCCAAACTGGTTTGGCCACGAGGAAATGCGATTCCTAGTGGTCAAACTGCGTATTATTTCACGTAATTGTAACAAATGTCCACACCCTATATCAAACGTTGAATAAATAGAAAAAAAATAGAACAAACATCACTTAATAGTCCATATTGAAACTTTTTAGTATACATAGTCAAAACAGACATTGTGAGTCGCAGACAATTCCATGCCAGATTATTTATATTGTCAAAGTATTGTCATTCATTAACGTGGAACATTTGTATACTATTCACTCAGTAGAAAGTAAAATAAGTAAAATGAACAGTGTATTAGTAAGAACCCCTGAAAATGAACACTTTTGTGTTTTTAGGGGATGTCCGCTCACTCCGCAAGTAATACCAAATCTACTTAAAGCAAGGCTGTTGTGTAAATATAAATTATATATTTCTCCGGGAACACGAGCCTGTGCTTACCACCAGCGTCACGACCAAAATTGGGAGGAAGTAGCCGAAGCACCTGACAACTGGACAGATTTCAATGTGGAGCACGTAGAAGATATTATAGATGTAATGAAATCGGTTTTACTAGTCACACAATTTGCTTTACAAACTGTACTGGAATAGCACACTTTGAAATATGAGAATTAATTAAAAAACATGTTTTTAAGACTTTAGTTTCTTTATTTTAACTGAAAACTACTTACTACGACAGACATACCAAATGGTTTTTAACACTTAAAAAACTTACACTGTTTTTCATAAGAGATAAAGGTACACGGAGTTTCATAAAATACCAAATATTTGAACATTTTCTTGAAATTCCTGGAGTCAACCCGACATTCTGACGGACACAAAAAAAAACAATAAAACAGACTGGGCTACTCCGCCATTAAAGTCGACGTCAAAAGTATGCTTTTGGGCTTTTTATACTAGTCGTTTTTACTGAATAATCAGTCAACGTAACATTTCGAGAAAGGTGCCAACGCTGACCTCACCATGTACTAATCGAAGTTGACAATCCATTATCTCTTCATCATTATCAATTTTATCCTTTTGACGTGTATTTGGCAACAATGATCTATTATTTTCTCTTTCACACAACACATTTAGGAACCTCAAAATTGAACATGGTTGCCTTTTTTTTATATCTTTGTTTAGCTGAGAATTCCAGCTTTCTACCGCGTTGTTTGTTCTGTGTCTTTCCCCATACACTGACCATTGTGACACGAATATTTCGTTTTTTAACCATGTTTTTTCTACATAATTCAAGTACGTCCTTATGTTTTGTGTGCTGCGGCTGCGTGATTTTATATATTCCCAACCTTCATAAATTTTATCGTTGGGTAGCAATGCTAAAGCAGTGCAAAGTCCTACGATACGCCGTTGACGTTTTGAGTTTAATTTCAGTTCTTTTGCTTTTCGCCAATGACTTTTAGTATAATGATAATAACAGTATTTTATTACAATCTCAGGAAAAATGGCCTTTATAGCATTAATAGCAGATATTTCAAAATCAGCATGGAATTTGGTCGGAGACCAATCCGGTATTTGTGACTTAATCATACCAAATAAGGCTTTATATGTTTCCTCCTTTCTGTTTGTCATAATTGCGTAAATCATTGGTACTACATTTGTCGTCGAAAAATCTCCCGATAAATCCCCATGAATAGTATATATCTGATCAAATGGTCTTGGACAGCTTTTAAACGTTCCATCTGCAAAAATTTCTTTCGTCTTGGTCATCAATTCTTTACCTTGTTCAGAGCAAAAAACTAAAATGCGACAGGATTCATCAGAGTAGTCGCACAAGAGAAACGACTCATGTTGTTCTGGAACTATTACATCCTGAGAGCTATTAAAGAAAGTTTTTTTCCGACTGCCGTACATAGCTGTTTTTAAACTAATAAGGCTTGGTAACGACTCGTCTGACAGTAAATCATATCCTTTGTCTAATAAGGACTTTTGTAGTCGTTTGTGCAATTGGGGAATCGGCACGTCTGTACGCATGGCTTGTTCTCTTATTTCCTTAACGGCCAAGTCAATTTCATTCTTTCTGTAGTTTGCTAAGCAGGAATGTGATTTCGATTTTATTATATTGCCACCGCCCTTAAAAATAAATGAAAATTGTTTACAAAATATAAAAAACGTGAATATATGCACACACATATATATATATATATATATATATACTAGCTGGTTCCCGCGACTTTGTCTGCGTACTTTTAGTAGGAATAAAAGGCAGCCTATGTTCTTTCTCAGGGTCTAAAGACTGTCTGTGTCAAATTTCATCAAAATCGGATGAGAGGATTAAGCGGGAAAGCGTAACAGACAGACAGAGTTACTTTCGCATTTATATATTAGTAGGGATTAGTAGGGATTAGTAGGGATTAGTAGGGAAGTAGGGATATAGTCTGCTTACAGCTACGGAATCATAAAATTAACTTACTTCAATAGTTATGGAACCACGGCACTTTTCTTTTTTTAAACGACTGCAATTATAAATGATGGTGTCGTTTTTATATTTCCGAAGCTTGTAGTATTGTCGACCATCATGTAGCAAAACTTTACCTCGTTTGCGTTCAATAAAACAGATATCCATTTTGTAATCCACAAAACTACATGACAGTTTAAAGAAAATTATGAACTAGCTGACATGTGTCATAGTTATTTCATTTATATTTAAGTGTCATTATGTTTAAGTGCTAAAACTCTTCAAAAGAGTTTCTGCGTGTAAACACTAGACAATCTAGACATATACAGGAGGATGACAATACTGTGTTTGGCCACGAGGAATCGCATTTCCTCGTGGCCAAACCAGTTTGGCAAATCAGTTTGACCACGAGGAAAAAGCGGAATTTTTCTCTTGTGTCAAACAGATTTGCATTCCCTGTTTCGCCTTACGGTTGACTGGCAACAATATTTTCTTAGTGTTTTTTTATGTCACATAATAATTATGTGTGCCAAACTTTCTATTCAATGCTGATTTTGAGGATGCTTCAAGTTATGGTGGTAGTTTATTGACGTTCATAGGTGCATGTAATATGCCTAATTTGAAGAATAAACTACTTTTACTTTTATGACTAATAATCGTTGTCGCATTTTTGATTTAAAAGTATACTTTTGGGATTTTAAATTTTTTAGTGTTTTTTTTAAATAAATAGTTATTAATATCACTCCATTAGTGAATAAAGTACATATAAACTACATTTGCGAAAATTTTTTTTTTCCTTTAAATCCATTTGGAAATAATTGCTGGAGAGCTCAATAGTGTACCGTTTAATTTATTGCTCCTATTACAGGCAACACCCGGTAATATATATATATATATATATATTACCGGGTGTTGCCTGTAATCTCCATAATTTAAAACGTTATTTTATTGCAAAATACAGTTAAGTTACAAAAGTCATCGTAAAAAATAGATAACCAAAACGCTTTGCCTCTTTTTTTTTGGAATTAGGGGAAAAAGTTAGCCCAATGATTTTCTCCGTTTTTCGGGGTTTAATATACTTATATTAATTAATTTTTTTTTGATTCTCTTGTAAACTTCCTAATATTAAAAATAGCAATATGTCAACCTGCTAATGTCAGTTAGCAGGTTTATACTAATAGCCGTCGATATAACGAGTTGAACGTGGATGGAGTACGGGCGTGGGCGGGGTTTAGCGGGAAAAAGCCAGTCTCTTATATTTCCAAGTAGAGCTTGCCACTGGTTTCATTCTTGTTGGAAGTTCCTGAGCGTTTCGGCATTCCGTGGGGTCCTCCATTTCCATCTAGACGATCACCCGGCCATATCATATAGGATACCTCTGACAAATGTAAAGTTTACTATATTTCCTTAACTTTCTTCGGCTAGGTTCTCAGGGGTTTAGGTTAAGTGACCCGTTACAAGGATAAGTAATTATACGTACACTACCGTCAAAAAGTTTAGGACCAAACACAGTTTTTGGATTAATTTTCAAAAATTATTACGCAAACCAAACAAGGCAAAAATATTGCAATGGGCTATTTCTGACAAGGATTAGACTATTGCAAACTGGTTGAGAGTACTACGGGCAGATGAATCAAAATTGAATACATAATCAACCAATGTTGAATATATGCATATTTTGTGTTTGGTCTTAAACTTTCTGGCGGTAGTGTGCTATTAAAATAAGCAAAGTAATAAGGTGTCATCTGCGAACATTACAATGCCTGATCTTAGGCTTACCATATATGGTAGATCATTTACATAAACAAGGAATTGGAACGGACCTAGAATAGACTCCTGAGGTACTCCCATCTCTACCACTCTCCGACGAAATGGCTTTATTTATCGTTACCTTTTGATTTCTCTGTGCTAGATATGACTTCATGAGATCTAATACATGTCCTCTGATGCCATAAAACTTAAGTTTACAAATCATAGTAGCATGATCTAGACAAAAAAAAAGCTATGGAGAGGTCACAGAAGACTCCAATGGCGTCGTGTGACTCTTCCCAAGATTGCTATCCTTATGAAGCCGAACTGCTGTGCGTGCCAAATATTGTGAGAATTAAAGTGAGAAACCAACCAAGAAGTAATGTTTATTAAATTAATAATATTGTATTATTAACATTGTTGAGGTTTCTTCTAGGGCCTTCTTTAATAGTTTGTACAACAACTTAAAATTGTATCTTAGTTTTAAATACTTTTAAAAAATACAAAAAGGTAAGTATATATGTGTGTAAGCTTGACCGCGATCGAGTTGCGTCTGTCCGGCGGATGCGGCGTTGAATCCCGTTAAGGCACGGGCCGGCACCGTGTCGCGGCGCTGTGAAACGCGGTGTCTGGCGGTGTCTCCAACATGCTTCCGCGCCTTGAAAGCTCCTGCTTTCAAGAGGTCTGTTGCTGAGCATCTCCATCATCATCTAGCAGGGGGCAGATGCAAGAGATGCCACGTCGTACGATGCCCTTACTGGTTCTGACGTCAACTACACGGCAGAGCCCGTCAGAACCCTTGTGCAGTTGGACGATGCGTCCAAGCGGCCATGTCAGTGGCGGGCCGTGGGCTTGCTTGACGAGGACGAGCTGTCCCGGCTGAGATTGGGTTGCTGGACTCGCCACTTGGCACGCTGCTGTAGCTGAGCCAAATATTCGCGGCTCCACCTGGCCCAAAAGTGTTGTCGTACTTGCTCCATCTTTGCATATCGGTGCAAATGGCTCGGATTGGCTTCCTCGAGGCTCGGTGCTGTTAACGTTGTCAGCGCTCGTCCGATGAGGTAATGCCCTGAGGACAATGGGGACAGGTCGTGACGACTGGACGATAAGGGGCATATTAGGGCGCAAGTTGAGAATAGCCTCAACTTGCGCGAATATCGTTGCAAGTTCCTCATATGTAAAGTGCATATTTCCTATTATTCTTTTGATGTGATATTTCGCGGATTTGACCGCGGCTTTGAGTAGGCCTGAAAAGTTAGGCGAACTGTATATGTTCATTAGCAAACTCTTCTGATACGGAGTTACAAGCGTTATAAAGAAACTGACCAATTTCTTTACTGGCCCCAACGAAATATCGTCCGTTATCAGAATCTCGCTTAGGCGTCCTCTTCAAGCAATAAATCACCTTAGTGCTAAATAAAACTTTGGGTACTAAGATCACTTCCAATTCCAAGATGAACGGCTTTAGTTTTTAAACAACACATAATACATAAGAAAGACTTAATTAGTTCTGCTCCACGGCCCTTTTTATTTAGGATTAAGAATGGGCCAGCGTAATCCAAAGCCGTTGCCTCAACACACACACACACACACACACACGCTGTGACGCACGCACGCACACACACACACGCTGTGATGGTAGGTTTCCCATAATTTGGGACGCAACTACTCCTCACAAGCGTTTACAAGTTATACAGTTTTGCTAAACCTTTCGCGCCAATAATCTTCCTCCGATAATCCAATATTGTTCGCGTACGCTTGCGTGCAGCAGTTGAGGTCCGGTGTGTTTCAATTGTTTATGAAAATATTCGTATACTAATTTACTTAAGCAATGTTTACTGTCTAGAATAATGGGTGTTTTTTTATCGTAGATATAATCCGAGTTACATAATCTACCACCCACACGCATGACGCCATCATTGTCGATAAATGGATTTCAAGACAATAATTTAGATTTTTTATTAAATTTAACATTATTTTTTAACATATTCACCTCCGCAGGAAATGAATTTATTTGTGGTAATTTTACAATCTTAGTTTCTGACCCTTGCAGTTCTTTTACATTTAATGGACCTTGTAATTTATTCTTAGGCTGTTTATCTATATTAATAATTTCGTGCAGAGGTACGGTAGACCCAAACGAGACCTGTCTCAAATTGAAGAACGCATAAAAATAACGATTTCGAGTTGAACATATGTATCCGCAAAATTCGGATTGTCGCGTATTTTGCATTAGAAGGTGTTTTATGACAAAAGGTCGGCCATATTAAATTCGTTGGTTGACAGCGTCGGGTTGGGTACGTTCGGAAATTGTAAACTATGTTTGCGTCCGGTGTGTTTGCCAGGTTGCTGGGCTGCGTTCTGGATGATGGGCCATCATCGCCCATTGTGTGAATTCGGCTAGCCGCGTCTGCAGCGTTTTGTTTTTGTAGTTTTCAAGCGTTCTATACACCTATCAGCCTAGCTAGCAAGATAACTTATACCGTCACGTTATATGGGCAAAATGTATTAAAACGTAACGGTATAATCTATCGTGCTAGCTAGGCTGATTGTCCCAACAACCGCCTTCAAAGCGGGCCTGTTACATGGTTATTATTATCACGTGATACATTCATATCACGATAAGTATCACGTGAATATTGAAGCAGAATCCATACAAATTTGAATTCTGCGATAATATTGACACCTCATTGTGATAATATTACGATACGTGTAAAGGACACCACTTGAATGTTTGCTAAATCTGTCCTATTTAATAGGTGACTTTTGGCTTTTAAACGTCTAGCTAAATTCTATCCCTATCTCGCTCTATCTTATAACTTAGTGGTACTGGGGGTCTACTCCGAAATTCGAAATCCGAACTTCGTATGGTGCCGTCCCTTTCACTCATATAGTCTATGACAGGAGAGTGAAAGGGACGGCACCATACGAAGTTAGGATTTTGAATTTCGGAGTAGACCCCCAGCTCATGCCGTTCGCCGCACTCGGACGTTAGAGGCGCTACCGCAAACCGAAAACGAAGTATCTGCCTCTCTCTCGCACATGTATATTCGAACGACAGAGAGGAAGATAGTTCGTTTTTGGTTCGCGGTAGGCCCTCAGGCGTCAACTTTAAAACGAATAGGGTATTTTACTATAAGAGAAATAAAATTCAAAATGTAATAAAACCAGCCAAGTGCGTCGGAGTCGCACACTGAGGGTTCCGTACAACTAAAAACAAATGTGATTTGTCAATATATTGATATTTTTGGTAAAATATACTTCATAATAAACATTATCACCTAATTTCAAGTTCATAGGACGATGGGAAGTTAAAAAATTATTTATGTGACAGACAACACACGGAATGTTCTTTGACTTTCTTCGACCGTCCGCCGCGCTCGGACTAAGGTGCTACCAACCGAAAACTAAATATATATGCCTCTCTGTCGCACTTGCATATTCGAGCGCGGAGAGGGAAATACTTCGTTTTCAGATCGCGGTAGGCCCTCTGGTCTGACGGCTCCTATTCCTGGATGGTGCGCGTATCGGAATGTGAAATACCTTTGACAAAACGGAACAAGTTGTTAAATAGCTTCCATTAATTGGAGAAAATATTACCAACTGTTATTATTATCACGCGAAACACTGAATATTGAAGCAACATCCATAGGGGCCTGTTAAATGGTTATTATTATCACGCGATATACTCATATCACGATCCGTATCACGTGCACCGAATAGTAAAGAAAAATCCATACGATTTTGAAAACCACGATAATATTAACACACCAGTATTGTGATAATATTAAGCGTGTAACAGACCCCATACAATTTTGAAAATCGCGATATTATTGACACATGATATTGAGTGTAAAGGGCTCCACTGAATAGAATTTGGCGGAGAATAGAGAGCTGCTACCGCGAAACGAAAACGAACGAACATCGTGTATTTCCCTCTGAGTCGCTCGAATTTGCAAGTACTACAGAGAGGGAGATACACGAACTTCATTTGTTTTCGTTCGCGTTAGCAGCTCTGACTTCGCACCAAAAATACTGACTGGCACATCAATATTTAACAATTGCACGTCTGAACTGAATTTTAATGAACGATTAGTATTTTAGCTATACAAATCAATACTGATTACGGTGTAATTTTTTTTTATGTGCGTTTAAATACTACCCTTATAAAAATGCTTAGGATTAACTTGCAAAGATAGGTACTAGCCTTTGCCCGTGACGTCGTCACCGTTATTCCATATGTTAATTCAGACTACAGACTATATTTCTATAAGAAGTTGCATCATAATTCGTTGTTGTAATGTTTTTAATTTATTCATTTTTGTACACTATTTCTTTCGTCGTTTGCATAACTGTCACGAATAAATGTTTACTTTATTTCTTTCTTATTTATTTCACCCGAGCGAAGCCGGGCTTTCATCTAGTAATTATTTATAAATCGCAAAATGTATGCGACCTTCTCAATGGATTAAAACTAGAAAACTTTTCTAGTTTGATGCAATTTGTTGACCAATTCAAGATTGCATTCATAACCTTAACAGTTGGTTTAATTTCGGGTAGATCCGAAATTGAATCAAATAATTCATTGTGAGCAGGCCAGTCGGTTTCGCCGCGCTGAAGGAAACTCGGCCCTCCGAACCACATACCGTCCGGCGTCAGCTGATCGGGTAACACCCCGCGAGATCCTAAGTCAGCTGGGTTCTGAGCGGATGGGACGTGATTCCATGCAGCGCCGCGAGTCAATTCAGTTATCTCTGATACGCGATGTAATACAGATGTTTTCAATTGCATCTTATTAGTGTTAAATATATTCAACCAAGCTAGGACTATTTTTGAATCAGTCCAAAAGTAGACCTTATCAATTTTCACACGTAATGACTTTTTAATTTTGTCGTATAATCGACTAATAAGCCGCCTAATAACTCTGCGCGGGGGATCGCAACAGCAGGCTTTAAAGGCATGACCTTGGCCTTCGCACAGTGAGGCCGAACCGTTATTCCCTTATCGCTTATCGAGCGAATGTGCGCGCATGCTGCATACGCTGACAAGGATGCATCAGAAAAAAAATGCAATTGTATTATTTCGGCGCTCGAGTGTAATACATAACGATCAATTCGGATCGTACATAAAGTACTTAATACACGCACGATCTTATTCCACGTTAGTTTTATATCGGAGGGTACCTCATTCCAATCTAATTTTAAAACCCAGAGTCGTTGTAATAGTATCTTAAACGTTATGGTACAAACGCATAAGAGGCCCTGTGGGGGCAGTGGGTCAAAAATGCTGGCTATTGTGGATAAAATCGTGCGTTTTGTATATTTTTCATCGGTATCTATCACAGCGTTAAAATATTTAAAACAACTGATTGATACCCTTTGTAGACCATTAATGAGTTACCACTTATCATTAGTTAAACTCTTATTTTAGCCCATAAGTACTGTATTATCTTGAGACTGAAACCAGACTCCACAGTCAAACTAAAAAAAAAATAGTTTTGTGGAGCTATGTGTAATAAATATTAAAACAACCCTAATGTTTTAGAGAGACGAATAAATGGAATTATACTAATTAAATCTAAAAAGAAGGTGTATTGACTGTCTGAGATCGTTCGATGTCGAGAGTTGTCGACAACGACCAATCACAGACAAGTATCATTCTGGCGGGGTTGGTTTTTATTTGACAGTGGAATTCGGGCATTCGTTCCTCGGCAGTTGTAACCGACAGTTGTGCTATACTTTGTAATTTGTGCCATAAATTCAGTTGTACAATAAATAGTGTTCGTAGACCTTCTGTGTATATTTTCACATCCAACGTTACATCCTGAAGAGTAAACCAGTACGGTTTACATATGTAATATATTTCCGTTTGTAATTTACTATTAATAAATAAATAAATAAATAAAAATTTAAAAAAAATATCCAACGCCGGGTTCCATCGAATTCCGAGCGTTGAACACTCGTCTTTAAAGTCGACATTAGTTTGTTCGTTGAAGTGGGTATTGTCACTAAACAAGTTAATACTATTCGATTTTATTTTACGCAAGTTCATTTGTGCGTTTGCTAAGGTTTGTGTTACAGAGTTAAGAATGTAGGTCAAATGTTCAGGATTGTCCGTCCCTGTTACTAAGTACGGATAAAATACAGTTGATAGTTGACACGCGTAAACACTACGTAGCGCTAGTAGTATTAAAATGGATTACTTTTGATATAGTATTTTAACACCTCCACTTATCAAAACAATCCAAATACCATTGCAGAAATTAAAAATCTAAAGTTATTAAAAATATTACCTACTGTAGCATAAAATATAAATAGAGAAAGCCACAAGAATAATTTATTTAAATTAAACAAGTAATTAAAATCAGGAATAAATCTTACCTATGACACAATGGAGTTCAACATTTACATGCTGTATAAAACACACGTTCAAATTAAAGCTAGGTTAACATTAGAATGATTAATATCCTAGCAGCACAATTGTCGACAAAATATGTCAACCAAACGAATGTATTTAATATAATAATAAACAGTACAGATAGCTGGAGAAAATAATACCGGACGCGTATTGTTGAATACCGACTTTCGGTGAATCGTATTAAAAATTTCTATCGATATGGCGTTTCAGTGAATTGTACAAAAAAGGGTCGGCGTGCCGTCAATGGGTTAATAAATGCGTTCCCACGCTCCCACGATTGTATACGAACACTGACACTACTTTATTAAACGTCCCGGGACTAATTTGTTGTTGGAAGATTATTTGAGACACTAATGAAACGATAATGTTAAAACTGGAATGTTTTTAATGGTTCGTGCTAGTGCGGAGTGGATAAATAGTGGCCGAAACGTGATGAGACAGTGCGGACAGAATTCGCCTTTTGAATTTAGAAAGAAAAAATAATGGAACATGAACGATGGTGCACGAGAGGAGAATAACTATCTATAACTAATTAATTATTGTAGAGGTAAGACTACCAGATAATTAATTATGTATGGCTACGGTGTCAAAAATAAATAGAACTCAGTTTAGTATCTCAGAGATTCGCAAATCAACAGGAATCGGTATGGAACCCAATAACGTTTATAGCCTTTCCAGCTAATATTAAATGAAAAATAACAGTTATAAGAGTATTTTAAAAATAAAATGACGTTAAGCTAGTTAAAAAAATATGCGCGTCAGTCACCGCACAGAATTCGGGTCTGTAGCATAGATCACTTAATCACACTTGGAGGTTACCTCCAAAAGTCCGGTGCTTATCTTAAGGGATAGAAGGGAGCAAGAATGCCTCACGTTCACATTGTTGTTATTATGACAGGAAAATTTTCACGTCAAGTCAAAAAAACTACTCCAGAAGATAAATTCGAACGGTGATGTTTTTTGTAACCGGCCAGTTTCATACGAAGGAAACACAACGCAGAGGATTGACGTGAGAGCGATCTATATAAAACTATTCTAATAAATTTACAATGTAATCTAATAACATTGTATAAAAATGCGTTTAACATGCAGCCTAATGCTGCACTACATAATGCTCTGAATGCCCAATTTATTTACAAAGTAATTATGTTGTGATACTACACAATCCTTTTGTTAAAAGATCAGCGGGCATTTCAGAAGTTTGCAAATAAACAATTTTTACAAGATTGTTAGCGACAGCTTCTCTAACAAAATGGAGACGAACATCTATGTGTTTTGTTCGTTTATGGAACAAAGGGTTTTCTGTTAATTTCTGAGCACCTTGATTATCATTGTACAGCTAACAAGTTCTGATAGCAAGTTCTTCAAATAAATTGCCTCTTTGACCGTCACGGATATTGCCATGTATTCGGCCTCTGTGCTTGATAAAGCTACTGTTTGCTGCTTTTTACACTCATAAGAAATTACTGTGGCTGACAATTTAAAGCAGAATCCAGTATAAGATTTCCTATCAATAGTATTTGAGGCCCAGTCTGCATCTACAAAACCTTCTAAATTACTATTGTCATTTATAAACATTAGTCCATATGACGTAGTCTTCTGTAAATATTTCAGTATTCTTTTTACATGTACCCAGTGTACTGATGTAAAACAAATGGTGGCTCAAATAACTGACACTATAACTGATATCTGGGCGTGTAAGTACAGACAAATACATAAGGCTCCTTATCAGCTGTTGATAAGGGTACTGTTTACAAACCTGCTCAGATTTTTCCAACTTTAAATTACTTTCAATTGGGGTATCTACACCTTTACAATTTAACATATTAAACTTTTTTAAGATATGTTCAACAATTTTTTCTTGATCCAAAGACATACTGCCATCTTTGTACATTCTTACCCTCATACCTAAACATTTTTTAACTGCCCTAAATCTTTTGTTTTAAAATTTGACATTAAGCTCTTCTTTAAGTCATCAGTCATAGCTTTACTATTTGAGAAGATGAAAAAATCATCTACAAATACAGTTATTATTATCTGCTCATTCTTTACACATTTACTATACAAAAATGGTTCCACTTTTGACTTAACATAACCCAAGCCTAGCAAACAATCATGTACTCTTTTATTCCATGCTCTAGCAGATTGCTTTAAACCATATATTGCACGTTTTAATTTAAGTACACTATTACTTTTACAACTTAAATTTGGTGGCACTTGCATGTATACATTTTCATCAAGGTAGCCATTTAAAAAAGCTGTGGTTACATCAAGATGGGTAATTTCAAACTTCAACTTTACACTTAATGCAAACAATAGTCTTAAAGTTGAATATCTGAGGACCGGCGAGTATGTTTATTTATAGTCCACACCCTCCTTCTGGGTAGAACCCTTAGCCACTAAACGAGCTCTAAATCTCACTTTTTCATCACTTTCATATTTTTTCTTAAAAACCCATTTACACCGTACCACTCTATCTGCCTCCTTCTGGTCGACCACTTCCCATGCTTGGTTCTCCTCAAAAGCCTGTAGTTCTTCCAGCATTGCCTGTTGCCACTTATCTTTCTCAGCTCCATTCATTGCTTCTTCATACGAGATTTCTTCACCGTAAGATTCTAGGTCCTCCACCAGACACCGGTTTGAGAAACCATACCTATCAACTGGTTTTCTGACACGCTTGCTATTTTCTGGTGATGTCTCCGCCAACTGTGTATCACTTTCACTCTCAGTTGTTGTATCAATATCTTCTTGACACACTGTATATTCTGAGCCATCAGATATTGCACCCGAGTTCGAAGTATCATTAACATAGGTGCAACCATTTGGGTCTGAATAGGAGCTTTCTTCTTCAGATTCTTCCTCCACTGGCTGACACTCTTGTTTTTGCTCTTTTTCTTGAACTACAACCTGAGATATATCTGCAATATCTGCATCCGTCCCTTTCTTCTCCATGATAATGACATCTCTGCTAGTAGTGATCTGCCTTGTCTTTAGGTTTTATACTCGATACCCTTTAGTGTGTTCTGGATACCCTACTAAAATATATTTGAGCGCCTTTTTTTCCCACTTCAGCCTTCTATTTTTGGGTACATGTACCATAACATCACTACCAAATACTCTGATATGGCTCATGTCAGGTTTCTTACCTGTCCATTTCTGAAATGGTGTCTCATGTCCTAGACCTGAGGCCGGCGACCTATTTTTTAGGTAAACTGCCGTATTTACTGCCTCTGCGCAAAAAGGTTTTTTCAATTTAGCCTCAATTTAGCATCTTGCACGTTCAACAATTGCTCTGTTGAATAGCTCACATGGACCATGCTGCTCGGGGGTGTATGGGTTTGTCTTCTGATGTATGATACTCGCTGCTTTTAAATAGCTCTCCATCTGCTGAGAACAATATTCTCCCCCATTGTCAGTTCTCAGTATTTTGATTTTGTTTCCAGTCTGGGTCTCGGCCATATTTCGATACTCCTTGAAGCACTGTAGCACTTGATTCTTCTCTTTCAAGAAATACACAAATGTCATGCGACTAGCATCATCCACAAAAAGTAGGAAATACTTTGCCTGACCAATTGATTTGGTCTCCATTGGGCCACAAAGATCAGAGTGTACCACTTCTAGCAAGGTTTTGCTTCTATGGTTAGCCGATGGAAAGGGTAATCTGGCTTGCTTCCCTTCATTATGTATGGCTGCTGCTGCTAACACCTGCTCTTGCTTCACAGTATTTAATTTGTAAACTCCATTTTGTAAATTTGCAAATCCTATTAGCACATTCTGTTGATTACGGGTGTAGCACGCATTCTTCTCAAATGAAACTGTGTTTCCGTTTGCTATCAACTGGCTAACTGATAACAAATTTGTTGTGATGTTAGGAATGCACAAAATATTTCGTACTGGGATGTCAAACTGAGTATCTTTCACTAATGTTGTGATTCGTGTATGCGATCGTGTAAGCAACACAAAACTGGCATGGAAATTTTATTTGCAACAACTATTTCCTTAATTTTCTGCACTTGTCTAACTTGCGATAGACTTTATTGAATAGCCGTCATATGTATACTGGCACCAGAGTCTATATACCAATCTTCCGGGCTGAATTTTCCATTCAAAATAGCAGCACTAAATGCACCAGCGTTCTTTATTTTCGTTTCTGTACAGTTGTTTTTATAATGACCAAGTTTCTTGCATTAATAACATTTCATTTGCTTTCCGGTTGACAATGACGTTTTACTTGTCATCGGAGTTGGTTTTGACTTATGGCCAGTATTGCCACTCCTGAATCGGGAGTTGGACCAAAACGCCGAATCGACTCCATTGCTACCAACATCAGATGCCATGTCAAGTAACTTTGTTTTTATGACGTCAGCGCTAACTGCCAATCCTGAGTGCTCGATCGCCATTATCATTTGCGCGAACTTTTCGGGTAGTCCGGCCAACAATAATTAACCTACCCACTTGTCGTTTATCTCAAATCCTGTTGTTCCCTTTAATCACTGCGCTGTTTCCACCACTTGAGACACATAACGTGTCATGGATTCACAATTCTCGAGACGAATAGATATCAATGATCGTAATAAACTTATCTTCCTTGTAAATCCAGTATCGTCGAACAATTGCTTTAACTTCTTCCACAAGGTATCTACCGTGTTATCACTCTTGATGTACACATATAAAGAAGGATCGATGGTCATAACGAGCTTGGCTTTCGCTTTTATGCTATCCTCGGCACTTAAACCTTTGGCTATATCATCTAGGTCAATTCCTTCCAACAGCATAAAATTGCGAACTGCAAACGCCCAATCGTCGTAGTTTTCGCGACCTTTTAACTTCGGGATGTTCACTATAAAGCTTGATGACGACATTTTTAAAAAATTTACATGAAAAAACACTTGTTATAATACTTGGAAACTACGGGTAGCCCATAACAAATAGTTCGCCATGTCTGGTTTTTATATGGGTGTTGAGTGACCCAAATCCTGATACTCGCAAATACGCTCACAATATTGTTGTTTTACGTGGGGTTGCCTTTCACATCGCTTTTCTAAATAATGCAGTCGATTTTTTGTAATATGAAATGAATCACCTAATTTATCGGGTGATTCTTTTAAAGGCAAACTCACGCAAAACCTACCATGGGGCATTTGGTTGGTATTTTCGAAGAAATGAGCTTCGCACGCTTCTTCTTCGGCTGTCCACTTCTCTTGCTGTGGCAGCTCTTCCAGCTCCCAGAACTTCCTGAGTTGGACGCTAATTTCGTGGCTAAAGTAACATTGAACTTTATTGTCTTGTGATTTATTAAAATTATTATAAACACAACTGGTTGGACCTACAACAAGCCATCCGAAATGCGAGTTCGGTAAAACTGGTTTATTTACTCCTAGCCTTATTTGACCTTGTAGGATAAAATCCCTAAAAAACGTCAGCCCCTAGTAGCAAGTCCACTTGTGAGGGACAATTAAATGTTGCATCAGCTAATTTTATATTTTTAGGTATTTCAAATGATGAAATATCGACGTTTGCTATTTGTTCGATTACGTAACAATGCACGGATCTTTTTATAGACCCATCCCTGGATTGCAAATTTATGTTGCACCATCGTATAGCTGTGATATATTATTGATGCCGCAGACATCAGTGGGCGTAGTTTCGATAATGGGAAGAATGAACTTTTCTTGTAACGATTTCGTTATGAATGAGGATTCGCTAGCGCAATCGAGCAACGAACGTACGCGATGCCATTGGTCCGACTCTTTGTCCACGATATTTACTACGGCTGTTGATAGCAATACTTGCGTTGCTACATAGGAGGACAAAAAAATCGGACATGCATTTTTTATATGGCTATCACCTGTCGGCGACTTACTAGCCTGCGAAGTACTAGGTACATGAGCATTATTCGGAACGTACGTTCGATGCAATATCGAGTTATATTTGCGTGCACATATTTTGCACGGACTTGCTCGACATTGAAATGCACGATGACCACCTTTAAAACAGACTAGACATACTTTTAATTTATACATTTCATCACTTCGCTTTTCAGGAGTCATTTCAAGAAATTTACTACAAGTGTAAATGCGGTGGTCACCTTTGCATATCAAGCAGCATATTTGAGGTAAGTTGGTAGTCGCTGTGTTAGAAGCAGCGGCTATGAATGTTTTTTGTACTTTATCTAATCTTTTTTGGAATATTTTTTCAGGTTTATCTACGTGACTGCCACCACTTCTAGCTAACGACTCCAGTACATCGGCTCTGCTACGGAGAAAGTCAGTAAAATCAGAGAGCTTCGGCAAGTTCTCTAGACTGTTTCTTTTCTCCTCCCATTTTCTTAATGTGATCGGGTCAAGCTTGGTGGAGCGAAGAAAAACAACGAGAGTATCCCAGCAATCCACCTTCTCGCCGAGGCTCTCAAGTGCTCGTAGATCTTTAGCTATGTGATCAATCAAATTTCTCAAAGCCTTATCTGACTCTTTTGTCAAGGTCTCCATATGGAACAAGGACTGCTAATGGTTATGAATTAACTGTCGCTTATTATCGTATGTATCACATAATAGTTTCCAAGCGATGGCATAATTAGCGGCAGATTTTACAAATGATTTGATGACAATTGCGGCGCTGCCCTCGAGAGAGGTGCGTAGGTAATGAAACATGTTTATTTCATTCAGTGAACAATTACGAGTCTTATGCACGATAGAAGTATATGTGTCTCTAAACCCAAGCCATTTGCTATAGTTACCATCAAATGAGGGCAACCGAATCTGAGGCAATCTGACATTAATCTGATGGCTGGACTGGCTACATACACTCCTATCATCAGCATCAGCAAATTTCTGTTTGTGTTTCAATAAATTCTTGTGCGCAATTAATCAGATTAAAGAAATCATTTTCAATCTGAATATTTTCCGTTAGCTAGAGTCATTGGACTAATGACTCAATCTTGTCTCGCAATGCATCAAAATCATTGAAAACGATTTCAAATCTACCTGACCTTAACGCTAACTCATTCACTTGGATGGAAGTAACATCACTGCGGTTCGCAAATTCGTTAAACTTATTTCTAAACACAGTCACTTTCCCTTTAATAATACTACGCCTTTTAAATAACTCTTTCAACTCTGTGTCAGGCATCGCAATGAATAAGTAGTAATAAAAATGTTATAAATACCGTTTAATCCGGCAAATCCTGTTGTTCAGATTCGAACCTACGTTGCTTTGATAGGCTTAGTAATGTGCAATCACGCCGATCGAGTGGCCGATGCGCGTGATCTTTTGTTCTCCGCGGGTGGCAACAGCCCTCCGGCCGCTCGACTTGTTTACGCAAACCTGGAATATTCGGCGAGTGCAATAAGTACCTATGCAATGCAACGATGCTGCAATTTTATATTTGTGATTGCTAGCTAAATGTGAGATAAAGGGGTCGATTGATTTCTTATGCAAAAGGATGATGCTCGATAAACTAAATAAGGTCGAATAAATAGCTGAATTACTTATTAAGCAATTAAAAATCGATAGAAGAGAACGCTATGTAGATTAAACTTTGATTTTAATTAGTAATGAAAGCTATGATGCACGCTAAGCTGCTAGTGCCAAATGCCACGTGCACGTGCCATATGCAAAACCACAGCGGTATTTCGCTGAGACTTTCTCTGGGAAGAAAGATGGAATTAGTGGATTAAAAGGAATGGGCACTCCCCTGATATATGTATGATATGATGATCCGCAGTCAGGTGTTCACTCCAATTTGCGCCTTCCAATTCCTCGGCCTCGTGGTTGCATTGCAGGTTACGTCGTCTTTAGGTATTGCGCCTCCGCGCAATGTGCTGTCTTCGGTCGCCAAAAAATGTTGAGGTTTCTTCTAGGGTCTTCTTCAATAATTTGTACAACTACTTTAAATTTTATCTTAGTTTGGAATACGTTTATTTACAAAACAATAGGAATCAAGGAAAATAATACTAAACTAAACTAACTATAAACTAAAATAAAACAAAACTAAATAATTACAAATAAAAAACAGGCCCCAGGTCTGTTCCGTGTGGCAAGGTGCCCAAAAGGCTCGCGGCATTGCCACGCTGGATGGCAATGGAGATCCGTTGGGCGAGATAGGCGCCAGCCCTCTGGTCACCAGTTGCCTCCACGAGCCGCTTTGCGAGCTCGCTGAAAAAATGCTCCTGGCCCCCACGGCCCAAGCGTTTCAACCCCAAACGGCTCAAACATGCAGCCAGTATCAATGACTGCATATTTGCGCCGCTTGAGGTTTTCCGCTGTGTTAGCAGCAGCCCCAGCCCTAATTGAGTCCCTGAAAGATGGGACGGTGCAAGGGTATCCACACATGTGGCATCCCATACTAGGGGTCGTCCCAACTTCCAGGGAACGAGTGTCATGCCATCAGGTCTTTTGCCGTCATCTCTAGCTAGACCTGATGGTTCTAAAACCGCTGGTACTCCAGCAGTGACGAGGGCTCGGCGCAAAATGTCATTAAGACTGGCATGTCGCGATGTGCGGCCGGCACTTCTTGTACAAGACAAGCCGTGGAAGCCGAAACGGTTGACGTTGGCGCCGCAGTGACATTGGTACGGAACCACACATGCTGCTCCGAGACGAAGTGACACAGCAAATCTAAATGAATCACTTGTGAAAAGTGTGCCGAGGTTTTTGGACGGTAAGGCCTGCAGCCACGCGCCGGATTCCCATTTCGTTCCAGCAAGGAGATGAGCTCGCTCTGCGGGGCTGGCAGACGTTTCGTACAGATTATCCCGTACCAGCATACAGAGCGGCTCGTCCCATTGGCGTTGCGAATGGCGAATCGTTGGCAGGTCAGTATTGGGGCATGCAGCCCTCCAGCTATCGACGGCCTCTGGTAGAAAAGGTAAAACGAAATTAGGATCGAATTTTAGAATTTTGGAACAGAGATTTTGGGTGTTGTAAACTGACGACAAAAAGGCGGGGAGAGAAATATTCGAAATTTGTCGTGTTCCAATACCACCGTGCCTAATGGGCAATGAGGCTTGGGTCCACTGATGGTTATCCAAATGCATGTTGAAAATTGATGTCACTGTGGATTTAACAAGTTCGTCTAATTTGGCCAAAAGGTTGGGATATTTCCAAAGATGGCAGCACCGAAGGACATATGTAAACTTGGGAACAAACAAACAGAATTTTATAATTGTATACGCCATATGGGGGTTAATTTTGAGTAGACGGTCCGAATGGTCACTAAAATTTTGATGGCGATCATGTATGTAGCCTGGAAAGGCATCATCCAGGATTGATGAGCCTAAACGGACGAGGGTACTTGCATCTACTGTTCTAATATCCGGAGCTAAAGTACGAAATTTTGACAAGATTGTTTCCTTTTGCATGCAGTTGTCCGAAAAAAATAATTCACACTTAGAGGAGTTTAGAGTTAGGCCAATTTGCGAGAACTTTTCTATAAGTACTCGTAAATCTTCGAGCACTTCGCAGGCTTTACCACCCAGGGTTCCATCATCCAGATACCAGATGTTAAATTTTGAATTTAGATTTTCTATAATAGGGTGAATGGCGAGACTAAAGAGTGCAGGACCTAGGGGGTCACCTTGCTGACAGCCAACAGATGAAAATAAAAGGTTGTTTTTGAATAGTAATTTAGAAGGTGTGTTGTAACATTGCTAAATAAAATTATAAATTTCGGGAGTCTTTTCTTTAACTTGGGTGAGCAAGGCGCCTCGGTCAACGGCGTTAAAAGCGTTTCGTACGTCTACCTTGAGTATTACCTCGCCTTCTTTTCTAAGAGTAAACGCACGTAACGCGTGTACCGCTGCCTCGCACCCGCATTTGGAACCAAAACCTAGTTGCAAAGGTTGAAAGTAATCTCTTAAGGTCTCCGATATTGCTTTGCAACAGCACTTGGCCGCCAGGCGTCGGTAAGTGGTTCCATCTGCTATGGGCCTAATCCCACCACCTCGTTTAACCAGGGCGCACAAGTTAACTCCATATAAAATACTTGTGACATCCTGGCTAACCTTACCCTGAAGCATGAGGTTCACAAGAAATGTTAGCTGTTTGAGGAGAGCGTCACCAGCCTCATCGCAGGAGTGGCCAAGCAAGTCTTTTAGGTGCTGGGGCGGTAGTCCGTCGAGGCCGCCCCTGAGCCTTTCGGGAAGGAAAAAACTGTACTCAAAACATCATCGGATGCCACCTGGGTCTGTGGAGCCGGGAGGGTCGGGTAAAACAAAGTTGCTATCCGGATTAGGATGCTTACTTAGTAAAGCAGCTAAGGTGTCAGAATTGTCCGGGGCTAAATTGTCACTAGAAAAGAGGAGGCGGGCAGCACTTTTTATATTACCTTCCCCAATTTTGGTTCTCTACATGCTGTGACAGTGAAAAGTTTTGCTTAAAGGCGGATCTTGATAAGCTGGTGACATCGTGAGGATTAGCACAATTTTGCTTGATCCGAGACGTTAAAGAAGTGCCTCTTTGCACATCTTCTTTGACGTATAGAACCCTGTAGGGGAAGGTAAGTAGGTGCTCCAGCTATCCGGGGAATTCTGATTCATGGCAGTTTTCAAGTCATTGGCTAGTTTTTGAGCAACCAAGATCCGTGCGCTTCGAGGGATTCTTTTTATGATGGGAATTGAATTTTTAAGTTTACTCAGAGTTTCTGAAATGGGAGGAATATTAAAAAGGTATGACTGTGTGGGATTGTTGCATCTAGCAAGACGAGCGTGTGAAGTACTCCTGGGAGCAAGGTCGCTGTGCACCCGGCTAATATGTATATTGAGACCCCGTTGCCCCTTGAAGAATCGGACTTGAGAGCAATGGGGGCACTGCGTATCCAGGGGTGATGTGGTAGGGATGGCATCCACGGAGCTTTGCTGCAGTAGCATAGAGAGCTTATTACTTAAAAAAATAAAAGTTATGACTAGAATAAAAACTTAGCTATGACTAGAAAAAACATTGCCGACGATTGATTCGCTACAACCTGTAAGTTCATGCATATAATCTTAGTTCATTCCGGGCTCCAAAGTATATGAACATTGATAATCACTCGAAAATAACACCAACCGCTATCAACAAAATAGCACAAACAACAGAATAAGCACTTAACACCAATGATTCTATAATATTATAGAATTAAAAAGTAAATAACAGGAAAATATCACACTTGGAGAATTTTTATTGTTATGACTGCACGTAGACATCTGTCACGACGGCCCAGTTACGTAGAAGCGCACCAAATTGGCTATGTGCACGTCAGAAACGTCAAACGTCACGGGTCCCGGGGCAATGTCAAACTCAGAGATGTCAAATAAAGACACATGAATATTTTATTTATTTTAGTAAGCGAGAAAGACCCCTTACTGGAAATTTGACTGAAATAAATAAGAAAATAAATAAATAAATACAAACGAAACGAATCGTAGGAAACCTCGAAGTAAATTTGACATATAAGTCCCCGGAAATTGCACATTTCTGCCATGGTGTGCGCTGCGATCGCTTAGTTTACCCCCACCACCTACTTCGCACATAGCCAATAGGCCCGGGCTGCGGTCTCGGCAACGATGAAAGCTAGGTGCACATTGTCTTTACTTGTATTTTCGAAATGTATGCAAAATTTGACAAAAAGTAGCGAAAAACATTAAAATATCATTATACCGAATTTATTTACATTAGGTAGATATTTTTCGTTGCCTAGGTAATTTTTCATTCAATTTGGTATATGTAGTTTTAATTACTTTTAAAAAATACAAAAAGGTAAGTATATATGTGTGTGAGCTTGACCGCCATCGAGTTGCGTCTGTCCGGCGGACGCGGCGTTGAATCCCGTTAAGGCACGGGCCGGCACCGTGTCGCGGCGCTGTGAAACGAGGTGCCTGGCGGTGTCTCCAACAAACATAATTAATTGTTTAAAATTATTTCATATTCGTCAAGCTGAAAAAAAGGCTTCGATATTTCCGTCTGATGATGTAGTTAGTATATGTTAAGACACGGAAATAATTATCAAAGAAATATTGTTGAAGCATGGAAAATTTCAATTGATACAAATATTAAACAACAAGTTAATTCTTAAAGCTCTGAACCATTTTAAGGGAAGCAATATCTATAAAAAAGCATCAAGTTACATCAATGCCAATGACCAATCATTTAGTACATTTAATAAAAGCCGTAATGAAAGAGACTATTGACGTGCATCTTCATCATATACTGAAGCCACAAATACTGCCAAAAAGACTCCTACTTAGCAAATATGTACATATCACTGGACTGTAAATTATGACTCCCTAGCTGCGTAAAATATTCTTATTTTAATAAATATTCTTTTATAAATTTAACAAGTTGTTTTTCTTTACTGAATAGTATTTGGTTTCCCCCGTAGTTTATTGATTAAAAGTTGTACCTAACTTCTCACCTCATGATTAGCCTAATTTTGCTGTTAGAGCATATCTCCTTGATTCTATGATCAGAGATTTAAACAATTATAGGTAACTAGCGACCCGCCCCGGCTTCGCACGGGTGCAATGCTGATACTAAATATACTACAGAATGTCTTTATATACAACCCGGCCGTACCGCCGCAACCGCTATGTCCCTGCATTTTAAATCTGTAATACCTTCGAAAATATTCATTACATGCTTTAAAGGGCCATATTGATTTAAATTAAATGCACAATCTATTTAAGGTACTTAATTGGATAAGGATTAATACTGTTTTGCTTAAAATAGCTTCGTAAATAAGCCATTATTTCTCATAAATAGTAAAGGATAAAAATCGTTATTGTGCGTTATCCCTAAGAGATAGACATATACCATCGCGGACTTTTTTGTAGACCTTTTTCAGGTGTACAATACTGTAGTACATTATTTTGATGTAAACGCAAAATAATGTGTTTATTTACGACATCACGTTTGAAACCTCTAAAACCTTTCTCTTGAATCACTATATTATTAAAAAAACCGCATCAAAATCCGTTGCGCAGTTTAAAAGATTTAAGCATACATAGGGACAGACAGCGGGACGTGACTTTGTTTTATACTATGTAGTGTTACGAAAATTTAAACGTACTGTAGCGTTAGCTCCAGCAGCGCCTTCTGCCTGTGGAGGGTAATAATAGTACATTACTGCAGAGGCCGTGAAGTAAGGGATTGCTGGACGAGTTTGGGATAAACGGCCGAGTCGTAGACGAGGCCGGATAAAACGAGTCCTGCAATCCCTGTTCCGGCCGAGGATTGTATAGTACTTTTCTCAAACATGTTAGAAGAAAAAAACAAAAAAAAAACTACAATATAAAAAAACTAAAAAATACAAAACGTCCAAAAATAGCAAAGCATCACGACAAATAACGGAAATTAAATAAAAACACGAAAAATGCTACGAAATACAAGCACCATTTAAAAAAAAACACGAAAGAACTAAAAAATACCAAAAACACGTAAAAACTAAAAAAATACCAAAAAAACATGGAAAAACAAAAAAAAAAACGATAAGTACAAAAAAATACGAAAAAACTTTTAAAAAGTCCAAAAATATCAAAAAACACAAAAAACGCTACAAAATAACACTAACAAACTAAAAAAATACATAAATACTGGAAAAAGTCGAAAAAAAAACAACAAACTACAAAAATACAAGAACGATAAAAAAACCGGAAAAACCTAAAAAAATACCAATTTACATAACGAATTAAAAATATATATACAAAATCGTGGCGGTTGGCTCTATGTAATATTTCCTTTATCAGTTGATTTTAGTAAGCAAATTTAAAAAGTTAGAGCAGCGGACAATAATGTTAGTTTCATACATTCTCCATACATTACTTCTTGGCCGCCGGCCAAGAAGTAATGTAGGGAGCCATAAACAGGTAACTTCAAGTCCTCTTTTCGTGACATTAATGCATACATTTAGGCGCATGTTTGAGAAAAAATATTATGCCCTTAAAATGGCTTAGTATACATAAAGAAAAATACTTATATTATGGTACATATGTACCAATAAAAATATTTTTCTACTCCAGCATTGTAATCTGTCAGTTAAATGACTGACAGCAGTATTAAATCAATAAACTTTATATACCACTACGTTTGCGGGAGGCAACAGGCGATCCTCGTGTGGGCAGCTTTCTCGCACAAAGAATCGCTATTGCAATTCAGCGCGGGAATGCAGCCTGCATGATGGGCACCCTGCCTGAGGGGCCAAATTTAGATTTTTTATAGGTAATTTTTAAGTTGGACTATTTTCTATTTTATTTGACATGTTTTTTCTGAACAAAAACTATTGTACACTACAAGTCTATGCCATAGACAATTCATTACGAATCATACTGTAAGAGAATCATACTATATTTCCATACATTATACAACTTTTTTTTAGGTTTTAAATTAATTGAAATGAAACAGTAGTAGTCGTAAAAATATTATATGCAACATTACATTATTAGGTCAACAAATTCTCGACTCTTTAATAACATAACTCTCTCTCGAATTCTAACTCTTATTATGTAACTGTTTTGTTTTTTTGAGTTTTGGTTTAATAGATTGTATTAACGCCAAAGAGTGCCTTGTGTATCTCGTAAATCTGTGTATTTCGTGAATGTGAAAAACATCAATATATCTTGTGAAATAAACATTGCAGCTTCCCTCATTTTCACCTTATACCTTTTTTGATAGGATGCATTGTCTAGTTATAGGTTAATTTCGTATAATACCTAAATTTATGAATTTGATAGACCTTATCGACAGGCAAGAGGCATTCCATTAAAAAAGCGGCCAAGTGCGTGTTGGTCGGGCCAAGCGCGATATAGAGTTTTGTAGTTGTCCACTTGTGACATTTTTGTATTTTTTTGTAAACTCAGCTGATCAACTCCCTTACACACTTTTTTGATTCAATGTATTGTATAGTGGTTGTAAATGGGGACTAGCAGGTGTCGGTACGGAACCCTCCTTTGAGCATGATCCAAGACGTACTCGGCCGGTTTTTAGGGTTCCGTAGCCAAAATATATGTCCAGCAGTGGACGCAAATATGCCGAAGAAGAAGAAAAATAATTTTTAATACGTGATTATTTGTGCTATTATAACAGAACTTCGAAACTGAGTGTCTAAAACTGAATAAAGAAGTTTTCCTAGGGTTCCTAGAACCGTCTTACTAGAGATTCCTGGACTGGTTTCAATAGGCAGTTATAAATTCACCACATCCACCCCCGAGCAATAGCTCTAGCGACTCCACTCTGGACAGCCGGTTAAGGCAAGCCAGAGGCGGGGGGCCTGTACATACAACCAACCCACAGGACACCCCCAGGAGCACTCAGGTACATAGGGTCGCTGCTCCCTAACAGCTCGCCACAAGCTGCCCTACGTTGACTGACTGCACTGGAATTTCAGTGGGCGATGGGGTCGTCACATTCCTACGCCAAGTATTAATATAATCAGTATTTTTATTATTAGGAAATTTACAGGAGAAACAAAGAAAATATTGAAATTATGCATACTAATTTATGGCATTATGTTAATTTAGTAGGTTTGTTGGAAATAATCTTTTTTTTTATTAAGTGTGAGGTAGGGTTCTCCATCCGCCCTAGGGATTGCTATCCCCCTCCGGTTCTAACCAGAGACCACTGACTCTCGACTCCTGATTTAGGCGAGCCGTCTCCTTATTTTTATGAACACTATGCGGAGTACAAGTCAATTATGTCCAAATGACTTAAGTTACTCTAGCAAAGAGCACTCTGCCAAGATTATCTGATCAATATGTCCCCGGTCTCATGGAAAGGAAGAAATGATATAACCCGTAGTGTAGTTCTAAATGAAGACTATCACTCCCATGAGAGGTACTGAGTAGTAAGTAATTATTGAATCTGACCCTTTGTGGTATCAGACCCAATAGGATGATAGAAGTCTGTCACTCTCTTGAAAGGAACAGAGAAATAATTAAATATTGAATCTGACCCATTGTGGTATCAGACTCAATATGATGATATAAGACTTCCTTGCTTCCTTGAAAGACTAGAAGTTTTCCCACCTCTCGGGATAAAATCAGTTTGTAAAGAGGCTAAACAATAAAGATATGGTTCTACCTAGCAAATGCGTCTCATAGCGCTTCGGAATTCGCGCCGTATGATGAGGAGAAACGCCGCAAGGCCCCACCATCGGAAGCGGGCGAAATCCTGGTGAAACTTCACCAGACCCTGGTCCTTAATGCAACAAACCTACTAATGTACCTCACGAAGATCCATATTGCAAGAAGATAGTCTAGAGGTCAGAATCCTCTTAATGTCCTATACCATCGCAACTACACTTTATTGGTAGAAGGAAATACGAGTATAACCCCTAAGTACCTATCCCCTAAATCCCTAGAACTCACGAGAAAGTAAAAACAGGAATGCAGCAATTTGAAACCTTTAAATGGATCCAAGCTCCCCAAAATCCTAGTCATCATTTTTTGCAAGAGATATTATCAAAGAACCAAGGATCTGAGTAACGCTGTCAGGTTTCCTTGATCCTTCAGTGCCCTAACTACATCAACTACAGAAGACGGGCGGTAACATAGGCGATCACTCAAGGCTGTCTTGGAACCAGGAGGTTTCTCCACAGTGTACAGTCGATACTTCGACGCACGGTGGAGACACAGTTAGGAACCTTCAGGAATTCAGCGATCACTATGATCCCTAATATGTCACTAAAAACCTTCCGAGAACTCAAGAAAAAAATTCCAATAACCAATCCAAGATTTGTGGATAGTCTGGCAGATCTATTCCATAACTTGATGGTAAGAATCACTCATTAGGCGCCAGAAACGTCAAACACAATCGCATATCCTACACTGAGAAGCTTCAATGTTTATAGCTACATTTTTTAAACACTATTTCTATTTATTTAAGAATTTATAACTGCCTATTGAAACCAGTCCAGGAATCTCTAGTAAGACGGTTCTAGGAACCCTAGGAAAACTTCTTTATTCAGTTTTAGACACTCAGTTTCGAAGTTCTGTTATAATAGCACAAATAATCACGTATTAAAAAATTTTTTTCTTCTTCTTCGGCATATTTGCGTCCACTGCTGGACATATATTTTGGCTACGGAACCCTAAAAACCGGCCGAGTACGTGTTAGATCATGCTCAAAGAAGGGTTCCGTACCGACACCTGCTAGTCCCCATTTACAACCACTATACAATACATTGAATCAAAAAAGTGTGTAAGGGAGTTGATCAGCTGAGTTTACAAAAAAATACAAAAATGTCACAAGTGGACAACTACAAAACTCTATATCGCGCTTGGCCAGACCAACACGCACTTGGCCGCTTTTTTAATGGAATGCCTCGTGCCTGTCGATAAGGTCTATCAAATTCATAAATTTAGGTATTATACGAAATTAACCTATAACTAGACAATGCATCCTATCAAAAAAGGTATAAGGTGAAAATGAGGGAAGCTGCAATGTTTATTTCACAAGATATATTGATGTTTTTCACATTCACGAAATACACAGATTTACGAGATACACAAGGCACTCTTTGGCGTTAATACAATCCATTAAACCAAAACTCAAAAAAACAAAACAGTTACATAATAAGAGTTAAAATTCGAGAGAGAGTTATGTTATTAAAGAGTCGAGAATTTGTTGACCTAATAATAATGTAATGTTGCATATAATATTTTTTACGACTACTACTGTTTCATTTCAATTAATTTAAAACCTAAAAAAAAGTTGTATAATGTATGGAAATATAGTATGATTCTCTTACAGTATGATTCGTAATGAATTGTCTATGGCATAGACTTGTAGTGTACAATAGTTTTTGTTCAGAAAAAACATGTCAAATAAAATAGAAATTAGTCTAACTTAAAAATAACCTATAAAAAATCTAAATTTGGCCCCTCAGGCAGGGTGCCCATCATGCAGGCTGCATTCCCGCGCTGAATTGCAATAGCGATTCTTTGTGCGAGAAAGCTGCCCACACGAGGATCGCCTGTTGCCTCCCGCAAACGTAGTGGTATATAAAGTTTATTGATTTAATACTGCTGTCAGTCATTTAACTGACAGATTACAATGCTGGAGTAGAAAAATATTTTTATTGGTACATATGTACCAAAATATAAGTATTTTTCTTTATGCATAGTGTTCATAAAAATAAGGAGACGGCTCGCCTAAATCAGGAGTCGAGAGTCAGTGGTCTCTGGTTAGAACCGGAGGGGGATAGCAATCCCTAGGGCGGATGGAGAACCCTACCTCACACTTAATAAAAAAAAAGATTATTTCCAACAAACCTACTAAAATTAACATAATGCCATAAATTAGTATGCATAATTTCAATATTTTCTTTGTTTCTCCTGTAAATTTCCTAATAATAAAAATACTGATTATATTAATACTTGGCGTAGGAATGTGACGACCCCATCGCCCACTGAAATTCCAGTGCAGTCAGTCAACTTAGGGCAGCTTGTGGCGAGCTGTTAGGGAGCAGCGACCCTATGTACCTGAGTGCTCCTGGGGGTGTCCTGTGGGTTGGTTGTATGTACAGGCCCCCCGCCTCTGGCTTGCCTTAACCGGCTGTCCAGAGTGGAGTCGCTAGAGCTGTTGCTCGGGGGTGGATGTGGTCACCTAAGTGGCGAGTTGGCTATATGTTTAAAGTCCAGTGCCACCTCTCTAACCCCAGCCCTCTGCACCGGTGTTGGCCTTAGGCCATTTTTTAATGTCGCTATTTATAGGGGCCCATCTAGCAGAGGGCGAGTCACCGTCTGCCTGAGATAAAAATGTGAGACAGTTTTATTGTCTCACCCAATAGCCCTCCATCATATTCACCCAGTCCGGTTCATTTAGAATTCTATCAACCAGCAATACAGCAGTTCCTGTACACACTGGCGGGTGCTGTCTCTGTGTGCGTCCCATGACACGGGCAGGGACAGCATCCGCTCGGTGTACCCCTTGCATTTCATTAAATTGTCAAAAGGGGTAAACGTAGAGGACGTGTTGGCTATGTGGTACTCGGTTAGTACTTCGGTACCTCGGTACTTCGGCTCCGCGCACGCCTTCCAAAGGTCCGGGACATCATTGTCTCGTGAGCGGAAAACAAAAAAAATACTGATATATTATATCTTTATATCGTTGCTGACGTTAGCAGGTTTATACTACTAGCCGATGATATAACGAGTTGCGCGCGGACGAAGTCGCGGGCAAAAGCTAGTCTTTTATATTTCCAAGTAGAGCTTGCCACTGGTTTCATTCTTGTTGGAAGTTCCTGAGGGTTTCGGAATTCCGTAGGGTACTGCTTCTTCATCTAGACGATCACCTGGCCATATCATGTAGCATACTTCTGAGAAATGTAAAATGTACTATATTTTCTTAACTTTCTTCAGCTAGGTTTTCAGGGGGCTAGTATAGGTTTGATCCGTTACAAATTGTGGATTCGTATGCGATTTTGAGATTTAGGGAGGGACTTAGTTGATATACCAAAACAAATATTTTTTGTTTTGGTTATATTGAGAGTGAGAACGTTATGCCGCAACCATGACGCCACGGTTTTGAGACCAGTTTCAGTGTCAGCAAAAGCATTCTCCCATGTTTTACCTTGAAATATTATTGCTGTATCATTCGCGAAGGTAATAAGGTTCGCATTAGGTAGTTCGACGTTGCACAGATCATTTATATATACGGGAAAGAGTGTTGGTGATACGCTACCTTGATGTACTCCATAGTATACCTTTAAATACTCGCTTTGATGTTTTCCCACTTTTACGCATTGCCTTCTGTTGGATAGATAGCTACAGAACCACGTATGAGCAGCACTCCTGACACCAATGAGTTCCTGTCTTCTTAGGAGCAGTGGAATAGAAACTGTGTCAAAAGCCTTTGCTAGGTCCAGGAAGCCGACATATTTTTGCCCTGCGTCGAGTGATTTTGTGACATGGATGACTAGGTAGTGAGACGGCATCCTCCGTGGACCTAGACGATCTGAAACCATATTGATTCATGGATAGTTCACTGTTTTCGAGGTATTTAAGTAATCTGGTATTGACAATTTTCTCTAGGAGTTTACCCATTATACGTAACAGTGAGATGGGTCTGTAGTTACTTAATTGGTGGGTACTTCCAGATTTGTGTATTGGACATACTTGGACTGTTTTGAATTGCTCAGGAACTGTTCCAGTCTCGATACTTAGGTTGAAGAGGTAGGCAAGTGACCTTGCGATCTGGTTAACTGACTGTTTGAGTATTCTGCCAGTCATAGTATCCAAGCCGGGAGCTTTGCTGGCCTTTATTTTTAGAATTAATTTTGTAAACTCTCGTAGGTGCTAGGAATATAGAATTTGGAGGTAATTTTGTGGGAGCTTTTAACATTTTCACTAGATCACATTCTGTTTTATTTAACAAATTAAGATTCTTCATTGCTAGGCTTTCCGTTTTTATTAGCTTTTATGATGATTAGTTTTACTGTGGCATAATTTTTTGACTGCAACCCCAAAGTTTTTTTGTGTTTCCCTTACACTTTTCAAATTTCTTTTTTTAATTTGGTCTTTACGTTTCGTAGTATATTGTTCCAATAGTTTCTGGACGCTTTGTACTGGTTTTTAATGTGTATATTTTCCTGATCATTTCTGTAGTGTAGGTGCATTCTGTCTCTCTTGCTCATTCACCGTAGCAGTCCAGGCGTGATCCACGGCTCCTTGGCATATTCTGCATGTCTAAATTGTCTTAATTTCGCGTGAGCTCTAACAATTGTGAATATTTTAGTTGCCGTGTAGGCATCTGAACAGTCGTACACATCTTCCCAGCCTGAGTCGACCATATCTAAGCGTACATTCAAAGTCAATAACTGATTACCCACTAAGCCGATGGAAACAAATAAAGACCTAATAAAATTATTTACGAACCTGAACCTCTACAGGTTCGTAAATAATTTTATTAGGTCTTTATTTGTTTCCATCGGCTTAGTGGACACATTTTATTACCACACACGATGCTAGTGATTTTCTTTCTAATTCTTCAATTTTATTCTCGTGCGCTTGAACTTATGTCGCGTGCTCGTTCTATTCTTTTTCTAGTTGGTGTATTTTTGTAGTAAGCTCTTTAATGCCCTGGTTTATATACTTCATGGACTTGTCGATGTCTTGGTTGAAATGTAGGATATCGCCAACTTGTTTTTTGACTTTGTTTATATTTGACGTAATGCTAGAGAGTACCGCGTCTTGGCTGGTTTTCCATTCGTTCAACATCTCACGTATTTCATTTTAGAAACTATTAATAACTCTCCGGCCGTGTCCGTGAACTCAGCAGGCTATCATTGTTAATGACACCCATCAGTCAAAATGGTTATACGCAATTCTGTTTATTCTCGCTAGTGATATGTCGAAATAGACCAAGTACTTGTATGTACATACCTTTACAAATTCCACAACATATCCTATAACTTTATGTAAGTATATTATAATACGTTACTTTACAATGTCATGAAACCGTTTTATTTTTGCCTGAAATACCTAGTACCTATACGTATATTACCAAGTGAAAATTAATAATTCCGTAATTGCGGACTTAAACCATTGAATTACGTAATTATTAAAAGTCTATTTAGACCCTTGAAGGTGTTCGTGGCAAAGCAAAGATACCGTGGGTGCAGTTCATATAATATCTGTCAAATGTTGCATTATCGACGTCGCATTGGACAAACTAAACGGTAAATTCACAAACGCATCTTACTCAAACCGCTATGTGGCCCGATAAAAGCGACCGATTTTTTTTTCTCATAGCTTGTTTACTGGGAAAATTTGGTAAGCAGCGGTGCTATCCAGTGATGCCCAAGTTCCTTGGGAGATGGTATTAATCGCGGAAGGTGAAAATTACTTAATAAAACTTAACTCATATTAGTAAACCTAATAATAGATGATATATGATATACCCCATGAAAAATTGAGCACTAAAAACTCTTCCTAGAAAGCTTCACAGGTTTTATATGACCTTCAGTCTGTTTCAACGCAAAATAATGGTCAACTCTAATCAAACTTAAAACATTATCCAGCAAATTTTAATAATTATTCGCGGGATGTCGGCATGGCGCACATTCATTGATCGTAGACGTTTTCCTGAAATGGTCTACGAAATAATTGGTGGTTATAAAATAACCCATTATTCGTTCTTCGTATTTATTTAGCTCTGTCGCATCTCATTGCGTAGTTCAGCCGAGTAGAGTATCGAAAGACCATGACTAGCCGGTGATCCTTTAACTTTTTTCAGTATTTAAATTCATCCACAAATTCAATGTACAATCTTAGAATATAACCAATAATTCGCTGTATAGCCTGGTCCCAAGCCACCATAGAATCGGGCGAAATCGTGGCGCCACAGCGGATTGAAGCGAAAGTTGTATCATATACGCATAATGTTATACACACACTTAAAATCAATTGCATTCGCCGAAGCGCTGTAACAATTTTAATATAACCCTCCAATCCCGAGAAACTAGTTATGAGAAATCTTGGATGGCAGGAATAGGCGTGTACCTAAATAATAAGTCCGAATACTGAAGGAAAATAATTTAAGAATAAAACTCTTGTCGGTGTAACCAATGAAGTATGCAGTTCTCTCCACCTTATCCTATCCAGAGCCATTTCCTTCGTCTCCTTGTACGACACGACTTCTATTTTCTCTTTTATTTGTCTCATGTCTTTTATTTGTCTATTTTCTCTTTTATTCTCGATCGTCCTCTTCCTCTCTTGCCTTCTACTTTCACCTCCATAATGGTGCTTGTAAGGAATCATGTCGTACAAGGTGACCAAACATTTTCCCTTTCCTATTTTGTATTGTTTGTAGCTATCTTTTTCTATTGAGACTTCTTCATTTGTGAATTTTTATACCCATCTAATTTTCTCCTTTATTCGATAGCATCACATTTCAAAAGCCTCCAATATTTATATGTCTCTGTGCGTCATAGTCCACGTCTCTTACACATATAAAGCTATGCTCCGATAAAGATTTGATGACTTTCTTTTTAGTTCTCTGCGTTATGTTTGATATGAGTAGGTACTTTTAGTTATTGAAAACCTGCTTAGCTAATCCTATTCTTATTTTAATGTCTAGTGTACATCTTGAATCTGCTGTCGATGTCGACACTTCCCAAATGTTTGATACTCTTAAATTTTGGAGTGGAATTTCATATAATTCTATAATTTGTGGTTGTGATTGTAATTCAGTTTTTAAAGTTCTTATTACTTTAGTCTTATTTAAACATTAAGCAGCAATCCTCCTCCTGGGGTCCTGATGTGTTACTGCAACTGCTGTTAAGTCATCTGCGAATCGGATGAATTTTATCATTCCACCGTTGACTCCGACGTCTGTCAATTCCCAGACCTTTTGGATTGCCATTTCTATGGAGGCATTAAAAATGAGTGGTGAGAGTGAGAGTGGACATCCCTGCCTGAATCCTTGCCGATTTTCTGCTGTTACTTTATCTGCTTTTACTTCTATTACAGTTTCTTCAAATTTATAAGGCTCGTATATTATTCTTCTATGTATCTCTGCAATCCAAACCTATGTATTTAAGAGTCTTCATAATTTCTTTCTACTCTACTTTATCGAACGCTTTTTATATATCCACAAAAGCAATATGTGTGTTCAACTCTAAGTCCATTCTTCTATCTATTACATGTCTTAATTAGTGCTTAAATAGGTCCACAATTATAAATAATACTCGTAGTATAATTATGAATTCCATTTTAATACAATCGTAGTGTACGAGCACGATTTCCACCCGGAATCACTTAGGTACCGTAAAATGGGGTGAGTAGGGACAAAACTGACATTCAAACCCCGATAATATTTTATTTTTACATATGCAAGCTGAATGGTGTATATAACACTCCTTATAATTCCATTTCATAACTTCGACGATAAACAGGAAATACCACCTCACCCCGTAGTCCCTCGTAATTGGGGTGAGATGGGATTTCTTACAAAGGTGATTTTGGAAAGTTGTTGGATCTTTATTTTTTATTATGAGTATTACTATAGCTCCAATTTAAATTGGAATACATTATTTTTGTATTAGTAGCCTTAAAATTCCATCTCATCCCCCTTTCATCCCCTCTCTCCCCATTCATAACCCAACTCTCCCCGCGAACCCAACCCACCCCATTTTACGGTACTAGAAAAAAGAAAACATTCTTACATTTGCCAGGCACGATGAGGAGTTACACTGAAAGTTAGATTGAACATATTTATTTATTCGTCGCCATCCATTTATTCTGACCTTACGGACGCACGTTTCGAGTCACTTGACATCCAAACAATTTTGGATGTAAATACAACATTTAGGGTGAGTTGCAGACCGATCATCGTTAAATATGGCGCCGGCAGCTGCCATCCCATAGAAACTTGTCAAACTTTCCATACAATCAGATTTTAACGAACACCGCTTACGATTACGGACGGTTTGGTGCAACCCAGCCTTAATGTTATTAAGTAACATTGTTTTCACATTGCCTATATAAATATTAGGGAGTGATTCATATCCAAAATCATAGGTGAAGGGGAGAGAGGTGAAATAACTTATATGTGAAATAACATAATATATATCTGTAATAATTACATTATTTTGTCTTCTCTACGGTAATAACAAATAGTTATTTTTTTTTAATTATTACTCTCGATGTTCGTTTTTAGTTTATCAAAAGCATATTTATATTTTTTCTTATTTCTGTTTTCAAATCATGTCAGAATTTTGCTTATAATATAAGAGAGAATATAAGAATATTAGATAAAGATTCTCTTTTATTTCCTCCTTTTTTAGGGTTCCGTGGTCACTCATTAAAAAAATTAAACTGTTTATTTCATGCTAACAAACAATGCTTACAAAATTTGTACATTGTTTAAAAAAATCTTATATTTTTGTATAAAACTACGGAGTTTCGGGAGAAGCCTCATGTTTACAATTTATCATTGTACAACATTACATATCTCTCTCTCATCTGAGCATTTATCCCGGTTGCATCCTCAGCTGCTGCTTCGTAGCCCAGCGTCCGCTTTCCTACTTTTTCTTCTCCACTTCGCACGGTCTTCGGCATCCTCTTTTTAAAGACCATTGGTACGCATATCAACTCTCACAACGTCCAGCCAGCACCTCCAAGGTTTTCCCCGTTTCCCGGGTCCAGGCGGAGGCGGCATAGCCAGACATTTGTTACCCACGTAACTTGCCGGTTTTCGCAAGACGCAGCCGTACCAGCGGAGGCGATGCTCTTGCAGTTTATCTGCTATGTCACGTACATGAAGGCTGCCGCGAATGCGAGAGTTCCTGATGCGGTCATTCTGCGTTAATCCGCACATTCAGCGGAGCATGTTCATTTCCGTGATCCGCAGCTCCTGCTTATATCGCTCAAGCACTGGCCATGCTTCACAGCCATACATCAGGACACGTCTGATGATGGTTTAACAGACCTGTCCTTTCAGCTTGACGGGCATTTTGGGGTCGCAAATGACACCAGTTACCTCACGCCATTTCGCCCAGGCTGCAGAAATGCGAGCCTTATCGTCGAAGTCGATGATGCCGGACGCGTGGAGCACATATCCCAAGTATTTAAACTGATCCGTACGCCCGACCACATCTACGCTTATGCGTACTGACAAGAGACCCGTTACATTACAGGCCACATACTCAGCCTTCGCCACGTTGAGCTTTAGACCACCGTTTTCAAGCGACTCCTTCCACACATTCACATATCGCACCAGTCTACCCCTGTCCGCATCCGTCAGCGCAATATAGTCAGCATACTCGTACATGAGCAATCACGGCGGTTGCTCGTGTGTGTCTCTGATGCTATCCGAAACTTCGTCTAATATCGCGCTGAACAGAAAAATGCTGAGAAGCCTTGGTGGACTCCGAAAGTCATGCTATATTGGTATCGCCAACATGTCACGAATAATGTCAACATAGGCTTAATTATAGGTGCTTACAGTTATTCTGATTTTATGAGTGCTTGCTTAGCTATATTTTTAATGTTATTAGGATTTTCTATTATGCTCACTTGTCTAGGGATACTGTTCTATATATAAGGTAAGTAGGTCTTGCATACTCTTCTACCATATACTCTTACATTGTTTACGGGTACTGTTTGCGGGCCAACCACCGGTGCGCCGCAGTAGTGCTATTTGTGATCCTGTGGCGTCCCACTAAAGGCGTAGCCGGTAATCGTTGGGTTTTTAGACGGTAGTACGGTTTAAATGACGGACTATCCGGTTAGACTCTAACCGGATAGTCCGTCATGCCCACCCAGATCTTTACCGAGTAGGATACATAAATGAATTTTCCCAACGCAAAAAAGGGTTCCGTAGTCAACTAGGAACCCTTATAGCATCGCCATGTCCGTTTGTCTGTATGTCTGTCTGTCCGAGGCTTTGCTCTGTGATTGTTAGTCCTAGAAAGCTGCAATTTGGTAGGGATATATTAATAAATAAAACTGACAGTCGTAAAATAAAATCTAAAAAAAATTTTTTAAGGGTACCTCCCCTACACGTAAAGTGGGGATGTTTTTTTTTGCTTTTACCCTGTAGTGTGGGGTGTTGTTGGATAGGTCTTTCAAAATGAATAATGGCCTTCATCAAACATTTTTTTGATAAAGTGAATATTTTCGGAAATATACCCTTAACTTTTGAACTATGGGTCCAAAAATATCATGAAAGTAAAGTTTAATAATGACTTTCAACGAAAACTGACATGATCAGTTAAGCCGTTTTTGAGTTATCGTAAAGTCTTCCTTTCTTAGTAAAAGACGTATGAAACGCTGCGAAAGTATTCCCTTTTGCTTGTTATTGATTTTTTTAAAGGAAGTTCTTTGGGCTACTACGGAACCCTATACTGAGCATGGCCTGACATGCTCTTGGCCGATTTTTTTCTTTTTGGTTTATGATATGCGGAAATTACTTATGGAAACACAATCAACTCAACATAGTGGGAAGACCAGAATGCTAAATGTGGATTTACTTGAGCGTCCTTTTTGAGGATTGGATGACAGAAAGAAAAAAAAAATGTGATTGTGTGTGTGTATGTGGTATATCTGCACGTAGGGGGAGAATTTTAAGGTAAAAAAACAATTAAAAAAATCAGTCACTCGAGCGCCAGATATTAATAGTGTGTTTACACTATGTGACTTTGATAGTTAATGGACGTATGTAAATTTGCCGGCTTGGATGGTGGAGGTGGCCGTAAGGAACGGCACAAACTTGAATTCTTGGTGAAGAACAAATAATCAAAAACGCCAAAAACAGGGGATTTGAAATAGAGACCAAAGAAGCTAGCGTTCAATAGTCTGTGACTATTAAGGCGTGACTCGAGCTCGTGACGATTTTATTTAAATGCCCTAGACGCGCGATCATATAAAAGACTCATAATTAGTAAAGGTACTAAAAAGAGTGCATGGTTACTCTCATATGAGTATGTTAATCTGCCGCGCTCGAGTAAATCCCAAAATCCCCTCTTCGGCTCCTCAACTAATAGGAATGCCCTATAAGTCTATGTCTAATGTTAAAATTCAGAATAATAAGAAAATCTATAAAAATATGTTTAATGTTTCTTTCCCTTGACGTTGGGATTTTGGTTTGAGAATTTCAGTCTTTGATAATTAATTACCAGTTTACATTAGTGGGTGTGACACGGATACATAAAAACGATAAACCTAAAAAAAAGTCACGCGTAGCTGACTCCTGTCACCTTAGTTACGGCCCTACTTTCGTACCATACTTTTCGCTTTATAAACACAACGGCCATAAAGGGGCTCATAGTTGATTTAAGTTTTATGAATTTTTTTGGACCCGTGGTACAGGATGGGAAGGGATGCTTGTAGCCAAGATTGTTTGTGTACAATATGTTCTGGGCTTTGACTAAAGCGTCCATAGGCGCTAGTAAATTTTTATGTTTCCGGAAAGAGCTGCACCGAAGCATGTACGTTAATTTTGGGACGAAAAAGCAGAATGGGGGCTAATTTCTAGTAGACGATCGGAGCAGTTTTGGAATTTTACTACTGCATTGTTTATAAAGACAGGAAAAAAATCATCAAAACTTGGAGTCCCTAGGAGGCTTAGGGAATCTTTGAATATTAATATTTGGTGTTAGAATATTAAATTTGTTTGCTGTATCTAAATATGAAATTTAAGGACGTATCGTGAATGTAGAGTCCGCATTTACTGTAATTTAGATCAAGGCCAATCGATTTAAATTTGGTTTTAAGGGTCGAGAGGTCGGAAAGTACGGAATCTATGTTTCCTCCTAGGGCTCCGTCGTCCAAATACCAGATGTTAAATTTTAAATAATTGGATTTATCGCCAAGCTAAAAATGGCCGGACCGAGGGGATCACCCTGCTGGCATCCAACTTTTGAGGAGAGCTCATGGTTGCGGTACATTAATTAAGTGGGATCTGCGTAGCAATGTAGAAGGTAATTATAAAGTTCTGGGATATGATTCCCAATTATATTTATTTCATTTTTGTCAGTAATAAGAATGTAATATTGTCACGTCCCCCCCTCCCTCTCAGGTAATCTACCCCGCAACCCCACTAAACTACCGCACCCCGTGAAAACTAGACTAACCTTACTAGAGTCGCTTTGAGAAAAACGAGCTTTATGAAAATGATTTGGCCTTGTGATCGTCTATGGTAGAACCCTATTAGTGTTGTGAACCGTAAGCAACCCCTGAACTTTAATGTGAAGCTGGTAGGATCGTTGGAGTCTTCATCTCTACTAATATTCGCGACCTAATCTATCCTTACACACATCACTACTCAGTTGACCCAAACGATACCTAACTAAGATTGGGCTGCGTTGGCAGCTTGTATCATTAAAATACACGCTTGAAACTAATTCTAATAGGGTTTTACTTAGGACTAGCCTATTTGAGAGGAGCCTAGAGATTACTCTGCCTGTACTAGTCGTTGTAATGGTCGTAATAGTACGAAACTTAGAGCGTTACGTAGCTCACCTAACCGACTTTTCTCCTAGCTGTTCCTATAGGCCCTAGCGCTTGGAAATAAGGTTTTATATTTGTATAGATAATTTACCCCTAACCACACCTGTATGCGTCTCTATCTGCCTCTTGCTGACGGGGCGTGTCGTCGAAGGAGGGCAAGTCTCCCACCACAGCACTTGGAAATTCCTAAAACAAGGATACCTGCTAGTCTAAGCACTACACTTTGACTACCCTAATCTTGCGAAAGTTATCCTTGGTTGTATATGTTGCGACGTGCTATTTTTAGCTACTGACGCTGTCAGCAAGAGTAGGAGGATGGGGAAAGACGCGCTATCCTTTCAGCTTTCTAAATATTCTAGCTTCGCAAAACAGGGCAAGCTGTTTTGCTTGGCCACTCAGATGCTCGCGGGCATCTCTAATCTACACTACCACTGAAGGCGCTGATGCCTTATTAACCCTATCGCTCCTAGTGTCTCTAAGCCCTATCACTAGCATGCCTAGCTCCCGTTGAAGCCAAAAATGCCGAACCGTAACACGTAACCCACCGAATTCCCCTTATTTGAAAACGAGATAAACACGTCATGAGCGTTCAGCTACCCATTGTGGAAAACGTCTGATGTACGGCTCTGCTAGACATCAGTCCCTAGTAGACATGTCCCAATACTCTGGGTATATGCCCACCTCCTATTCACAACGTACACTGATCACTTTAAATATACAACACTAGGATCGGCATTCTCAGCCTCACCGTAACTAGGTCCCTATCAGGCCTATGCTAAATCCCTAAAGACTAGCGGCTTAAGAATCCACTTATCTCACTATTCACTTAACACTTTTACACACGTATACTGAAGACACTTCGTTCTCTGCCATCGGAGCTATAACTATTCCGCGACTGGAACACTACAAGCACTAAAAAAATCCCTACTGTGATCCTGGAAATAAAACACTTCACTTACAGAAATATTACCCATCCTAGATGCCTAATATTATCCCTGTGTATGAATTTAACCTAACACTACCCCTTCCCAGCCCTACTCTGCATTAATCGCAACTAATCGCAGGAATCTGCTTTTAGTTCCGAATAAGGCCGTGAAGTCCCTACTTTAAGCTGTAAAGTCTAGCCGGCGAAGCTAGGATTTAGAAACCTGACACACCTGTGTGTTGTGCGTTCCCTCCGATACGCCGGAGGGCTCGGCGGTATCGGTAGAACCCCCTATTGTGTATATAAATTGGATATATAAATATATTTAACAAGACTGCACCTCGGATACTGACGTCTTCCGCAAGCGGAGTAACCTCCTGTGCTGAGCCTTCAATCGTGCCAGCCATGCTTCAGATCGTCAGCTGGTCACCGAGAGTACAGGGGGGCCTAGACACATCACCTATGTTGGTAAAGAGGTGATGTCAGACGGACTCCCCAATCAGATAATTTACGGAGCTCCAGGGTAAACACGCTTGACAGCCGTTAGGTTGTATGTACCCCGTCAGATTAACTGTAATCTGGTTAACGTTCTGGCTTTTACAACGAAATAAACAATGTACTATTATTAACACAAAGAAACTTAAGTAAAAATAACAAACACATCCTTTCGTCACTCCAAAGTCCTTGGTATAACGATAGGATTTCAACTAAAAACACTACAACACTAAACCCACAAAATTAAACAAACTATAATATTAAGATAGGAAATCCCCTTATCATGCAAAGCGCTGCAGCATAACAGAGGATTCCCTATCCTAATTACTAGAAAACCACCGATAGATTTGTGCTACAAGCCAGACGTATGTTAACAGCCCACCGCTTTCAACGAGGAAACCATGAATTCATCTGACTGTTTCTTGGAAAATATTTCAATATGGAAGTGACGGAGCGCAGTGCGTTCTGTTACAATATCAAGTAGAATTTTGGCCTGGATTCTATTTTTCCCACAAAAACGACAACGAGCAACTTTTTAAAAGTTTACTTGTATGGGAGCTCCCTTAAATATTTAGTTTATTTTGTTTTGGCATCAGAAATACATCAACTGGAAAATGTCAACTGTGTGTGACAGAGGGACAGACAGACAGACGGACAGCGGAGTCTTAGTAATAGGGTCCCGTACCTAAGCCCTTTGGGTACGGAACCCTAAAAAATCAATAACAAGCAACAGGGAATACTTTCGCAGCGTTTTATACGACTTTTACTAAGAAAGAAGACTTTATACGTTAACTCAAAAAAACCGCTCATCTGATCATGTCCGCTATAGTATTCATTGAAAGTCTTTATTAAGCTTTTTTTCATGATATTTATCATATTTATTGGACCGATAATTCAAAAGTTAGAGGGCTTTGTCAGATTTGTTGCTTTATACGAGTATATATCCATGTCAAATTGCAGCTTTCTAGCACTCACAATCACAGAGCAAATCCTCGGACAGACAGACGGACGTGGTAAAACTAGTTGATTACGGAACCCTAAAAACCGATCTTACTTGGTGTCATCTTCGGGAAAACTCGCATTCTCCGGTAAAAACAAGCAATGCTCGGTCACCCAGGTACTACTTTGTTTTAAATTTAGTGCTCATAATTTCGCTGTTACAAAAAGAATCACTGCATATTTATTACCTGTGCCATGCATGCACGTCCAAAACACTAGAAAAGTCAATATGATATTAATCAACCAATGTTAAAATAGAATAAATGTCGTCGATCTTCAATGTGAAATCGCCCTTGGTTAAAAATGTAGGTATCTTACGGGTTTATTATGTACGGGTGTATATATATATCGATGATAATGATGTTTATTCAGAAAAACATGTGAAATAACAAAATAGAAATTACTGTAACTTAAAAATAATTAAAACTAACCTATAAAAAATCTAAATTTGGCCCCTTAGGCAGGGTGCCCATCATGCAGGCAGCATTCCCGCGCTGAATTGCAATAGCGATTCTTTGTGCGAGAAAGCTGCCCGCACAAGGATCGCCTGTTGCCTCCCGCAAACGTTTGCTGAGCATCCTGTGAAGTCCACGCGCGTCTTTGCCCCACGAGCCGAGAGTCTCGACACCGAATGCAGCGAACTCGTATTGGGTGCCGAGACACTCGTATTTGGTCGCCTTAAGCCGTTCTCGAGCGTCTGCCGCGGGCCCGGCACGCCTGCTGGTCGATGGGAGGTAGGACGCAGACAAAGTGTCGGCACATGTGGCGTTCCACACTAGAGCGCGACCCATCCTCCATGGAATTAAAGACATCCCGTCAGGGCGCTTGCCATCGCCCCGCACGATCTGGGGCTCCAGAGCAGCGGGAACGTTGGCGCTGATGAGCGCCCTTCTCAGGATGTCGTTGAGTGCGGCGTGGCGGGACAGGCGGCCGGCGCCGAATGAACAGGCAAGCCCATGATGGCCCAGACGATCGACAGGGGCCCCACAGGATGCACAGTTGTGGTCCACACAAACATCAACCCCGAGACGGAGACCAACGGCTAGGCGAAGTGTATCCGGGTCGATGAAAGTACCGGTGTTAGCTGATGGATAGGCATGGAGCCAGTGACCCGACTCTGGGCTTGAAACAGCTAAGAGCCTGGCCCGGTCCCTGCCTATCGCGCTTTCGATTAGGGAGCTTAGAGTTGAGGTGGAGGCTAAGTTGTCCCAGGCCTTTTGTATTTTGGGACGCGAAGGAAAATTTGGACTCGGTCCAGCTAGCCAGGCATTCGAGGCTTCAACCAAGCACGCAATCTATATATATCTATATTATTTACTTACCTTATTCAAAGCTTGTTTAATACCAATACATTTATTAAAATTAAAACTGTATCGCATTGCTGATACGTTTTGCGAGGAAGTCGACAGCTCTTCGGTCACCAGTTACGTCAACCAGACGATTCCCAAGGGCCCCATGGACCTAGAGTTTTGAATATATATTTTACCAAGTCGAACAAAGCAAACCAATTAGAAAATTTTCAATCATTTAATATATGACAATCCTGATATACAATTAATATTTGTTCTAAATTCTACGTTTTCTATCTGTGAAAATCCACTTTATGTACGAAAATGATCTTTCAACTTGGACTGACGTGATGTTGCAGCGTATTTTTATTACCCGGCTGCGCCAGAAGGAGGGTTATATTTTTCGAGAGTATGCATGTTTGTATAATTGTTTGGTACGCTCTGCGACCTGATAGGCTCGATGGATTTTAGCTTGAGTGGTCTTGTCAGATTCGTATTTACTTTGAGAGATCAAAATAAATAAATAAACTAAAATGGCGCATTTTTGGAGCCAAATTCAAATGTTTATCACGCTCTGCAGCCTAAACGGCTCGATGACTTTTAGCTTCAAATGTGTCGTTTGATTCGTATTTATAGGCTAGTTTCATAAAAAATATAAACGATGCCATTCGAACCAGTTTTTAAAGAGGATATTTTTTGTATGGGACCAACAACTATTAAAGTACAACAAAAGCCCCAATGAGTGTCAAAGGTAGATATAATGTTCCGGAGACCAAAAACGCTCCATACTAATTGATTGACAGATTATTATGACGTCACATTGCACGAGCCCCGTAAGAACAGCCGTTGTATGGAAAAACAAGAAAATGCTATTTTAATCTAGAAAGTACATAGTTGTAATACAATTCCTTTTTTATTGAATCATGTCAATTCTTTTGGTGTCCTTTATTTAACTTTTATATGATAAAAAAATACTTTCTAGTCACGTATTTTATTATTATTCTGATTTTATTTTGTAGTTTTCATTTTTTCTGTTAATTTGATGGTATACTATAACGGCAATATGTTATAAATTTCAACATGAGGAAACTACCCTATAGTGTGTGTGTAAATGATAGCAGTTATTGGTATGGAAGTCCAAATGCAGTCGGGATTTTTATTTTATTATTTATATCTCTTGTTGTTGGTGTTCTCTATTATTTCAACTTCATTGTTTTGTAATAAGTTATTGATATTTTTTATTCTGAGATATCCTGAATTTTGTTGATAATACTATTTACAACCTTTGATAAACCAGTTTACTTTTCGGATGCTGACTCAGTAACTTAATGAAAATGACTATTCAATTAAAAAGAAATTCTCCATAGACTCCTTTAGCTTAAGGAAACTTAATTATCTTTTAACTGACGTGACCAAAATACCAAAGTTTTGACTGCTAAAACTCATGCCATTTTTTAAATCACTCAGTGTAAACAATCTCTTTACGTTTGATATTGCAGAGGCTTCTCTGGAGTTCAAGCTTGAAATGGTTTCCTTCACATTTTTAAAATAATTATCATAGTACTTGACTGCCTCAAGCCAGGTGCTCCATCTGGTTATAACAGGTTTAGGTGGCAAGGGTGTGTTTTGGAACTTTTCTTTTAAATATATTTATTCGAAGTGGGGACTTGAGAAAAACTTTTTTTACTGTGTTTAATAAACATCGTTTATTTTTGCATAGATCAAGCGAAACCGTTTCGGCAACTCTGTTTAATCCATGGGTTAAACAAGTTAAATGTGTCGAATTCGGATAAATATCTTAAAATTTTTATTCCAGCAATAACGCTACAGCATTAGTAGTAAAAAATCGGCCATGAGCATGTCGGGCCATGCTCAGTGTAGGGTTTCGTAGGTGCCCAATGAACGTTATTAAAAAAAACAATAACAAGCAAAAGGGAAATGCCTTCGCAGCGTTTCGAACGTCTTTTACTAAGGCTGGGTTGCACCAAACCGTCTGTAATCGTAAGCTGGGTTCGTTAAAATTTCAATGTATGGAAAGTTTGACAAGTTGGGAGGACAGCTGCCGGCGCCATATTTAACTTTGATCAGTCTGTGATCGTAAGTCGGTGCAACCCAGCCTAAGACGGGAAGATTTTTTTAATAACGCAATAACAGTTTAACTGATCTCGCTGATGGAACTGCTGATGATGATCAGAATGGAACTCTTCAACGATACATAGTTCACGTTTGGCGATTTGTTCTCTTCGTTATGTTTGTCAAGCAAGCTAGGTTTTCAAAACACATTTTTGTCAAGCTTGAGTTTTGATGGAGGATTCCATGAGGAATATAAGGTACTTAGTCTTCTTCCATTATAAACATAGTTATAGCTATTTTTATTTCATTGTATGGAATCTAAGAGTGCACCATCGAAGTATAATAATCTTTCACCGCTTATATTACAATAATCTTTTTCTTAAAAAATATTTGTCTTTTCTTTTATTTCATTTAAACTTAGTAAGGTCTTGTATTTTCGAGTTCCTCCTACTTGTGCGACTATTTCTTCGGAATGCTTTAATTGTGGGCAAACTTGAATTTGGTATATCCCATTCGCACGCACATGTTATGATCTCGCTACCGAGAGATATCAAAATCAATTATTCCTGCGATAATCTAGAGAATCAAGTTGAGGGAGATTTCCATCAATGTTTTTGAATAATACCACAGTAGATATATTTGCCTGCGGTTAAGATTATTTTCTAAAATATAACGAGCTAAATGGTTACGCTCCTTTAAAAAGTGCAAAGTTCGATTAATGATTACTTGGGCGTCCGGGCGGATGAAATCGGTTAATGATTGCAGCTGCAACTCTGAAATCGTCCATCAAATGTCGGTGGGCAGTATTGAAAACTTCCTGCCTAAATATTTTTAAATCTTGTTTAAATCTCCCATTTACTATTTCAACTGCCCACCGACATAAAGTCTCACATCGACTTTTATTAGCCTGTAGAGTTGCCAGCTGCGTTTCACCCTCGTTCTAACTCTCTCGTTTAAAAATCTTATAATTGCAATGTTCTAGGAGTGGGTTTGCATCCCTAAATCCGCGGTCTAGGTTGAATATATCATTTTCCCTGAAAAAAGCTCAAATAGGACGATTAGTGTCCCTAAATAAATCGTACATACTTATTTCCGCATCAGTTTGAGTAGCTGCGTACGGCCCTGCTACATCGAGAATATAGCCATCACAGCACACTGTCATAAATGGTTTAACTGAATTGCTGTATTTATGTAAACTGTAAGTCTTTTTCTGGTACAAGTAATTGGCACTTTTTTCTATGTATATATGTACGTGCCATCGCATATAATGATAGCAGGTCTCTCTTCAAGGTCCCTGTCAGGGCGGCTAAAGACGGCATCTGGTATCAACAAATTCCTCCTGGCAACGCCCAAAGGCGTCATATTCTGCAACTCTAAGTATTGAGGTATAAAATGCTCCACAAGTTATTCTCTTGCTTATTTATATGTTTCAAATATCGTCCTTGGCATTTGGAACAGTGAAGATAGCCTTATGCCACTATCTCCAGTGCGCAGTTTTATAAGTATAACGCCAAAGAAGTTTTAGGTGACGTTACATAGTTCTCTAAATGTAATTCGTTATACAGCGTTATAGATTCCAATACTGTCAAGCCAGTCCAGTAGTGACAAATATGAGTAGGCATCTCATTAACATTTTCAAAATCGAAACTAATCTCTCTTTTAGCCATGTCAATCAGATCTTCTACTTGGGTGGCTGTAAATTCAGATATAATTCGCATGGTACTTATTTCTGGCAACTGTTGCTAATCGGTGCTGATCATATGCACGTGACACACTAGCTGATCGGGGCACGTAATATTTCTGATCTTTTATTAATATGACCTTAGTAAATGTGGCTAATAAATGTACCGCGACATTACGGCATGCATTGTAAATGCAGTGAGTGGAGGTGTTTGCTGCACGTTTGTAATTTGTTAAAACAATGCTAGCCAGAGGTACTCTTTCGAGCGTTCTTACGAGGGTCCATAGGCTATGGTGTCTGCTTATCATTAGGCAGACCGCATGCTTGATTCCCATCGTTGTACTATAAAAAAAAAAACAAGCTTACGGCCTGCCTGATGATAAGCATACACCATAGCCTAAGGACATTTGCAACTCCAGAAGAATCACAAGTGCCTTGCTGGCCCTTTATAAATAACTAGCTGTTGCCCGCGACTTCGTCCACGACTTCGCTCCTACTGGTCACACCGTGATGTTAGCCTTCCTCGATAAATGGACTATCCAACACAAAAATTATTTTCAATTCGAACCTATACTAATTGCCAAATAACTTGTATAGTATATAGCGAACATTGACGCCTCCTACTACGAAACTTGATTTCTAATAACGACAGCTTTTTTTGTTCCCCGTACTACGTATTTTTACTTTTGTTGCATATCGTGGTACCGGGTGACTTGCGTGAAGAGATCGCAAACCTTCTCACTCACTCCTTAAGTTTAACGTTAGATAATGACATCATTTGTTCAATCACTAGAGCCGTTTTAGGGTAAAAAAAAGAGTCATTTTTAAATAAATTATTATAATTCAGATTCATAGTCAGGACTTTATTCACTGTGTTCACTTGACAGTTTTGGTACATTAACTGTAAATTAATCAACAGTCTTGTCCATAGCGTGGTCGAGGTTATACATGTTGATCTATTTTTTTACATGTTTGACACACTTAGTCCAAATTTCTCGCGATATTTGCGCTATACCCTTTTGCAAAAGCTGATTTACGACATTGAACTTGAATGTGGTATGGTTTCATCCGACATATCCCTTTATGTTGGCCAAAATCAATCCGATCGGATTTTATTCACAATGATATAACTTTTTTTCGCTATGTCGTCTATCACATATGTTTGATAATTGTGCTTTATTTTTCCCACTTTCTCCATTAATCGTCTCTTCACCTCATTTGTGTCAAAGGCAATATTTTTGGAACGAAGCCAACCCTGAATTTCGTCCTTCTTCCATGCCATGATAGTAGATGGTCCAGCGTCTCCTTCTATTCTTCTTTAAGTACCAAATATTTACGTTCGTTTTATTTTAATATGTTTTAACAGTATTGATAATAGTTTGACACTAATGACACACGTGTTATTTCAATACATGTATTTACATGGTAACCGTCTAACCGAACTGTAGAGTTGACATACCATAGGGGCACTTTATACGATTAATATTATCACACGCCCCCGGTGTGGTGCCGGGCAGGGATCGGAATATCGTTCGTAAACCTTTATTATTCCGTTCTTGCAAAATACCGGTTTACCACAGTAACGTTTAATGAAAAAACGAAATCAAGACATGAAGGGTGCTTCGTAATTGCATATGTATGCCTTGACTCCAATATGGGATGTTTGTCATGGCGGACCAAGGGTGACGAACCCCTGGCACTGACTAATTTTGACATCAGGATGTAAGAGCGGTCAATGTTCGCTATTAGTATAGTTCCTGAGATTAGCGTGTTCAAACAAACTGATCAGCTTTATAATATTAGTATAGATAATAATAAAATTTATTGCAGTAAACGGGTACATACTACATACATATACTTATATGTGGGACAGTAAATGAATAATAAACAGAAGTGTAATTAACATACCATTTATTCAAGCAATAAACAGTGCTTCAGCAATTAACAAGCAAAAAAAAAATAGGCACAGCTATAAGCACTAATTACTAAATTAGATAAGATTAAATTTAAAAATAAGTTTGAGCAATTTATCAATAGTGAATTTGATACAGTTTACCTGACGACGGATGAATACAAATTGAACAGAGAACCGTACTCATCCACAGCTCGATGGCAAGTAACTAGGCATCATCCGCTGCCTTCTCACACTCTCACCCCCGAAGCGCGTAGAGGGGCGCGATCCCTTGGAGTAGTGGGTGGCGTGAGTTGTCCGCGCTGTCAAACATCACACGCGCGAGTCGCTCTACGAAGTCATCAACTGGGCATCGAGCTGCGGGCGGCTTTTATACCGGTTGCACAGCTGCACAAACAAGTGACGTCATGGGAGCAGGTGTTCAATTGGATATTTTCCACGACTAAAATAAATGTTGTTTTAAGTGGTTTAGCAGTCAAAATGTACCCAACTCCCACAAAATGATAAATCACTCTTTTTGGACATGCGGTTCTTGTACGTTAATACGTCCCTTTTTTTTATACTTTTGGTTGCCATGCACAATAACAGCTGTTATGACTTGACTGTTATGACATATGCAGTTCAATCACTCACACAGCTCATCCTCGGGAGCTCTGGCAAAGTAGTGATGTTATTGTGTCTTCGGGTTTTGTAAGGTGGAGGTACTTCCCCAGTTGAGCTGCTCCAAATTATAGCGTGATTGTATTCCGCTGTGCACTACCTCTCTTACTAGTTATCGTGTGAAAGGAACTTGATCATGGAAATCTGTTGCTGGTACGCGGACTATCACATCGTATACTATACTTGTAAGTAGGTACACTGTCTTATACTAAGGCCTGTACCGAAAAGTTTTTTTACAGAGTATATTTATGATATCATTTAAACTACAATGAACAGCAAGGATATTTTATTCTAGTCATATGATGTTTAATGTCTATTTACAATAAATATACACATTTTATGGTTTGAGGGTTTTGCGGCTGAATAAGCGGATTTTTTTCTTCAAGCCTGCCATTAAGTTTTGCACAGTGGTTTCGGTGACTTTGTTGGCGTGTTTTTTCCATTTCTTTTTAAAATCTGTCTCTGATGTTGCTGGAGCACAGTTTTTACGCAACTCTGCTTTAACTAATGCCCAATACCGCTCGATAGGTCGTAGCTGGGGACAATTTGGAGGGTTCATATCTTTGGGCACACATTGTACGTTGTTTGAAGCCAGACACTCTTGTGTGGCTCGGGCATAATGTGCAGTAGCCAGGTCGGGCCAAAACAACACATTCCCTTCATGCTGCCTTATAAATGGTAAAATCAAACCTTTTATACATTTCTGGACATAAATATTTGCATTTATGGTACCTTTTGTGATAAATGACCCAGTGCGTTTTCCACAGGAACATATTGCTTGCCAGATTAAATATTTTTCCCCAAACTTTTCCATAAAAATATATTTATTTTGATCGCTTATATCCGCCTTATTTTCGGTTGTATAGAATTGGTCACCTGGTAAAGTTGTAAAATCTTTTTTCACATACGTCTCATCGTCCATTAGAACGCATGTTCCGTCCAAATTGCAGAGAAGCTTGTATAGTTTTCGTGACCTTGTAACAGAACTATTGTATTGCTTTACCGACTGTTTTGGGGCTTTTACTTTTTTATAGGTCTTTAAATTTTGACGCACTTTTGCTCTCTGGACCATATTCAAATTCCAAATTCCAAATAATTTATTTCACGTAGTTTCAGGTACAATAAGATCTTACAAGTAACATTCGTATCACTAAAACCTACCATACATGGCATGTGAAATTGAAATGTACACTAACTTACTTATAATCTATATACGATGTGATAGTCATAGACGTACTAGTTTTACATTTTTTGGCCACATCCCGCACTGATAAACTACAATTATTCTTGTAAGTAGACACTATTTTCTTTTCTATTTTTTTATTTGAAGGACCCGTCGGGCGTCCACTTCGAGCTTTGTCTTGAATTCTATATTCTTTTAAGTACCGATTAACAATATTTCGCACCGTCGCACGACTTATATTCACCATCTTTCCAACCGCTGCATAAGTTGAATTAGGATTTTCAAGGTACGTCCGCAAAACGGTTTCTCTCCGAATTATTTTATCGTCCTGCATTTTAAATAAAAACATTACCTAACCTGAATTAATTATGCCAATCGATACATCAAGATGACACAAACTGAGGCATATAATCAGAAAAAAAATCGTTTACCAGACAGTATTTTACTGGTATGCAGACTCTGTAAAAAAACTTTTCGGTACGGGCTTTAATATTACGAGTATATACAATACGTTTTATAACTCATGTTGATGTTATCCTTTTCACACTTGAAATTATTACTAATTGTACACATCTTCCACGGTCCTATCATATTTTGGGTTGACACACATTTACGCTATTAATGCAATATTTGGACGCTATAATAACACCTAAATGTGTTGCATGTTGTCGTGCCTAATACGCTACGGCGTCAATAACGACTATACGTGTTATGATGTTAGTTGGCAAAGTCACCTCCGTGTTTGACACGACCCATGGTTTATATTGAATCTCTTATGTAAATATGAAAAGGTCCAAAGGGTTATTAATTCCATTTCGTTGCAACCAATTCTATAGGTTTTAACGCGTGAACCCGCATAAACAAGAGCTCTGATTCTTTTTTTTTTACACAACGTTCGGTAGCAAATAAACCAGTCTGATGGTAAGCGGAAACCGTAGTATTTGAACGCTTGGGACTTCAGGAGATTCACAAACGCATTGCTTGTCTTTAATTGACTTGATGATTTGTTCTGCTGATCCCTAGAAACATGCAGGGCCCTCACTCTCAAGATATCGCACACTCAAGAGGTCACCGTAGCCTTACTCAACATCAGAAAATACAAAACGTTATGAAAATGTAGGTGTGTTACTATGGCTGCGGTCTTCTGTAAGGTTTCCCAGTTAGGCTGCGCCAAATTATTGAAATCATGGATTTAAATCTGTATCACACTGTTGTACTCTCTCTCTCTCTTTCCGTCTCTCACATACTGTGTTTTTCTCTCTCTCTCTCTTGATATGTTTATCTTCACTATACGCTCCCCCTTACTTATGTGCCAAGATTAATGTCCCTGCTTCTATAAAAATATTGCTCGTGGCGTGCAATTGCAGGAAGTACACGCTTTCAATAATACCTACAATACATACCGGAATTGTAATGTGCCACTCACAAAATTCAATTAATGGGTCATTCTGCTCAAGAACAAGATGTCTTTAACGAAGTACGGATGATCCACACCCGATACACACATGAGTATGTCCAAAGCCTTCTATTTTAACAGTAGCTTTTCGGTAAACGAAAACATTGTGAGGGAATCGGTCTAATTCCGAGCTCTAGTTCTCCCTCTTGGTTGGAAGGTCAGATGGTAGTCGATTTCGTAAAACTGGTGCGTACGACAAAACTTGGGATTAGTGAAAGCGGACACCAGGCTCCTCTGGGACACAACAATATAAAACACTAAGTGGATGAGTAGGAAGATGAAACTCATTTCTAATTTGAGCCATTCGAATAGAATACCCTGCATGCGCAAAGGAAGCCCGCTTACTGCGTATCTTTGTATTCGTTGGACGTGGTGAATGCAGTTAAGACATCATGACATTTTTCTTAATTAAAAAATCTTCTCTGTAATTGTAATATCAAATGCATGAGAATAGAAAATTGTTTAACAAGGGGTGTAAGTGGAAAATAGCGAACTAGAGTCTGTCAGAAGCCCGAGGCCGAATAAATTTGGAGGAATCGAAAACTTCACCTCCAGTATCACTGCACGGTCGCCGAGAGGAGCGCGCAGCTTCAATATTGCAATCAATCACAAAGCAGTATTCTTGTGGCGCGCGGACTACTAGATTTGTCAGCTTCATAATTTCAACCAATCACATAGCAGTAATCTTGTGAAGCGCCGCCATCTAATTTTTTTAAAAAATTGCCATTAGGCAATGTAACTTATTATTTCATTGTTTTTTAGTAGTTAGTGCCTGCCGCCGAGCGGTCAAGCGTTTAGTTTTGTACTAATACCACAGTGGCGCTACGATCTACGTGAAGTATTTCACTGATATCTCTATCTCAGTCTATATATTGTACTTTGTCTGTTATACCTTCTTTTGCAGGCCAGTTTATATTACATTCTGACAGCTTTCAAAGAAAGTTTGTTTCCGACTGGTGTAGGTAGTTCCACCAGAGTTGAGGTGCAAAAAAAGTGAATGAATGAAATGAGTGAGTGAATGTAAATGTAAATGGCTTAGTTAAATTTTTAATACGTATCAAAAACAGTAAAAAATAAAAAACAAATCCTTTTATAAACTTTCGTCACTCGGCATACCTTCATCCGATTCGTTAAGATTGATTACAAGGCTATGGTTTTCGGGTAACTCATTAATCCTAGGTTCTATTATCCTATAACTTTCTTCTTTTTCTTAGACCATTCTGAAAATATTGTGAAACGTCTCTTTGTCAAGTGCTTCAATTTCTTCGTTTAATTTTCTCATGACGCTATTAAGTGTGAACTCAGTATTACCGGCTGCCACTCATCCTTTCATGATTCCCCAACAAAGTTCTATAGGGTTGAGTTCAGGATGGTATGGTGGCAGACCTAATACTGAGTGCCCATGTTCTTCCAGCATTTTAAATAGAACGAATTTCTTATGTTGTGGCTTATGAAGCTGTATAATTCATATAAAATAGGCTTCGTGTTCTTTTCAGGATATGGTATTTTATTTTTATTTAGCCAATTCATAATTTCTTCTTTATTTTAGTTTTTTATTGGACACTGCTCATACTGTACATTATAATAAGAAGCATTGTCTACAACCAAAACAGAATTTGTTTCTAGATTTGGCAACAGCTTCTCTGAGACCCATTTGCTGTAATTAGCAAAGTTCATACAGCCATGATAATCGCCAGTTTTTTTATTTGATTGAAACGTGAGAAGTGCGTTCGGTACAATACCATCTTCAGTACATGCATGCACAATAATACATCGTTGTCCCTTAGATAGGGGCACTTTACATCCTTTATTTGATTTATCAGTCCAAGCCTTTGATGTTGAATTCGAACTATCAAAGTAGGATTCATCGGTATACACGATAACCGCTCCTGATTGTTATATTCTTCGAATTTATTAAAATATTGCGTCCGTTTTAATCTAATGTCATTAGTTTCGATGAGACACTGTCTGTTTGATTGTGTTTTATTCCAGCGAAAACCTAACTTACGTATGATTCTCCATAATGAAGTTTTAGATCCTTTAAAGTTTATGTCACGTTTTAAAACTTCATGTATTCCTTTTAACGTCGGAATTTTTTTGTGTACCAAATGAAAGTCATATAAACATCATCTTATAACATCGTAATCGAATTTAGCAAAATTGGTTTTTAGTGGTAACCTTGGTCGCTTCCCTCCCGGTGTCGTGAACGTGGATGGTTTAGGTAATGACGAGGTGGATTGTTCAGTTGATGATGGACAGTTTTAGTTCCAGTTTCTTTTATCACTCCGGTTACGATTCGTCGAATTGTTGATTGTGATACACCAGTTGCTTCAGCCGTCACATTGTATATTTCCGTAATAGGTAAATGTTTACCGTCATTTCTTAAGTTATATCTCAAATAACAGAATACGTTGAATATAATTTCCCGACTTTGTCTGGTTTGTCCACGACCTATTATTTCACTAGAAAAAGCCATGTTTCCTTAGTTATTCAAATAAGCATCTCTAGTTTTACTTACCTCTTGGCTAATGCAGTTATCAATAGGTATGACAAAGATGTAACCAGTGCCAGTTACTTCAGTCATCTTTGAAGAGGTTTGATAACGAAATAACAAAGTAATGAAAACATAGCTAAAGACAATTTTTACAGCTAGGTAAATTGATAATAACAAGGCAATTTATTACTTATTCTCTTTGGTTTCTACGATTAATATTATAATAATATACTTACGCATATCTGACCTTTATCGACCGAGCGAGCGAAGCGTCTATGCTTCAGCTTGGACGAAAAATAGTTTTCCTTGTCCGGATGTCCAGATGTTTGGATTTCCCGTTGTTATCGCCTAGAGCTCGCATTTCTTAACCGATTCTCATGAAATTTTGTGAAGGTTCGTTTAGGATCGGTAAGTATATAGTTTTTTTTGTCGAGCCTGTATTTTGAAACTAAAAAAAATTGCATAGATATGGGGTTCAAAACGTATTTTTTTTTTACTTTCCTTCCACTGTATCTTGAACTCCCGTAAAGTCATATTTCCGCTATATTTCGAAATAAAGCGAGGTCTACAGCTCACAGAGCCACTAGTGTATTCATATAACCCATTTATTTAAATTAAATCGATCAAGTTATTTTATTTTCTGTTTTATCTGAAGTCTATGAATTGTTCTATATAACAAAATAGTTTAAAGAAACTTTTTGGTATTTCTTGTAATTCACTGTTGAACTTGGTATCAGTACAATATAAGAACAGTAATTTCAAAACCTCGCTGTCATTACATGACAATGTTGTTGTGTGCGTTCGTTCCATTCACGTCAACTCTCGTGAAACCAGGGCTTGTAACCGGTTAATTTCTCCGTACAAAAAACCGGTTAGGAATTTCGTTCTTTCGTTTACTATTTCATGTTTAATCAGGCAATCTAAAAATACACAGTCATAACCTAAATACATAACACAGACCTAGATAAAGAGCATAAACTAATTCAAATTATTTGGCTATTTCGGGGTTTTTGAGATTAACCGGTTACAACCCCTGCGTGAAACTACATACCTATATTGCTCGACCACCACCACTGGGGGGGTATTGCTCGACCATCTCCAGCGATTTGTATCCAACCGGTATAGTTGAATTCGAGTTATTGGAAAAGTTCGTCATAAACTTAGTTTTGGACATATTCATCCACTTAAATCCACAGTAAAATTTACTTACTTCACGTCACAACTTATTGAACCACGGCACTTTTCCTTCTTTAAACGACTGCAATTATAAATTATGTTACAGTTTCTATATTCCTGTAGCTAGTAAATAGTAATCCTAACAAAAACATAAATGTAAATATGGGAGCCAAGTCAAATATTAAGAATATGCGATGCTTGGTTCACCGACAAAAGAATTGAGATCTAAATGGGTGCCAAGTTCCGTAGATTTTCTGAAATGGTGCCGTCCGGCACTACATTGTTTACAGTAAAATTAATTTACTGCGGCTTAGTGCATTTTGAGCTTTAACTTGGCAGTTTTCTTAACAACAACTTTTATGGTATTATAACATACTGCATAGAAAACTGCCAAGTTAAGGTTCAAAATGCATTAAGCTGCAGTAAATTAATTATACTGTAAACAATGTAGTGCTGTCTAGATATTGTCGCTCGTCACATCATAAAGAAAAACTTTGCCACGTTGTGTTTAGTAAAATGGGTATCCGATATATTAAGGCATGTGTGTGTATTGTTCAAATTAGTTCACTCGTATAAGAGCAAGATTCCACAGACAAATACACAGATACACATGTTAAACATAAGTTTAAGACGCGCAACGCAAAATAGGTTTATAACAACACCCCTATTTTGCGTTCCGCGTAGGGGGTTAAAATATAATAAATCGGGCTCCGAGTGACTTTTTTTATTTTTATTTATTTAAAACAAATATATTGTGTAGAATATATGCACCTAACTAGGAGAAAAAATTACAGCAATTTAACAATAATAATAATCCTAATGTCAAGAAGTCAATACATAATCTAATTATCAATGTCCACTTATTTCTAATTAACATTTCAATTTAAATTTATAATAAATAATTTCTATTAATATCGACAAGACTAGATCAAATACACTTCAATTATCAATTATCATCTATAAACTCAGTTACAGAATAATAAGCCTTTTTCAGAAGAAATTCCTTGAGTCCTGCATTGAAAATTCTACTGTTTGTTAATGATTTAAACGCGGTGGGTAGCTTATTATAAAGAAACACGGCCTGATAGCTAGCGGCATGCTTTGCGACGTTGAGTCTCGGGACAATGTTGTTTTTCATGTCTTTGCGCCTTGTTGACAACCTGGTAACTCTCTCACTGGGGCTCTCATATTTATTAAGGTGTTTTACGAAGTCAGTCAAGAGTACAAGTATGTAAAGGCACGGCACAGTAAGTACATTTAGGCTGACAAAGTGCTCTCTGCACGATTTCCTTTGAGGTAAGCGGATAATTGTTCTAATGGCCCTTTTTTGGAGCCTGAAAGCAGCGTCAGTATTGTAACCATAACTATTGCCCCACAATTTGATGCTGTAACGTAGCTTTGCCTCTACGAGAGCGTGGTATACGATTTTCAATTGAGTGGTATGGATTTCGTCTCGCAGGCAGCGAAGGGCGTAACAAGAAGAGCTTATGGCGTTGCTTAGTGTCTGTATCTCATACTTCCAGTTCAGTAGAGCATCAATATGAACGCCTAAGAATTTTACAACATCGGTTTGTGCTATCTTATGTCCATTTAACTCAACATCCAGAGCATCTGATCTATTTGCTGTGGCGGAAAACAGAATGACACTGGTTTTTTTCGAGTTGAGTTTTAAATTATTTACAGTGAACCATTTGTTAAAAGCCGATAGTGTAGTGTTAGCTCTGACGTTCAACTGTGTCATACCGTCGGCCGTCACTACAGCATTCGTATCGTCCGCGAATACGACCAGCTTAGTATGGGATTGGGTGTTCTCAACATAATTAATGAGATCATTCCAGAACAATATGAAGAATACTGGACCAAGTATCGAGCCTTGGGGGACTCCACGGCTTATTGTTAGCGCTTTGGATCTAAACACTTTTTCATTGTCGCCCTCCACGGCTTTCACCTCAGTAAACTGGCGTCTGTTCGTTAGATATGACTCAAACATGCTAAGAACATTGCCCCTAATACCATAGTGCTCTAGTTTACTTAACAAGATGCTATGGTCCACAGTGTCAAAGGCGGAACTGAAATCCAGGAAGATTCCCGCCACTTTCCGTTTATCATTCATTCCTGTTACCACGTCCTGGATTAGAGTATCAATGGCTTCACTCGTGCCTAAACTTTTCTGATAGTCAAATTGCCTATTGTTCAATACGTTATGAAAATTCAGATGTCTCTGCAGTCTGGTTTTTATAAGCTTTTCTAATATTTTCGATAACGTCGGTAACAGGGATATTGGTCTATAATTTTTTGGATCGCTACGAGTACCTTTCTTGAATACAGGCAACACTTTAGCTAGTTTTAATTGATCCGTAAATACACCTAGCATTTATTGTAAAAGTATGCTAGTGGTTCCGATAACAAATCCATATTATTTTTAAGCAGAGTAATGGGTATCTCGTCGTAACCCGCCGATGGTTTAGGTTCCATATTTTTCACGACCAGGAGTACTTCCTTTGGTGTTACATTTTCCCAACTCATAGGGTGTTCAACTCTTTGTGTGTTTTGTCTCAGTATTTCCAAGGCTGTAGCAATATCGCTAGTAACAGTCCCTTTTCCGTGATCGAATAGACTAGAAAATAAATTAGCCTGTTCCTGTGGATCTTTAACTACTTTGTCAGTTCTCAGGACAAGTTTGACATCAGCTTTGGCTTTTGGCTTAGCTCTGTATTTATTTACAATTTTCCATATCTGCTTAGCGGAGTTATTTTCCCTATTTATTTCTCGTTGAATAGCATTTCTTTTCGCATACCAAACTACCCGTCTATACGTAGTTATAGTACATTACTACAGAGGCCGGGACGAAAGGGGTTGCCGGCCGAAGACATATAGACGGCCGAGCGAAGCGAGGTCGGATAGGTCTCAGGCTGGCAACCCCATATTTCCCGCCGAGGTATGTATAGTGCTTTTTCAAACATGCAATGAAATAAACAACAAAAAAAACAAATTTTTAATTTTAATATGCATAGTGGCAGAATGTCATGATGCCTGTGCCACAAATTTATGGGGAATGGAAATTAAAAAAGAGGACTTTGCCTGCCTAGGCCTGCAACATTAGTATGAAATTGCATTAACGACCTCTTGTCCTAGCCGCACCTGAAACGTCATACTTCGCAGCCTATTAGAAGGAACATAACATCAATATTTCATTGCATGTTTGAGAAAAATACTTTTTGCGATATGTGTTCAATGCATCGTTGCAATTATTTTTATCAAGAGTGTTTAGAAAGCGCTTCATTTTGCTTGCCACTCGAATACCGTTCGAGATCCAAGGAATATGTCTGTTGTTTTTAATTACTTTCTTTCTCTTTTTTTTGAAACAGTAGTTAAATAGGGAGCAGAATTTACCCAGGAAAGTGTTTATCCCGATATTATCCCAGTTTTGTTGAGACAGCCCTTTTCTGAAAGCCCATGTTATTTTGGTTCAGAATGCGGCGTTCAGTGTAAACCACTGGATTATCCATTTTACCACTATGACATTTGAATTCCATCTCACAACACAAACCAGCATGGCCATCAGCCAAGCCATTATGATCGACCCATGTGTTCTAGAGTAGACGTGTAATAATAATACCACTACGAAGCGAAACAGTCATACATACCCCGCGTGAAGGATCGCTAGAAATCTGTACTCTGAGTAAACGGGTCACTCGGGTCTTTAAGGGGCAATATCGATCGAGATGTTTCAAACCGACTCGCGGATCTTAACTATGACTCGTCGCGGCGGCGGGCTTGTCACAGGAATTTCCTGTATAAAAACTTCTACCGCAGGAACTAGTGCCTGTACCAATTCTTGCACGCCATTGACCGAACTGTACTGGAATAAAACTCTAGTAAAAGAGATGGAGGATTCTCGTACCTGAATTATTTTAACCTGTTGTACTTAATAGTTCTATTTGTAAAAAAAAGTACGATATTCAATTTAATTATTTATTTCAGGCATAAAACTCATATTGTGTTAGTACTATCGATTGCTTATGGAACTAAGTGTTAGTAGAATACCATTTTAAAAAGGTTTGCCCGCTGTTATTAGTTAGTGCGCATACACACTTATCCGAAGGGCCAGCATCGCTCTATTCCAGCGGCACACGAACCCATTCAGAATGGGAATGGAGTTGTCGCGCATACGCGGGACGACACACCTCTTCCTCATGACGGCCCCGAAGCCGTCCGCGCGCGCCTCCGCGAACATCACGGACGCAATCCGGGTACGCGTTGTACTGCTCTCGAAGATCATTCATTATACGCCCGCCGCGTGTAGCCAACCCACAGGCCGCATGTTTATAAGGAAACGCAGTAAGCTTTAAATAGCGTGAGTTTAACTTTAAATACATACACCGCACAAACCTGCAGGCCGACATATTGCTCCGGACGGCTAACGATCACCGCTCTCTCTAAGTTTATACTGTCTTTTAAGTTATACGTTGTGTTGTGCAATATAGGTATAATTATTCAGACTTATGTCGCAGTGATGTGATCTAGACGGAGATTTGATCAAATCCCTAAGGACCCCTCCATTTTATCAAATTTAAAAGAAATAGAACCATTAATTTCCCTAAACTATTAACAATAATAAACTTCTATACTAAGAGCATTCTAGGCTTAAAACTTCCATTTTTTTATCTTGTAATAAGATTAATAAACCCGCAAGAAATGTAAATTTGTAGCCAGGGGCAATTTGATTATGGCAGACCAGCCAGGTACTTTATTTTTGGGTAATAGTAATAATAATAACTAGAGACGACTATACCATCCACCTGCCATTTGAATTAATCCAAATAATCCTCAGTATTACTTAAAACAACCAACAACGGAAACACATATTCTTTCTGTCCCTTCAGTCTTTTGAAATAGTTGAATAATACATTAGATGCTCTAACAACTAGAAAAGTAAATTTTATAAAGTCTTATTCTATCCCAGTTTAGCCTAGTTGGTGTCTACGAACCTATAGGTCCCGGGTTTGAATCCCAGTAAGGGCATTTGTATGTCTGGTGAGCAAAACTTGAGAATTGGATGTTTTCTATATATTTAAGTATTTATTTATTTAGTGTCTATTATATATATGTATTTCTATGAACTGGGGGTGCAACTCACTCTAAGTCTCTCATTATTCGAAATCTGAATATGCACTTACCTTAGCCATACAAGTATTTGAGTGACCATTACACTACAAAAAAAATGTATTAGAAAATATTGGTATATTAGAAATTAGTGTCCCTGCCTGAAAAAATATTATTTTTCTCTAGGCCAATAATTCTTGTCTTAGCCAGGCGACTTTTTAAAAGTCTAGGAGATTACGCAATATTCTTCTCGTCCAATATTCAGCAGTGTCTCAAGAAGAAAATCTTCGACCAGTGTGTGTTGCCAGCGATGACCTACGGCTCTGAAACGAAGACGCTCACTATTTTTTTCCTATTAACGGCCAGACTCTTAATTGACTTTATCTTCAAGTAAACTAATATACTTCGTTCTAAACTTCTACCATCATTCGAAAAAATATTCCTCCTATAATATAAATAGTAGTCGTATATGTGAACAGTCTACACCAAGGGTTCCAAGAGGACCCAAGGAGCTATTTCTGTCCGAGGCTGAAATTGGTGGTTGCATCCGAATTAAACACTGCTTTTCGAATACGAGGAAAATATAAAGGCAAGTATGCAATAATATTTTCTAATAGAATGTATCGGTTGTGTTTTTTTTAGTATATGCGATGAATGCACACTTTTGAACGTTTAATTGGCACCATTATTCAATAATATTAATTTCCAAGAGTCACGCAATCATGGATCGTACATATGTGATTTATGGTGTTATAGGGTCATCAGCGTATGCAAGACAATCATTTCGGAATTGATCTATTAAGTCATTGTGGTATTTATGTACTATTGTCATTAATCTTTTGTTTTCATGTTTATGAGGCCTATGTCCAGCAGAGGACGCGTCCTTCGGCTGGTATTATGATATGATGATGACACTTATTTACATACGTGTACTAACTCAGGGCACGAATACTAATGTCATGTAGCAAAATATATTAGGACAAAAAATATATCAATTTTACTGTCAACATCTTAAGAAATCTTGAGAAATTTAATGGCGACTTTTTCCATATTTTCTAGTGTAAAACAGGTTCTATATTTTTGAAAATCTTCGTTTAGCAGTATAACGTGAAATTTATTTATTTTCTCGTACTTTAATTACAGACTTTTAGACACGGATTGAACCGGTCATGTTCGCGGCAGAAACTGACGTCCCAGCAAGTTGTCAACGGAGATATGGGTACACAACATTTAACTACCCCACAAATATTTATAAAAATGTGAAGGGAAACTGAAACAAGTTTTCTACTCGCTCATTATGCTACTAATAGTGTAGGGCACGACACATAATACTCACGGTTTCTTCTACCAATAGATTCTATGAAAATACACTTGTGACTTGATCTTTCTACATCAACAGACGTTAGCGTAGAATATTCTAGAACTAGTTCAAATTATTAAGTACTTGCCACCTGCTTTACTCGTATTTATCTGAAGTCCGGATTTCTATTGAGTACTTTTTCCAATTTATCTTTAATTGTTTCAGGGCCAAAAATTGTCTAATGTCGCTTAATATTTGAAGATCTGGCTTTATAGAAATATAGGTATACCTACTGCAATTTTATGATGAGTTCATAATTGGCGTTTATAAAATTATACTCGTTTGACATATTCACGTTCAGTATGCATGCAGTTTGAGTGTTTAATGTTGCGACTGCATCTCTACTGTTCAAAAGTTCAATGTATAAAAAAAAATTTTACGTAATGATTGGCATAATATAATGCAGCACTCCACCACGTTCTCCATTTAGTTATTACAGGCTACGGAGGTAAGGGCCAACGCTTTAAACAATCTTGTCCTTTGTGGCGATTTAAAATACTTTTTTCTACATTGGATATTAATTAACTTGTTGACTTCTTCGTGTTCTAATATTATTTGTTTTACTGCTTTCTCTGTGCAACACAATTGAGACCGTGTGTTAAACATGTAACATACATTATGTTTAAGATTTCTTTAAAAAAACCTGCGAGTAGTATTGCACTATTCATGCAAAAAAAAAAAATTGCATATATTTTTTTTCAAATTTATTTTGGCACAAAAAATGTAAACTGTTTTCTACCAATTCAGCCACCGAAATCCCATTTACTCTTTCTAAATAATACCTTACACTTTCTGGCCAAAACGTACATTGCATTAAATAACGTTCACTCGCTTAGTTGTATGTCAGGATATTTACTAATACACGAGTTAACAATATTGAAGTGGCCTTTTCTTGGGCGGTATGTTTATTAGTGGAATATTACCTCCTATTTTTACCTATTATTCTTTCTCTAGCATATGAATGGCACCGAGGGTAAATTGTCTTATTTTGATTTAAATGACATCCGTATAATTTTATTATCTTAAGAGGCTCGATATCAGATAAGATATTGAAACTACGAGGATTTTCAATAAGCAAGCCTATGCATATATTATATCGACATCAAACTCCTAGAACGTGCCCCAAGTTAGCACATTATTATTGTATGATAGATCGTTACGACGGTTAGAACGAAAGAATTAGTCACTATAAACACTCGCTGCTTGCCAACAATACGTCTTCTATTAACCGACATGGTGTCGTTGTACTCGTATAACTAATTATTGGTGGCGTTTTGATGTGTCATTAGTGACTTGTTTATCGAATATCAATGTATATGTATACGTGTAACGTGCAAATAATAGAATTACGCAATTATTTATTTATATACCTCATCATCATCATCATCATCGTCATGTCAGCTAAACGGCGTCCACTACTAGGCTTAGGCCTCCCTCAAAGACTTCCACAATGACCTGTGCCAACCGCATCCAGCGGGACGCCGGGGGCCTGCCCACGCCGTGCCCTCCAGTACGTGTTCGTCACTCGAGAACCTTTACGATGACAAATCTGTGTACTGTGTAGCTGTCAAAGCCACCTATGTGTGTCTGTGGTTTAATTGTCATACTTGACATTAACTTTTGCTTTACTCCACGTTAACTCTTAAGGGCCTTTAGCATTCACTCTCGGTGATACAATTAGTTATTTTGTATGAACGTGAAAAAAAAATATTATTCTTTAATCTTGAAAAACTATATTTATGCTACGTATAATAATAACTCACATTCGAGTGACAAAATGCTCCTGTGCACTGAAAATAATTACGAGTATCTGAACAAAATGTCTTTATATAATAATTAGTCACATGAAAAAAAGAACTTTATGGATAATTTAACTAACTACTGAATTATTATTAAATTAAGAAACATCACTCATTAATTACTAAGTAGTCTATACCTCAACTGTACTCAGTTCGCCGTCGACCTAAAAACAAAAGCTGTATTGTTTTAGTCATTTTTCTATGTTAGGCATTAAAGAAAAATGTACTTCTGAGACTGCTCCAAATAGTAGGTAAAATTAACAAACCGTAGCGGTTGAGTTGAAGCCTTGTGCCTGAAAATGAGAAATATTGTCAAAGTAAGTCGCAAAAGACAACACTTCAGCGGGCTGTACCACCACACGGAGATCATGATTAGTTATGGAAATATCGTTGAACTTCTATTTCTGACCATGACTAACCCTAGAATGGACTTATGACGACAGAATAGGCAAAAAAGAGAAATAAGTGTCAGTTTTTCCAAGATGGCGGAGAAAGATATAGAGCTGAAGAGACGAAAACTCTGGGTTACCAAGACTAATATAAAGTCCTTTACAACATACTAAAGAACCATAACAATCGGATCAGATTTTAAGGTAAATGAACGTCGAAAAATGTTGTATTGGGTGCACCTCTTCCGGTTCGTTCAAATTTCGAAATGGCGACAAGCAGATCCGTATTCTGCAGGGTCAAATCCCTCTGATAACGTTGTCACCTCAAATGTTACATGATTTGCCGCTTGCATCGTTTAGGGACGCGTTTTTCAGTTTTGGGCCTAGACTATAACAGATCTTCTAAAATATGGCAAGACAGAAATTTGCTTTATCGCCACAAATTAAAAAAATTGTGAACAAAATTAAAAACCAGCTCCCACGTAAAATAAAAAACAATTAATAAGTGAATAAACAAATTATTCAATTAGTATTTTAACCCGGCTAGTTATTAATAGAAATATCTTGTATTTTAGAGTCCATAATGTTGTATTTTTACCCGTGTGAACTGTCGATTACCTCAAAATTATCCCGCCTACCACAAGCGGGCCCTAGCTTCAGGCTCCATATTTATTATCATTATTTTATTTTAGACAGGCAGCTGTTGCTGATACGTCTTGATTAGATAGAGTTCATTTAGCACTGGTTCACACTGTTCGAAGGGTTTTAGATCATAGATCAACTACTTCTTTCCTTTGTACTGACTCTGGGTACTTCAATGTCACAATGACAGAGTATTTATTAGCCAAAAAGATAAAATTTCCATGACTTTGATAGCCAAAACTACAGCTGCAAACCGTGTTATGAAAAAAATGTTGTCATCCGCCAAACGATGGATGCTGTCAATAGAAAGCATGTCATTGATTTGCAGCAAAAACAGCGTCGGGGCTAGTACGGAGCCTTGTAGGACGCCGAAAGCATGTACATTAACGCTAATGTACATGCTTTCGGAGTAACTGCCATCTACTACTACGGCTCTTACGCGTCTGCCGGAAAGCTGGCGAGCCATCTGCACAAACCCTCAGGCAATACGTACGATGGTAGTTTCGACTGATGCGGATGTGCAGCCCACCTCACACCTGACAGAGACACTGCACCTGCGGGCTGCAGGTGTTTATTTATTTATTTAAGGTCTACCAACAATTGTTGACATCGATACATACAAAACTTACAAACTACTACAATTTTGGATTGGTGTCACAATCATTGATTGATTATGGACACCATGCAGCTGCTCGAGCAGGGCCATTGGTGGGAACTTGCTCTCTCTGTGTGTGTGTCATTATTGTTTAATAAACTACGTAATTATCTAAACCTGCGACGTCTCATTGTTCGAGCATACCCATTCCAAGCCCAGCGGAGTAGGGCGTGACGAGGACCCCAAGTCACACATCTTTGACCCTACTCCGATATATATAAAAAGAACCGTCGTTGCAGCCAATGAGAAACAAGTAAACTTTTAACAAAAAAAACACCGACTCCAAACTTTGCCAGACCCCATCCTCCTGCTGTATAATTTGAGGAGTTCCTTCGATGTAGCCTTACTTACCCCATCCTCTTGGTATATAATTTGAGGAGATCCCTCGATTTTTCCAAGATCCCGTCATCAGATCCAGACTTGGTGACAATGGGACCAACTAGAAAACACACCCTTTCAAACAAAAAAAAGAATTTTTGAAATCGGTCCAGTAGTCTCCGAGTAATCGGTCAACATATAGGTACATAAAAAAATTATAAAATAAAAAATATTCCGACGAACTGAGAACCTCCTCCTTTTTTGAAGTCGATTAAAAATACCCAATAATTAAAAAAAAAACAGGGGACGAAGAAATCCAATACACACTGCCCCGACTCACATAGGGGTATTTGGAACAAAAAGCCGGACAACATTATTTTTGTACTTTTTAACATTAGATTGATTGAAATATACGTTCTAATACTAATACCGTATATATAAAAAAAATCTATAAAAAATGCTTATTTATTCACATTATATACATAAGTTGATTGCTCTCATCATTCAGATTATGCATCCTATCCTTCTTCACAGTAGAATTCATTTTAATTTTCAATATCTGGTGTTAAATCGTCCAATTCGGCGTCATCATCTATATCTGGAGCAAGCATCATGTTTCTAGCAGTAGAGCTACAAGGTTTGACTCTTTTACTCTTTTGGATAACATCCTTTTTTAATTTTTTGCTAAATACTGTAACAGGGATACAGTACGAATTATTTCGTACTGTTTCCTGGTCAGTGATGCTTCCACACATACTGAAAGTCCTTGTGTGGGGCTTAGTAAAACTTTGAAATAGGTGCGTCGCTTTGTTTTAAATCCTTTTGATATTTTTCTCCTCTATTTGGTGACGTCATTATATCTCTGACAACTTTTGAGCCACTGCAATTTCCTGATTCTCTTAGTATCATCTGACCAGCGTGCAAGAGCTCCGAGCTTTCATGGTTTTGTCGTAAGTGCTCAGTTTTACGACGCTTACTACGGTCCGTTAAATTTTCAAAACCTTTTTGTGGACGATCAGCGACAGTTATCTTACGAGTGAGTAGAAATTTCCAAGGTTCCTTTTAACCATTCCTCACTATTCTTTAAAAACAATTGTTCTGTTCTTTTAGCACTTTGTCTTAAATTCTGACTTCAGTCGCGAAAAATTGCGAAGAAATTCGTTTTTCTGCTCTTGAGGAAATGTGGTAGAGTTGATGATTTTATTCTCCACTGCATCCAGTTTCTCTGAAAACTTTGCCTCATCATTGATTTTAAGTCTAGAAACTGTAATGTGTTTATTTTTTTGTTAATAAACTACTTTTATTAGTATGTTGAGTTTTAGTCATACTACGCAAATTTAGAAAAACTTGTGTAAAATGGATTTTCTATATACTACAATTAAATGTAAAGTTTTACTCTCTATCTAAAGTACTCTTATGTGATATTCGTTAGGCAGTCTTAAGGATGATTCACAGTAGATCGTTCCGTGTCCAGGCCGGGCCGTTTTCTTCTAGAGAAATACGCCGGGCGTTGCGTTTGCTGTCATAGAAAACGGGCCGGCCCGGACACGGAACGGTCTACTGTGAATCATCCTTTAGTCGTACACAAATGAAAATACTAAAAAGAAAACGTGAATATGATAGATTTATTGCCGCTACTGTACCTGGTGAATTATTTTCATGTACAGACATTACCACAAAACTACTTGTATATTTGTTTAAAGATCATATCAATAGTGGAAATTTTCTTTAGTTCTACTGCGTGCTCGTACATGTATAGAACAAATGACTCAAATGACACCCGATTGAAAAATACTGTCAATTTCGATCGAAAATTAAAAAGGTAGTATTCTATTATCTATGGACTTCTCAGCTAATGAGTCTTGATAACATTGTTTAGGAATTCTACAATTTGTTACTTTCGACTTAAGTTCACTTTTTATGAACAAATACCCCTATGTGCAACTATACACCACGTAAGTATCTTATTGCCATATAACATGCTGTTTACAGCGACATTATTTCAGGTCCAAATAGGCACTGGTCACTGGTCAGGCTTTACAATAAAGTATTTCCATACATACATACTTCTCAATTAGAACACAAATTTTTACACTATCACTGAGCAATTTAACTCGAATCAGCTATTTTATTTATAGTTGACTTTAACAGGTCTTACTTTATATTATTTATATAAAACACGTATTATGTATCACGCAAACTATTAAGTTCGAAATGATTAAAAAGCTACCTAGTTTGAATCAATTCCTTTTCATTCGAGTTTTGTTTACATACCTAGGTTTGAGATGGATCGGAGAGTGCTACTTTTACCGCCTAATATTTTATCTGCTACGACCGCAGACCAAGTAAAAAATATAGACGGAGTGTCACGAACAACCTAGTGAAGCCATCAAAACCAAGCCCACTAAGTAAATACACGTTCACTCACACATACACAAACCAAAACCAAGCCCAAAACTATTCAGTACATGTCGACATGCTGTCACATACTGTCAAAAACCAACACTGAAAATATGGTCTCCTGCGTGATTAAGGGGTGCAAAAATAACACCAGGACGTGCAATAAATCCAAAAAATATAACTTCTCATTTGTAAGTTTTGAACTACGAGGGGTGTTCAATAAATTCTCGGTATTGACATCTTTTAAACCTCTTTGGTAAACTTTTAAATACTGGCCGGTAAAAGTCATTCATTAATATTAAAAAAAGTAAAATTAAAACCGGCGATGTTTTATTGCAAGTACCGAACAAACGTGATCACTATGAGCGTTTTTTCAATGTTGGTTAAATTAGAGCACCGAGCGGTAGTAAAATTCTTGACCAAACAGGTAAAAAATCAATAAGCTATAAAAAAGAAATGGATTATGTTTACCGTGTGTCTGCTCCTTCTTTATCAACAATTCAGAAGTGGTCAAGTCAATTTAAGCATGGGGGAGAGAGTATCGAAGACGACCATAGAGCTGGTCGGCCCGTCGAAGCTTCTTCATAAGAAAATTTAAAAAAGTGGAGAAAATTATATCTGAAGATGGTTGAGTAAAGGTGAAAGCAATAGCTTAAAGAACCAACCTTTCTATTGGTACTAGACACGATATAGTTCATGACCATCTTAATATGTCAAAAGTCAGTGCGAGATGGGTACCGCGAATCCTGACACCGCTTCAGAAGAATACGCGTGTTGCTCGTTGTTCCGAATTTCTTGAAATTCCTGATAAGATACTGTAAAATTTTGTTAGTAGAGATGAAACGTGGGTTCATCATTATGGCCCTGAGAACAAACAAGAGTCCATGCAGTGGCACATTAAAGGAACTCCTCATCCCAAGAAGTTCAAGGTCGTGCCTTCAGCTAGCAAGGTCATGATCACAAAATTCTGAGATTGTGAAGGAATATTGTTTATTATACAGAAAAGGGTGTAAGTATTAAAGGAGAGCACTACGCTAATATTATATGGCAATAAGGGAAACAATCAAACAACAGAAGGGGAAAATTACCGCCAAAGGTGTTCTGCTTCTTCACGACAACGCCTCTGTGCATAGTGCTTATATTGCCAAGGCTGCTGCTCTTGAATCTGGACTGGAAACTATTACATACCCACCGTATATTCGAGACTTGACCCCGAGTGACTTATATTTGTTTCCCAATCTCAAAAAGAATCAACGTGGAAATTAATTTTCAAACGATGAAGCATTGTAGACAGTAGTGTAGGAGCATTTTGACACCAAAGACAAAAAATAATTTTATTAGGGGTTAAAAAAACTATTCGACCGGTCTTATAAGTGCTAATAAACATAGGAGAGGAGTATATTGAAAAATAAAAATAAAACACCTATATGCTTTTGTTTTCATTCTAATACCGAGAATTTATTGAACGCCCCTCGTAATACTTTAAGACACTATTTAGAGAATAAATTTTACTTCGCTTGGAACACAAAACCTCGACATTCAGTTGACATTGATTGACGTAACATAAAGCACGAGTGATACCAGAGTATGATTTTTAGTTACCCCAACCGTAGGTGTAGGTTCAATAGTAGTAGTAATAGTAAGTAGGTGCCGGTTTGCGACCAGTTAGCTCAGATGAAGTGGCGAACCGAACTAAAAGGATAGTTACTCGTTTTTTTAATAGATCCTCATTCAATAACTCCCAAATAAAATGCATAAGATTCACTGTTTCTTTAGGGTCTGTTAAAATGTAACTAACTTTAGTTGAAAAAACTTTGTACTTCAATAAAATGTATACTAAAATTTCTACATGGCCTTTTTATTTCCTGTAATTAAAAACACCGTCATTATTAATGCCGTTCTTATCATTAATCTCAAAAAATAAATATACAATTAAATTCGCACGTAGTACAGTCAAAGACTTTAATTTGTGATCCGCTTAAGTTTGACAGTCATGTCATATTGAATAGAACTTTAAACATTGTTTTTTGCGAAATTGAGAAATGCGTACAGCATGCATGCAGTTTCAATAGGTAAATAGTTCAATTCTGTTACCAAAACGGAATTTGTAAATTTTTTGAATTTCGTACAAAATAGGTCAGGGGTTCAAAATAGGATGCTGAGTATCCCATTACGTTTAGTAACTACGTTTAGTGACGTTTAGTGTTATTATTATTAGTGACTAACGGTTACTAGTAGTCATCATCTTTATTACTAGCCTATCCTGGTTTATTGTACCCTGTACGAATAGGGAACTTGAACGAATTACCTCATTTATAGGGACTTTTTCCTTCCAGTAGCAACACTGATACGCACACATCTTTAGAAAAGTGGCTTCATTTTGTTGTTCGTGACGCTCCGTCTCTATTTTTTACTTGGTCTGAGGCTACGACAATCTCATAACTAACCTATGTAGGGTAAGCGGTATAATCATTGGCCCCTTAAGGCGACCATTGACTTTGAACATTTTTAGATTTAAAGCAAGGTCCAAAATCATTTAACATTTACTGTCAAATTGTTGCTTATGAACCCGAGAATTCGAACAAGTTACAACCGTAATAATACTGTAACTCTTTTATAACTTAAATGAGTTGAATATGAAAATGGTGCGAAAAGTACAATCATTGGCCCCTGATGTATGAAGGTACTAACTTTGGCCTACCCGTTTCTACGTTATCTTGAGCCTTTTTTTCACCAATAACAGTGTATAAACCAAAATGGAATAGTAATTAAATTAATATATGAAAATACTTACTAAAGTATATTTTTATAAGTGTTCTACCTGTCAAGTTTGGAAACGACCTACCACATTTTAGAGTGTAGCAAACAAAGAAAAATATGAAATTTATTTTTGTCCTTGCACTCAAGGATTGCGCTTAATACATTGAATTAACATTCAAGAGGCCAATGATTGGAGGGGGGCCGACATTACTACAGCTTACCCTACATACTTGTATATGCTATTTAGGTACTTACCGAGGCTGCAGCCATGGAACCATTGCACTATAAAATGCGATTTGATTATTTGACAGAGTCAATGAAAGGGATTCTTTTGAATATTACATAGGCGAGGCTACTGCCTAAAAATTCAGGGTTTTTATGCACTTTCCGGAATTATTTTGGAGGCTGTGTGATTGTTGTTACGTTAATGTAACTGTAGATAAAACAGCTGCCTTGTCCAACAAGTATGTAGTAACAGTTACAACAAAGGATTTCAACACCGTCATAAAAGGCCCTACCAGCTGGTGTTTTGTGAAGGACTAGGTACACACTTATCTTGTGGGGATCAGCTGCAGATATTGAAACTCTATAACTTTGCAAAAATCGGCCAAGAGCACGTCGGGCCATGCTCAGTGTAGGGTTCCGTAGTTGCTTAATGAACTTATACTAAAAAAATCAATAACAAGGAAAAGGGAATACTTTCGCAGCGTTTCATGTGTCTTTTACTTAGAAGGGAAGATTTTTTACGATAACTCAAAAACGGCTTAACTGATCACATTCGCTATAATTTTTGTTGAAAGTCTTTATTAGGCTTTACATTCATGATTTTTCTCATAGTTCCAAAATTAGAGGGTGGGGACAGAGTTTTTTTCTTTTGGAGTGAATATTTTCGAAAATATTCACTTTATCAAAAAATGTTTGGAAGACCTTTATTCATTTTGAAAGACCTATCCAACAAGATACCACACCATAGGTTTGAGGCAAAAAAAAACAACCCTACTTTACGTGTACCTAGGGGAGGTACCCTTACATTTTTTTAATACTTTTTTTTACGACTTTGTCAGTTTTATTGATTTATATAACCATACCAAATTTCAGTTTTCTATCAATAACACAGAGCAAAGCCTCGTACAGACAGACGGACAGACATTTGGACGTGGTGAAACTCTAAGGGTTCCTAGTTTATTACGGAACCCTTAAAAAGGACTCTTCGAGCAACTTATAACTTGGGGTAGCGCGAATCATTAAAGAATTATTCAAGCAAATAGATATTCTAACCTTGCCGTCCCTATACGTATTTGAAATAATAATGTATGTTAGAAATAATTTGTGCAATTTCCCAACGAACGGTGATAAATAAACATTAGCTACCGGAAACACTGGGAAACATATAACGTTCTATAGGCTAGTAGAGGGGAAAAGTGGTTCTTGGGAAATGTACGAGTATCAATATCTAAAATAATATTCTTAAACGCATTAGATACTGAACTGAGCAATCTTAAATTAAAATCTGTAGTAAAATAAATATTTCAAAAGCATATTTACATCATGGATAGGGATGTTTGGCAGTGATAGGTAGCGTCATGCACGGGTAATCTATCGCGAAAATTGGGTTTCTGCTGTAACATTGTTGTTGTGGTAGCTGACACTGTAATTTTATATTATCCTAAACTATACAATGTATATTGTTTTGAAAAAATGACACCTCTCCGCGTTTCTTACGCCGGTTCTTCTCGTTTATTTTTCCAAACCGGTGGTAGTTTATTGCCATTCATAGGAATCATACTACATATTGTACGTATACGAGTATGCTTGATTTGAAGAATAAATTAATTCTATTAGGGGTTTAGACTGTCATCTTGTACCTTGTTATAAATAAATGTATGGGCCTTAGAGGTTGTTATCTGTAGATGCGGCCTAGGAATTATGCAACGATGATCGATAACTGAAGGCGGTGTCCAATTCGCGAGGGCAGAAATAAGATTGAATACACTTACATATGTTTGGCAATCATTTCCAAGACACTGTAAAATAAGCATCTTACGCTGATTATTTAAGAATCAAGCGAACTTACCTAGTAATGTTGGATTCCAAGTATGCGAGTATCACGACGATGACAGTTATATATTTACTAACAGCAGTACATGAGATGCTGCCATCCTTGTCACGCTTTCAGAGCTAAAAATATATTAATGGGAAGAAAACGGCACTTCCGTTCCCCCCACCACCCCCGCCTTCCGGGCAACGGTCGCTATAATTGTTAGCATGCTTTGCTCGATTCAAAAGTGGTATGAGCATACGCTTTATGTGTTAAATTAAGAGGGGGCATAACGCCAGGAAAAAAGTAGAAATCACCCGCGCGTCCCGTGCCTGGCCCATTGTGCGTAAAGGCGATGCGTCTGTTGCTGCCTCGCTCACTCCGAATAGTATATGCCCATCAATGGGAGTTTTTATTTTTACTATTGCGATAAACGTACTTAGCAGGTATTTTTCATATTCACAAAATAATTTTGTTGCAGTGTCTTAAGACGAAAGTGAGTGTGTTGCCAGTGATGACATAATGGGCATTGACATGAAGTCGCTTACTATGGGCCTCATAAGAGGATTTATGGAGAGGGCTATGCTGGGAGCATCTCTGCGTGATCGCATCAGAAATGAGGTCATCTGCAGTAGAAGCAAAGTAACCGACATATCCCTCCGAATCGTTTTACTTAAGTGGCAGTGGGCGGGGCACATTGCACGTAGAACCGTTGGCCGTTGGAGAGGAAAGGACCACGTACCGGAAGGCGCAGCGTGGGTAGACCCCCCCACAAGGTAGCCTGATGACCTGGTAAAGGTCGCAGGAGTCCGCTGGATGCGAAGGATCAGTCATTGTGTTACTCTTTGGGTGAGGCCTATGTCCAGCAGTGGACGTCTTTCGGCTGATATGATGATGATGATGATTCGTTTTGAAAATAGGATTTCTATTAAAATTTTGTCTGTGCGCGGTAAAGAGCATGTCATATTGAATGTAATCATTTCTCAAGGGGGTGTAAAGAAGGGTGAAAGATGTATGGGAAAACAAATAATTCTAAAGCGAGAATGAGTTCTACGCAGACGAAGTCGCGGCCAAAAGCTAGTTGTTTAAATAAATAGTTGGTAATTGCATCTAATTAATGATTTGTTATCTGATACCAAATCAGTCGTAACCCTGAAAGGGACTCCGCAACAGTGGTAGCCCCCATAGAGACTTTTGTTCAGGACGTTAAAATCTATATTATTTCAAAATGTCAGAATATTTAACTGAAACCACATTTTCCATACTTTTGGTACGGGGTTCTTTTGTATTAGTACGTAGGGCCAAGATATACTAGAACTTTTTAATTTCGTGTAGACAAACGGTGTTGTGCATAAATCAAAACGAAAGGAAATTTGTATTATTGAGAACTCCACTCAAATCGTAATCGATTGTAATCAGTTTCACGTACAGTAATTAAAATTTTGCGTCTTGCATCTTGCTGTAATGTAAACATTGTTACAATTCTGATCCAATAGTTTAAGCGTAGCGCGGTAGTTCTCCATATTGAAATTATTAACACTATGTGGTTGTTCAATTCTTTGAAGTTTAATAGGTATAAATCTATGGGTCTTGTCTGGTTTAGCACCGTGAAAATAGGTAACATGAATTGTGCTTCGCAAGGTGTACACGGAGTATGTATACACCGCAATCAAATGTGATATACATTCATTAATATATTCCTTTTAGGACCGAACAATACAAGACTCTGTAGTTTAATGGTTTGTAAGGGTTCGTATTTAAAGGAAATACCTATTTTTTAAAATACGTTGGTGCCATACAACGAGGGACCGTTCTTAGGCGCTCCGTGGACCGAATCACTTTGCCCAAAACTTCAACTCTTGAAAATGTCGACAAGTGACTTCTGACAAACGTTAAGATTTCAAACAAGTAAAGTGAGTAGTGCGTCATGACAAGGTTTTCAACGAAAATGCCTCTGCATGATTGTCTTGTTTTCACTCCAATCATTGTGCATAGGGCACGTTTCTGCAGTATTAAAAGTCGAGTGGCATCTGTCGAGTTACCCCACATTAGCGTACCGTACGACATTAGCGAATGAAACATTGCAAAATAAACCGATCTTAACGAAACTTCGGATATGAGGGGTTTTAATTTCCGCAATACGAAGACGGCACTACTCAGCTTATCACATAGTTTGTCGACATGGCACTTCCAGTTAGGTTCGAGCCTAAAATAAATCAGAGGAACCTACCCTCGCTACATAGCGGTTATCCAGTACAGCAGCTTACATATAAAATGAACTATAGAGACTCACTTAGAGATAAGTTCAAGAAAATTAATGTAATGATATTACATTGTCAATACATCTATGATAATATTGTGTATGTAATGTATATACATAAAAACATTGTAAATTTCAGGAATAACTGTGAAATACATAATATTACTCAATACTCGAAATATACATAAGCTCGCAGTGCCCACCACTCGGCTCCAAAAAATTAAAAAATCATTCATGTGTAATGGTGTGAAGTTTTATAATAAGCTTCCAAGAGACCTAACTGAATTATCTATTAATAAATTCAAAAATTATGTAACGCGCAAACTCATATCGAAAGCATAATAACATAATACATATATATTATAGCACACACGAATACATGAATGATAAAACACCGTGGGATTAATTGTGACTAAAAATAAAAGGGAAAAAGGTCTGTTTTAAATCATTTAAAATAAATATATTTTTATCTTATTTACTACTAGTTCTTATTTGATATAATAAAATATAAGTTCTTTTATCATAATAATGCACTTAAAAACATTATTATTAGTTTGAAGGTTGCTAAAACATGCATTGAAGTTTGTCATAAATAGGTAGTTTCCTGTGGCTGTTTTAGTTAAACGAAATTTTAAATCGTGAAAATTCTGTCCATAGGCGAAATAAAGCATGTTCTGATGCGTTCAACTATATATAATACATAGTATGAATTCAATAGGTTACAGAATAAACAGAGTTGACGTCATGTTTTCGAATATTTCGAAATCGAGGGTGAGAAAAGTGCTCGAGATTCTTCAATATACGTTTAATTTCTAAATGTAGTCTGTAGAACCCCAAGTCGATAAGTTGTTCATTACTGATCTATGAATAATATTCCATAAAGTTTTACTGATTCTGAGTAATTACGTATACATAGTAAAACTCCGAAATGTACCTTTTCCAGCGTATACCCTCTTAATGAATTAATCTTTATGGAAATAGATATTAATAACTTATTATTTTCTTTTGACATTTTGATTTTATTGTAGAAACTGTCTAGATTTCTATTTTTTATACTTTTTTTATTATCATTATTATTTATGTTTTGACGATCCTATTGTGAATTTGACTACATAATAATTTCTTATTTTGAAATGTCTACAACAATACAATATTTATTTTAAAGAATAATAATAGCATCAATAAATTGCTCTAAATAATTAATTAATGTATATATTAATACTACATGTTATTACTGATGATTCGAAAGTGCTTGTTGCTAGGCCTATTTGAATAAAGAATATTTTGACTTTGACTTACAGAGCGGCTCGTCCCAGAGCCGCTGGGTACTGCGGTTTCCGGGCAGGACGGCAGGTGTTTGGACAAAAATTGGTCCACGCATTGATAGCCTCCGACATAAAAGAAATGTCGATTTGTAGGGTTGGAGACATGAGAATTTTTGAAGTAAGATTGAAAGAACTATGTATTGTTGACAGTTACGCGGGGAGCGAAACGCTAGAAACTTTCCTAATAACCAGGCCTCCATGCCGTGGACGGGAAGCCTGGACCCACGACCGATCGTCTAAATTGATGTTTATTGTAGAATTTATATGTTTCTGAATAATTTTGTCAATTTTGTCTAAAAGGGAGGGAAATTTCCAAAAGTGACTGCACCTTAACACGTAAGTCAATTTTGGAAAGACTATATCGAATAAATTGCGTCTGCTACGTGGCCATTTAATTTTAACAAGTAGTCTAAACTTACATTAAAAATTTAAATTTTGCTATCTAAAAAGCCAGGTAATGAGTCCTCTAGGACCGGAGCACCTAAGAGGTGTAGTGTGCTATTCTCAGCTAATTTAAAATTGGGAGCAAATAGACGGAATTTGGATAAGGTGGTTTTGTTGTCTTTGGGGCAGTCAACCTTAAGCAGTCGTCAAAAAATTATGACGTGTCTGTAACACTTACCACTGATGAACAGCTTTTCTGAAGAATAAACAAAGTTTTACTAAATCTTCGACCATTATTCATACGTACATATATTACGTATGGTAGGGCTTTTTATGCAACGATGGTGGCAAGCAAGCAAGCCTAAGCTGGGTCAACATTTGTATCATTTTGGTGATCACAATCATGACTATTGAATCGAGCACGTCTATTCTAAGTCCGCTCCTAATCCTAAGCTCCGCTAAGGAGGGTTACTCGCTTTAAGTACCTCGGTCATTGGGTCACTGTGAATATCTAGGATGAGCGCAGAGCAATTTCCGTTCATTGCAACATGTTGGCTCCTAGGTTTCCACGGTGTAAAGGGAATGTCAAGATGACTTTGTTTAAGTCATTTTGTCAGACCTTTTATACGTGCGTGCAGCCTAATGTGCTTATTACACGAAGAAGGAGCTCAATGCTCTGCGTGTCCAGTATCTGTATAACAATTCAGACTGCTGCCGGTACTACCACGCTATTATAGCGCATCAGGCATGTTCGCAAAGGCCCGTGTGGATAGCTTTATCGCTCCTATATTTTATATATGCCTACCTGATGTGGCGCGTGCGTGAGAGTCCCAATAGCCTCGTAAAGCTATTGGTGGAGTACCCGGCCAGTGTAATATATATGGAAACACTAGGACTCCGTTCACATGCGGTCCAGAGGAAGAATTTTTTTATGCCATTATTTAACTGAAATACTGTTGGATAATTATGGCCGCTCACTTTAGGCATACCATATCACTATCATCGTCGCGTGAAAAAATGCTTCCATACTACCGACCCCATCGCTCACTGGTTCTCCAGTGCAATCAATCAACGCAAGGCAGCTTGTAGCCGGCTGTTAGGGAGCAGGGACCCTACGTACCTGAGTGCTCCTTGGGGTGCCCCTGGGGCCAGGTGGTACTGATCGGTTGGCTTGCCTTAACCGGCTGTCCAGAGTAGAGTCGCTGGAGCTGTTGCTCGGGGGTGGATGTGGTCACCTAATTGGCGAGTTGGCTATATGTTTAAAGTCCAGTGCCACCTCCCTACCCCCAGCCCTTTGCACCGGTGTTGCCCTTAAGCCATTTTTTAATGTCGCTATTATAGAGGCCCATCTAGCGAGGCGAATCACCGATCACCGTTTGCCAGAGATAAAAATGTGAGGCAGTTTTACTAGGCAGTCGTCCGTTGTCTTACTCAATAGCCTAGCCATTAGTCCATTATATTCACCCAATAATCAGGTTCATTTAGATTCAATCAACCAGCAATAGTCCCTGTACACCGTGGCGGGTGCTGTCTCTGTGTGGGTCCCATCGCACCGGCAGGCACACTATCCGCTCGGTGTATTCATTGCTTGCATTTATTTCATTACATTGTCAGAAAACGTAGAAGATGTGGGCCTCTATGTAGTACTCGGTTAGTACCTCGATACTTCGACTCAGCGCACGTCTTCCAAAGGACCGGGACACTATTGTCCCATGAGCGAAAATGGTAGAACTTATGTAATGGAGTAGTGGAGCATGAGCAAACTTGGTTTGGTCTCATATCCCACAGGCATGAATTAAGACATCAACGGGCAGCTCTTCCCCTTTCAACTTCGGGCATGTTATTCATGCGTCAATTATGCGGTCGTAGCTATCGCTCCCGTATCGGTCTTACAAGTCATTTTCGTAAGTGCTGCACCTCAAAGTCGGACACTGCTTAAATCATCTTTTCATAGATGAACAAGACCAATGATGACACATACACCAATCGCGAAATGGATGAACTGCTTATTAGGCCAATCCCGAAATAGACGAACTGAGTAATAGACCAATGATATTATGGGCAAATTAAATTACGATTATTACGGACATAAGGACGAACGGCCAAACGCGATTTGGACGAAAAGCGTATTGGAGCTACAGCTAGCAAATCGTTAAAAATATGCATGCAGCGGGAAGGTTTGAACAGGGGTCCCCAAACTAGGCGCAGCCTCTATCTTGGGCGACCAGTAACAATTAATTTTATTGAGATTTTGCCAAAACTACTTACGTAAACATTAATCATAAACTGGGCGGGTGCAATAATTTTAAGACACAAGTCAGTTATGTATTATAAATAAAACTTATTTAGGCGGACTGTTACATAATCTCCTCAATTTTACCATAATCTAAAGTAAGTAACCAATCACAAATAACTTTCTTTGCCTCTACAACATAAAGCTCCTTAATGTTACAGAATTTTGTTATTGCGTTGTAAACCGATATTCTGCATACAATATATTGAAAGACGATTACAGCCCGCTTCGCTGGATGCGCCCTTATCGGATCCAGCCGCTAGATATAAGTGTAATAAAACGGGTCAGTTTGTTTGGAAATTTGATACAAAGAGTACTTATTTGCTTTTCACCAGAGATGGGTCTCAACCTTACTCGTATGAAAAGCTTGAGCGGGAGGCTAGAGGGTCAATACGTAAGGACAAGTGAAATTAATACATTTTTATTATAATAATGAAACTTACAGTTGGTGTTTTCTCATTTGTCGTTATAATAGTCTAAAAATAATAATTGATAATATATATAGTTATCCATTAGAAATTAATAAAAAAAACGTCATTAATGTAAAACGTGTTATTTACCAACGCAAGTATTCCGAAGACAAAAATTAGATGATCATAATGTCGGTTCCCTGTGGGCATCTTACAACTTTAGTCTTCTGTCAGCGATATGAGCTGGTCTTGTAGTTAACTATATTACCTACTGCATCGTTTCACGTTATACAGGAGATATTATTCCAAGTAACTATCGCAATTCATTGATTGCCTGATTTATCGCGGTTAATAAAATCCATTAAAAATTAACTTCCTCAATTTCACGAGGTTCGTACCTTATAAGTCTTATAACTGATGAACGTCTTTTTGTTATGTAGTTGATATTTTGACAAAGTCCTGGCTATCAAGTATATCAATAGTCAAATAAGTGGGTATTAGTTTCTTTTTTTATATAAATAACCTTAATATTAAATTACTAGCAGGCGTATGTGAAATAAAAAAAACACACATTGAAAAAATGAAATAAAATAATCCCTGATTTTCACTTTGCTCACACAGAGGTTAAGGAACGTCGGCCGTGGTCAACTATTCATGGGATGACCGCTTTGAGTGATGATTAACTGAGCGCTCTCGTGCTTTGGAAAACACGCTAAGCCGTTGATCCAGGCTCCTATCTATGACATTGTGACAAGTAAGTGTACTTGGCCCAATGACGCGCCTCTGCCTTCGGGCGGCTTGGGTGGCTAACAAGAGTAAGGCCCGCCTGATGGTAAGCGGTCACCGCAGCCTATGGACGCGTGCAACTCCAGGGGTGTCACATGCTCGTTGCCGACCCTTTAAAATGTATACACTCTTTTCTTGAAGAATCCCATACTGTAGTTCCTCGGGAAAACCTCGGCAGAGAGCCCATTCCACAACCGGAGTGGCCGAGGGAGGAAGTTCCTCTGAAACCGTACCGATGGATGAATGCCCTGCCGACGGCGAGCAGTGCGATGATAGAAAACGGCTGTGGGCATCATATCGAACAGTTCTTCGGAGCACAACCCATTATACAAGCGATAGAACACGCACAAGGAGGCAAAGTTTCTCCTTCAACTTAACGGTTCAATATCGCTCGTGAGTTTGGGATCGTCCACGATTCGCACAGCACGTCTCTGAAGCGAGTCAAAAGGCCCAAGCTGGTATCCAGGTGCTCCCGCCCAGAGGTGACCGCTAACGCCTCTCCCTGACTCTCAATGGCTGAGGCCCACCGGTGTGTAAGATACACTAGGAGGTCACCAGTCGAATGACCGTGACGAAAACCGTACTGACGGTCGCTGATCAGATCGTGTTCCTCTAGGTATCTTAGGAGCTTTGTGTTGATGACACGCTCCATCAGCTTGGAGAGAAGGGAGGTAATAGCAATAGGCCTGTAATTCGATGGGTCTGATCTATCGCCCTTTTTAGGCACCGGGTGTACGAGGGCAGTCTTCCACGAAGACGGAACTTGCCTTTTGCGGTAAGAGAGCACGAAAAGTCGCGTTAAGACGGGACACAACTCAAGAGCACAACGTTTGCGGACGTTTAGGGACAGCAGCTCTCTCCGAACATCCCTCTGTGAAAAGTTAATTTCCGGCATGGAATACCCACATCGAGGGATAGTGGGAGGTACGGCGCTGCCATCGTCGTCCAAAGTGGAGTTCGAGGCAAAGAGGCTGCCCAATAGATCGGCTTTCTCTTTTGCACTGTGGGCCTGGGGGCCAATTCTCGGTCCGATCGAGATGCATGTCTATCGTGACATTGTATAGAATGGTACAGTCACTTGTATGGAATTTCTAATAGAGATCATCTCGATCGAACCCGAGAATTGGCCCCCTGATCTCCAGCTGTAGTTCGCAGTGGTGGTAAGGACGACTGACAGAAGTTTCCCTCGGCAGCTTTGGCGAGCGACCAAAAGGCGCGAGTTCCGGAGGGATATCCAGAAAGTTTCTCGCCAAGTCTGCCGATGAAATTGAATTTAGCTCTGGCAATAACTCTCTTGCTAGACCTCGAGGCAGCGTTCAACTTCCGTTTCACATCAGAAACGTTTGGATCGTTACTAGCTTTGGCCTTGGTCCAAGCCCTGTATGCAGCTTGCTTACATGCTGTAGCATACTTACAGGGCCGGTTAAACCAAGGTCACTTTTTGGCTCCTGCAGCGACCAGCGAGTTGGGAATAAAACATTCCATATCCGCCAGGATCGTCTCAGCGATAGCGTCTGCACAGGGGTCTGGATCTTCTGATGTGAAGCAAAGCTGCCTCTATGGGTACGATGCGTAAAATTCACGCAGTCCATCCCAGTCTGATGACCTATACTGCCATATGCGCCGTAGGCTAGCTGGTCGCGGCGATTCCGGTCTCACACATGGTGCCTTTGTCCGGACGAGGCAGTGATCGGACGATGCGAGTGGTGCATTCACTGAGATGGAATACCCGTCCGGACGTGAGGTCAGCAGAAGGCCCAGGAGAGAGCTGGTATGGTCCTCGACGTCTGGTATTTTCGTGGGAGAACGTACCAGTTGCGAGAGTCCATTGGCCAGAGATAATTCGCGAGCAGACCTACCCGCGTAGTAAGTGGATCGAGAACTGAGCCACTCAACATGGTGGGCGTTAAAATTTCCTAAGATCACTAACTCCACGGAGGGATACTGCTCGAGAACTCTCTCAGATGTCAATTGCAAGTGCTCGAAGAGCCTAGTTGTATCTATGTCACCGCTATGAGACCTGTAAAGCAACACGTAGACGCGGGTGTGGCCGCCGCAGTCAACGCGCACCCACAGCACTGACAGATATATCTCTTCGTAGGCCTGAAGGCGGCGACAGCAGATACCCTGCTGAGCATACATACATACACAGGCACGTCTCAAGAACTTATGTTCAAGCGTGTATCCGGGATACAGAAGGTATGAAGTATCAGCCGGGCAGGATATCTGTGTCTCCGTAAGGAATAGAAGTATCGGTTGCGCAGACTCCAGATGCTGATGAAACGCATCTAAATTTGAGTGGAGTCCCCGGATATTAGAAAAGTCCACACTATTTGTGTTTTAATTTATCACCACTCGTTGCGAATTTCCTACGTTCTGCACTTGTATCGTAATGTACTATTACTGGTTGAAGTTTTGGTGAAGATTGCAAAATGGTTTAGAAATAACGCGCAAGAGTATTTTATTTTTCAATCTATATTTATTTTTATAATATACACAAAAGGCAACTATCGATACTCTTACAGAGTGAAACGGACTAAGTTTTTTTCATATTGTATATAAAAACACCGATTACAATATTAGGATATTGTCAGGTATAGTATAAGCTCTAAAACTAAATAAAACGTGTTGTGTACATTGATACTACATGAATAGTATTGTTTGAATAGTTGGTGAATTAATTAGTTTACGGAATCTATCAATAACAAAAACTTTAAAAGTAAAGGTAGTACATGTTTCAATACCTATATATTACGATTTTTTATTAAATTTAAAAGTAGTCATTTCCCTTTGGTCAGTAAATTCTAGTTAAGAAGAAGTTAATGTTTCAGTATATATTTATCTCATTGTCCATATTTACAGATAACAGTAATAAATAAGAATACTTTATTTGCATTTTATGTTATCTATATTTACATGTTTGATTCATTACGGTTGACAAAGCTCTAATATGTACATTACATTACTACGCTGTATAATTATCCCGCTTATAGTAGTATCTAATTGATCCCGCTTAAATTACACAGCTTCTTTTGCAGTTAGCTACACCATTCCTAGTTATCGAATAATTATTAATTGTTTAGAATAGCTCACTTCATTTGTTCAATTGCTACTAAGTTGCTAATTGTTTTAAAGTAGAGACGCTACTAGTTGTGTAAAGGCTCCGTATAACCGTGGACGTAACACTTTTGTGGAAAGCAATCACCGTGGCTATGTCCATTTGTTTCTTATTACGGAGCTCAGTCGTCGTCCCCACATTAGATGGTATCATACAATAGTTCCTTGCAAGTGTTGGGTGTCGGGCGCCGGCGACGGCATGCTCGGACCCATGGAGCTGGATGGAAGCGCGGTGGTGGCCTCCTGGTATCCTCCGAGTGCCATGCTCGTTCCTGGGAATCTCTCAGCCGGATTCTCCTCCGGCGGCGTAACCTCCAACCCAATGCTACCATTCAGAGCGATTTTAATCGCATTGGCATTCTGCTGCTGCTGTTGTTGTTGATGTTGCAGCAAGGAATTAAAATGTGATATACCTATTTCTTCGAGACTACTTTTTCTACGGCGCGAGCCGACGCCACTGAGACTTTGTCTTAAAGAGTTAGATCTCCGTAGCAGTATGTCGTCAACTACTCGAAGTGAGTTGGACCGTCCTCTAAAGTCTGTTATGATAGTTGGACTATCCGGAAGGGATAACGAATTCGCTTTGGTAGTGGAAAGTGGTGGCGCTCTCGGCTGGGTGAAGGTGGCCCCCATGCCCGACCCTCTTCTGCTAGCAACACCTTGTGCTTGGATAAGAGCTTGGGAGCAGAAACTGATGTTAGATTTTCGCCGACTGTTATGTCGCTCGAACGTTTTTTGTGCTGAGAAAGGGGACGGTCGCACCAAATATCTGCAACAGACAGCAAAATATCGTCCATAAATGGTATTTACCTTAGCATTGTGAAAAATATACATGAAGTTTGTCCTTTTTAAATCTACATACAACTTGTTTGGTAAAAGCCCGTATCTCTCAATGGAATTCAAACACAACGTTGGTTGCGTTTATAAGTATTCGATATCGCTTGACTATAATACTATGTACTATGTACTTACATGATATCCCCTTCTTGAATGTTAAGGTCGCAACTCGGGTTGATAATGACGTAGGATAAGCTGTTCCGCTTCTCGCTTACGTCGTCGTAGTCAATTCCTGTGAGATTCAACGATTCCATGCGCGAACGCACTAGGTTGGCGATCTCTGCTCTTTCTATTTGTTGCGCATGATTGTCTCTAGCTTCATCGGCGAGACTTGTGGAATACTGTGGATTGATTAATACTTTTAATAAATTAAGTCAGCTGCTATACATAACAGGAAATTCGTACGATTAAGAAAAATATTTAAAACTTACGGCGATGAACGACACGATATTATTTACATTATAATTAAGTATTTGTATGTACAAGTGAAGGTACCTAAGGTACTGCTGATTCAAACTGGTGGCATGCATAAATTACTAATCATATGCAGCTTATGAATGAACAACGCTGTGTTGTAAAATGTATACGATTATTTCGCCCAAGTTTAGGGGTAACTTGATGAATATTATAAATTGTTATCTCGAATGGTTTGCGTGCGAGGACACGCACAAGGTTGCCTAAAGCAGTTCTAAAAACTACGACTAAATCTAGAAGTAAAGTTACTGAGTGCTACGTGGTTGTGTATGTTAAAACTCTTCTAATTAATGTCATACCTATAACAGAACTAACTTGGCAGTAACTACTCTGTAAGATAATAAACACGACAATTACTTGAGCGTGACATGCGATGAGTTGTTCTGTAGGAATCCCGCTAGAAGTAGTAGTATCGCCCTTTAAACATTTATTTATACTAATCGTGTACTTCATTAGTTCTGCTTTATTTATAAAATATTAAAAAGTAAACACGCTGCCGATTTCAGAGATAATGTTGTTTTTCGGCAATGTTTTACGCCAATTTCTTTAATCGACGTGGCCACGTCAATATTAACTATAAAAGATCCCGTGAGTCCTTGCACATGGAATAGTGACATACATACTTTACTAGCTTTTACCCGCGACTATATACGTCATATTTCCACCCTGATGAGATGAATTTTGGGATTCAAACTATCTCCATGCCAAATTTCATTTTAATTAGTTCCGTAAAACTACCTAACCGTCCAGACCATTCTATTATTGTTCAAATTAACTCTGACCATTACTCGTTAATATGTGACAATCATTACGGATAAACTCTTAATCATATGATTAACCATTTAATCAAGTAAACAAATTTAAATATTAATGTGTAAAATCACCGACTTTTTGATATCAATGAATGATTGATATCAAAAAGTCGGCTTTCCTTTGGTCCATAATTGGGAGGTTTTACGATTCAGTGGTTTAAGCGTGAAAAGGTAACAGATAGACAATCAGACTGAGTTACTTTCGCATTAATTAATAATATTAATCAGTATTATGAAATTAATATTTATACTAATGCAGTTTAGTCTAAAAACAAAATGTATATTTAACAAGCGACTTAAAGGCGGGGTGGGATGTTTCACAAGAAAAGTTAATATTTTTAATTATGCAGATATTTTTTATGATTCACTATTATTAAGATCTATAGGTAGTCGTCTTATACAAGAAACCATTCTGACAAATGAATTCGTTAAGATCTATAGTGTCAACGGAACTGAGGAGGTTCCTGTGAATGGACTCGGATAATGGCTTACCGCCGGCGTACGCTCCCCGTAGCAGCCGCCGAGGCAGCCGGTGGCCTCCCGGCGCCCGCATGCCGGGAAACCTCCTCCTTCTCCCTCGTCCTGCTGCAACTATCGTGTCACACTTTTTTCCTACTATTTGTCTCATTAGTTTTTCCAAATACAAAACCAACTACGGAGTTACAGTTGAGGGATGGCACGGAAATGGCCTTATTGACATAGTTTCTACATTTACGGCACCCAAAATATCAAATGCTACAATTATGCTAAACAGAGTACGATTGCACGTATACTGATATCTTGTTGCTGTATGCGGGCTGCGATGTCAGGCCGTAAATATTTGACTTGATATACCAACCTGACAACCTCTTTGTACAATATTATTTATTTTTTATATATATTATTTCACTGGATATAGTGAAAATTAACTGGATAACCTGATAGCTCAAAGAAACAATGAATCCTCTATGCACAAGAAGAACATTCTATTCAGTTCTTGAAACTATCTTATTATGCTATCCCCCTAATCCTGGCGTTTTGTTGTATGTAGTTAATATTCCCATAATATGCAAATAAGCCCAGCAGTCCTTCCACCACGACTAATTAAAAAATCTCGACACGTGTCGAGTTTACCGTATTGCAGAGGATTCTACGATTTCTACCGATAAACACTACGAGGGGTTTCTACCATACCTACTCGTTTATTTAATGGGTAAGGTTTATCATGACAGTTATTTTGAGTTTCATTCTTAAGGTCCGGTATTAAATAAATAGTGCCGTGGTCACCGATATCGAGTTTTAGGCCGGCGATAGAACTAAGTAACTACTTTTGTGTCTACGAATACTTGGTACAAGTTACTTAAGTAGAAATAGAAATACACTCACGGGTAGGTTTTGTCAAAAATGCTTATTTATAGGTACGAGAAGACGGTAATTAACAAAACTTGAGAATGAAGAATTATATATTATATACAATCCAGTCTATGGGGCGAGACCTCGATACACCATACACATCACGAAGAACTAATTTCTCGCACTGAACTCTGAGCTTGATTTCTACATAAGTTTAATTAATAGGACATGTTTGGTATCGTCTTCGTATAATTAAACAAATAATTTATTTCATAATTGAACGAGGAATTCATGTTTTGACCTCAATCTGTAGAAAGAAAAAGATTTGCACAAAAATATATACACTACAACTCGAACTAAAATAAAACATAGAAAAACAGTGCAATAATAATTAGAATCAATTTTAAATGCTAAACAGCACCTTATAACCTCTCTTGTCATAACAAATCTCTCCAAAATTGGCGAAGCCCAGGTCCAGCCACTCAGGTCGGTTAGGCACTCTATCAAGCGTCAGGTCCACTCATGTATGGAGTACTGTTACCACTTCTGGGATTTGCTAAATATCAGTTACTCGTAGTCGGCTTGGAACTGGTTATTAAGCGTGCCAGGAAGCTTATTGGTGAGTAGGACTTGATCGAAACTAAGGTGCAATGCCTTGTACTTTGTAAGAAATTCGCCCGCTTGCGGGTATTCCACCAGGGTACATTTCATTTCAGGAATTACTTCTGCGCTAGGATTGCACGAATTAATCCCTCCCTTACCATTTCACCATCCTGAGCCATGGCGTAGACATGGGTTCCACCCTTCGTCGTCGACATGCCGGTGATTACCTAGTTTTCTCGCGAGGACAGCTAAGGAATGAGTTATCTTCCGGCATACCTTTTCCCAAATAATTACAATTTGACTTTAGACTCTCCCTCATCGTCATCATCACTTACCATCAGGTATAGTGGTCAAAGCCTACTGTAGTTAACTATCTGTTGTATTTGCTTCTTACTATGGGCAAAAAAGAAAATTGTATCACATAACTTCCTCAAGGTGTGGCAGTTTTAACATACATGAAACTGCAAGCACAACAACATCGGTGTCCACTATACGCACCATGATTATTATTTGTTCTTGAGCAACAGCATCAGCAACGTGAACCATCATGCGCCTGTCCGCTTCCTCATGGTTGCATGGTTCTAGGGCTTATTTATCTCTTGCTTTAAGAGCTGTGGGTTCATATTGGCACAGGAAAAAACACCAGTTCGTCCCATGCGCTATTTCAACTTTGTTACGTAACCTAATTATATTTGTATTTGATTACATCTTCAAAATTTAAACTAATTAAACTACATACATATTTATTTTTCTTCTTAAGGCCGCCAGGCAGATATACTCGCAATATTCCACGGCTTTTCTAAGTGTGATACATATTCCTGTTTCGTGGGTAAAGGAAATAAGAGCTCTTTTGATATTTGGGACGCTTATTTACCCAAACGGAGGTATGCCCATATGCCAAAGCAGAAAATATAGAGAAGGCTTCATCGATATTGGAGAGATATTGCTTTGTACGACAATTAGGTTTATAAGATGCTGTTTAGCTTTTAAAAGCGATTCTGGTTATCATTTCACTGAATTTCTAATAATTGTCTTATTTTAGATCGAGTACAGGCACTGATATCATCCCGATGCAGAAAATTACTCTTGACGAAAAATTAATTTCACAGCCTCAGAGCACCAGGTACGAGTATACCCACCTACTGATAGAGCACAAATGAACTATAAACCTACTTAGTTTAAATGTACACTTCCAAAACATTGACTTTGTATGGTAATTCAACATAATCATCGATAGTCACAGGTTTAGGCAATAATGATATGATATCAGACTTTTGTACTTCAGAGTTGTTTCACCCTGTGTGGGGATAAAAAACACCCCAACAGATAAAAGTTAGTGATAAAATATACAATTTGAGTTTATGATACATGTCATAGGGTTAGGATTCTGGTGGCAGTTTAGCACAAGTATTGCAGTGGAGTCGCTATTGTATATTTTTTATTTGAATAATTGAACGATAAATCTTTCACACAGTACCGGCCAATAATATATCACCTTTGCGTCTTATTGTATGAAGTGTATAGAGTAAACAATTTAGGTTTGTTGATACATCGCATACTTTACTAGTTACATATTTTACATAAATTTTTGACGACAACTGCAATACAAAACTGTATATTTTAATAATGATTTTATAATAAAACATTTAAATAAATTTTACTTGTTTGCTAAAATGTTTTTGTATTCAAGAGCTTGAACAACTTGTAACTGGAATTAAAGACTCAAAATCTTGCATATTATCTTCTTCTGATGTTAAACGCTTGTCAAGATTGTGAAAAGCATATACTATGGCAATTTGTTCCATATTAGCCGGCGTTATACGGTTTCTCAACTTGTGACAAATCCATTTATGTCAAGAACGATCTCTTTACATCCACCTATGTTAAAATAGCATGAATTCGAGGATGATTACCAAAATCAACTATGTCTCTCACTACGTCAAAGTCCGGACTTCAATTTAATACAAATTCTAACTTCAATTATTTTTATTACAAATAATAATAATATATGACAAATAAAACTAAAAATAAATCACGTCTCTGCAATGCACAGTCTGGTGAAGTTTAGTTAGGTAGTGATTGGAATGGCTGCTCCGTCGTCAAACCCCAACAGTTTCGCTGCAGGTTTGAATTTGTGGCGTGTGCCTCGTATGCACATACTGGTGGTATACAAATTCTAACTTATTTCGTACAGTTTCAGTTCCATGCGAGGCCAGTTATTAGGAATGATTCTGTCAACGATTCACTGACTGACTTGTTAACATTATATATTTCAACTGTTAACATATAATTTAATATGTTTCTATTGAAACCAATAAATTTAATTATACATTACTGATTTATCAATCATTTATTCATTCATTCAATCAAAAATATATAACAACGACTCCGTTGCTCTTTGTTCGCTCCAATGCCACCAAACATCCCAATTCTATACATATTATATTACATTACACAATACAAATATACAGGGTGATTTCGGGGTCGTGGATCAAGAATAAGTTATACGACTTGGTATCGGTTAGCCTTTTCAAAAAAGTTGTAGTGACACGAAACAAACGTATTTCTTTTTTAATTTATTTTGATGACAAAAATACAAAATCTCAAAAAAACATTGTTACCCTTCTCTCTTTGACGGATAGTATGGAGAGTTGACAGTGGGGTAGGGTGACCAAGTTGTATGAAAAAGTATTATTTCCCATTAGAATTTGAAGAAAAAGAGAATTATTTGTCTTATAAACCGTCATACCAACTGTGATGTTGTCTACTTTGAATTCTTGACCATGTACAATCATTCCGGATCACGACCCCAAAATCACCCTGTATACCAAAATTAACTTTTAATCAGCTTATTATTCATTGCAAACGTTTCACCATTATACTGTGTAAGGAGACTGAGCTACGGGGTAGAATTAACACGTCTTAATCGTTATGTAGCTTCTATATTAACATGCACAATACATTAAATCGACCTTTCTTCAGAGCGGACTCGCCTAGTCTGACGCCTTCAACTATTATTCCACTAGACAGAGACAGGTGATATTCTACATTTAATTTGAACAAACTGCCAGTCATCGTCTCGGGACGAGATCTGTAAAGATGGTTATACAACATTTACAATTCCCGCTTTCTTAGTTTAGAAGTTGTTCAAGAGTAGAAAATAGTAAAAAACGTTACTTACATTTTCACATTTGATTTGTGCCCTTGACAACCCCACTTATTTACTGTGTCAGAGCAACTGATGACAGTGACTATCGTTATTACCAACATTGAAAAAAAAAACTTAAGAGTACGTTCGGAAACACAGATATTCGTGTTAAAATGAAAACGAAGTTTTTATCAAAGTAAACCCACGAATCAAAGTAAACCCAGTTTACGGTATACAAAAAACAGAAACTATAATTATCTCAATCTATTTTAATGTAAAGAATATCATAAAAACTTCTTTTAGAAACACCGAACAAACTGGCAACTGTAGTACTGTCTTCTCGAAGATCTCACGGTTCGAAATGATTGCCAAACTCTAAATATGTATTGTGATTATAAAACAATAAAATGCAGAATTCTATACGAGTAACATCTCGCCGCTGCGCAGGTCCGTTGCTAAATGGAAATTATTATTTTGAAACATACTTGAAAGTTATATCTGTCAATAAAGATCATGTTTATACATTCTAGATAAAATAAGCTATTTATACACACATATTTTTTATAGTTCATTGGCTCGTGGTTCAATTGCAGGCAAAGATTATGTACCTATATTATTTTAATATATTTTTCTATTTAAGTATGTGCATTTCTATGGACGCGTGAAAATATTTGTTACAAAAATGTATTCCTCGTTCTTGAATTATACGCAATTGATACCAAACATGACCTATTTACTAAAATTATGTAGAATACGAATTCAGAGTGCAGCGCGGTAGATGGGAAATTCCCCTCTCCACCGACCACACACGGAAAATACACCAGATGACCAACAGGTGTATACCTGTGCCAAGTGGCTTCCTTTGTTAAAACTCTGCAAGGTGGATAAAACTAATAACCCACTATGTAATTACTACCATTTCTGGTGCATGTAACTATGGTGTTATCGCCCCCGGGTCTATCGGCCCCAGCCGTACTGAAACTATAAGTAACCAAAGTTGGTTGCTATGTTGAACCACCTGGTGCAAAAATTCTGGACAACAGGGGGTGTAGTTTTACGATCGTTGCATGATACTTTGAACCATGTGAATAAATCGGAAGCATAAAAACTCTTAACATTTCATCCGTTAGTTCTTGCTGCATTTTGATAAACAGCGGTATAAATTTTCAGTAGTTTGATTTCAAGTTCTTTTCATTAGACCGAACAATCTAGCTAGTTACATCATCATTATAAATGTTCTTACGCAATGAGTTGACACATGCTTCAGCACCCGCTTTCTGGTGAAATGAGAATATTTAAAGTTCAGATATTGTATCAAACTATTGAAAGTATGAAACTGAATATTCTTTTCCAAAATTGTATTGATCAATGATCACTTCTCCCCTTTAAAACATATGGGAATTGTAACGGATCAAACTTGGGAATAAGCATATGAAACTGCTCATGATCATCATAAATCATAATTGACCGACTGTAACGAAGGTCTCCATTTCAGCTTCGACAAAAATGTTTTCGTATGTCCGGCGGGCGGATTTCCGTATTTCCCGCCGTTCTCCTCTACAGGTCGCATTTATCCACCGATTTTGTGAGCAGGTTTGATTATTTCATGTTTTTTGTCGAGAACATTTATTTTTTGGAAATGTAGAAATTGGAAAAAAATCGCAAGCTGAGCACAGAGCCACTCATACATGAAGCTTATGAAGATATTTATATAAATAAGCTACACAAAACTTGTGATCAGTAATTTTGAACTAAGTTGAGGGTTTAATAATGGAAAAATGAATGAAGATTTTCTTCATATAGTAAATTGATTCAGTTTCTCGAATCCATAGTATTCTACTTGCACATTTTGAATTAGACGATCTCCGGTGATCACCTTTTCCACTAGATTTACAAATCATGTAACTAACGTAAAAAAACTACGATACACAATCATGAAGTGCAAATAACGATCATATTATCGACTGATTTGGAAAATTTTATAAAAATACTAAGTACACACGCCGAGGTTGAAAACTTGTTATTTTTTCTTGAACTCATAACCGACCAATATAAATCAAAACATTCTCCTCTCCAGCTTTCAAGGCATCCTCCCCCATTGACCGGATTAATAATGTGGGCTATCGTTTAGTGAACGAATTGCAAGTGACTTTCTACCCCTTATTTTGGGTACAGTAATGGGATTGCATGCGAAAAGCAGAAGCAAGAAATATTGTAGCATGGCTGGCAAGTGTCCTTGATAAAGCATTTAGGAGTCAGTGTTAGTTTAAATCGAGGTTTATCTAGGGTTCGGACGTAATTCTTTCCAATTCCATGCAGCTGTGATTGATATACCGATTGGACTACTCTCTAGTCTATATTCCTTGTATCCTCTATTTTATTATTTTGATTTTCTATTAATTTCCCCTGAATTTAAATCTTGTATCGAAATATCGAAACAATTATTTCTATATCGACTAATACAAACATGCAAACGTCTACAACATATATAAGGAATACTGAGGCGGGATTGCGATCATCGAGTTAAATACCAATAATGTAATGATAGTTCCTCAGCCAAGATATTGACGCAATTGGTTGCAAATATCGAATGTAATCGTATTAATTCTGGATAATTATGGTAACTTATTCCACTTCCGAGCAAAGCAATAAGATTTTCATTTAGGAATAGCAGTTTGCGATAAAAAAAAATAAGCACGTGTAGTTTATAAGAAAATTAAGTCTGGCGTGAGGAATATAAAGTTATTATGTAAACACTAACTAATTATAGACACGCCACAAGTGTGAGGCTGGAGATGTGTGTCGACAAGTTACAATCATGAAGAAAAGTGTGACACCCCGAGATTCAAGATCAAAAGGAGTAAAACACCCGAAAATACAGTCCAAGGACTCGGACTACTGGTATGCATTCATTTTAGTGAGGGTACAAAATTGAATGATATTATTAATTAGGTGTTGGTTCAGTAGCGTTCAAACAGTATTTGAAAGAGAAGGACTGTATTTAAGGAAAGTAACTTCAGTGTAGAGGTAACCGACTCACCGATGGACGCGATGTTCGCATTCTCGCCAGGCGTGACCAAAACCAGTTTGACCGAGTCCGTGGCGACATACTCACGTGGTGAGAGGGATCGGCTAGGCTCGTGTCCTGTGTGCGATAGATCCCAATTGGGATTTCACACGATGTTGAACACAACTTTTGGTATAGCCGACCATACGTACGAATCCACATGTCTTCTTTTGTTATTTTCATCTGTTAGAAATCCAAGAATGTTTATTATTACTAAAAGTTAGCTTTGAATACTTTTACATTATTTTATTTATTTATTGACATTCGCTTTAATTCGATACAATTCGCGCACGTAAAAATGATGAGGATGAGGTGAGGGCGCACATGTTAATCATTTCGCAATAATGCCGTAGGATAATTAAATACATTAGCGCAGCGATCCTCTATATTTTAATACAACTTACTGAAGTTAAAAAGCCGGACCCGGGAGCTTGGTCGACGCCTAACAGCAGACGGACGAAAGTAATGACGTAGTCCTTGACGAACGCCTGGTACAGTAACGTGTCCAGCATGGAGGCGGAGAACACGGAGCCGGCGGCGAACGGCAGCCGGAACATGTACGAGATATGCGACCCGCGCTCCTTCTCCAACTGCATACAGACACACAGACTTCTATAATGCTAAACCATCACGTCTACATAATATAACAGGTAACTTATTACACCAGAACCTTTTCCATTTTCGAGAGATGCAAGGCGTACTTGTCATGTGCCCTGAATTGCATGAAACGCATATTGGATGACTGTGACAATTCCGTTATTGATTTGATCGATGGAAAAAACCTGGAAAGGAAAATATTATATACTGGTAACTGTTCAATACTACTTATTAGTATTTCAAAGACATCGAAGCATTCGCTTTTGCGTTAAAAATGTCTGCAATCGCACTGCCAAACTAAAATCTGTACGTAACAAATGTCGCTTAATAAACACTTCATTTACTTGAACATTGTCTGAACGGCCACGATGGTGTTGCAGTCTGCCAGGCTGTCCTCTTCGGCGGAGTTCGACAGTTCCTTATTTACCACTACAACATTTTCCGCCAATGTTATTCCTGCTCGGAGTAGATCGTCAAGGCTGTAATAGCAGTTTATAACACTGTTACATAATTAAAGGCATAATACGAGTGAGGGTTTACGAAACGAACCGATGGTGAGTTGTATAATAATATCACACGAGTGTTTTAATGCCTACATGACTTTATTTACATGCATATCATACATTTTCTGCAATATGTATAGGTATGGCCTGCATCTTCAAGTTAATGGTACGCATGGAAGGTAAAAAAGCGGTCCGCAGGCTCCTTTCGAATACAACCGGAAAACGCACCAAAATAGGGTTTTTACGGTTCCTTAGCCAAAATGGCGAAAACAGAACCATTGTAGTTTCGTCATGTCCGTCCGTCCGTTTGTCACAGCCAATTTAGTCGGAGACTATAAGCACTAATAAACACTATAATTATATGTATAATTTGATAGAAAGGTGTATTCCATAAACCGCTAGAGAAGAGTTATGTGAAGTTACGAACTCAAAAACTACTACTACTCAAAAACCGATTAGTATATTTTCCCTTTGTCTGCGTACGTAACTAAGTTTTGTAACTAGCTACGAACTAGGAATTTGTTTTCTTGGGTTGTAACCAGGTCACGAATGAAGAATTTAATTTTGATGGTTTTGTTTGCCTACGTAGCTAGGTTACAAACAAATAATTTTTATTTCCGTCTACGTAGCTGGTTACGAACCAATAATTATTTTATCTTATATCCTTATATATACCACTTAATAGTCGATTCTATGAATTTCGCATAATTAAAACGATCTTGTCATAATAAGTGAAGATCTTTATTGATCAGAAAAACTAAAACAAAACGTAAAACTTCTTTACAATATTTCATTTACTCCTAGATAGTTCATATACTAAAATGAGAATGGATATATAATTTCTTGACAATGTCCTACTGTTATTTTTCCTTCAGACAAATCCTGTATCGTGCAATTTATTTCCATATCTATTTCTTCATAGTTTTTGCTTTTCTTACTGCTCTGAACACAGCCACTCATATTCACTTTAACATCTTTTACTAGAATAACCAGTAGATATGGAATGGTGGGATTTTTACGACCTATGTATCGATTGAGCCTGGAATGCCAGCCTTCAATGCTGTTAGTTGTTCGAAATGGCTCCTGTTCGCAACACCAAATACGAACCAGTTCTTTCATCCATTGAGTGAAATAACGGTTAAATTTAGTAACATCGTCACCGCGAGGACTTTTATTCGGTATATATGCAAAACCATTTTCTATGGCTCCGATCGGTAAGCGAGCCAGCCCAGCACAACGAGCAACGTGTCTTAGATTTACGCGAGTTTTCATGTTTAATTTTTTCGCCTTTCTCCACAAAGTATTCGCAAAATTATAGTAGCACAATTTGATTTCAATTGTAGGAAAAACGGCTTGTAATGCGGCAATTGCTGCTCTCTCCAAGTCAACCGTTACTTTTTTCGGCTTCCACCAAGGAATTTGCGACTTAATTATATTAAATAATATTTCATAGCTCTTCTGATTTTTATTATGTACCAGAGCGAAGCAAATAGGAATTATAGTGTTCTTACTAGCATCATACTATAAATTTGTGTGAAGGGTTTTGGGCAGGACTTGAATGTGCCATCCATCAAGAAATGATCAAAAGTAGTCATTAATTGTTTAATTTCTTGCAAACAAAACACAATAACTCTTACATCCTCTTCCTCATCACAGTAATCAGAAAAGATAAAATTTTCAAATTTATTAGGTATTTGGACATCTCCGACATTTTAAAAACCTGATTTTCTTGACATTCAAGGTTTTGTTCTCATTATTATAGAGTCCGGTTTTGACGTTGGTAAATTTTGGTAATCCTTGTTTAAGCAATAGATCAACACCTCTATCCCGCAAATCTGTCATCGTTTCCTCAAATTGTTTCTGTATGGGCTCCTGGTTGCAGCCGTCCTTTTTTTTTAAATCGTCCATCTCTTTTAACTAGAGTTGCAAACTGACCGTCACGTTCAAAATGTCCGTCCGTCATTGATCAAGTTGTCGGTCATAATCGTCATTTACCGGTCATCAATTGTCATTTATAGTCACTAACGACATTTATAAACTATATCAGCAACGAGGCATAGTTGTCATAGTTAATAAACACATCATCGTTTAATATATGTATAAAATTTAAAATTTATTGCAATTACACGACAAAAAACTAAAAGTGATTCATACATAAACATAAAACCTAAAATTCTTCGTCTTCTGATTCAACTTACATCGATGTATTGTTAAATTCTAAGGAATGAAAATACTCGTAGCTGTCGTCAGAGCGGTCGGTAGATTCCGACGATGCCTCAATTTCGATTTCGTTACAATAACGTAAATTCTGTCGAATTGTTATTAGCTTGTTCAGGCGGTCTTTAGTTAGTCTATTTCGTAACTTTGTGTGGGTTATTGAAAACAAACTCCAATTGCGTTCTGCAGCAGCCGAGCTTGGAGGGATACATGGGATAAGCATTTTCTTTTGACGCAAAGCTCTGCCATCATAGTTGAGGTGCAATGGCTTCAACAGTCGACCGTGCGCAATAACATTTACCAAAAAATCCTGTTTTAGTACGAAAATCAGCGACATTGACCATAAACTTTGTACTGCTCAAAGAAAGGTATTCTGCTTGAGAATGCACATAGTTGGAAGCTTCAGTCATTTCATCGCTTGTAAGACCTGAGCCAAGGTACCTTAGATCCAACAAATTGGCCGCCAAATGAAATTTTTGAATACAAAAGTTGGGGCGATTTGAAACAGCTACCCGAACAAATCCTTTTCCGCCTCTGAAAAAACGTCATTTACGCAGAGACCATTTTCGAGTGATGCTGCAAGTTTTAAAAATATAGTTATTGGGCAAATCAGAGGCTCTGGGATAAGCATCTTCTTTTGACGCAAAGCTCTGTCACCAATAGAGGTGCAATGGCTTCAATAGTCGACCATGCGGAATAACATTTACCAAAAAATCCTGTTTTAGTACGAAATTCAGCGACATTGACCATAACCTTTGTACTGTTCAAAGAAAGGTATTCTGCTTGAGAATGCACAAAGTTGGAAGCTTCAGTCATTTCATCGCTTGTAAGACCTGAGCCAAGGTACCTTAGATCCAACAAATTGGCCGCCAAATGAAATTTTTGAATACAAAAGTTGGGGCGATTTGAAACAGCTACCCGAACAAATCCTTTTCCGCCTCTGAAAAAACGTCATTTACGCAGAGACCATTTTCGAGTGATGCTGCAAGTTTTAAAAATATAGTTATTGGGCAAATCAGAGGCTCTGGGATAAGCATCTTCTTTTGACGCAAAGCTCTGTCACCAATAGAGGTGCAATGGCTTCAATAGTCGACCATGCGGAATAACATTTACCAAAAAATCCTGTTTTAGTACGAAATTCAGCGACATTGACCATAACCTTTGTACTGTTCAAAGAAAGGTATTCTGCTTGAGAATGCACAAAGTTGGAAGCTTCAGTCATTTCATCGCTTGTAAGACCTGAGCCAAGGTACCTTAGATCCAACAAATTGGCCGCCAAATGAAATTTTTGAATACAAAAGATGCGGCAATTTGAAACAGCTACCCGAACTAAATCTTTTTCCGACTCTGAAAAAACGTCATTTACGCAGAGACCATCTTCCAGTGATGCTGCAAGTTTTAAAAATATATTGGACACATCAGAGGCTCTTCCTTTGTCTGATTCTGCTTGTGTGAGAGCAGTTGCAATTGGTTCTAAAACTTGTAATATCCCATTTACTTTATCCCACAATTCATCATATTAGGTACCAGACCTCTTTCTAAATCCATGTCATCCATTATAGCCAAAGATTTAATGCATTTTTATTTTTAGAATACGATTCTAGTGTCGTATACAGAGTATTCCATCTTGTTTTACATGGCAGTTTTAAAGTCTGTTTAAACTGTCCATAGGTGCTGATTTGTATGTTTTCAAAACATTCCAGTAAACGATGCTTATTTTTGATGGTTTTAATAAACCATCAAAAATAAAAACTAAGTTACGAGGGGTGTTCAATAAATAATGATAATGACATATAAACTCTTTGGCAAAGTAATAAAAAAGTACTGGCAGGCATAGCCCATTTAACTATTATGAAAAATAAAATTAAAAAAATTGACATACGTTTGTTTTTTTTTTTAAATAGAGTACATTCATTTCGTTGTGTCGGAACCAAATGGTGAAAATAGAGAAAATTGAAGTTCGTGCGGTGATTAAATACCTTTGCTTGAAAAATTTTACTACTGAGCAAGTTTATTTAGATTTGCAAGAAACATTAGGGGTTCACGCTCCTCCTTATTCCACGGTTGCACGGTGGTGTGCCGAGTTTAAAAGAGGAAGATCGAACATCAATGACGACCCACGCTCAGGGCGGCCCAACACTACAGTGACCGAACAAATGATAAAAAAAGTTGAGAAAATAATTTTAACGGATCGTCATGTTACTGTTCGTTTTATAGCAGAAGAAGTCAAAATTTCTGTAGGGAGTGTTCATAATATAATACATGACCACTTGGGCATGAAAAAGGTATCAGCACGCCGGGTACCAAGAATGCTTACGGACACTCAGAAACAAACCAGACTGCGGGTTTCAAAGAGATATTTGGACCTGTTACAGCAAGATCCTGAAGGATTTTTGGCTCGTTTTCTAACAATGGACGAAACGTGGCTTCACCATTACGACCCAGAAACCAAGCAACAATCTATGACTTGGAAGAGGCCATCATCTCCAAGTCCGAAGAAATTTAAGGCAATTCCATCCGCCGGTAAAGTCATGGGCTCCCTTTTCTGGGATAGTCACGGGGTTGTTATGATTGAATATCTCGATCATGGAGCTACGATCACGGGCAATTTATATGCGGGACAAATAAAAAACTACGTAATGTTATACGCGAGGAACGCCGAGGGAAACTTTCGAAAGGTGTTTTGTTTCACCAGGACAACGCTCCCGCACATAAGTCAAGAGTTGCCATGGCTGCCATCGAAGATGCTGGCTTTGAATTGATGGAGCATCCGCCATATTCACCAGACCTCGCTCCTAGTGATTTCTATTTATTGCCGCGGTTAAAAGAGCACCTCAGAGGTCAGAAATTTGATGATGATGATGCCGTGGTCGCCGCGGTACAGGATTTTTTAAGGGGTCAAGAAGAAGATTTTTTTAAAAAGGGCATATCAATGTTAGAAAAGAGGTATGATAAGTGTAAACTCTTGAAAGGTGACTATATTGCAAAATAAAGTAAAATATGTCAAAAGTTATTTGCGTCCTTGTTATTCTCATTATATATTGAACGCCCCTCGTAAGTTACCGTATCTAAAGTATCTTTTAATGCCTTGATGTTTAATATATCGTTATATATAAGATACGCTCATCTACACTTACGTGAGCAGCACAACCAAAGCAAGCTATATTTGGGTGAACATTTTGTATAAGTCTCCATGCTGATTTCATGTTTCGAGCATTATCCGTAATAATTGCTACAATTATATTTCATAAATTTACTTATCGAATAGCAGTCATAGATTTTTTTGAAAAGTTACTCATACCATTAATAAATAAATGTCCAATGTGACAATAAATGTCGAAAATGACCAGACATTTATCATAAATGACGGTCAGCTATTGAAAGTGACGGCCAGTTTGCAACTCTACTTTCAACACAATATTTTCAGCGATGCTTGCAGCGCAGCTTACTTTATGCTCGTTTTATTTAATTACTTCGTCATTTACGCTTAAAACAATGTTATTTCTACAACCAGAACTGCTGTAACATAACCAAAATTATCTTCCACTTTCATAATTTTTTCTCCTATGATACTTTCGGCCTTCAAACAGCAATAACTTGCCACCACGCTTCGATGATATAAATTCAACTTTAGCAGGTTCAATATTGTCGCTCATTTTTTATGATTTTAGATCCTCAACAAACTGTAAATCTATACAATGATAATGATAACCATTTTACAATTTTTTAATATTTAAATTATTAAGACATTTATACCTCAAATCGACCCCGTTATATTAAAGGGATATGATGAATAACACTGACAGATAACTTTTAAATCATACATTTTCTTATAAGTGGCCAGTATTATTGAAGTAGCTAATCTAATCTACCTCTTTTGTGTGCTAATTGCAGTATGAGTGTTCCATAATTATAGGATCCACTATTAGGCGGTGTACAAGGGCACAAGGTAAAATAATTATTCGTTCGTAACCCAGCTACGTAGAAGGAAATAAAAATTCCTTCTTTGTAACCTAGTCAAACAAAACCATCAAATTGAATTCTTCATTCGTAACCTGCTTACAAACCAAGAAAAAAAATTCCTAGTTCGTAGCTAGTTACAAAACTTAGTTACGTACGCTGACGAAGGGTATATTTTTTTTACGATAATTTTGAATGGAGCGTATAATAAAAATAAGATATAATACCAATTGTTTATGATATTTTGACGTACCCCATAATTCCCGAAAAGGTGCACTTTTGTTAAAAATAGAAAACCGTTTTTAGGGTTTCGTAGCCAAAATAGCGAAAACGGAACTCTTATAGATTTGTCAAGTATGTCCGTCAGTCCGTCCGTATGATCACAGCTGATCGGAGACTATGTATAAGCACTAATTACAATTATAAAATTTGGTAGCAAGATGTATACAGAACAGTCATATAAAATTATGAAATATATTAAAATGTAACCGAGGAATGCAAATAATTCAATAGACGCAGGCGTGTGTTGTGTCATATTCATATCATATCATTTATTTTCATTGATAATACATCGTCATACACATACGATGAAATCGATATAGGTAGTAATTACAATAAAAAAATTAAAAATTTAATTTTTAATACATTTATAGATCTGATAGAAAAAGTAACTAACTCATGGTATTAGGTAGCGGATCCCAGTCATCTTTCGGGATGCAACTGTACTGGGAATAACGCTAGGAGGATGATGATTGATTGAACTGATAAGAGAAGCTCAGACTTCTAAACTATGAAGAAACATTCTGAATAAAATTAGGTGGTGTAGATTAATAAATACATTCACCGATTTGTAGTTTGAACAAGATACATCTAACGGTTATTGAGTTACCGCCGAAAAACTGCCTAGCCGCAAAAAAGGATATAAGTGCAGTACCATATGAAGATTTTGCTGACGGAACCCATTAGGGTGGAAACGGAACTCTTATAGTTTCGTCATGTCTTCCCGTCCGTCTGTCCGCCCGTCCGTATGACACAGCCGATCTATTATGAGACTAAAAGCATTAGACTTATGAAATTGGGAGGATGGTGTATTCTATGAACCGCTACTAGGTTTTACTAAATGTGGACTAGTAGGTGTCGCTACGGAACCCTTCTTTGTGCGTGATCCGACACGCACATGGCCGGTTTTTGCTTCAATGTATTGTATAGTGGTTTTAAATGTGGACTTGTAGGTGTCGGTACGGAGTCCTTCTTTGTGCGTGATCCGACACGCAGTCGTCCTATTTTTGTAAGATGTTCGACATTTGAATGTAATTTTGAAAGTATCGATTGGGGTTAGGTGCTAAACCGGACCTCATTTTCCTTTAGATTACAACTGCGAAACGCTACATTTATTTTATTTTTAAGAAGATGTTTGATATTGGTGTACGAAGTATCGTTTATGGATAGGTACTTTAATGTAAACATAAAGATGCAACCACAGATGCAGGTTTTTTTTATATTGTCCATTTGCTTATCGTTTCTGTACATATTGTAGGGAAATTATGATACGGATGAAGGCAAAAATATTAATACTTAAGTACGTATTTTTTGATTTGACATATACAACATTGCAGAGACAGTCGAGCCGAGTATAGCAGGCCTGCTGATCTACTATATTTATTGGGCTGGTTTTACTGAGGTTCAAACTTAATGTGTTGTGCACTGACAACACATTAAGTGTGTGTGGTTTATCGGCCTGTTTAGCCTAGTTGGTAGTGTCATTGCCTCAGAAGCTAGAGCTCGCGGGTTCGAATCCCGGTAAGGGCATTTCTTTCTGTGGTGAGCAGAGGCATTTTGTTCCTGTGAATAGGATGTTTTCTGTATATTTAAGTATATATCTATTAAATGTGTCGTCGTCTAGTACCCATAACACGAGCCTCATTGAGCTTACTATGGGACTAGTTCAATTTGCGTATAAAAAAAATGTCCCCTAATATTTATTTATTTATTTATTTACATCGGTTTCATGTTGTTGTTTTATACACAAAAAAAATACTAAATTGTCCATAGATTTCATATGTACAGCCAAGGACTTAAGTGATGAGCCATTTAAAAATACATAATTTTGCCGCTTCATATCAACGTAACCACTGTCGATCTGTGCTTGTCAAATACGAAACTTTATCAAATGTCAATGTCGATCAAATTAATTGATTTAACCTTGGTAAATATTTGAGATTCATTAAGCTATACGAACATGTGCATTGGAAAATGTTTATAAGTTACTAAAGACGACAGGTCAGTAACACCGATCACTATCACACGTTTCCGTTCTTTTCGACAAATACAGCAAACATGCCAAATCTGCTGCTCTTCATGAAATGGAACCGGAAGTTATATTACATTCAGTTAAAATATATTTTAATAGCTGCGTATGTCGTTTATATCTGATGTTTGACGTCTTGAGTGACTAAATCTGTACCGCTACCATGAGATGCTATCGAAAACATACATTACGTTACTACAGTCGCTACCGAATAAACGATTTCGAGTAGATTTCGATTGTGCTCGTTCTATTACTATTACTTATTCTGTGCTCGTACCATGAGTCTACCGCGCGTTCACTGCGCCCGCCAGACGCTAACGTCATTCGCTAGTGACTAACGTTTTGTAGCGGTTGCCGTAAGATCGGTACCATGAGTCACCAATTTGAGAGTCGCTATCGAATAATACCGTATCGATTGTAGTAAACTATTTCACTAGCAAATATGAGCGTGAAAGCTTGTTAGAGCTCTTGTTTCATAGATTATTGTAATAATTATTTATCTAAATAATATCGGCAAGGCATTATTTAGTTTGGGATATGTTAGCGACGGCTGTGTAAGAAGAAGAACAACAAATAACAGGGATAAATTCAGGCTGATATGAGAAATATATAAAAAAATCCACTTCAACATATTATAAAATGAGATTAGGTTTATTAATTATATATAATCTATGTACATCTAATCACATGAAACAATAAATAATATTTCATCATAATAACTGGGAAGACTGCATAACTCAGTTTATAGGTACGTATGGCAATAATAACCAAAGCAAATACAAGATTCACTAACATTTAACCTTATGCTACTGTTCTATGACACTTTAAATTAGCAGGTTTATTTCTATACTTTTGAAAGGAAGCCTTGGGTACTTAGCCTTTTGTCCAATATCGTCCTTGCTCTGTCTTTTCAGTATAGTTAGAAAGAGAGCTTTGTATGCTGTGAAGTTAGGCACGTCACTCCGTATCGTAAGGTAAACTACTCGATGAATCGAGTTAACGTTAGCGAGTATAGTAAACGTGTATTGACTCATGGTACGAGTGCCGATCTGTAGTTCTATGAGTGACCACCAGCGGCGCTGTATCTATTCTCCATACTGATTGTTTACGCAGTCGCTAACGAATACAGTCACTGCAAACTCATGGTAATGCTACTGATCCACTCGTCATATTTCGTTAATATCGTATATAGTCGGTAGAGCTTCGTGAAATGTCAAGCATTCCTATTCACTCTCTCAGTTGAGGTTTGGTTGGGTTTCATTTAAAAACAAAATGAAATGACCAACATACCATGGTAACGTTTAAACAACAGTTGCCATAGTTGTATGTTAAAGCAATAGGGATAATCAGCAAAATTAAAAAGTTGATAAGTGGCTCATCAATTAAAGTCCGTGGCTGTACAGTGTACATACATTGTTTAAACCAGAATACTGAAAGAAGGTACTGACCAGTCAATAGATCCAAGCATCCAGTAAACCAATGGAAAGTATGATATCGCATCTAGAAACGCTATGTCGGGTCTTCTTTCCAGCAATAGTATAATTGGATTCAAAGATGTTTTCGATCTAAAATGCGCTCTCAATGGTATGATGAAGTTGTAGATTCCATTGGAGGCATAATCTGCAGCGAGAATGATAGTTTTATTTTGCCATTGGTATTCCTTGGCATTTCTGTAGGCGCAGTGCTCGCAGACCTGGGCCAGCTGGAGACAACACAGCGGCTTCTTCTCTTTCAGAAGGTAGCACAAAGTCGGACTCACGCCAATAAACGGCGATACTGGAGGAAACCCTTTTACAATCCTGAAAAAACATATCATTATGCACCACACTGTACATTTTCGCGATGTTGTTTACGTATTTTGACAAAATTACCATTTTGGGCGAAAGCGCAAAGCTTAAAAAGGTTAAATAGGTAAATAATAAAAAGTCGTAGAAAAGGTTTTGTATAACGTACTACCAACCTACGTAAAGTCATTATTGGGAAAAAGCCAACGTTAAAATGCTTTAAGACTAACGGTAGGTAGTTGTATAATTAACATCGTTACACTTTCCTGTGGCTTTGCCGTATATAGTAGTGCAAAAAGTAGAATTAAACGGCGTGACTTATTCTATAATTGTGTGCTGCTCCATCTCTAAATATGCTAACATACAACATGGATGTCTTCATGCTACAAAAACGACATGACGAATGTGCAGTGGGATTTATAACTACTACGATGCAATATTATTTTACGATATTAACTGGATTATTTACATTACCTTGTAGGGATTAACTACACATGATTGTAGGTTTCTCGAAAGGGTATGTATAGAAAGTACTTAAGTATTATTTTAAGTTGGCAATTACCCAGATGTGGAAAAAAAATCTGTATAAAGTGTAATAGGCGTACGGAGCAAGTAATTCAAGTAATTTATCTTTACATTTAAAATTATAGAAAGTCTTGTACTTGTTCCTTTTCTAATTATTGTAGAATAATCCTTACTTCCGTTATATTACCGTAATATTACGGTTATAAAGGATTATTCTACAATAGGTAGGTAGGTTGTAGGTAGTACACTACAAGACTGGGGAAAATCATAAATGTGAAGTAAAATATCCAGAATTACTCCAATTTAGTACACGCACATTCTATTTTGCCACACTTTATAGTCATTATATTTTCCATATTTTTGCAAATCACTGTAACAAACAGACAGGCTTCGAACACTCTAATACCTTATGCCATATCAAAAATAAATAATTCGATATAATCAGTTGACACGATAATAATTATAGGTAATAATTTACACCAAAAAAAAAACAGACTCCAATCCAATTGTACTTTCGCTATGCCACAATTTGTGGTTTCCGTGAGCCAATGCTTGGTTACCTACAGAAATTACTAAAATCGGCATATGCGTGCCTATCTAACTTATTTGTGACCAACTTAAGGGTACCTGCTTTGAAACAAAAAAATAATTATCAAAATCGGCCGACGTGGTTAAGAGTTACCGGGGAACATACATACTGTTTACGTAAAAAAAACATGCAGGCGAACTGAGAACCTCCTTCCTTCTACGAGTATTTTAGTCGGTTAAAAACTTAGATAAAGCCCCTCTTGTATGTAGTTGTAGTGCGGTCGAATAGGCATTAAAGGCGATCATTTTTAGTACCGTATGTCCTCACTGGCAACGTACACTCTCTAAAAACATTCGCCTTAAGAGGCTGCGGTAATTTGGACAAAAAGACGTGATATTTTTTCTCTCTCTCTATAACAGCTTGTGGAAATGGCTCTGAAGCGAGATGGGTCCATAGTTCTTTAAAAGAGTCTTATCGCTCTTCTTAAGAAAAAACACCACCACGCTTTTGTGCCATAGCTTCTGAAGGGCTCTCAGAACCGGTTTACCTTCTGCTTTCAGAAGCTTCGACGTAACTCCGTCTTCATTCAAAAAGAACAAGGCAGTAGGCCTTGTTCTTTTTAAGGTGGTTGAAATCCTAATCTATCTGAGCGCCTACTCATCTCGTACAAACTGACGTCCGGGATTTCTTCCGTATAATGTCGGGTCAACCTGGCCCTTGGATCTTGGGCTAAGCTTACGACAAATTCGTGCGTTGTCTAAGTGTATGTCTATAAATCACACAGAAGCCCAGTCTTACACGATATGATTCTGCCATCCCCTGTTTTCAGCTTCGCCAGTTAGTTTTTGGAGCCTTTGTTTCGCTAGATAGCCTCTTTTTAATACACTTAATATTAAATTAGCGCAGGTCGCGAGTCAAATACCGAAATATGTTTGTTGAGCCGCCGGTACAGTAACTGCATAGCATTGTGAATGGAGTCCAGAACCAAGTCGCGTCTTTTTTCATGAGCTTAAGGGTACGATGAGAGATCATTTTGGTACCTTTCTAACGGCGAGTATTAAAGGACTTACTCGTAAATCTCAACGTTTGGACAGTTTCCATGACCGTGTCATATTGGTTAATGTCGTTGCACTCACCTAGCTATTCAAAGTGATTCTGGAAATCAAGTTGAAGCGTAGCCTTCATAAGTCAAGAGCCTTCGAGACTGATATTAAGGTTCAATGTTTCTCTCACCATCCGGTGATCGCAATACGCAATAGGTACATTATATACATCATATAAAAAAAACGAAGACTTACCGGGAAATTTTGTAAGTATTAGACCTATTAAACGATCTGGTGACAATAAAGTAAACGAAAGCCTGTGGTACAATCAAGAGCAAAAATAAATTAACACTTTTGCATCTTATGCTATTACGATAAGGTAAAAAAGTGTTAACTACTTTTGCTGTTGACTCTACAAAGATGGCATTGTAAAATAAAAACTGTGTCACACTGACATTTTAATGATTTTCTACAGCGTCGACCTGGGCAGCGTGGATCTACTGAACTACTAACATTTGTATACGTATGATAGCTGTCCAAAACGGATTCAGCGGAAGATTCATATAACTTTACATTCCTGAATAAGAATATGCAATCAACTCAATGCAACTTATCTTTTGACTATCAAAATTATAACACTCAAGAGCAATGAAAATCAGTACCTAATCGTTTAACTTATGCGGTATTTTTACACAAAGTTTATGAAAATGAATAAATACAATCGAAATTGTGGCCCTTTGGTCTTGCTTGTTTAATGGCAAAAGTTGAATTTGTTATGCGGGTTTAAGTTTTATGAATAAGAGGGGCTAATGTCTATTCGATAACGCCACACCTACATACTCTAGGGGGCTTTACTTACTCTCCATTTTTTTTAAGTACCTATACCTATATGACACGACAAAGGCCTCGAAAATATCTGCTGATACAACCGTTGTAGTGTTGAGCTGCATCATTACGTTCAGATGCCTCGAAGACAAAAAATGGAGATGAACGTGTTCGTCAGTCAGTTATCACGTAAATCGGAGGGAGAGTGGATGAGGTCGGTCGTGTATGGAGTGAAGACGGGCGAGTGTGTCGTGTAGATCCGTGGGAAGGTTGCGGTTGTTCGCTCACCTGGTGAAGTCGTTGCGCCAGGCGCTGTGCGGCGTCTCGCTGCCCGCCAGTGAGGAGAAGCTGCTAGTGGTGACGTCATCGCTGGAGGCAGAACGGGACGGGCCGACGGGCCGGAGTGGGATATATGCTCAGGGGTTTATACACATACACACAATGCACACAATTGCATAAGAAAAAATTAACAAACCTATTTGTATACTACTTAGGTATTTTTACAATAGGTATCGTTGGTAGTTGCGTGATACAAAGATAAGAGTCTTGCAAGAGTGCAGAATACTAGACAAAAAACAAAGTACATCAATGTTTCTTGTATTTTAATTCATGTGCACCGTGTTTTGCTCCATAACTAAGTCCGCGACCTTGGCTATTATACGGTGCGTCTTACTGCAATGCGACACGAAGATAAACTAACAACTGCCTTAAATATTGTAGGTTGGACATTTTCCTGAAGGGAGACATTATAATTTTAACGCTATGTTGCCTAATAGTTCGGTTCATCAGATCGCTTACCCTTTTAGGCTCTCCAATATTTGACGACGCAATCAACCCTTAGGCGCCTTCCTGACTTGTCGATGCGGGGGCGGTACGATATGAGAAAACTGTCAGCTGTCAGTGTCAACCGATACTAATGCAGTACTGCCCCACTTCTGCGCATGTTATTACTACAGCACAAACATATTACTGACAGTATTTCGTCGAGTGAGGAAATCTCACATCGGTAAATTCATGTCAAAGAGCAAAATACCTATGCTATGACTATGACATATCGCTCCCGCCCCGCCCAATCAGGAAGTCGCCTTATATTTATTTAAACTTAAATCTTTTTAAGTGTACCTCTTTCCTATTGTTCGAACTAAACCCCCATATGGCCCTTTTCATTATTTGTTTTTATTTATTCACCCCAAAATTTACATATATACTTAGAAACTGTCCGATTTGGAAATTTTCATCCATCCTTTCATCAATCGGTGACACCTTTTAACAATAACCAAAATTCTAAATACTCGTTTAGATTCAAATTCCTGGGTCCAAGCCGTTCGCTCCTCGTCGAGCGTGGCGCTGCTGGCTTTCTTGTCTTCCGCCTACAGCTCGCTGTCTCTTGTCGGTATCATTCAAAATCCCCACAGATATCCGTCATTCAGATAGCGAGCTTGGCGGATGCCGAGAAGGCCTGGTGTGAGTCTTGTCCTGGAGAGGACGCCCCGGCTGCCAAACACAACCGGAGTTACCAGAGTGCGTGGGATACCCCTCGGCTTAAGGCAGCCCTTGCAGCTCTCCTCTAAAATCTGAATGATATGGAACGCGCCTGACTTCTCGCTGTTTCCGTTAGTGAGTCCGGCTACTGGTTGAATGCGCTCCCTTCGCGTAATGTGCCCACTGTCCTAGATCTAAACTGCTTGAGGGTAGCGATCTCCCTCAGACTCGGAGCCAGAATTTGTGTTCCGCACACCTGCGTGTGTGGTAAAACTGTGGATCAGCTGTGACGGCAAAGCCTGCCGTGCTACAGGAGGGCCGACTGCATTTACTGCCATAGCACTATAAATGATCTGGTATGTCGGTCGCATGCCACTGCCTCGGTGCCGTCTACCCTAGAACCCACCGGTACGGCAAGAGACGATGGCAAGCGCCCGGACGGAGTCACTTTAGTGCCGTGGCGGCTTGGCAGGGCTTTGGTTTGGGAAGTCACATGTGGCGAGACGTTCGTTTAGTCCCACGTCCAAGGGGTACCTTGGATAGGCCTGCGCTGCGGCTGATCAGGCCCAACCCTCAAGCGCCGCAAATACTCATCATTAATGAAATATTACGAAGTGCGGCGCTTGCGGTAGAATCCTTAGGTCCCTGGTCAGCCGACATGAAAAGCTTTATAAAGGCTTTATCGTCTCGGCTGATCAACGCATCGGGGTATCGCAGGGCTGCTGACCCTTTCCAACGGATCTAAAGGGGTAATGCCGCTAGCGTCCTGGGATCCATGCCACAGGAGAGAGAGCTGGACGCCGTTTTCACTTTGTAATTTACATTTAATTTTATATAAGTTAGTTTAATTACTTTTATAGTTCTTTTAACTTAAATGTTAAATGTTATTTGTAGCACCAAAAAAAAGCAAAAAGTTAGTGATACTGTATTTATAATAATAAGTGCAATCAGTCAACGTAGGGCAGCTTGTGGCGAGCTGTTAGGTTAGGAAGTAGCGACCCTACGTACCTGAATACTCCTGGGGGTGGTCTGTGGGTTGTTTATATGGACAGGTCCCTTTTGGTAGTTCGGTATCTCGTTATTCTCGAAACGTTTAATGTTTGTAGCAGTTAAGGAGTTCATTGGCCGAAATTAGAAATAAAAAAATCATACCCAATGAATGAAATCAATGCTATTGAAGAATGCTCCGTGTATCATCATACCTTGCTGCGAGGTTTAATGTATCTAAATCGGGATATGAATCTATCATAGCAAAAGTGTCGTAGTAAAATATATCACGTGTGTGTAACATACTGGCTGGATTTACACACGTGCTACTGCTACTGTTTGTTTTTGGGCATGAGCCTAAAAACAAAATAATAAAAGCCATGGTACGAGCATGTTGAAAATTACTTATGTGATTCCACACCATTACTATTTTTTTTGTTCCATGTCAGTGGATGCTTCGCCCTGCCTGATGGTAACCGGTCAGCGTTGTATATGGACGCTCGCAATTCCTTGAATAATTTATACACTCCTTTCTTGAAATGTCTCATGATTACCTGATACACTTATTAGGTCTCAAAGTTTGCGAATATTGCAACAATGACTGTCCTGCTGTTGACTGTACTTTTTGACTTGTAAGTCTTATAGTAAAGTTTTGGAACAAAACACAGTACATATCCAAACACAGAATAAACTGCAACAAGTGCTAAGATCAAACCAACGTTCCTCGGGTCTCATAGACGGGATTTTTTTTTCGTGCGTCTTTAATATGGAACAAATTAAAATTTAGTTGTGGTTTTATCTTAGCCTCACTAAATTCTGAATCTAAATTCAATAAACGCATGACCCATTTGTTGTTTTTATTTGTTTACATCAAAATAACTACTCATTGCAACTATATGAGAAATGCTTTTAAATATGCGGTTAAGGCCAGACTCCGATTACGACAGATTCGGTTTACGGCAGATTTTTTAATAGCAGATTCGTGTTAAGGCAGAAATACAATGATCAAGAAAACTGTACAGAGTGCTAAATTTATTGTTAAGGCGAAGGGTAGGGCAAGGCATTCTCCATATAAATGTTTTGCAAGTTTTATTGATTAGTTTTGGCACTATAGCATTTCATTTTATTTTTTGCTTGTACATCTACGAGTATACTATATTAATATTATAAAGCTGAAGAGTTTGTTTGTTTGTTTGAATGCGCTAATCTCAGGAATTAATGCTTCGAATTGAAAAAAGGCTATATAACATCACGCTGCGACCAATAGGAGCGAAGACGCGGACGAAGTCGCGGGCAACAGCTAGTATTGGATATATGTAACAGAAAAATAAGCATATTGACCAAAAATAATAAAGGTAGCGCAAGTACAAATGAAGATAAACGTGCACAAAGTTTGTATGGAAAGAGCTTGCGTACTCCTTCGCCTTAAGTAATTTTATATAGATGTGTAAATTGCCACCAGCTTACGCAGCTTACAGCACGAATTAATATTGATTATTATAATATAGTTAGAGAGCTTACGACACTAAACCTAGTTTGATAAGACTCACAGATGATGTATATATAATTTGTCACGTCATTAATGGAGGAACTGGCGATGCTGCAATGCACAAAAACTGGCAACGCAATTTTTTTTTAATAGAATTCCGGTTTCTAGTATGATGCCAAGTTTAATTCGTTCCTCGAAAAAAAAGAGGGTTAGGGCGGGCTATAGCGTTATCGTAAACGCTTCTTCTCTTCTCCCTATCTTCTTAGGACAGCGAAGGTACCTAGTCGAAAAACCAAAATCTTATCATCTTTTTTATAAAGCTCTGTTCAGACCTTACTTAGAATAAGCGTGCGTTATTCGGAAACCCCTTTATGAAAGATACTCCCAAGCCTAATGAAATGATGCAGACAAAGTTCTGTAGGGTAAAATAATATCATACCCCGCATACAAAATGGACTCGGTGAAATCCAAACGTACACTAACTGTAATTGTAACCCTACGAGTATATAACACCTGCAGGGATCCTTACAATAGCACTGAATTGTTGGATTTGATCTTTTCTCGCAAAGCCGCCTTGTTCACCATTCCGGCGGCCTCTAATGCAGTTATGCCGGAGTCCGCGTTCAGCATATAATAAACGCTTGGTTTCAAAATGAGGTTGGAAAAATGTTAGCAATATTTTAATGGCCATATCTAAATACAGGGTGACTGCGGGGTTATATAGCAACAAAGTAAAATTAGACTTGCCTATTAATTAAGAATTTAACGCAGTAGATTAGAGTGCGTTACGTTAGTATTTTTAGTAGGTGTAAAATAAAAACTATAGTGAGTCTGAAGTTGATTCAATCTTAAATAGCTACCTGAAAAGAAATAATATTAAACAGATTTGGTAACTATGGTGTTGTAATAGAGTATATTTATGCCCCATTGGCTTCACCAGAGACACCGATTTGCCATTTTTGAAAAAAAAAACGTCACAATAAACATTAGGTTTTTGGACCTAATACCGCACCAGATCAATGGTACATTTAAGATTTTTTTTGTGATGGGAAATAAATAATCGATAACAATTCAACCTTGGTTTCTTTTGGTTTTCATACAGTTTTCCTGTCTTGAAATATAAGTCGGAGTCGGGAATACATTTTGCAGTACTTGTACAGTAGTTCCTGAAGGAGTCACAAAAATATCATCTAGAACTTGTTTAGTTTTTTGTTTTTTCACCTGGGTTAATTGCATTTGTAGGATATTCTTACTGCTCGCACTAACGTCGGTTGATACTGTTTGTCTCGAAACTACACTGGTACTCGACCCGGGTCGAATAATAACATTTTGGAATATTATTATCTTGTTTTTTTTGCACTATCACTACTACTGATATAACTTCTTTGGTTTAAAGATATAAAGATATTTCCAGTAATCTTCCGATTCATTTTTATCTACCTAACTAATAAAATTATGAAAAGCAGTGCGATGCTAGGTTGATTTGCCTATTACTCCATATTAGGTCCTTTGACCTAATATCCGCTAGTAACTACGACTTCTTTGTTCAGTGCGGTATTAGGTCTAAAGGCGTAATACAATTATTGTTGTCAAAACTAGTAGCCCTTTATTAAATACCTACAAAGGTATATATGTCTCTTTTGTACAATAAAGAATCTACAAGATACGAGTATACGCTTCGCACGGGAGCGAGTACACCGTTTTTGGTCCCGCACTGAGTGTGAGTCGACGTATTGGGCTTTTAGGCCTAGTACCGCAGCGAACGTGTTAAGCGTACTTCAAAAGTTTTTCAAAGTGTGACCCGTTTTGCAGTAGACACAGAGATTAATTTTCAATGTGCCAAGACAAAAATGATTTTGCATTTACTACAGTTTCAAACGCTACAAGAACTCGCTGGTGGAGTTCTTCAACGGTGTTGGACTCCTGTTCATATACCAATCTTTTAATTTTACCCCAGAGAAAGAAATCTAACGATAAGGTTGGGAGTGTGAGGAGGTCACGCCACAGGTCCGCCACGGCCGATCCAACGTTGCACTGTTCATCGAAATAATCTCGTCCTCAGTGTTCAAAGTGAGCCGGTGCATGCTGATAGTATAAATTATGTAACGGCACTTTTCCCAGTAATTCAGGCACAAGTCGTGTCAACATATCAAAGTACTTAGTGGCATTTAATTTCCATTCTATGAAATAAGGCCCAATGACAACATGGTTTACAATTAAAGCCCAACAATTCAAGATGAATCGCACCTGGTGTGCATTCCTTCTTGGTAAATGTGGGTTTTCAGCTGTCCAAAAATATTCATTATGCATGTTGAACAGCCCAATACGAGTAAATATGCCTTCATCCGTTCAATAAATGTTAATTTCTTGGTTTTCTAAAATCCAATGCGACATGTTCATTTTCGAAGGAAAATCGTTAGCCGAAATATCCTGTGCCGGTTGGAAATGGTATGGATATAGCCGCAACCTGGTTGCTTTGACAAGAAGAGAGCCCTCTGGCATTAAAAAAACTGAATCTGCCGTAACCAGAATCTGTTCTTAACCCGGCGTCAGTCAGGTTGGGTCATAATGACCCGTGATTTTTTTAATTGCCAGTACCGTTATGATTATACATGTGACGTTGCTGCTCTTCTCAGTAGCTGCAGTTAAAACTCCGATTCACGCGTAAATAGTATTTTCTACATATGTGAGTTTTTCTATAAGGCTCAAAATTTTATTTTTATATTGCTTAGATTACACAAAATGTATATATTGTTATAGATTTTATAGTTTGACGGTAAATGCAGAATACTTACCTAATACGGCTCAAATTTTATTGTTTTTTACCAAAATATAATAATGTAAGAATAGGATATATGATTTAAGCCTTTCGGACCATATGGTTGAATTCTTATAAAGTTGGATTCTAAAAATGTTGATTTTTCCAGAATGTTGATTTTTTTAAGTTTCGCAAAATGTTGAATTCTCGTGAAGTTGAATTGCCAAAACGTTGAATTTCCCAGAATATTGTTTTTTTTTTAAGTTTCGCAAAATGTTGAATTCTCATATTTCGGCTTTATATTTTTGCTAAATATTTAATGGCAGGTTTAACACGGGTGCGAAACTCTACGCGTGCAGGTCCGATAACTGTTTCTCAGATTATTAATTGTATTTCATTTCCATGCTGTTAGAACATTTTTCGTAAAATATAATTACTCTTTTCTATTAAACACGTAAAGCTGTAAGTCTTTTGTTGTTTTGACATATCCACACATATCAACTTTTTGAAAATTCAACCTTAGGCAAATTCAACATTATGGGAGTTCAACTTGTTGTAAATTCAACTTTCTACAAATCCAACATTTTACGATTCAACATGCTGTAATTTCAACATAATGAGATTCAACATTCTGGGAAATTCAATTTTTTGAGAGTTCAACTTTATGAGAATTCAACTTTATGATTCAAAAGGTTATTTTCATTAATTTCCTTCAAAACGAAAATAAAAACAAAGATGACTAAAATCCGGGTCTACAAAGAATCAGCTTACAGTGGATGTAACAATTTCCTACCATGCTGACGCCGGGTTAACCGAATAATAGGGAAAATGTATATGAAACAATCCGTTTACTGATATGCATGTGACCATATAACTAATATAAAAAGCAATGCCAAAATAAAACAATGAAAGCTAAGCAATAAAAACACTTACATGTAAGAACAATTAGGAACAATGTATTGTGCGGGAGTCATGCAGCTTGCGTGATCCTGTTCTGCTATCTAGAATGACTGTACAGGCTAAAACAAGGATAACAAAAACAATAGTTCTCTGTGTCACAGATATAGGAAATAAAACGGAAGCAATGAGTGTCTTGGTTTTTGTGGTGAGAATTGAAGAGATTGAAGTGGGTATTTAAAATTCATTATGCTCATTATTTTGTACTAAAGTTATAAAAAAATGTAAGTGAGAGAGAGAGTGAAACGGCGTTTATAGCGTGCATGTAGATGCAGTGAAGCGAGTGGCATGGGGATACTTACGCGATTTTCTCGGAGGGCGAGCGCCACGGTACGTCGTCGTCGAGCTCATCTTCGCTCTCATCGGGTTCCGCGTCGTCGTCGGCCGCGTCGCTCGGGATGTTCAGGCTGCTCGTCACCATGTCCGGCACCGGTAGTATCGACGGCCGCCTGCTGCCTGTGATCGTGTCAAGTAAAATACCAGGCTCATCTTCACTGGCAAAATGTACCACTTTGTCGATTCTTATATGAAATGCAGGAAAAACGTCTATCTTGACTTTTTCCTATATATCATATACTTCGTCTGTTAGGCCGCGTTAACCACACTTGTAACTGCGCGCGAATTCGCGCACGCTTGTCTTTACAAGTGTGTGTGTATCCATACGGTTTGACAAGCATGCGCATCCGCCGAAATTTCGCTTGTGCGTAAACGCGGCGTTAACGGCACGTACAAAACCGTAAAATAATTATCCTTTATAATCATACCATACCTCGGCGGTAATTCAGGGCATCTGGACTGAGGAAATTAGTATTATCTGGTTTGGGCAATAGTAGATGACTGTCCGTGGCACTGTCCGTGCCGGGTGAGTCTTTTAGGCACGTCCTCGAGTCAGAACCAGATGTGCCTTCGCCGTATTTCGCTGTGTACGACATGAATGGGTATATTAACACAATTATAATTATTATAATATAATATATACAAGTAGCACTTAATTATAATCATAATTTTATGTGTAAAACGTAGAGAGTGACAATGATATGTAGGTCAATGTTATGTCGAATGAGTTATAAATTAGTAATAAAATGCATCACTTTTAAAAAATTTGAGCGGATTACCAGGCATCATAAATCACGATCTACTTTACATTAATACCAAGAGCCACACAATCTACGACAGTAAAATGTCGCTATAGATACATAAACACAACAATGGATTAGGATCGAATTGGAAGGTGTCACGTGGCGCATGGTTACAAATGCTACAATGCCGGAAGAATTACTTCTGTTATATTTATCGTGAGTTTCTTATGAGAACAATGCACCAAGTGGTCGATGTTTCTTACATGTATTATCTTGTAATACAAGGTGTCTGGTAGAAGTATCATATTTTTTATTGTTACTTTTTTAGGGGAAGTGCAAGGGTGGTGCAGTTCTGTGTTTTGGTATTGTGAACATTACGGATTATAGACACCATTAAGCGTGGGTAAGTAGAGTATTTATCGGTATCGCTATTATCGTTTAAAATAACCTACTACATTTTACTAGTTCAGTGAAACTGATGGCTTCTTCCATTTTGACAGTATTCCAAATATTTAATAATAAATAACTTGTTACAGGGATGTTGATAATCCAGCATAATTACATGGGATGCTATTCAACTGATAAAAATCAACTTTTGGTGTACTACTTGAGAGGAATCTACGTGAAAATACGACCATCGACCATCCATTTTGGTGTACCATTTTAGAGAAATCACGCTTCGTTTAGGTGTAGTATGAAAGAACATTCTTAATGAGCTTCATATTTTTAGACAACATTAATTTAATTAATTTTTTTTATTGCTACCCATGGTGATCAGAAGTGTTTTCTACAAAATCGTGCCAGTGATGGGTCTTGTAATCGTAAATAATTTTATTTTATATTTATGTCTTTTATTAATTTTCAAAAAAAATATTCTGCCACCGAACACCCTGTATGTTTCTGCGTCTAGGGTTACCAGACAGTAATTGAAAAAATTAGTGAGAGGAGTGAGACATGTTACAATGACATTCGTCAAACAAATCTCACAAGTCTAGATTTATTACCGCTGGTAACCGTATGCACTATACTCGTACCTAATTTGTAACAAAAATATACACAAACCAAGCATGCAAAATATAAAATTCCTTAACTTTTTAAAGGCCGGACGACATTGTATATTTATAGCTTTTAACTTGTAAATTTTATGGTACCATACTTTTGCACTTGAATGTACTTAATATACACCGCGTAAGTAGGTACCATTTTGTGTACTTAGTGTCACATATCAGACGACGGCGATTAAAAGGTCAACGCTTGAGAACTATTCAATGTGACATGACAAAGAGGCATGTTCATTGTTAACAGTCACTACGTCTGAATTGGGTAGTTTAACAACCTATTATTACCCCCCTCATGTCCGCCCATAGAAAACAGGCATTCACTTTTATTTTCATTTAACTTATTTTGGCCGTTACGAGTAAACTCGGACCGGTCCAACTTCGGAAACAAAGCTTACGAACATACGAATTTCTGGATTTCCCGCTCTTCTCCTCTACAGGTCGCATTTCTCAACCGATTCTCGTGAAATTTTAAGAGCAGGTTTAATTTCTAGTTTTTAAATAAACAAGCGTTACAGACAGAGTTACATTCTGGTCCGATACCCAAAAATATAAAATTATAATTGTTGACGACACTGTTGAAGGTTTCATTTTATTTAAATCCATTGCAATGGAATTCAACAGTAACTTTGCCTGTTCTTTAAATATTTCTTGTATAAAGTTAATCTATCTATGATAAATTCATGACCTAAATGCATTTAAAACAATAAGATTAGTCGTATAATAAGCTCACTCATCAGACTTGAACGGGCTAGGCAGGTGTTAGATACGAGTGTGACAATTTTAGGCAACGGGCAAATTACATTTATTTTTCAAAAATTCAGACTCTGCAAAACGAAACAGTAAACATTGAATAATAATCAGGCATTAAATACTATTGTTTTAAAAAGCATCGCCATGTGTTTTAGACACCGACACGGACAAAAAGTACAGTCAGAAGCAAAAGTAGCTACATGGGCAAAGGTGCTCTTATTACGATAACTTTGTTCTCTACGTACGCGTGGTTATACTGCTGCTGACTGTACACAGCACATAAACGTAAAATTAGCCTGTTTGATATGATCTTAATTTTTTTAAATAGTTATTTCAGTTGACTGGTAAGGTGTTATTTTTGTTTTAAAAAGCATCGCCATGTGTTTTAGACATCGACACGGACAAAAAGTACAATCAGAAGCAAAAGTAGCTACATGGGCAAAGGTGCTCTTATTACGATAACTTTGTTCTCTACGTACGCGTGGTTATACTGCTGCTGACTGTACACAGCACATAAACGTAAAATTAGCCTGTTTGATATGATCTTAATTTTTTTAAATAGTTATTTCAGTTGACCGGTTTAGGACCGGTATCGTAACTGATGCACGTCTCCCTTATTCTGATTTTGAAAGACTTTCGGGTGCTCACCAGTTAACGGCTTGTGTTATGTAAATTATTTTGTTATTACGCAGCAGATTTATATGATGTACGTTATCGTAGTACCATTCCGCAGACGGCGGAAAAAGCCTTTCGCGGAGAGGTTGATTTTGCCGGACGACGCAAGGCGATATTTTACATAATATATAGACGTCAGACCCTAGTTCGCCTTCCCTGCTCTATATATTCTTTAAAAGGATACGGCGTGGCTCATAATGCCCCACTCAATCAGTATACTAATTCTAGAGTTGAAAATGGAAAATATTAAATAATCAGTCGTGATGTTATTATGTATGTCTAAGTCGTCTAAGAGGAATATAGGTAATTGCCTTCTGCGCCCTCTATTAAATTCGACGTGAATTTGTTGATCTTGCGCTTCTCTGTCATTCTACAAATGCCACTGATTAAAATGCAAACGAGCAAGAGTATTTACTGCCCGGCTAGTATGATAGCTTATACCGTCACGTTATATGGCCAAAATGTGAAGAAAAGAAAAACAAGTTTTGATATTTACGTTAATATTAGCTTGAAAATATACTTATGTCAGTTGTCGTCATTTCAGCTTATGAAATAATAAAATAAAATATCTTTCTTTAGCCTCACAAAGGGATGCATAATTTTTTACATATGAAACAAAAAGATCCTTATTCTAATCATCATCGCTATCTTAAGTAACGGTAACACAAATTCCGTGTTTCAAGAAAAAAAAAATCGTATGGTTCTCTTATAATACCAATCACTTCTCCATTGCGATTTGGTACAAATATTTCGGATTTTCCGAAAATATTTTGTTAATGGCATGCTTTTTAACCCCCGACGCAACAAGAGGGGTGTTATAAGTTTAACGTATCTGTCTGTGTATCTGTCTGTGGTATCGTAGCTCCCAAACGGATGAACCTATTTTCGTTTAGTTTTTTTTTTGTCATAGATAATTTTATCCCGTGTGTTCTTAGCCATGTTTCATGAAAATCTGTTCAGACTTTTTTGAGATATTGAGGTTTGAAATAAAAATGTCAAGGTTTTTGCAACTTTTCTAAGTAGTAGTTATTAGATAACATTTTTATTTGATGTCACAGATTTGAATTCATATTATACAAAAAAAACATGTCATGTCGCTTTACTATCAAAACTTTTTTTTAAATTCCGTTTTATAGATAATTTATTCTCAAGTTCTGTAGTAGAGTGAGATATTATTTGAAGAGAGTCTAATAAAATGCAACTCAATTGGGTATTCTTTTAATTATGTCAAAGTTACAGTCCGTTTAAGCCTACAGATTAGTATATCTGAAAAAATATTCAGTAAGGTTTACCTATATTTAGAAATGGTGATGATGATTAGAAGAAGACAGTTTTTGGTTTACAAGTTGGAATGGCGACAACTGACATAAATATATTTTCAGGCTAATATTAATGTAATAATAAATAAAAATAAATAAATAAATAAATATTAGGGACAATTTTTACACAAATCGAACTAGTCCCATAGTAAGCTCAATAAGGCTTGTGTTATGGGTACTAGACGACGATATATTTAATAGATATATACTTAAATACATAGAAAATATCCAAGTCTCAGGAACAAATGTCTCTGCTCACCACAGAGACAAATGCCCTTACCGGGATTCGAACCCGGGACCTCTAGCTTCGGAGGCAGTGGCACTACCAACTAGGCTTGAGATATTGAGGTATGTAAATGTGAAAAATTGTTTTATTTTTTTTAAATGGTGTAAGAAAAAAAGTAACAAAACACAACCAAAATAATGTTTTAAATTTGACACTTTTGCTTTTGGTTTTTAAATATCAAACTAATAGAAGGTTAAAGAAGGCTTTTTTAGACATGACATTTAGAGTGCTCACTCCTTCATAAATGTAAAAAAATTTTTTTTTGAAATTTTGCACTTACCTTTTTTTTACAGAAATGTTAAAGATGGATACTCAATTTTCTTACAGGACATATATACAATTTAACTAACCATAATGAAAAAAAGATAGTATGATAAATTTAATAGTTTTAGAGAAAAGTCATATTTCATGAAATCGGATTTTATTTTTTCCCGGTTGAACCACTAGGAATGTTTCAACAAAACTTGGCACAATAGTACTACTAAATGTAAGTAACTGTAGAAAAAGAAATCAGCTCTTAATCACAAAAGGGCATTTTTTCTTGCCTTATCCTGCTACGGCCTTTGCTCAGTATGTTTAAGGCAAAAATAATTAATTAAGTTACCAGCACAACTGATCTTCCGCGATTTAGGTTTCACAGTTGGTCCAGACAGGGCCGGTATTCTATCAGACAAGTTCGATAGAAGGGGTGTGTCTTTCCATGTCTCAGTCCTCTCGGTCAGTCATGTCTCTATCTTTCAGAATCAGAATGACGAGAGTCGTTAACATTTGAATATTTTGTTCCCTTTTGTCAATTAGACCGCTGAGTCAGCGTTCCATCTGCACCAACGCTTGCCTAGTCTAAAATTTACTTCATGTGCGTACATATGTGTTAGCTACTCTCCATTGCCTCGTTTCATAGGCGCAGCCAGCCAAAAAAGTGTTTTGCCAGTTTTGAACTTAAGGTACAAATAATAGAGTCGAAAAGTGGTAGACCACTTTCCTCGCTTACTGTACATTAAGCGCCGGGCCATACTGCTGCGTGCGCAGTGAGCAGTGTGGCCTGGCTTGGCCATAAGTGTACTGTAATAATATATAACACATTGAAATTAACTATCGAAACTTAACTAAGAAATCTGTTTTTAGAATGGATTAATGTAATACATTCTGGAGTGTTTCGGTGGCTCAATAATAGGCTGAGAACGGATAAGTTACGCATGTAAGCACTAGCAAACTCTTTCTAGCAGTTTATTGAATTTTGCAAGATAACATTTTCAAATTATTTATTGAATTTGCAATTTTCTGGTACATACATATATTAGCTCAATTTAACTTTTTTTTCTGTATAGTAATATATATGGTGTTTTTTCTAGAGACTATTATCTAAAATTATTACCGATATTCATCCCGTTTCGGTGTATTCCTTACTTTAGTGTTTCAACTGTCTAATAAATAAAGAATAAGGTATTAAATAAAAATATGTTCCAGAAGGTTTCTGTTAGCTCAAAGTAACTGGATTCTGAGGTCAACTCTAAGGGCACTCTAATAAATATTCCAAACCTGGGCACCTACTATACTGTCAATTGTAAACTGTTAACAATAATTTCTCGTTTGGAACATTCATTATAAGGGCAGCAAGACAGAGAGCGACTTAAGCAAATGCAATATAAAGTAGACCGAATACACGTGTGGAGAAGCGGTAGTTGAAGTTGTATTCGGTGTACTTCGCGTGTTTATCCAACTGTGACACTCACAGCCAGCGACAGTTAACTTAGCGGATGATACAGTATTAGCTTGGTTGATGCGTGATGGCGATGCGTTTGGTGTGGAACTCGCGGGAGCTTGGAGAATCACTTGTGGGAGTTCGTATTGAGCGACGTTACTACCGTCAGTGTTTTTCTGCTGGCCAGAGCCCTCCTCCAGGTCGCCGGGCTTCTTGTCGTTCGAAAGCAGACTACATGCAGTTTGATCTTTCGGTATAGCAGGTTTGTTCTCGATTTGTTTGTCAGATATAACAAATGCAGAATTTTCTTCTTTTGTTATACTCATATAGTAACAGGTGTCGCTACTTTTCATGATATGACGAGGCCCAGGATTTAACAGTATGGTTTCCTCATAAAATTCGGGTAATTCAGCCGGACGTACCCCCACTAAGGCCACACCGTACCTTAAATGCATTTAAACACATTATTAGCTATCTTAAATTTCTCAAAAAATATTGTATTTGTATTTGTTTATTCGTGTCTCACACAATAAACAAAAAAAAACTATTCCTAATTACTATCCCCCTTATTCATAAAATTTAACGAAGGCCTGTTAACTAAAATTTGTTATGTCCCTTTCTCACAAACAAATGTCAAAGTGACAGATAATGACAAACAATCTTTAGCGGGTTGTTAACTAATATAGGTTTGATGGACGTTTATAAATAGGCAATAGGGTATATCTATAATTCAGTTTTAAAAAATAAATAAATATACACATACTTTCTGTGAGAATGGAAACTTGCGTATGTGAAGCTTTTCCCTTCGTATTCTGCAAAAAAACGACTGTCTCCCAAAACAATGTGATAAATCTCATTTCCAGAACATTTCCCGTACAGCCGATGCCATTCTTCTGGGGACTGTTGTCCTTCCCTGGCAGGAAAAATATACGACTTTTGTCAGTTGTCAATATGGCATAAGGATCCAATTAAAAAGGCGCCTTTATACACTACTAGCAAAGCACTTAATTTTGCCAGGGAACGCCACACACTTAGTTACCGTGGTTGCTGCTACTTACTGGCCTCTGCTCGTGTGGAGCAGCAGCGTCACTAGAGTAGACGCGCCGGGGCAAGTGCAGTTGTTTGCTAGCAGAGCGTACTTAAATTCATCTTCGCACACAACGAACTCTGCAAACTTAACATGTAATTTGTTCTCCGGCCTGAATATTTGCACATACTGTGGAACGTCTGGTGCAAAATCTTTAACAGCCCAAGATCTGTTGAAACAAGTTAAATTGGCAAATAGCATCATAAATTATTGTCACATTGATCGACTCGATGACAGAACATAAATCGGCGATAGGTTGGACAGATATGTAGTAGTTAATGAAAATTAAAAACCGTGAAAATATGGAGTACTTAATTTATTCGATTGTGTTTTCGGGTAGATACATAAGGTATCAGGAATGTTTGAAATACCTGAGTATGGTGTGCTCGTCGGCGGCGGTCTTGTCAGCGTAGTTCCTGGCCGCGAGAACAAAGCAAGCCTCGGCCTCGTTCATGCGGGCTCGGATCAGGTCCGTGTCCTTTAGGCACGAGCCTTGTATATAAATAACGCGTTGAGCCCAAATCGGCACCTTAAAAATGAAACGAAACATTAGTTTTATCTGACTTTTAAAAACGAAGCTTTCTACCTTAAGGTGTGTTTAGGAACATGAGTTTTGGTTGCTTGTGTCTGGTTTAATCAATGGCATTTAGCCCAGTTGGTGGACACTGCCTAAGAAGCTAGAGGTCTTGGGTTCGAATCCCGGTAAGGGTATTTGTTTCTGTGTTGACCAAAAACATTTGTTCTGAAGACTTGTATGTTTTCTATGTATTTAACCCTTTGAACACCATTCTTCATAAATGTAAGTGACACTTACACGTTAAGTTGTCTTCAAGAAGAGATTAAATATGAACCTTAGCGTAAAGCACGAAGGTCACTTTAACAACGTACGTCACACGTACTACATATAGTCGCTTCTGGCGCCGTTGGCACGACAATACGCGACGCCTTTAGGCGTACTTGGCATTCAAAGGGTTAAGTATAAATATATCATCGTCTAGTACCCATTACCCAAGCCTTATGGAGCTTACTATGGGACTAGTTCGATTTGTGTAAAAGAATGACCCTTAATTTTATTATTTAATCATTTTACCGTTTTTTCAGTTCATTGTCATTTTCACCCATTGCCGTAGAAGGAAGTGTATGTACGAGTATGTATTGCTTTATTGTACAAATGTAATATATATATATTGTAATTATTGTACAAAAAAATGGCAAATAAAGAAAAAGTGGAAGTACAAAGGCGAGCTTGCCCCTTTAAGGGATCTCTTCCAGCTAACCTTAAAGGAAGTGTAATGAAGTTTTGAATTTAAATTCGTCTGTTTAATCTGCTTAAAGCTTTTAATGATTTTACCGAATATAGTTATGTATCTATAGAGAGTCTTTAGTCTCTTTTCGTAGTTCGTATTCGTCTTGCTTGTTGCGGTTAGTGGAATAGTATGTACATATGGCAGTACGAAATTATTAAGTTATTTTAATTACATTAAATAGAATACGTATTACCTGTAAAATCATTCTCATAGTGGTGTCTAGTTCCATTGGCGATAGTAATACCACATAGTAATCTTGTAATAGAGGATGAGCATAAAATTCGTTAAGGAAATCCATGATAGTGTCGGCGTGGAGTGTAGTGGAACACACGACGACGTGTTTCTCGGACTGAGCGCGGTGAGAGGAGTACGACCCGCCTAGTTTCTGTCTTTCCATCCAAGTGAAGGCTAGCTGCTCGAACTGCAAGCGATAAAAAATAAAAAATTAGCGAATAACAAGAGCCGGTAAGGTTTTATTACCATTCGAGATTTCGTCTGCTTGAACCTATTTTTCGTTTGAAGTTGAATTACGGATCTGCCTGTCGACATTGCGAAATTTGAACCGGAATTGCGGTAAACCGGAAAAGGTATAACTCGAAAAAAATTGTGTCGTACATTTAGTAAATCGTTGTTCCGGTACCTTAAAAAAGGTTCGATTGTTATGGTGTTTTGATATGTTCTAAAGGGCTATATATTCATGGTTTTTGTCTCTCCAGCTCTATATCTTTCTCCGCCATTTCGGAAAAAGTGACACTTTTTTCTGATTTTTACCTTTACTGTCGTTAAAGTCCATTCTACTGTTAATCGTGGTTCTGAAAAAATGTAGAATACAAAATTTTCTAAAACTTTTGGGTTCAAAGATTTTTGCCACGACCTCTGGGGACGAATATGGGGAGCTAGCATTAAAAATTGCTGCATTTTTTTAGTATTCCTTCCATGTTTTAGTGCATTTTAGCGCAAACTGTAGTTCGGCAATATTGTAAATCACAAAATTTGCTGTTACTTTTGGCTTGAAATATTTTTTCCATGCCCTCTGGAAACGAAGATATGTAATCATCTACGAAGAGTTACGATCGAAAACTGCTACATATGTCCAGTTTTCATCCCATATTTACGTTTGAGGGCATTTGAGCACAAACTGTAGTACTGCAATCTTTCAGAAGACGAACATACATACATATAATCACGCCTGTTTCCCAGAGATCACGGATTACCATCTAAGATCCTCATATACAACTTTCACTGCAGCGAATCATGAATGAACTCTCAAAACATTCTTCATGCGTGCGCGTCGATTTAGGGTACCTCTTGAACTGGCGTCTCTGTAGAAGACAAAATTATCTACAAAATAAACGTTTCTACCATACCTAGTAATAGTAATATAGAATGCTCAAGAGAGGTTTAGCTCATACCTATACATTGTAAAATTTGTGAATTTCAAACCCTCGCATCGCAGAAAATGGAGTTCAAATATTGACGTGAAAGGTCGCACAACTTTTTTTTTTTTTTTTTTTTTTTTTTTACTCTGGATAGGTTTGCGCTTGACCACAAATCACCTGATGGTAAGCGATATTGTGGTCTAGGATGGAGCGCGCTTACCTAGTAAAAACCGGTTCACTCTCGTCTTGAAGACCGTAAGGTTGTAGTTTTCAGGGAACAAGGATTCCGGCAAGGAGTTCCACAGCTTGGCTGTTCTCACAATAAAGGAGGAAGCGAAACGCTTCGTGCGAGTTTTTGGAACTGCCACCGTAAAACGATGTCGCCTTGCCGTATCCCTGGTCGTCCGATGGTAGAAGGGAGCGGGGGGTATTATACTGTGCAGTTCATCAGCACACTCCCCGAAATGCAACCGATAGAAAACCGAAAGACTAGCAACTTTGCGGCGATGTTCTAAACTGTGCAGTTTCGCATTGCAAAGAGAGTCCTTTCCTATGAGCTTCCTGGCACGTTTCTCGATTGTTTCCAACGCCTCAAGCTGGTATTTAGCCGATCCATCCCATAAATGCGAACAGTACTCCATGCACGTTCGTACCTGTGCTTGATATAAAGTAAGCAACTCTTTCGGCTTAAAGTACCGTCGCACTTTTGAGAGGATGCCCAGCTTTTTTGCAGCTAACTGAGCCTTAGACTCAATGAAGGAGCCAAAGTTGAGAGTCGGAGACAATGTTACACCTAGAAGCTCGAGGCGGTCGGTAATCGGCACGGTTACATCTCGGAAAGTAGGGGCCAGGTCAAATGGCCTCTTTTTTGCGGAAAAAAGACACGCCTGGGTTTTTGCGGCATTGAACCCAACCAGATTGGCATCGCCCCAATCGGAAACTGCCTTGAGAGAAAGGTTCAAACGCTCAACCATGGCTTCTCTGTGAGACTGGATTTCGACCGCACTGGCTCGCGCTGTGGATATATAGCTCTCTACGACAGTGCTGTCGTCCGCGTACCCAATGATACCAGGATTTAGCAGGTCGTTGATGTGGAGCAGAAAGAGAGTCGCAGAGAGCACTGACCCCTGGGGGACACCGGCGTTGACAGCCATTAGATCTGACGAGCAGCCATCAATGACCACTCGAATATATCTATCCCTCAGAAAGTCCGATATCCAAGCACAAAAACCAGCCGGCAGACCATAAGAAGAAAGCTTGCTTAAAAGGCCGTCATGCCAGACCCTGTCAAAGGCCTTAGAAATATCAAGAGAAACCGCTAGAGCTTCTCCGTAGTTCTCAATGGCATCACTCCAGATGTGTGTGGCGTACGCTAGAAGATCCCCAGTGGACCGATTTCGGCGAAAGCCATATTGGCAATCACTAAGGAGGTCATTAGATTCTAGGTACGCCAGGAGTCTATTGTTCAGGACACGTTCCATACTCTTGCAGAGAATGGACGTGACCGAAATGGGCCTATAGTTAGCAGGGTCAGCGCGGCTGCCCTTCTTGGGTACAGGCTGCACATTAGCAAGCTTCCAAGATTTAGGAACTATACCAGACTCAAGGGAAAGTCGAAAGAGGCGTGTCAGCACAGGAGCCAACTCAGGTGCACAAGTCCTCAGTACAATGGCTGGTATACCATCGGGGCCACTGGCTTTATTCACGTCAAGATTGCGTAGCACTCTTCGTACCTCCTTTTGGCGAATGATAATTTCCGGCATGGCTGTCGGGCAGCCAGAAGGTGCAGGAGGTGAGGCGCTACCAGCATCCAGACGCGAATTCTCCGCAAACATAGAAACAAACAAGTTTGCTTTCTCGTCCGCAGTGTGGGCCAGCGACCCATCAGGTTTTAGCAGTGGAGGCAGTGAGGGGCGGCAGAAATTCCCCTCGACCGACTTAGCCAGGGACCAAAAAGCTTTACTACCCGCGGGGTACGAAGCTAATTTACTCCCTACGCGGCTTATGTGGTCGAAGCGGGCCTTCTGAAGGACCTTTTTGCAGGACTTGGCAGCCTTATTAAAGGCTTTCTTCCTCTGGCTAATATCCTTAGCCTTGCGGTATCGAGCATCAACCCAGGCAAGGTATGCCTCGTGCTTCAGCGCCTCTGCGCGTCCACATTGAGGTCCAAACCAAGGGCGAGTTTTGGCGGACAGACATACATCAGAGTATGGAATAAAATATTCCATACCCAGTCGGAGTACATCCGTCACGGCATCCGCACAGGTTGAAGGACTGCCAGAAGAGAAGCAAACTGACTGCCAAGGATAAGATGCAAAGAAGGACCGCATCTCCTCCCAATCAGCTGACCTGTATCGCCACATCCGCCGACTGCCCCTAGGGCTGGGGTCGGATGGGGAATAAACGGATACAGACTTAACTTAGTGAATGACACATGATAATCAGGCATGGGATAAACAATTTGATTATAGGATATAATATCCGTGTAGACTTTGGGGACGGGCTCGAGGGTCATAAGAACGTTTTTTGTTAGGAGGGTTTTGGGTTTTGGTGAAGTCTCCACCCTATATGGGTATTGTATGTACTCAGGTTCCATCACCACCGGTCGGGCATGAAAAGCATTATCTCATACGTTCACTTGAAAGGTTTTTGAATAAGTATTCAGTACCGCAAAAGTAGTTGATTTTACTCACAGTTTGCCATCGTTTTTTGTGAGCGTTACGTACTACAGTTACCAGTTAGTGATCGTACAAACTTTCAATTTGCAAATAATTTTGTCTTCTGAATGATTGCAGACCGATAGTTTGCGCTAAAATGAACTTGAACGTAAATATGGGATGAAAACTGGAACAGGTAGCCATTTTCGTCGGTAGCACTCCATATCTTCTTTCCTAGAGGTAGTGAAAAAGTATCTCAATTCAAAAGTTATAGCAAACTTTATGATCTATAATATTGCCAAACTACAGTTTGCGCTAAAGTGCACTTAAACGTAAACATGAGAGGAAAACTGGACAAAGGAAGCAATTTTCGTCGGTAACTCTCCATAGATGATTCCATATATTATCTTCGTTACAGCAAATTTTGTGATCTACAATATTGTAGAATAATGATGAGAGTCCCCAGTACGCCCGGCTGAACTCGATTCTCCATACAAACGTAGTTTCGTTCTCATTTTAAAACGTCTTTCTGAAATAACATGAAAGTTTGTATACACAATGGGAGCCGCCATACCTAGGTCGGAAATTAGTTTCTGTTGCTAGAAATTGTAATAGAAAAAATATAACGAGTTTTTGAGTTTTTTACGTCTTGTATGAAAACCTGAATAATCGCTGTATTTTTTCTTCATTATAATTTCAAGCAACAGAAACTAATTTCTGACCTAGATATGCCGGATCCCATTGTAAGACATAGTATCCCAATTCGTACCTTTTAGAAGATATTCAAGAATGTATTTTCTTTAATTAACAACCTCTAGTATAGTATAAAAGATCCTTACAATTAAACAATGTAGACACGCCTGTCATTCAAATTCCGAATATTGTCATACTTGGCACTAACTTTTGCATTCGCCCTTGCCACCCATGGTGATATACTTAATTATTTTGTATGAAAAGGAAGAATAACAAGATTGCTTTTTAAAAACTGAATATGCTACGTCTTTTCTATGGCTATACACGGCTATATGCTTGAAGGAACGGAAATTAATAAAAATATCCTGTATATATATATATATATACATGCCTTGGCGCCGGCGGGAATGGCATTTCGTGGGCGCGTGTCTATTGTAAATTCAACTTGTCCCCGAATATCTTTTTCCCCTCACTAGCTCGGAAAGCCGTCTTTTATCCTTTGAAACAAGCGGGTAAAAACGCATTTTATCCACAAGTGGGGAAAGTAATTTGACCTTGGAGTGTGTTTGAGTAGCTTTTGACAGATAACAAAACGTAAAACGCTCATAATAATGGTTCGTTTGATATCAATTATCATTAAATAAATGGTTTGAGAATTTATTAAAAAATACCAAATTTAGCTTTATTTAATGATTTAAGTCGTAAACCTTAAAATTCTATAAGTAAAATTTTTTTTATAGTGATATTGAGTATAATTGTAAATGCACAAGTTGAATCGATGCAATTTCAAAACGCATCGTCAGAAATGTCATCATTGTCAATGTCAACTAAAATATACACAACTTGTCACCGACTCCGACTCACGTAAATATTATACCTAAAGAGAACTTCCCTGTAACCCTACAAATTAAGGAGCTCCTCTACAGGTGTCACATGGATAACATTGATGTGGTTCTGGCTTGGATCCCAGGTCACAGTGGAATAAAAGGTAACGAGACGGCTGACCTTTGCGCTTTTTTTAACTGCTACCGGATCGTCACTCCTTTGTATGATATCCTACCCCCGGAAATTCCCCGGCCCATCAACATTAAATTCCTTTTAACCCTGGTGCACTCCCCCTTTGTGTATGTCTTATGTAAATTTATTAAAACTAACAACTTGTGTTTGTAGTAGTTAGGTTAACAATAAATGTTTGTGTTGTCCTTTGTTTTAGATACTCTTCTAAGTGAACCTGGCAATCTGAAGTCACCGGTCAAATTCTTAATAAACACGTGCCTTTTTAAACCTTGAAGTTGGCGGAATCATCGACAATATCGATGGGGCCATAAAACACAAAGATTGATTGATTAAATATTATACACAACTTTCAGAGTTTTCTGTTATAATATCGTAAAAAAATCAGTGATTCCAGTGAAAATCATACCTGTGGAACTGGGTTTTTTTTTCTTCTTCTACTACTAACTAACTTTCCTCGCTATAGTGAGGAGAAAAGTTTTGTGTTACACACGGGTGCAAAGTTGTATTTTACTTCTCGTGTGTTGAAACACTCGCTACGCTCAGGATTCTATTTTAGAACCACTCGCTTCGCTCGTGGTTCAACTATAGAATCCTTTCGCTGGCTCGTGTTTCAATTCCACACTCGCGGTTAAAATACAACTTTGCACCCTTGTATAAGAAATAACTATTTCCAGGCCTCCGCAATAATGTACGATTATTTAACTAGTTACCTCGCTTTTTATTTGAAGTTAAAAAATCTGTCATACACGTTCAAGGAAAAAAACACTTAAGAATAAGTTAATACTAAATTAAATACGGAAATATGTGTAACCAGTATCATCCTCTTAAAACCTAGGGAAACGAAGAAACGTGGTCGAAAATGACCGCTTAAAGTCTAATCTCAAAAAAGCGAGGTAATAAGTAACTATGTGTATCAATAGTTTTGTTATTCATAATATATGAATACGAGTGGAATGTCTGTTTACTCGAGACGTGTAATTATTGGAATACAGGTACCTATGTGCAAACTTTTGATCATAGCACGACTTCGTCCGCGTAGAGTCTTTACTAACTTCTTAGAGAATGATTTCCAGGAAAAATTGTACTTTCTGAGGCTTAACTGGTGGTATGCAGATGCCGATTTGTAGTGGTACCTATTATCAGTTCCATTTTCTGTCTTGCGAACTAGGTATATTTTGTAGCATTTCTAGTACGGAAATTCATGTAGCGAAACTACCAAAAGGTGATTTAATTAAATATATAGAGCTGGTGAACATGAAGTTCTCCTTTGCTCAATAGAATATGAAATTGAAAATACCACAAATCGATCTGAGCATGTTTTACCTAAAAGGCTACATACACAGTGCCTACCGCATTATAGTAATGTAGCAATATAGTGAGCTACGGCTTTTGTATTGCACGGCAATTAGCCACGAGGTTTAGAAATTAATAACGAAAGTTTTCCATGTGTCTCGTGCCCTTGAGAGCGGCTTCGTCACCACATATAGGGGTAGCCATATGTGGTGATAATAGGCGTAAGTTAATTGTCTAAGTGCGATCGACGGTGCGGCTCATCAGGCCACGTCGCCTGATCACACAACAATAATTGGTCGTCTGGTGTTCGTTACGTCAGCGGGGCTAGCACAACTGACACCGCAAATAGACGCGGGAGGAACTACCCTCATCTTTAAGCCAGAGGACGAGTGAAATGGACGTCACTGAGTGGCGCACGATGCGACATGCCAGAAAGTGGGAAAGTCGTAAGCCACCACTGACTTAGATACTTTATGCGCAAAATAACTAATTCCAATTTTGTACTTTGCCATGCCACACTCATGCTGATTGTCACATGTATGGGTTGCCACTCGTATATATGAGTCGATGATATTTGAGGAGTCTCTTCGATTTCTCAAGGACTACCCTACTTACCGTCGTTACCTCATCATCAGGTACACTTTAAAATATGTATTTTGATGAGCATATTAGATGCTAAGAGAACTAAAACCCCACTAGAATCTATGAAATACCTTCATCATTGAAAATTTACATATCTTATTTTTTCTCATCATCATCAGCTCCAGTTTAACAAATCTGTGGTTTTCGAGAGCTAATGCATGCTATATAGTAAATACTGAAATCGCCATATGCATGCCTATCACATTTGAGGAGTTCCCTCGATTCCTCCTGGATCCTATCATCATCAGACTATAGCCAAATTTATATAAAACGACCCCCATTACCCAAGAAAAGGATAACATTATTGCTGAACATATATGTAAAAACATCATGAAGCCGATCTGAAAAACTTTCCTTGAAATGAAGTCCATTTAAAAAGCCGATGACGTTTACCTGGGTTGGTAAGACGACAAGCGCGACTCCTATCATGATCACCATGTATAGCTGCGACGGCCAGATGTCAGGCACGAAGTCCCCGTACCCCACCGTGGAGAACGTCACCACCACGAAGTACGTGGCCTGGAACAGGTTGAGGTGCCGGTGTCCCGCTCTCTGGAAGTGCTGGATCCCACATACACTGAAAAGTTAAGGTATTAACATCAGTACTCCATATTCCACAACTGCAAAAAACGGCCAAGTGCGTGTCGGGCCACGCGCTATGTAGGGTCCCGTAGCTGATGTCCACCCGTGACATTAAGCGGGTTCAAAATGTCGGAAACTTAAATTTTAAATTTACTCTGTACTTGACAAAACTAACCTACTCATATCTAAGTAATCATTGGGAATTGAACACAATAGTGTTCGACTGTTACTCGTTAATTAGTAATGTCTACTTAGCTGTGATAGATTTCCTTTTAAATCATTATATATACTACTACCATGTTTTTTTTTCAGTACAAAAAAATGCACTTTACCTTAAAAAAAACAAATAAATAAATAAATACAGGGGACAATCTTCCACAAATCGGCCTAGTCCCAAACAAAGCAAAGTTTGGACTATGGGAACTAGTCGACAATATACATACCTATTTAGATAAATACATACTTAAATACATAGGAAACATCCAAGACTCAAGAACAAATATTCGTGCTAAATGCACAAATAATACCCTGGCCGGAAATCAAACCCAGGACCTCCGGCTTCGTAGGCAGGGTCACTACCAACTAAGCCAAAGTGGTCGTCAAATGTTTTAATATACCGTTTAGTTGGCGTGATTGGTATGTATGTATGTGGGATTGGTACATTTTGATAGCTGTGTAAGGTGCTGGCTGCTAGAAGATGAATAAGGAACGTTCGAATGGAGTTTGAATTACTTTGGAATGGCGAATGGTTTGACGTATAAATGAGTATGAAAGATGACTCGAACGAAAGATGTTCTAATAATTAAATAACAAATAAAGTAGTAAAAGGATTTGTTGTTTTCCTGCGCCGCTTCCACATCTATATACTTATACATACCAAATTAAAACTTTCTAGTAGTAACGGTTACTGACATGGCGAAACTACAATTTATTCAAATCAGTTAGCACTTCTGATCAATATCTGTGGTAGCCAAACTTATAAAAAATATTTTTGTCCCAACTAATAAGACCACCACCACCACCATATCAGCCCTAGGACGTCCACTGCTGGACATAGGCCTCCCCCAATTTCATGGGGGGTAAATGCCATAATCGCCACGCTTGGCATGCGGGTGTACTAATTTGAATACTAACAATTTTATCTTTAATAATAATAAGCAATTTGATTTTACGTCAAGTTGCTCGACAACCGACGCTGCTGTCAAGCTCTAACTAAACATATATTCGATGCCTCGGAGAATTCACAGGATGCCTTAGAAATCATCTGTGATTTGTCCAAGGTTTTGTCATGAAACATTAAACTGAACCTATTATCGAGTAAGAGGGTTGACACTGAATTCGCTAAAGTCTTATCTGTATGGTAGAATACAATGCGTCGGGAATGGACAGCGATCACCGGGATTATTGGTCTCGATGGGTGTACCGCAAAGATCAATGTTGGGACCTACCTTATTCCTTATCTACATAAATGGCTTGTCATACCACGTAAAGACCCACCATGATATTGTAGTGTTTGGAGACGATACTTAAATGTGTGAATATATACAATTCAAGTCACATAAATTATTGTTAAATGATAAAACGACTAAATGTATTAAGCTTGTCACGAGTAATGTAAATCACAAGTAAACAAGAGTCATTGTCAAAATGAGAAATTGAACTAGTGTAGACTACAGTTTTTCTTGCTGTAACATTATAGATTCAATACTCATATGACCCCAAATTGCTAATCTCTCGAATAGACTGACTTTTGCAGCTTTTGGAGTGAATTAAGGTCCATCAACTAACAGATGTGAAGACAGCTCGTCTAGTATATTTTAGTTACTTCCACAGTATAACGTCGTTTGGAATTTGACTATGGAGCAGTGCTTCTGAGATTAATACCATTTATACCATTTTTGTTCTGTAGAAGAGGGCTATTCAAGCATAATGACCCATAGATACTCACTTATAAATAGAGATAAGTTTAAGAACATTAATGTCATTGGACTTTAAACACCACCTAGGAGTCACGTGTAGAGTATCGGTGGGTACTCCCTACGGACCTGGTGCAACTTCGACCCCCTTGTCAAGTGAATGGGCAACTTGACTGTTAGAAGTTCTCAAGCCGCCCGAAGGCCTCTAACTTGGCTTAACGACTGCTGTCGCAGACAGCAGCCGCGTCCTTGTAAAGCACGGGAGCGCTCAGTCAGTAACCACTAAAAGCAACGGTCACCCATCCAAGAAGAATGTTTAATACGGAACCCTAAATAGCGAACACATAGCTAAAGTTTAGTCATTACGGCCTAGTATGTATTATCTACGTTTTAATTACGCGAGTTTATGCGATTTCGATCGCCATGGCAAAGGGAAAACCTATTAATTTTAAACACTAAGCCGGTAAATTATATCTATTGTACATAACTCTTTTTAATGATTTTGTGATATCGCTGTGGCAACAATGGGGCCAGGCAAAAGTCAAAACTAATGAGGCCTAATTACACGGTGATTATTATCATGCGATAAACTCATATATCACAATCAATGCGTATCCAAACTAATTTGAAATCCGCGATAAAATTGACATCGCTTTATTGTGATACTAATAATAATCGTGGGAAGGGCCCCAATAATATGATTGAAGTAGATATACTCGTATCTAATTTTGTATAACACCTTTTCAAGGACTGACATGATTTTATATGTACCAAGAAAAAATATACAAGAATACCTAGCCAAAATAATTATATAATATACTATAAATAATATAAAAAATAACTAAAATCTGAAACTGGCACTTGAGGCATTGTACTCACAATTTAACAATGTGTCTGGAGTTCAGTTTTCGTTAACATATCTATACCTATGTATGTATTAATCACACAAAGGAGCGTATGGAACACATTTGAATGCAAACGCGCTCCGGATTCAATTTATGATTTACTAGCTTTTGCCCGCGACTTCGTCAGCGTATAATTCGTTCTCGCCTTAGAATGATTTGTTTTCCCATACAATCTTTCTCAAGCTCAGGTGGACACCAGGAACTTAGGGGTGACATGTTGGAGAAGGAAAGCCACGAATAGATCGGACTGGAGATATTTGTTTGACCAGGCTAGCCTAGGGCGCACCCGCGGCTATAACGCCTCAGATGATGATGATGATACAACCTTTAACCCTTCTTTACACCCCCTTAAGAAATGATTGTACAATGGTAAAAGTCTCCCTACGCAGTTCTGCCGTAAAACGTTGTCCCAACAGAGCGAGTTGTTCATGTAAGTATGATGACCGAAGGCCGGAATCAGAGCGGCAAGGCATGCGAGAATAATCACACAAAGCGGGCTTCTCATGTAAGGCTTAGGGCCGAAGGCCTGAAGCAGAGAGGCGAGACACGCGAGGCTGAAGGCCGAGCCTCCCAACAGAGTAGATTCTTCATGTAAGGTTGATGACTCAAAAGCCGAAGGAGAGTGGCAAAGCATGCGAGGCCGAAGGCTGAGCTATGTCGTCGCCGAAGATTCAGTTGCCATATTAATGAGGGTAAATTATACTCCATCCGTTCGTTTCCACGTATAATATATAATAAACAAACAGACAAATAGACACAAATTCTTAAAACTGTTGAAACGATTTCTGTTATCGATTCTAAGTATCCCCAGCCAAGTTTTTTTCGAATATCTTCCATGTACAGACTTTCGACCCTCTTCTAAGTGTACATCTAAGATGCTCCAACTGTCTATGCTGACGATTGGGCTGCCCAGCTCAAGTGATCTCTTATATCAAACAGTTTTTATGGTGTGAAGGGTCAACAATTACGTAAAAAATAACCCACGACAAAATTAAATGGTACGCCGACGATACAAAGTGTGAATTGAAACAGCTGTTTTTGTATTTAAGCATATGAATAAAATTTAGGCCACAGTATCGCAAATGCATTTTGATGTACACGCAAAGTAGAACTGATTGCGAAATGGTTGTGCTCAAAAATAGCGTCAACAATCAGAAGGACATAATTCGGTTTTGACATAATGAATCGTCAACTTGTTTACAATTCTGCTATGCTTTAGGTTAAGTTTTTTGACAAGCTGTTATACTCCCAATTGGCTGAAACTTAAATCGTAGAATGGGGTATGAGGATTAAACCACCGCGTTTCATAGACCTTACTTGCATCCCCGATTTAATATCCCTTTGATGGAAGATCATCGGGACAAAAAGTACACTTATAATATATATAAGTGAATCCGGATTATATACTATCATCTTAATCTGTTCAGCCGTTTTTGCATGATTCAGTGACAAACATCCAAACATCTAAACTTTCGCATTTATAATATTAAGTAGTGGGATTATGGTATAAAGTGAGTGCACATGAAGTGAACGGCAAAAGTAACATTGTAGTTGCATGTTTTTATATAGGATTACAAAGGTATATACATATAAAATATGGATTTCTATTCGCAGTGATTTGGACGACACAGTTAATCAATACACAATAAACTACCTGTAAGAAAAGAAACGACATTTAATGTTTAATAACATTATCTCAATGTCGATTCCTAAATCACAATTAGCTTTCTATTAACAAATATTTGATAAATTGCTTACTCATGACCTTTGACTATGGAATTCAGTGGACCGGGCGTATTGTTCTATTTGTACCAAAGCTACTGAGGCTCAAAATCGCCATGTTATGTTCCCCGGTACGTCAATCATACGTCAATTGAGCAGTACACGACCTGTCAGTGAGTGGAATAAAAATTGAGAAGTTATAAAATAAACAGTGTTATTAAAATAAAAATCGCACAAGACTTTAAAGGAATGTGAAGTTAAATACTGCGATCATGCCTTAGTGTAGCATAACAGTGGGCCTATGATGGTTGCCATTTTATCACTTATCGTCGTGGATAAGACGCCCGTCACTCTCGCACTCGCATACTTGTCAGAACGTGACGAATGTTTTATCCACGACGATAAGTGACAAAACGGCAACCATCATAGGCCCGCAGGATGTGGCTTAAGACAAAGCCAGAAACAGAAAAGTTTGTCGTTGCATAGCTTTGTTATGTTTTTCTATTGAAATATTGGATGATTTGAACATTCTCGAGAACAACGCATACATGTATCATAGCATAATTAGTGTACAGATTAAGATAATTTATATTTTGTAGTGAGATTTAGCTTTATTTTCAATATTTTCGTACTAAAAGTTACCCTGAAGCAGTAGCTAGGGTTGTTCCTGAATATATCGATAATGAATTGTGATGACTTACTATACCTACTCATTAATTCGGTGATTTATAATTTTAAAAGTTGCCAAGAAGTGAATTTCTGAAGAAGAAAAAATGGTTAGACGCTATTGGAACTGAGAATGAAACTAGTGGTAGTTGTTTGAATTGAAAAATAAAGACCTGTGTAAATTATTAATATAAAAATATCCTGATATCTCACGTTGTTTCAATAGTAACCTTTTAATATACCTAATTTGTGGTTATCTCTTGGTTAGTTCTCCCCTAATCTGTGGTGGTGGTGAAATGATAAGACGAAAGAACATCTATACAAAGTATATAGTATTATTAGCATATTCCAAAACTAAACTAATGGGATACATCCAGCATACTTGAGGGTGTCTCGTAGGTTTTTATTATTGGTGACGGGCAGATCTATTTATGCTACATGCCGTTATTGACTGCATGTAATTAATACACGATATTTAGCGAAATAGTAAAGAAACTCTTTACTAGTAACTTTAATCATGAAATCCCGTAAAGTAAATGCCTGTTTCATAGAATTATTAAAGAAAACTGCATAGAAAAGAGGTCACTATTATTCATATATATCTAATAATACTCGTATCCTAGGAAACCAATACGTTCTAAGATCTGTCTATAGTATCGACAATCCGCTATGTTTAGTTCCAATATGGCCGCAAAATGGACACGCTCGTAATGTTCGCGTCCAGAGTTTCCTTAGTCAAAGCTCATGACAGCATATATAGGTTATCAAATAAAAATATCACCATAGATTATAAAACAAATATCGGACGCGTTCCGTCACACGATCAAGATGACACTTGATTCGTGGGAATATTTAAATTAAAGAAAATTATGTTTATCTTTACATATATGTAGTTTTTGAATCTAGAAAACGGGACTGAAATTTGGGTTTAGAGTCACAGTTACTTAATGGAATAAATCATAATAGTGTTCAAAATTTGAAGAGTTTTTCCTTTGTCGTCAAGTATATGCTTACCAATATTCATACCTGTAACTCATGGGTTATAGGAGTTCCCATACAAAATTCAAACCCTCTTTTTCCCCTCTTTTAACCCAAATTTGCACAATTTTTATAGCCTAAAACCTGACCGGGTATTTACTCGACAGATTAGTAAAGTTTTCATCAAAATCCGTTCAGCCGTTTTCACGTGATGCGCGTTCATATAAACAGACAAACAAATTCTAAAAACTGTTGGAACGTGTTCTGTTATGGATTCTAAGTATCCCCAGCCAACTTTTGTCCGAATATCTTCCATGTACAGCCTTTCGACGCTCTTCAGCTTTATTATATGTATAGATTATTGTCGTGGCGCGAAAAGTAAGGGGACACCTGACGTAGTGGTTGACAAGGCGAGGTACTGCCGAGGCCTTCCAAAAGACAAATCTAATAGTAACCCCGTTTACTGCCAAGGTAAATATGGTACTTTCCTCAGTCAACCTAAGGAAATAACCAGCTCTCTTATTTACCTTAATATAATACAAAAACTAACCTACCTTGCCTAGTCATAAAAAAGATACCCGGTCCAGCAGTTCCTTCTGTGGCATGGAGCCCGTAACGCTGACGGCGTACATCTCTGTTTACGTGTTGATAAAAAAATACGTTGGAAGAGGTAAGCGCCAGCCTTATGATCTCTTGAAGCGTCGACTAGACGTTCAGACATTGCCTTCATAAAAGATTTCTTGTCTGCTAACCAGGGACCTAATGTTTCCACCGCAAGCGCCGCAAACTCGTAGTCTTGAAATTAAAGACGAGTATTTCTGGCACTTCAACGCCTGGGCCTGGTCAGCTGCAGCGCCGGCTTGAGAGCGAGCCACCTGGCTGTGGGACTGCACAAACTTATTCCCGCACGTATCCAGGAAATAACACAAAGATCTTACAAAAAAAAACCATTTGGTGACATACCTAATAACGCGGTGACATTTTGAATTTGCTTTTGCTAAAAACCTAAAAACACTTTCCACTTCTTTTAAAGGCGGTATTACTATACTCAAACTAATACTTGTAATGTAATAATAGCACATACAGTTAATTCCTTGCTGAAACTATCGCAATTGTACATTATTTTAAGTCTTTAATTTACTTTTCTTCAAATCATGAACAATATTAAATGAAAAAAAAAAAAACTTAATAAAGGTGCACTGGAAAATACGCGGTTTACGGGCGGTTCTCATTGGCTGAATGTCAATTCTCCATAGGTAGTCGTTTCGATTTAATATGGCGCTGTTAGATTTTTCATATGTTCAACTCAGCGGAAAATAATAGGTTTTGGTTAGATACGGCAGGGAAGAGTTTTAACTTTTGGTGGAAAAAATAACACTTAATGTAGACCATGGGTAAAACTATGGTACAAAAAGTGGCTAATTTTACTGCGATCCACATAAATTGTGCTTCGCATTACAACATTAATATTCTTATCTCAAATCATAATTTGCAAATGCACATTCATTTGACTTTAGCATCAATATAACCTTAAAACACTGAACTTCCACAGTTTTTCCCTGGACACTAACGTAATAATCTTTTATTTTCGTAACTTGTATCGACGACGCTATTTTACCCTAACATATTTACTAAAGAACCGAACTCATTTCATTTCATCCGGTTTATTTATGAATACGGCCTGTAAAAGCTTTTCCAGTTTTACCCTGTAAAATGGATGAGAGCTGAAAACAATGTGTTAAAAGGTTATATAAATGAATTTATTAAGGCGCATTCGTAACAGGCACGTAGTTGACGCACACTGCACGAGTATGGCAGTTGCCATTTTATCATTTATCGCTGTGGATAAGACATCTGTCACATTCTGAATTCTGACAAATTTGCACGCGGACGCGAGAGAGAGCGATAAAAAAGCTACGAGTACCATAATAAATGCCATCTGGATACAGCAATACCTGCTATTGTCTATAAAGTATAGCAACTAAATAACTACAGATCATACTTTGATTGGACATGTGAGACGGTGGCCATCTGGCCATACGTGCTAAGTACACAAGATAAACCGTGGTGTTTGAGCTTGGCAGAGGGAGTGAGTGGTGGGGAATGATAGTGTGTAAACGAGCTATCCAACGATAACCTACACGATGTGTTTTGCAAGAAAAATGTTAGGTGTACGGGAAATACCCTAAAATATTTTTTAGGATATTAATCTACTTATGTCGGCGTGATTGCGGTGTACGTTTGAAGTGGTGTTTGAACGTACCTACCTATTATAGCTAATAATATTTTTATAAAATAGATCTCCTATAAAACATTGGTGATTAGGTATAGCTCGAAATGCACAGAGAGGAGCGGCGCGGTGCGGGGAGGAGGTGGAGGCGGTTTTACATTTTTGATCTTACCGAATCCGTCGATTATCGATTATGGTTCAAATGTCACGCACGCCGCCTCCGCTTTATCGTGCTACCAAATACGCGCGGTTTCAAATTACCGCCACCGTCATCGTCTTCACTTTTCAAGTATGAACGACTAAAACATTAATTATGCTTTATTTGACCTGCCGCTAATTATAATATTTAACATATACATTACGCTACCATTATGAGTATAACATCAGCAATGGTGTGTAGAGTATGTATTTTGTACCTGTTAATGTATTCATGTATATTATGATGTTCGTGAACCAGTTTCAAACATGTTTAATACTGTTCAAACAAATGTGACCAGTGGGCTAAATTTATTAAACACATAAAAAATGAAGTAAGGAAACACGTAAAATCGTGATAAATTCAATTGCTAACAGTCCATAACTTTAAATGAACGTATGTAGGTAAACTAAAATATGTAAATAGATTCCATCAAAGCTACCACTGTGTTGCCATTAGAATAAAACGTTCAATAAATAGAAAAAAAAAATTTAGCGAAATAATGGACGTATATACAACATTTATTGGTAATTTTAATTATTGTATTTAAATACTCAGTTTAAATAACCAGACTTCATAAAAAAGCTGTCGCACAAATTAATATTTAATAAAAACTATTTTGTGGTACAAATGTTTGTTTAGGAATGGTAAAACTCAGGTGTAAACCACCTTTGGTAATCAATTTTAATATAATTACCATTATTGTCTTAACATTGAGTGCATATCTTTTCACCTCAAAAAGGAAATTCATATATGGGGTTGTTTATGTGTTGTGTAGTACGCCCTTTATGGGGAACGTATGGCGGCCATGACACTTGTCACTTCATTCGGCATCTGACGTCTGTCTTGAGCGCTCGAATGTTTTCTTTCCTCGTTGTGGTATTTTTCATTGTTGAGTTTTTGTTTACTGTTAAGTTTGTTTTGTGTATTTACGTTGACTCTTTGTTAAGTTTGTACCGTGAACGTGAGTTTTCGTTTTACGTAAGTAAAATGGAACCCGTGGCAGGTCCCTCCCAGGACATGAAAGAGAATATTTCTCTTTCCCCACCAAGGAAAAGACCGGCATCTCATATGAGTGTTTCCGAAAAATGTATGGTGATGAACTGCTACAAATATACGTACAATACGTGGCCCCAGGACAAGTATTGGACACAAGTTGAATGTGCTAAAAAAGTGGCGGAAATATTGGGAATATCCGAAAGAACCGTCAGAAATATACTAAAAGAACATAATACGACCAACGAATTCGCTTCGCCCAAGAAACCTGGCCCGAAATTGGCAGTAATTGACAAGTTGGACGAGTTTACGTTTGCAGCCATTAGACGGATAGTGCATCAATTTTTCCATCGCAATGAGCCGCCTACTATTCAAAAGGTATTTTTTTAATTGTAATCATGACCATTTATTACTGTTATAATGTAATGCTGTATGATGGCAATATTACCATCTTTTAAAAAGCAGAAAATGTTCTAATTAATGATAACAACCTCCGTAGCCTAGTTGGTAGTGACCCTGCCTACGAAGCCAGAGGCCCCGGGTTTGCATAGGGATTTATTTGTGTTTACCACGAATATTTGTTTCTCAGTCTTGGATGTTTTCTATGTATACAAGCATGTATTTAAAAAAAAACACAAAGCATGAATACTTACTTGACAATGTACTAAAATTTGTATTATGTTCTTAGGTGTTGCAGGTTGTTAATGATGACCCGGACCTACCAAATTTGTCTGCATTTACCTTGCGACTGGTACTTAAGCACCTAAATTTCAAATATGCAAGTCGGAAACGCCATAGCTGCCTCATTGACCGGGCTGATATAATATTGTGGAGAAAACGATATTTGGTAAAAATAAAACAATATCGCAGAGGGGGAAGACCAATATATTACCAAGATGAGACTTGGGTTAATGAAGGTATATATATTATAATTTACATAATTTGTTTGGGCTCATTAGAATTGTCTTAATAAGTAATTGAAAAAAATTCTGGAAAAATAGTTGCAATAAAACATTGTACAATTGACATTAAAAATATGTTTACACTTTTGATCCTTACTCCTGTAAAAATTTGTAAAAGTGTAACAACTAAATATCTTTGATGTTGCCTGTACCAAAAGTATTCATTAAGTGATTGTAAACATTTATTCATCACTATGTTACGAGATTTACGAGTAATTGTAGTAATTTTTATTTTAATCTGATTCTTTCTTGTTAAAGGGCACACGGTAAACAAAGTGTGGCAAGACCCAAAAGTTTTGTCATCTCGACAAGCATTTTTAGAGGGTCTTACAACCGGACTGAAGGCTCCATCAGGAAAAGGAAGGCGGCTCATTATAAGCCACATTGGCAGCGATGAAGGATTTTTAGAAAATGGACTACTATTATTTGAATCGAAGAAAAATACTGATGACTACCATAAAGAAATGAATGCTCAGCATTTCGAAGAGTGGCTGACTGGTATATTGCCAAGGCTTAAGCCCAATTCTGTACTAGTCATAGACAATGCTCCATACCATTCTAGAAAAATGGAAAGTGGCCCTGTAAAGAGGTGGAATAAGGGCCAAATTATTCAATGGCTGCATGAAAGGAATATACCCTGTGACATGTCCATGATAAAAACGGAGTTATGGGCTCTGGTAGAAAGCTAACCCAAGATCAGCAAAATGGCAGTTGATGAATTAGCGGCTGCTCACAATGTAACCATTTTAAGACTCCCTCCATACCATTGTGAACTAAACCCTATTGAATTAGTGTGGGCACAGGTAAAAGGACATGTCGCCAAAAATAATAAAAGTTTTAAAATGGCCAAGGTCAAAACATTATTCCAGGAAGGTTTGGAGCTTGTTACACCAGAACGCTGGAGATCGTGCATAGATCATGTTATTAAAGTAGAGGATGAAATGTGTCAATTAGATCATTTAATTGATGATGTTGTAGAGCCGTTTATTATAAACACAGGTGAAGATGAATTGAGTGGATCGGAACTTGAAGAATAAATAAACTTATTAAAAATATTGTTGTTTTCATTTGACACAATACACTGTTAGGCCACCCTTTTTAGGCCAGCTGTTAAAAAATAGGGATAATTTTCTACCATGGCAAGTCTTTAATTTTATTACAGATTTGGACTTTCATAGACACATAAAAATTACATAAATTATATGATTTGACAGTCTTTAACAGACAGATCAACCTCACTTAATGCCAAGCTGAGCAAGTTATGTACGTAGTGCCTAGTGACGATATCTTTAATAGTAAGTATACTACACCACTAGGGAGATAAAACAGAAAGCCCGAGATCGCAGATGTTTGCGGCCCCAGCTGCAAGCGAGGGCCTCAAATATGCGATCAAGGGCTTTTTCTTTATCTCCCGTGTTGTGTACATCATTTCATGCCTACACGTTTTCGTACGCGTAGCGAGCGTAAAAAGCTACTTTATGGCCAGGTGTGACATAAAATATTTTTCTTTGTATCTTCTACACATAGTATAGAGAAGTCCAGAAAGTTTGTTTGGGCCGCTACTAAAAACATATTTGTTTCATAATGTGTAGGTAGTAGGAGTAGGTATCGCATTATGTAGGCCATTGCAGCATTTCATTAAAGGTATGTATAATAAATTACGTATTTTGATGCAGCAAGTAACTTCCGTATTCCATACATAGACAGGGATTTCAATATATTATTCACCTAGTTAGATAATTGTATTTTTTATTATTAAGAAAGGGTTGGCGACATCTGGTCCCACATATTGAAGTTGACAGATGTCATTGTGACAATGACATTTCTTGGTAGATTTGATGGAATCTAATTACATATTAGAGTTTAGTTCACCATCATCATTCAGCCCAATGACGTCCACTGCTGGACATAGGCCTCCCCCAAAGACTTCCACAATGACCGGTCTTGCGCCACCCGCATCCAGCGGACACCCGCGACCCTTACCAGGTCATCAGTCCACCGTGTGGGGGGCCTGCCCACGCTACGCCTTCCGGTACGTGGTCGCCACTCGAGAACTTTTCCGCCCCAACGGCCATCGGTTCTGCGTGCTATGTGCCCCGCCCACTGCCACTTAAGTTTAGCGATTCGAAGGGCTATATCGGTCACTTTGGTTCTGCTGCGGATGGCCTCATTTCTGATGCGATCACGCAGAGAAACTCCCAGCATAGCCCTCTCCATTGCTCTTTGGGTGACTTTGAGCCTTCTTATGAGGCCCATAGTAAGCGACCACGTTTCAGTACCATATGTCATCACTGGCAACACACACTGGTCAAAGACTTTCGTCTTGACCATATCAAGTTCACCATATCAAGGCCAAAATAAAATTGATTCGCGGATCTCGGGTTTGCCTAAAACAGAGGAGCAATAAATAAATAAATAAGAATTTGTCATGGTGAACTCGTTTCGATTTGAAACCCACTGGATACCTGCTAAAATGTCGTCTTTCTTCACGAGGGCTTAAATTCGTTGTATACCTGGAAGCATATTAAACGAGAAAAAATCGTGAATGCCTGACGGAGGCAATCGTTTCGTCGCAGTTAGATTACAGAGGCTTTGCTTTCCGAAAAGAAACAAACGAACTCTCAACGTGTACAGAACTCTTGCATGATGAGTAATTAATGACTTATTATTTTCGATGTGATTTTCTTTCTGACATTTAGATTTTATTTTAGAAACTGTGTAGACTTCTATTTGTATACATATGTCGAAGAGGAATAATTGTCCTCTGCGCCCTCTATTAACTCGCCCTTATCTGGTTATTTTTGCGCTGAACTGATGTTCTACAAATAGCATCTATTGAAATGCATACTAACAATGTTAATCACATATGTGAAATCGATGCTCTATAGTTCCGTCGTACGCCAGCAGAGGGCTGTTGGAAGAAAAGATGGTTAGAGAACAAGAGATGGACGAGTTCCCTAATCAGCGGCACTCGTTAATACCCTAATTTTACAACCATTTCAACTTTTAATTTAAAACATATTTAATTTTCTGTCGTAGAAAAAATATTGTATAAATGTACTGTATTGTATTGTATGAATACACTTTGCTAATACATTTTTAACCGACTTCAAAATTTCAAAAGAGGAGGTTATCAATTCGGTTGTATGTTTTTTTGTTTTTTTTTTGTTTTTTTTTTTTTTTTTATGTTTGTTAGTCCATAACTCCGTCATTTCTTAACCGATTTGAAAAATTCTTTTTTTGAATGTAAGTATATATATCCAAGTTGGTCCCGTTTTTGTCAAAACGCAGTTCTGATGATGGGATCCATGAGGAATTGAGGGAACTCCTCAAATCTTCAAGGCAAACATATAGTAATTTTTGTGTTTTTATCAACAAGTCAAGCATTTTCATCCAAAAATGTGACATTGGATGAAGTGGAACTGCTGATGATGATCAGAACAGAACTCTTCAACGACAAAAAGTTCACGTTTGGCGATTTGTCCTCCTAGCAGTGTTTGTTAAGCAAGTTCTATTTTCACGATTAATTTTTGTCATGCTTGATTTCTGATGATGGGATCCATTAGGAATTGAGGGAAATCCTCAAATCTTAAAGGCAAACATATAGTGATTTTTGTGTTTTTATCAACAAATCGAGCATTTTCATACAAAAATGTGACATTTGATGAAGTGGAACTGCTGATGATGATCAGAACAGAACTCTTCAACGACGAAAAGTTCACGTTTGGCGATTGGTCCTCCTAGCTGCGTTTGTTAAGCAAGTTCTATTTTCACGATTAATTTTTGTCATGCTCAATTTTTGATGATGGGATCCATGAGGAATTGAGGGAACTCCTCAAATTTTAAAGGCAAACATATAGTGATTTTTGTGTTTTTATCAACATATCGAGCATTATCATACAAAAATGTGACATTTGATGAAGTGGAACTGCTGATGATGATCAGAACAGAACTCTTCAACGACGAAAAGTTCACGTTTGGCGATTTGTCCTTCTAGCTGGGTTTGTTAAGCAAGTTCTATTTTCACGATTGATTTTTGTCATGCTCGAGTTCTGATGATGGGATCCATTAGGAATCGAGGGAGCTCCTCAAATGTGAAAGGCACACAAATAGTGATTTTAGTATTTTCATGAAGTAATCAAGCATTTTCATTCATAAAAGTGACATTTGATGAAGTGGAACTGCCGATGATGATCAGAACGGAACTCTTCAACGACGCGTAGTTCACGTTTGGCGATTTGTTCTCTTCGTTTTGTTTGTCAAGCAAGCAAGATTTTTTCATGATTCCATGAGGAATTGAGGGTACTTAGTCTTCTACCATTATAAACATACATTATAACAATTTTTATTTTATTGTATATCTAAGAGTGCACCATCTAAGGATAATAATCTTTTACCGGCCTCCCCCATTGAAGTCGGTTTTTTTTCTTAAAAATTATTCCGCTTATTTTCATAATGAATATTTGAAAAGGCTGCCAGCTGGAAGGAGGTTTAGTTTACAATTTAGACTAGCTTAGTTATTATATTTCGTTTTATATTTCTGTACCCAATTATTTTAAAAGTTTTATTTTTTTGGCTGCAATTAGGTGACGTGAATAAATAAATAGGACTACTTACAATAACATGAGTTATACAGGGTGTGGCCTGTAATAGGAGCAAAAAATTAAACGGTACACTATTGAGCTCTTAAGCAATTATTTCCAAAAGTGAAAATAATTGCTTAAGAGCTCAATAGCTTTCATTAAAAAAAAAGTGTTTTTGGATTTTTTTTCACAAATATAGCTCATAAGTGGCTTTTTACTGTACTGGAGCTATATTAATAACTATTTATTTAAAAAAACGCAAAATAAATTGTTAAATCCCAAAAATATCCTTTTATAAACTAAAAATGTAACAAAGGTTATGAGTCATAACTGATGCTACCTTAATAGCAGCAGTGACTGCCGCGCTATTATCTCGTGGTGCCAAGATCAATTAGGTTCAAAGATCTTTATTTTCTCATAAGAATAATACATATTCACTTACATGAGACAATTAAACATGCTTTAACATTATTTAAATCGATGAGTGTACACTAACAAAGTACTTATTAAATATAAAACCAAACTACAAAAACACTGACACTTTTTTGTTGTAGGGTAGTTAGATAACTGCGTTTACATTGTAATGCGATGCGAGCGTTGTTTCTACGCCCGCGGCCGGACTCAGAAACAGAGAAAAGAGACACGTACACGGATATAAAGTGACTGGAGGTGACAAAGCACTTGCGTTCGTTTAATGTGATAGTTTGGTATAATTACTTGGAGGTCATAACTTTAGATCAAAATTTCTCCCAAGTAAAAAAAGATAAAATTTGTTTGGACATAAGAGGTTACTGTAGATGCTCTAAGGAAGCAGCCTTTAATTTTTTTGCTCCTATTACAGGCCACACCCTGTATACTCTTGTACACGTAAGGTATAAATGGTACATATATGTACGACCACATGTAGGACTGTTCTGATAGCACCAATCTTTGTAAACTCGACTGATCATCTTTGTAGTCTACTAAAATTCAAAAGATTTAGATATTAAAATTATAATAATTACTAACCTTGTAAATACGAGACATAGCAACGTGACGCATAGAATCATCAGCTGTTGTGAGAGGGCAGATTGAGACTTTTGCATCGCTCTGTGAAGGTCATTCTGCAAAATACAAATACGATATGTATTATTAGTGTGAGATTATTCGTAAACAAACGAACCACTAGTTCCAATACTTACAAACATATTTTCGAGAGATCTTTTTGCCAGCCAACAATTTAGAAATACTGGTATAAATAAGTTCCTAAGTGGTGGAAACGGCAGCTGTTATTTGGAAAAAAATAAATAAATTAGTAAATACTTTCTTATAGTTAATATGGGATGTTTTAAACACACTCAGATTTATATCATTAATACTTACAGTTAAGGCAAATGGTATTGTGTTTACCATTTCTAAAATGAAATGGAATGATAAAACCTGTTGCCAGATGTTTCCCTGCAGAATAATTCAGTATAAGAATACACACAAATAACATGCCAGCTTGGTGTTCATTGAAATAGTTGTATGTATGATAAATAGTTTAATACTCTTAGTTCTCTTAAAAATTAGAACTATGGTAGTCAGCGGTTAAGAAGTCAATCCTGACACCTGTCATTTCCAAACCGTTTATAACTTCAATGTCACTTTGAGGTTATAACCAGTATGGAAATGACAGGTGTCAGGATTGACTTCTTAACCGCCGACTACTGTATGAATATAAAGCACGGAATATTTTGTTCGAAATTACATGAAAATACGACCAAGGCCATGTTTCAAGCAGTTACTCCATGACGTAACGTTCTAAAAGTAGGTACGTAACCTAAAACTATCATATTTTGTATGAAATAAGCGGTTAAATGTGTGTCGGGGCATGCGCAATGTAGGGTTCCGTAGCTGTCCACTCGTGACATTGCGCGGACTTAAAATGTTACAAACTTATACTTATTTATATTGTATTTGACACAAATAACATATCTAAGTAATAAATGGAAATTGTACGAAAGCATGCTTTTCCAAGTACATTTCTCAAGTTCGGCTATTATTCGTTTACTAGTAATTTTGTGATAATGTCTACTGAGCTGTGAAAATTTTCGTTTTAAATTCATTATACATGGTGTTTGGCACCGCAGGATCGTGAAAGTTTTTCGGGGTGCTGGACCCTGGGACCTATAAGAGTCACCGTCAGGAAGGTACGATTTTTCCTTTTTGAGCTGAAGCGGCTTGAGCGATGCCATAGGCAAGTGAGCAAAGATAAGTACTACTTTCTTCACCCTTCCGGACTACACCTTATATGGAATGTTTTTCATTTATTTATCGATGTGTGAACATACCGTTAGAAACATCATAAACCAAAGAACAGTTCGAATAAAAAAGCTCTCAATAGTTGTTGTTTATTTTTGAATTAAGAAGAGTAGATGTTTTCGTATTTTAATTTTTGTGGTAACAAAAAGGCGCATGTGTTAATTTTGTGGTAAATATTTTTTAAACTCGTATAATTTAAGCACACATACATACACGTAAAACAACTTAACAAATTATGCATTTATAAGCATACAAAAAATATGGGGCTTAGAATGTGAGAGTTTGGTTAATCTAGGAAAACCAAATAAAAAATCGTACCTCCTGACCGTGACTCTTATGATTCAGGGTCCAAAGCTGGGAAGTTAGCAAATGACCCTAACCGCACCCCGAAAAGATTTGAAAGTCCGAACATCCTGTATATACTAGATACTACCATGTTTTCTTTCCTATATCTAGTAGCAACCGTTTAGCTGGCATAAGTGCGGGGTGGGGTCTTGACTCCAAAAAAAATACGATTCTAAGTTTATTATCACGCAAACGTATAGTAATGTATCTTCATTTTACGGGTAGGGGATGAGCTCGAAAAATGTTTACTATTTTAGTCTACCGTTTTGTCAGCGTGATTAATGTAATATGTATACGTACCTACATACGTGTACGCCAAAATAAATTACACCTTGCTTGCGGTAAGGTTACTGAGCTAAGCCGCGGACGGACAGGAGGACATGGCGAAACTATGACCTCACGTAAGTTACAAAACGATACGTAATCTCCCCGCTGGTCCTCTTTTTATATATATTTTTTTAATTGCCAGGCTTCAGGTTTTGAAGCATGGGCTTCGCAACCCGATAAAAGCAACTTATTCCACGGTGTCTGATGATGATGATTCACAGACATAAATGATTAGTACAAAAACACTGATCACTAACTGATTAACATTAGAAACATTGCATGAAAAAGTTCGAATTGTATGTTAGTTAACAAAACGACGTTTATGACAAAATTTCATTCTTATTTTATTCACTTGGCCGTATGTGTATGTACATACAAACATCTCGATAGTGACACTACCCAAGGAAGCTAGTATACTGTACCTTATATCCTAAATAAGCTAATAGTATAGCTTCCGTGAACGAGATCATAGCTAGTATGACTTGCACTATCCACAGGTAGAGAGGTCTATTGACCCATATTATGCCGTCCCAGTTGATAATCGGGTGTTCTTGAAACTCTTCCTCCGTTAAGTTAGCGGAATATTCAAATTCAGTCTTATTTCCGACCCTACATCCGTAACTGAAAACAACAAAGATTGTAAATTAACTTTGCTACGAGTATGAATGTTGATGGAAATATCATCCTATTTGTACACGAAGATCAAATGTCTCTCTTTATATATACCGCTAATGGTGTATACATTGTGTAGTGATTGATCATTTAATTGTTCTAATCCCTCTTTGTAGTTTAAGAGGACGAAACTTGATAGAGAGGTTTAATCAATCTTTAAAACCATTTCTATTATGCTTCCCCTAATAGGAATTATTTTATCGTTATAGCGCGCTCGCTTCTTAGGCACCATTTGTTTTATGGCGTTTATAAATGCCCGAGCGAGTTACGTACATATGTTTACTCTCGGGAAGAGAAAACTTGTATAATGTTTCAAATAGGCTAATGATCTTATAGTAAGGTTTTTTACTATAAGATCATTAGCCTAGATTGAAGGTGATTAAATCTTAAATCTTGAAAGATAATGAATGTAACATGAAACTATTATACCAGTAACTAGAATTGCTAGAGACATTAGGTACATACTAACAAATATGCAGTACGGCAGGTAACAGATCTACGAGTATAGACTCTACTCGTATATGTGTGTCCCATTTTCTTCTTGGGTCATCAATTATTCATAGCTGTAGTCGCTGAGCGGTTTCCGCATGAAACTCTTTAACCGTGCTTACGAGTTCGAATCCTAGCTCGTATTAACGAGTTTTTAGACTTATGGGGAAACCTGCATAAATCCGCGAAGATATAAGTACATACATATTCAAGGTTTTATGTGAAATTCTCGAAGTGCACGGGGCCAGCATGTGGACTAGGTACTGCCTATTAATTATTTAAGTTAATGAACAATATTTTGGGTATAATGAAATTTAATTAAATACGGGTCACTAACGTCTTTAAGGTTAATAAGTATATCTGAAACTCACGAATGTTCTCTAAATAACATATTTTTGGGCCCTTAATAAAATTGAATGTCATTTTAACCAAAATTAGATCGTTTACAGAATTTTTAAGTAATCTTGGAAATTTTACTTTGATGCAGTCGCACTTACGTACCAATGATAAGAGCTAATTATGGCACTACCAATAGAGGGTCCGGGGATCCGACGGCCCTGCATGACGTCATGATGCTGGTTTGTCTATAAAATATATTTCTTAAACTAGCTCTTACATACCGGTCAGCAGAGAAATCTGTAAATGCATGGAATTATTGTAAGGAACCTGTAATAATAGGCAGGTTTATTACAATATTTCTTTAATAACTGACAACTTAAAAAATAATGATATAATTACCCCGACATTTACATTTCAAAGTTAATATCTCAAATACGGTTGAACCTATTTAAATAAAACATGTCTAAGAACCATCGCTGTAAAATCTACTTTCAAATAAAACAAACAGCATTAATTTCGGTTCACCTATTTAAGAGCTACAATGCCACATACAGAAACACACATGTATGATCATAAGTTTTGAGACGAATATTGTTTTAAATAAATCAATTACAGAAAATATTCCTGTCAAGGTTATTATTTTCTTTGAATCACTGCACTGTAGCTGATAAAAGTAAATAGAGTTTATTTAAATTGGCTTTCAATATTTTTGATTTAAGCCTTTAAATGCGGTGGTCTCTCTTAGGTGCCGGCACGAAACGAAAAACGCCTTTTTCACTGACAAGTTAATGTCTATGGTAGAAAGAAAGTTAACGCAGCGGAACGACTAATTGTACACCAAAATGTCGATAGATGTTCTAACTACTGCACAGAACGTACTGCAACCTTATCACCCTGCGAGGTTCACGATACGGTCGATTATTACGTACGAGGTAGCCTTTTCCTTCAATTTTTGATACTAGATGCTCAAACTATGCCTATAATTATCCATTTACCAGATAGACTATGGGAATCACTTTTTAACGTTTATTTGATAGGTACGTTTATTTGTCAAAATAATTTGTTTTTGACAAAGTTTTGGAGAACACCGTAACAAAATTAAATTTCATACGAAAACTGTTGCTGCTGCTGCTGTATGTCTTTTACCAGTCAATAGAAGTAACTTTCTTCGAGCCCGGCTCTAAATACTCCTGATTAGTCTTTTTGGGCAAAATTACCTTTTATGAACACACAATTTAGAGCTAAAAACCTGCCATAAATACTACTCAAAAATAGTTACTCACAAATGAGCCACTGGAAGAGAAGCAAGAGATTCCCTGATGAAATTTTTCGTGTCTCGCGGGGTCATTATCTAGGTGTAGCCGACGCAATAAATGGCATCTAACATAAAATATTGGAATGCAGTTTAAATAATACCTATGTATGTTTATGAATGAAACTATTTTCAAGTAAAAAAAAAAAAATTACAGGTATATATAAAAAAACGAGTATTTAGCCGTCTCAAAACTTATGATCACACGAGGTACACAGATACACGTGTTCAACTTGTAACACTCCCATGTTTCGCCCCGCGTAGGGGTTAAAAATTAAAACAAAAATGAACATACAAAATAAAGAACCTAACCTAAATAATGACACTGCCACCAGGGCTAGCTTGGTCTCATTTTCAGGGCAACTCGTAACAGTAAATCATTTATTTTTAAGAATATCTAGTAGTAGAAAGAAATGTGTGTGTTTTATTTTATTTTTTCTATTCATTATTACTCTTTGAATGTATTATGTATGTACTCGTATGTCACATTAAGAAACGCGCACAAGAAGGAATATTTGTATCGTATTGTGGTTTGACGGCGGGTTGTTGAGATGGTAGCGGCCACAAGTCTCATTGTACTCTCCCTCTACAACAAGTATGGCTCTCGACGGCTCAGCGTTGTGTAACGAGTAGTGTCTGCTTCGCTCCCTCAAATTTAAAGCTTGCATTTTTACCGGGAGTCCACTAACATCGCTTCATTTGCTATCATCTACCTTGGGCTTTATTTAAAATTTAACTCGCACTGTATATATGGGTTTCTAGGTCATGCTTGAAAGATACTTGAATAATAAATATGAATTATAACCAGTTATTGAACGATGCCATTAACAGGTTACGTAACGTGTTTTATTGTGCACTTTCAATTTATAAATATAGAGAGAAAGTACGAGTAGGAAACCCTGGAATATTCCCAGATAAAACTGCGAAATGTGATGTTATTTGTTATCATTACAGAATTACAGATGTAGTACGACGACCATACGGTACTTGAATTTTTTCATGGTGTTATTCAAACCAGTTTTTAGAGACGATCAAATGTGTGTATGGTACCAACTACTACTATTAAACCACAATAAAGGGCAAAAATTACGGACAAACCTAGCTCGTAGCTATCGAACCAATCATTGTATGGGAAAATAAGAAGATATATTGCAGCTTTAGTCGTGAAATACTGCGTTAACGTATATACTAGTTATCATTATCCCACAATTTATACTTATACTTAGCTTTTACATAAGGATTTTACTAATTTTAGAAATTGCCTATTTTTTATGATTTTGGTATTTTTTTGTAATTAATAATTAATTTGCTGTGATATTTCGATGGTTTACTATATCCATAGAGAGTGACACTTATAAATTTCAACATGAGGCAAATTATACCCAATTATCGTACGATCCGACTTGACTAGGTACTCAAAAAGACACAAATAAGTAGTATAGGTTTTATGAGAGCGTGGTATATTTTATGCATTATTTGTATCAAGTGTGCATGCGGATGAATGTTCCAACCAACATGTTTGTTCTAAGATTCGGTATGACAAATATAAACTCTCATATGTTATTCGATAATGACATAAAATTCTTAATAGATACAATATAGACTGACAGATTGCACAGGGGTTCCCTAGCTGGACTGAACCTGTTCAAAAACCGAACTTTAAATTAGGCAACGGTTTAGGTTTCCAACTTTTGCCCCGGCAACCTAACACCGTTGTCTATTAGGGTATAATGCACCCATCATTTTATGCAACATGTCCTGCACGGCTAATCTATCGAGAAAATAGGTTTTCTACTGTAGCATTGTAATTTTGTAGTAGCTAACACTGTAATTTTATATTTAACTATACAATGAATATTGATTGAAAAAATGACACCTCGCCGAGTTTCTTACGCCGGTTCTTCTCATGGCAGAGGTTTATTTTTCCGAACCGTTGGTAGTTTATTGACATTCATAGGTACATGTTATATGCCTAATTTGAAGAATAAGTAACCTTTACTTTTTTAACAATTTATCAAATAACAGATGAGGGCAAGTATTACACTTTACTCGCGCCTCTTTTTAAACCTGGTTGATAGTAGTAGATTAGGTTCATAGAAGTTCAGGGTGACAGTAGGCAACCCCTATTTTTCCTATTCTTTCGGCCATATTCTTTCAACTGTTACGTGATTTTTCCTACCTTTGACCTAAAACACAGACGGAATTTTTTAACAAATTTCGCCTAGGTTTTTGCGAGTCAACCTGTGTGCGATTTATGAATCTATATGCTATCTACCATGTTAAGTTTTGTCATTATCAAATATATGCGAACAGATATTATTTATTATTTGATCTTACTCAATTTATAAAAAAAAAAATAGTAGAAAAAAATATCACGTTACCATGAAGCAGTAATAGGATCTCCGTCGGCGACGACGCGGCATATGTACAAGACGCACGCCAGAAGCTTGAAAAACAAGTTCGCTATTCTAATACGTAAACCTGAAACAAAGGGAAATGGTTATCGCATGTCATGGCGGAAACTACTCACTCGCACTTAGCATACTACTTCGTAAAATAGGGTTTTCACCATGCGCACGCTAACCTACATTTCTAACTGGTGAAGGGTTACATATCCTTGTGTGAGAACAATTTCAGCTCGTTTTCACTTCAATCAAAAAAATTATTTAGGTTCGAGCAATCAGTCGCTACTATATTAAAAAACACGTATAAACTAGTGTCTAAATAAATAAATAAATATTGGGGGACAATCTTACACAAATCGACCTTATCCAAAACTAAGCAAAGCTTGTACTAAGGGTACTAGATGACGATATACATTCTTAAATAGATAAATACATACTTAAATACATAGAAAACATCCAAGACCTAGGAACAAATATCCGTGCTAATTGCACAAATAATGCCCTGGCCAGAATTCGAACCCGGGACCTGTAGCTTCGGAGGCAGTGTCACTACCAACTAGGCTAAACAGGCCGCCAAAAGAGTCAAAACAACACAAGTCTAGATTTGTTATGATCACCTCTAGGCCATTATCAATGAAATGGAAAATTAAATTGCAGAAATAACAAAAATATCCAACTAACGAAAAATAAACCTACCAACCAAGTGCGTGTCGGTACACTTGAACATAACAAATTTTATATTTTAAAGCTTATATCACGCAAACGGATTTCTTTGAATTACCAATATGGAGGCATGCACTTTTTCTTTACAGAGATTCTCAAACTTCAAAGGAAATTACGACAGTACCGTTTTCGGTAGTTTTAACGGAGTAAGGTCCCTCACATCTGCTACTGCTTATGTCAAGCACATGGGTGGATGGAGATATTCTTTTTTGGCCAAGATTCAACAAGAACAGCGACTTGGAAAACCTAAGAAGAAACAGGTGATCGGAAAACGGCTGGAAAAAGCTAAAGTGTAAAATTAAAGTCAACGGTATAGCCACTTTTTCCAAAGGGCTAAAATTTCAAAATCTTTACTCGACGCTTAACGTCACCGAAGACGAGAAAATGAATAAAGGAGGAGTTGCCTGCTCTATGCACAATTTACACATCAGACTTACCAAGCCCCCGGGTGTCACTACAACGACTTTTGCCGACAATACTGCAGTACTGGCAAGTATAAATTACCCCAAAAAGCATCTGATGATCTACAGATTGGCCTGTAAAAGGTTCATAATTGGCTAGAAAAATGGAAAATAGGAGTGTCACCAAATCCACCCAAGTAACTTTTACTTTTCGCCAGGGAGACTGCCCGTCCGTTAAACTTGGAGACAATACGCTACCGCACAGCGACTGTGTAAGATACTTGAGAATGCACCATGAACAGCCATATTAAGACCAAGGGACAAAATCGCGATCAACACAAAAAATTATATTGGATGTTGAAAAGAATAATTTTTAAGAAACAAAAACCGACTTCAAGGGGGAGGCCGGTGAAAGATTATTATACTTAGATAGTGCACTCTTAGATTCCATACAATAAAATAAAAATGGCTATAAGTATGTTTATAATGGTAGAATACTAAGTACCCTCAATTCCTCATGGAATCATGGAAAAACCATGCTTGCTTGACAAACAAAACGAAGAGAACAAATCGCTAAACTTGAACTACGCGTCGTTGAAGAGTTCCGTTCTGATCATCATCAGCAGTTCCACTTCATCAAATGTCACTTTTATGAATGAAAATGGTTGATTAGTTCATGAAAATACTAAAATTACTATTTGTGTGCCTTTCACATTTGAGGAGTTCCCTCGATTCCTAATGGATCCCATCATTAGAACTCGAGCATGACAAACATCAATCGTGAAAATAGAACTTGCTTAACAAACACAGCTAGAACGACAAATCGCCAAACGTGAACTTTTCATCGTTGAAGAGTTCTGTTCTGATAATCATCAGCAGTTCCACTTCATCAAATGTCACATTTTTGTATGATAATGCTCGATTTGTTGATAAAAACACAAAAAAATCACTGTATGTTTGCCTTTAAGATTTGAGGAGTTCCCTCAATTCCTCATGGAACCCATCATCAGAAATCGAGCATGACAAAAATTTATCGTGAAGATAGAACTTGCTTAACAAACACAGCTAGGAGGACAAATCGCCAAACGTGAACTTTTCGTCGTTGAAGAGTTCTGTTCTGATCATCATTAGCAGTTCCACTTCATCAAATGTCACATTTTTGGATGAATATGCTCGATTTGTTGATAAAAACACAAAAATCACTTTATGTTTGCCTTTAAGATTTGAGGAGTTCCCTCAATTTCTTATGGATCCCATCATCAGAACTGCGTTTAGACAAAAAGGGGACCAACTTGGATATATATACTTACAATCAAAAAAAGAATTTTTCAAATCGGTTAAGAAATGACGGAGTTATAGAGTAACAAACATTATTAACAATATTAACAAAAAAAAAGAACAAAAAAAACATACAACCGAATTGTTAACCTCCTCTTTTGAAATCTTGAAGTCGGTTAAAATAGCGGTACTTAAACCGATATGGACATCATACAAATAACACAGAACGAGATCTTGAGATCAATTGCAAATCTAGTAATGTACCATGGTACATACCCAACAATGAACTGCATCAACACCTTTCAATGACGATGGTAAAGGAAGAACCCGAGACATGTCTGGAAAATATGAGCAGCGACTAATTAACCATCCCAAATCCCAATAAATTAGCACGACAACTAAACGTAGTTTAAGGACATACCCGGGTCTATTTAAAAGGATGAACTTGATTAATTCATAGTATTGCATATTTTTAATGAGCATTGGCTTAAGAATGGAATTATTGTTACACTAACTCTTGCGTTAATTTGATGTAAAGGAAGCCCTGAAGCTCTCTGAAGAAAAAAAACGACCTGGTCAAGTATGAACTCTACTTTCTAAACGACATAAGTTCCAGACTATTCTCATAAATATGGTTTGGTGTATTTGTACCCCTAAATGCAGCTTGGTCATTTTCATGACCATACACTAGCTAATGAAAAAGAGTATCCGTCAACCGTCCAACCCATGTTTCTCTTCGAATAGCAAAACTTTCTCGCCACAATTAAGGAATCAAGTCACTTGATGTTATTGAGGTGTCAGGATTTAAAGGAATGCATGTTCAGTTTTTATATTTTAATTATTAAAGTGAAAAGCATGCTGGCGGCGGTACGGTATAGGTTTTATTTCCTTTGTCTACGCAGTTACTTTACAAACAATACATATATTAAGCACATAATTTGTTCACGGTACGCGTATGTAGCACGCGGGTACAGAAATAAATTAATACACTCGTTTGTTACCTACCTGTACTTTAATTCGTTATTTCGCTGCGAAATTTTCGCTTTGTTAGCGCTTTTATCATGCACGATTAATTTGAATAAACTGATTGATCGTGTTGTATCATTTATTGCGAATGAGTTATGTTCGTTGCGACGACTTTGGCTTTAGATGTTCCACTTCATTTGAATTGAATACGAATATATGTGTTATTATTACATTGCGAATGTTCGATGCAAAGGGTAGATGTCACTAAAGTCGACATTTGAGTAGGGTGCCCCTCGTGTGTCCTGCCGGCACGGAGCTATCCGCCATGGCGAAGTCCGACCAATTCGAAATCAGAAGGAAATACCTCTATGACATTCAGCAATCATCAGCAATATTCTGAACGTGTTACGATAGCAACAAGCTAGGACGATGCAAAAAATGATTTTTCACCTCAGGAGCTCGATCACGCAGGTTTGCTTCGAGATAGCATTGAGCAAAATGCGTTTTTTTTTCTCGGAGTGAGAAAAAGGGGCTTTTGAATATTTTTTTTAAATAGTACAAAGTCACATTCAGAATTTCATATCTTATACAAATTCTAAATATTTGAGCTTGAATCGCTCTGTCCCCCTTAGTTATGAAAACAGGGCGCCAGGAATAGGTATTCGAATCGATATTAAAATTTTATAGTAATTACCTAATATAGTAGATCCCCAAAATAGCGACAATCTGAAACGCGTTCCGAAGTTCGTAAAAAAACCTCAAACTTAAAATTATGTAGAAACGATAAAACAAATAAAATAATGTAATCTAATTAAAATATCACGTTGAAATAAAGACAGGTTTGCAGAAAAATCTAACGACGTTAATACAATACGTATATTAATAATTTTGGCTTAACACTGATTATTATGGTGAACGAATGCGCCCAGGGCAGTTTCAGAACGCATCTTAAAAAAATAGCGCGATTTTCATTTTTATATCTTTTTCAAAAGATTGTGTTACGGATACGCTGTACACCTCTATATTACAGAAATATTAACAAAATGAGCGAAACTCCGGACTACGATTTTATTGCTGCATAAGTAAATAGTACACTTTAGTAACAAAAGACTTATAAGACCCAGTCTTGAGTTATGTACTTTGATCCTGTTTACTCATATACATGTAATATTTTTCCGCAGATCATCCTCATCATAGGTGTAAAAGGAGCCTGCCGTACAAATGAAATGTTGAATCCTACAACTAATGCATTTGAAAAGCACAACACATTGCTATTAATTAACCTGCCTAAAACAAAAACTAATAATGACAGACCCTTTGTTGGTCGGATGTTAACGTTACGTCCTCCTAACAGTCCCAACATGAAAATGGACAGATTTTTCTTGCAGTATCATAATAACAAGTATTCGAGGCAGCAAATGGGAATTAATAAAACAGTCGGGACACCGCGTGAAATCGCTTTAAAATCACACCAAAGTATCAAATCCCATATAATCCAAAACGTCACAAACGTCAATTCAGTACAATTTGCAGTTACGAAAGCGGACACACAGGTGGTGAAGACGTGTCAGATATCACTTATCTGTCGTCTTGTAGACTTACTGATTTCTGCGTTAGTGAAAACAGATCAGTTCTACAGAAATCGTTCAACTTAAATGAGCGGATCTGCTATAGTCTGATATCTGTAGGTATTAGGGACTAGTTTCGTTGTCGAAGTCTAATAAAATCATAGAGCTGTACAAGCTACTTTTCTACACAGACATAAGAAAGAAGCCACGCAAGAAATGTATTTTAGAGCAAAGATAAATAACAAAACTATGTAACTTGAGAAGTACTTACTTGATCGTTGATTTTTTATGAAATATAGTTGCAGTCTTTCCTTAAAAGTATTTTCGTTTACGTAGTACTCCACACGTACTCTGGAACAAACCAAAAAGGTTTTTATAAAGTCGTACATCTTAGAATAGCTGTACTAATATAGCTTATACAACTACCGCAGGTAAGGGTAATACTTGGATACATATTTTCTTACATTCCTCCGTCATGTTTTTAGTTAAAAAGAGATGCAGAGTCATATTAACGAAATCACTCTACAATTACGAGTATATATGTACATACATACATAAACTTACGCCTATATTTCCAAAAGGGGAAGGCAGAGCACAGGAAAATTAATTGCAGTGCCACTTTTACAGGGTGTCCAATGGCAGAATTCGAATTTCCTTTGTTTCCTTTATTACGAAGTAAAAACTCCGGGCGGGCATTTTGACATAATTTCATTTATATTTTGTACGGGTTTGTTTACCATAATGCCTCAGTCAACGTATGAGCAACTTGTGTTTGCGATAGAGGACCATTTCAAAGCCATCGAATCCGCTACTATAGCTCGTCGAAAGCTTTGGTCGCGGATATTCAACGCTTACAGGACGCGCCCATTGAAAGTTTGATCCGATCATGGATTCAAGTTACAAGTTCCGGACAATAAGTTCAGCCGCAAACGACCTACGACCAGGACCCAGTCGAGCGACGAGGACAGATAATATTGACCTTGTTGCAAACAGTTTACGCGATGATTCACGGCAGTCCATACGCAAGAGGGCGTCGGTTCTGGGGCTTCGAAAACCCATTGTGCATGAAATATTGAAGAAAGATCTAAAATCTCACCCTTTCGAAATTTAAATAGTCTAATTGCACAAGCCAAACAATTACCACTTACATAAAAAATCGAGATAATATTACAGCGATTTCGCACAATAAACGTGAGCTTCTGGAGTGATGAAGCACATTTTCATTTAAACGGGAACGTGAAAAGACTGATTTACTGTTATTGATGGCCTAAAGGACAAACATTTGAAACATTAGCAACACAGCCCTAAAGTGACTATTTGATGAGCGTTATCAGGCCCTGGTATCAAAGGGATATATTTTAAAAAAAATCTCGAGGCCAAACCATTACGGTGGACGGCAATTCATATCGGATTATGATTGGAGAATATTTTACGCATACAAACGCACACGTGGTTTCAGCAAGACAGCGTCACGCCGCACACTGCTAGAGACAAGATGACTCTACTGCTACCATGGGCATACTTGAGCAGTAAAGTTTATGTAAAGAATTCTGCCTCTATTTCAGAACTAAAGGACAATACCTTTCGAGAAGTAAACTGTATTTGAACGTCTCTTCTGCAGCGGATAGCGCGAAATACTGTCCACAGATTCCACGAATGAGTATGGGGCGAGGGTCAACATTTAGATGGCATTATTTTCAATGTTATAATTTTATTATGAAATACTGTAATTTCTATTGCATTCAATATAATGTGAAATCTGCCATCGGACACCCTAGCTGTTGTAGGTTTAAAGATGTATAGAATGTAATATTGGAGTGACAGGCTGCTAGCCCATCATCCAACAACACAATTCAACCTGGTTCCCATAGTCGACTCTTACGACACCCAAGGGAAGAAATGGGGCGGTGCTATTCTAACGACACCACATATATATATATATTTATGTTACATAGATTTGGAGTTATTGGGGGGTCAAAAGTGGCTCCAAACGGTTCGTGTAATATAACACACGGCTGCTGTCCGCCAGTTACTGGGGTGAACTTGGCTGGACACGCTGCCGCGTGTCTAGATATATATATCTAGACACCCGTTGCCGTGGCCGTTTGGAGCCACTTTTGACCCCCCAATAACTCCAAATCTATCTAACATAAAAACATGAAATTTTGTACATATATTAAGATCCTTTAGAACAGGTGTTCCCAAACTTTCTTTTCTCATAGACCACACAAAGTTAACTGGTTCTGGTAGGCCCCCTTCACCACACTTCTACCATATTCCCAAAACTCCCATTTTTTTGTCACACCCACGTAGACCTCCGTCGAGTCTTCTGTGGACCCCTGGGGGTCCACCTGGACCACTTTGGGAACCCCTGCTTTAGAACAACTAGAACCCCAAATTTCATAAATATAGGTTTAATAGTTATTGAGATATTAAATTCCAAAAAACGGCATTTTTACCACTGACTGACTGACTGACTAGTAATCAAAAACCTAACCCACTTCCAGATGACCTAGAAAGCTGAAATTTGGTATGCAGCTTGGTATTTATGTGTACGAGTATACGCCAGAAAAAAATAGAAAACAGTGATTTTATTATTAGTGATATTATTATCTTTATTTTTCTTACAACTTAAGTTAGGTTTTTTACAAAACATTTATAAAAGTAAAATATAATAATACACATACAAAATATAAAAGCATTATAAAAAACCTAACCTAGAGTGCCGCCGGCAGCGAGGCGGGGCCTAAGCTACCGGTGGTTAGGGCGACAGAGAGAGGAACCTCCGGACTATCCGCGCCGTGTCCAGGAGTACCGCCTTCTGTATCTGACCCTTGACCCAACCATCTAGCGAGAGTCTCTTGAGATGTTGGTCGAGACTCTTCGCAATTAGACCGTTCGCAGAGACGACTATCGGGACAATGATCGTCGAATCAACATCCCACATGGCGGTTATCTCGTGTGCCAGGGTTAGGTACTTGCTACCCTTGTCCTTCTCGGCCTTCACGAGGTTCTTATCATGGAGGACGGTGATGTCGACGAGCACTGCCTGGCGCTTCAATCGATCTGTCAGCACAATATCAGGTTTGTTGGCTATAATAGTCCTATCCGTGATGACAGATCGATCCCAATAGAGCGTAGCACGACCATTTTCGAGAACTGACGCGGGTGTGTACTTATAGTACGGCACTTCGAAGTCCACAAGACCGTACAGAAGAGCAAGCTGCTGGTGAATAATCTTGGCTACCAAGTTATGTCTGTGCAAGTACTCACCGTTAGCAAGATGACCACAACCGGAAATGATATGCCTGAGCGACTCTCCGGGACGGCGGCATGCCCGACAAATGTCGACCGATAATATTATTATTATTATTTATACTAGTTACCTCAGAACTCCCGTCATTTATTAACCGATTTGGAAAATTCTTTTTTTGTTTGAAACGGTATACTTCCAGGGTGGTACCATTGTCATCGGGTCAAAATATGATCATAGAGTACTGGAGAAATCGAGGGAACTCTTCAAATAGTTTAGGTGCACCTTTAGCGGTTTGGGTATTTTGTATAGTAACTCGTGCATTCTCTCTGGGAAAGCACATTAGATGAAGTTTGACAAAAAGTAATGATATCCCATCAAAAACATAAATGTGAAAATGGCAGCCAAGTTCACCAACAAAAGAATTGAGATCTAAATGGGCAGATCAAAAATGCATTAATCCGCAGTAAATTAGTTTTACTGTAAACAATCTAGTGCTAAACTTGTCAACTTTTCAGATAATCTACGGAAGTTGGCGCCCATTTAGATCTCAATTCTTTTGTTAGCGAACTTGGCTGCCATTTTCACATTTACGTTTTTGATGGGATATATATACATACACGTACTCGTATATGTAGCAGATAAAAAAAAAGCAATAACTGCACAGTATGTATGTTGCCGCCTATGAAAACTGCTGTGTATTAAAAACAAACAAATACTGTAGAAGAATTGAAATTGAGATAATATTTGTGGGTATGTACATCGTTTCAGGTAGTTTCGTTTTCGCCTTTATAAGCCGTTATACAGGGTGGAACAGAACGATGGACTTTCCTGTAAACAGGGAATAGGTTAGCCTTGGTACTATACTTTTGCCAAATAAACTATATAAATATTTGTAACTGTTATCGAATTATAGCTTTTTAACATCAATTTAAAAAACAGCACGTTTCAACCCTATATTATAAGAAAGCTAGTGACATGTAGCACTTCAAAATATAAGTACTTAGTTGGTAATGTTAAAACAATAAGGTTGTTACTAATATTAAAAGCCATTATTTTAATGATATTTTTTTTCTTTCTAACACAAGGTTCGAATGATTACAAGTCGATTGTACATTATTTAAATGACAACATAATTTCAGGAAAGTTCGTGGTATTGTTCCTACCTGTGTAACGGAACATTTTCTGATGTATAGAAAAGTGCCTTCGTCTTCTGACTCTAGTTTTAGTACTATTACTATTTATTTTCTATAGTCTGAGTGTAGAAGAATTCGGCACTGACATTAAACTTCATAATATGCTCTGCTTGCCCTGTTCTGGAAAATAGGCGTGAGTTTATGTATGTATGAGAGAAGAGTTTCGAGCGATAAACAACTGAAACAACTAACTATTATAAAACATTGAAATCCGTTTCAGGCGTGGGTGAATGTTAGATTTGGTTATAAGAGTTATTTCTCAATAGGCGCCAAGCAGTATTATAACAGAGTAGTAGGTATGTTCATTTCATGTATTCGGAAAAACGAGAAACAGTAATAAAATGTTCAACATTTTGTTTTACAGTAAGTGAGGCCATTAAAAGCGAGTTAACTGCGCTTGCGTGGGACCGATACGAACAGGGTGTAGATACCCGAGGGACACGCGGTTTTTATCAACGCTACAGTCGACGTCAAACATATGTAAAACAGTGTTATGCCTCATCACAAAGAAAATGAAAATTGTAAACATATCTTTGAAGTTGATTATTCATTCAATATTGTTATAAGTACCTACACTGACACATTATATTGGATTTCTATGAAAAGTGTACCAGAAGGATAACTGTGTTATAAGTTTATTTGACATCGGAATACTTACAAGTCTTTTACAAGTTAAAAGTATAAGGTCAATGGAGTTTGTTGACATTTTAATACGAACTAAAGAATCTAGAGTAGGAGCGCCATTGTCTACACCAAATTAATGTAGTTCCTTTAAAATAAGAAGTCTGTTCTATCTAATCTTTTACTACCTAGAGAGAGGTAGTGAAAACCGGTATATGTATCATTCGCCTCTGCATGTGACAATAGTAGCTATCTACAGCGGTTAATTAGGACAGTTTCTTCTAATTATGACAGATTTACCTATCGTGCATTCGAAAAGTTACGGGGCGCCAATGTGTTAAACTGAGGTTTAATTGTCGAACAAAATGAATAGTATAGTGAACTCTCTACTATAGCTACAGTAATAGGCTTATTGTTTTAAAAGGAACGCCACGTTTCATAGAGATTGCCCGTTTTCCTGAGTTTTATGAACAGATTTGCGTAGCTACGGATCCATACCGGTTTTGAAAGTACAGACTTTCTTATCTATATTGATTTAGTCAGATATTTCATGTTTTAGCCTAAACAAACGGAAATCTTTTTGCCCGTTCTACACAAACAAACTACTTAAACTACTCGCTAGTTGCAAACTGAGTTAGTCCTACCCAAACTAATTGAGTAGGAAGTTTCATAAATGAGAATTCAAATGAGCAGGGATATGCTTAATGTATTGTTTCGCGGAGTTGGTTCTGGGTGATCAAATTACAGGCCTATTACATGTGAATGTAAATGTGTAATTGCATCGGTAAATAAATAGTCCAATAGAACTTTACTTTTTCTGGTTTATGTTTTGTTTCTGTGGTGATCAAAAACATGCGATCCTAAGACTCGGATGTTTTCAGTGTATTTGAGTATGTATCTATTAATTTTACTTCGCATGAATGTTATTATAACATTTATGTTCTTTCGTAGCTTGCAGTGAGTAGTTGCGTGTAGTTTTAGAGCGAGTGAAACAAAGATCTCCGCTTCAGCTTCAATAAAAATGATTCGTATGGTCAGATGTCCAGATGACCGGATTTCCGGTTATTCTCCTCTACAAGTCGCATTTCTCAAGCGATACTCGTGAAATTTTGTCAGCAGGTTCAATAATTATACAGATTTTTTAATCGTCGACAATGTTTTTCGATATTATAAAATTAGAAAAAAGAAGTTTGCAAAAAAGACATTCTGGTCTACAGCTCACAGAGCCACTAGTCGAGTCGAAGCCGTCAAAACTTTGTCTCGCTAGCTCACTAACGTAAGCTTGATATGCTGTGCTCGTCGCAGGCGCACTTAAACTAAGTCGACGAAAAGATTTTTTTTTGAAAAAATGAATCACTATTTAAATAAGTGAACAAAGAACTTTCGATGCAGTACTAAATATACCGTAGAAGACAGCCTCATTTTAATATATTTTTAATTTCTGGTCTCAGTTTCTTCCAAAAAATCTTTCTCGTTTATTACGGTGAATTAATAATAATAATAATGAATGAAAATTGTCTATTCCTAGTACTAACAATAATTTTTATTTTATTTTTTCTCTTCAAGTCGTACTAACATAATATGTGTCCATAGTTACACGAAATAAATGCTTTTTTTATTTTTTATTTATTTATAACAGACGTTATTAAACATTCACTTCATATATTCGCGTATTTTAGTATTACATATTTCCCCTTCATAATTTTTATAGCCTATAATCTCGCCGAACATTCAGTTAACATGTTTGTGTAACCTTCCACAAAGCATTCGCTAGCTTTCACGCTATGTTAAGACAAATATAAACTAACAGTAAAAAAATCTAAAAGCTGTTAAAATTGATAACTTGTTCTGGTATCGATTCTAAATGCCCCCAATTCATTTTTCTGCTTTTAATCTTCAATGTACTAATTTACCGCGCTCTATAGCTTTATTGAACATAATATATACCAAAAATAATCATCCTGTGCATTTAAGTGACAAGGTGGTTATCGCTTTCTGTCAAGTGAGCTATATAGACATTGTAAGGCGATCAAAAAAATCCAAATATGAAACTTCATTATGGGGCGGAAACTAGGCCTTCTGGCTTCACCTCTAGATAAGAAGTTTCCCCAGCCACGAAATCTTTTCTGTGCTCGGTAGATACTCGTAGTTCCAGAATCTACATGTGCACCATATAGTACCTGCATAGAGACTTGCAGCTCTTGTTTGCCGTGTAGCCTATACCTATCATGCCTTACCATTATTTATTATTTAGCGATTTATTTATATTACTGGACACGACACGCATTGCCATTTATTTTATTTTCATTTATCTACTTCAAGTGGCCGGTTGAGTTGCATACGATACTCAAAGAAATCTTAATCATTGAATACTGATTATCTCATTAACGTCATTACGTGGCAAAGTAGTTTTCAATTTTTCTCCAAAAACTAGCATAAAATTTATATTACATAGTTCTGCAATTAAGTCTACTTGTAAGCACGAGTAGGTTCTATCAGCACTGAAAATATTGGCATCTAATTTGGAAGCACCTTATATAACGTAGGTATATGGGTTTCAGTGTGTCCTACGCCCGCGTCAATTCCAGAATTAAATACAGAAATATTAGCACATTTAACTTACTCCCGCTCTAGCCACTAGCTGAATGTGTGTGAATATTTGAGGCTTTTCAATTAGCGGCGTGGGTTGGTGCATGCAAATGTCAATTAAAACAGAGGAAAGCGCCTTGTCCAGTGGAAACGGCGCTAAGTGTGTATATTACCGATATTTGGAATTTTGATATGTCAACGATAAGCGTTATGTTCATAAAATAACAAATATATTTCAAACTAAACCTGATATTAACGAGTGATTTTTTCAAGTTTTTCGTTCTTAGTGGTCTATTAAAATTTCAGCCCGTTAATTGTTACCCATGTGGTGACGGGTTAGAATAGCACCACCGCCTTTCTTCCCTTGGGTGTCGTAAGAGTCGACTACGGGAACCAAGTTGAAGGGTTACGATTGCCTAGCAACTTGTCACTGCAATATCACATTTTCTACATCTATTACCTGCAATTGCTAAAAGAGGCACCGAAAATTAAATTTCATGTGCTCTGCTTGTCCTTTTTGCGCTTATGTAAGTATGTATAATTTCACGTGTAAATCGCAATATATTATAAAATAAAATTAGACCTACCTATAGATACCTATTATTTGACTAAATTGAATTAAAATCAAATTTGTAACTGTTGCGGCGCAGTGCACGTATTCATAGTCTTAACGCGGCAGTTCAAAACGAGTACGTGCCACAAATACTGATGTCTACTATAGTAAACCCCAAATCTGATGCAATTTCATGTCGCATAGATGGTCTCAGTTCATACATGCATGTATGGACTACGAGTAAGCACATAAAGGGTTTTTCTCAAGCATGCAATGAAATATTGATGTTATGTTCCTTATAATAGGCTGCGAAGTATGACATTTCAGGTGCGGCTAGGACAAGAGGTCGTTAATGGAATTTCATACAAATCTTGCAGGCCTAGGCCGGCAAAGTCTTCTTTTTTAATTTCCATTCCACATAAATTTGTGGCACAGGCATCATGATATTCTGCCACTATGCGTATAAAAAATAAAACTTTGTTTTTTTTGTTGTTTATTTCATTGCATGTTTGAGAAAAGCACTATACATACCTCGGCGGGAAAAATGGGGTTGCCCGCCTTAGACCTATCCGTCTTCGGCCGGCAACCCCTTTCGTCCCGGCCTCTGTAGTAATGTACTATTTCAATGCTATCCTGAGCGATGGCCGGGGTTATGTTGACTTTAAGGGCATCGGTGGCTTGCGATTTATTGGCATACACCTTCAGATAATCCTACAAAAAATCTAATAGGCCAAAATCAAAGATAAATATTTACTGCAGTGCTTTCTTGGCCTTAAAAGAACGAGTAGTGAAAATTCGCAACATGAGTATAATTTATTGTGCATGGCCAGACTGTACTCGTATCGAGTTGAATCGCTGGAAAGACAGGGTAAACGCAGATCTGCGTTAACTTTGCCACCGACGGGGTATAAAAAAATCTTCAGGTTGTCAAGTGGCGGAGGATCGGGCAAGGTGACCTGCTCTCGTTTCAGAATCCAAGATCTACTTTGATCACTGCGCCCAAATAGTTGGTTAGAGAGGTTTTATCTATAGGTAAGTACGCGTTAAGTCAAAAACTACCTACTAATTTTGACGTGGTTTACAATATCGTGATGATTGTAATATACATACGTATATTTAAGTTTTGCAGCGGCTTTGTGTAACGGCCACAGACCATATAGACGCCGCAAACGCGCTCAATAGTATGGAAACCGAACGTCTCAATTTTTACGTGCCTACTATGACGTCACGTAAACAATTTAGTGATGTCCAATACTACCGCCGCGTTAAACCGATTCAAAGGCTCCGCCGTCGGTTTAGTACTCAGTAGGCCTTTGCGGTGAGAGGACGTACGCAGCCCGCCCGCTTTAGTTTACGTTCTGCATTTTACTTCAAAATTCAAGTAATTAACCTATGAATTTACGTTAATACGTCTGTTTTAAGCATACAAAATGTTCCGTAACAATAAATCGATATTTTTATTATTGATTTTCTATCGATTATTTCATCGATCATACTTCGAGTTTATAGACGGACAATGTGATTCAAAGATTACAAGTGGCTCTGTACACACACGACACGACAAAGAAATACTATATAATTATCGAACCTGCTCACAAAATATCACGAGAATCGGTTGAGAAATGCGAACTGTAGAGGAGAATATCCGGACAGACAGACATTTCTGATTGATACCTACGTATAGTCAACAATCAAATAAATATTCTACTAAGTACTTTAAGAAAGAAGATCCCTGCTCTAGTGACGCTTAAGAATCTATTGCTAAAAATATTATTAAATTAAAATTATTAAATATTTTTAATGTAAAAGAATAACATTATTGTATAGCAACTAGCCTTAATTATCATTGTCCGTCACAAAAATCGATTATAAATCGAATTGCCCAGTGACATTGCATGAAACATCGCAGTGTACAGCACTACTCACTTTAAATCGACAGACAAAGAGAAAATTCCTACTACCTTACAACCATTGCGGCCTACAAATAACAGCCCTTAAGTATAGTTTAAAGTAGAAGCCGCAATGGATGGCGTACTTCGAAAATATAATATGTGTGTAAATATTTTGGTAGAATCGATACGACATCACTCCAAGTTAATAATAATTAAATTTAAATTAAATAAGGCGAAATTTATTACAAAAAAATACTTACTTGTGAAAGGAAACGTCACCATTTACTCGACTAACCACTCTTGTTGAATTTGAACAGTTAATTACGCCGCAGTGTGGCATTTTCTAGTGCAGCAACAAATGTCTGACAGTTAGGCGACTTCCTGATTTGGCGGGGCGGGAGGGGGAGGAGGGATATGTCATAGGTATTTTGCTCTTTGACGTGAATTTACCGATATGAGATTTCCTCACTTGACGAAATACTGTCAGTAATACGTTTGCGCAGTAGTAATACCATGCGCAGAAGTGGGGCAGTACTGCATTAGTATCGGTTGACACTGACAGCTGACAGTTTTCTCATATCGTACCGCCCCCACATCGACAAGTCAGGAAGGCGCCTTAGAACGACAGGAGCGCGACTGAGCGGCAAGTGGTGCACCGCATGATTTAGATACACGCGAAGTACATACATTGGGGCATCTAGGTTTATCTAGGTCTGTGGTAACGGCGCCATTTATATATTCTGGTAAAATACCTGCGGGTCTGTAAACGAACACGTGCATGCATCGCATTTCAAGTAATTTTGACAATGAACTCGGTGAGACAGTTAAAAACCCATTCGAGCCCAATGACTCACATAAAAATATGGGTCAAGCCTCTACGTGCGATTTTCGCTACTTATTGGAAAAAACGTGGGGCATAAGGTCACGTTGCCTGATCTCGAATGGGTTTTAATCGGTAGTAACATTTCTATTTCTATTACACCTAGTGGTAAATCCACACATAAATGCGGTATTAGCGGTCTACTTGGAAGTAGACCGCTAATATCCGAGTATCTGACAGATTGAGTAAACTTATTTATGTTGTTATGTTAGGCATGAATGCCATCTACATAATTAAGTAAGAAATGTAAAATTCTATGTAAATTGTAGTTGTAATATTTACCGTGTAAGCGTCTTGGTTTCATACTGTAAGCTTATATGAGAAGTAATAAAAGTCTATTATTATTAGTGTGTAAAATACATTAGTCCTTGATTTTACGACAAAGACAAAGAGGTGGATGTTAAGTAAACATTTCACTCCAACCACCAAGTGTGAATTTTACTTGTACACCGACCGATTGTTTGACCGAATTTTCGAAACGAACCAACGCCGGTGAGCGAGGTAGACAATTGAAGATGTGATTGCGGAGTTGCTTTCACGGCATGCCTACAACGATTTCAAAGTAACTATTTACTATTCGAATATTTTAAAATTTGTGACCTACCTTGGTATTTTGTCATAGCTGTCCCAGCCGGTCAAGCAGTTGTATGAACTGTATCTGCTTACAGCGGCCATGTTACCTCATACGCTTGGTAAAACACTCATTATAATCACTTTGATAACAGACTAGAACAAAGAAGAGACTTTTCAAGTGGTCGTGTGGGGTGGGGGTGGATCAGTGAGAGCCGCCTTCGCGCCGGTCGCTACATATATCAATGTGTTGAATGTTCCGCGAAATTGGTTTGCATTGGTGGTAGGTACCATCTCCAGCGTTCAATCTGTAGAGCTATATAGCTTTTAAATGCTTAACTTTTACCTCATCCGTTCCAGGTAACTCATTTCACGCACCACTCAACTCAACGTTCTCGTGAAAGCACTTAATCGCTACAAGCATGTGCTTAGTCTCTAACAGGTACAAAGCGAACTTAAATGTCAATTCGCTTTAACATCACTTAATCGTCAATTAATGGATTAATTAGTGTTCATGTTTTTCATTTAAGTTAGTTGCTCTGTAATTAGTTTAGTTAAGTAATTACTTAATTCTGATAATAGTTTAAAAACTGTAAGGGCGCTGTACATGTTGCAAAGTAGTTAATAGACTTTATAGTGTAAGTGGTAAGTTTGTGTTGGTATTGAGTGGTGCCCGAATGGTCGCGAAAGCGCGCGAGCCGGGCGTCGCTGCGAGCGACAGGTCTCGACTGACTCAACTGAGCGAGGTCGCGGTCGCGACTTGGCGAGCGCTAGGCGGGCACGTCGCCCGCCGCACGCCGCGCGCCGCCGCCGAACCGCGCACCTACCGCAATCCCGTGCTACATTACCACTGCGCCACAGACAATTTCAAAACAAACCACCAACCTCATCAACTTCAACCAAAACCCAACCGAGACTCACCAGCGCTACGTGGTTGTAGCGGTAGTCGCACCTAAAGGCATTACGTAGGTGTCGTCATGCGCCTTAAATGAGTTAAAAGTTACGGTTTTCAATTAGTTTCTATTATTTGAAGTCCATAAAGGTCTAAATTATGTGTCTACTATATGTCTGCACTTCGTTGGACGTGAAAATAAATTAACCGAATTACCTATATTATATACTCGTATTTTATATTACGAGAATCGTTCATTATATTGTACACAAAATCTTTTATTTATGTACAAAGAAAATATATATAAGAATACGTAACCAAAATAACTTAAATAATATAAATAGAATTAAAAGTGACTTAAATCTAAAACCGATTCTTTTTAGCATTGTACCGAGGATGGCTAACGGCATTTCCTCGCTCCATCGAATGCTGATACTTTGCGAGGAGTTCGCCAGCTCTTCGATCACCAGTTATATTTTGTTCTAATCCGGAACCCTTATAGTTTCGTCATGTCTGTCTGTCCGTATGTCACAGCCGATTTACTCGGAGACTTTGAGATTGAGCACTACAGTTATGAAATGTGGTAGGAAGGTGTATTCTATGACCTGCGCTAGAAATATGATAAAAAATTACGAAAAAAGTCAGTTTTATTGGTGGATAGGCCTTCAAAAATAACATAGAGGTTTCAAAAAACTTTTCTATTAGGTGTCAAAGTCTTAAAAAGTGCGTGTATTCCCGTCTAATTTCCAAACTATGGAGTTTAAAGGTCTGAAAATAGTCAACATTAACAAATATTTTCAACAATATTGGGTTTGAACTAGATATGTCAAACCCCACCACCACCACCGCCATATCAGCCCTAGGACGTCCACTGCTGGACATAGGCCTCCCCCAATTTCATGGGGGGTAAATGCCATAATCGCCACGCTTGGCATGCGGGTTGGCGATCGCAGTATCTCCACCGCACTCAAGGAATGCTGCTGCCCATTCCCCGGTGGTCTGGTGGTGGTGGTGGATATGTCTAACCGTTTTTAAGTTATTGCTGAAAAACTGTCTTGACCAAACAAAAGGGCTTAAGTGCCGCGAGTTCCCTATGAAAATATTTTTTATTCAATTATTGTAAAGCAGGGAAATGCGACCGGCGTGCTGGGGACAATGCCCCGGGCTAGTTTAAGTTTCATAGAATCCATTTGATGTACTCATATATATTTGTTTGTTAACGTATGAATTATAAATAAAATGTTTTAAATGTAGATTAGGAGGTGTCCGTACGGAACCCTTCTTTGTGCGTGATCCGGCACGCAAGTAAGCTAAGTAGCCGGTTTTTAGGGTTCCGTAGTCAACTAGGAACCCTTATACTTTCGCCATGTCCGTCTGTCTGTCTATGTGATTGTTAGTGCTAGAAAGCTGAAATTTGCAATGGATATATACTCGTAAATCAATAAAAGCGTAGAATAAAATCTAAAAAGAAATTTTAAGGGTACCTATCCCTACACGTAAAGGATGATTCACAGTAGACCGTTCCGTGTCCGGGCCGGCCCGTTTTCTTCTAGAGAAATACGCCGGCCGTTGCGTTTGCTGTCATAGAAAACGGGCCGGCCCGGACACGGAACGGTCTACTGTGAATCATCCTTTAAGTGGGAATGTTTTTTTTTTTTTGCTTCATCCTTTCGGTGTCCCACCACCCCTCTAACGTTTGAACTATGGGCCTAAACTATGTAAAATATCATTACAGTAAAGCTTAATACAGACTTTCAACGAAAATTAAAGCGGATATGATCAGTGCGTGCAAAATTTAATTGAAATTAGAATGCGACCGAGTAACGAGAAAAACGGCCCGGAGTACGAGCCATAGGTGTGGTTATCGGCCTTGACTGGACTCGACTCCCCGTTTGCTAAGGTTGCTAGGGCGTAGCACAAGTTATGTTGCTTTTAAATGTCGATGACCGCAGAAATGCGTCTGCTGTTTGTCTTACGAGTGTTCGTCACTACATGAAACGGACAGACTAGATACCGTTAAATATGAGCGGGAGCCGTCATTTCATAGATAACCAATCTATATAGGTACGCTCGGCACAAATAAGTTTGTTCTAGGGACTTCCCAACGTTATTAATTTATGAATGTGCAAGTTGCATATCATAACAGTATGAAGTTCGTATAGTACAATTAAGAAAGATAACGGTCTTCATCCATCACCGATAAACAAGCTCATTTATAAATAAATAAAAATGGTAATAGTCGATTAACTATCAAACATCAAATCAAAATCAAAAATCTTTATGGCACAAATAATGTGACCATGATATTACATGGAAGTAATAAAATGAACCCCGTAAGGGCACAGCAATACAAGCTTACATCTAGACTTTACATTATTCTTAGTACCTATTCTTTATATACAATTTATAGGTAGAACTTACAGAGATTAAAAAAAGTCGGTGAATATACACATAAAAAAATAACTTTCAAAATCAATCAACCATTGTCGAATTTATGAAGTAACAAAAAAAATATATATATACAGACGAACATAGAACCTCCTCCTTTTTTGAAGAAACGTACACTACCCAAAACCACCACCACCACCTCCCACCAAATGTCCGAGAACAATTAGGTTGTGGAACGAGCTACCTGCCGAGCTATTCCCAATGGGCTACAGCATGGTACTCTTCAAAAAAGGCTTGAAATGGTTTCTAACGGGTCGGCAACGCACGAGAGACTTTCTGACTCTGGTGTTGCAAGCGTCCATAGGCAACGGAGACCAGTTGCCATCTAGTTGATCACGAATATTGTTCCTGAGTTTTGGATGTTGCCTATGTATTTTAAGTATGTATTTATCTATATAAGTATGTATATCGTGGTCTTGTACCCATAGCTTTGCTTAGTTAAGGACTAAGTCGATTTGTGTAAGATTGTTCCCCAATATTTATTTTTACGAGTATTTATTTATTTTATTCACTCAGACTAAAATATCAATATCTCATTTCTGCAATGGCATCCAACGTGCCCATAGAACGAAATGAAGTAGATTTAAAGACCTATATAATGACCTAACTCTCAGAGTTGTTGGTTTAAGGACGAGACTCCATACAAAGTTGCCCATGGTCCTTTGATGCTGGAATGAAATCCGTAGTTGTTAATTCCTGGTTAATTGTATTTTTTGCTGCAATACACTGGTGCGCAACGAAACCACAGATCATGCAGTAATATTCCATATTGAAATTTTATGTTTGTTTCTTTTTGCTGCATAAACTTATATACCTCATAATCACATACCTTTATACGTAGTATTTACTGAGGTAACATAATAATGATTGCCCGGCAGTTTCCAACAGCCGGTTACGGGCTGTATATAATGTAATTTTTGGTTAGGGGCGGCGCGTAAACGCAGACTAGCGGGGTTCCGAACAGGATAGGTTAGAGTAGGCCTTTTATTTGGTGCGTGTAAAATATTAAATTTCTTACATGTGGCTATTGTATACACTAAATGATATTGTGAGCACTCACGGCCCTGCGGCGCTCGCGTACCGCGTGCGGTATGCGAGGTTAAGCAACGTCGGCCGTCGTTAACTCCTGGATGGGTGTCTGCTGTGACAGGTTAGTAACTAAGCGCTCCCGTGCTTTGAAAGGCACGTTAACTTGTTGATCTCGGCTGCTAAATATCTATGACAGCAGTCATCACGCCAAGATGCCTGCGGGCGGCTTGAGAACTTCTAACATTCAAGGTCACCTAATAAGGTCTAGTTTCCGCGTGGGTTGGAAAGTCGGATTGTAATCGCTTCCGTATAAAATAGTGCCTATGCCAATTCTTGGGCTTAGATAGCGGACCTCGGGCGTCCTTCAGGATGCAACTGTGCTAGGATCCCATTGTGTCCTATACCCAATACTAGTACATGACACTTTCAATATTATGGCGTAGTAATACTCGTAGGGTTGAACAATAGGTGTCGTCTATTGGTAATTAAGGTGTCAAACATGTTTACCTAATTTGCGAACATTCCAATGTTTACCTTATTTGTTGTGAATAATAGGTACGTTTCTCGATGCGTCATGCGGAATGCTTGGCTATGATCAGTTTTTGTTAGCCGTAATCATTCTTTCTTTTATTTTTGAACCTTTTAAGGGTACTTTCGCATTTGGCGGTGCGAGGTCTGTCAGCAGAGTGGGTACAGATCCTTCCTTTACTGCATGTGCACACATAAAATTTTTTTTATTCAAGGAGGTTGCCAGATAGACTTACGACTTTCCTGATTGTAAGCCAAGAAGAATCACAACAGACAACCCTTTTTTGACTTCAGGTCTCATTAATAATAATAATATAACGATATTGGGGGAAAATCTTACACAAATCGACCTAGTCCCAAACTAAGCAAAGCTTGTATGTATGGGTACTAGATGACTATATACATACATATATAGATAAATACATAGAAAACATCCAAGACCCAAGAACAAATATCCTTGCTAAATGCATAAATAATGCTCTGTCCGGGATTCGAACCCGGGACCTCTAGCTTCGGAGGCAGTGTCACTACCAACTAGGCTAAACATGCCGTCATATTGTGTACAGCTAGGCACAACACCATATATGTATACTTTATAGAGCAGGTAGTGGTGTTGTTATGGCCGTGATCTTCTGTAAGGTGGAGGTACTTCCGCAGTTGGGCAAACATTTAAATATTACAAATAAATACGAATAAGTGCTTTCTAATTGGCACGGGTTGCGCGGATGCGGGACGGTCCCGCTTTTACGTTATATAGTTCTACAGTGCAAATAATTATATACAATATACCTACATATAAGTAAGGAAATTGTCGACGTATGTATGCTGTAGAAAATACCGCTTTTAGGTAGCGCCCCGTCAAGTTAGGAAATAGCCAGCTAAGAATATCAAACAAATAAACTTTTCCACTTATGATAATTATATAAATATCACTATTTAAATGAATATTTTTAAACAATTGATGATGATGATATATATAATCCCTAATTTTTCCTACTAAAACCAGTTTGCGGTTAAATTTGTAGCACAGAAGGGTTGCGGGCGGCGGCACGCCGCTGCTACGGGTCTATGCGGGCTACGAGTGCTACGAGTGGAACGTAGCGACGAGTGAATAATTCTGCCATTCGGAGGACTTATATACTACCGCCAGATGACCTCCACCAGATAGCCCTTGTGACTATTTCGAATGAAAAGTCACTAAAGTAAGCAGTATGTACGGATCAGGAGGAGGTCGGTAACGTCGCAACCTTTGACAACATTTCAAATTTCCAAGTAGTATGAAATCTTAACTCTTTTCGTTAATTTGTTAACAAGAAACCTAATAATATTTTTACAATGCATGCGCTCGAAAAGTCAGTTTTCTAAGCAGCCAAACTGTGCGGAAAGTACCACTTTTCCACACTAGTGCTTTTTACTTTTCAATTTTTTTTAAATTTCTTACTCCGTCGTCAGCCCGACGCAAAGAGTTTTTATTATTTGAGCAAAGTTTTAGAAATTAGTCAATTATAGATTTACACTCTTAATAATGGTATATAAATATTAGTACTTCGTTAAACGTATTATTAAGCATTTTAATTTTATATTTTTAACTACAATAAAATTATAAATATTCACTAAACATCCCTGGCACAATGGAAACACAGGCTGTGCCTTCCCGCTTTAGATTTTGCACATGCGCAGTAGTAGATATGTTTAGCGCGCATGTATTGAAAACAAAAGGCCGCCATTTTTCATTTTACTATTTTCTTGTTTAGTTCGAAGTCAATCTGTGTTATTTTTGTTAAATATGAATTGAAAGTGACGAATCGGATTAATTTAACTTCAGAAAATGTTATTCAAGAAGCACAAAATGCCAACAAAGGTCACTAGCCGGCTAAATCAACATTAAACACCTAAACAATATTATTTACGGTGAAATCTAAAAGTTTGTGTTATATATTTGGATTTCTAAAACAGTAAAACGATGGTTTTGAGTAAATTTTTATAGCAATCTATGTCAAGCAGTTTATAAGTGAAGCTCCAGACAATAAGTACGTATCGAGCAAGGTAAGTTTTATTATAACCTATATATTTAAAAGTAATTTTTAGATTGTATAATTTTGTTTCCTCGCACAATGCATAGTAAAACTTTGTATGATACGCGCGCGCAAAGATGATTTTCGACTCGTGTCGCATTATAAACTGGCTCGTGTATACGAGTAAGAATGACACTCTTCGATAAATCACAAACTTTCCACACTTGTAGCATAAATAGCTTTTACAGCTGTAAGTTTTCAAACTATTCATGAAAATGTGAAGAACGCTTTTTACGCTGTGACGCCTTACTTGTCACTTACGCTCATTAAAATGAGGAACTCTAATTTTTTTTATTTGTTATAGGGGCATTTTTTTTAATTTGAATATGATAATATATGACGTTTTACTTTTTTTTTATCCTCAATTTGATTTAAAAAAAGGGCAACTTAAAAATTATATGTTGTCAATTGGCTGTTCATGTAGCTCTAGCGCGCGCTTTGGTACAGTTAACAGCAAAAGTAGATGATCATGTTAGTACCTTGTGACTTGCATTACTTGGACGCATCCTAACTGTAGCAGTACTGTTGCGTTACTGCGACAAAGTACAAAAATGAAAATCTACTTTGCCGTTGACTGTACAACATAGTGCGCCCGGGGTAGTAATGGGTGGGACTCGTTGTTCATTAGCGGTTTTACCGGTATCGCAATATTATAGGTAAACAATGTGAATGTTGAAAAATTGGTTTGAAAGGAATATTTTGACAACGACTTTGTCTTAGTTGCTAGTAGCTACCGGGTTGGAATCCCTGTCAGCAAAAAGTAGGCTGGAAAGTGAAAATCGACCACAGAAAGTTTTGAGAAAAGGCAGAGCACCGTAATTAGCACCACAATGCCGTTTCCATTGAATCAAATATTTATTTCGCTTACTACCTTGCCATTTGCTCGATACAGAGCAAAATCATGGAATCAATGTCAATTATAAAGTTTTGCGGTGCCATGGCCACTAAGCGCCCTATAAATCTGTGTTTCTAAAGTCAATTAGGACCGACTGCCAATAATTCTGACGGGATCGAATCGTGGGTTTCGTTGCACCTAGTTAATAATTAGGAGTTAATACGAAAGTCGTTTTTAGTGCTCTGTACCAAAATTGCAATCGCTCAGTGCCTGTCTGATAGTCAAATGCAGTTTTTATTCTACCGTCAGAAAGATTAAGATCAAACACAAAATATGCAAATGATCTACATGGATTGATTATTCATTCAACCTTGATTCATCTGCCCGTAGTGCTCCCGACCAGTTTGCAAAAGTCCAATCCTTGTGAGAAACAGACCATTTCAATCTTTTTCCCTTGTTTGGTTTGCGTAATTTATGAAAATGAAACTAAAAATTGTGTTTGCTCCTAAACTTTTTGACAGTACTGTATGTGTATAATAATGAAAACACTTTCACTCCTCTACAAATATTCAATATAATCTGTTTTATCACCCCATTGCTAACATAAAACTAGTAGATTGTACAACAATTAGGCAGCAGGCGAGGGTCGATATAAAGTAGAGGATAAAATGGGTTTTATACACCAGTTATACACTCTGCTTTACACTTCGATTGCGAGAAAATTAAACAAATAATGAATATAATTAAAATTATGTTATCAAATTTACACCTTGTGCTCGTCGACCGCGGGTTAAGTAACTAAGCGCTCCCGTGCTTTGAAAGGCACGTTAACTTGTTGATCTCGGCTGCTAAATGGTATCTAAGGGCGGATTTTACTTTATGATCTAGAGCATAAAAATCGACTTTATGTCGCCTGTGCAACGCATAAAGACGAACTTTTAGAGCATGAGAAGTGAAAAATGTTTAGTTACTGGTGCTACAAAATTACACTTATTATTTCGCTGTAAAAAGCTGCCTCGACTGATAGCTGGCAGGTTTCTCAAATCGTATCGCTTCCACACCGACAAATCAGAGCGTTCCTTATACTGGTGTAGAACAGAAGTATGTATAGTTTTGTTTATTTTATTATAAACCAAGGATTGGAAAAACACCCATAAATGAAGGGTGTTTTTCCGACCCTTGACTATATAACAGATAGTTTATTTACAAGACAGTCAACAAAGTATATGGGTTTCCTTTTGCGTCACAGGGTAGCTAAGTGTACTCGCATGGGAAAGTGACGACGACGTACTCTGGTATTGAGATGAGAGCGTGTGTGTTAGTTTATATTTTTATATGTCAGTACAGCGTGTACGAAGATTTAAGTAAGGAGCATGGAAAATAATCCGTTGGTGCCTAGACTTGAAAATCCGGCAAGCCACAGTAATCGTTTTATGAAACTTGTTACTGGCACCTAAACATTTGGAGCACTTAGTTCTGTCCATATGTGTTAGTGATAATGATAATTTATCTGACCTCATGACGTGTGCAATAGCAGCTCTTCAGCTAGTAATGGCCGATTTCAAGGGTTACTTTTAAGTCTTTCGGGCTTTGTTATATAAATCTGTTTTCGTATTTTGTTGCGCATTATATCTGACGTAAAATTATTTGGGTTATTATTCATTTATTTATTTAAACTCTATTGCACAAAATGAATATAGTTTACGTACTGAAATAGTGCATTTCGATACAAGTGCAGAAAGTTTGTCTTTTGCACTCGTCCCGTGCCTTGACCCTCGCCCAGTGTCTTGACCCTCGCCCGGTGTTACCAGTCAAGTAAATAAGTACTTGTCTCTTTTAATTTATGTTTTGTTTTTGTTTCCTACTAATTTTTTCGCAAATGCATTAAAAATACCTTCTGAGGAGTTGTCATTTGACTAACTAAATAAATCAGAGTATGCTGAAAGGTTCTAACAAGTTTTTATACTTGCTTTTTAGGGTTCTGTACCCAAAGGGTAAAAACGGGACCCTATTACTAAGACTTCGCTGTCCGTCCGTCCGTCCGTCCGTCTGTCACCAGGCTGTATCTCAAGAACCGTAATAGATGAAATTTTCACATATTGTTTATTTCTGTTGCCGCTACAACAACAAATACTAAAAACAAAATAATAATAATAATTAAGGCTCCCATACAAAAAGCGTGATATTCTAGGCCCTTTTTCATGGCTACCACTCGCCGAGCTAGATCTCAAGAACCGTAATAGCTAGACAGTTGAAAAATTGAACAGATTATGTATTTTTATTGTGGATACAACAAAAAATACTAAAATCAAAATAATAAAAGTAAAAAGTAAAAGTAGTTTATTCTTCAAATTAGGCATATTACATGCACCTATGAACGTCAATAAACTACCACCGGTTCGGAAAAATATACCTCTGCCACGAGAAGAACCGGCGTAAGAAACTCGGCGAGGTGTCATTTTTTCAAAACAATATACATTATATAGTTAAATATAAAATTACATTACTACAAAATAACTTAAATAACAATGCTACAGTAGAAAATAATAATAATTAAGGCGGGCTCCCATACAACAAAGTAGTTATTGGCGTGTTTTTTCTGGTACGGAACCCTTAGTGCGCGAGTACGACCTGCACTTGGCCGGTTTTTTATTGTTTAATCTCGTTGGTTTAACCAATACCTATAGCGGCTACTTTTCTGTTCCATGGGAGACATAGAGATTCTTTTCTACAATATTCTAAGTCAAAGTATTCATAACTCTACATAATAGACCTAGCAACAAGCACTTTCGAATCATTAGTTAAATGAGTAAAACATTATCTTAAGCGAATTAATGAGAACAAGTTATTGATGCATTTTTTTTATATTGATTTTCTGTATATATGTCAAAATAAAGTAGTTCATTATTTAGATATAAATTCATAATAAGATCGTCAAAAAAATGTATATACGCGGCGAATCGCTAAGGCGTTGTAAGAGGGAATTAGTGAAAGATTTCGTGCCTGAGCTTGATTGGTTCCGATAACTCAGTGGCTAGCTGGCTAGAGCGATTGGCCGCGTATACCAGATGTTGCAGGTTCGAATCCTGCTCGGAGCACAAAAAAAAAATTTCCCTTTAATTTTAGCATTTAGATTTTTATAAATTGCTGAGCCGAATTGGGCTTATATTTATTTCTAGTTAGTAGTATTATCATGTATGTCACCGTTTTACCTAAAATTACTATGTTTTTATATATGACAATGTAATGTCATTACATTAACGTGTCTCTTACTGAGTCTCTATGGCTCATTTTATGTACCTATATTGCCCGAGTAGCCCTCAACTGCAGATAGAAATGGTCTGAAGCACTGCTCCGTAGTAAAATACCATTTCCATTCAGTCTATCCGAGATATTAGCTATATGGGAACCCCATTGGAGTTTTGAATCCTTAAACTAAGAAAACTGTGGGTACTATTCACTAGTTCCAATTCCTCATCTTTCACGGTTTCAGTTGTTTGCTTCAATAATAAAATGTATAAATATTAGAGCGCAATTTTGCACAAACTGAACTAGATAAAAAAAGAGTATACAGTCCGTACAAGTCCTGGTGCCACTTGGCTTATCAATTATGCTAATATCTGGGTCGAGACAAATCGATATTGCAATAGTCAGGCAGTCTTTACGGACATTTTTATTTATTGATCTAGAAATGACTTGTAGACATTTTAAGTGCCGTTTTAAAAATACTTTTGCAACCTAATACAATCGCCACCTGGCGACATGATTAAAATGATTAATTCAATTAAAAAATGCCATATTCCTCTGAGTAAGTTATATAACACATGAGCGGAGTTATACATATATAGTCCTCATCGATGTTGCTCATAGCGCAGATGCTTACAGCCTTGCTTCCGCTTACTCTCAGTTAAATTCGAAAAGAACACAGCCATAGGCCAATGGCAGTCATCCGTACGAAGGAGGGCAACCACATATCCCAGAACGACGCAGAACTTCGGAAGTACACGTAGAGACACGGTCCTGCCACGTTGGATCTAAGATGGCGGGTACCGGAGTCGGTGAGACACACTAGCGTCAAGCGCACGTCGCGCGGAACTATTTTTCTATAGTTATTTGAATCTCGTATTCTGTTTCGATAAATAAATCATTCCGAAGAAAACTCAATTTTCTCATTGTCCGCTTCCGGACAAAGTGGCGATAAATACCTATTATATAACGGTCTTGAAGACACACCATGTCTTATGCCGGTCGCGATCGCCAATCAGACCAAACGCCATTTATAAATTAATTGAGAATTTTATTCAATTAATAGAAATTATTAACCAACGCTGAAAGAAACCGACCAATTAGTATTATGTACTGTCAGTTGTTATACATGTTCACAGTTTACGTAGGTACTCTTTTTTACTGAATCTGAAATTTACAACTTTAGAGTAGTTGTCCTGAAAAATATATTTATATTTTCATAACACTGTTAATATAGATTTGTTCAAGATACATTAAAAATATATATAAAACATTGTATCCTGACCCCTTTTATATTTCTAGTACTATCAGTAGTAATGGCTACTTGAGAGAGCTTCGATCTTCTCTTCTTCAGGCCTCTTATATTTCTAGCACAATCAGTAAAAATGGCTACAAATTTACGGGTCAATATAGGTTTCAATTTAGTCTAACGCTTTTAGAATTTCAGAGAACATACAAAAAACGGCCAAGTGCGAGTCGGAATCGCGCACGAATGGTTCCGTACCGTTATTTATAAAAACGGTAATAGAATCACGTTTGTGGTATGGGAGCCCCCTCAAATATTAACCTTATTCTGTTTTTTAGCATTTGTTGTTATAGCGGCAAAAGAAATACATCATCTGTGAAAATGTCAGCTGTCTAACTATCACGGTTCATGAGCCTGGTGACAGACGGACAGATAGGCAGAGAGACGGCAGGTCAGCGGAGTCTTAGTAATAGGGTCCTGTTTTACCCTTTGGGTATGAAACCCTCAAAATCATTCCGGTGTGATTAGGTGAAAATTCAGTGAACCTTTCCTGTTGACTTCAGGCCATCTATTAGCAAATAAGAGCTATGTTTATATTTTATTATCAGTCTCAGTTTTGACACGTAAATACTCCGCTGATAACAAGTTTTCATTAGTAATGACATGTCTTAGCGGAGGATTACTCTCAAGGTCCAGCGTATGCAAAACAGCTTTCCACTATTTTCCAGGTAACTCGTTCCCGTTGGTAAGCCAGCTCTTGCAAAGCTTGCATCCGCTGCTTCTTTATTTGTATTTAATAATAATGTAGTTTGCTTAGTAATGACCTAAATCTCATTCTACTTCGAAAATTTAAGTTTTACATCAATATAATTTTTGGCATATTAATCGTCGTTCAATATAAAATTTGTTGGTTGAAGAATATTTAAATAATGTGGTCGTTTGATGGTGACTGGGGATATACTAAGGCTGTCACAGGCCACTCCCGGCGTAGTCACTTACGTACCTAGTGAGATGTGTTCACATCACGCACGGTTTTAGTGCCCCTACATAATTCAAGAGCTCATCGCTTCATTAGCATGTTTGACACTTTGTTTTTCTGCGTATTGCGACCCGTTCGTCACTGGGCTTCCCGCGCCGGGAGCATATGTTTAGACGACCTTTCGTATATCGGACCTAAGTAAATATTTGATCAAATTTTCCCGCCATTGTCGAAATAACTCAAAGGTGAGAGCGAGGCTTTTTTGACATACTGCCAATATCGTGCTACTTCCCAAGTTCAATAAATTCCATTTGATTAAGTACGTTTCAATAATACCCGCCGTCGACGGGCTTTTAATTTGTGACGCCTCCCGACAGATGCTGAATTACCGCTGCCTGATTTGATAGAGCTATCTTTCGATCAGTTCTTTTGTCGGTTTAATAAATTGCATACTTGGCCGATTGTGCTGATTTCAAGTGTTAAATTATATTGAAGAGTAATTTAATGTATTCGTATTACAAACAATTTCAAAGAATCCTCATTCCTAACTATAACTATATACGATAGTGTAATTCAGGATACCGTTTTACCAGTTGTCCGTGTAGGTTTAATCGTTATTGTAATTACTGCGGTTATTATGGCCAATTCAAACTTATAGTTACACAGTATATGCGATCCTTTTGCCCCTTTAAACAAACTTTAATGTGTGACTGTACATATATTTCGTTGTCAGCAGTGAATGTATAAGAAACTTTTAACAAAAAGTGTGCTAGCCTGCCATCTACTACTACTAGGTATAATCAACAGCAGAAATTGACAGAAGTACGGATTTCATGTCAGCATTTCTAGTTAAGGCGCAGGGTACGGCAAGCCATTCTCCATACAAAGGTTGTTTAAGTTTTTTGCGTTAGTTTTGGCACTTCAGCATTTAATTTTAGTTTTTGTTGGTACACATTGGATATACGCAGAAATTGATGTTGAAATTTTGCATTATTTAAAAAAAAATACAAAAAATATATAAAATTAAAAAAGAAAAACATCAAGACAGCTAACAAAAAAATAAGCATATGGACCAAAAATAGTAACTGGTGTGCAAATACAAACTAAGAAAAATTTGCACAAAGTTTGTATGGAAAGAGCTTGCCCACCCCGCCTTAAGACTGACCGAATTGACAAATTGGGGATGTTCCTTCTTGTCAAAGTAATTCCCGCTTCACAGGCAAAAGCAGTCGCCGATTTAATAGTACAACGGTCATTCTCCAGAACGATGTTATAATTCTAATTAACGCGTCGCTTTTTTTCCTCTTACTTTTCAATGAGTTTTATCTCAAATATAGTATCTTTTTGATCATTAAAACTTAAATCCTTATTGGGCACATTAAATATATTGACGGTTAATTAGTTAAAAATAATTTAAAAATTCTGTGGCGCGTGAATTAGAAAAACGACGTGTTATTTAGAATATTACACTTTTCCATGACGTGTGAATTATAAAAACGACGTTTTAATTAGAATATGTTATTTTTGCTGGATGCAAAACATACAAAACGGACCCGGAAAAATAATTAGGTATAAATAAAAATCTTTTTCAAATTAAAACAAAAACGTTAGTGAGCAGTCTTTTTATTACAAAAGGCAATATGGAAATAAAATAGAATTAAAACATTTTGAAAATTCTTAATAAAACATCCATTACGACAAACATAAGTAAAAATCTCTCCAAAATCGTTTTAAAATCAACACACTACAAGATAAAAGATAGTCTTCCAATTTGGCACTAAACATAAAAACAAATATTCTTTAAGGACGCAAGAAAAATCTGTGGACGTGTTGAGGTCCTACTTGACCTACATCATGGTAGGAATACAATTACCATATAATTCACTTAAGAAAACAAATCGACTTTTTTTTAAATACTTACACATGATAGAACTAAAACAATCCGACAATAGAACTTTCTTATTATAATCATGAGCATTCCATGAAAACATCAAGTTTGTGTCCCTTACGAAACGCTATGGCAGCTACCCAAATAAAAAGTATTAGATCTAGATATCTAGGCTGCTTAGAAACAACATCAATCTTAAAGCCGTAATTTAATGTAATGTAACATTTAACGGCTTTAAGATTGATGTTAGATGTAAATGTAACATTACAATGCTGATAATTAGCTTTCTAAGTATACTTCTCGGATATATTATAATAGTGTCCCTTACGAAATAGTTTCATGAAATGCTCCATAAAAACAAAATCTCAAACCAAATCAAATTATATATTTGCTCTTAGTTGGTAACAATTACTAAATAACAGTCTTCTTGGCGACTAGAGATACTTATTTAATATCCTCATAGTTAACTTTGTGTTCAACTTAAATTATATCTCAGTACCGTTAAAACATCTTATATCGAAAAGAACTTGTACATATTCTAAATCATATTAAGCAAGTTCTATTTTCACGATAAATTTTTGTCATGCTCGATTTTTGATGATGGGATCCATTAGGAATCGAGAGAACTCCTCAAATGTGAAAGGCACACAAATAGTGATTTTAGTATTTTCATGAACTAATCAAGCATTTTTATTCATAAAAGTGACATTTGATGAAGTGGAACTGCTGATGATGATCAGAACGGAACTCTTCAACGACGCGTAGTTCACGTTTGGCGATTGGTTCTCTTCGTTTTGTTTGTCAAGCAAGCAAGGTTTTTTCATGATTCCATGAAGAATTGAGGGTACTTAGTCTTCTACCATTATAAACATACATTATAGCCAATTTTATTTTATTGTATATCTATCTAAGAGTGCACCATCTAAGTATAATAATCTTCAGCAGGCAAGGCTTATGTTCAGCAGTGGACGTCTTGTGGCTGAGGTGATGATGATGATGATGGTGATGATAATGTAACTATGCATGTAGGTCAATTCTTACGGTAAGTAATTATTATTCTGAATTTAAACTATAATATAACTATACATATGACGATATTTTTCCACAAATTCTAATTAACGCGTTGATTTTCGACGCGTTAATTAGACGCGTGAATTAGGGATTCTTGAAAAACACAAAATAACTTTTTAAAGGTACATGTAATAAATCACAGAATCTAGTATCAATTAAATATTGCGACCTTTAATGTATTCTGTAACTCTCATAGCAATAAAGTTGCTGGTTGATTTTTAAAATGTAAGCTTGTTAATTAGAAATTTCTTAAACCAAAACGCGTGAATTAGATACTTACGTGCGTAATCTGCGGCCTGGACACAACTGACATTACCATCCCGCACGGGGCTTTGGGCGCGACTGACTGCTTGACCGAAATGCGGTAGCGAGATCCGTGCCTACATTCAGACCACTGGTGTGGTCAAAAACGATCGCGACGCGTGATTTAGGATACGTTTCGAGACAAAGTAATTATAATTGAATTTTTTGTGGTTTATGACTGTATTGACTAGATTTTTTTTGTACAGTGAAAATATATATTCTTTTGTGAAATAAACTTGTTTTCATCGGGTTTTCTTTATGTATATCATCAGGAAAAATTGGAACGTAAGTAGTTTTGGTAGTGGGACGCGACGTGTTTATTAGGAGAATGGGACTTTTAGATTTTTTTTCCACCCGAAGCCTTTTAACTATCTCTTTGAAAATTCATGTACAGCTCAATACAAATACCTTCTACGATAAAAAAATATAAACCATGATAAAATCTATGATTTTATATGGTTAAAGAGTGAAGACAAGCAAAAATGTACGTCTGGAGAATGACCGACAACATTATTTCGAGGCATGGCAAGTGGCAATTGCAGGCTTAGTACTTGTTTTAGTTTTAAATGGACAATCTTAGGAGTCGGTTTAATTAATACTAAGCCTGCAATTGACATTTCAGCCGTGGCTAATATAGTGCTTTTCTCAAAAATGGAGGAATAAGACTAAATTAGAATTAAGTTTTGATAAACATGACCTTAAAACGTCAAACTGTTAATGCTCTCTTGCCGTTTATTTCTACAGGGTATTTTTCCACCGAAAACCACCAAATTATTTCAGACATACACAAATGTCGCTTTTCCAACAAAACAATACGATTTGTATACGACCTGTGCCATCTTTTGTATGGCTGTTTTTGCATTTTAAAAGTTTGTATCTCGAAAATAGGTAATGGAATCTATATGCAACACTGTTGTCAGCAGCGAGAAGAATTAAGCCCTTTAAGTCCTGATTTTTAACCATTAAAGTCAACTTTGCCGACTATTTCTGAGAAAAAAATAGACCTGCATGTGACGACCGCAGCGCATCGTCCACTGGTTTACAGTGCAATCAATCAACGGGTAGCTTCGGGCGAGCTGCTAGGGAGCAGCGACCCTACGTACCTGAGTGCTCATGGGGGTGTTCTGTGGGTTGGTTGTATGAACAGGCCCCCGCCTTTGGCTTGCTTTAACCGGCTGTCTAGAGTGGAGTCGCCAGAGCTGTTGCTAGGGGGTGTTGTGATCCCTTAATTGGTAAGTTGGCTGTCTAACAATGTTTAAAGTCCAGTGCCATTTCTCTACCTCCAGCCCTTCAGGTGTTGCCCTTAAGCCATTGGTACGGTTTTTGACTGGTAGCGTTCGTGGTCCAGCGGCGCCCGCGTACCGCGTGCGGTACGCGAGGTTAAGCAATGTTGGGCGGGGTCAGTCCTGGGATGGGTGACCGCTTTGAGTGTATACTAACTGAGAGCTCCCGTGCTTTGGAAGGCACGCTAAGCCGTTGATCCCGGCTGCTGTCTATGATAGCAGTCGTTAAGCCAAGTTAGAGGCCTTCGGGCGGCTTGAGAACTTCTAAATAACAGTCAAGTTGCCCACTCATTGACAAAGCCTAATAAAAAGTAGTGCCAACGCCAACTCTTGGGATTAGGTAGCGGACCCCAGGCATCCTTCAGGATGCAACTGTACTGGGAATAAAGCTAGGATGATAATGATTGGTACGGTTTTTGATGACAACACCACCCGGCGACACTTGTTCTTAGTAATTAATATATATTAATAAATAAAATTTTTGTTTTAGTAAGAGCAGGCACACATGATAATAATAAGTATGTCTAGAAGTTGCAGAATCAGGTTGAGTATAATATATAAAAACAAAACATAAACCAATAACTTAGCTCTAGTCTCGAAGCCGTGTATTGCGGTTTTGTAGTCCATGCCCCAGCCCATAAACTAATAAACCACTGTTCGAAGGAGCGAAATTACCAATCACATAGGACGGGGTTTGTATTGCTACCTAAAGAATACGAATTTTCCTGGAAATGAGATATCGTAAATTTTATTAACCCGGCGTCAGTCAGGTTGGGTCATATAGACCCCTGTGTTTTTTAATTATGAGTACTTTTGTGACCGTACATTACAGAGGATGCATATTTTGTAATAGATTTTTATAGTCAGGCGGTAAATACAGAATACGTCATACGGCTCAGTTTGTATAAAAGAAAATACCAATATATTATACTGTATGATAAAAATAGGACTCATGGTTTATTTATGTCCTTTAAAGGATGATTCACAGTACGCCGTTCCGTGTCCGGGCCGGCCCGTATTCTTCTAGAGAAATACGCCGGCCGTTGCGTTTGCTGTTATAGAATACGGGCCGGCCCGGACACGGAACGGTCTAATGTCATATTACTTATTCTGTGCTACTGTGAATCATCCTTAAGACGAAAAATTACAGAGATTACTGAAAATCCTGGTCCTTTTGACCCATCATACAGTGGTTGTAACAATTTTTTACCATGCTGAAGCCGGATTACAATCATTCCAGACTTTTTCGAGAACTCAATTATAAATAAATATACAATAAATAGGTATTTTACAATATACCAATTCCGCGTTTACCATAGTATTTACAGAACCGGAAACACCAATTGTGCAGATTTAATGAGTGCAACCAAAAAGTAGGCTTTAATCTGTTAATTCAATATCTGTGTACATTTTGCATACATATGAACACAACGCTACTGTCAGTCGGCGGCACAAAATACAGTTAGTGTATTTTCTATCAAAGCCACTATAAAACTTTACAGAAATCTTCGAATATACCTACATGTTGTGTGTGTGTGATGGAAGCCGTTCCTACCGGTCCCTGCGGATCGAAGATATACGTATATACTTAAATCATATACTCGTAGTTGCTACCCCGCTTACAGAATCAATATCTGTTACGTTACGAACAGGTTCTAACTTATTAAATTAATTAGCTCTGTCCTAGCAAACCTTTGAACTCGAGCGGCAAAGTTAATATCCAGAATTGATCTGTAATTTGAGAATAGATAGTACTAGTTACCCGCGCAGCTTCGCCGCGTCGACGTACTACGAAGAATGCAAGCGAAGCCACGGGATAGAATATGCGTATTCGGAAGGTCGATTACAAAGTCGATTTAAAAACATTCGTGCTTGATCATCACGGCTAGTCGTCAAATTTACAGTAAATGTCAGCCTTATTTCAAGAAATAAGATCTACCTACTAACTATGAGAATTTCTATGAAAAATATGCATCTTAGCAACTTCAGTCAATTTGGCCATTATAATCAGATAATTTTAGTGTTTTGAATGTGTGTGCGTTGATTGTTTCAGTGTAATGGTGCGTAGTAATAGGAAAATATTTTGTATGTGTGGTTTTTCATGTGTGTGTGTTACCCAATATAATACCCCTGAGAAATTTTAAATAATAATACCACTACCGAGGTCATGTACTAAATGGAATAAGAGCGACAGAGAGAGATACATAATTTGTAGTCTTTGTCATAGTTCCACTTTTTTATTTGGCTCATTATCATGTCCACGTCATACCCGCCCAAATTAAAGAGGTTGTTTATGATAAGGCGCCAGCCGTTTAAGACAAATTCTCAATTTAGGTGGGTAAGAGCTTTTCCGTTCCCCTTGGTGGAACTCGTACTCGTATAGGATCTCTTTAGAAATACTCTAAGTATCCTCATAACCTATTCTATCTAATCTAGAAAAAAAACAATGCATGCGACATTGGCAATATTAGTATTAACATTTGATGCCGGAACCACGCAATGGGCCATTATGGGCCAACGTATAGGGCGTAGTTATGCATTAAAGGCCATCGCTTTCCATCAGGTGAGACTAAGGCCAATCGCCAGTCAGTCAATCATAAAAAAACATATTTACATCTTGTTCCACCGTATAACTGCGTCTTGTACGTGGCCTATCATGGCCCATCGTGTGGTTTTGGCATGACAGTTGTGAGGTCTATTTTGTCAAGTGAAGTATAGGTCGATTCACAAGAGCTGGCACGGTAAATGTATGAAACTGTCATTAAAGTCTGTAAATGTATGAAACTGTCAAAAAACTGTGATAGAGAAGGAAACATAATGAACTTCGATCTTCGGGTGTTTCGGGTAGACCCCCTGAAAACCGGCACTGTCACTGTTGCAGGTGACACTGATTCAGTATTGTTACCAATAGTGGTAATCTTATTCATGCTTTCAATGTACCTACGCCCTTTTAGAACGTGGCAGTTTAACGTGACCATTATCCCCCTTATTTTGGACATGTTTACTGAAACGTAACAAAGAGAAATATACATGTCCTCTAACTTTTCGAGTATTATTAACCTTTTCGACGCTAACAACGTACCTATATTGCGCACCAACGGTCCGAAGCCAACGACGTATATATCCGTCATGGCCTCTGATGAGATATTAACCTACATGCATTTCTATAGGGTTCAACTTTGCGTTTGACATCCTCAGACAAACATTGATGAATAGCAAATTAACCCTTTGAACGCCATACTTTATGAACGGCAGTGACACTTACACGTCAACTAAAGAACGAAGGTGATTTTGACAACGTACGTCATAACTCCCATGTTGTCGACAATTAAAGGGTTTAATTATTTTTCTGACGTCTTAATTTTGTTAAAGTATTTAACCTTTTAAGCGCACTATCAATAGAAATGCATCTAGGTTGATATCGCATTGGACGCCGTCACCATGACGGATATATTCGTCGTTTTGTCGAATCAATGGTGCGCATGTACGTCCAATACGTTATTGGTGTCGTAAAGGTTAATTAATGCAACATTGTTTTCTCGTCGGTTTGATCTGAATCCACCAATAAGTAACGTCTACTGATTGAACTTCTTTGCTTATGATCACCCTACTGGTATGGCAATGGGTGGAAGAGAGACACACTTAGACAAAGCTAGCCTCTTCTCTTTCAAAATGTTTTGCAGCTTATCTATGATTAACTCAGAAACAGTTCTGTAACTCACAACGTAAAGTTTCATTTGGTTTGTCATTGTTTTGGCAGATATCAATATCAGTCAAGATATACGGAACGTATATTTAAAACGTCATTGATTTGTATATCAACTTCTTTGAAGTATAAACAATGACAATTTAATATTGACATAATTAGAGCACAATAAAAAAAAGTTGACACAATACGTCTGTCATTTATGTAAACTGTAAATACTTAGACCGAATATTATGTATTGTCTTGTAAACAAATTAGTAATTTTACTTTCGTTTATAGTTAATAATATTGAGTATTTCTCGACTCAAAAGTTTTTATATTGTAATGCTGTACCAGATATTTGTTACAGGTACATTTTAGTTCATATTTAATTTTATGTCATCCGGAATCATACCATAGCCAACTGGCTCCCAAGTCACGTGGAGGCCACGTGTTAACCAAGCTAAATTTTGACACCTCGTACAATTCTACCAAGGTAAGCTGACCCCTCGCTTGTATGCGGCGTCATCGAACACTATTTTGAGGCATATATTTGTCGGGACATCCAGGATTTTTCGTAAATATCATTTTATTAATTTTCCAGGACAAAAATAACAAAAACTAAGACCTTATTGCACATCTGCAGGATGGGACGAATCCTATGGTATATAATTTATCAAAATCGGTCCATAACTTTAGATCTGATGGGCATTATAAAGATCGGCTTCGCGTAATATATACAGGGTGTGGCCTGTAATATGAGCAATAAATTAAAATATAGACTCTTTAACTGATCACTAATTAAATCCAAATGGTTTCAATTAATTAAAATGAAAAAATAATTTACTGATATTTTCTAACAAAATTAATCGAGCCAGCAATGTACTGCACACATATTTGTCCCGTCGGAATACTTGACATTGACATTTACAATTGTTATCAATAACATTAAAAATCCTACTAAGTACATGAATATTGCTTAGTTAACATATGCCGTTCTTAAAATGGTCACTTCTTTCGACATTACGTATCACTTTTCTTATCAAGTAGGTGTGGACGGACAAAAGAGCAAAATGAGTAAAACGCTGTAAAGTAACTTTAACTGTTTATTAAACAGTTCCAACAAAAATGGTGCACTATGATAAAATCACTGACAATAATTATGCCAATCTCACCCACTTACCTCTTCATGAGATAACTTGCGCTTTAAAATTTTGTAATGATGTTTCTTTTTCACGACCACGACTACACTGATACAACCAGCTGTTCTCCGTATAATGCATTCGCTATGACACGGCAGTGTAATACTGGGTGTAGAGCGCCTTCTCAAAACTAACGAATAATTTCACTGCTAATTTGGCTGCACACCCGCGGCCACAATCAGAATCACATTTGGTGACCACACATTTGTTGGTCTGAGTTGACAATAACTCGGCTATTGCCTAACCGGAGGATACTCGTTCACGGTAGTTCCGGAGTTAACTCTCGGTTTACATTTGCTTTCTTTCTTTAATACATGTTACATATTTCACGTGCATCATCATCATTGTAATTTATTTCATTCGTGCTATTTTTCATTATTTTGGTTTACCAACTTGACGGACTGTAGCGTTTAATTTCCCGAAATTTATTTCTACCAGTATTTTAATATCCATTCGTTTTTTCCCCATTTTTAATGTTTACCATGCGGAAATTTTCCTTATATGTTTTTGATTGTAACGTTTAATACCCAAGAATTAAATTTTACCAGTATTTTAATTTATATTACTTTTTTTCTCCATTTTTCATTTTTGCCATACTCGAGCAATCCTATTTTTTTTTTCATGCTCACAAATCCTTAGTAGATATTCACATCGAACGTTTATTTACCCAGCAGTTAAATTGTCAATCACGTGTGAATGAATACAATATTATATGATATTATTGGCAAACAGAAATTAGCTATTGATTTGCACACTTGAAAACCGATTGGGTTGCCCTCAGAATCAACGGTAGTTAATAATAGTAATATATAGGGTAAATTGCTACTAACTGGCCATCTTATATTAAAAACGAACTCTATTCAGTTATAACATAGTTCATTTTAGTAGGGGTAGAGCTCTTTTTTCTATGAGTTGGCCAGTTACTGGCGATTGGCTGTGGGCCCTGTAAATAAAATAAAAACAAAGAAACGTAGAGAACCAAGGAAAGACATTTATTACCTTATATTTAAAAACAATATTTTCTGCCATGCTGAACAATGTAACTTAAACACAACTCCTAAAGATCCGTAACGCTTAATACAGTATTTAGTAATGAAGTGATCTTCAATTGTATTTTAGAATGGATAGTAAAAATATACATTTTTCCAATGTAGTAATACCTTGAAGTTGATTGTTTACAATTTGTTGTATTTTGCAATCCATGGCGGTATATTTCCTGTTTCTTTTACGGCTGGTTTGTGGTCGCAGTTCATTACGTAAACGAATAAAGTTGTTTCCAACGGCTTCTTCTTTTAACTGCGATATGAAAAAAAGAATGTTTGTATTTTTATGAATTCTATTGTTAATCGCTTTATGCCAGCTTTCCACAACGTTATTCGTGCGATGTCGGTGTCCATAACATGACAAAATATGCACCATTTCAAATCGAATCCACTGTTTTGACATATAAATATTAAATTGGCTTATGTTTTTACATGTATTAGGTGATGTTGCCTTTACATAACGCCATCCTTCGTGAATCATTAATGGAGGCAGGTGTGCTAATGCAGCACATTTAGCAACATATCTATATCCGTCCCGTGTGCTGGTAATTTCAAGATCTTCTGCATTTTTGAACACAGCCTGGGTATAATGGAAGTAACATCCACTGAACGTTGTCATGGGGTATACAGATTTCAGTGCATTTATTGCCGCGGTTTCGAAATCAACTTTCATCAATACTGGTTGAAAGTTAGGTATGTTGACTTTAATGGCATTAAACATCCGCTCATACGTTTCTTGTTTCTTGTTAGGCAATAATGCGTATATACATGGGATTACTCTAGTATGATCATCATCCGAACCTATATCGCCATGTAGCGAATATAATTGTACAAATGGGGAGGGCACCACTTTGAAAGTTCCATCCATAAAGAAGGTTTTTATGTCTGCGATCCACTGTTTGCATTCGTTTGTGGCAAGAATTAATATGTCATGGTCCTGAACGCATAGAAAATTTTCAGATAAATTTTCAGGTAGTGTAACATCAGCACAAGTTTCAAAAGACAATGTTGCAGCTGATGACTGACGTGCCTTGTATAGTGAATCTTTAATACAATGGAAGGGCTGCAATTTATCGGCATATTCTTCCGTCATTAATGATCTCATTTGCTCTTTGTAGAGTGTAGGAATCGGTCTATAATCCGTTTTAACTTTTTCTTTTAAATCAATCATTTTAATTTCAATGTCAATATTTTCGAAATCTGGCACACAAGAATGACTTGCACCTCTTATAATACGTTTTTCACCAGCGTCTAATACAACAAACCCCTTGCACTTCTGTTTTAAGTGACAATCCCATACTGAAGTACCATTTTTGTTCAGTCTTTTCAACAGATGTCTGTATCCGGCTCGTATCAAAACTCGGCCTCCATGAGTACTTTTTATGAAACTGAATGTAACTGACCTTGGCGAAGAATCTGGAGGTTCTTGGCTGGATTCCATTGTATTAAATTAAATTATTAAATGTGAATTGTTTTCTCGGTGACAAGCTTCGGGTAATTAATAGTATATTGTTTAACTGTCACTGTCATTGAAAAATAATTGTACTTATTCCATGACATCGTAATCTAAAGAGGTTTGGCTACCAATGACCAATCGGTTTTCAAGTGTGCAAATCAATAGCTAATTTCTGTTTGCCAATAATATCATATAATATTGTATTCATTCACACGTGATTGACAATTTAACTGCTGGGTAAATAAACGTTCGATGTGAATATCTACTAAGGATTAATGAGCATGAAAAAAAAAATAGATTTGCTCGAGTATGGCAAAAATGAAAAATGGAGAAAAAAGTAATATAAATTAAAATACTGGTAAAATTTAATTCTTGGGTATTAAACGTTACAATCAAAAACATATAAGGAAAATTTCCGCATGGTAAACATTAAAAATGGGGAAAAAAACGAATGGATATTAAAATACTGGTAGAAATAAATTTCGGGAAATTAAACGCTACAGTCACTTGACGTACATTGTCAATGTAATATGTTGTAATAGAGTAAAAAATCCCTGAAAAGTTCGGATTTACAATTGCGTAGTTTATGGCCTGTGGAGGTTTAAAGACAATAATTATTATTTTCTTCGAGTTTACTTCAGCTTAGTTCGACGCACCGCAGCGGAAAACAGTTCGAAAACAAACTACGAGTAGGAATTGTTTTCGGATGATGCCATTGCAAAGTATGTAAGTACCTACGGTTCTTTTCAACGATAAAGTAAAAACATTCGATATTAATAAGGAACAGAGCTGCTTCCTCGAAATGAAAACTCTGTCGCTCGAATATGCAAGTGCGACAGAGAGGGAGATATTCGAACTTCGTCCGTTTGCGTTTCGCGGTAGCAGCTCAGTCAACCAATGAGGGCTCAAGGGACCCAAGAGAAGACGTCAAATAATAATACCGCTACTAAGCTAGATCGTCATATTCTAAATTGAATAAGAATGACAGAGAGGGATTTATCATTTGTTGTATTTGTCATAGTTCTGCTTTTCTTTTTGCCTCAATGTCATGTCCACTTCATGTCAAATAGTTTGAGGCAAAGCCGCCAGACGTTAAAGACCAGTTCTCAATTTAGCTGCGTAAGAGCTTTTCTTGGTGGTACTAGTATATCTCTATAGAAATCCTAACTCTGGAGCTACCGCATATTAATTCGCCGCTAGAGGCATTAGTGTAGCGTGAGGTCTCCGAATTGTCAAATGTCCCGGTTTATAGGTGGAATACGCGAGTTTTATTTCGAATTAGAATAATGTGGTGAATATTTTGCGATACGTACCTGAGATTATGATAAATTGTGGCAAATATGAGTCACGGGTCAATGAAAGTGACCCGCGTGAAGGGATTTGAGACAGTTTTATCTTTCGGAAACTTATATCCTCTTTTTTTCTAACAAAACGGGACTGCGTAACACTGCGGGCATGCTCGATATTTTTACGGCACGGTTTTATGGGATCAAATAAGTTTTTAATGTAAGTGTAAACTTTGTTTTGACACTCATAATATCTAATAACAGAGTTTGACAGCTGGACCTTACTCGACTGTGGCAGTGGCACTGGCACCAACTGGCGAGTACAGTCACAGCAAGATAAAAGATGCATTTAACGTTCTTTGCTCTTAACGTCATTGTGAGAAAGTTCAACGCTACTTATTAATTCATACTTACCTATTAGTCAGCCATACCTCACCTCATTAGGACACCGAAAAGGTTGACTGGTAGTAGAGAATGCCTTATGGCATTAAGTTCGCCTTTTTTATCTGTAACTTGTTACTGTGCAATAAAGTGTAAATAAATAAATAAATAATTTCATATGCGTTTAATAATAATAAAAAATAAATTGGATTCCTTACAAACTTCTTAAATAAAAATACTTTCTCCTCTTAAGACTATTAATCTAATTGAAGATATTTTCAATGTGCTGACCGTTTGCCTGCCTGCAAGCTTCGTAACGTAACAACGTATTTCTATGTACTGCGTCAAGATTCTGTTGCCGAATAATATCAAATGCCTCGATAATCCTATATCTTAGCATTTCGTACTGAATCGACTTCAGCTGAATACACATGATCTTTAATCGCTCCCCAAAGGAAAAAGTCCAAACATGTTAGATCCGGAGATCTCGGCGGCCATCGTCTAGGGCCATACCGTCCAATCCATTTATCGCCGAATATTTGTGATAGTCTTTCACGTACTGCCACAACGGAATGAGCGGGAGCTCCGTCCAGTTGATACCATGTTAATTTTTTTATGTTTTCTGGCAAATTATTATAATATTCTACCACGGTGTCATTTATTAATTCCAAAAAACGTATGGTATTTAACGTACCATTAATGAAAACAGGTCCTATTATTACATTTCCATGAATAGCTGCCCACACATTTACTGAAAAGCGATATTGATGGGCTGTTTGTCTCATCACGTGAGGGTTATTGCTGCTCCAATAGTGAGTATTTTTTCTGTTCCATTGGCCATTGTTGGTGAATGTGGACTCGTCTGTCCATATGATATTTCGCACAAAGTTATTTTGTTCATGGCACTGTAATAAAAACCACTCACAATAAGCTAGTCTTACGGGGTAAACACGTGGCAACATGGCCTGGACTTTTAAAAATTTGTAGGGATGTTTTTTCCTGTGTTTTAAAACTTTGTGTACAGTTCTATTATTGATTCGAAAGACAAGCCCTGCTTTTCGGGTACTTGTCATTGGACGTTCACTAAAATGCCGTAGGATTCGCCGTTCCAGTGGTAAACGAAAATTAACTGCCGCAGCCGGACCAGGTTCGGGCTGCACCCGGGCGCCGGTCACGGGTAGATTGTCCCGCACGCGTTGCACTGCGTTTATAATAACGCGGCCGTTTGCTGGATGCCTCCGATTTGGATACCGATCGCGATATAATCTTAAGGCTATATTCGCGTTTCCTCTGGCTTCTCCATAAAGTAAAATCATATCGCACAGTTCAAGAGCATCGTAATAAATTCGTGGCATTTTGAATCAGTGACGGATTTGATTTTTGATTTGTCAACCTACATTGTCAATGTAGTTCCATTGTTTTCAAATAAGATAAGAACGTTAGATCAATAAAGTTTGAATAAAAGTGGTTTGCAGAGAACATTACTTTAAAATTGAATTGGTTGTCAAAAGAAAACGTGCAAATAATCAAACACGGAATACCGATCTCTCGCGAATTAATAGTTTCTAGTGCGTGAGGATAAGAACTAGTTTCGATCGTTATAGAAATATGTTTTGTTGCGTAGATATTTATTAAGAAATGTCACCTCAGTACCAAGGAAATCCTCGGTACCAAGACATCTAACGACCGATAACTGACAATTTAGCAATGATGATATTCATTGATTATGGATAAAAACTTTCAATGACTATATCTCTGAGTTTAAGCAATTTGGAACATTAGGATCAGATCAAGGTAACTACGGACACTCTATAGAATGAATGTTTAAATTTATTGCTCCTATTACAGGCCACACCCTGTATATAGATACTCGTATACATATATTAGTTTGTGAGGACTTATATGGATGATGCATTTTATGGAACTGTTTTTAAGCTTATGTTTGTTCTACCTATATTTGTATGTATCCAAAGAGTAATTTTATTTATTCATAATATGTGCGCATAGCAATGCCTGTATTAAATCCATCGAAGTCGAGATCATCATCCTAATTAGAGTAATTAGGTATAATACAACGCAGACTGAGCCACTTCCAGTGGAAACGTATACATACTGTAGGTATAGATGGTCGAAAATCTTATTATTATTGAATCTATCTTATTTTAGTAGTATTGAAGTATGGAGTATTAAACATTAATAAACCACCCTTACTAATCTTCTCTGTAAGATTGGCAACTTCCTTGTTTGCGAGTATACGAGAGCGTGAGAATGTAAACGTTCAGTAGGTAGTAAGTAACAGACGCTTTCAACTTCTAAAGCAGTTCAAAAAGCTTTGTTAATAGGAGTTACATGAAAGTTCCTTTGGATAGACCTCTCGCAGCCAAGTATGAACATGAAACCGTTATTCTGTTACAAGTTACATTGGGGGCCCAATTCTATTTATCTTCAATTATAAAAAAGGACATTCCTTCTCTATTGTGTCATGTCTCTGTCATTGTGATGTTGATAAACCGACATGAAAGTCGTGACATCCCTATGACATTAGGAAATTAGGTTTACACTAAAACCCGAAGTGATTTTAATGGAATCATACTCGTAGAGGCGACGCCACACTTTGCAGCAATTAGATTGTGTAGTAAGAAGGCCACTACCGAATCTCTATTGTCTATTTTTACTTAACCAGGAGCGTAAGTCATGAAGCACTTGTATGGGTGTGGTAAATAGTTAATCGTTAGTGGCTGCTTAGGTACTGATACCGTACCGACTCCATATCGCCAAATACGGAAGTGGCCTAATGCGTAAAACCCGGTGAGCGTAATTGACTAATTATCATTTGATTTCCTTACCTTAGCGATGTCTAAAACAGAATTAAAGTAAGTTAGTAGCGCCGTGGCTGCATTGCAGAGCACCTAACCACCGCCTAGGCTTTATTCTGGACAGCATGGGCACTTTTGTCGGCCTATCAGTTTCTATTTGTGATAGTAGGTCAATGAAAATAGCGGCTCGATAATATAATTATATTTACAAACGGGGATTTTTATTGTGTTTAAATCATACCTTGAGATAATCTCGCGTAAGACAGGGCGCCCGTTTGTAAGATAGATCCAACATGGTTATTAGGAATACCTTAGTGATCTATTACAGCAATCCAGATTCGCTACTATTGAACACTGCTTGTTGAACTACTTTTAAATGCTTAAAAAATATTATAGCTCGGTAGGACATATACGCCGTATCTAGATAATAGATATTGAATTAAAAGAGACTACGTCGAAAACTACGCAGGAAACTATAATGTACAAGAAGTAAAACGTAGCTAATGTGAAATAAAGTGAACAGAACAGTTGACGGAGAACATGAAATATGTATGAAACATACACAAAGGCGAAGCAGCAGCGGAGCGGTAACTTGATATGATAATTGATGTCCAATGTATGAGGGGTATTTCCCACGGGTCACCACCAATTAGTTGCCACTGGTCACCACTAGAAAAAAAATACCCTTTCTGTTACCACAAAAAGTCATTATCACCTTTCACTTTAGTAGTAACAGCTGATTTTGCTGTTTACATTTGCCTGTTTGCCTGTTCCTAAATGTCCTAAAAGAGTATCAAACAAGTAAGGTGAGTATCGGTACTTACTGTTTTTGAAACTTTTTAGTCTTAGTCATATTGTTCCAGTATCTAAGTTAACAAATCCATAAAAACATCACTTACACTTGCCTATTTTAATTTCACTACAAAATTGTATGTCTCATCTACATCTCTATCTCTCTCTCTCTTACAAAATTACATAGATATTAAGGTAGATACGTAAAATATTACTGGCTCTAGTAACAGACCTATCTATACGCGTACATCTACATATTTTTATTACTTAATGACAGAGTCACGTTCCCGAGTGATACATTAAAGGCAATTAAGTCATTGTCACTAAGAGCAGAAGAACTTACTCACGCCACACGCCAAATGCCACTATAGCTATACAAAGGTTGCGACTACCAACATCAAACCATCAAATAGAGGATCGACTACATCGAAAATAATAATATGTAACACATGAAAATACGCTGACACGACGTGACGCATCGCATGCAGTGTCAATTGAGCTGAGTTAAAATCAAATTCAGGTTTGACCACTCGAATCAGATTCTCAACGCTTGCGTTTAACCCCTAATTGAATTCAAATGTCTTAAATACAAGTTCTTCAAGACTGATCTCATCATCATCCTAGCGTTATTCCCAGTACGGTTGCATTCTGATGAATGCCTGGGGTCCGCTACCTAATCCCAGGAATTGGCGCAGGCTTCTTCAAGACTGATCTATTCTATATACTTATTAAATAAAATCTCAAAATTATTTCGCGCGGGGGTTATACAGGTTGTGGCCTGTAATAGGAGCAAAAAAATATACGGTACACTATTGAGTTCCCCAGCAATTATTTCCAAATGGTTTTAATTGAAAAAAAAAAAGGTTTTTTTTGGGATTTTTTTTCGCAAATTAGCCTGGAACACTAAAAAATGTTTTTTTTAATCCCAAAAATATCCTTTTTAAGTCAAAAATGCAACAACGATTATGAGTTATAAATAACTAGATGCTACCTCAATATCAGCAGTGACTGCCGCGCTATAATCTCGTGGTGCCAAGATCCATTACTTAGAGGTCATAACTTTAGATCAACATTTCTCCCAAGTGAAAAAAGATTTTTGGACACAAGAGGTTACTGCAGGTGCTCTAAGGAAGCAGCCTTTAAATTTTTTGCTCCTATTACAGGCCACACCCTGTATAAGAACACGACGCGTAAGACACGCCTCTGAATAATGCGACGTTAGCCTATTTAAAAATTTGGTGCGGTGATCCTCTACGTGTATTATTTATTTATTATTTATTTAAACTTTATTGCACAGTAACAAGTTACGGATACAAAAGGCGAACTTAATGCCATAAGGCATTCTCTACCAGTCAACCTTCAGGGCAAACAGAGAATTAATATAGTAGGTGCGAGACAAAACTAGAACAAAGAAACGAACAAAGCCGACAAATTATATATATATATATGTATATATATAACTACCATGTATCATGTTACATTAGATCCAACTTTCATGTTTAGTATGTAAAATCATATTTAGATCAACCTCACGCAGCACGCGTGCTAAAAACGTTATATTAAACCTCAGAGCGTCATTTAAAAAGTCGTTGACCTACTTAAAATACCTAATCCATGATCATGAGAAACTTAGCAAAAAGCAAGTCTTACATTATAAGTACAGGTGCAATTCCTAAAACTAGCCATATCAACTACGAGTATTTCGCGTATGCTAGCTATATCGCATCAAAATAATATTTAAATGTTGTGGAACTATTACGACTTAGATTTGTGTAAAAAATAGAACTTTAATATTAGTTTACGTATTTATTTAAATATCGACTTGTGAAGGTAAACGATTTAAAAAATATGAGCCTACAAAAATTCCACAAATATCACTTTTAATCGTTTAAGAGTAAATTAAGAGGTACCAATAGATTCCTTTTATAAAGAACAAGTAAGGCCGATCACCCTAGAGTCCTCCCGAGGCCGTGGGGTTCAGCTCCTCGCATGCCCAGGATTCCAGCCAAGCTCCCTCCTTTCCCCTCGACACCTAAACGCAGTATTTAACGACCAAACCAGTGATTTACTTACTTTTCTAATATAAAGGTTGGTTCGAATATTATTATGTGGCGTAATGTACGTTTGCCCCTGAATTTTGGTTTTTTGTTGTGCTCTAACTGTAGTTTGTCCCATATAGACTTTTTTTCATCTCTTAATACTGGTTTTAATGGCACCCATTTTATGACAAGGAGCCAATTTTTCTTCTCTATTATTATGACAAAAGATCTAATTTGTCAAGGATTGTCATCGAGCACTGGGACGTTTACCTTAATTATGGATACATTACCATGGATTGTGTGTTTTAAGTTAAAATTTCTCGTTTCATAGGAAAATAATTACAGAATACTTAAACGTTACACTAGTTACTTAACCTTTAAACGTTTAAATTGCAACTCTTTCATAAATAAATTTTGTTAGCAATGTTTAATCAGTAACCCTGATCGTACTATAGCGGAGTACCAAGTAAACTGGGAATTACTGTTTATGTTGTACCGGGTTTCCCCAATGAATAGTTTAGCTGCCGTCGCTTTCAAACTACAAGAGCAGTGGTGAGGTTGACATAAGCAAGTCGTGTTTAGTTTACTCTCATATTAATCGTAATGTACCGACTGGTATAAATTATATGGATGACCGAATTCGACATTTATGGGGATTCGGTGCATCAAACAAACAACTCCACTTATCAACACTAGGCGGGTTTAATTTAGCGTGATGTTGATGGATGGCTGAATTGTACTTTGTCAGACTACCTATTTATATACATATATTATATAATATTACGTACTTATCTACGTAACATTCTGGAAATATACCTATCCTAATTAGGTGCTTATGGAGTCGGTACAATAAAAACATTATCACTTAAGTTTGTATGTTACAAAACAAACAACTCAAGTAACATGCGTCAATCGATAACATTTCAACCACTTTGATTTTTTACTATGTGTTACATCAGAATCCAATCTATTTACTGATGAAAAGAGCATTGAAGCCCTGTTATATTACTGGATTAGACCGAAAAGATGGGGGAGGGGACAAGAGGGAATATGACTACATTAATCTGAACTCGAACATTGTGAACATAAATGCTTCATCAGAATACTGAGTAGAGATTCTCTTTAGTTTAGGTACGAAAATCTAGTTTTTCCTGTTGATATTGGAAATAAGATATGAAGTAGGCTTTAGGTTCTGCCGACTAAACGATATGATCTCTTTGTTCTCTAGTTTTCCAATAGCATTTAAGAGTATTCGTGTTCGACCTGTTTGCCTGCTTTCTTGTGAGTTGCTAGTTAAATTATTAAAAATGCACGGCCAGTAATCTATAGGTACCAAACCACACAAAGTATTAAAAGCAATTTCAGTTCGTTCATGTGTAAATATTATTTGAAATACACGTTGTTTAACGGCCAGCACATGAGCAGCAAGCTCATACCGTGTGCACATTGCTCTCACAAGTTTTTCCACCCAGTGCCAGTTTAAGGCAGTTTTATTAAATAATTAATGAATTAAATTTTATTTCCGTAGGTAATCCCATTACAATAAAATACATAAAAAGAAGTTTTCCAATCTATCAGTTTTTTAACGGCAATCTCGTCATTCCATAAAAATTAAGATTATCCACATTCCACAATGTTTACTCATGTGATAAATCTCGCAAGGCTGTTAGTACACAGAGATTTCACTTATTTGATAGTCTGCCAGGTGTCCCAGGAGTTTCGGTCGACTTAAATAAACTAATAATCCCGTTACAAGAATGTGTAGATTGTATAACGAGAATTGCTGCCGAGAATCAATCAGTAGACATTTTAACAACAGCCTACCCTATTTCAAAAATAATATTAAGAATGTTATATGTAAGCTTAACTGCTTAACTAATCGTATCCTCCTTAACGCTTTATTGTTCTAAGTTAAAGGTACTCGTAACTATTTTAAATTCAGGTGAACAACATTAATTGTCATGTTTTTGTTGTGTTTAACGATCATTACTATAATATTTAATCATATATTATCATACATACATACATACTAGCAGCACCATGCTGTGCACACATATCTAGAGTTATGGACCAGTTCAAATTGTTAATCCTTAGCTTATCTAAATATATAAAAGAAGAAACTGACTGACTGACTGACATATCAACGCACAGCCCAAACTGCTGGTCCTAGAGATTCCAAATTTGACACGTAGGTTTCTTTTAAAGTCTAGGGGTGCACTAAGAAAGGATTTTTCAAAATTCAACCCCTAAGGGGGTCCGGAGTTTGTATGGGGAAACCAGATTAGTTGGACTATTTTATTCGAAACTTCACAGGAGTATTTCTAACGATAAATGAGTAAATACGTGTTTCAGGTTTTTTGAGAAATCAACCCCTAACAGGGGGACATGTGGTGACAAATTCTGAAAATCGACATGGGTATTGTTTTTATGATATACCGGGGTCGCTGATAACGAAAACAACAATGATTTTAAAATGCCACGTGGAGGACGTGAAATACCATCCCCTCTGTTGGGGTCCGAGGGGGTTGGAATGTCTAAATATTAATATGGGTGTGATTTTTATGATTTTTTGGGTCGTTAATTTCGAAAATGGCATTGATTTTGAAATTTAATATTGCGGGCATGAAAACTTAAAAGTAACGAGAGTCAGTTAGTAACCACTCAAAGCGGTCATACATCCAAGAACTGACCTGCGCCCACATTGCTCAACCTCGCACACCGCACGTGTTAGGCGGTTGCCGCTGGGCCACGAGCGCTCTAAATTCTTGATAGTTTGTGCCAAATTGCCATTCAATCGGTCCAGTAAAAGCAACTTGGTTTTAACAGACGGACTGACAGTAAGGAGTGCGAATGGAAGTGAGGCCAAATTTTCTTTTTGGATGCTCCAATGGGAACTGGCAAAACCTACGTAATAAATTTAATTTTAGGAAAAATAAATGTTACACGTGATATTGAATTAGCCGTATTTCTGTACTTCAAAGGACCAGAGTTTATGACCGCTGCGCGCTGCTTGGTCGTTTACAGACCTATTGGTGTTACTGCAGTACACAGATACTTTTACTAGGGGGCCATTTAAGACATGCTTTTATTTCAACGGCCCTTTCCCCTTCAGCCTCTCGGAAATGTATGATAATAGTTTTCGATCCTTATTTTTGCCAAAATCAAATGAAGTTCAACAGTTTGCCGGTTCTCAGAATGTATACTGACTTTTCATCTGTTCATCTGTTAATGAATCACAATCACCAAACTTCGTATACCGAAACCACCAGAATGTAACAACTACTTTTCTGGAGACCGCATCTAAATCGGCTCAGCCAAACGCGAGATAATCGTGGACAAACATACGAACCTGTTCTTTGTAGACGGTTAAAAATTTCGCTTAGTACGCGGGCGAAGCCGCGGGGAAATGCTAGTCTAAATATATAAAAGAAGAAACTGACTGACTGACTGACTGACATACAGCCCAAACCACTGGTCCTAGAGATTCCAAATTTGGCACGTATGTACCTTATAATGTCAGGGGTGCACTGAAAAGGATTTTTCAAAATTCTACCCCTAAGGGGTTGAAATGGGGGTCCGAAGTTTGTATGCGGAAACAAGATTAGTTGGACTATTTAATTCGAAACTTCACAGGAGTATTTCTAACGATAAATGAGTAAATACGTGTTTCAGGTTTTTTGAGAAATCAACCCCTAAAAGGGGGAAAGGTAGTGACAAATTCTGAAAATCGACATGAGTATTGTTTTTATGATATGCCAAAATGGCACCGGTTTTGAAATTTAATATAGTGGTCATGAAAACTTTTGAAAAATTGTGCCAAATATCAAGAAATAACTGACTGACTGAGAGACTGACATATCACCGCACTGCGCAAACTGGTGGTTCGAGAGATACCAAATTTGGCATGTAAGTTCCTTATAAGGTCTAAAGGTGCATGAAGTGCCGTGAGTTCCCTATGAAGATACGACCTTTTTTGATTCAATGAGTAAGTGGTTTTATTAATCAGTGCCGTCCGATACGATTTCGACATAAATCGATATTTGAGCGTCCGAGAGGACTCTTAATAGGAATCCGAGGTACCTAAACTTAGAATAAAGTAACGGCCATATTGATTTTCTTCATTTCCATCCCGATTTCGTTCAAAATCGATATCTGAGCGTCCGAGAGGTTCCCTAATACGACTCTAAGGTAAAATTTCGAAAAAAATGGCGGCCATATTGATTTTCTTCTTTTATTTCCCGATTTAGTTAACAATCGATATCTGAGTGTCCGAGAGGTTTCTTAATACGAATCCGAGGTAAAATTTGGAAAAAGTGGCAGCCTTATTGATTTCCTTCATTTCCAACCTGATTTCGTTCAAAATCGATATCCGAGCGTCCGAGAGGTCCCCTAATACGAATTCGAGGTAAAATTTAGAAAAAGTGGCAGCCATATTGAATTTCTTCATTTCCAACCCGATTACGTTCAAAATCGATATCTGAGCGTCCGAGAGGTCCCCTAATACGAATTTGAGGTAAAATTTGGAAAAAGTGGCGGCCATATTGATTTTCTTCATTTCCAACCCGATTACGTTCAAAATCGATATCTGAGCGTCCGAGAGGTCCCCTAATACGAATTTGAGGTAAAATTTGGAAAAAGTGGCGGCCATATTGATTTTCTTCATTTCCGTCCCGATTTCGTTCAAAATCGATATCTAAGTGTCCGAGAGGTCTCTTAATACGAATCCGAGGTAAAAATGTTGAAAGTGGCGGTCATATTGATTTTTTTTTTCGTCCCGATTTCGTTCAAAATCGATATCTGAGCGTCCGAGATGTCTCTTAAAATACGAATCTGAGGTAAAATTTGGCACTCCATATATGCCAGGGATTGTAAAAAAAAGTTTAATGTTATTATATAAGCGTGTGGGTTTCTAAGTATTGGTTTTAAAAAAAGACATAGAGGTTTCGATAATTTTTTCCATTTAAATCAACCTTTAGATTTTTTTAAATCGTATTGTATTTATTTACGAACCGTGAGATCTTCGAGAAGACAAATACGTCACGTGTTGGGTAACGGTGGGTACTCCCTACGGACGTAGCGCAACTTCGACCCCCCTTTGCCAAGTGAGTGGGCAACTTGACTGTTAGAAGTTCTCAAGCCGCCCGAAGGCCTCTAACTTGTCTTAACGACTGCTGTCGTAGACAGCAGCCGGGATTAACGGCTTAACGTGCCTTCCAACGCAAGAGAGCACTCAGTTAGTAACCACTCAAAGCGGTCACCCATCTAAGCGTTAGGCGGGTGCCGCTGGGCCACGAGCGAGCTCTAAATTCTTGATAGTTTGTGCCAAATTGCAATTCAATTGGTCCAGTAAAAGCAACTTGGTTGAAACAGACGGACTGACAGTAAGGAGTGCGAATTAATGAATCACAATCACCAAACTTCGTATACCGAAACCCCCAGAATGTAACAACTACTTTTCTGGAAACCGCATCTAAATCAGTTCAGCCAAGAACGAGATAATCGTGGACAAACATACATATATACATACATAAGTACATACATATATATACGTACATACATACATATGCTAGTACATACATACATACGGGTCAAACAGAGAACCTCTTTTTGTAGACGGTTAAAAATTATGCTTAGAGTACGCGGGCGAAGCCGCGGGTAAACGCTAGTAAGTCTATAAATGCCTGTAACTTATTATGTGAACCTAATAAATAAAAAATAAAAATTAAAGATGCTCCTACACCTGATTGAACCATTTTCATCTTTTCTTCTTTTGGGCTTCGGCCTCTTCATCTTTTGCCTTATACTGTTCCCGTAACCACCAGTTTTTCCAAATTGTCAGGATTCCAGCGAGTTAGATTCAGAAAATCAGCATTTTCAAGTAATATCAGAATACGATGAAGGCAGTCAGATAACAGACGTTGTTAGTAGGCCGATGTCAAATGCAGTCCATGGTGTTTTGAGGTTTTAATAGTCCAAGTTTCAGACCCATTTAAGAAAATGGAGGAGACGAGTGTGTGAATAATGGCAATCTTCTTGCGTCTCGAGATATTTCTGTCGACTTATTTCCGGTCCGCCTCTGTTGTTGATCACGGCGCTGAGGTACTAGAAATCTTCCACGGTTTCATAGTCGTGGACCAGTTGGTTTTTTGGATAGCTACTAATCTGTCTATCCATAAGTTTATACGCACCATAAGTTTGGTCTTGTGTTTGTTTATGGCAAGACCCAGTTCATGGTTTCTTCCTTTTAGTCGTACTTGTAATAGGTACTAACCCTGGCATCTCCGCTTCCGAAGAAGCAAACAAGGTAGTGTCATCTGCGTGGCCTAAATTAGAGATGATACGTCCTCCCTCCTTCCTATCCTTCGAGGGTCTTCCGCATGATTTGTTCGCCATAAATGTTGTAAAGTATGGGTGATATTAATCACTCCTTTTTCAAACTTACAACGGCTTGAAGTGACGTTCTCGAGTTTAACAGGTCCGTAGCCAAGTCTCATACAACTTTCGAATGAGTAGCACTATATGGCTACGCACTCCCGCCTTCCCCAAAACGCGCCAAAGATGCTTCCACTTGACACAATCGAATTTTATTTTAGCTTTCTGACAGTCCACGAAACATACGATGTAAGTAAGGGAAACGTAGTCACGTAACTTTTTATCCCTTACTGTCATTGTGACAAGAGCGTTCAAGGTACACCGTGCTTTGATTTCCTTGACTGTAGGTACATTTCTAAATCATATTATATTCTTTGTCCTAAATCGTCAATTAAAAATGGTTGCTGGACAGCATGGATAGTTTATCGTCCCGGTAATGTACGTCGAATCGCCTTTGAGGTGACAATAGTCGAGTTGGTGAAATATAGTTGCCTGATAGGCTGGCGGAGAAGTTGGTAGGTCGGTATTGTATTGTCACCGAACTCACACAACTATATACCAAATTTCAGGCTATACATATTGGGTAACAGCAAGTGGGTGAAAAATGGGTTGTACAAGTGACAACTAGTTACTTATTTGTATACAAACACAGTATTTTACACGAAAAGTTGTAACAAATTAGAAAGAGACAAACACCATATTAGATAACATCGCGTATATTATTTATTAAACACACCTACATACGCGAATAACTATATTCAAATCGTTTAATTTAACTGGTACCAATCGTGGAAAATGAAGACAACATTAGAGACTGATTTTTATATACATAGATAACAATCCGATATTAAGCCCTCCATGACTTACAAAATTCAGAATATCTACATATAAGGGCCAGAATGACCACTTGATTTTATATAAATAAGAGAAAAGTTTCCTGTTTCAAGGGACTACTTCAAATATGAACCCATTTTAAGGTCAACGGTGTGGACCCGCGACCCGCAGCCTGATTGCGTAACTTATTGTTCTAACGTTAGGCATATTTTAATGTCACTTTTGAAGTAAAAATCTATTAGCTTATGTCATATTTTTTCTACCTAACGTTAGGTAATATTTGAGCCGAACTGAATGAACGACTGAATGGAAATCCCATACTAAAATCAGAAATGGATGAAATTATTGGAAACGCGTAACTTTTTGACGGTTAGATTGGACGGTACAAAATGTCAATTACTGTGTGACAAAGTCATAATGTCTGTCATGTCAAAACATGAATTGAACAAAGATTATAGTTGTTGTTTATTCATTAAAATGGGAAAATTTCCCAACTATTTCATTGTCAAGTCGCTAGAACACACGATAGAGTACAAAATATTAATATCACTTTGTAAAAAATCGAAAAGTAAGTAGGTAACAATAAATGTTATGTTATGTCATGTGGTATTTACTTATTTATTCACATTCGTCATTGATAATTCATTTAATTTTTAGTATTGTGTGCTTCGTTTCAGGATGTAAACCGGAATATCCATCTCTGTTATGATGATGCCATGCTCTATTAAGATGATGAGATTGAGTAGCAAAATGAAATGAAGGAATGTAAAAAACATGTACCCAGCAAAAGAGATCTCTTCTGTGGTATACGTGCCATATTATTAAACAATATATGATGAGATATAGAAGTGTTCACCTATAAGCATGTATTTTTTTCATACACGCGCCCCACACGTTGATGCCAAGGGCGTTGTTCCTACATGCTTGTCGATTTATGGTAGGTACTAAGAATTGATGAAATGACGTGATGAATAAATATCATAATCACAGCATATCATTCTGAATGATTGACACTAGTGTCTACATTCATTTTCAGTAACCGTGAATTAATTGATTCTACTTACTGGTGGGTCTAAATCCTTTCTTTTTACTAGTCTCTTAAAAGAAACCTGTGGTATTGATAATGGACATGAGCTATATTTTATCTCGCGGTTTTACCTTTATTACTCAGTAATAATACTTGAGCAGAGTCGCGCAGACAGCTAGTAAATACATAAAACTGCATACAACAGTTATATACTAATGTAAAATGTTTTAGGTGATACAAAGGAGAATGCGGAGACGTGGGTGGTGCCGCATGGATTTTCTGGCAAGAAAGCCTTGTTGATCTACATTATCTACAACAATCATTAAAGCTTGAAACGCACAGAGCGCGGCGCAGCGTCGTTGCGGGGCGGAGGCGGTTTTGCGGTAAAGCGAACGCAATCCGGGGTATGTCGCACCACAAAAACCGCGCGGAGGCAGCGTGTGTGATAAATGAAGCAGTAATTGACACTACCAAGTCTACCAACAGCCGACAGTTACCAACAGCCCCGCACCGCGCCGTGCCCGCTCTGTGCGTGATGAGGCTCTTGTCAAGATTTTAAGCAGTATCGACCGGTTTAAGACGTAAAATTACAAAAAATCAAATTATTAATTATACTATACTTTTATTTTATCTCTTTGAATATAAGAAAACAGTAGCAAAGTACGGACAGATCTATGAACCATGAAGATACAGATACGAAGACTGTCAATGCGCATATATATCGCGCCCAAAGCGGACTCTACGCTACAAGCATAACTTTACTATATTATACCTACGTTTAAGCTTTGAAAAATCTTAGTAAGAACAAAAAGGTGCAACCATGCTGCTCGTCAATAACGATCATATAGTTGAGTTTAATGAATCATACATGAATCAAGATTTTATACCTAGAATTATATTGGTGGGGTGTAGTAATGTAATCCATTTATGATGAAAACCATAGTTAACTTTTCATTGGTCTAAATACAACAAATGGCAGCTGAGGGAATAAGGACAGCATTCTGGTCTTATGTTTTCAAGGGTACACATATCTACCGATTTTCTCATGTGTGGTTTAGCGTGTTGTGATACGAAAATATTATTATTGAACGTTTTAAAGTAAATATCCCACTGGGTTGATGCGAATCCAATAAGGGGTTTCTAACAAGAGAAATAATTATCTTTACCTACATGTAAAGTAAGTACATTTTGATTTTACTTATTTACCATATTTCTTTGTCTCCTGCCAAAGGTGCCGATATAAAATAAAAGGACTAAAATCAACAGCAAACGTAGATGATCATTTTAGTACTTTATCGCACTAACGTAACAATACTGCGACAGTTGGGATGCATCAATGTAGTGAAAGTGACAAGGTACTTGTAATAATACGTTAATTGTAATAACTTATTCTACTTGACACTAGATGTCTATTGATGTAAACAACTGTGTACATTATCACTCTTGATTCCAATTTATTAACAACAGTCAGCTAAAATCCGGCAGTCTTTCTCTAGCACAAAGAGGCTGATGACTTAAAACCTCCTTGAAACATAAAATTCTGACACGTCATAACAATCAAAATGTAGGCCACATGTAGGTGTCATATTGAAATGAATGTCGTGTTGTCAAAGAATTAAAAGTAATTGTTATTGAGAAATTATAATCGCAAGAATATGAGACGAGTAAAACATTAACAAGGAAGGTATTTTGGTATGTTAGAAAGGATTTATATACACAAATATGCAAACAAGGTGTGTAATGTTTTTATAATTTCAAGTTGTACTCATATTGGCTTTCATGTTGTGCTTCTGATCTTTCACGCCGTGATCGGCGACGGCCATCCTAGTTAGTTGCAGACGTGCGCAGCTGAACTTACTCTGAATACTCAGCTGTTAAATGTATTAGTTGTATGAAGGCTTAGGGCGATTTCGTATATACCTAACGTCGCATATCAAACTTGATGAGACGAGCATCTTTGAAAGCTTGAAGCTCATTTTAATACCCCAACGCCATTTTGAGCCCAATTAGGCCCTCCCACTTATGCGTTGGTACCATTTTGCAGGCAGTTAGGTGACGCACGCTGTAAAACACACCCTTGTAACGAAAGAAGATAGTGCTCACCTCGAATCCGTTTGCTGGCTGATGAACGGGTTTTGGTAGTCTACAGTCATCCCGACTGCCTTAGCTAATCTTCCAATATCAAACCTTCCATGTCTGATGATATTTTACACCAACGCAGGTAGCAGAGTTACTGTGTACGGGGCGCAATCATAATCAGGCCACTATAGTGGTGAGCTATAAGGATTTCTACATAAAATTATTTTCTGCCCCACAGCTTTGGCTACATTGTTTAAGCTAATCACGTGCTACTACAATATTTTTTGACGGAGGCACGTTCTACGAGTACACTATCTTTTGACGGAGTTTCAATTGAAAATGGCGCACTTAGTTAAGTACCCTTATATTTATTGAATTGCTTAAGATTTTTATTTAAGTAGTTTCTTTTTTTCGTGCTGAAACGATAACTTAAACATTCCGTTTTTAGGGTTCCGTAGTCAACTAGGAACCCTTATAGTTTTGCCATGTCAGTCTGTCTGTCTGTCCCTCGGTCTGTCCCAGGCTTTGCTCTGGGACTGTTAGTGCTAGAAAGCTGCAATTTGGTATAGATATATAAATCAATAATTTTTGCTGTAACCCTTGTATTGTGTGGAGTGCTGTTGGGCTTTCTCACTAATGAGAGGAATAGAGCAATAATCCCCACGCTGGCCCATTGCTGGTTGGAGACTTCACATACTCCTTGGAATTTATTGGCAGATGTATGTAGTTTTCCCCAAGATGTTTTCCTTCACTAAAAAGCTGGTACGAGTCGGGATTGGAACCCACGACCACTTTTTACCCGAATACGGCAAAGCCCAAAAGGAGTAGGGTTATGTGTTTGGTCTGTATGTATGTATGTCTGTTCCTATGTCCACTCGTAAATACTTAACAGCTTAACCTATTTTGATAAATGATACGTCATTAGATTCCTCTCAATGGCGCGAAATGGTGGATTTGAGAATCCTCTTTTCACTAACACGCGGTTATCTTCGCCATTTAGCAGGAGGGTGGAGCGTTATATTAATAACGCTGACTGGACTAATAATAGTTATTAGTTTTATTACTAACCACGTTAACTTTGCCAATGGTACCCGTAGGTGTCTCTCAACTCATCGCAGCGCGCATACTCGGGAGCTCTGGTGTCTTTATGCTTTGAGGGTATCTTCAGGAATATAACACCACGTACTTACAGAGTTGAATAAGTTCTGCTATCCTCAGTTGCGTTGCTCCAAATATGAGTAAGACTACAATTTGCTGTGTTCTACCTCTCCAAGAAGTATAATTATAAGAAGTATAATAAAGTAAAATTGAAGGCCTAGTACAGGAAGTATCTTTTTTATTTTAATGTCAAAAATGGCATTTGTAAAACTTGGTTTTTTGAGTGGTGTATTTTTTTATTTCATGCATATGTTTGAGAAAAGCACTATACAAATCTCGGCGAGAAACGTTGGGCTGCAGGCCGCGTATCCCTATCCTCGCTACGCTCGGCCGTCTATATCTACTTGGCCTGCAATTCTTCGTTTCCCGGCCCTTATAGTAATGTACTATTGTCTATTACAATAAACACGACTCACCGACCACTGAAATCCAGCACTAGCTGAATTAGGGTAGGGTAAAGTGGTCGTATGTTGTCGTGCCCACCACGCCAAAGCACTAAAAAGGTCGGAGTGAAGTTGTACTTTTATCATGAAAAAAATCAATTATGAATGTTTTGATTTGATTTTAACCGACTTCAAGATTTCAGAAGAGGAGGTTATCAATTCGGTTGTATTTTTTTTTTAATGTTTGTTACTCCATAAATCCGTCATTTCTTAACAGATTTTAAAAATTCTTTTTTTTTGATTGTAAGTATATATATCCAAGTTGGTCCAGTTTTTGTCAAAAAAGGTCTGATGATGGGATCCATGAATAATTGAGGGATCTCCTCATATCTTAAAGGTAAACATATTGTGATTTTTGTGTTTTATATCAGCAAATCGAGAATTTTCATACAAAAATGTGACATTTGATGAAGTGGAACTGCTGATGATGATCAGAACAGAACTCTTCAACGACGAAAAGTTCACGTTTGGCGATTTGTTCTCTTCGTTTTGTTTGTCTAGCAAGCTAGGTTTTCAAGACACATTTTTGTCAAGCTTGAGTTCTGATGGAGGATTCCATGAGGAATTGAGGGTACTTAGTCTTCTACCATTATAAACATACTTATAGCGATTTTTATTTTATTATATGGAATCTAAGAGTGCACCATCTAAGTATAATAATCTCTTACCGGCCTCCTCCATTGAAGTCGGTTTTTTTTTTCTTGAAAATTATATTGGTTTAAACGTTATATCAATTTTTGATACCTTGGCGTCTGAGTGATCACTTCATTCAAATATGCAAGGGTTAACCACGTACGTGATAAGCAGCCAGTGGTCACCTACTCAGCCATCCTGCATTTGTAGTAAGTAGTGGAATTTTGAAAAGAATGAAAGATTGTCTATATGTCATCTCCATCTAGACACGCGGCAGCGTGTCCAGCCAAGTTCACCCCAGGAACTGGCGGATAGCAGCCGTGTGTTATTTTCATCATCATCATCATGTCAGCCGAAAGACGTCCACTGCTGGACATAGGCCTCCCCTAAAGACTTCCACAATGACCGATCCTGCGCCACCCGCATCCAGCAGTCATCAGTCCACCGTGTGGGGGGCCTGCCCACGCTACGCCTTCCGGTACGTGGCCGCCACTCGAGAACCTTTCCGCCCCAACGGCCATCGGTTCTACGTGCTATGTGCCCCGCCCACTGCCACTTAAGTTTAGCGATTCGGAGGGCTATATCGGTCACTTCGGTTCTGCTGCGGATGGCCTCATTCCTGATGCGATCACGCAGAGAAACTCCCAACATAGCTCTCTCCATTGCCCTTTGGGTGACTTTGAGCCTTCTTATGAGGCCCATAGTAAGCGACCACGTTTCAGTGCCATATGTCATCACTGGCAACACACACTGGTCAAAAACTTTTGTCTTGAGACACTGCGGAATATTGGACGAAAAGATGTGCCGTAGCTTCCCGAACGCTGCCCAGCCGAGTCGGATTCGACGATTAACCTCTTTCTCGAAGTTGGACCTTCCTAACTGGACAGTCTGTCCTAGGTATATGTAATCGTCTACAACTTCGAGCGTAAAGTGTCCGATTGTTAAGGGAGTTGGTGCGACATGGACATTTGACATGATCTTCGTCTTGTCCATGTTCATCCTTAGACCAACTCGCTCGGAGGCTTTACTGAGGTCATTGAGCATTGTACTTAAATCCTCCATGGTCTCAGCCAAGACTACTATATCGTCAGCAAACCGAAGGTGAGTGAGGTAGTCGCCGTTTATGTTGATGCCTAGCCTTCTCCAGTCCAGAGTCTTGAAAACATCCTCCAGTGCAGCGGAGAACAGTTTAGGAGAAATAACATCTCCTTGCCTGACTCCCCGCTGCAACGGAATAGGCTTTGAGTTCTGGTCCTGGAGTCGGACTGACATAGTGGCGTTCTCGTACAAACACTTCAGCACTTCGATATACCGGTAGTCCACTTGGCACCGTTGGAGAGATTGTAGTACAGCCCACGTTTCAATCGAATCGAAGGCTTTCTCGTAGTCCACGAACGCTAAACAGAGGGGCAGGTTATACTCCTCAGTCTTCTGTATAACCTGACGGAGCGTATGGATGTGGTCAACGGTGCTAAAGCCTCTTCGGAAACCGGCTTGTTCGGGAGGCTGGAAGTCATCTAGCCTGCGTGCGAGACGGTTCGTAATGAGTCTTGAAAACAGCTTATAGACATGGCTCAGAAGTGAGATGGGTCGGTAGTTCTTCAGTAAGGAGTTGTCACCCTTTTTGAAGAACAGCACCACCACACCTCTGTTCCATGCCTTTGGAGTTTTCCCTTCCAGTAAGACGGAGTCGAACAACTTCTGAAGGGCCCTAAGGACCGGTTTTCCACCCGCCTTCAGGAGTTCAGCTGTAATTCCGTCTTCACCGGGTGCCCTGTTGTTCCTCAGCTGCTTAAGAGCCATTCTAATCTCGTACAGGCTGATGTCCGGGATATCTTCGGTGTTATTTTACACGAACCGTTTGGAGCCACTTTTGACCCCCCAATAACTCCAAATCTATCTAACATAAAAGAATGAAATTCGGTACATGTATTAAGATCTTTTAATACAACTAGAACCTCAAATTTCAAAAATATAGGTCTAATGGTTATAAATAAATAAATAAAATAAAATAGCCTTTATTACTAGCGGTTTCTCAATTAATTACACATTCACATTTATACATTAATTACTACATACTTTGCTAGTGTGCCCATTTACGGGCAAAGGCCTCCTCCATCTCTTTCCACTTTTCTCTATCCATGGCCTTTCGTGTCCATGTAGCGCCAGCTGTCTCCATGAGGTCGTCGCACCAGCTTTATAGAGATATTAAATTCAAAAAACGGCATTTTTACCACTGACTGACTGACTGACTAGTAATCAAAAACCTAACTCACTTCCAGGTAACCTAGGAAGCTGAAATTTGGTATACAGCTTGGTAATTGTGTTTGTACACCAGAAAAAATCAGAAAACAGTGACTTTTTTATTAGTTTTAATATTATTATTATTTATGCTAGTTACCTCAGAACTCCGTCATTTATTAACCGATTTGGTTTTTTTTTTAAACGGTATACTTTAGGGGTGGTCCCGTAGTTATCAAGTAAGAATCTGATCATAGGGTCCTGGATAAATCGAGGGAACTCTTCAAATATTTGAGGTGCACCTATAGCGATTTGGGTATTTTGTATAGTAACTCGTGCATTTGCTCTTAAAAAGCACCATTTGGCGAAGATTGATAAAAAGTAACCATATCCCATCAAAAACATTAATGTGAAAATGGTAGCCAAATTCAATATTAAGAATATGCGATCTTAATATTGAACTTGGCTCCCATTCTTTGGTTGTCGTCTTCACCGACAAAATAATTGAGATCTAAAAGTCCGGCACTACATTGTTTACAGTAAAACTAATTTACTGCGGCTTAATGCATTTTGAGCCTTAACTTGGCACTGTAAACAATGTAGTGCCGTACTTGGCACCATTTCAGAGAATCTACGGAACTTGGCACCCATTTAGATCTCAATTCTTTTGTCTGTGAAGACGACAACCAAGCATCGCATATTTTTAATATTGAACTTGGCTCCTATTTTCACATTTATGTTTTTGATGGGATCTGCTTTACTCCAAACGTACGACATACATAATGCTACGAATATAAATAACCCCTTCTCCACGCCAATTCACCACCCAATATTAAGGTGCAGTCGGTGCGTGCTGTCTGTGGGTAAGTTTTCTATCCCACTAGTCCCATTGAGTTATTCCATCATGGGACAAGTGAGACGATTCCGCCCCAGTAATCCCATGGGACACGTGGAACTAATATTTTTATTTCATAAGTCCTATTTCCGAAATCACACAGTGTTGTTCAAAAAGTTGGTAGCCGTTATCCGTAGTAACAGAAACATTACGAAATTAAAATCCTTTTCGCGACTTAGGTCTATCTGAAAAAATGACTAGGTATAAAAATGTCTAAATACGTTTTGATATGGAAAAATGACAAAGTATTATAGGGTCGAGGAATAATAATAATAATAATCCCCTTGTTCTTCGTACATTACTGAGTTACATTACTAGCTATGTATAAAGAAAAAATATTCTTCGTACAAAACCGGGTAATGTACCAAGAAACCTTCGTTCCTTGCACATCACACTCACTCACACTTGCTCACATTGACAGTTATGTACAAAGAAGTAAATATTCTTCCTACATGACCCGGTTTTGTACAAAGAAATTGCTGTTCCTACTACAAAACCAAGGAGGTTCTCCGAGCAGTGTGTGTAACTTATTAATGTGGGATCATCTTTTACTTGTGTACAACATGTGTACAAACAACGCAGACATCCGGCATTTTGCTGTTTTTTTTTTTGTATTCTCTTGGTCTGTAGTAATCGAGCAGTTCCAAATAAATTTCATTTATCGCAATGACAGTTTGAAAGTCATTTTATTTTTAGGGTTCCGTAGCCAAATGGCAAAAAACGGAACCCTTATGGATTCGTCATGTCTGTCTGTCTGTCTGTCTGTCCGTCCGTATGTCACAGCCGATTTACTCGGAGAATATGACTACTACAATTATGAAATTTGGTGTGAAGGTGTATGTTATAAACCGATTTAGAAATAAAATGTGAAATTACAAAAAAAAATATTAAACTGGGGGGCACACATGTAACAGGGGGTCAATTTTTTTTTCGATGTACTTAGGCGTGTTGGGTATCTATGGATAGGCCTTTAAAAATGACATAGAGGTTTCTTCTTTTTTTCATTTAAGTCAACGGTTGGTGAGATAATTAGCTGTCGAAGTCGTAAAAAGTGTGTGTGCCCCCCCCCCCCCCCCTCTAATTTCCAATATATGAAGTTCAAAATTCTGAAAAAAATCATGTTGATGTACATTAATAAATCCTTTTGATAATTTTTGTTTTAACAAGATAGGTGTAACGGTTTTTGAGTTATTACTGAAAAACTGTCTTGCCAAAACAAAAGAGCGTAAGTGTCGTAAGTTTCCTATAAAGATACGACCTTTTGTGATTAAATGTATTGTATAGTGGTTTTAAATGTAGATAAGGAGGTGTCAGTACGGAACCCTTCGTGCGCGAGTCCGACTCGCACTTGGCCGGTTTTTTAAATACTCGACACTAAATGTAATTATACTATTACATACTTTATTAGTCTACGAGCTTACTCAATGTACGTACGTTCATAGTCTCGTATTGAAAGCTGAGCGTTTAGTTAAGAGAGTAGATGCTCCTCTCCTGACCCGCAGCTGTGGCTCAGCAGGTTTTTACGAGTATTTAATGCTAACTCGGAGAACCTCCTTGGTTTTGTAGTAGGAACAGCAATTTCTTTGTACAAAACCGGGTCATGTAGGAAGAATATTTACTTCTTTGTACATAACTGTCAATGTGAGTGGTAATGTGCAAGGAACGAAGGTTTCTTGGTACATTACCCGGCTTTGTACGAAGAATATTTTTTCTTTATACATAGCTAGTAATGTAACTCAGTTATGTCTGAAGAACAAGGGTAATAATCGTATGGCATTTATTTTTGAACCGTGAGATCTTCGAGAAGATAAGTACGGTTGCCAGTTTTTGTTGCACTTTTAGCACCACCCAGGGGTCACGTGTAGGGTAACGGTGGGTACTCCCTACGGACGTGGTGCAACTTCGACTCCCCTATGTCAAGTGAGTGGGAAAATTGACTGTTAGAAGTTCTTAAGCCGCCCGAAGGCCTCTAACTTGGCTTAACGACTGCTGTCATAGACAACAGCCGGGATCAACGGCTTAACGTGCCTTCCAAAGCACGGGAACGCTCAGTTAGTAACCTCTCAAAGCGGTCACCCATCCAAGAACTGACCTGCGCCCACATTGCTTAACCTCGCATACCGCACGCGGTTCGCGGGCGCCGCTGGGCCACGAGCGCTCGGAGGAATAAAAATGTCGAAATAGAATTTAGTCGAAGTAATGAAATGACTAACTTCACTCTGCCTTAAAATTGACGCAGCCCCGCGGAGCTCCTATTTCTGCGCAGTTTGCCCTTCGGGCATCTGATAATACCTAACGAACCTAACCTACCTATCTGATGGGACAACAATATGATAAAAATATTAGTTCCACTTGTCCCGTGGGACTGCTGGGATGTAATCGTCTCAGTTGTCCCATGATGGGACAACTTAATGGAACTAGTGGGATAAACGTAGTTTTACACACAAGGCTTATCATACAATTTCGTGTCCAGTATAATAACACTATGAGGATGCTTTTGAGGTTGCCGAAGCACTGTAGCGCGTCGGATATGGTCGCGGAGGCGCAAACAAACGACTTCTACGCGATAGGGAGGAAGAGAATAGCCTCATTATTAAGGAGAGTACGATGTAGCAGCAAAAGCCTCATAAGGGAGTTGGCAGAGCGACTTTACTGTCCATTCGCTAAATACTGGATAGAGGTTACAATAGGGAGAGCAATATAATTGTTAGTGTCGATAGACTTATGTTGCTGTCCATTATAATTAAAATTTAAATATAAATTAACATAGTAAATAAGATAATATTGTTAACTAACCCACTATGGATCGATTAGGTCTGAAATAAACGCTTTATCTTTTTATTTATTTTAAGGTAGCTTGTGGTTCTACTCCGAGCGTACGCGTGGCACGCAACATATCTGTAGAGCGCTAACTACGCGTTTGCGACTACTACACGCGCTGAAGCGGCAGCAGTTTTCTATGCTGTATATTATAATACCATGAAAGCTGTTGGATATTTAAGAAAACTGGCAAGTTAAAGCTCAAAATGCATTACCCCGCAGTAAATTAGCTCTATGGTAAACAATTTAGTGCCAGACTTGGCACCTTTTCAGATAATCTACGGAACTTGGCACCCATTTATGTTTTGTATTGTTTTGTGTTTGTATTTTCGTGTGAATGGGTACATTAAAAATCAGTGTCGTAACACTTTGTGCTGCGTGTTATCCTATTCTGAAACACTTGCAGCATTGTTACCTTTGTTGCCATATTTTGTAGTATATGTTAATGTTGTTGTGTCTGTGTTTCGAATAAATGCCTCATTCATTTATTCTATCATTCATTTAGATATCAATGTTTTTACCAGTGAAGACGACAACCACGCATCGCATATTGAACTTGGCTGCCATTTTCACATTTATGTTTTTGATGGGATTTATTTTAAGGTAGCATGTTTTTCTACTCCAAGCTTACGCATGGCACGCAACATATCTGTATTTAGACTAACTTTGCTACAACTACATGCGTTTGAGCGGCGCCGTTTTATATGGATACATTGCAATATGCATAGCAAATATTCGAAATCCATTTACGCCCAACGCCGCGGTGAGCAGCACCAAAATAGTTCATATCTACTGCGCTACAAAGCAGCAGCTGCTATCACTTCTACATCCATTTTCAGATGATGAAAATGTATGAACGCAAACCATGATCGCGCCGAAAATGATTTTACAGACCAATGAAAAAGAGCCAGCAAACAATAACTGGGCACGGTTACACACAATTTGAACTTCGATTCTTCGGAAGTTTGTCAGATCCTTGCCAATAATATAGATACAGTTGTACGTATAATAATATCTGATCTGACTGAACTATAGAGAACATTCAAAACTGTGTGGATATTTTTTGATTAAATTTTTTTTAAAATAAGATGCTTGTTTTATTTTTTTGGGGGAAAGTTTAGGACATTTTTATATTATTTTCTCTTCCAAGCCGAGATAATAGTGGTAATTCCTATAAGCCGCTGTAAGAATAATAGTTCGGACAACTATCCACTTCACAGTGTCCATATACAAGGTGTGGCCTGTAATAGGAACAAAAAATTAAACGGTACACTATTGAGCTCCCCAGCAATTATTTCCACCATCATCAGCCACCACCATATCAGCCGAAGGACGTCCACTGCTGGACATAGGCCTACCCCAATTCCATGGGGGGTAAATGGCATAATCGCCACGCTTGGCATGCGGGTTGGCGATCGCAGTAGGACCCGGGTATGTCCTAAAACTACGACCAAGACCACCGGGGGATGGGCAGCAGCGTCCCTGGAGTGCGGTGGAGATACCTACTGCAATTATTTCCAAATGGTTTTAATTTAAAAAAAAAGTTTTTTTTTTTCACAGATGTATCCTATATTATGTACTTTGATACTGATTCTGATTCTGAAAAAAATGCCAAAAATATCGTTTTACACCAAAAATGCAACAACGAGTATGAGTTATAACTAGATGCTACCTCAATATCAGCAGTCACTGCCGCGCTATAATCTCATGGTGCCAAGATCCATTACTTGGAGGTCATAACTTTAGCGCAACGTTTCTACCAAGTGAAAAAGATATATATTTTTTTGCACAAGAGGTTACTGCAGATGCTTACATTTTTTGCTCCTATTAAAGGTTACATACACCCTTTGTAGTTTGGCAAAAAAATTTGATATTAAAAAGTGGTAACACTGTAGTATCGTCCCTTTTTTCTTAGATTGATCTGAAAGGGAAGACACTACAGTGTTGACACTTTTCATTTCAAGACTTTTGCCAGACTGCTAAACTTATATCTAATCCTTTTATTTTGGCTTTGCCGTCATCAAAGATTTTCTCAGTTTGTAGTGCAGTGTGGTGAGCTATACTAACTCCCGTCGAAGAAGTTCCGTTGTGAGACTTATTTTCCCAATAGTTCCGTCAACGATACAAAGTAGTAGCTAGTACGACATCAAGCGAATCTAGGAGGAATGTTAGTAGAACTGCGACCATACAGCGTCAGAACCAAACATTCGGAACGGAACTGTTTGCAATAAGTCTCACTAGTTCCACCACGGTACTTCTTCCACGAGACTTCTGGAATAAACGGAAACAAGAACGGTAAAACAAGGATTACCATACCTACAATTAATTAATTTCTTCCCTTTTTGGGCTGACATGAAAGACTTGCCAGGTTATATGCTGATATAAGAACAGTTCAATCATAATACACGTATATTGATGAATGTACAATTTAAGCATAAATGTACAATATGCAATTATACGCTGTATTTTAAAATAACAGTTCTCAAATTGTAATTCTGCGAGGGTTTAGCCTTCAGTGTAGAGCCAACATTATTTTTTGTCAAAAAGTTTTCCTACTGCATACTAGATGTCGATATTATGAGATTCAAGCGCATTAATTTTCATAAAGTTCTGCTATTCCATAGTAGATGGCATTTAATCATTAAATGATATATTATTATTGATGCAATATAACTGGTAAATTTATTTTTATATTATTTATATACTATCACTAAATGAATATAATTTAAAATTATAAGTACTATATAAATTACTTTCACCAAAATTTACAATTGTCTTTGATTCATATGCTGCTTTTAATAGTGCGTTTTGTGATTTTTGGTTGCATGGTTAATTTATTTCTTTAAACATACTAGCTTGTGTTTATTTATCAACATAATTTTTCCTAGAAATGAAAACAAAATGCTTTGATTTGATGTATTACTATAGCAAATTTGTGCAACACATTGTAAGAATAAACCATTCGTTCATTTTATCACCTTTGCAATAACGAAACGGCGAGTCTCATTCACCTTGTGAACGGTACTCATCTCAAACCGTACGGACGGAGTTACGCGGTGCGAATTTTTGACAAGCAGCCGTCGGGTCAAAAAATGACATTAAAATATGCCTAACGTTAGAACAATAAGTTACGCAATCAGGCTGCCGATTAGGAGGTGTCGGTTCCGGGCTCTTAACCAGTGCGGTCCTAATAAAACGTAACACGTAGTTATGTATAGTATTACGTCCTATGTGTACTTAAAACCCATTTCTTCAACCGGTCAACACATTACCTTTTAAGTAACCAGAATTTCCGTCGGCGGTGCCTTACCTTTTCATTTTTACTTGGAAGTAAAGGTTATCTAATATCTATATGAGTGACCCGATGTATCGCAAATCAGAGCAGACCGGTAGCGTTACGCCATCTATGGGCGAAAAATTGACAGACCGGCTGTCTGGTGTTTAGTTTTAGATAGACTGATTTTCAAGCCATTCTTCAATTTTAGCTGCCGCTTCTCTAATCTGCTTTGAACCTCGAGTCCCACTTCACCGACAAGAACAATATCGTCGGCAAATTGAAGCGTCCATTATAAGCAGGAAGAGGTATAGGGGCTTAAAGCTGAACCTTGATGTTAGCCCACCGCAACACTGACTCTATCGGTAGTGCCAGCCCCCGGAAACGGGTACAACATCATTCATACATAGACCGAATCATAGCCATGTTTCAAGGTCCACCACAAAACCTCGCGTGGATGATATGCAGATTTTTTTTGCGATGTACATCCCTTTATTTTAAAAAATGGGCAGAAGTACACTCCATTCATTGGGGATACTCTCTTCTTGCAACAACTTATATTACTGTCTTTGCTTACCATTGTCTTAATCATCAATTCATCACTTACCATAAGGTGAGACTGTGATCACAGACAGTATGTCACATGGTTGTAGGGAGTATCAGGTTCAGAAATGCATAGGCCAAATCACACATCTATTTTGACAGCAAGGGTTATGCCATCTACATATTATATGTTTCATTTAATATCATTATTGTAGACTAAACGTTCATTGGTTTAACAGAAGATCAATAGATGTCACTGATAAACGTAAAATAGGACAAAAACGAATGATCTCGTCCGCGCGTCCCTTCTTCGAACGACCGATCTCAGAGATAGATAGAAGAGGCATTCCACATTTGGTATAATGCTAGATTGATTTGATGTAATCGCGATTATTTGTCTTTGTAGTCATCAAAAAAAATAAAACCATTTTGATTTTTGATTGACGACGTCGCACAGATACTGGGTAGATTTACCGAATTACCAAAGAAAAACATATTTAGAAACGCAACAATAAGAAATAATCAAGGACAGACTGTCCAGTTAGGTAAGTCCAACTTCGAGAAAGAGGTTAATCGTCGAATCCGACTCGGCTGGGCAGCGTTCGGGAAGCTACGACACATCTTTTTGTCCAATATTCCGCAGTGTCTCAAGACGAAAGTCTTTGACCAGTGTGTGTTGCCAGTGATGACATATGGTACTGAAACGTGGTCGCTTACTATGGGCCTCATAGGAAGGCTTAAAGTCACCGAAAGAGCAATGGAGAGGACTATGTTGGGAGTATCTCTGCGTGATCGCATCAGGAATGAAGTTATCCGCAGCAGAACCAAGGTAACCAATATAGCCCTTCGAATCACTAAACTTAAGTGGCAGTGGGCGGGACACATAGCACGTAGAAACGATGGCCGTTGGGGCGGAATGGTTCTCGAATGGCGACCACGGAACGGAAGGCGTAGCGTGGGCAGGCCCCCCACACGGTGGACTGATGATCTGGTAAGGGTCGCGGGTGTCCGCTGGATGCGGGTGGCGCAGGACCGGTCATTGTCGAAGTCTTTAGGGGAGGTCTATGTCCAGCAGTGGACGTCTTTCGGCTGACATGATGATGATGGTTTCCGAAAATATTCACTTTATCAAAAATGTTTGATGAAGACCTCTATTTATTTTCAGTAAAGGATTTCGTGCACGAGCTTGGTTTTTCCGATAGCTCAAAGGCTAGAGCGATTGGCCGCGTATGCCAGATGTCGCTGGTTCGAATCCTGTCGGAGCATTAAATGCAGCACTGGATTTTTATTTCGTACCAAATTGCAGCTTTCTAGCACTAACAATCACAGAGCAAAGGCTCGGACGGGCAGACGGACAGACAGACAGAGAGACAGACAGACGGACATGGCGTAACAATAAGGGTTCCTAGTTGACTACAGAACACTAAAAACGGACAACGAAGTGATCCTATAAGTACAAAATTGGTTCTGTAAGGGTTTCTTTTTTCCTCTTCAGATAGGGAACCTCGAAAGCCTGTACAAACAACATTCTTCCCATCAGAGCTATCGCTGATAAAGGTTGAATACAACGTAAGAAAAAAACCGGCCAAGTGCGTGTCGGATCACGCACAAAGAAGGTTTACGTACCGACACCTCCTAATCTACACTTACACCCCTTTGTTTGGGCAAGACAGTTTTTCAGCAAAACTAAAAAACCGTTAAACCTATCTCGTTCAAACTAAAAATCGTTGAAAGTATTTACTAATGTACATCATCTTGATTTTATTCAGAATTTTAAAATTCATAGTTTGGAAATTAGAGGGGGGGGGGGGGACACATTTTACGACTTTGACAGCTAATACTCGTAACTCACCAACGGTTGACTTCAGAGTGCGCAGTACGTTCGGTTCTCCATACAAACGTACTTATGCTCTCATTTTAAAACGCCACGCTAGAATAACATGAAACTTTGTATACACAATAGGATCCGGTATATCTAGGTCGAAAATTTGTTTCTGTTGCTTGAAATTATAATGGAAAAAAAATACAACGATTATTAAGGTTTTCATACAAGCCGTAAAAACTCAAAAAACCGCAGTATTTTATTTCTTTTACAATTTCTAGCAACAGAAACTAATTTCCGACCTAGATGTGCCAGATCCCGTTGTGTATACAAAGTTTCATGTTATTCTAGCATGGCGTTTTAAAATTAGAGCATAAATACGTTTGTATGGTGAGCCGAGCGTACTGCGCCCTCTTAAATGGAAAAGTTCCTTAAAAACCTCTATGTCATTTTTGAAGGCCCATGACCTGGTTCCCGCTCTGAATACGAGAAGGCCTTATAACCCAATTATACTCTAAGGTACTTTCTAAGTAGGGAGGCGGGTACTTAATAAAAAATAGCTGTACTTTAAAAAAACCGGTTAAGTGCGAGTCTGACTCGCGCGCCGAGTGAGGGTTCCGTAATGAGAAAAAGCCTGAAAATTACACCCATATTTGATTAGTTGAGAACATAGATAACCCCCTTTAGATGGAGATTATAGGGCGACGTGCGGTCACCTCACCTATAATAATAATAATAATAATAATAATTCTTTATTCAGATAACTAAGATCCATTGGTTAGTAATAATTACAAATAGGTATCCTATAAAACTAGTGTTAGTGACTTGAATTACTTAAAAACTATTTTAATTATAAAATTAATAACTTCTGTCAATAACTCGACGATTAGCAGTCCGTTATGACTATTAATCATCAAATTATTGACACGAAGGTATATGGGGGAGTCAGGTTTGCTGGCAAACATAACCAAAATTTTATTGGAGTTGCTCCGCATCCTACGCACCAGTGAGGCGGCTCTCTTCCGCATGATGGCATCAAACCCATCCGTGTGAGCCTCAGCAAACATTAGAGATGTACTACAGAAGCGGGGCAGCTGCAATAGCGCCCTAAATCCATTATTATATTGGACTTTGAGGGCACTGTGCGATTGTTGAATACAGTTAAGCCATAGGCTGCTCGTGTAAAAGCTCTGGCAATACGCTTTGAAAAGCGTAATTTTAACTGGATTGGAACAACGAGCAAACCTGCGGGCCAACATGTTACTTCTCACTGCCAGTGCCCTCCGTTCTCTTTCAATGTCTATTTGATCCTTAAGGTCGTCGGTAAGATAATGCCCCAGATACTTAAAACTGAATACCCTTCGTAGCGGAGCGCCATTTTGGGTAACAGCTGGCAGATCCTCAGGTATCTTTTCAGGACGCTTACCAGCGGCCTTAAAGATCAAATACTCACTTTTATGCACATTGTAGCACAATCCGTGTCGGGATGCATAGGATTCGCATATTCTTGTAAGATGTCTACCTATGTACCACTAGTACAAGTAAGCAGCAACGTCTCGCGCTCTCAATCAGACTCGTCCAGGTTCGCGATCTATACGTACGTCAAATAAACGAGCATTAATAATCGATTTCATCCATTAGAAATGGTTTTTTGTTGTGTAAAGCTGTGTAGGAAAAGCTCTCGAACAGCAAACTATAAGAATGACGGAATAACATGTCACAGGAAGTTAATTTAATTACAAAAGGCATATTTTATACTGTCAGGCGGAGTTAATTTTACACTAGCCATTAAGAAGTACTGAAGTATTCTTGTCCCTTTCCAACCAATTCAAATATCAATATACTCTCCCTTCTGACGAAAGTACATGCTCGGGCTAGTGATGTGCCAGTGACGCTTTCGACATTACCGTCGTCAATAAATATGCTGCGCCGATCAAAAGTAGCTAAATGGGCAAGGGAATAATGAGAGATATCGTTATATTATTATTTTTCCTATAATATTTACGTCAATATTTATTGTATGTAAGTAATAACTTCAAAGTTATCGCTTATTAACTTCGATGGCAAGGGATATTGTTATATTAACCGTTTGCTTTACAAACCAGAAATTAACCACTGTCAAAACAACGCTCGAAAACTAATCACGTACGCATTTATTTACATGGCATATTACGGCTGCTATGCGGGCAGCGTCTTCAGCTCTTGCCCGTAACTTCGCATCTCACCTTCCGATAATTGCAAACTCAAGTTCAAAACTCAGTTTTGATTTCCGAGTGAAGATAAAACCTGAGAGCGCGAAGTACTTGCCGTGAGCAGTTTGAACGGCGATGCGTTATATACCATACTCGGACAAAAGAATGTATGTCCGTCTGACTTTTTCCACCCTGTATAAAAGTTACACTAAGTAATTTAGCTTACACGAGTGTATTAGTATTTTATGCAACATTTACATACCTACATAATAAAGGGTCTTAAAATACGAGAGTCGCTGTAACAAAACGAGCGTACTGAGTACAATAAAAAAAACAAGGATAAAGCGATTAAAGTGGTCATCAAATAGATAGTACAACATGTTTTTACTTAAGATAAGATAAGGTGGTATTATATGATAAGATCTTTTATTCCTTCAATTTAGGCATATTATATGCACCTATGAATGTCAATAAGTTCCCACCAATAAGCTACTACCAGATCGTTAAGTAATATAAAGTAGAATTTTGGTAAAGTACTAGTCGGATTTTAGTTTTCCCATATGTATATTTGGAGACCCAGCGCCTGCACAACGAGCAACTTTATAAAAGTTTTTTGTATGGGAGCTCCCTTAAATATTTATTTTGCGATTGATGCCTTTCCCAACTTGCACGTACCTGGTTTATATCTGGCGTAGTTTAATTAAATATAAATACGATTGCATTACAACATTATATCGTGAAATCATTAATGATAGAGGCGGGAATGAGAAAAAAAAGGTTTTACTCTTAAATTAACTAATTTTTTTTCAACATGCCACGGTTTTCAGCATTCAGCTAAGACGAGGAAGAAAAGTCTCCTAGTAGTTTAGGAGCATAGAAAAACCCGTTGCTTTAATTATTTTTTGGATTTGTTTGTAGTCAAATTAAATGTATGTTATTTAGGTGTGAAATTACGGCATCCCGGCCCAGTGGTCTTAAACAATTTTAATTCTGTCTTGAACGGTGGTTTCGCATAATACTCATTTCCTACTATATGAAAACAGCTTTGGAATTTTAATATGAGCTGCATCAGCTCACATATTAATAACGCCCAATAAAATATCAATACGTTAACGTCCATCCAATTTTTTCGGTAATGAAACACACGGTACGGTACTTAGTTTGGCAAAACTTTTTTATGAAAAGATCACGCCGATATTTACCCTTAAGTAAAATATTACGTAAATTACATTCAGATAAAGACTAGAACAATGTTCACAAAGAAAGGTCAAACTGCCCTTATCATTTCACTACGCTACATGTGATAAAAAAAATACCCGAGGCGTTTATTCAGAAGGGTCACTTAAACGCACAGTGGGATTAACTATACAGGCTGAAAGTATATCGTAATCTTACCGAAACGGTATATCTGCTAGTTGATTATGATTATTGCTAGTATTCAATCATAACATGCTGAGAAAACAAGAATGATTTTAAAACTTTCGGAGAGAATTAACTATCTTTTCATTCAGTTAAGGAATGTGGTCCGAAACCGGGGTTACGATTTCGTTACGATGTTACTCGTACTTGCACTACGTATGTTTTTCTAACATTTATAAATACAGTATAATGGAAATGGTCTTAAATCATTACAAAGGCGTTTATTTCTGCATCTCCCACTAATCACGGTTAAAACTGGGTGACCTACATGTTACATATATGCTTTGTAATCGATGTTAAAATAAGGTGTCATGGAGACCATGGCGAATAAACCTAAAACTCCCCGCCCAATACCTAACACTGGCGACGTGGATGGGATGACCGTGAGTGTTATGATATATATCATTCATTACGAAGCTTCTGCTGAGGATGTTGACACTCCGCAACAGGATGAACTCCAGGCGGCAACTTCCCCTGATCAGAACCAAAGCGGTGGTTTGTCTGGAATGCTGTTGCGTTCAATTCCCAAGACTGATTACAAACCGTATTAACATTATTTATAATTATACATTATTTATTAAAAGTTCTTAACCGTATTAATGAAATAAGTAATTATAAACCATATTAATGAAATAAGTTAGGATAGGATGCATATAGGTACTTAGAATTAAAACGGGGAGAGATGTTACGCATGTTTTGTAACGATGTTAAAATAAAGTGTCATGGCGAATAAACGTCAGTGCTTATAAATAAGAGTAGCAGCTGTCTCACTCGTCCCGCCCGATACCTAACACTACCCTAACTAACTATCGTACATATCAGTGAGGAATACAAGATCCTTATTTTAATATGATTTGTCAACTGACGGGGCATTATGTCCTTGATAACAACCACGATTAACAGCTTTGCGTGGCACGGCATGTAAGCGCCAACCCACTCAAAGATATCACCAACGCACTCAAAGATATCACCAACGCACTGGCCGGCCAACTAGCAATAATAAGCAAGTGCCTAGACATTTATAAGCGCTGATGGAAACCGAAGTGAATTCAAAGTTAAATCGACCGGAAATGAGAACAAATTGGGTTGAATTAGTTTACAGGCGAAATTCACTTTGCTGTTGGTGAAAACGTAAATAACTTTATTAGGTCTGAGAAAAGGGCGCTGATAGCCATTCTTCGGTAAAAAGTAAATACAGAGGATTGTATTGTGCTGAGTCTACGTGGAGAATTGAACCCGGTTCTTGCTTGTTATCGAATGAATACAGCAAAATTAATAATCGGTCCATAACATGTTTCAGTATTAGCAATTATAAGTAGCTAATGTATTGAACTTTAGAATTCATTTTAAAAAAAGTACCTTCGACTTTGTTTCCGTTCAGGACGTATCATTCCTACCACGAGAGCGTCCTTCATTTAAAAATACAGTTTACTGTAGCCTAGCATCTAAACAAAAGTCTAAGTAAATATGGTGGTGACGTTTATAAATAGTAATGCTATTCAAATTATTCGGGCGTGTGACACGCTATAATATACAGTCAAGGAAATAAAAACACTTATCTTTTTCGCTCTTGTCACAATGACAATAAGACACAATAAGGGATTAATAATTAAATGTTTATGTTTCCTATACTGTCATTCACATGTAGGTATGATGTGTAAGTAATAATATAATCCGAATAATAAACTAAACAATGGTTCTATAATCAACCCGTATCAATTGAAACAAGTAAACAAAGCGTTTACGAACGGTGCTAAAAAATACAGGCGCACATGTAGGTCGGTGTATCACAAATTGTTGGTATGAGGTACGAGTCGGAGGATGATGTTATGTCGTCGTAAAAGGAATTGTGATTCTGTGAAGATCCGGAGAGACAAGCGTAAGTAGTAGGCGTCGTTATACAGCAGTGATTCGCAACATTTTTTATTTTGCTATTCCTACTTGGTTGTTAAACTCCTTTCAGAATTTAGTAATTTATAAAAATTATAATACATATTTTTTGTGATTCGAATATTTTATTTTGGCAATCTACAAATAAATACAGAAACCAAACAAAGCAAACCAAAATATGAAAGGCTTTACTGTTATTTATATACAACTAGCTGTCCCGACGAACTTCGTTCCGCCCTCGACTCGTTCCGAACAAAATGTGTAATATTTTATTTGTATAATTTGCCAATATTTTAATAGATATTCGGAGCTAAGACAAATCCAAAAAAAACATACCAATCAATCCCGCCGTTCTTTAGTTATATTGTTGTGGTGTTACAGTCAAAGATAAATGTATATTGGTTTTAAAAAATGATATTTCGCCGATTATTTTACGCTGGTTGTAAGCGTGAAAGAGTTTTATTTTTCCGGTGGCAATTTAATATGCCGAATTTGAAAAAATAATTATATAACACATATGACTACAATTGATTATTATATCAGATATCGTATTTAACAACAACTAATACAAAACCATTTATTTTTCATAATAAGTTACTTCAATCTTCTAGGCACTACTCGTAATTAAAGAAGACTTGAACCGGAAGCTGTTATCGTGTGACATTTTTATTAAATCGTGCGCATTAAAGATTTTACTTGACTACGAGCGAAATATAAGAAAAAGAAAAGTTTCAGCTGCTGGCCCCATCGGCAGATTAACTTAATGGGTCCAAATTATCGTACCGCCATCTTTGTTATACAGACTTAAAAACTTTCCAATCGGAGCGGCTAATGGGAGTGAGTGAAAATCAACCCGCAATTTCTGTTTATATTGTTTCAGACACACTTGAGTTACAGATGAAATTAATATAAATAAATGAAATAAAATAAATAAACATCGGGGGACAATTTGACACAAATCAACCTAGTCCGAAACTAAGCAAAGCTTGTACTGGGTGCTAGACGACGATATACATACTTATATAGATAAAATAGAAAACATCCAAGGCCCAGGAACAAATATCCGTGCTAATTGCACAAATAATGCCCTGGCCGGGATTTGAACCCGGGACCTCTAACTTCGGAGGCAGTGTCACTACTAACTAGGCTAAACAGGCCGACATAAATATGCATAAAGGCTTGTAAAGAAAAATATGGAGACTGGTTCAACCTATAGTTGTTAGTCACCGTGCCTACGAAGGACCTAGGCAGGTTCAAATCCCGGTCAGGGAGAATGGTAATGCTCATTATCATACGTAATTTTCTTTTTTTTTTTAGAGCGCTCGTGGCTCATAGACGCGTGCGGTATGCGAGGTTAAGCAATATGGGCGCAAGTCAGTTCTTGGATGGGTGACCGCTTTGAGTGGTTACTAACTGAGCGCTCTCGTGCTTTGGAAGGCACGTTAAGCCGTTGATCCCGGCTGCTGTCTACGACAGCAGTCGTTAAGCCAAGTTAGAGGCCTTCGGGCGGCTTGAAAACTTCTAACAGTCAAGGTGCCCACTCACTTGACAAAGGGGGGTCGAAGTTGCACCACGTCCGTAGGGAGTACCCACCGTTACCCTACACGTGACCCCTGGGTGGTGCTAAAAGTGCAACAAAAACTGGCAACCGTACTTGTCTTCTCGAAGATCTCACGGTTCGTAAATAAATGCCATACGATTAAATAAAAACTATTATCTTTTCATAAAAGTATCATACGCAAAATTCTAGATGATAAAAACAATGAGGAATATGAGGTACCTAGACCTACACACCAAGGATTGGCTTGGTACAATAGAAGATATCAGAAATCTACGTAAGGACGCTATACTTACATTTCTACTAACACAAATATTGATGGGACACGGTTACACAGCTTAACATACTTATACCTAAGTATTAAGTACTAAGTAGTAAGTTTTTTTTTTCTTTTGGAGTGAATATTTCCGAAAATATTCACTTTTTTCAAAAAATGTTTGATAAAGACCTGTATTCATTTTGATAGATCTATCTAAAAACCCCACACCATAGAGTTGAAGAAAAAAAATCATCCCTACTGTATATGTAGGGGAGGTACGCTTAATATTTTTTTTTAGTTTACTACTTTGGCAGATTTATTGATTTAAGTATAAATCCGTACCAAGTTGCAGATTTCCAGCACTAACAATCACAGAGCGAAGCCTCGAACAGACAGACGGACAGACAGACAGAAAGACGGACATGGTGAAACTATAAGGGTTGCTAGTTGATTACGGAACCCTAAAAATGACTCCCACCCCCTGACAATTCAACACCACAATATGTCTCTCACTTATTAAAAAAACTGATATCACTTTACCCAAGCCGGAGGCATGTACGTATTTCAGAGCTAAATAAAGACGTGGAAAGAAATATTAAACTATAGGTAAGGCAATTAAAAAATTGCAAAAAATGTTTGAATCTGTTATGAGTAATTTTATGTTTACATTGTTTGTTCAAAAAAATTAAATCATGCAAACTGACTTTCACTTTCACCCACTTCCTACTATTGTACTTCTTTACCTATATTTTCTTCGTCGAAGTCCATTCTTAGGAAAAACAAAAAAAATTACACTATTAAAATGCTGTTACATACAAGGAAAGCGATGTATAGTATTACAGATAATGGAATATTCAACAAAGAGTAATTAGCCATTAATGAAGATATAAGTAGATAAGTTCGACCCTTTTTGAATAAGTTTTACATTTAATAGAGTTCTAGAGTTAAGATAAATAAGTATTATTATTGAAAGAGTGCTTCCTTGCTCACGTGTGTTCCACACTGGATCAATAGTACTCGTTAATAATTGAGACAGCACAAAGCACAGAGTAGGAGATAAAGCACAAAGCTAAGAGTAATGATGAAATGTGGGTAAACCTGGGTATCTGCAGGGCGATTTCGTCCAGCGAGTCGATGGGCGCGCTGAGCGGCCGCTCGAGCAGGCGCGACGGAGCCGTCAGTGTGTCCATAGCCATATTTTGGCTGTTTCTCGCGTTCCTACTGTTCTTCTTTCTCTTCTCTTCAGCACGGCGCAGATTGTGGAACCGAAAGAAGAACATCGACATTATATCCGTTTAGCGGAACGATCGGCAAGGACACTCGTGTCTTTCTGTGCGGAACGAATAAAATGATAACAATGATAACTTCACCGATGTCTCTGCAGGATGCTCACTTACACTTTTCCTATCTTTTGCGTTTCAAATCAGTATACGATTTGTAAGACAGAATTAATTTCCAAAATAATGAAAATATTACATGAAATTTTTGAAGAATGCATTAAACATTTCTGAGAAAGTTTAAGCGTTTATTTTAATATTCCAGAACCTGACGACCTACATTTCATTGGACTTCGGAAGCGACGGCCTATGCATAATGTATGGAATCCTAGTCTATTTTCAGGTTTCGCAAGTTTGTTCACCGAGAACAAATATCCGTCAAATTTCGCAAGATATGTGCGAAAAACAGAAACGCCAAAATAGGGTTAGTAGTGTAATACCTACCTATGTACTACCTAAGTAGTAAACAAGTAACTAATGACAGGTGATTAATATTTGTAGTAGTTTATTTTAATGTCTTTCATTACTACATATGCTGGTTATGAGTTTTATCTAGAAATAAACCTGTATTACGTATATCGGTAAGACAGATGGATACCTACTTAAATAAGAAATCGACGCTGCCAGAGATCACCGTTTGAATAAGTATTGATGTAAATTGATCCCGTTGATATCGTTAACGTCACTATGAGTGCCATTCTCTAAATTCTAACCTCTATGGAAGCTTTTTGCTACTCGACGTTCTCTTCGGGATTGCGCTTCCTCGGTGACGTGTTACCTCCGACTTCACCCCGCTCGGAGCTGAGCAGCAGGCGTGTGATGGTTACCATTTGATCACTTATCGTCGTGGATAAAATATTCGTCATGTTCTGACAAGTATGCGAGTGCGAGAATGACGCGCGTCTTATCGACGACCAAAGTAATAAAATTGCAACTATCATACGGCTGCTGGGTGCGGTATGGGTACCGGGAGGAGAAGAAACTGCTAACTTAAAGTGGGTGGCTACAAGCTAATAATTAGTAGCAATACAATTTGCAGTATTGTTGGTAATCAATCAGTATTCGTCTCTGTTTCTGCCGTTGATCATTTTCTACTATTGCCGGTATAACGCTTTGTGCATGCTAGTAAATTATTTTATAGAAAGTCCTTGCTTACATTTCCGGGGTTACAGACGTGATTAAGTTACCTGCTAAGGTAAATGTCCCAATGTTTGACACCTTAATGTCCAATGGATGAGACCGATTGTGCATCCCTATTATTATGACAATACTTCAAACTCTTGCGGTTTGTATACATACTGAAAGTATTTTATCATACGCGTCCAACGCGATATTTATTTATTTATTTACCTTTATTACCGACGTTTCGACACGGGTTACACCGGTCATGTTCGCGGCAGAAATGACGACTCAGAAAGTTGTTAACGGAGATATGAGTACGCAAAATTTAACTACCCCACAAAAGTACATAAAATGTGTAGGGTATACCCAAAAAAAGTACCGAAATATGGTATACCTGAAATAAAGTATTATTAATATACGTCTTTTCCATATATCGGGACCATGGGGTCCCGGACCTTTGAAAGGCGTGCGTGGGGCCGAAACCAACAGAGCAGAGGCCCTTTAAGACAAAAATAATCTAAAAGTAAGGGATACACATGGCGGATACCATCTCCGAGCGCACAATATGATACATCCAGAGATGGTCACCGCCAGGTGCAAAGACTATTGGGGTGCAGCACTTTGGCTGCAATAGGAGCTAAGGTTGAATATTGGTGGGCTGGATCATGGGTTATTTATTGGAGGAGACTAGCGGACACCTGCCGTGATAACTAGTCTCAGAATGGTAAAAAGACAGGTGGTGACTTGCCTGCTCGCCGAGTGGGCCCCACATAACAGTCGCACGCACAGTGCGACAATGGGGTGACATCTCTCTGAGCGGCTGTGAGGTTGTCGAGAGGTGAGTCTGCAGTAGCCAGATTCCGGTAATCCGTTCAGCAGACCGGCGGCGTTATGACATTTTACACTTCCAACCTCGAGCATAGGTTCCGCTCTTGCGATTCCACTCTGGCCGGCTGGTGAAGGAAAGCACAGAGGCGAGGGACGGATAAACGGGCCCTCCGGAATAGGAGTCCGCGGTGTCGCCACTCACCGTCAGCTTGCCACAAAATCTCGCTTTTTACTAAGAAAGATTTCACCCGTCCAATTATGCTATTAATTGTCTAGGAACGACACACAATACCCACAGTAGTCCCCACAGATCCGGAGTTTTTTTCAAGATTTTAGATTCTGTATCGCTCAAAAAATCAAAATCAAATATTTATTCTGTAAGTTGGCGACAAAGGCTCTTTTACAGGTCATACAGCAATTAAAACAACTTAGAATCTCTACATGACAACAGTGGTTTCAGTGTGCACTGTGTGAATAAACTAAAACCGAGGAGATGTAAGGAGTCTCCAATGTCAGACTAATATATCTATATAAATAAGTAATTACATAGATGTATAGAAAGCCTCTAATGTCAGACAATTAACAATGAGTAGTGATTAGGTACAGAGATGTAAAGAGTCTCCAATGTCAAAATAAAACAAAAGAAAAACAAAGAAAGGAAAGAGAACAAAAATGAATTATGCAAATAAAATTAACCCTTAAATGAATGATTTTTTATTTTTGCCAGAAATTGATATATGTGATGATACATCATTGTCTACTTCTACCGGGAAAAATAATTTAAAAAATAAAAATCTAATTTTCACTGAATTATCGATGTTAAAAGTTACATAGGGCCAAAGCGATTTATGTAAATATATAATTGTATACTACAGTAAGGTAGGTACTATATTTGTGATATAATACATCATTTAAATATAAAATAATAAATAAACCCCTAAAAACTCGTTTAAATCACACACCGAAAATCGAGTACTAACTACTTTTTTGCCAAATTGGCACCCCTATGCTTAAAAACAAGTGTAATTATTTTTTTTTAAAACCGTGCAAATCTGAATGATAAATATAAAAATCAATTAGTTTTCCTGGCGAAATAATATTAAGTTCATCATGTTTTCAGGTTTTCACATTGAATAAAATTTGATGATTTTGTTATGTAGGCTGCATCGTACACTATGCATTTAAGGGTTAAACGAAGGTGTAAAAATTCACCGATGTCAATACAATCGGTTTGTATGTGTAAAAACCTCCAACGGCCAAGAAGAAGAATTACGACAGGTTATCAGGAAACTATCAAGTTTACAGTCTTTACAACTAATGCTAGAGCATATGTAACAGGAATGTATCCAGTACGTCAGAAAATGATAGTTATCTTTATTTGCAAACAAGTGAAGCAGCTATTGGCAACTCTGCCCCCAACAACACTCCCTAATGGGACATTGGGTGATGAATGTGATGATTATCGAGACTGAACCTGTATCCTCCAAGTAGTCCTAGATCTTATTATATATATTTATTAATATTATTTATTTATTTCGTACTTGAAATCCATAGGGTTAGGTAATACAATGACTTACGAGGGCTGTTCCGAAAGTTTTTAGCTGCTCTCACTCTATTCATGCGATATATGTTTTAATGATACCATTATGCGGGTAATTTCGGTACATATGTGTTGGGGTGAAACTGTTGATGAAAGTCGCTTGGGTTTTTTTATCGTGTTTTAAGTACGACGTGTCAACAGCCCTATCGAATATGCGATGAACGGGTCACAATACCAATTTTGTGTTGCGGGCCAATATTAATTAATACGTCACCACAACTAAACGAAATTTTATACACCACAAACTATGAATCTTCCCTGTCTCTACCCACGTAATCTGTTTCGATTGCATGAAAATCAGCGACAATGAGCAGGTGTGTTGAATATTAGTCTAGGTCGCGAGACTAGGGACTGGTCATCATCACAAAAAAACTTAAATTAAATAAAATCATTTAGTGATTTTACATTAAAATCAGCAAAACTAAGTTAGGAAGTCATCCCGGGCATTTTCCACCATAGTTGTTAGGGATTTAGATGTCAAAACTATTTTTAGGTATCAAAAATGGTACTATTTTCGCAATTTTTTAATAGCCCATACAAAAGGCCTTTTGGTAAAAAAAATACTTGCTGCTTACTAACGATTTTATCCCAGCTCGTAACTATTGAAATTACCCACATAATGGTATAAATAAAAAATATATCGCATGAATAGAGTGAGAGCAGCTAAAAACTTTCGGAACAGCCCTCGTATATACAATTAATAATAAACGAAATAAACCAATACATTCTACAACAATTAAAAAGCAACAGGTGCGTGTTACACGTACGGCTCAACTAGGGGCGATTCCCCCCGCTGTGTCAGCGTAGTTGTTAGGATGCTGTTCGAGCTGAGCTGCCTCGGCTGCGGGTAAGGAGCGACGCGCATCGCTTCCTCATGATGGCAAAAAGCAGTCAGTTTGAGCCTCAGCAAACATCGCTGAGGCACTACAATACCTCGGTAACCTGAACAGCGTCCTAAATGCATCATTATACTGGACGCACAGTGCGCTGTATTACGATATTCTTTTTTCAGAAGGGTACCTATTAAATAAAACTTAAAATAGATCTCATGCGTCTAATCTTAAAAAGTTACCCATGAACGATTTTCTTATTTTCTGCAGTCGAAATTTGGGCAAGAGTAATTTATGTTTATTTATCGTATTGAGATTGTGTACATCAGACTGTCCCTTGAATGATCTACAAGTTCCAGCTTCTCTCCACTCCTCCCCAAGTTGCCGATAAATTGAAACCGTCTTCCCTAGTAAAGTAGAAACCATATCAAACGCTTCTCGTACTCGTCTCGTTCTGTGGGTTTATAAAACTAAATCCAGAGTTAATAATAATATTAGGGGACAATCTAACACAAATCGACCTAGTCCCAAACTAAGCAAAGCTTGTACTATGGGTACTAGACGACGATATACATAATTATATAGATAAATACATACTTAAATACATAGAAAACATCCAAGACCCAAGGACAAATATCCGTGAAAAATGCACAAATAAATGCCCTGGCCGGGATTCGAACCCGGAACCTCTAGCTTCGGAGGCAGAGTCACTACCAACTAGGCTAAACAAACACACACAGTTGCGATGCAGTTGTAATTAAATAAGTGTCTGTTGCGAATTATTTCTTTACCCACTCTCGAACGCTTCGCTTATTCTAACCAATATATGTACAGTACACAGTTCAAAAACTACATTCGACCTTGTAGACACTAGGACTTTGGTATGGGGTTGGCTTTTGTGCGTTAGTAAATGTTGTGTACCTAAATCTCCGTTGATAACTTGCTTAGACGCCAGTTCTATCGCGTAAATAAATACCGCGTTGGAACCGTATCATAAAATATATTAAGTATTATGACATAAAGTTGAATTTAGGTCAGTTTCGAACACTAGCATACTTATCGTACATGAGTTTACAGCAATTTTGGCAAACAAATAATAATAACGATGAGCTCGAGCGGGGTTAAAATGTGGTTTAATAGAATGCTTTATTAATATAGCATGTGGAATGGAAAAAACCATTGTTTAGCCCAGGGGTTCCCAAAGTGGTCCAGGTGGACCCCCAGGGGTCCACGGGAGACTCGACGGGGGTCTACGTTGGCCTGACAAAAAATGGGGGTGCACAAATCGTAAGTAGGGGTCCACGAAATTGTATCTGGTTTCGATAGTAAAGAACGAAAACAGATATTATTTTTTGTGTTATTTTTATAGCCTGGATGACTGATAAATACATGACAGCTTTATTACGCTGCTCCCCGATTAAAATTTCGGTAAATTAAACTGTCATTTTATTAAAATTACACCATTTGCCTCCAAAACTTGTCGAATGCAAGTCGGCAACAGATCGCGAGCGCGCTGTTCCACAAGCGATCAAGTCGAGACTTGCAAAGCAACGTCGCTGTCGCCGCCGCCAAAGAAAACCTGTTCAAGTTTAAACCAGACATCGCGTATTTGGCAGATTTGTTCAAAAAATTTAATGATTTTAACTTACAATTGCAAGGGGACAACCTCAATTTAATAAAAACAAAGGGTGTAATTTCCGCTTTTCTTGGAAAATTGAAATTAATGATGCAAAATATTAGTCGGCGCGAATTTACCCAGTTTTCAAACTTGTCACAGGTAGAATGCCTTGATGATGACATTCAGACATACATTCAACATTTGAGTGCCCTGCATGATGATTTCAAGATATTCTGACGATGGAAATACCACCGTGGATCATGAATCCATTCGATGAAGTGGAAATGGAGAACGTGAGCGATACTTGAGCTTAGCACTAATGAGGAGCTGAAGGCGAAATTTAAAAAAGGGTATCAAACATTTTAGCTCCAGGTAGAAATACCCGAAAAATATCCTGGACTGTGGAGAATTGCGAGAAAGCTTTTGATAGCGTTTCCCTCATCATACCTTGTCGAAAAAAGTTTTAGCGTCGTTACAAACCTTTTAACAAAAATAGGAACAGATTGAATATATCACAGAACGGGGAGATTTGCAATTATTCCTAACAAAACTGAAGCCAAATATTGATAATTTGCTGTCAATCCATCAAGTACATCCCTCCCATTAAAATTTTGACTATTTTGTGATTGTCATTGTACTTAAAAGTTACATTACGTTATTTATGTTTAATTTTAATTAGGTACTTACATTACGACTGTTATTATCATATCACTTGAATAAATACACCACAAGAAAATATACAATATTTATTTTTATTTCACCACTCCGAATGGGAAGAAGTGAGAATTGATTGGCTGCTTGGGCTGTGACTAGATTTAAACAAAAAATTTTTGATGATATCACTATTTTGATTTTTGATATCTACTCTCATTCAATTACACTAAGAGCCAATCGCCTGGCGTGGTACGGGCATGTAATGAGGAGGGATGAAAGCCATGTAACCAGAAAAGTATTGGATATGAATGTGGATGGATGCAAGAAACGAGGTAGGCCAAAGAAAAGGTGGATGGATTGTGTGAGAGATGATATGAATAGGAAAAATGTGAATAAAGAGATGACGCGTGACAGAGATATATGGAAGAAAAAGACATGCTGCGCCGACCCCAAATAAATGGGAAAAGGGCAAGAGAGAATGATGACTCTCATTCAATTACAATAGAATTAACCAATCAACTCTCACTTTTTTTTTCAAATATGTTAATTCGTGATTGAAACTCAGCCGCAATGAAAATTTCCATAGCTAGATCGTCTCCAGACATAGGTAATCTTCACATTTTTTGCCGAGTTTTGGGAATATGGTAGAAATGTGGTGTAGGGGGTCTACCAAAACCTTAACTTTTGAAAGTGGTCTATGAGAAAATAAAGTTTGGGAACCCCTGGTTTAGCCCGAAGCTTCTAGGTCAAAAGCTATTTCCTTTTGTACGCTTGGCAGTAAAGCAAATTCTTAATCACCATCGCAATTACAAAAAAAAAGTAAATCTGAAAATCTCTCTGATATATGTTTATAGGGTAAACTTATTTCAAATTCTTAAATATATATTTTGGAATGGGTTATGAACAAATCGATACTAAACAACCGCTGTTTGAAGAAGTTGTAACGTGCTGTCTAGTCTCTGTAAGTAAAGTACCTATGTAATGTACTTAACACAAGCGCACACACAACCCGGCCTACCCGCACGCGTGATTGAAATAATCTAGATCGGATTGTACGTAGGGTTAGGGCCCTAACACTACAATTATTAATTACTCAGCATTAAAACTAAATACTCGGGAACGGGAGAGGGTAATTTTCCAAAGGGTAGTAATTAGGATACTTACCCTAACAATGTAATATTTACTAATATATTTAACATTATTGTCGTGAATTTAAGAATTATAAACAATTCATGCACACCTAGCGACGTTTCTTCTCATTGAATCATTATTGAGGCTTAGACCAAATAGAACCTGGGGACTTATTCTGAGATTAGACGGCTTTTGAATGTGAACCCTTACCCATTTGAATTTTTATTTTATTTATTCTTATTGGATAAATCAGTGAACCTTTCTGACTTGGGGCACTGCTGAAACAGTGGTACTCGTATAGTCGGCCAAGAAAGTTGTCCACCACTTTTGTACATTTACACAAAAATAATACAGTCGGAAAATGGTAGACCATTTTTTAACCTGACTGAACACACAACTAGCATACACAAGTAATAGGTACTAGCACCAACTGAAATAGTTATTTATGCTTCAAATGCGGAAAATGAGTGATTTTCGACGGGTGTTATGTTTTTATACGATCGAGCGAAGAATTTGACTCTAGTCATCAGTCAACCGTCTTTACGCATGTGTATCAAACATTTTTTTACTATATATAGATAGATTATGAAAGAAATAAGACATGTGTTCACTGCAAAAAACAAAAGACACACAAATACAAAAAACTGCACATTAAACACATAAAGTGTGTCTTCGCGGCAGTGTATCGGTCGCTGTCTCAGCATTGCTGAGGTGTCAGACACATGCAGCGCTGGTTTTCGGACACCACCGTACGTGTACGTGACCCACGGAATAAATAAGTCATAATAATATACTTAAAAATATAATATTCTTATAATCATTTGAGCTGTGAGTTTCCTATAGTGGTTTTAAATAGGGACTAGTAGGTGTCAGTACGTAACCCTTCTTTTTAAAAATTATGCTTAGAGTACGCGGGCGAAGCCGCGGGCAAATGCTAGTATAACAATAAAGATCTACGAGTATAAGTAACTAAATAGAATGGTTGCTTTTCGAGCACATGTATTTTAAAAAGTATTTAACTATTCATATAATTTTAGGATTTCTTTAAAAATGTAGCCTGTCAAGTGCATGTTTGGCTCGCGCACCGAGAGTTCTAAATTAGTAGTAATTTAGTTTATATAAAAAGGTCATGTGACAAAAAAGGAATTAGGCATGTTATGCGGTCGACTATCATCCCTTCGCATAACACGCCCATATTGGTTTCCTCGCATAACGCATTATAAAACGTTGTATGATACATGTTCGCAAACTTACTTTCCAAACTTGTATCGTATTATAGTCTTTTTACCTCATATCAGCCCTTTTCAGACAAAGTAAAACTATATATTTCAGGTTTTTTTTTTTATAAATTGACTTGGCTTTGTTTAAAACTATTCCATATTTGAAATCCATAGCATAAGTGTCATGTCATAACCAGTGATCGTAACTTTTGTAGCATTTTCGGTGCAGCGTAGTGGTGTTAACGGAGTTGGTATGGACAAATACAATTTAAACGGTTAATTAAGGTTAATATTAACGTTATTAACTCTAATGAATGACAAGAATTCAAATCGTTTATCCCAATTTGACGACTGGTTTAGCCTAGTTGGTAGTGACACTGCCTCCGAAGTTAGATAGAGGTCCCGGGTTCGAATCCCGGCCAGGGCATTATTTGTGCATTTAGCACGGATATTTGTTCTTGGGTCTTGGATGTTTTAAATGTATTTAAGTATATATTTATCTATATAAGTATGAATATAGTCGTCTAGTACCGATAGTACAAGCTTTGCTTAGTTTGGAACTAGGTCGATTTGGGTAAGATTGTCCCCAATATTTATTTATTTCCCCTTTTACCAGGCATTATGACTCATTATTCACTATATGTATTTGAAGTAATAATGTTCACGCGTCGAAACATTTATTTATATAAACGAGCAAATATGCTTGGCAGAATCACGCGACAGACGGGCCGATTGCTGCCTGTGCCGCGGCGACTCGCGCTGCTCGACATGAATCCACGCGTAATAGGCCCGTCAATGTACGAGCGTCTACCCGCCACACTAAAAAATGAATCTTCGAACGACACATTTGAGCGCCGACTTAAGGAAATTTTAATGTCAAATTCACTGTATTCTCTAAAAGAATATTATGAAAAAATACTTGACTAGTAACATGTTCATTGCTTAATTAGTTATATGTTAAATTTTAAACACAGTTACTGACATTAATTAATAAATTATATTCTAGGATTAAAATGACCATTATTATATATTAATGATTGTTTTCATTATTTTTTATTTATTTATTAATATTATTGTTTTGTTTTGTTTTAAATTTTTGACCCTTTATATCTAGGGTAACCCTAGCCTAGCTATTATTGATTTGACATTTAAGCTACATCTTATACATTTGACATTGTACATTTTAGTATTATTATTGAAATTTTTGTTTTTTATGTATTACCTTTCATTTTAATTTTTGCCTTGTATTCAATTTTGTTTATTATTCTTATACACTCTGACGATCTTTTTGTGAATTCATGCTATTTTATTGTCATTTTATTAAATAACATGTAAATTTCCAAATAGAAATAAATGAATCTAATCTAATCTAATCTAATCATTAGACAAATCCAGGAGCATTCTTTCGATTTACTGGGTGCTCCAATTTTCACCGAGGGTGTTAGTTCAGCTCTTCAAGCGAAAAGACTAGCACTTTCCTCTACACAAGAACATTTAGCACAATTGTCGGTACATGTTTCCCTCATCTTGCTACGAAACTGCTTTGCTCTGCCTCGCATGGTGTACATTTTATGGCTCCTCTACATGATGGCCCATCCTGCTGGCTCACTAGGATGGGCCAGCGTGTAGAGAGGGTAGTGGTGTCGGATGGCTTATGGCGCGGCGGGATGGCGATGGGATGGCCGCGGTGTCGGATTTTCGGCCGCACATCAAAGGGAGTGGGCTAGCGATGGCGGTACGCATCTACACGTGGCCCATTCCGCAGTGCGCGGTCGACCGCGGTTGAGTGCGGGCGTTCGTGCTGTGTATTTTTTTTAATCGAAATTGTCTGGTACGTGGGCTCAATACGACACAATAAAGTTTTTGGAATTATATAGAGGAGAAAGCGTAATATGGAACCCCAAACATAAAAACCGCAAGGATAAATATCGGCCAAGAGCATGTCGAGTATATGTAGCATGCTCAGTGTAGGGTTCCGTAGTTGCCCAATGAACTTACTTTAAAAAAATCAATTACAAGCATAAGGAAACACTTTCGCAGCGATACATACGTCTTTTACTAAGGGAAGACTTTTTACGATAACTCAAAAACTGCTTTAACTGATCATATCCGCTATAGTTTTCATTGAAAGTCTTTATTATTAGGCTTTACTTTTATAATATTTTCATATTTTCTGGACTAATAAGTTCAAAAGTTAGAGGGGGTGGACAATTTTTTTTTCTTTTGGAGCGAATATTTCCGAAAATATTCACTTTATCAAAAAATGTTTAATGAAGGCCTCTATTTATTTTAAAGGACCTATCCAACAACATCCAACACCATAGGGTTGAAGCAAAATAAAAAAAATATCCCCACTTTACGTGTAGGGGAACTCCCCTTTAAAAGAAATTATATGAAATTTTACGACTTTGTCAGTTATATTGATTTATATATCCACACCAAATTGTAGCTTTCTAGCACTAATAATCACAGAGCATAGCCTCGGACAGACAGACGTACAGACAGACAGACAGACAGACGGACATGGCGAAACTATAAGGGTTCCTGGTTAACTATGGAACCCTAAAAATAACGCTAACGCTTCGACGTCCTTCTCGCAAAACGATTCGATCACAAATGAATGTCGCCATATCGTGTATTGACGTTCAATAATCGCATGGCGATAGCGCTGGGCCATAGGATGGGCCATCATATAGCCTCCTAAGACCCCGCGTCCAATTTTTTGCACAAATTCCAAAATTGATTTGAACTTAAAATGAATAACAAAAGAATTCCTAATTCAAAAACACAATATTTTTTCTGGGCCTCTAGAGGATAGAGGATCCATTACGGAGATCTCCAACCTGGTTTTTGACACTGACTTGAAGTCGTTTGATAACACTATTAAATCCTGTTTAGAGTCAATACTCAATGTGAGCTTAGACGACAAACAGTGGTGTCAGGCTACCAGTTCGTTACGGTGGCTTAGGTGTGCGGCGGGTCCAGGACATAGGTCTGGTAGCCTATTTAGCGTCGGCACATGGTTCGTCGAGTCTTGTTGCTCGTATTGTATCAATTGATGGCAGCAACATTAGAGTTCCATTCGTCACCGAGGCCCAGGCTAAATGGGCGACACTTCGTCCGTCTAACGATCACCCGGGTAGCTTTACGGTCCAAAGAGGATGGGACGACATTCTCTGTAAGCAAACATACGCTCAATTGTTGAGTATAACCTAGCACGCTTCAAAGCTCTCACAAAGCCCGAATCCGGCGCTTGGCTGCATGCCTTGCCTTCCCCTCATCTCGGCACTCTGCTCGACAACGACTCCCTGAGGATAACACTTGCTTTAAGGACGGGGACCAAGGTATGCGAAAAGCACCGATGCGTCTGTGGGGCAATGGTAGAGGAGAATGGCCTCCACGGGCTAAGCTGCAACCTGTGCGGGTCGGTTCCCTAGACACCATTCAATTATTGAGATTGTGCGTCGGGTTATGGTGTCGGCCAACGTACCGAGTATCCTGGAGCCCCGGGTTTGTCTCGAACTGACGGGAAAAGACCGGATGGGTTGACGTTGGTGTCGTTGGTTCCTTGGCAGAGAGGACGTTGTCTTTTATGGGATGCCACTTGTGTTAGCACATTTGCAGCGTCCCATCTAAGATACACTATTAAATCAGCTGGTTCGGCTGCTGAAAATGCCACTAAGTTGAAACACACCAAGTACTCTGCCTTGGAACCAACTTACGGTTTCGTTCTAGTTGCTGTGGAGACAGCTGAGCCCTGGCCTGGGGCAGTGAGGCTCTCGGGCTTTTCAAGGAGTTAGGCAGACGTTTGAGGGAGAGGGACCTTGACCCCCGCTCTGGGTCAATGCTCGTCTAACAGGTCTCAATCGCTGTTCAGCGAGGCAATGCCGCAAGCAGTTTAGGGACCTTTGGTTCTAGCATGAAGCAGAGCGGGGTGTATTTTTAATTTATACTTTTTCCTCTCTTTTAGGTAACTAGTTTAGAGTATTATATTGTATAATATATTGACCTGTTATTGTGTAATATCTTATTATTTATCGAGTTAATAAACATTTTATTTTACTTTTTCTTTTCTGGCTACGCAACTGAGAAGTTATATTATAGATAGGGCATAAAAACTTTTTGAACCTTATGGCTATCGATACATAATAGCCATTAATCTGACATAAAAAAAAACAGTCATTGATTATTTCTGTCATTACATATTCATTTAAGAGGGCGCAGTACGCTCGGCTCACCATACAAACGTATTTATGCTCTAACCCTCTTAAATGAATATGTAGATTAAGAATTAGGTTTTTGATTACTAATCATTCAGTCAGTCAGTGGTAAAAATGGCGTTTTTTGGAATTTAATATCTCAATAACTATTAAACCTATATTTACGATATTTGGGGTTCTAGTTGTTCTATAGGATCTTAATACATGTACCAAATTTAATTTTTTTATGTTGAAAAGTGGCTCCAAACGTTATTATCCAAAATAAATTTAACATTGAACGCTCGTAATAAGGTGACCAAAATATCAAAGACACATGACAGTGGCTATGTACTTGACTGGAGTAGAAATATAGTATTACAAAGATTTGACCGCCTGCAACAAGCAAGCAGCAGCAGTTTTCAATCAATAATGAAGCAATATGACAAAGTAATGCAGGAACTCAAAACAGAAGGTAAAGATTTGGTCAGTAATGTACCACCTTGTGAGAGCATTAAATCGGGACTTTACAAGGACTGGAATAAAGTATTAGGCGTTTCCTAATCATGCTTTGCTAATGCTTACGATATTGCTGTGCTCTCTAAATCTTAAGATTTCCTACGTTGCGATTTCGTGGATGACAATAAACAAATCATTGTGTTCTGTGGTAATGAAATTAGAAAAAAATTAGGGAGTACGATCACTTTTTCGCTGAGCTGAGCTCGGAGCTGTCTGAAAGGCTTTATACAACTTTTCTATACATTTTGATATTCGCTCTTCTGTGAAATTATTTTTAAAGGTTGTTACTTATGAGCAAGAGAGATGTTCCTTGTATTATTTATTACCGTTCAAATGAACGCTTGAGTCTGGTTGCGTATTAAGAATAATAGACATTTTGTCGCAACTATACTGTTAAAAATATTCTCAGTTGGCAACTGGTTGAGTATTACGAGAAAATATTCGTCTATCGCAACTAGTTGCCAACAATGGCCAAACATTCTCTTAATTGCGACTGGTTGCGAACCTCATTTTGCGTTAGTGGCCGAATGACTTTTATTAGATTCAATAACTCTTCAATGGCCACGCTCCAGATACACATCAAATGTGTGTATCACGGTTTCATACGGGCCAAGTTAACAAAATTATTTCAGCATCCTAACATTTCAGAAAAGAGCCTATACGGAAAGAAATGTATTCTCGTTTTGATTAAATGCGCCACCCGTAATAACATGAAATTGTAAGTAATTACAAGGTACTTCGTGTACCTACTTTGTGCCTTCATTGAAAAAGCTATGAATGCTGTGATATGCGTACTTTTGGTTGGGTATTTTTCAGAAAAAAAAATTCCTGTATTCAGATTAAATCATGGTTTCCACATTTAGTACTTTGCATTGTCATCGTTGGAATAAATCGCGGTAAAGGCCTGCGGGCTTTATGAGTTATGAGCAACTTTTCCAACAGACCGTGGTGATAATGATATTTCGGGAGACGTTGATCATTATCCGATTCAGGCGTCGACGGCTGAGGCCTGAGGCTTAATGATAAATTATATTTGAAATTAAATTCGCCACGGTCAAAACGACTCTCGCAAATTCAAATCCTAATTGTAGATTTGTGAATATCAAAATTTAAGAGAGTTTACTATTCAACTTCTAGTTTTTTTCTAACGTAAAAGAGCGATGTCATTAGAGTCATGTTGAGTATTTATTTCTCGCGCGCCTTTTTTTATGAATGTAGGTGCAATAAATAACGGCATATCGAGTCTTATCGTAGTGTCAAGGTCTCAAAGAAGAAAGTAAAAGACATTTTATTGGCTTATTAATTGTAGATGTCACGACGCTAAGACAAGGTGAACGCATACATGATGAATGCTAGTTGGCCGGAATCCATATTATATTCATGACTTTCTAAACGATTGTAGTGAGTTTTGCTAATAAAAACCCATTTTTCTACTCCTCTACTTTTATCTGTCATTTTTTATTAGTCATTGTACATGAGTCAGCACTCATGTACAATGACACCAATAATAAGTCAGCGAAAACTCTATTCTCTCTCGTCTATAAACTCACTGTCTAGCGTGCTTTTATAGTTCATACATTTTTCATAAAAGCACTGTTAACTTTTGTTTAAGTAAGGCTTCGGTCTTAATTATTCTTCAATACTTACAGAAACAACAAACAAAATAATGCTTATAGTTTTCAAATCAAACAGTTGTATATTACACGTATATCATTTACTATATAATATAAATAAACACATACATAACCTATTTTGTGTTAGTTAGCAAGTTATCTACTCTTAGTAATATTAATAAAAATGAACAGAGCTGCTACCGCGAAATGAAGTCGAACGATGTATAATGGTCAAAAAAAGCTCGTGGCATCTTTACTTGCGATGCTCGCCGCGGCTTGCATCGCAACCCACGGCACTCGCGTTTTAAGGCCCTTCTTGTACAACAGTTGCATAAAATACTATTGTGGCATTTTATGTTTCCTGGAACAATATTGAACAAATTACAATTCGTGGAAGGTAAACAACTCCTTTGTATTGAATCAATCAGCTTAATTGTCTTATAGTTAGTTATGAGTTCCAATAACAAACATAATATATTAGATATTATATTAATATGATATATTTATTGTTGTTGTATGTTATATATGCTAAAGTTGTTGTTTATGTATATTTGTTATGTTTGTGTTTTATTTTGGACCCGGGTATGTCCTAAAACCACGACCAAGACCGCCGGGAGATGGGCATCAGCATCCCTGGAGTGCGGTGGCGATACTGCGATCGCCAACCCGCATGCCAAGCGTGGCGATTATGGCATATACCCCAAGTGAATTTGGGGGAGGCCTATGTCCAGCAGTGGACGTCCTTTGGCTGATATGGTGGTGGTGGTTGTTATATTATTATTAAGTATGAACTCTTCCTACTATAAATTAAACTAGTCTTTAGTTGTTTTTGTTTCCCTGCATCGGGATCTACCATAGGATTTTAACTCTAAATAATTAGCACCTATAAATGCTCATACGATACTGTGCTATAGGTGAAAAACTTAAGAAAATGACCAGCCCGGCTAGTATGTTAACTTAAACCATCACGTTATATGGCCAAAATGTACTAAAACGTCACATAAAACGTGACGGTATAAGCTATCATACTAGCCGGGCTGTTGTGTGTAGTTCTGACGTGTTCGAATAGGCGTTTGTGTTGTTTGTGCTGCACATTTTAAATATGTAATGTCTATTCGAACATGCTACAACTACATACAACAGGTCATTGTCTTAAGTTTTTTACCTATAAGAAAATACGAAGGGCCAAACATTACGCTCGCTCGAAAATGCTACGTAACCACCCTGAGCATCCGAAGGCCGGTAGTGACCAACGATGGCTAGGATCGCCCACTTTCAAATTACATCACATCACATCCCAATTTATTAGAAGATTGGATCTCAAACAGGTTCCAGTTTCACGATTAACGCTGGGTTGCACCAAACCGTCTGTAATCGTAAGCGTTGTTTGTTAAAATGTGATTGTACGGAAAGTTTGACAAGTTTCTATTTGATGACAGCCACCGGCGCCATATTTAATATTGATCGGTCTGTGATCGTAAGTTGGTGCAACTCACACTAATACTTATATCTAGAAATGTTTCTGGCATCCACGAGGCAATAGACATCCTCCTGATGCTGACATATACTACGCGACAAGTTTGAAAACTAATTAAAAATAATACTAAGATGAGCAGTTTTTTCAAAAACATAATAAATACATTGCAAATAAGGCTGCTGAACTTTTCTTTTGTGCTCCTCACATAACTCGTGAGGAGAATTCATCACTCCAACAAATTGACGCCGAATGATCCACAATCCACAATGTATTGTTTTCCAAACCCAATCTATTTTCTTAAGACCTACATTCATCGTGATGTTGTTATCGATAACAGGATTGGCGATGTTATTATTATGTCTACTGTCAAGCACTGATGACAAGACGTTCCTGACGATAAAATCTCTAGGAATATTTATTACTTAGATATTGATTGTCCGAGCAGGCGCAGGAAATATTGTAGGTAGCAATATAAAATTCATGTAAGTAGCAATTGTATTCTGAATTATAATAGTACATTACGATACAAGTGCAGGGAACAGGAAATTGGCAACGAGTGGTGATAAATTGAAACACGACCGAAGGGAGTGTTTTAAATCGACACGAGTTGCGAATTACCTGTTCGCACGTGTATCGTACAACGTTTTACAGTACATATGGCTCATTAAAGTTTTGACATATGCACGTAATCTGCTGATTACCGCACTCGTGCGGTAAAGTAGCACCATATGTACTGTAATAGTTATTTACACCACACCTTGCCAAAAAGCGCGTTTTCCGCACGCTGCGCGTCCGGAAAAACTCAGTTTTTGGCCAAGTGGTGACGTAACATTGTGTATAAAACACGGGTCGTAAAACAGAAAGCCCTCTCTCGCATATTTATGACCCTCGCCTGCGGCTCGGGCCTCAAACATCTGCGATATCGGCCTTTCTTTGTTTTACAACCCAGCAGAACAATATCGCAGATGTTTGAGGCCCGAGCCGCAGGCGAGGGTCATAAATAAACGAGAGAGGGCTTTCTGTTTTACGACCAGTGTTTTGTACACAATTTTACGTCACCACATGGCCAAAAAGTGGGTTTTTCCGGATGCGCAGCGTGCGGAAAAACGGGCTTTTTGGCAAGGTGTGGTGTAATAGTACATTAGGATACAAGTGCAGGGAACAGGAATTTCGCAACGAGTGGTGATAAATTAAAACACGACCGAAGGGAGTGTCTTAAATCGACACGAGTTGCGAAATACCTATTCGCACGTGTATCGTAAAACGTTTTACAGTACATATGGCTCTTTAAAGTTTCGACATATGCACGTAATCTACTGATTACCGCACTCATGCGGTAAAGTAGCATCATATGTACTGTAAATAAAATAACCTACATTGCAATTATTTAAGGTATTAAAGAAATTATACTGTTACTTCCTTTTTAACATTTTTGGCTGAAATTGACACCAAGCATCGATACCAGAAGCAGTTAACTTTTGAAAGTGGTCTATAAGAAAAAAAAGTTTGGGAACACCCGGTATATACTTAGTTATATATGAAGTTTTGACATGTCTTATAATAAAGGGTTGTGCACCGGCAGATACCAAAGAATCCGGAAACAAAAGATCCTTTAGTAATTAAGGCGCTAGTTTAACTGGCAGGTTTCACGCAACGTTCCACTTATTAGTCATATTATAGGTTGTGGCCTCGACGGGAAATATATTTCGGCTTTCATTAACTTCAGGAATTCAGCATATTTTTAAATGTAAACCTAGGACACTAATGTTGCTGTCACTGTCCTAATTATTAAATTAAGTTGACGGCCTATTTATTAAGTTACGACGACGACTTAATTATTAAGTTGACGGCCTGTTTAGCCTAGTTGGTAGTGACACTGCCTCCGAAGCTAGTTTAAAATGATGACCACGATACAAATTCACACTGAACTACAAAGTAGAACATTGCGATCTTATAATCATTTTGAATAAACGTCTTAATGTAGATAAACTGAATGACATAATATCTGGCTCTTTGTTAAATTCTCATCAAATGTGTTAAAATTCTTTGTACTTAATTGAAAATCGGTAACCAATAAAGTAATGTTTGTAATAAAATATAGCTATTTATAGGTCTTACTCGAAGCTGCAGAGTTAGAATGGGAATTCATTGCTCTACCTGGTAGGTAGAATTAACGAATAGATTGAATTTCGGCTCTTAATTTAATTTGGTGCGTAGGAATTGGAACTCAGCAATTTCCCAAAAACATTTAATTCTGAGAAAAGGTAAGTTTTGAAGTAGGTATTCGTATGCAGCTAGTTAGTATGAGCAGATATTTATAATTTTGCAAGGTAATTATAGACAATTACATTCTGTATTATGTACTAGAAACGCTAAGAATACTTGCTTGTCGAATTAAATTAAGAGCTGCATACCTTTTGTCTGTGCGACAAAATTTGCCGTAATGGGTAATAATACAACATTCATTATGTCGATGTTGCATTGTGTCCCAAAAGCGTTAGCGCAATTCAATAATAATTCTTCTCAAAATTAACATTTAATTTTGCTAACAAAGGGAATATTAGCTGCTAATTTTCCAATTTTCTTTAACATACACCCGTTAGTGGGGGGCGCTGGAAGGACTAATCATTACCTAAATGATGAAATGTGCTCGAAAATTGAAAAATAGCCTGTTATACGCAGTAGGTAGAAGATGTAAATCAAGAACAAGACAGTTTATTTCTCGAGAGATGCTGTAAACTAAGAACGTGCAATCCCCAAATTAAACCATTCGGTCCCAAAAATAAACATAAATAATGGCCAAGTACCCTACATTCAAAGACCGAAGTAACGTTTCTTAATTAAGCGCTTAGTTGAACCGTTAGGTCGATTGGATCCCGCCGTTGAGCCAGGGATGTAGGTATATCTTATTGATTATTTAATTATTTGCATTCATTTTATTATAATTTAATGAATTAGCGTAAACCTTACATATAACATTGTTTTTTTTAAAGTTTTTTTCTCATCAGAATATGTTTAAAGAAAGTATAAAAAAACATAATAACAATCTTTAGGTTACGGAAGAATAGTTTTTTTATGATATATTTACAAGTGCGGGAAGTAAGTGATGTTATGTTACTATACCTTGTAATCTGTTACTTCAACCATCTGAAATTTATGAATTGACGTTTGTAGTGATGCGGCTAAGACGTATGTTTGTCAAATGAAGCGATTATTAACGAATGGTTAATTGAATAGATTTTACAGCCGATTTTTGTAATGTTTTTATGATGCCTTTATATATTTTATATCACACGATTGTATCAGAATCCTCAAACAAAAAAAAAATACATATTATGTATGGCGTTCTGTATTCCATACAATAAGAAACATAATAAGAAAAATAAATAAAGACAGACATATTCTCTTAATCACGTCATCGCTATGCTGATGCCGTAGCTGGTCGGTCTGTCTGTCATTTATGTCAATCAATAATATTTTCCAACTTTACGGAGTTTTACTAATATTTAGGTCTACAGCGTCAACAAAGTGGTCTTCGAACCGTTTCTAGTTTAAATTCGAACCACACATGTGTACACCGCGAAATATGTTATGTTATGTGTTTCGCACGCCGAGTGGAATAAAAACTCGTAGTGTTACTCGCTCTGAACGCAAGGCAGAAGCAAAAGTATCGACGCCAGCGAAGGCACCAGGCTCTTCACCAGTATCGCTGACATGTCATGCCGCAGACACGACTAGAGCATGGAATATCGGAGCCTTTTTTAAATACCGGTATTTTTTCGATATCGAAAATTCGAATATCGGTTTTGCAATATTTTCGATATTTTTTCGATACTGGAAAGAGAAGGTAAATAGCTGGAATAAAAGAGGCAAAAAATAGAATTATCATGCAAAATTGACATTTATATGTCAAGGGACACTTGTAATACACCATTATTTATCATTATACATATTATCTGGGGGCACGGTAGTGCCCCCGCCAAGACGAGCCAAGCGAAGCGCAAGGGCACTACCTACCTTTTCTCGAAGTGTTTCGTCGTTTTTTGAACCCTCATAAAGTTGGTTTCCGATGTACCAGATAGTTCATATTCTTAGGATATGATGTCAATAATAGACTAATTCAACATACAACGTCTGAATTGAATAGCTCTAATACGTTAGATTTTATTGATATCTAAAATAACTTTATCTAAAAATACACCACTTCTTGCATACGGTATCCCTTCTGGCCTCTGTAGCTGGATATCTGATTTCCTGAGTGAGCGGTCGATCCGGGTAGTCATTGATGGCTGCTCGTCGGACTCCATGGCCATTGATGCCGGTGTTCCTCAGGGAGCTGTTCTCTCCGCGACCCTTTTCCTGCTTCATATTAAAGACCTTCTTCTACCAGGAGTGGTCGCATACGCAGATGACAGTACGATCATGGAGAGATATTTGTTAAATTCAATCTGAGAGAGAGACAATGGTAGAGCGCATTAACTCAACCTTAAGTCTTGTCTCCCAATGGGGTGATAACAATCTGGTTAGTTTCAACGCCACCAAAACGCAAGCGTGTCTGTTTACCGCAAAAAGAAGCTCATTCAATCTGGCTCCTACTTTCCGAGGTACAACCGTGTCTGTAGCCAACGATCTCGAGCTCCTGAGCATGACGTTAGGCTCCAACCTTAACTTCGGCACTACTATCGAGTCCAAAGCCGGAACAGTGGCCAAAAAGCTGAGCATCCTAAATAAGGTCAAGCGATACTTCACCCCTGGGCAGCTTCTATCTTTATATAAAGCCCAAGTCCGGTCTTGCATGGAGTATTGTAGTCACCTTTGGGATGGCTCGGCTAAGTACCAACTTGCCGCACTCGACTCGGTAGACCGCAGAGCCAGGAGGCTCATTGGCGGCAGTATGGTTGTGGGAAATAAGCTGCAGAGCTTAGCACATAGACGCAAAGTGACATGTCTGTGCGTCTTCTACAAACTGTACTTCGGTGAGTGTGCTCAGGAGCTCCATGAGCTCATATCGCCTCCCCCCTTCTTCCATTGGACATCCAGACGTACGGCTGGCTACCATCCTTACCTGGTCGAAATTCCTCTAATTCGAACCAAGCGCTTTGCATCATCTTTTATAATGCGCACTTCTAAGGTTTGGAATTCTCTGCCGGCGTATTTCCGAGTTCATAATACCTGGACTTTTTTAAGGCACGACTAAATAGACATCTTCTGGGTGAGCTCGCTTCATCGTCGGCCTCATCTTTGCCCCCCGGCTAGATGCTGGCCAAGAGCAATATGTATGGCTTGGCTGTTTCGTTACTTACTTCAGATCGGAAACTAAATATTCGCATAACCTCCACGACGGTAGCGAAACGGCGAAGCCATACATATTTACTGATACACTACCGTCAAAAAGTTTAGGACCAAACACAATTTTCAGTTTAATTTTCATAAATTATTACGCAAACCAAACAAGGCAAAAAGATTGCAATGGGCTATTTCTCACAAGGATTGGACTTTTGCAAACTAGTTGAGAGTATTACGGACAGACGAATCAAAATTGAGTCGATAATCAATCAATGTTGACTATTTGCATATTTTGTATTTGGTCTTAAACTTTCTGACGGTAGTGTATGTAGAATTTGTTAAAGTTAGGGTCGGTAGAGTTAGGCCGTGTAGATTCAGAAGCTTGGCTCTACATGAGATCTGATATCTTTTTCACAGGGCAAACCTTATGTGGTCGTCTTGGCAACATTTTACATGAAATGTTTTTGGTGGGATATAACTAAATGGTTAGTAAAGCATAGTCAAGCATTTTCAATTTTCGTAATGAACAAATCAATAAATTATTGAGTAAACCAGAGGCAGAGCAGAACCATTTGAAACTTAAAACAAATCAACATAAGGCTTGTTCACGAAATAAAGTAGCCATAATAAAATATAAATAAATCGTTTACTTCTAACGGTACTGACAACCAAAAAAGTTAATTCTATATATAAACATTTAGAAAAATAAATACAATGCATTTTTTAGTAGAAACGCTAAGAGTTCGCGAATTGTTTGACTTTCGTTCGAACGCCTGCCATCAGTGTACGTATTGATATATTAGTAAACTGACGAGCGGCTGTGTTCCATATTTTTTTGAAGTCAGCTTCACTGTCGGCCACTGCACCTTTCTTAAGCAGGTATCGCTTGATATTTGCCCAGTACATCTCAATCGGGCGAAGTTCTGGACAATTTGGCGGGTTCATGTTTTTCGCTACATAACTAATATTCTCCTTATCAAGCAAATTTAAGGTGGCTTGAGCATAATGAGCAGAAGCTAAATCAGGCCAAAATATTGGAGGGCATGCATGTTTCCTATATAAGGGCAATATTCGTTTCTTAACACATTCCTGTCGGTAGACATCTCCGTTGATTGTGCCGGTAGTGAAAAAGCTCGAACTCTTCAGCCCGCATGAGCAAATAGCTTGCCATACCAGGATCTTTTGGGAGAATTTTTCAAAAGCCACGCATTTATGCTCTTCTGACACATGCTCGCCTGCCGCACCCGTATAAAACTGAGGCCCTGGTAAGGTTCTCATGTCTTTTTTTACATATGTTTCGTCATCCATTAAAATGCATCGGTCGCGATTAAGAATTAAAAACTTGTTCAAAGTTTTAGCTCGAGATCTCGCCCTTTCGAGCTGGGCAGCAGTCTTTTTCGGGATTTTCTGTTTCTTCCTGGTCTGTAAATTATTTCTCCTTTTAGCGTTTTGCACGTTCCCAACCGAAGCCTTTAATTTTTTGGCTATATCTCGGGTAGAGGCCGATGGATTGTGGCGGAACGAGGCAACTATTGCCGAGTCCAATTTCGGCTTCACGCAGCCTTTTTTGCGACCTCGTCCTGGCAGATCACCTAGAATATTAAACTCCCCAAACTTTTTTATAACTTTTCGCACACCTTCTTTTGATATTTTGTATCGTTTTGCAAGTTGTCTCATCGAAATGCCCTTCTCTGTACAATAAGAGACTATAATTATTTTTCAAATATTATCGTTTATTCTCGGCATGTTGATTTTATTTAGTCAATGAAATCTAATATTTAGTTATCTTAAACTTGATGATACCTATGTTAGAATGACAGATATTAGCATGGTAAAAAGTTTCTATATACCTGTGAAGGCTCAATTTTAGGTGGCTACTTTATTTCGTAAACAAGCCTTATATAGATAATACATAAAAGTCATATCAATCAAAATAAATCAATGTAAGAAACTTTAATACTAATATTAATTTTTGTCTCATAAACTTAAATTAAATAATAAAAATAGATCCGCTCATTTAAGTTTAACGATTTCTGTACATCTGATTTATTATCAATAATGCATAAAGCAGTAAGTTTGAGAGAGACAGGCAAGTGACATCTGACAGGTCTTCACCTGTCAGTGTCTCCATCTTCATGACTGAAAATTGTACTGAACTAACATTGTGGTGTGTTAAGTTTATATGGGATTTAACCTCCTGGTGTGCTTTCAAACGGAGACAATTCGTTAACAGCCGAAAATGATCGTACTAGCTGTCACATTCTAACTTATTTTGGTACACCATAAAGATTTAACGAGACAACTATATGAAAAATCATCCGGCTTAATACTGCGAGTCTGCTTTTCTCTGATGTCTGTAATTTCATAGGTATTAACCTCAAAAAATAAGATATTATACTCGTAATTTGGCCTCTTACTCTAATAATAGAAACTTCACTCAGACCTGTGGTATCTGTTACCTCTTCGGATTCAGACTATTCAGAGTTGAAAACGCATGATTGTTCAACAGGCCGAGCAGTATTTTTTATAGATGACGTCAATAAATGTTAATGGAATTAATTCCATGGGCAAGACAGACCTGGTGATAAACGTTCAAGCTTCTCCCAACCTTCAGCATAACAGCTCCGCCGTCGCGTCGGTTACCACTGCAATCACATCACCATCTAACGAAAGTTCAAATTCGTCTAGTTTTTGCCTAAAATGTCCATGCAGGTGTCTGCTGGCAATTAACTATATATTCTCGCCAGGCCTATATTTATGAACGGTGAACCGCCTGCAAACTCTTTTCCAAATGATTACGGGATCAGCCAGCCCTCGCTCTCAACTGGGTAATTGGTTTGGTAGGTATTTGTCCTTGTGTCCAAAAATCATGTTGTTTTTGAAGAAAACAATGTATTTAGTATCACAGTATAAATTTATGTACCTTTTGACTCTTATAAAGCATTGCGTAGATTAAAATGAAAACTAAAAAAGTGAATATCGAAAATATCGAAAATACCGGTATTCGATTAATTTAATATCGGTAATGGAATATCGGAATTTCGTCCGATATTATGGAAATTACGATACTATCGAATACCGGTATCCATGCTCTAGACACGACGTTCGTGGCAGGTAGCAGCCGTATGTATTTTAATTTAATTTAATTTAATTTATTTATTTTATTTTATTTCTTAAATGTTTTATGGTACATTTGTTTATACAATGAGATCGCAAAACTTTACGTTTATTGGCGAGATAGCACTCATTTTCATGCCAATTTATATGTACCTTATTAGTTACATGCAGAGATAATCATCTTAAGATCTAGATGATCTTATCTGTCAAATAAGGCGCCGTCGTTTTTAACCGTAAGGACGGCCGCATAATAATAAGGTACCGGTCGTATCCACATCCATGTCAGCACGAAAGAAGGGGCTGGAACTAAAGGCCAAACAACGAAAGGCGTTGATGGAAGTTCAGTGCGATATAGAGTGACATCTGGTACTTACAAACAAGTAAACTAACATCTCCATAGAAAAATTCGTACTTCGAGCTGAAAGGCCCCTGGTATCAGTCAAGTGGCTCTTATGTTTTATATGTTTTTACAGCTGTCACTGATTTTTCTCTGTCATTTATGTCCATAAATAAATTGCGCATATTTTCCAAGTTTACGGAGTTTACTAATATTTAGGTTTACAGCGTCAACAGATTTTTTTGGTTATAAATTTATCGTTATAATTTATGCGTACCACTAATTGAAATATCTTCTGAATCGAAACGACAGACTTGGTCACAACACTAGTTTTAAAAATAAAATGACATAACACGTAACTGTTTGGGTGGTGAATTATTATCGTAAAATACTCAGCAATAATGAAGTAAAAAAATGTAAAATAACTTAAATTATGTGAAAAGCAAAATATTATTTTTATTTACTTGAAAATCCCTAATACTATTACATGATTTTATTTATAATTCCGATAAGTCTTGCGTTTTTACGTTCTATGGGTGTTGTGATGTGTCAAATGGTTGAAGTAACAGATTACAAGGTATAGTGTCATTCTTATACTCGAGCAAGTGCGTGCGTATAATGCGGCACGGGTTGACGATGCATTGTGCGAGGAAATAAAAAATACAACCAAAAAACCGAAAAATATACATGTTATAATTTACAAGGTAAATTATAACCTTGATCGATGCGTAATCAAGATCAAAAATCTAAATCATCGTACTTATGACATTGAACTTCATTCAACAACCTCTTGACAACCTCCAACTCTTGCTATCAATTTCGACTTAAAGTATAAAAAACGTCGTTTTAGAAATGCTAATAATTTTCAGTACCTTTTTAGATTCCGCCGAAAAAGTCGTATGTACCTATTTAGGTTTTTAATTTTGATTTAGCTAGCAAAGAACCTTGGCATTTAGAGGTAGTGCTTCTTGAATAACTTGGGGACTAATTGATCTGTTCCAGACTTATTTTTTTAAGATTTTTTTTTAAGTCTAGTATGCGTGTGCCAAATGGCTAAACTATACATTGATTTATGGTTTTTATTAGGAATTGGGCTCGTACGCCGTCCACTATGATATATATGGACCGGAATAAGAATGTAAATACATATATAACTAAAATTTATTCACCGTTTTTGAGGTTTGCCCGAAATTTCGAATGTATCATAATATCCGTGGTCACGAGCTGATCACGGGTGTCAGTATCATCAATACATTTCAGTTGTTCGCGATTATGTCCCGTTTACCAATAATAATGTGTAAAAATCGTGCAAGTTTAAATCAATATAGAAATACGATAATTTTTAGATCTCATTAGTTACATAAAAGTTGACGTTGCTTGTAACACAGCCCGCGAATAAGTGGGTCAGATAAACCGACGCGGAATGGCTAGTCTCGCGTTTCGACTAATCAACGTCCAATTATGATTTTGTTCAGTACAACAGAATTTACCCAGATAAAACAAACATATATAAGCTGGGCACCATTTTAGCACAACTGTGAAACCGTTCACTTTCATAATAATTTATTAAATTTATTCATGTGGAAGTGCGCTCATCGCTTTTAAGAAAAATGGTCTTCTCTTTTCTTCATCCGTTTCTTTGTCCATGAAATCTCCGTGAAATAACTCACAGTAAAAATGATACGGTACTCTAATTGCTTCATTAGCGTAAAATGGGGTGAGTAGGGACAAAACTGACATTCAAACGTCTATATTTTTTATTTTTACATATGCAAACTGAATGACTGTATATAATAAGTGTTCCGGACGTTTGTATTTTAGTTTTTATTTTATTTTGGGTAGTTCCATTTTATAACTTTCACGATAAACAGGAAATCCCATCTCGCCCCGTAGTCCCTCGTGATTGGGGTGAGATGGAATTTCATTCAAAGGTGATTTGGGAAGATTGTTGGATCGTTTTTTTTATTATGAGTATTACTACAGCTCCATTTTAAATTGGAATACATTATTTTTGTAATTACATTTTTTTTTTAATCCCATCTCACCCCCCTTCATCCCTTCTCTCCCCATCCATAACCCAACTCTCCCCGCGAACCCTATTAACCCCATTTTACGGTACATTTTTGGCTTGCTTGCCTTTGGCCACGAAAGAAAATGGTACTTATATTTTAGTCAATATTACATAGAAATACTATAATGTATAGAATCACAATAACGTCGTAAAAATTGCTCTGTAAAAGCCGGTACATGTGCACAATTTAAGCGGGGATTGTCGAGCGGAGCCGAACACTTCCGAGCACGTGCTTGATATTCACAATGCCTACTGACGTACGAAAACTTCATCTTAGAAAACCAGTATAAGCCTGATCTCCGATTATGCATAGTCGTTACGAATCTCAAGGTCCAGATATAATAGAACGATGGTGAGGCAAGTCTAGACAGGTTGTGAATATCATAGTGTTTGACAAGACAACTTGTCATTGCCGGTTACTTGCCACACTTGCATAATGTTTAGTGCTAAAATGCGGAAATTTAAGCAGAACTAAAAAGAAAAAAATGGTGGGTTATCTTATTTTCAGTAAGTAGGTACCAATCGTTATTGAATTAAAATTTGTATTTAAAAGGGTCAGTACTCGTTATGTTATCATAGCGTAATTTGACAATCTCCAGAATAAAATATATGTGGAGTAGCTACCCCCTTACTAATTACTTATAGTAATTTCGAAAAGTTAGTTAATAAATTAATAATATATGTGAAATTATGTTTCTTCAGCATGCAACTGTACTGGGATAACACTAGAATGATGATGAGGACGTTTGTTGGTGATAAGGTCTTGCAAATTACAAAAAGTTTTAAACTTAAATTATGATTTATGACTAAAGTACCTATAGATAATTCCAATAAAGTGATTGAAGGATGCTTAAATTAAAGTTAAGATAGTAAAGTTATACGTATACGTATATACGTCGACATGTCGCGGCGTCATGTTGCTCCGGCCGTGATTTCGAACCCAACTGCAAACGGCAGCAGCAGATGGCAGCGCCGTCTTCCAGTTGGTTCTGAGTGTTCAGCGAGACAACACGACTGACGTGTTTTTGAAATTTGAAAGAAGGGAACGCGATTTACTTTTGTATCTTTTGTTAAAAGAAGAAGAAGACGATGATTATGATTTAATTATACAGATATATGTAGAGAAAAAAGACACAATCGAACCCGAATCGAACCTCTAGCTTCGGAGGCAATGGCACTACCAACTAGGCTAAACAGGCCGATAATTGGTACCTGAGTTTCGATCTCTGTGACAAGCTTAAGAGGTAGATAACGTTATCACATTTATTCCCGAGCGACGGCAAAGTAATAACGAAAAACCTTAAATTATAACTGTTTCGTGGCTAGCTGCCATTCAAAATGTGGCTCAGCATTTTATCTTGTATAAATATTCAGTAACGGACTACTTTACCGGCCCTTCGGTAACTTTTTCTAGGGTAAGAATAAAACAGGCCTTGTAATATTTAGCTACGAAGACGGGTAGCTATACTTTGTGAAATAAGATTAGACAGACAGAAGAAAAAAAGGTTTTCTACCGTCTATTTTCTGACTGACTGACATTTAAAAAGTAACGTTCCTAAAATTTGCCCTTCAAATCAATTGAAAATAAAAATTCTAAAAGTTACACTTTTTTAACCTCCGACGCAACGCAAAAGAGGGGTGTTACGAGTATAAGTTTGAAACGTGTACAGGTATCTGTGCATATGTGTATCTGTCTGTGGCACCGTATCTCTTTAACGGATGAACCGGTTATAATGTGTTTATTAAATTCGAAACTACACATAGGGCATGGTAGTGCAATAATTATTTAAGAGGGTTTTTACACCTACTTATATATTTTTTGAAAATTTACCAAAAAGCGATGTGCCGTAAACAAGCATTCCAAGTACGATACAATCTTAGCTGCTATAAATAATGCTCGTTTAATGGTGTACTTACAAACTGTTAAGTATGATTTTCACAAAGTACGCAGAGAGTACCATGGGGAACGCCGAAAATATGAGTCATAATTACACAAAATACCGAGAAGATTTTTTTTCTTTATCAAAATACTCATACTCATTTTATTGATCAAATATGAAAGGCCATGGTAAGGCAACATCTTGTGCCTTAATAGCTTTTCCGCCTGATTTTTTTTCTGTTGATAGGCCACGCCGTTAGTACGTGCTATACTAAATTTCAGCATTCTCCTCTTCATATTTTCGAATAAAAAATAATAATAAGAAAAAAAAAATTTCTCAATAGGTCCGCTTCAATAAAACGAATTACTTCGTGCTTTATACATACGATACACTTAGCAGAGACCCATAATATGTCACTATAAACTGCATAACATTCCATATAAAAAAATAAAATTTCACGTGTTAAAATTTTTAATTATTTATTTTTTATAACTTCTAAGATAGAGACACCCCCAATTTTTTTACTTATAATATTTTTTTACTTATAAGCTTGGATTAAATATATGTTATAGGTCATTAACAAGGCTATTATAAGTAAAAAAATTGGAGGTGTCTCTATCTTAGAAGTTATAAAAAATAAATAATTAAAAATGTTTTCACGTGAAATTTTATTTTTTTATATAGAATGTTATGCAGTTTATAGTGATATATTATGGGTCTCTGCTAATTACTCCGTCGTTTTATTGAAGCGGAAATATTCATGAATTTTTTTTTTCTTATTTATTTATTTTGTTCGAAAATAAGAAGAGGAGAATGCTGAAATTTAGTACAGCACGTACTAACGGCGTGGCCTATCATCAGAAAAAAAAACAGGCGGAAAAGCTATTAAGGCACGAGATGTTCCCTTACCCTGCCATGGCCTTTTATAAGTCAAAATTATTACCTAAATAATTAAAGTACGTCAAAGGTTACATTACGACAATCATTTTAAATGAAATAGAATCAAACATTTCAATTAAAAGTCGACATTGAAAAGTTAATCGATCACAGTAGGTAGATACAATTTTTACATATAAAAAGAGAAATAAAAAGGATTTGATCACAAATGAACATGTCACCCTTTTTGTGACATTATCATCATCATGTCAGCCGAATGACGTCCACTGCTGGACATAGGCCTCCCCAAAAGACTTCCACAGTGACCGGTCCTGCGCCACCCTTTCCTGGTGATCCGTCCATCGTGTGGGGGGCCTGCCCACGCTACGCCTTCCGGTCCGCGTGATCGCCACTCGAGAACCTTTCCGCCCCAACGGCCATCGGTTCTAAGTTCTATGTGCCCCGCCCACTACCACTTAAGTTTAGCGATTCGAAGGGCTATATCGGTCACTTTAGTTCTGCTGCGGATGGCATTGTTTAAGATCATACACATTACTTATACATTAATGTTCAAGTTTTACCGGAGCTCATCTTTCGGAAAACTCGTAAAGAATCCTCCTCTGAGGCTTTCTCTGACGCAGCATACTTCACAACGTCTGGTTTTACCAGTCATAATGAGTCACAATATCAAAAACACCACGAATTTCTATCCCGAAAACACCATGAGTCTCTATCTCAACACGAGTGTCTTTCTCAAAAACAACAAGAGTCTCTGTCTGTAAGTAATAAAATAAATAACACACACGAGAAATAAGCGGAGGAGCTAATTTGCTCAAATCAGTGCCACAAATTTTTAAATAATCCAGAGAATAATAATTATCATAAACACGACGACAATTAGACGTTGACATTTGAAGTGAAAATATTTTCCACTTATGTCAAGTTGACAACTCGTGAGTGCTGCCACCACTACATCTATTGTGTAAGTTGGCAGAATGAGTTCTCGATAACCATACTAAATTTTCTTATATAGGAGTTTCCTGCCACTGAGTCCATCATCCTCACCAAATAACCCGGGTTATTTAGATTCATCAAACAACAATATTCCTTGTGCACCTTGGTAGGTACTGTTTCCGTGTGCGTCCCATGACACGGGCATGGACAGCATCCGCTCGGTGTACCACTTTCATTTCATTAAATTGTCAAAAGGGCCTCAACTCTATATACGTGTTGGACCTAGAGGTCCTAGAGTAGACTCTATGGTCGTATTTGTTGTCTATGTTAAGTAGTACCCGTATGGTACGGTACCTCGGTACTTCGGCTTCACGCACGCCTCCTAAAGGTTCGGGACACCATTGTCCAGTAAGTGAAAAAGACATACAAATAGTAATAATCTTTATTTGCGTTTTTCAGGCTGTTCTATTGGTAGGTTTACTTGTTCAACCATTATTGGTATGCAAAATAATTCTTAAAACTATTGGTCACTTATCAACTATGGTATGACATTTTTTAATGATATTGCTCGTCCAAAAATCGTTTTAACTATAGAGGTTTTTATTATGAAGCTATAGATGTAGTTACTTTTTTTATACTGGGGCACAATCTTACACAAATCGACCTAATCCCAAAGCCAAAATAAGCAAAGCTTGTACTATGGGTACTAGATGACGATATACATACTTATATAGATAAACACATACTTAAATACATAGAAAACATCCAAGACCCAGGAACAAATATCCGTGCTAAATGCACAAATAGGCCGGGATTCGAACCCGGGACCTCCAGCTTCGGAGGCAGTGTCACTACCAACTAGGCTAAACAGGCCGACAATTTAAAAAACGTTTTAATATAGATGCATCAACTGAGTATCAAGTTGTCAACCATTGGTTTAACTTACACTTACAGCTTCTTTGAGTCCAATAAGTTTCAAGTTGTTATACAATAAAGGAAATCTGAAAATACGTGAAACTGGCGCACGAACCCGTCGATTGTTAAGGCAATAAATTTAAAAAGACCAGATGCTCACCTTTAATAATTTATCGAGGAGGCCAGCGGGAACACTCGTCATATATGAAAATATCCGGGCAGTCATGTTTACTCGGCCGGTTGATACGCTCCGGGAAAATCATTTCTATATAGCATCGTGCCCGGCCTTTGGACGAGTAATTGAGGCCGTGTAAAACTAGTTATTAGGAATGCTGTAATGCGCCGGCTTTGCAATCTGGGCATCTCGCTTTAGTATTAACATTCAAAGTCGTATTCATAAATCCTACAAATTTCAAAGCTTTATAGGTATAGGTAAAGCTATATAGGTATTTGCGCGATCGCATCAGAAATGAGGTTATCCGCAGTAGAACCAAAGTAACCGATATAGCCCTCCGAATCGCTAAACTTAAGTGGCAGTTGTACTTAGAACCGATGGCCGTTGGGGCTGAAAGGTTTTCGAGTGGCGACCACGTACTGGAAGGCGCAGCGTTGGTTGGGCCCCGCACAAGGTGGACTGATGGCGGTCGCGGGAGTCCGCTGGATGCGGGTGGCGCAGGACCGGTCATTGTGGTACTCTTTAGGGGGGCCTATGTCCAGCAGTGGACGTCTTTCGACTGATACGATGATGATAGGTATAAAATACTTGGGTACCTAAACCCCTCTTCTATGTAGTTGTGGCGTGTCCAAATAGGCATTGGTTTTGTTTGTATGTAAGTTCACTGAAGAGGGCCTTTACTTCCATCCCCCCCTCCCCTTATCTTCGACGTTTACCATGATAACCACATGAAATTATTATATAACGTTAATATCTCTAACTAGTTTATTTTATTTCTATCATCAAAAACCATTTCTAAACTACGTTAGTATTTTAATAAGCTTTGCGTGTACTTTTGCTAATTAGTATTAGAGATAATTTCAAATAAATTTTTGAAATCGTTTCATGTGATAAAGAAATAGCCTTGAAAAACCAACATAAGTACGTGTTACGTTATTCAGTCGCGCAAATTAGTAATAAATTGCGGCGATAGATGGTGGTATTTACTGAGTTAATGGGGTCAGGACGGGTACGGAACCCTCGGTACGCGAGTCTGACTTATTTTCAGTTCCTTACGATGACTGCACTTGTTCTTTGGTAAGCGCGCCGCTTATTAATTTATTCTTATTGGATCAGTGTATTACTTAGTAATAAATTGCGGCGATAGATGATGGTATTTACTGAATTAATGGGGTCAGGACGGGTACGGAACCCTCGGTACGCGAGTCGGACTTATTTTCAGTTCCTTACGACGACTCGACTTGTTCTTTGGTAAGCGCGCCGCTTATTAATTTATTCTTATTGGATCAGTGTATTTGATAAAAGCGTGACCCGTATAATTTAAATATTTTTGAAAGTACGAGGGTGGTTAGATAAGTAACTTGGTTTGATATGAAAAAAAAATTTTTTTAGCGATTGTATATATTTTATTTTTCGACATAGTCCCCTCGAAGCTCGACGCACTTGCCCCAACGTTTCTGCAACTTCTCGATGCCTTCACGAAAATGCGTTTCTTCGAGGTCCTCGAAATACGCGTTTACCTCCTGTATCACATCTTCGTTGGAGTTAAACGTACGTAATAAGAACGTTAAAATAATATCAAGTAGAATTTTGGTCAAGCGCGAGTCGGATTTTAATTTTCCCATACATCTGAGACCCAGCGCCTGATGAACAGAACGAGCAACTTTTTAAATGTTTTTTTTTTATTAGGAGCTCCCTTAAATATTTTTTTTTCAGTATTTGTTGTTATAGCGGCAACAGAATTACATCATCTGTGAATATTTCAACAGTCTAACTTTCACGGTTCATGAGATACAGCCTGGTGACAGACGGACGGACAGCGGAGTCTTAGTAATAGGGTACGGAACTTTAACAATGAAGTAATCTATCAAATACATAGCTTTGACTCATTCAGATAAACAAATAAGATGAGAATTGAAATAAAAATATCATAAAAGGAAAATAGGTAGTATGAAGTGAGATTTGGACTCTGCCACTGACGGTTGTATTATTTATGACTGTTTTTACGAGTAAACCAGGTGCTTGCGAGATGTAAACGTTAAGCTTCTTCGAGTAAGACGGCTAGCGCAATAGCGAGTAAAGAGGTGAAATAATACAAAATTATGATCGTTTACAATAGAGCAAACACTTTATTTTTTAGCTATGAAGATGTTAGCAATGCCTCATCCGTAGCTCGCACTTTTGCATAAATGTAGAAAAAACTTTGAGCTATTTTCTCCTAAAATAATAATAATAATCATATGGCATTTAATTTCGAACTGTGAGATCTTCGAGAAGACAAGTACGGTGGCCAGTTTGTTGCACTTTTAGCACCCAGGGGTCACGTGTAGAGTAACGGTGGGTACTCTTCCTACGCAAGTGGTGCAACTTCGACCCCCCTTTTTGTCAAGTGAGTGGGCAACTTGATTGTTAGAAGTTCTCAAGCCGCCCGAAGGCCTCTAACTTGGCTTAACGACTGCTGTCGTAGACAGCAGCCGGGATCAACGGCTTAACGTGCCGTCCAAAGCACGGGAGCGCTCAGTTAGTAACCACTCAAAGCGGTCACCAATCCGAGAACCGACCTGCGCCCACGTTACTTAACCTCGCGTACCGCGTGCGGTATGATATATAAATATTCACGGAAGGCCACGTAACAAGCAAAGAGCCATCTGCCACGACGAATTTGTCAAGATAAAAAGCAAAATACTGAGGAAGAATTAGTTCAGAATCAGGAGAAAATATTGGAGAGTTTGTATGTATGTATGTATTACTTTATTGTACATAAAACACGACAAAACGATAAACAAACAAAAAGTAGACGTACAAAGGCGAGCTTATCCCTTCAAGGGATCTCTTCCAGCTAACCTTTGAGCAAATGAGTTTATTAAAAACAAATGGAGGATGACGATAAACAACCTGTGAATTATGCACCGAACCAAAGTTAAAACAAAACAAATTAATTTTGAATACACATAATTTATAATTGAATACATAAAATACGATTAAATATACTATTATTACTTACAGCTCAAGATATAAATGTGTGTGTGTGAGAGAAAATAAATAATGTGTTTATATACTACGATAACTACGATATACTACGATAAATAGGTACATATACGCGAGTAAAAAAAAAAAAAAAAAATTTTTTTTTTTTAATAGTTAGGAGTCGGACAGCCATAATCTTTTCAATGCAGCTTTGAAGGACGCTACAGATTGGGATTGCCTCACAGACACCGGTAACTCGTTCCACGTGAACGATCTCTTATACGCACGTGACCTATTGAACGGAACGCTCAGAGAGATATTGGCGTTAGAATTTGAACGAAGGCGGTAACCGCTGTTAGATGTCAGAAATCGGAATCTCTCAGTGAGGTAAGGAGGAGAAGCAGGATTGAACAATGCATTGAAAAGCAATGACAGGACGTGCACATCTCTACGACGACGAATCGGAAGCCAGCCGAGTTGTGAACGAAAGTTGGATACATGATCAAACTTTCACAGACCAAATATATATCGAATGCAGATGTTTTGCAAGCGATCCAGCTTGTCAAGCAGCTCCTCTCTGAGGTCGACAAATGCAATGTCACCATAATCAAGAAGTGGCAAAAGAAGAGATTGGGCGAGAGTAATTTTGGTTTGAAGAGGAAGGAAATTTTGCAGACGCTTCAAAGAGTGCAACGAAGCAAAAAGCTTCCTACTTATTTCCGATACATGAGGTGACCAGGATAGCGTTTGGTCAATCACTACACCCAGGTTTTTAACAGAAGATGATAAAGGAATGGCCACGTTGTTAAACATAATATCGGGAATCACCAGCTCGGATAGTTTAGACACAAAATGAGGGCTGCCAATAACAATCGCCTGCGACCTCTTGGCATTCACACTCAAACCATACCGCATCGCCCAGGAGCGAATCGACTCAAGATCACAATTCACTGTGTTAATCAGGGAAGGGAAATCATTCAAGCCAGCCACCGCATAAATCTGTAAATCATCCGCATAAAGATGATAGTTAGAATTTAAACCCTCCGTAATACCATTAATAAAAATGGAAAAAAGAAGTGGAGAAAGAATTCCCCCCTGAGGTACCCCAGCAGAAAGATTACACCACTCAGAGACCCCCCCGTCAACCCTAACGCGCTGCCGCCTGCCAAAAAGATAGTCACGAAACCAGGACAACGCAGTTTGAGACATATTGAGGCCACGGAGGACTCCAAGGAGGATATCGAAATCCACCGTATTGAAGGCGCTACTGAAGTCCAATAATACAAGAGCAGTCAGTTTCTTATGTTCAATATTAAAACGAATGTCGTCGGTGATCTTGACTAAAGCCGTGACAGTGCTATGCCCGGGACGGAAGCCAGATTGGAAGGGATTGAACAAATTGTGCCTGTTGAGGTGGGAAAGGAGGCGACGATTAACAAAGTGTTCAATAATTTTCGACAGGACTGGGAGGATGGAGATAGGACGATACTGTGAGAAGGAAGCGGGATTGGGAATTTTGGGAAGCGGGATGACATGGGCACATTTCCATGCAGATGGAAATGTCCCTGACGAGAAGGAAAGGTTAATTATTTCAGAAAGGATAGGAGCTATGAGTTCCGCCACGAGCATGAGCATGTCCAGACTAAGACCGTCTTCACCAACGGCTTTCGTTTTAATAGTTTTTAAAATGGCAACGAACTCATGCGGCGTAATCCTTCCCAGATCAAAGGCAGAGGAGACAGGGTGAAGCTTTTTGGCAAGAGAGGACAGAGTTTGTTGCTTCACAGAAGCGTCCACACTAACCGGGGGATTACTAAAATGCTGGTTGATGGCGTTTAGGTCAAGCACTTCTGTGGGGCACTGCGAAGCTTTTCCCACCCCCAGTGATCTCAGAAACTTCCAGAGTTTAGCTGGCGGACATTCTTGGATAGATTCATGGATATAGCGACGCCTAGCATCGCATTCATGTAAGTTAAATTTGTAGCTAAATTCAAACAAATACTAATTATTTCAGTAATTTAAAATAAAGCAGTCAAAACCAATGTCAGAGTCAGAGAGTTCGTGTCCCAGCGGCTCCCGCGTACCACGTGCGTGGCAGATGGCTCTTTGCTTGTTACGTGGCCTTCCGAATTACCTATGTAAGATTGGCCTATGGGGGTTTTGGTTGTCAGGTAAGCTAATCAACCGTGTACGGTAACGCAGTAGGCTGTGAAATAAAAATCATTATTAACTTCGCACATCTCAAGTGACAAAAAAAGGATTTAAATACCCTGAAGTGTATCGTGGTACCGTAAACGGGGGTTGCTTTGATCAGTTTCATTACTTAGAAGATGCTAATCGGTTAATAGGAAGTAAAGATTATTATACAATACGAGTACATAATCGGTTAAAATATACTGTATTTTCCGCTAATCAAAAATATATAAAAAAACTTGGAATTTGTTCAATAAAAAAAAGCGATGAAAGTATTATACGTTACATATTCACCTGCCAATAGGTTTCTACTTTGAAACCTACTGCTTTATTATTCTTAATCAAAAGATAATCTGCATAGAATCTTTGTTATTAAACTTATTAAGCAGTAACGAAATAGATCTTTCCAGACTACAAATATTTCAAAATTGTAATATACAAGTAAAACATACCCGGGAAGCAACTACCAGTGTTAAAGTAATGTGCAAAAAACTAGTGAAACCCGTGAAGAAACTAAAGTGTTTTTAAGCTCTTTAAAATAAGTAATCACTTGGGCAGTGGATAAAAGTTGTAAAAAGGTCGACCAAGTCATAGTATCTCCGATTTATGGGTACCTAAGCTGTTACGTCAACTTTGCCATTGATCCCTAAAATGCTTATTCCATTCGGCATGACTCAATTTGTTCTCAATTAGGCGTGTTCACATATGTGAGTACGTTTATGGGGCGCCTGCTGCGCGATTCCTTGGCTGCCTGAGCATTGTTGACATCAGGTGGGGGAATGGGAAACACCCTCAAGAATTTTCTTTCATCGCGTCATTATTACAAAACCTGTGTGCCACTCACGCTAGTCATCCTTGTAGCGCAGAAATTTACAGATCTCATTTCTCTTTTATGAATGATTTATTCTATTTATAAAGACTCAAAAGTGACTCTAATATAGATATTTTTAAAGCACCTTGTATCAGTGTCTCTATTTATCGAACTAACTTTTTATTAAGATTGAAACGCACAGAGTGCGGCGCAGCGTCGTTGCGTAGCGGAGGCGGTTTTGGGTAAAGGGAACGCGGTCCGGGGGACGTCGCATATAAGACAACACGGGATAGCGGAGCGGAGGGGTTCGAAAAATCAACAAATTAAAAGTGCCTCCGCTCCGCACAGCGCCATTTCCGCTCTGTGCGTTTCGAGCTTAAGTTATCGTCCTCCTAGCATTTCCCAATTGCATCCTAAAGTAGCCACAGGTCCGCTTTTGCAAATTTGGACCTAATTCCAATATTTTTCGTAAGGCACATTGATGTACTATTATGGTAAGGCACTTGTTTTACGAAGCCACTGCTACCTTATCTTTCAACCTAGAGAAAAAACTAGGCTTTATTGGGGTTAGACTGGGAACCTCGCGATGTTTCCCATCTCTGTGTTAATAGATTACCTACTAAATTGACACTAAGGCTGGGTTGCACCGACCTACGATCACAGACTGATCAACGTTAAATATGGTGCCGGCAGCTGTCATCCCATAGAAACTTGTCTAGCTTTCCATACATTGAAATATTAACGAACACAGCTTACGATTACAGACGGTTTGGTGCAACCCAGCCTTAGTATTCAACGTTAACAAAGGACGGACGGCGTCCTGTGTGTCGCCCCAAGTATCGCTGGAAGGATTGGTGGACGCGGACCTGCGTGAGCTTGGAGCCGGTGCAAGCTGGCGAGAAGTGGCGCAGGACCGAGAAAAGTGGCGTGCTCTTGTCTCGGAGGCCAAGACTAATTTTGGGTCATCGTGCTAGCCTAGTTAGATAGGACAATTTCTTATTCAAATCGAACCAGTCACATAGTTAGCTCAATAAGGCTTGTGTTATGGGTACTAGATCATATATTCAAGAGATATATACTTAAATACACAGAAAACATCCAAGGCTCAGGAACAAATGTTTTTGCTCACCACATGAACAAATGCCCTTACCAGGATTCTAACCCGAGACCTCTACACAATATATCTTTAGTAAGTCGTTATTAATCGTGTCAAGTCAAGTTAATTTATCATGTCAAGTATTTATTGTGCACAATGCTTCCAATTTCGTTGACATTAGGTCAACACCATCGTTAATAAAACAATAACCTTATTGACCGAGCGAGCACGAAGCGTCTCCATATCAGCTGGAGAAAAAGTACCTCTTGTTCATCTTTGTGAGCAGCTTCGATAACTATATGCATATTTTGCCAATTCCTGTTTGGAAAATGTTCTCGAGGCCTGCAGCTCACAAAGTCACTGCTCATATTAATAAGTCACTACTGTGTTGTCGATCTTTGTGAGCAGATTATGTCGGTAAATGCTGCAAAACAGGGCCAGACGGATTATATCATGTGGTTTTGAAATCGTAGCAGCACTGGCTACTGAACTGCTTAATAAGATTAGCCCCATGCGAAGGAAATTAAATGAACAACGAATACAAGCCAATGTGAATGGGATAGGACTCTTTATGGAATGGTTATTAATTCACTAACATGTAGCATAATATCAGAATAATTCTAACAATTTTCATTCTTTATGTTGCATCTACGTTACGTATAGGTAATGCATATGTAATTTAGTAAGAGTATACATCTTTTTCGGAGTATGCATTTATAAGATCTCTATTCGATTAAGCACGTTTTCTTAACTTTTAGAAAGTTTATGACAAGAAAATATAACGTGAATAGGTAATGCTCATTTGTTTGTATTGTCACACGTATTGATCTAGTTCTGGCTATTCAATTCGAATTTTATTGAATACGTACGTAAACAGGAGATTGCGGAAATTGGAAATATGCGAATTGGCTGTTCCTTCTTATTAACTTTAGCATGTCAGTCTAAAAGTTATATAGGACAGCGATTGAGGAAGAGATTGCGATCCCAGGCCCGGCTCGAACCTGGTCCAGCAGAATATAGTTAGCAGTGCAGCGGGGTATGCCGTCAGCATATTGGAAACTTTTGCGCCAGGTTCCAGCTGATGGCAGCTAGTTCATATGGATGAACATGCTGTTCCGTAGACCCCCTCTTATTCACAAATCGTATCATCTTTATTAAAATAGGTTAAAACATTATATTCATAATAAAATTCCGTTAATAATACAACTTAACACTACAATATAAACAAAACATATAAAACATAGATTTTACCTAAAACTAAACTAGGATAAATAAAATTAAATCTATCAAGATGTTATATCGTGTATCGTTATTAAATTAGAAACTAATGTAGTTATGTCTTTTATTGATAACAAAGTTTTCTTATAACGAAATTACAAAATAATATTCGTTCCTTTTTGTTCCCTAACCTAATTGGCTTCTTCAAGTAATTTTATTTACGTAGGTATGTCTCTTAAACTGAATTATAATAGATTACTCGTACGTTAGATTCATTTATTTCTTTTTGATTCATGTTATTTAATAAAATGTCCATAAAAATAGCATATTCACAAAAAGATCGTGAGAATGTATACGAATAACAAACAAGTAAACATAAATAATCAAAATGAATACAGAGCAAAAATAAAAAATTACAGATAATACAGTAAAAACAACAATTTCAGTAATAATAACAAATGGTGCAATGTCAAATTTATATGATGAAGATTAAATTTCAAAATATCAATAATCAGTGTGGTAATGTGAAAGATTTGAGTATAAAGAAATAAGAACTTCTCTTAGGTTTCCAACGCTCACATATTCAAAATTAGGAGCAACATACATAAAAGTGTCGAAAGTTGGTCCTTGACAGAAGAGACCGAAAAATTTTCATACCGTTAGTTGTTTGAGTTTTAGTAGCTTAGCAGCAGTATACAGCATGTGATATCTAAATGGCCAGTAAAGGAAAGTCACAAAGTACATGGAAAACTTTATTTTAGAAATAAATAAAGCTATACCTATTTATTTTTCGCGTAACACACTCATTATACACCCGAGATAGATCGTCGGAACCTGCTGCTGCTGCTATTTCGTCTAATAAGACGAAAACGCTACGTTTGGTCAGGGGTACCAGTATGGTCACAGTACCTATGGCTCAAAAAAGGGAAGTGTGAACTGATAGAACATATTTCAGTAGGTATTTAGGGTTTGTTGTGAGGGATAAAGTAAAAAGAAAAGTAAACAGGACGTTAACGGAAAAAAAAACCGGCCAAGTGCGAGTCGGACTCGCGCACCGAGGGTTCCATAAAATATTTTTATGATGTAACAAACAATTTACGATTTTCGCATTTTTTCCTTTATCTGTGCTATAACAAATTTCAAGATTCCGAGTTCACGGCAAGTATCCTGTAGGTTTTGATTCCCTTACGAGTGTCGAAAATTTGCGGCATAAACGGCTGTATCTTTTGATTGCGTTGGCTTAGAAGTTTGATTTTTTCACAGCTGTAAGGGACAGTAGACATGAATATTTGATATAAATTCCAGCTACCTTCACGTGTTCCTAAGAAATACAGTTCTTGACAGACAGACGGACGGACGGACGGACAACAAAGTGATCCTATAGGTTCCGTTTTTTCCTTTCGAGGTACGGAACCCTAAAAACTATTCCTTTTTAATTAGGGAAATGTTCCGACTTGATGTTTTGCTCCTTTTCGGTGCGCACATAAAAATACGAATAGGTATACAGTGTGTATTGTATCCTTGACTGTAGGTAATTTTTTGTCGTGATTCTTACTCGTATATGCAATTTTTCACATAGGTTCTTATATACCCCTTACTCACCCATTACATAGATTGCTCAGCCTGTATATTAAGTACCTACCTACAGCAAACTTGAAACGTGCCCCGCCTTCCCGAACAGAGCCGAAAGAAAGGTAAGGATCGTAAAGGACGTACTTACGCAATTCAACATAGGCAAATAAAAAGGCGAAAACCTTTCAAGGCAAATTTTGACGAGTAGGTATGAAAACAATGTTGGCAAATGTGTCGATATAGGAATTTTACTGGGGTAAATAACGGTACTCTTACTCGGGGATGCAATCGCAAACTAGGTGTGCATGAATCTAGCTATAGCCTGAAGAGGCATTTGTTCGGACACGATTTATTCAGGGGCTACAAATTCCTACACATACTCGTATGACGGCCAGCCCGTCTAATTAACTAATGGCTGTCGTAATCCATGTTTCTGGGATGATTTATACTTTCTGATTTACAACAACAATAACCGATTTTCTGTGTGAGTTTAGAACATAAGTATTTACTTTACAAACTAACAATTGAGACCAGTAGGTATACGTCTCTAAAACCAAGAAATGTGATACTATGTTGGTTGTAGCTTCATTAATTGTAGAGTAATTTTACTCAATATAATCGCAATAAATTGCGGGCGTCCTTTAGAAGTATTGCAACAAGTTCTAAATACCTATACAGGGTGTGGCCTGTAATAGGAGCAATAAATTTAAAGGACGCTTCCCTAGAGCATCTGCAGTAACCTCTTGAGTCCAAAAAATTTTTTTCTTTTTTCAATTGGGAGAAATATTGATCTAAAGTTATGACCTCCAAGTAAGGGATCTTGGCACCCAGAGATCATAGCGCGGCAGTCAATGCTGATTTTGAGGTTGCTTCAAGTTATGACTCATAATCGTTGTCGCATTTTTGGTTTAAAAGAATATTTTTGGGATTTTTTTAATTTTTTTTATAAATTTTTAATTTTTTTTGAATAAATTGTTATTAATATCACTCCAGTAGCGTAAAAAAGTACATATAAGCTACATTTGCGGAAAAAAAAATCCAAAAAAAACTTTTTTTTTTCAACTAAAATCATTTGGAAATACTTGCTAGAGAGCTCAATAGTGTACTGTTTAATTTTTTGCTCCTATTACAGGCCACACCCTATATATCAACATATCTTTAAGAATATATAGTGAGCTGCTTCATGAACGCTGTCTTTAATTTAGGAAGAAAAATAAATACAAAGCAATTTGATTAAAATATTGGTGTGAGCGCCGGGTTGCATGCAGGGCACAGTTTGAACCCGATACCGGGACTACTTGCACTGTTACATGGTTAAGAGTAAAATTAAGCTAAAAGGGAAGGTCGACATCCCGCAGCGAGCAGGAAGGAAGAAGAGCTATCGTCTCGAGTGCTGCACCATCGCGGCGCAACACAATAGTCTATTTTTGCACCCGCGAGTTTGTTGTGTCAATTGACCTCAAAAATGTTGTTTTAGCAAAAAATCTAAATACGTTCTGGTTCGTTACCGCAGGAAGGAAATACTGGCAACATGCTCTCTTCACTACGAAGGTTTGCAGTGATCTCTCGCGTGCTTCGGTCTGTCAGTCAGAGTCGGCAATAGCAGTGACGTAGAGTCATGAAGAACTAATTTACAGTTCTACAAAGCTTAGTTTAAAATTAATGTAGAAAAGTACATAGCAGATGGATGTGAGAGTGCAACCAGTGACTACCTCATGATTTTATTTACAGTGTCATATAAGAAATACGAACCCACTGCGTCCATATATGAAAAATATATCGTCGCCTAATTCCATTTTGCTAATACTTTATAAGGTAAAATTTTGAAAATTGATTCTATTAAAGTTGTTACTATGTCGAGTTTTGTACAAGAGTTAAAATAAGGTTAAAAGTTATTGTTAGCCAATTTAATAGCTCGGCAAATTTACTTTAATGAGGGGCGCGTTTTTGCTGAAGACACGAGTAGGTAAAGGTCCGCTCGGTGTTTACATGCGTTCGCAATGGGACGCGGCGGCGGCGCGTTCGGCGCGCGTTTCACATCGTCCGTAAGACTAAACGTGATTTCAGTCGACAGCGCCGCGAGCACGAGATCCCGCCCCGCGTCGCCCGCCCCGGCGCCCCGCGGACATCCCTGCCCTATGCTCTCCGCGCCTCGTCCACTCACCTGATCCCTCACGTGCCACACGTTACGCCAAACGTCAATGACTTTCGAAGATTAATCGGCTGATTGAAAGTCCAGTCCCACTGGAAAAATGCACGCCTAATCATCTTAAACGAGTAAACAAACTCACTACCACTACCAAAGCCTCTGATCGATTTTATTGAATTTTGTATATGTGGGTTAATTCATAAACACGACGCGTTAAGGGTTTGTCAAACGTAGAGTGGGAATTTCGAGCTCGATAATATCGTTACTTTACAACTTGGCGAGTGTTCGCGTTAAGTATTAGGTTGAGGACCAAATTTTTGGACCATCATTAAGGCATTTAATTGGACTACAATTTAATTGTTCCCGTTTTGACACGAAAATTTGTCATACAGTGTATATGGGTAACTTGTAAAGTAATTGTAGGCGAATTAAATGCCTTAACGATGGTCCAAAAATTTGGTCCTCACCCATTCATGTAAATTAACATGCCTGATTTAGCCATGCGTCACTGGCTTTCGTCGTTTGATGTGGTATATCTTACTGATATCATCATGTCAGTATCCACTTCTGGACATAGGCCTACCCCAAAAAGTTCCACAACGAATGGTCCTGCTTTGGACGGACTTTTGTATATTAATGATACATATAGCCTTCTTACAAGTTACCTTATAGCTAACCTTAGATTTAGTGCAAATAAGGGTGGATTGAGTGTAGACGTAATTAAGTAGATTTTACTATGTTTAATGCATGCCGTGTTTGCCTGTAATTGGGTGAATACTCTAGCAGTAGTTAAAATTATCTGTTGTAAATAAGATTTTTTATTGTATTACATCTGTTGGCAAACCTTAATAAATAAATAAATAAATATAATAATTTCCTACTTAATTTAAACAGACGTACCATAACTTAATTTTAACCGGGACAAATCGGGCTGCTAATGTTGATTCAGAATGCCTGAACAGCTTGAATCTAAAATCGGCCAAGTGCGTGTCAGGCCATGCGCAATGTAAGGTTCCGTTGTTGCATTGTGAGCACTTAAAAAAGCAAAACATGTGCAGCGACAGTAGGTATAGTTCTGGCCTCAGTGTACTGGGGGCAGAAGGTATCCTTCTTATTGACTATCTGGACTCTCTCTCTGACTAATACCGTAGTGTGTAGTGTAGGTATACTGCAGTGGTTGCACTACAGTACCAAACCATTACAGATGCTTTTCTACCGAATTGATCCCGAAATTGCCGCAAGCAATCAAAGAAAAAAGTGGAGGAAAATTGCGTGCCGGCGTGTTTTTTTACCATGACAATGCTCCGACTCATCGATTACAGATGGCTCTCACAGCAATCCAACAAGCTGAGAGTTTGAGACCTTTGACCATCTACCCTGCTCGCCAAACTTGATCAGAGTGTCGTATTTATTTCAGAATTTAAAGGAGCACATTTGTGCAATTAAATTAGCTGATGAATTTGGAGTCATGGGTGCCGTGGCGGAATTGTACGAGACTAAAAAAGTCTTGTTTTATGATGGCCCAAAAAAAATATTGAACCACGGTCACGGTACATAAAACATATAAATCAACACTGAAATTATGTAGAAAAATAAGGAATAAAATTACATTCTTTTGTATTTCATCTTTTGTATTACCCTTGACTGATTCTACCGCTGCAATACACCGCAGCGGTAGAACCAGTCATCGTGTACGCGGCAAGCACCTGGGTATAAAAATATAGCCTGACCAGTGCCTATTAGGACCTAAGACAATGTCGCTGCAAAGAGCATGTTATATGGCAATAATATACATACGTCATGTATAGTCTGGACGGTGTGTTTTGGGTTTCTTAGGGGTAAAACGAGACCCTATTACTAAGACTCCGCTGTCCGTCCGGCTGTCTGTCTGTCTGTCTGTCTGTCTGGCCGTCTGTCACCAGGCTGTATCTCATGAACCGTGATAGTAAGACAGTCGAAATTTTCACAAATGATGTATTTCTGTTGCCGCTATAACAACAAATACTAAAAACAACATAAAATAATTATTTAAGGGAGCTCCCCTACAAACAAACTTTTAAATGCTCGTTGTATTCATCAGGCGCTGGGTCTCAAAATGTAAGGGAAAACTAAAAACCGACTCGCACTTGACCAACATTCTACTTAATATTATTTAACGTTCTTATTACTGATAAAACTATTATTACTTAAATTAAATTTAAAAAAGGTTATACGTGTCTAATGTTGTATAGGTACGGAACCCTTCGTGCGCGAATCCAACTCGCACTTGGCCGGTTTTTTTTCATTAGCGGCAACGACGGCAACGTTATTTTCTTTTCATATATATTTGTTATTGTGGACTTACCTAAACATTGAATAAGAAAAAAAGTGTATTTGTTAAATGCAACCAATCTCACCAATTCAATCAATACTTACTACAATATAGGTACTATGAAATGTCAGTACTACCGGTTATGTCAACAACCAATTTCAAAACATTTGTATTGGAATATTAGTAAATCCTTCGTCCTTTTATTGTTTTAAATAATTCATAATATTCACAATAAGTTTTCTGACAATGTTTTGGATGATTTTAGGCATATTTATTTTTATAATCACGAACTATTTTGACTTGATGTAAGTTAGTTTACATCGAAGACATTCGATGACTTCTTACGTCTGTTGTCAAAGAGTATGTCTTGCCATTAAAACAATTTAGTACCACTAAAAATCCGCAACACGGCCAGGTCCAAATAGATACGGGTCAGACTTATACATAATTAGCGCATCCATGAGCGCGCATTGAAACAAATTCTCATTATCAGAATGACGACAACTCTCTTACGCATGTTACAAGTTATCGCCCGAGAGGAAATGAATAACGATGTATGCACCTGGCCCGGGTTCTATTATTATGTGTTTGTGTGTGGGCAAATAGCGAAATTCAAGTTTTGTTTACTAGATTCAGAGGGAATGGTATGGAACCGATAGACGTCGTTGACTGATGTTCTCATCCTGTAAACGGAATCGTAACGTGAATTAAATCCCAAACCTTACTACTTTCATTCGACTGCTGCCGGGTCTGAATTACTTATCCATAAATAGGGTAGGTAAAATCAGACAATTTCTTTTCTCATTTAAATAAAGGCCAGGGGTCGAGAAATCTGAAATAGCTGCGCTTGAAACGTAAGGGTTGCATGATTATTGGCCGTTAAAAATATCCGCGGTTATCGCCACAACGTTGATTGTGAATGCCACTAGAACAGTTTTACTAGATGGCGCTGTGTCAGCGAGGTCTATACGCCACACCATATACATTAAACTGTTGGTCGTGCCAGTTCTCTAATAATTCACATACATTTCTACTCGCAATTTACCTACAAGTATCGACACTGACATAACGGAAATGTGTCGAACGAGGCCTTCTTTATGATGAACTAGCTAGCCTACGATGGGTCAGATATACCTACCTGCAGCTGAAAATATTGTAACCTATACTCGTCACTGTGGGAATGTGAATACTGTGGGGTTAAAGATGATGTAGGTTTCTGTCAAAAAGCATTTATGTTTTTAATATGAACGTTGAAGCGAAAGGCGAAAGTTGTTGCTAACCAACATGTATGTTTACGTCATTGTCGTGTACAGTCACGAACTTTAATTTGGGACTCGCTTAAGGTTGACAGTCTTGTCAAACCGTATAGAAAATTATTGATTTTTTTTTTGCGAAATGGGTCACAAATTAGAGACTTTTCTTTAACTTTTGACATTTTATTAATTGTAGAAACTTTTAAAAAAGCCCTCTATGTGGGAATGCTTATTGGATATAATTTTATTTAGCATCAAAGACAGTGGAAAATCTGCGAACGATGCTGCTGTTTACTTAAGGGGCAAAACGCATTGGAAGAGATAGGTACTTTTCGTTTCCTAGGGAGTCTATTGCGTAGTACCAACCGTCTCGAGTCCGAAATCTCTGCTAGGATTGCAAAAACCGCCGCCGCCTTTGGGGCCTAAGCCAGTGAGTTTGGAGATCTCACGATCTCAGACTTCACACTAAGCTCGCCGTTTACAAAGCAGTTATCTTACCTCTAATGCTCTATACTATACGTCGGAAACATGGTGCTTGTATAAAGGGGAGATTAATAAAAGTCTGCTCATAAAAGGCCAATTGCGCTGGTGTGGACACCTTATACATGTGCCACCATCAAGACTGCCTAAAGCTAATTTTTACTCTGAGTTAGCCCTGGGGAAACGTAAAGCTGGTGGGCAGTATCTACGTTACAAGGATGTCGTAAAACGCCACTTGTCTGCCACCGGCATATCATGTGAGTCATGGGAGGATCTTGCTAATCGCAGATCGGACTGGCGAACTGCTGTCAGTGCGGGTCTTAATAACTTCGAACGCGCCCGTCTCGTATATCATCATCATTTCGCAAGGTTTTGCAAAAATCTAGGCTGAGTCATGGGAATAATTAGGCCCTACCCTATCTCAACCACCTTCGATATAACTCTTCACTTTCCTTGTTGTATTTATCCCATCATCGTATTAACAACGGTCGTCTTTAACCATAGAACGTCTCACTTTTCCTCAACTAGTCACTGAGCCAAAATAATGTAACTTTGTAATTTTTACGATTAAAAACCAGTTTCTTTTCCTATTCTCGAAAAGTTTTAAGAATGAAAAAGCGCAGTTGCATTTACGGTAAAAGTAATGCTAACATACAGGTTATAGACACTCGTATCTTGTTGATAAGTAGTTAAAAAAATTAAGTCACGATTTTTGGACCTATTTTCATATGCCCACAAGAATAATTTTTAATCTAATAGACGACTTAACATTCCATGAGAGTGACGAGTACGACGCAAAATGCACTAAAATAGTACAAATGTACCATACAAAGTTTTAGAATTAAATAAATTAAAAATCGGTTGACTTCCCCGGATAGCCCCTGTAAGTAAAGAACATTGAATGTCTGTCATAGTAGTGGTTTGCATAGTTTGTTGGCCGCCTGCGGTAATTGCCAACTGGTACCTAACATTGCAACCATTATCTGACATCGGTGTCGCTGCTAATTGTGTGCAATTCATTTTCACACGGTTTGTGGATATTCCTATTAGACATTCAATTTCCAATAAACATTTTGAACAGCGTGGGCGAAATAATTGAGTGTTTTAGGTGGAAGTGTGACCTATACTGATGATTAAATAGCAATTTTTTACTGAGGTCAAGATTAGACACAATGATACAACTTGTCGATCTGGATGGACTTAAGTGGTGTTCAATTTTTTCCTTCCTTAACCCGTTGTCTGTGTAAGTTAGCCCATTTAAAAACAATGTAGTACTTACACATATTTAGTCAATATAAGTTTGTGCCATTTTAATTGCGCATAATGTCACAGCTGGACAGCTACGGAACCCTATACATTGCGCGCTACCCAACGCGCAATAGGCCGGTTTCTAGAGGAGAACTCACTTCGTATGCAAAAAATAAGTATGAATTTATCACATCACTACTTTTTACAAAAAGTAACTACGTCCGCTCAATATAAACTAGATCTTCCAAAATATGTGCAGACATATGTAGTTTTACACGCTACGGTACTTATGTTGTAATGTCCTGTTAGCTTCCTTTAGAAGGTTCACGGACTCGTTTGATTGGGCTATATATCAGAACAAAGTCACCGGCTTACAACGATAGACCACAGAAGCACTCTAATTGTGTTTCTACGAAGACATATCGTGCATCGTGCCTTATTTGACCCAAGTGAATGAGCGTACACTTTGAAAGTGGCTTTCTAATAACAATGTAATAATTATGACATGATATATATGTACACCCGTTTCTCAATAAAAATGAAGGGGCCATGTTTGTGAAAATATTTCATGTTCCTTTGTCAATCCGAATGTCAAAGTAACAGTTAAGACAAACTAATTTGAACGGCATTTTAGATAATATTGGTTTTCGTTTATGTAGGAACAAGTATAAGTATAATAATGTTTTGATATAAAAATCTGTTTAATTACTCAGGTTCTAATTTCCACCTGCCCGTCAGTGCATTATACCTCCATCATGGTTGGTTAATTAATGTCTTGAGGGACAACTATTCAATTTGACATCATTTAATTTTTTAAGCGACCTATTTTCCGAGTATATCAAATAGAAGATAAAAAATTAAACATAACCACATTTTAATATTTTTAATATCTTGAAAATATCCCCATTTCATATTTAAAAATCAATTTAAAAGGTTTCGCATTCTAAAAGAGAGTAAGTGACAATGACAAGTAAGGCGTCACAGCGTAAAAAATCGTAGAGAAGCACTATTAATAAGGTGGATTTACTATAAAGAAAGTGTCCTGCTGTTCTCTTTGTGCGTTTTGACTGTCACAATTCAGCGCTGTGACGTCATATAGTCGATGGTAGGCTTACTTTACATTTTCGTGAATATCTTGAAAACGAATAGCTATAAAATTATAAAAAAAAAATTGGGTTTATTGTTGACAAGTTAATGGAATGAGTTAATTATTTCACACTACTCGAAAATTTGAAACGTTGTTCATTTGTGTCTGTTTTGGTCCTTTCGACGCATAGTACCAAATTCGCAATGTGCCAACATACTCATATGTCCAATTCCGCAAAACCCCAATTTCGTAAAGTACCAAGTTTGTAAAGTGATCAACTCGCAAAACACCAACTACGTTAGTTACCAAATCTGTAATTCGCATAGTACCAACTCGCATAGTACCAACTTTGCTAGTTACCAAAGCTGTAACACGCGGAGTAGAAACTTCGCTAGTGACACTTTGTGATCGTCAAAAATATCGTTACTCCCGGTAGTGTACAATCCAAATGGGTCAGTATGGTGAAGTCGGAAACTATGAGACATAGCAAGATCTGTTCTTAGGAACCATGACGTCGATTTTAGCAACAAAGAAAACTGCATTCATAATTAACAAAAAAAAGTCGAACGGGTTCGATTTCTGAGCTGAGCATAAGTTTTTTTTAAATGTATAAATGCAGTTTTCTTTGTTATTAAAATCGATGACATGGTTTCTAAGAACAGATCTTGCTATCTCTCATAGTTTCCGACTTCACCATACTGACCCATTTGGATTGTACACCCCGTATATCCGCATAAATGCCGCACGAGGTCGGTGCTTGATAATATCTGATTACTTATAAAACTTAAACTTATGTGAATACAGGCATAAATATCTTTCCTCTCTGGAAGCAAATATATTTTTTGAACAATCTGGAGAGCTATAATTATTCAAATGAGTACACAGGATCTGTTTTCTAAATTACAAATTTATTATAAAAAATTAATTTATCAATTAATGTAGAGCAGACGATGCAGTGACTTCAAGTAATTCCAGTACGCTTTTGTATATTTTGACGATATCGGCTGCATGCACTTCATTGAAGTCTGTGAGTGTTGAGCTGTCCACAACAGCTCTCCAGTCATCACTGTCCAGGTGCTCAATGCACACTCTCGAGTCCCGCGGAAGATAAAAGTTATATTTGCTTAAAACCATTGCTTTGTGCATCAATGGTATCGGCATTAGTTGCACCATGAAGCACCCGAAAACACATTTGTTTACGTCGCCTAAAGCTCTCTTTAACATTGGTCTGTCCTCTAAACGGGAACTAACATTATCTTCCATTATTTTTAATTGAATTATTTTAGCGAAGTATATTTATTACACTATATTATAATAATAACAATCGTTGACAAACGCTGACTGACGTGTCAACGACGATAAGAAAACTTGAAACCTCTATATGCACTTATAGGCAGTATGTAAATCCTCTACGTAATGGAAGAGTATTACTCACGTGTTACTGGCCACTTCATTAGACATTTATTATTTGATTTGAAGTCGTTATGAAAAACAGGGAATTGTCATAATTGCATATCTGTCGTCAATCATGGAGGAACCAAATAAAGTCATTTTTACGACAAATCAATTAAATAAACCGTGTTTAATATACGACAATCATCGGTATAATCTGCATTATCGGAATAAAGATAGTACTACCTGGAGATGTAAGAACCGACGACAAAATTGTAACGCTTCATTAACGTTGGACTCAGACGAAAATGTACTAAGAGTAAGTCAGCACATGTGCCTCCCTGATCCTGATAAATTAAAAGTATTTCTGGCAATGAACAAATGCAAAAAAGATGTCTGTGAAGACTTGTCCCCGATTCCGCAGATTCTGGAATCCACAATCAATAAACTTCGAGAGGCGAGATGTTTGGAGATTAATTTGCCTACAATTAAAGAGAAGCAAGACTCTATGTATCGAGCAAGAAGAGCATTTTTGGAAAATAATAGCACCACATTTAGTAATTTGAGTCAAATCGAAATTCCTGAGGTTATATCAAAAGACTTTTTGCTCTGCGATGACGGATCATCAGACAAGATTTTAGTTTTTTGTTCTAAAATTTCAAAACGTTTCACGAAACATTTCGGCTCTGGGACATTTTTTGGCGATGGCACATTTAAGTCGGCACCCAAACCATTCGCTCAACTGTACTCCATTCATATTGACCTGGATTCGGATGAGAATATTACTAATGTAGTCCCGATTGTATTTGCTCTACTACCAAACAAACAATTAGAAACATATATTCGCTTGTTTGAAATATTGAAATCCAAGTTGGGCATTACAATGAAAGAGTATAAGTGCGACTATGAATTAGCCGTTATAAAAGCAGTTCAAACAGTATTCCCTCGAGTCGATGTGTCCGGCTGTTATTATCATTACAGCAAAGCAGTGTGGGATAAAGCAGAAGAGCTTCACTGTATTGCTTCTAAAAAAAACCGAAGAATGGTTCGATTTGCTGCTAATTTACCATTATTGCCGCCGGACCGTATAAAGGACACATGGAAGTTAATCTTGGAAATGTCACCAAAATCGCCGTGCAACCGTCGTTTCCAACGTTATTTTGAGGATCAGTGGCTAAGCAGAAAAATTTCATTGGAAATATTGAGTGTAGCACACAAGCGTCACCGTACCAACAACTCCCTTGAAGGTTGGAACCATAGAATCAATACTAGGATTGCGAAACATCCTTGTCTCTATGATTTTATTCTTAAAATGAAAAAAGAAGCTAAAGTCTGGGACCAAGCAATCATAAAATTCATAAACAACATTTCTAAAAAATCGAAAAGAAGAGGGGTCGACATCGGATTTGACAAATTAAAAAAGAAATACTTGAAAAAACTTGAAAAAAACAAAATTAGCAATATTAATTACCTTCGGAAGCTAATTTTGCTGAAATTGTTGAAGTAATGTCATCGAACATGTAGATGTTATTTTTAACACTAAGATTATATGATAGGTTAACGTATACAGAAGGTATAAAGTGACAGCCTTACAAAAAATATTCAAGACTATGATCTAAAACCATGGTTTAAATCAATGGCAGGCTTTCACTTATGCCTTATATTACATTATGTATTAAAAGATAACTTTTAAGTTCTATTTTTGTTGAAGGTAAAAAAAAATAAGGAAGTAAATAAAATATTGAGTATTATTTTTAAGCGTATTTTTTTCCTGTCGACGTTGGATTGTAATTACCCCACCCCAGAGTAGGATGAATAATATACCTACTCATATATCAGATCTATACAACATATTCTTTCAAACTATCCTCTACCTCTACCGCAACATATGTGGCACTATGCGTATTGGCACTAAGCGTATTTGGTATTGTGAGAACTTGGTGCTTTGCGTGTATAAAAATAATACTCCGCGAAACGCCAAATGGCACATTGCGAATTTGGCACTACGCGTATTGGCACTAAGCGTATTTGGTATTGTGAGAATTTGGTGCTTTGTGTGTTTAAAAATAACATTCCGCGAAACGCCAAATGGCACATTGCGAATTTGGTACTATGCGTCGAAAGGGTTTTGGTGCATGCACTTATTATGTTTCAGATGTCCTTTTGTTTCGTTGCCTGTGTTCATCAAATTGTTCGCTAATATAAGACAAGTTATGAGTTGGAATAACATTTTTTTATTTTTTTTTTATCAAGATTTTACTTCTTAGATAGCGCCATAAAGCTTGAATCATATAATACTTCGGCGGCACTGAGGTACAATCAAATGGAGGTACCATTAGTCCCTTACTGGCAAGTATGTAAATGCGAGAGGGACGAATGCTATGTCAAACATGAACACGACCATGTTAGCTAAGTAGGCTGGGCATAGGTATGTGTGCTAGCACTCTCCGTCTTGAACCGTTCCGGGTCGCGGGGCAGCTCGCTCAAACGAGCGAGTTAACGAGTGATGTTTATTAAGTAATCACATCGTGTAATTATACCACCTTTTATTCTCCCCGCTGACACGGAAATGATGCGGAATATATCATTTCATTTTACATAGAAATACAAACGTACCGGGTTGGGTATGTGCGAAGTACGTGGTGGGGGTAAGTAAAACAATCGCAGCGCATGCCTTGGCAGAAATGTGTAAAGTCACGGGTCACTCTGTCAAAAACACGGACATCTCCAACCCCAACAATTTGTTTGTATTTTGAAATAGAAAATAACTGTTGATGTACTCGTAGTGTAAAATAGAAGAATAACGTTGCACATTCTATATTGTTCATACAGTGGCTTGTAAATTAGATGTAAAATTTAAGTGTGCTTTTCCACTTTCAAAGTTAAGATATAGGTATGTCCGAAGCGAAAATAAGTTGTTTTGAAACATGCCCAAATAACATATAACGTAAATGCTTATCAAAATATGATTTAAATAAAAAAAATTGCATGACATGAATAAAAGGAGCAAAAGAAACAAGAAGAATACTGTATGGTGGGATAAATAGGTATAAAGGGTATTACCTAAATGAGAAGAAAAAAGCGTGGCTAGATTTGTTAGCGATAAAGGCTGGTTAAATAAGTCAAAAAGCCACGCTTGAAGATATGAGTGAAAGGAAAAGTAATAATAAAACGTAGAATGAGCAGGTAAAGGAGGTAGCTAAAAGGATGTTATAGATTGTGTTATGCAAACTAAACAATACTCGTAATGGCTTCAGCCGTCATACAGACTTTTTATTTTAAGTTTTTGCTTAGATCGAGACATAGCTAATAAACGTCTGGATATAATATGAGTGCCACCCAGGCGTCATAGATATAACCTCACATGAATTTACTAGGAAAACGTACGGAATAATACTAGGTATCTTACAACAGTTATTTCAATAGTTGGCTATAAACCTGAACATTTAAAGATTTTCTTACGTTGCGGCTTTAGTACTTAACTAATGTCCACTGATGGGCAACTTCCGATCTTCCCGATTCATTGCCAATTGTTGCCAGTCAGTTTTAAACCCCCCAACCCATCTTAGGATATTCTTCATGGCCGACCACGCAACTTTTAATAAAAAAGTATAAATAAATTCAATAAAAATTGCAATGTAAATCGAAGTAATTACCCAACACTGCCGCGAAACCCGGTAGCCTGAATAAATAATCCCCTAGCCCGAATTCTCCTACTATTCTTGCTATGTTTTAAAACTCTACGCAAAATCGGAAACATGAATTCTTGATTCTGTATTTTAATACCGTAATTTCCAAATTCAAATTCAGATTTCTCTTTAAAAATTGAGATGTAGTACTTATTTATAATCAGCTCAGAATTAAATTGAAAATGCATAAAATGGACGGCAAATTAAGTGATTACTTTATCACCGAAACGGAAAGTACAACATTTTTCAGTCTACGCCTTGGTTTCCCTCGCCGGTGAAAAATCTTCATACTGATACCAGTAGAGTAGACGGAGAAGTGAAAATAATCATTGTTTACTGTTTGATCATTGCCATTAGCCTCCAAATGTTTGTTTTGGGATTAAAAGAATTCATGTTGGAAAGACTTATATATATGTATAGTTATTTGGCTGTCGAAATTTAGGAATATCGTCTTATCTCCGCCTCTCGCATAATGCCATTGTGCTGGATCATGGCCTTTGTTGACGAGCATGTGCCTACCCGAGTTAGCTCTAAATTCAAGGATCGATCGTCCTTGCCTCCTTATTACAAGCTTGGGAAATGACTAATTCGGTTTTTCAATGCAAACTAAATAGCACTCGTGTCATCAGTGCACGTCCATTAATGCAATTGACGTCAGTTGTCATGCTACCAATGCTGTCCTATTTGAGGAGTGGACGCAATGCTGACATTTAAAACACAAATATAGGCGATAAACGTAGGTAAATTTTATAATTGCAGCACCAAAATAACAAAAAAATAATTAATTTTAATTTAAATATTGGATTTGTTTCAATAATACCCAGGAATCCTAGAGGTGTTAAATTGATTCTTGCTTGTCTATTAACAGGTTTTCAGGTACCTGAAATCTGGAACCTGGAACTTCTGCTTGATCTAATGATGCATAAACGTCTTAAATGTTTACTACATAACTTGGGCCTATGGTATGGTATTTTGTCCATCACCTCAACAAATTAAAAATCAAAGCATTTGAATTCCTCGATCTAGGGGAAAAATTGGGGAAGTAACTCAGTAAGTCAGATTTTTCAGCATGTAAATTTTCTTTACTTTTGTGAAATATTTTCCATATTACACTAACGCGCTGTTTCAGGTTAGTGGAAAAGACCAGCTCGTATTGATGTAATGTATTTTTAATAAAACCGGCCAAGTGCGTGACGGGTCACGCACAGAGAAGGGTTCCGTACCGACACTTCATAATCTACATTTAAAACCACTATAAAAAAGGTCGTACCTTCATAGGGAAGTCACGGTACTTAAGCCCTTTTGTTTGGGCAAGACAGTTTTTCAGCAATAACTCAAAAACCGTTAAACCTATCTTATTCAAACCAAAAATCATTGAAAGTATTTATAATTGTACAACTTGTTTTTTTTCAGAATTTTAAACTTTATAGTTTGGAAATTAGGCGGGGGGGGGGGACTCTTTTTACGACTTTGACAGCTAATATCTCACCAACGGTTGACTTAAATTGAAAAGTTTTTTAAAAACCTCTATGTCATTTTAAAAGGCCTATCCATTGATACCATCACGCCTATGTGCATTGAAAAAAAAATGTTCCCCCTGTTACATGTATGGGGTGCCCCCTCAGTTTAATATTTTTTTCGTAATATCACATCATATTTCTATAGCGGTTCATAGCAAATACCTTCCTACCAAATTTCATAATTATAGTGCTCATAGTCTCGGAATAAATCGGCTGTGACATACGGACGGACGGACGGACAGACACGACGAATCTTTAAGGGTTCCGTTTTAGCCATTTTGGCTACGGAACCCTAAAAATGGGAAATACTTTCAACAATATTAACATCTGAAAATTGTCTCTTTACTTCTGGGACAGCCTTTAGTACATTTTTAAGCAAGTGCGGATGGTGTCATTTCGCATGAGCCCCGAGGTGGCTCGGCCCCAGCCGTGACAGTTAAATTTAACTAACGTATGTTAGATAAACCTAACTGTCATTTTTAATATGGAAACTGAGATTAAGATTTGCCAACGCACACATAGCGTAATTAATCCGCAAGTAGTTTATATCTCGGCCATAGTTTTGGTCAACTTATTTAATTTCCATGTATAATATATTAGTTAAGAGCCGACGGATCATTCCAACACAGTTTACATAAATACTTCAGAAACGGTTTATACTTTGTTCAAGAACCTTCAGATTATTCTAACATTTGACCTATTTCGATATCATTATCAGTGTGGTGGCACATTACCATTGTGAGGCAGCGGTAGGTTTAATTGTGCGTGGGCAGTGCCTTGACGACAGTTTCGTCGCTTATACTAATTGTTCTGAGTCAAACAATAATTGGGTCCTATGAATTGCCTGGTACGCGGTATTATTATATTACTTACCTAATTGATTGACTGGTTAATTAATCAGTGTGACCAGTCGATACTCGTACCTAAGACAACTGTGGTTGTAATTACGAATTAGTTTTTGAGCGTGCCTATATGGTACGAATACAAATGTAATATTCCATAGAAAAGAGGGCATAGGTATACCTTACGTTCAAAAAGTAACATTGTTTATCACTCATCACGGCCAATCATAAATTAATATATACTGACAAGTTATAAATTGACAAACCCGCCTTGTAAAAATCCACCGCCTTTTGAAGCAACACGCGGAACGGGCTTGGGTACGGCAGGCGGATCTGGCCAGGAGACAAGCAGAGGTTTGCCGCCTTGTAGAAAGGTGTACGATGCTGTTGAAGAGGTGGCTGATTTGTTGGCGAGTTGGACGACAATGTTAGAGAGGTGGATGATGTGGTCGGAGAAGTGGACGACGGTATTAGACAGGTGAACAACGTTGTTGGACAGCTGGAAGACGTTGATGGTGGAGAGGTGGACGACATTGTTGGGGAGATGTTCGAAGTAGTTGGAACGGTGAACGACATGGTTGGAGAACTGGCCGACGTTGTTGTAGTGGTAGCCGACGTTTTTGTGGAGGTGGATGATTATGTTGAAAAGGTGGACCAGCACTCAATAAAACTGAGAAACTAGCTCGAAAGGCGAACGAGACGCAAGCCTATGACGACTGCATGACGATGAAAAACATTAGTCATCGTCGAGCTAGATGTCAGAAGCAAAAGCAGTCCGAAAAAGGTCACTGGGGCGAACTTAGAAGAAGGATGTTGGATGTTCACACTCAAGTGAGAGAAGCCGGCCTAAAAGCAAAAGTGAGGATGAAGGCTCGGTACGACCGCTACGGGAGAAGGTTCAAGGAGGGAACGATGATCTGGCTTCGCCATCCAGTCCGACATAAACGGAAGCTTCAACCTTACTAGTGGGTCCATATATGACGGTTGGCAAGGTATAACTGGTCGAATGATGGTCAGGAAGAGCATGACCTTGCCGAGGGCAATGTTGCGACGGGGGGATATAACAGTTTCGTTGCTATAGAGACACGTCAGCAAGATTTTCGAAAATTCGACGTGTTATTACAATTAATCGTGGCCCAGTGGTATGGATATTGGTTCATTGAATGGAGTCGATGACGCACCCGGGTTCGAGCCTAGCGATAGAATATTCGAGAATCGACGTTACAGCACATGTTTCTAGAATAGCCAACGCTACTCGAAACAAACGAGTAATGAAATGTATAGCGAAATAAATGTCGAAATTATCGTCTAGAACAGGGGTTCCCAAAGTGGTACAGGTGGACCCCCAGGGGTCCACGAACGATGTGACAGGGGTCTACGCTGGAGTGGCAAAAAAATAGGGGTTCACAGTTTGTACGTGGGGGTCCACGAAAATTTATCTGGTTTCGATGGTAAATAACGAAAGAGATAATGATTTTTGTATTATTTTTATAGCCTGGACGACTGATAAATATATAATAAAAATATTGCGTTCCTCCGTGATAAATATTTCGGTGAATCAAACTACCTATAGTATATTATTAAAATTACAACTTTCGGCTCCAAAACTTGTCGACTGCAAGTCTGCAACATATCGCGAACGAGCTGTTGGACAAACGAACAAGTCTAGGCTTGCGAAGCACCGTCGCGTCGCTATCGCCGGCGCCGACCAAAACGCTTGTTCGGACGTGCAAAGGGACGAAATACCTATGACTTACGGTAATGTGCTGTGCTTGTATGCACTTGTTTGATTCTTCACCAATAAATACGAATGCTAAGAACAAACGTTACTCATTTGTTTCCGGATTTCGACTACAAAAGTAAAGTGAATTGCTGTTCCTGGTTGCCAGAATCGTGTCGGAAAAGTAAGTACATTATTTGTTTATTTGCTATACAACTTATAGGTATCTCTTTTTGTAGTTAATATATTTGTCTTCTTTGTGTATGATAGACATGTATGAAATATGAAATAATGAACATTACGATTATTACCTACCTACTTCCATAAAACAACAGACAGCCGAAAAAAGTTTATTAGTATTCTTTTTTTGATTCATAGCGAAAAATTATAAATTCTGTTCTATAAAATAGCCATATCCTGTTAAGTAAGACTAAGAAGAAGTTAAGTAAGAATGTTAAGATCACAAAAACTTTTTTATACTTACAGGTAGCTAATTTGAAACATGGCGGAGCCAAAGAAGAAAATTAAGTGTCGACAGTACAGTGTGGAATATTTAAAATTTGGCTTTCTTCCATCAAACGCGGACAAGCGATTGCCCATGTGCCTTTTATGCAATAAAGTTTTGAGCAATGACTCTATGAAACCATCGAAGCTCGAAGATCATCTAAAAAGGTGCCACCCTGATAAAACAGGTAAAGATTTGAAATATTTTCAATCATTGAAAGAAAAATATGAAAAGAGACCCACCCTGCAAGGTATGTTCGCTTCAACATCTGAAAGTAACGATGATGGCTTGCGGGCATCTTACAACATCTCATTACTCATAGCGAAATCTGGAAAACCCCACACCATTGGTGAACAGTTAATTTTACCCGCTGTTGAAGAAGTTTTAAAAACTGTTCTGCACAAACCTCCATTTGACATACTCAAAAAAATTCCTTTGAGTAACAACACTATACAAAGACGTATTGACGAAATGAGCTCTGATATTGAAAGTTTCTTGTGTAATTATCTGCAAACAACTCATTTTTCTATTCAACTGGACGAGTCAACTTTACCTGATAATGAGGCATTATTATTAGCATTTGTGCGATTTGTTATGGACGAAGAAATTCATGAAGAGCTATTATTCGCCAAAACTTTGAAGACTGACACTAAAGGTGAATCGATATTTAACATCCTGAGCGATTTTTTAAAAGAAAAATCAATTCCGTTCACAAACGTTACATCGGCGGCAACAGATGGAGCTCCTGCAATGGTCGGGAAATATCGTGGGTTCATAAGCCATCTAAAAAAAATGATACCAGATTTAACTGCAATTCACTGTGTCATCCACCGACAACACTTAGTAGCAAAAAATTTGAGTGCTAGACTGCACCAATCGCTCCAATTTGTGATTAACGCGGTTAATAAAATAAAAAGCAATGCTTTGAATACGCGTTTATTTGCCCAATTGTTGGATGAAAATGATGAAGACTTCCGACGATTGCTCTTACACACTGAAGTACGCTGGTTGTCGAAAGGTGCATGTTTAACAAGATTTTACTCACTTTTTGAGTCTGTCTTGGAGTTTCTGGATAGTAAAACTCCAGATTTAAAAGAAAACCTGATCAAGTTCAAAGCAGATATCGCGTATTTGACAGATTTGTTCAAAAAGTTTAATGATATTAACTTACAACTGCAAGGGGACAACCTCAATTTAATTAAAACAAAGAGTGTGATTTCCGCTTTTCTTGGAAAATTGAAGTTAATGAAGCAAAACATTAGTCGACGCGAATTTTCCCAATTCTCAAGCTTGTCACAGGTAGAATGCGAGGATGATGATATTCAGACATATGTTCAACATTTGATTGCCCTGCATGATGATTTCAAAACCAGATTTGAAGACATTCTCACGATGGAAATACCACCATGGATTATAAATCCATTTGATGAAATGGAAGTGGAGAACGTGATATTGCAAGAGGAGCTACTTGAGCTTAGCACTAATGAGGAGCTGAAGGTGAAATATAAAAAAGGGTATCAAACTTTTTGGCTGCAAGCAGAAATACCCGAAAAATATCCTGGACTGTGGAAAATTGCGAGAAAGCTTTTGATATCATTTCCCTCGTCATATCTTGTGGAAAAAAGTTTCAGCACCGTTACAAACCTTTTAACGAAAAATAGGAACAGACTGAATATCACAGAACGAGGAGATTTGCGATTATTCCTGACAAAACTGAACCCAAATATTGACAATTTGTTGTCAATTCATCAAGCTCATCCCTCCCATTAATTTTGAGTGTCATTGTACTTAGAAGTTACGTAACAATGTTTAATTTTAATTATTTTACGACTGTTATTATCATCATAAATATTATAAAGTACTCGAATAAACACAACACAAGCATAATATACTATATTTAATTTTATTTCACCACTCCGAGATTTAGATTTGATTGATTTTATTTTATTTGATGCTGGAATAGATAGGTTGTGAGTAGATGTCAAAAAAGTAAAGTATTTATTATTGACAGCATATTAACCAATCATTTTTCACTTTTTTTTCTAAACCTGTAAAGAACATTTATGTCACACCTGGCTAAAAGTGGATTTTTTCGCCCGATACATGTGCGGAAATAGCCGCTTTTTCGCCAAATGTTGACATAAAATGATGTATACAACACGGGAGATAATAAAGAAAGCCTTGATCGCACATTTGCGTCCTTCGCTTGCATCGGGGCGTAAATATCTGCGATCTCGGCCTTTCTTTATATTATCTCCCTAGGTGTACATATAATATACTATACTATTTCATAGTTATATCGTCACCAGAGTTAGGTAATAGTCACATTTTTGTAATTTTTTGGGAATATGGTGTAGGCTGTAGAGTAGGGGGTCCACCAGAACCAGCAAATTTTTTAAAGTGGTCTATGAGAAAAAAAAGTTTGGGAACCCCTGGTCTAGAATATTCGGAAAGGGGGTATATAAGGGGACCAAGTCCCCGGTACAAGGCAATTCAGAGTAGTACAGTGTGGAATAAGGGAAGAATATGGAACTGAGTTGTCAAAGTAGATTTAAAGTGGAGTAACATTGGAATTAAGAGGACTTATTCCACTACGTCAATTTCCACTTAGGTATTTTTTTTTCTTAAACTTCAAAATTTATGAAATTCCATGTAGGTCAGAAAATCAAAACGGCTGACGTAAGTGGAATCTTTTAATGCCAATTTCGTCAGGTCCAGTTAGGACAGAAGATTTTATTCCAGTTAGGACAGTTTTTCTAAATACTGTGTAAATAATGATTTGTCAAGAAATAAAAAAGTCATAAATTATAATTGACAAAGTATAGAAATGTCGAGATGTAGAAAAGACAAACTGACAAAGGTCTGAAAGTAAAAATGTCCAGATTTGTAATTCTAAAAATGTCGTACTATAAGTGAACTACAACGGCCCCGGGTCTAGGTAGGTTAGGTTCGTTAGGCATGTTTAGATGCCCGAAGAGCAAACCGCGCAGAAATAGGAGCCCCGCGATTTTAAGGCAGAGTGTAATTAGCCATTTCAATACTTTCAGTTTGCTGTCATAATTGGATTCCAGTTGTCAGCTTACTGTCCATACTGGTGTCCAGGTAGGCCAGGCGTTTTCTGTCGACAACTTTCCAATTAGGCCAGATATGACCTAATTGGAATAAAAAAATTATCTGATCTACACTACCGCTCATAAGTATTTAGGCACCCATACCTTTTTAAATACATCTGTATACAAAAATGACTTTCAGAAATACACTGCCAAGTCAGAGTCCCTTGACAGTTTTGCGTGTATTTAGCATTTTTTATTTAGCTGACTCATTGAGCCTTAAATCAGTGCCAGAGACCCCCCTTTTAAAATAAAAGTTTTCTTTTTGCAATGACTTAGATAACTATTAATTGCTGGTTCATAGAAAAGTGTAGTGTGTTTGTATGAACCAGCAATTAGAAGAAGAAGAAGAAAAACCATTTATTCCATAAAGCACACAGAACAGCACTTAAAGATAAATAAAAATAAATGAAAACCGATAACATGAAGACGCACAGAGGTGTGCACAATGGGTCCAGCAATGTGAGCGATAAAGAAAAGGCTGAGACTCAGCATGTGTTGCTATTCGCAGGTCGTGCGAACTGCAACGCTGTTATTCTGCCACAGCCTATGAGTCTAAATCGAAGTCGAGTCAGTTGTCATAGCGCCATGCAATTAATGTTGTTGACATTTTTGTTAATTAGTAGTTATTTCAGTCATTGCAAAAAGAAAATTACCTTTTTAAAAGGGGGGTCTCTACACATGACTTTCAAAAATACACTGCCAAGTCAGAGTTCTTTGACAGTTTTGCCTGCATATGGATTTTTTATTTAGCTGACTTATTGAGCCTGAAATCAGTGCTAGAGACCCCCCTTTTAAACTGGTAGTTTTCTTTTTGCAATGAGTTAGATAACTACTAATTGCTGGTATATAGAAAAGTGTAGTGTGTTTGTATGAACCAGAAATTAGTAGTTATTTAAGTCATTGCAAAAAGAAAACTACAATTTTAAAAGGGGGGTCTCTGGCACCGATTTAAGGATGATTCACAGTAGACCGTTCCGTGTCTCCGGGCCGAGAAATACGCCGGCCGTTGCGTTTGCTGTCATAGAAAACGGGACGGCCCGGACACGGAACGGTCTACTGTGAATCATTCTTTACGGCTCAATAAGTCAGCTAAATAAAAAATCCATATGCACGCAAAACTGTCAAACTCTATAACCTCTAACTTTTCAGTGCTCACGTCGTCGCTTCTAATTTTGTTATGTTTATTAATAAATATAATAAGCATTCGAAGTTTTAGTACATTACGATACAAGTGCAGAGAACAGGAAATTCGCAACGAGTGGTGATAAATTAAAACACGACTGAAGGGAGTGCTTTAAATCGACACGAGTTGCGAATAACCTGTTCGCACGTGTATCGTACAACGTTTTACAATACATATGGCTCTTTAAAGTTTCGACATATGCACGTAATCTATTGATTACCGCACTCGTGCACGTATTGATATTTATTTTCGTACTAATGTCGCTAGTTTTACATCATTAAAAGAACAAACATACCTTAAATAAGCCGAGCAAGGTGGCGGCTGTTAAAAGTCGAAGACAAAAAGTTTCGTGTTTGACACATTTTACTTAGGTACGTCGTCTGAAGGTCGAGCCAGCTAAGTATGTACCTACTTATGCGCTGATATATTGTAAAGGCGGCGGGAATGGAAAAAATCAATAATCTAAAAGGAACCGATTACCTATACGATGCGGCGGGTCCACTATAAGGACGTGTTCGCCTTACTGAAACTAACGCTTGCACTAAAGGAAAAATCTTCTCTTAGAATCTTTTGGTAGGTAATCAATGACTATAATAATAATAATAATAGTGTAAAAAGGCCTAAGGATGTGACGACCCCATCGCCCACTGGATTTCTAGTGCAGTCAGTCAACGTAGGGCAGCTTGTGGCGAGCTGTTAAGGAGCAGCGACCCTATGTATCTAAGAGCTCCTGGGGGTGTCCTGTGGGTTGGTTGTCTGAACAGGCCCCCCGCCTCTGGCTTGCCTTAACCGGCTGTCGAGAGTGGAGTCGCTAGAGCTGTTGCTCGGGGGTGGATGTGGTCACCTAAGTGGCGAGTTGGCTATAAGTTTAAAGTCCAACGCCACCTCTCTACCCCCAGCCCAGCCCTCTGCACCGGTGTTCCTCTTAGGCTATTTTATAATGTCGCTATTTATAGGGGCCCATCTCACTAGCAGAGGTCGAGTCACCGTCTGCCTGAGATAAAAATGTGAGACAGTTTTATTAGGCAGTCGTCCGTTGTCTCACTCAATAACCCAGCCATTAGTCCATAATATTCACCCAATAGTCCGGTTCATTTAGATTCCATCAACCAGCAATAGTCCCTGTACACCCTGGCGGATGCTGTCTCTGTGTGCGTCCTATGAGACGGGCAGGGACAGCAGCCGCTCGATTGCATTTCATTAAATTGTCAAAAGGGCCTCTACGTGTTGGCTATGTAGTATTTGGTTGGTACTTCGGCTACGCGCACGCCTTCCAAAGGTCTGGGACATCATTGCGTGAGCCGAAAAGGCATATAATAATAATAAGCCCTCAGAGCAGCTGGTGGCTTTTGTGACATAACGACCTAACGGACCCGAGTGTTCCTGAGAGTCGGTCAGGACCTTCGTCCCCGGCGTGTCTTCGTCGGTTGGAGTGTGATCCCAAAGAGCCCGCAGGACTCTCAGCTCTGGCTTACCTTCATTGGCCGTCTAGAGAGGAGTCGTTAGAGCTGTAGGCTCGAGGGGTGGAAGTGTTAAAGGGCATAACGCCGAGTAACCTCGGAAAAAGCGCAGCACACCTCTCGACACCCCTGAGCCGCTCACACCGGTGTTACTCCTGGCTGTCTTTACGATAGCATTTTCAGGAGCCCATCTACTCGTAGCGAGTGGCTAGTTACCGCCTGCCTCGATGGCATTTTACTATCTTATGGCAGGTTTTCGGAACTCTAGCAATAGCCCCATTACTTTTTCCATCCAAAGGGTTTAGCAGGCTAAGGGAACAAGAATGGCCCCTGACGAGGATTTGGTCATCCTTTCAGGTGGTGTATATTTCTGTCTTGCATCCTGTCCTTGAACTTCATTATAAAAATACGAATTATATTTTTCGTAAAAATTTTATTTAGACTTTTCGGAGGGGAACACGTTAGGAAAAATATGCATAAGAAGCCAGTAATGTCTAGAATAAGTACGAGCAAAAATATTTTCCAAAATCTGCATCCGTCATGTCAAAAGAAAAACAATTCTCGAACACGGAGATACTAGTATATAAATAAAGTACCAGTGCAGTGTATAGATAAGTTAGTATATGTAGGTATACAATCTCTTTTAATGAACCTATTTAGAATGCATCGACGAAGACATGTCAACATTGATAACATTTGACGTACGGTATTATCCATTAAGTATACAACGAACTAGTAAATAAACAGTACAAATAAGCTTAAAATAATACTTAAAAATAAACTTAATATTAAAGAACTAAAAAAAAGTGTAACCTATGTCGCCTAAATCACCGCTGCTGGGTATGGTTCCCAGAAGGCTGGCTGCGTTACCTCGTTGCACCGCAATGCCTATTCGTTGGCCGAGGAACGAGCCAGCCCTCAGGTCACCAGTGGTGTTGATCAATTTTTTTTTAAAGCCTCGTAAAGTGTGTGGGCGCCTGGACCCCACGGACCTAGCGTTTCTACCGCAAAAGCATTATCTGCATTTGTTTTTTTTTCATTTTGTGGTGAAAAATGTAAGTCTTGTGAAAAAACATTAAAAAGTATTGACAATAAGAAAAAATTCATAAAAACTGGACAAGAGGCTGATTTATATCGCAAATGCACTAATAAGTTAATTTTTATCAATGACATTATGTGCGGTAAGTGTCGACTTTTGGTGTATAAACGTAAAGAAATAGCTTCTAGCAGCTCGGCACTTGGCGATGTTGGCTCTTTGTCTGTAAGCTCTGATGCTTCCAATTATAATGTATCCAAGGCCACACAGCCTTTATTGCGGGAGTCAGGTCAATCAAGAGAATTACTAAAAATATGCGGCTTTTGATAATCTTTAACGGAAAGTAAACAAATGAACTCTATATTTATGTAAATGAGTATGATGCCAGCAGTGGACGTCCTTTGGCTGATATGGTGGAGTATAGTAGAGTATGTCTGGTAAAAGAGTGTGCAGGTGAGGGAAGGGTGCGAGTAACTTTTTACTTCATAGCTTCTTGAGCCTGATCGTAAGTCCAGGGCACCCAGACCTCCCGTATTCGTACTTGAGCTTTGGCAATATGACAAAATTTTATGTCACAAACTTTTACGATGTGATTATACAGGGTTTTTTTATTGATTTCTGTTCCTTCTAGCATATAGCCTTGTATAGCCATAGAAACGACGTAGCATATGTGGTTTTTCAAAATTAATACTAATTTTTTGGTACTGGTATTAGGATCATTACGGGATTATTTATGCAGCTTATCTTTATGCATCGAACATCTTGTTAAGCCGGGGGGGGGGGGGGAATCCAAGGATGTAAAGTGTACTTTGAATTACTTATATTACAATATCGTTAACCTATTAAAAAACCTAAACTAATGGATCATACCGAATGAATTGTTGTAACAACGGGTTGTTGACCGAAATAGGACGATATTTTGCAAGGTAACACAATGTCGTAGTAATAAATTACATTATTTTTCTAAGGCAAACAATGTATTAGATTCCTGACCTATAAGCATGATATTATGATCCATGGGCAAAATTCGGCCAGCGTAGATTAGATTGGGGATAGACAGAGGCTACTTGGCACACAGCAATCTAAAGCTGATTGCCCTACACATCTACCGGATAACTTAGGCACCTACCTATGTATGTATACAGAACGTTGACTCAGGAGTGAATACTTGAGTTGAATCGAACCCGAGCCAATCAGTACCATGCATGGTATTGTTAGTATATATATACGAATATTTAGGTACACGTACATACAGCTAAATAAAAAAGTGTAGTTTTTTACGTGCTTGTGTATGTATGTCCTATTTTCTAATTACTGGCTGCAGCTGCGGTGTTCGCGGTGAATACTTAATCACGAACCTAGCGCCTCTATTAAAAAGCATGGGTATTTAAGACATAAATACTCGTGTTCATAATTTCTACTCTTTTCATTCGCGATATCAGTTGATTTTTCGTTCATTAAAGTACAAATTGGTCCATTATGCTGATCTTTTACTAGGCACCCCTGGTTGCTTCTTTGACGGCAGTAATCACAGTCAGTAAATGTTGCTTTTTGCGTGTATACATGCTTGCCTGCGTCTGTTCTAATAATATCTTAGTTCAATCATAAAACAGTGAAATGATGAACACTGTCTACCTACTTCTCAGAAGTATTTATGCTTTAGAAATATAATTTGCATTCGAATTCAACGTCAATGAATGATTCATAGAATATATAAATTCAGTTGTACCTGCTGCAAAAAATGGTCTCGCCGTATTCGTATTATGCTGGTACATATTTCCGAATGTACAAAATGTCAAAAGAACATGACTTGTTTCCAGACGGAAGTTTTCAGAAGCGTCTCAGTCTCTTACAGCATAAATCATGTGTTCTAAAGTATGTTATGAGTATAATTGTACTGTCAATATCTACAAGGTGCCCTGGGAGGAATCCGAATAATTTTATACCAGCGTATTCATTTACACAAGATAACGTAAAATGTCATATAATGGATGGTCAATCTGGCTGTCTTGTTGATAAAAAGGTAATGATACAGCCTCGGATTATTTATGGAGATAACCATGCTCGCGAGTTTCACACAAATGGCGCGCCAAGCGAATGCCTCCACCGTGTTCAATGCTGATTTTTGCGATATTTCCACCCCAGTTGCTTTATAACCATTGCTGTTCGAATACGAAGAATGAAAATATTTAAAATTAAACCCCCGGTGGTGTATACTATTCACTCGTTTGTCGGCCACTAATGTCCCCCTTAATTTTATAAACCAATCAGCATTGAATCATTCCGGTTGACGAACAATTTTCTTTCACTAATTTCACTATGCAAAAAATAACACCGTTAAGGTTGCCAGGTGCGGTTTATGTTTTTTTATCTAACTATGAAATGGAAGGATCTGGTTAAATCTCTGTTTAAATATAAGCCTGACTAGTGCCTATTTGGACCTGGCAAACAGCATGTTATATGGCAATAATATACATAGTCATGTATAGTTGGGACAGTGTGTTTCGGCTTTCTAAGTCATACCTAGAATTAGAAAAAAGTGTACTTGTTAAATACAACCAATCTTACCAATTCAATCAATCCTTACTATATTGTGAAATGTCAGTACTACCGGTCCTGTCAACAAACAATTTCTAAACATGGTGTTTTGGAATATTAGTCAACTCTTCGTCCTTTTATTGTTTTAAATGATTAATAATAATAATATTCACAATAAGCTTTCTGATATCGTTTTGGATGATTTTCGGCATATTTATTTATTTAGTTTTATAATCACGAAATATTTCGTCTTGTTGTAAGTTTGTTTACATCGAAGACATTCGATGACTTCTAACATCTGTTGTCAGAGAGTATGACTTGCCATTAAAATAAATTAGTACCACTAAAAATCCGCAACATGGCCAGGTCCAAATAGGCACTGGTCACTATACCTGGAACTGAATATGAATAATGCAAATGGAGTTTAACAAACAAGCTACAGGCAAATAGAGTCAAAACGATAGGTACATTGAAAACTGTAAAAATTGTAGGTCCTTAACTTTAAGTTTTACTTTAGGTAAAATAATGCAAATAATTTTTTTTTTTTTTTTATTTATTTTTTTAACTTTTTCCCTGTATTAGTGATAGTTGTAGATTTAAATCCATTTCGCTTTTAGTATGTTACTGTGTACGTCTCTGATTCTTTGTTACTCAATAAATATACTTCACTGATTAAAAAATATACAACAAGAACGGGAATATCGGTATTGGTAACCACAGAATATTGTTTTTATTCAATGTACAGATATATAAAGTCTAAATTCACCTTTACGTTGTACACCTATGTAGTATATACTTAAACGTAAATAAATGTGAAAAGAAATCATACGCATCACGGTATGATTTAAATAGCAATGTGTGGAATTGGTCTAAAGTTGAAATTGCTACGATTGCACTAAAGCTCTTGCGAATTTAAGCACGAACTCCGAATCGCGCATGCTAAGACGGGTCCGGCGCGACAGAATGCGTCAAACTATTTAAGCGATACGAATGGCGCTTGCTTATACTCTAAACAATATGACATTGGTGAGTGGATGTAGAAATTCCCTTTAATAAACGTCCCTATCTAATGTATGTCCTCCTCTCTGCTATTGCCAACGTTCTTGGCCTGACTATATCTACCTCGTAGGCATAGCACAACAATATATATTCCGCAGCACCCACTTCACTGATCTGTAAATAGCATGGTACCTATCTTACAAAACTGAGTTTTCAACTCGCTATTGTACCTACCTACTACAATGTGTGTATAGTATTCAATATTGTAATTTTGATTAAAGACATCGCCGATGAGTTATGATAATAGGAAAATGTAGTACTAACCTTTCTTCAAACCGTATGCTGGAACGGCTGATGTCACTCCATGCGCTCATGGACCGCCCGCGACCGCGGTGATAGGTGGCAGTGGCGGCGGTGGCGGTAGGTCGTCTCTCTAGTTCCACGTCAGGTGGGAAGTTGACCTTAGCGGAGCCCCTAGACGAGGGCCCCTCGGCGGATTCGCCGCCGCCCGAGAGCTCCATCTCAAAGGCAGTGTATTCAGGCGCGTCCTCTTGTTCGGCCTCGCTGCCGTCGCTCGCCGCTGAGAGCGCCTCGTAGCCGTACCCGGGGCGGGCGCCGCCGCCGGCCGCGCCGCCGCCCCCGCCGCGGCCGCATTCCGACCCCGCTGCTGACACTCTCGGCGATGCTTCTATTCGACTTAATGACGATGCTTTTACAGATTGTCCGCGAACAGTTGATGGCGAACCTCTTGCCGGAAAATGGTTTGAGTAACGTAATTTGCTATGGCGAAACGTGGTGCTGCCTTATCACTTCCCTTTGGATGAAGTTCAACTTTAAAACACCAACTATCAAATTGTTACACGATTATTTCCACTGCGTTTCACTTCAAGACTCGGAGTAGGCTAATGTCAAAAGCCAAGTTACTAATAATAGAAGTGTTGAATATATTACTGAAAATATTTTCTTACAACTGCATATTATGCAGAACAACAATAAGACTGCAAAGCTTTACACACACGTTCGTAAGAACTGTCATCGCGTATTTCGTCGCTTTCGATCCGCAGCTGTAGCTAGCACAAAGCTTACTGTAACAGTGTGAAGAAAGTAAAAAAACGTCAATCGTGTAGCGAAGCCGAGCATAGCCTGAGTAGCCCGTATTCGACTACTAGTGACCTTTGTGGCGCGGAGCGCTGACAAGTTTTGTTAATGGGAGGTTACCAAACAACAAAATTGTATAGATACTACTTAGGTTTCATACATAAAATTGTTGAAGCGAAGTGAGCAGCGGTTGGTGAGTGGACCCGCGTGAAGTGCGGGCGAGCGGCGGGCGGGGCGGCGGATCGATCGCCCCTTACGCCCCTTCGCCTCGCGCTCAACTACCCGCGCTGCCACCACCGTGGCGCTCTAAATCTCTAATCTCCCCTGTCATACATATTTAATTAATACTGTGCCACAATGTTGCATGTCCTCATGGACTTACTTCGACATTCAAAGTTGTAACATTCTTGAAACGTCCTATAACAGATATGTAAGTAGTAAGTACACTATCGACAAAGTAACGTCATAGCCATGCGCAAACTGTTTCTTACAAAGGTTGATATAAAGTTAAATTCTTTAGCCTCATTCGCGATGTGTATGACTGACCGCAGGCGAACCGCAATTGATAGTGGGAGTATTTTATCTTAAATAATTGGAAATCTTGTTTTTGTTTGAAATCAAATCCACGAGGAACATTATTTATTCTGGTGGCGAAACAGAGTGGCCCTATTATCCATACATTATCAGGTGTCCGTCCACTATGTGATGTGTGTGTGTGGTGTGAAAACCATCACTTCAAATGTACAACAATGATAAAGGTTTCATTTTTATTTATCAATGATCATTGATCACGTAAGGCATACCTACTGCTCGATACCGACCTTATTAGTAGTATGACACTTTCAATTCACTATACTTATCGCGGCCAGACATGAACCCTATGACACTGACAGTGATATTTCTGATAGTGTTGTGCAAGTTTCGATACTTCTATTTTTCGCCCATCTTATTCTGTTACAAAATTAGTAGATTATGTCGACACCATGTTGACATGTAACTTAAAGTAGTAACAAATCTACTATATTTCCAAAATGGTGGCATGTACTTTTTCTTTACTTTAGTTTAGTATACGAAGAGTTACGTAACAGTAAGACAATTTTTAAAAAATTTACCATGTCAACACAGTTACTATACCCGGCGCGGCCAGACATGAGTCCTATGACACTGACTAAGTTGTACACTAGTCACAATATATACATAACTAGTTACCCGCGCGGCTTCGCCGCGTCGATGTACTACAAAGAATGCAAGCGAAGCCACGGGATAGAATATGCGTATTCGGAAGGTCGATTACAAAGTTGATTTAAAAACATTCGTGCTTGATCATCACGGCTAGTCGTCAAATTTACAGTAAATGTCAGCCTTATTTCAAGAAATAAGATCTACCTACTAACTATGAGAATTTCTATGAAAAATATGCATCTTAGCAACTTCAGTCAATTTGGCCATCTGATAATAATCAGATAATTTTAGTGTTTTGAATGAGTGTGCGTTGATTATTACAGTGTAATGGTGCGTAGTAATAGGACAATATTTTGTATGTGTGGTTTTTAATGTGTGTGTTACCTCCCCCAATTTACTAAATATTTTGTTCGGTAATGTGCGCTGATGGCGTCTCTTGTCTAAATAAGGCTCTAATAAGGTACGCAAAATCAGAGTATCCCAGAGAAGACGTCTAATAATAATACCGTTAGCGAGCGATATGATCATATCATATACTTACTAAATTGAATAAGAGCGACTGTGAGGGATATATCATTTGTTGTCTTTGTCATAGTTCCGCAATTAAGAATGTTCTGTGATATGACTCCTATCCTACCCTCCCTTAGAGTACCCCTGAGAAATTTACAAAAAAAAACTACCACTACCGAGGTCATGTACTAAATGGAATAAGAGCGACAGAGAGAGATACATCATTTGTAGTCTTTGTCATAGTTCCACTTTTTTATTTGGCTCATTATCATGTCCACGTCATACCCGCCCAAATTAAAGAGGTTGTTTATGATAAGGCGCCAGCCGTTTAAGACAAATTCTCAATTTAGGTGGGTAAGAGCTTTTCCGTCTCCCTTGGTGGAACTCGTACTCGTGTTGGATCTCTTTAGAAATGCTCTAAGTATCCTCATAACCTATTCTATCTAATCTAGAAAAAAAAACAATGCATGCGACATTGGCAATATTGGTATTAACATTTGATGCCGGAACCACGCAATGGGCCATTATGGGCCAACGTATAGGTCACAGTTATGCATTAAAGGCCAGCGCTTTCCATCAGGTGAGACTAAGGCCAATCGCCAGTCAGTCAATCATAAAAAAACATATTTGCATCTCGTTCCACCGCATAACTGCGTCTTGTACGTGGCCCATCGTGTGGTTTTGGCATGACAGTTGTGAGGTCTATTTGTATAACACTTGCTTATTGGTATGATAGAGAAGGAAATATAATGAACTTCGATCTTCGGGTGTTTCGGGTAGACCCCCTGAAAACCGGCACTGATACAGTATAATTTTAACTTTTAATTGAACATGTTACCAATAGTGGTAATCATATTCATCCTTTCAATGTACCTACGCCCTTTTACAACGTGGCAGTTTAACGTGACCATTATCCCCCTTATTTTGGACATGTTAACTGAAACGTAACAAAGAGTAATACATGTCCTCTAACTTTTCGAGTATTATTAACCTTTTCGACGCTAACAACGTACCTATATTGCGCACCAACGGTCCGAAGCCAACGACGTATATATCCGTCATGGCCTCTAATGAGATATCAACCTACATGCATTTCTATAGGGTTCAACTTTGCGTTTGACACCCTCAGACAAACATTGATGAATAGCAAATTAACCCCTTGAACGCTATACTTTATGAACGGCAGTGACACTTACACGTCAACTAAAGAACGAAGGTGATTTTGACAACGTACGTTATAACTCCCATGTTGTCGACAATTAAAGGGTTTAATTATTTTTCTGACGTCTTAATTTTGTTAAAGTATTTAACCTTTTAAGCGCACTATCAATAGAAATGCATCTAGGTTGATATCGCATTGGACGCGTTCACCATGACGGATATATTCGCGTCGTTTTGTCGAATCAATGGTGCTCATATACGTCGAATACGTTATTGTCGTCCAAAACGTTTATTAGTGCAACATTGTTTTCTCGTCGGTTTGATCTGAATCCACCAATAAGTAACGTCTACTGATTGAACTTCTTTGCTTATGATCACCCTACTGGTATGGCAATAGGTGGAAGAGAGACACACTTAGACAAAGCTAGCCTCTTCTCTTTCAAAATGTTCCGCAGCTTATCTATGATTAACTCAGAAACAGTTCTGTAACTCACAACGTAAAGTTTAATTTGGTTTGTCATTGTTTTGGCAGATATCAATATCAGTCAAAATATACGGAACGTATATTTGAAACGTCATTGGTTTGTATATCAACTTCTTTGAAGTATAAACCATGCCAATTTAATATTGACATAATTAGAGCACAATAAAAAAAAAGTTTACACAATACGTCTGTCATTTATGTAAATTGTAAATACTTAGACCGAATATTATGTATTGTCTTGTAAACAAATTAGTAATTTTACTTTCGTTTATTGTTAATATTATTGAGTATTTCTCGACTCAAAAGTTTTATATTGTAATGCTGTACCAGATATTTCTTACAGAAACATTTTAGTTCATATTTAATTTTATGTCATCCGGAATCATACCATAGCCAGTTCCCAAGTCACGTGTTAACCAAGCTAAAATTTGACACCTCGTACAATTCTACCAAGGTAAGCTGACCCCTCGCTTGTATGCGGCGTCATCGAACACTATTTTGAGGCTTATATTTGTCGGGGCATCCAGGATTTTTCGTAAATATCATTTTATTAATTTTCCAGGACAGAAAAAAAAAACTAAGACCTTATTGCACATCTGCAGGATGAGACGAATCCTATGGTATATAATTTATCAAAATCGGTCCATAACTGTAGATCTGATGGGCATTATAAAGATCGGCTTCGAGTAATATATATATAGATAGATAGATATGTATAAAATGTTTCGACGCAAATGTTTAAGTAATATGTTGACACAATGACTACACTTAATTACTAAAAGTAAGTGTGTAACCTGTTACTACACATAGATACCAATCCCAACACAGAACACAGTCGCAGTGCATCGTAACAGTTACGAAACAAAATCAACTTGTAACTACTTACAAAAATCTGCAACCGAAAATGGCTGTAAGGGCTGATACTTATACAACCTAATATTAAATAAAACAAAAACTGGTGTCCCTAGAAATATCTATAATTTGAGTGAAATTAAAACAATTTGGATTTTTTTTAACATTCAGCACCTATAAGCAATTTACGTCACGCTCGACGAATGTAAGAATAAAAATTCCATCTTCTTTATTTTATAATCGCAGACTACTTAAATGATTATATATCGGAAACTGAAAGCGTACTACTATGTTAATGTATTTTGTACACTCGTTTCCATGGTTGACATTTGTTTATCGATACTTCCAAACGATGTAAGTTTTGCAGGACGTAAAAGTAAAGTCTGATCGAGATAATTTCTTGTAAATGTTAAGAATTGTTATAATTCCAACGGAATATCATTGTAATAGCATATTTCTACCTAAAATTAATAAATGTCATTTTTAGACGCCTCCAATTCGATTCTAATGTAACGGTGACGCCACTACAAGATTGTGTCGTGGGAATAACTGTCGGTGTCATAGGGTTCATGTCTGGCCGCGATACGTATAAGGGAGGTATTCCACTCATCCAATATCTTTGTCCAATATACATTTGATCAAAGAAATTGGATGATTTCATCCAACTTGGATGGGACCCCGACATTTGATCAAAGATTCCGATGACAGTTAAATCAATATGGCTACGCATGAAAAAAAATCTTGGACAAAGATATTGGATGAGTGGAATGGGCCGCTGTCAAAGAACTTTGATCAAAGATTTGACAAAGATATTGGACGAGTGGAATACCACCCTAAGACAAGAGCCGGGCTACACTGTTGCGTTGCGTTGAATAGATTCCCACGATGTCGTCATCCTGATTCTATTCATAAACGCAACGCAACGCAGCAGTGTGGGCCGGCTCTTAGGTGAGTCGACTTGATTCGAATACCGGACAAAATGGTCTGAGGTTAATTTAAATAAAATTTAATTGCCCAATATGTGGGCTTTTACGGTTCTGTACCTCAAAAGGAAAAAGCTGAACCTTTATAGGATCAATCCATCAAATATTTTTGTTTTTTGTAATATATATCACGTTTTGGTACATCTGTAAGTGATATATATATATTTTGTAAATAAATAAATACAAAAAATAAAAAAATCTATTCGTCTGTCACAAAGAATTTGCTCCAAAACTACTAGACCGATAAGTTAAGTTGTATACATTTCTGGACCCTATTTCAATGGAATCAGGTCGAAATATCGGTGCTCTTTTTTTTAATAATAATATTGGGGGACAATCTTACACAAATCCCCTTCGGACCCGTGGCTCCCCTGGTAAACCCCCTGGGGGAGACATCAGGAATCTTTAGTACCGATGTCTCCCCTTGCTTGGGGAGACATCGGTACTGGGTTTTGAATTATACTTGAAGTACTCGTGTATCCCCTGTCACATATGACTTACACCATATAAAAAATAAAACGATTTTGAAGTATTTTAGACCAGCGCTGGCTGAAATGCCAGCTTCATGCTGAGTTAGGACCAGTTTGTGTAATTTTTAGTTTTAGTTTTATTTCTCTGTTCCTGTTTGTTTTTTAAGTGCCGCGAAGTACCCCACATATATTTAACCATTGAAAAAGCTCTCAATCGACAGCCGCGTAAAATGGGCATGGCAGAGTTAGACTGACTCATTACTATACGCACACAAAGTCTCGGAGACTCGTCATCGTGGATCATCTCACATACAATTAACGGTATCGTAGTGTTCGAGTCTCCATTTAAATATATGTGAGATACTTCGCGGCACTTAAAAAACAAACAGGAACAGAGAAATAAAACAAAAACATCATCGACCTAGTCCCAAACTAAGCAAAGCTTGTACTATGGGTACTAGACGACGATATACATACTTATATAGATAAATACATACTTAAATACATAGAAAACATCCAAGACCCAAGAACAAATATCCGTGAAAAATGCACAAATAAATGCCCTGGCCGGGATTCGAACCCGGGACCTCTAACTTCGGAGGCAGAGTCACTACCAACTAGGCTAAACAGGTAGTGACTGTACAGTACTGTACAGTGACTGTAGGTCGGTGACCCAAAGACGGACATGTTACGTAATTAAATGAAACTAGCTTTTGCCCACGGCTCGCACGCGCAGTTCAATAAACTGTAGCCTATGTTGTTGTTGTTTAAAAGGACATGATGATGTCCTGACCGATTACGGCCTCAGTGGCTGTGTATCCTAGATTGGATCTCAACTTAAACTTATGCACTACTACGTAGAGTGTTGCTGTTCTACTCTTTCGTGCGCACTTAAGTGGCTTATGTATCCGATCATCTTTGAAAAGGTACGTGCACACTGTGAGCAGGTTAACACCCCGCCAACGTAATTGTAACATATGGGTGCTGGTGGACGCGCCTTGAAAAGGACATAGCAAGTTTACAATAACTAAACACAACTTACACAATTGAATTTCAAAATACCATAAAATTACTTTTCGTATCTTATGATACGATAAATCTTTGTATGAATACTCGAACCTACATACTTTAAAAATAATACATTCTCCATATAAAAATTCAAGCTACAAAGGTTCCTTAGAGAAGGAGGACCTCTGACGGGTTCATATCTATTTAACCCGACGAATTTGCAAAAACGCTGAAATTAGTTATATCTAACATCTACATGAGGAATGTGTATCCTCCTTATATACTCCTTAATAAAGAATTAGATGTTTGCATACAAACTTTCAATCCAAAATTTTACCCCTTTAAGGAGTGAATTTCGAAATCCTGTGAAAGGACTTTTCATATCTTTATTTACTTTTTATAATCTCACGACGTCCGAACAACATTTCAACCCCTATTTAACCCACTTATACGATGAATTTCCAAAAACGCTGAAATTAGTTTTGTATAAAGAATATTAAGGACATACACCCGGGTCCACCAAAGAATATTAGATCCCATCAAAAACATAAATGTGAAAATGGGAGCCAAGTTCAATATTAAGAATATGCAATGCTTGGTTGTCGTCTTCGCCGACGTAAGAATTGAGATCGAAATGGGTGCCAAGTTCCGTAGATTCTCTGAAATGGTGCCAAGTCCGGCACCATACATACATTGTTTACAGTAAAAGTAATTTACTGCGGCTTAATGAATTTTGAGCTTTAACATGGCAGTTTACTTAAATATCCAACAGATTTTATGGTATTATAACATACTGCATAGAAAACTGCCAAGTTAAGGCTCAAAATGCATTTAGCCACAGTAAATTAGTTTGACTGTAAACAATGTAGTGCCGGCCTTGGCACCATTTCAGAGAATCTACGGAACTTGGCACCCATTTAGATCTCAATTCTTTTGTCGGTGAAGACGACAACCAAGCATCGCATTTTCTTAATATTGAACTTGGCTCCCATTTTCACATTTATGTTTTGGATGGGATATCATTACTTTTTGTCAATTTTCGCCAAATGGTGCTTTTTAAGAGCGAATGCACGAGTTACTATACAAAATACCCAAATCGCAATAGATGCACCTCAAATATTTGAAGAGTTCCCTCGATTTCTCCTCGATTTCTTCATTCCACCCTATGATTAGATTCCTACCTAATAACCATGGAACTACCCCTGAAGTATACCGTCTCAAACACAAACAGAATTTTCTGAATCGGTTAATAAATGACTGAGTTCTGAGGTAACTAGCATAAATAATAATAACAATAAAACTAATAAAAAAATACTGTTTTCTATTTTTTTCTGGTTACACACACAATTACAAAGCTGCATTCCAAATTTCAGCTTTCTAGGTCATCTGGAAGTGGGTTAGGTTTTTGATTACTAGTCAGTCAGTCAGTCAGACAGTGGTAAAAAAGGCGTTTTTTGGAATTTAATATCTCATACATTATTAAACCTATATTTATGAAATTTGGGGTTCTAGTTGTTCTAATGGATCTTAATACATTTACCAAATTTCATTTTTTTATGTTAGATAGATTTGGAGTTATTGGGGGGTCAAAAGTGGCTCCAAACGGTTCGTGTAATATAACACACGGCTGCTGCCCGCCAGTTCCTGGGGTGAACTTGGCTGAACACGCTGGCGCGTGACTAGATTTCTTATTCAACGAATTAGGTACATGTTTTCCATACAAACTTTCAACCCCAATTTCACGCGTTAAGGGCGTAAATTTAGAAATCCCATGAAAGTACTTTTCATACCTTTAGATGAAGCGCCTTAGTAAAAAATCTTACACTTTTACTTTATAACTCATACTATCATTCAAATATTCAACCACAAATTAACCCCCTTAGGAAAAGAATTTCTAAAATTTCCTTCTTAGTGATTACTTACGTCATATAAACAGCCTGCTGTGAAAAATTCAGCTTTCTAGGTCAAACGGTTAGGGCTGGGCGTTGATTTCAGTCAGGAATTTGCACTCCTATTTAACCCGGTTAGGGGTGGGTTTTTCCAAAACTCTAAAATTACTTTTCTTGTATTATAATTTCTTTTCTTAAAACTTCTCTAATAACACCTATCTAGTCTTGTGCTTAGAAATAAAGAATTTATTATTATTATCCGATTTCTTTACATTTCTTAGTATTTTAGAAAATACTGGTGTAATGAGAAGTACAGGCCAAACCATTTATATTAAGTATATACCTCGTGTGTTCATAAGTTTTAAGACAAATATTTTTTTGAATAAATTAATCATAGAAAATATTTCTGTCAAGCTTATTATTTTCATTGAATCACTGTACTGTAGCTGATAAAAGTAAATAGAGTTTATGTAAATTGGATTTCAATATTTATGATTTAAGCCTTTAAATGCGGTGGTCTCTCTTAGGTCCCGGCACGAAACGAAAAACGCCGTTTTCACTGACTAGTTATTGTCTATGGTGGAAAGAAATTTAAGGCAACGGAACGACAAATTGTACATCAAAATGTCGATAGATGTTCCAACTACTGCACAGAGAGTACTGTAACCTTATCACCCTACGATGTTCACGATAAGGGCGATTATTACGTATGAGGTAGCCTTTTCTTTCAATTTTGAATACTAGATGCTCAAACTATGCCTTAAAATTATCCATTTACCAGATGGACTATTGGAATCACTTGTTAAAGTTTATTCATCAAAATAATTGGTTTTTTGACATAGTTTTTTGAGAACACCGTAACATAATTTTCATACGAAAACTGCTAAAAGAGAAATGTATGTATTTTATCAGTCAATAGAAGTAACTTTCTTCAAGCCTGACTCTAAATACTCCTGATTAGTCTTTTTGGACAAAATTACCTTTTATGAACACACAATTTAGAGAAAGAAAGAAAGAAAATAATTTATTGCAAGCCAAAATTACACCACATCAAAACCTTAACAGAAAATCTTTAATCTTAAATCTACTTAAATAGAACTAAAGCTGTAACAAGAATACAAAAGAAAAAAAACACTACCAGATAGTGGTGGTGCTATAGAGGCCGCAAGTGGACACCACTCAGCATAATGCTCTGGCATCAAGCAATGCCACAGCGCTGGTCTTCCGTGGAGCCCAGGGCTGTAAGGTAGTTCAAAACAGCTAAATGTTACGAACGTCGGACTACATAAATACATAATACAAAATAGATCTGACTTATTTTAAGTTATCTTCATGTCCGTGAATGGCTAACGGATTCTAAGAGATGATATATATGATAAGATGATAGTGTACACATACATAATGTTAACCTTTAGGCTAGTTATTATATAGGTTAGTTAGGTACCTACTATAATTTAATCGCGGCGTTTAGAGCTAAAAACCTGCCGTAAATACTACTCAAAAATAGTTACTCACAAATGAGCCACTGGAAGAGAAGCAAGAGAATTCCTGATGAAAACTTTCGTGTCTCGCGGGGTCATTATCTAGGTGTAGCCGACGCAATAAGTAGCATCTAACATAAAATATTGGAACGCAGTTTAAATAAATACCGCACGCTGCGCGTCCGGAAAAACCCACTTTTTGGCCAAGTGGTGTCGTAAAATTGTGTACAAAACACGGGTCGTAAAACAGAAAGCCCTCTCTCGCATATTTATGATTATGACCCTCGCCTGCGGCTCCGGCCCCAAACATCTGCGATATCGGCCGTTCTTTGTTTTACAACCATTGTATCGTAATGTACTATTACAGTATATATGGTGCTACTTTACCGCACGAGTGCGGTAATCAGCAGATTACGTGCATATGTCGAAACTTTAAAAAGCCATATACAAAATAAGGGTTCCATCAAAGTATTTTGATATCGTTTAAAAACCGAAATGACAGAATAGAGGCATTGAAGCATGACTTTTGAAAATATAAAAGTAGAATTATTTATGGTAATTATTATACAATTGGGGCCCTGTAACTGGAGCAAATATTTAAAAGGGCGCTTCCTTAGAGCATCTGCAGTATAGTAATGACAGTTTCATACATTTTCCGCGCCAACTCTTGTGAATCGACCTATAACTCAGTGTCATAATAATTTCAAATTCAAATTCAAACATTTATTTGTCCAACATAGGTCTAATCTAAGGTGTTACATTTTGATTCTGTATCACTACGTGGTGCCTTGGGGCATACAAATATTTTTGTGACATGCATTTGCATGCAGCATGCTATATAAACTCATGATGTCTTCTATCTAACATATAGTCTTCGATTCTTACAAATCTAAGTATACTGTACTGGAAAATTGAAGTCAAATAATTGTATCCTAATATTCATTCAGTCGATCCGTTAAAAATTCTTGTATCGAATAATAAGCTTTACCTATCAGAAACACTTTTAAGAGATTAAAATCAAGTTCATTTTCTGTTTTTCCAACAATATTCTGTGGTAGTTTGTTGTAGATTTTGTGGGCCATTCCAAGTATGCTTTTTTTGTAATAAAGCTGTATTACTTGACATCGCCTTTAATTTGTTCTGGAGGCGTGCACATTTATATTTTTTGCCAAATAAGCTACGGTTATAGGTCACAAAATTTACTACTTCGTAAATATACAAACAAGGCAATGTAAGATTTTTTAACCTAATGAAATGAGGTTTACATGAATCGTTCTGTTTGATGCCACAGACCGACCTCAAACACTTTTTTTGGGCTTTAAATGCATTTTCTTTATTCGTGGAATTTCCCCAAAAGAGGATACCATACCTTAGAGTTGATGTGACATATGCATGGTAAGCCGTTAGTACCGATGCCTGGTTCGATATTTTCCTGAGATTGTATAAGGCGTATGAATATTTGCTTAGTTTCTTACATATAATGTCAATTTGGTTTTTCCACGTCAACTTATTATCTAGCCCTAGGAATTTGGTTACATCGGATTCATTTACTTTATATCCCTTATAAACTATACTTAAACTATTTGGCTGTAATCTTTGTCTACATGTCATAATATTTGTCTTATCCAGATTAATTTTTAAGTTATTTATTGTCAACCAATGTATAATTTTATCTAATGTGTTATTTATGTCCATTTCATATGATTCTATATTTTGGGATGTAAAAATGACTGTGCTGTCATCAGCGAATAGTACCATCGGGTAATCAACAGCCGTTGGTAGATCATTGATATAAATTAAAAATAATAACGGTCCCAATACACTTCCCTGAGGGACTCCGTAGCGAATTTCTCTAAAACCAGATAAATAATTTAATTCAGATCTTGTTCTTAAAGACATTTTTTATGTGTGTCATCTGCTGTCGATTACTTATGTAGGATTAAATTAAATTAAAAGCGTCGCCTCGTATTCTATAGGCATACATTTTGTCCAGAAGAATATCATGGTCTACAAAATCAAATGCTTTGGACATGTCCATGTACAAAGCGCACACAGGAATTTTCCTGTCCATATTGGTAATTACAGTCTGCAGCAAATCAAATATAGCCATATTTATTGACTCTTCCTTTCGAAATCCTTTCTGCTCTTTTGCAAATAGGTTAAGATTTTCAAAATATGTATATAAACTATTATGTATAACTTTCTCAATAATTTTAGAAAAAAATGAGATTAAAGCTATTGGCCTGTAATTAGTCATGTTATTCTTATCATCTTTTTTGTAAATGGGTCTCACTACAGAAATCTTAAGTCTGTTGGGAAATATGCCGTATTCTATGCACATGTTAACAATATAGCTCAGTAAAGGCGAAATTATATGTGACACTTTTTTTATAACTTTAGTGTGAATTCCATCAAAGCCAACACTATTTGTATTCCTAAGAGAATTTATTACTAATTTTATGTCATCTGGATTTGTAGGGTTCATGAATATTGAATTACTATTACCTGTTATTGTGTTTATTATATTGTGGTTTTTGTTTTTACTGCATTGATTTATTCCGTACGCTTGGTCAATAAAATAGTTATTAAAGGCTTCGGCAATAAGCTTGGGGTGTGTTATATTTTTACCATTATATGTAATGCTCTCAATACTTTCTACAGGGTATCTAGCCTTAGAATTATTAATAATTTTCCAAGTAGCTTTTGTATTATTCACGGAGTTTTTTATGTAATGATCATTTTGTGCCTTTTGTGCAACTACGGAACCCTACACTGAGCATGGCCCGACATGCTCTTGGCCGATTTTATTTTCATTGGCTGCAACGACGGTAACGTTATATTTTGTTTTATATATAATTATCATTGTAGACTTACCTATACCCTGAATAAGAAAAAAGTGTACTTGTTAAATCCAACCAATTTTACCAATTTCAATCAATACTTACTACAATATGAAATGTCAGTACTACCAGTCATGTCAACACCCAATTTCAAAACATTGTGTATTGGAATATTAAGTCAATCCTTCGTCCTTTTATTGTTGTATATAATTAATTATATTCACAATAAGCTTTATGACATCGTTAATGGATGATTTTCGGTATATTTATTTTTACAACACGAAATATTTCGACTGATGTAAGTTTTTTTTTTTTTTTAAATTTAATTATGGCAATTGTCCTAGACATTTTTGCCAGCATCACGTCAGTGAGATTAACGAGAGAAAGGGAACGAAAAATAAGAGGGAAATGCGGAGACGATTTGACCAGGTTTTGCTGATAGATAAATAGAATTATATATAGGAAATAGAGAAATGGCTAAATGGGACTACAAAGTTATAATAAGGTAATTAACTACATAAAATGAAGGAAAGGGCTAAAGTTTAAATTTATTAAAGGAAAGGAAATTTGAGATGAGCCGGAAAACAGCAGGATTCGGAAACAAGAGGGAAAGCACGTGGGTAGGAAGAGGGATTTCCTGGTAAATCAAACCTGCGTATAGATTAGAGCGGTCCAGACGAGGGCAACTCAAAATCAAGTGATTTAAGTTGCCCTCGTCCAAGCCACACTCACATAGGGAAGAGTCCCGGATTCGGAGCCACCTCAAATGGACGTGAGTACTGCAGTGGCCCAGCCTCATGCGGATAATAGATGAGGTTGCCAGTTTACTTAACAGAATTCTAGAAAACCAGACTTTCAGGGGTAATTCGGGTTGGACCTTGGCATAGCTTGAGCCCGTCTGTTTGCTGCTAGACCGCCACCGAGAGTTCCACTTTTTCCTTAAGATTAACTGAGGAAGAGAAAGAAGGTCGTGGCAACAGATTCTAAAGGGGACTTTATCTCCGCAAGAAACTGCTTGTTTCGCCAAACAATCAGCCTTTTCGTTTCCGACAATACCCGAGTGGCTCGGTATCCAAGCTAAGACAATCTCAAGTCCTCTGGAGTAGCATTGACTAACAGCTTCTTTTATTTTCAATATTAAAGGATTATGAAGTTTAGAAGTGAAAGGGTTAGCTAAAATTGATTCTAATGCACTACGGGAGTCGGAAAAGACAATAGAACGGCGTAGTCCAGCCAATATAATATACTCAACACTTTTTAGAATACCCAGGCACTCCCCTGAAAAAACAGAAGATTCCGGAGGGCATTTTACCTTTTGGACAATTTGAAACTGTGAGTGATAGGTTCCCACTCCCACACAGCCCACAGGGGATAACTTTGAGGCATCAGAGTATAGGGTATGCCACCCAGCCCAGTCCTTTGCAAGAAGGCCACGTGAATATTCTTTTGCGGAGATGTCACCTTTCATAATATCGAAATCAAGAATGACGCGGGGTTGGAGGATAGTTACAAAGTAGGGAAATTCAAACATGGGGAGATTAGGAGAGTGAAAAGTGGGATCTTTAATACTTTTGAACCTGCGGAAACTAGTTACTAAACAAGGGGGAGACTTATTAGCCCAATAAGGAGACTTGTTAAAGTAATCGTCCAGTAGCACGACTTTAGGGAAGATGGGATGAGTAGAATATTGGAAAGTGCGAAACAGATAGCGGTCAGACAGATACTGACGGCGAAGATCAAGCGGAGGGTCCAGGCATTCCACCTGGAGAGCGTTAATAGGGCTAGTTGTCATAGCTCCAGCAATTATACGTAACGCTTTAGATTGGATTCGATCAAGATGATGCAAACCTTCTACAGAGGCAGGCTCCAACAAAAAGGTTCCGTAATCCAGGACGCTTCTAATAATGGCATTGTAGACCATTTTAAGGGCAAAGGGATGAGCACCCCACCACACTCCCGCCAAACACCTTAGAATGTTAAGATTCTTTTCACACTTTTCTCCTACGTATTGGCAGTGTGGAAGACCAGAAAGTTTAGAGTCTAACACTAAGCCTAAAAATTTAAAATGCTGTTTTAAGGGGATTACTTGACCTTTTAAAGTGACAGAGAGATTTGGAATGGTCTGTTTCCTAGAAAAGACGACAATGTTACTTTTGGAGGGAGACAGCTCAAAACCATGATGGCCTAGCCAACCATCTAACGAGTCCAAAGATTGGGAAACTAGATCCGCTGCCTTCAAAATATTAGTATCAGTGGAATACAGCAAAATATCATCTGCATATTGGAGGATACTCGAGTGACCTTTGGCAGACTCAAGATCAGCAGAATAGATATTGAAGAGAAGGGGGCTAAGAACGGACCCTTGTGGAAGCCCTTTCCAAATTTGTCTAGACGGACATATTGCCCTATCATTACCCCGGAATGAGATGTGACGTTCAGAAAGTAACTTAAGTGTGAGCTACGACAGTCTGGGAGGGACTTTAAGACGACGAAGTTTTTCCCAGAGGATTGGGAGCTGGACGTTGTCGTAGGCAGCTTTAACATCCAGGAAAGCAGCAACAATAGATTTCTTCAGGGAGAAGGCTATGCGAATATCCGAGGTAAACATTCCGAGGCTATCCATAGTACTTTTACCTTTCCGGAAGCCAAATTGAGTATCAGACAATAAATTACGGCTTTCGACAAACCACTCAATCCTGTTTTTTAAGAGATGTTCTAAAATTTTTAGGAGAGTGGAAGAGAGAGCAATCGGACGGTAGGAACAAGGATCAGAAGGGTTTTTATTAGGTTTAAGGATAGGGATAATTAATTGAGCTTTCCAGGCTTGCGGGACAGAACCGGAAATGAAAATGTTATTGAGGAGAGCCAGAAAGTAAGAAAGAAAGAAATCATTAGCGTTAGAGAGGAAAGAGTAGGGGATACCGTCGATACCTGGGGCAGAGTCTGAGACTGAACTAAGGACCAGTTTTAATTCTACCATCGTGAACGGCGAATCAAGGGGATCGGGAGACGAAGAACAATATCCAATATCAACTTCCAGTCTGCCAGGGACATACTGCGGAGCAAGAGTGTCCATGAATGAATCTGCCCACTCTCCACCCGAGGGATGAGACCTAGTAGAAACCCGTTCGCTACCTCTAAATCTCCTTATGTTCCTCCAGAGAAAACGGGCAGGAGTAGAAGGAGATATGGAGGAACAAAAGGATTTCCAGCTATCCCGTTTCTTTGATTGGAGAAGGCGTTTGGTTTCCGCCATTGATTTACTTAACTCAGTGAATTTTGCTTGACAAATGTCGAAGCGGTACTTGTATTCTGCCCGCTTCCTGTTTTTAACGGCCAGAGTACATTGTGAGTCCCACCAGGGAGGGGAGGGGATTTTCCCGGAAACAGCATTTTTAGTTGGGAATACCTTCTCGCAACAAAGATTTATGACTCTTGAAAATTCTTTTGCACAGTAATTAATATCCTCCGTTGATAAGAGAGGCAACAGTGACTCCGATTCACTCATAATTTTTTGGAACTCCGCCCAGTCAGCATTATGTAGATTAAATTTTAGGAGTGGGGAATTAGGAGTGGCTTTTTCACGGGAAAAGAGAGGGAATTCAATCAGTATAGGGAAGTGGTCGCTACCAAAAGAGGAGTCGAGTGTATTCCAGGTCACCTGAGATGCCAAGCAGGGGGAGCATAACGAGAGGTCAACCACACTAGAAATCTCGTTAGGCCTCGAACGCCTAGTAGGACACCCTGTGTTAAGAATGCATAGGTTAAGGGAATGCATTAGCTCCAGCCACACTTCACCTAAAGGATCCGTTTTCCCAGAGCCCCAAACGTGGTGATGACAGTTGAAGTCTCCCAGGATAAAAAGAGGGAGAGGAAGAGATTCTAAGATAGAAGAGAGCTGTAAAAGAATGGGTTTAGTTGTATGAGCAATATAGAGGGAGACAAAAGTGTAATTATTCACACGGGCAGCAACGATGTGAAAGTTCTCAGGGGAGGGGATCGTGATTTTATTAAAAGAGCAACCTTCTTTAATTAACAACGCACAACCAGCATACCCATCTACTCTTACATCCAGTAAACAGGTAAAACCTGGTAGACGGAAGTTATAATCAGGTCTAAGCCAGATCTCTGAAAGAGCAAGAATAAAAGGATTGTATTTGTTAGTTAGGTAAATTAAATCGGATTTTTTATTTACGATACTCCTACAGTTCCATTGCAGAATTGACTGTGCCATTGTTAATGGGATTGATAAGAGAGGAGAGAAGAGGGGCAACGTGGGACAACAAATCATTATTGGGGGCCGAGAGCACTTTAGACAGGAATGAGAAAACTTTAACAAGAATCGCCACCACGTCTTCGGTGGGCGCAGACTTATGTGGGTTATTCAGGGCAGTTCCGTTGGCAAACTGGGGAGAAGGCTCACTAATAAGGCCCATATGCGCTGCCCTATCGTAGCCAGCTCGGGGAGGAGGAGGAGAACGGGCTTTAGAAAAAACTGTCTTTCTGTAAGAACTGCCTTTAATCCCTGAGGACGAAGAAGCTACTACATTTGCGAAAGACTTCCCAGAGATTGGTTGAAGCTTATCAGTTTCCGCGTATGAGATGTTATTTTCAGCCATTGACTTTTTGATATTACATTGGCGAGTAAATTCCGGGCAGGACTTGCTTTTAGCCGAGTGCCCCTCCTCGCCTTTGCAGTTAATACACTTGAGAATTTCCACATTGCAAACGTCACCAAAATGTTCTCCAGCACAACGGAAGCAGCGGGGAGTCGAGCGGCATTTGTCCTTGGTGTGCCCAAACCTGCAGCAATTAAAGCATTGCACAGTGGGAAAAGTGTAAACTTCTACTTTTAGAGCATTATAACATGCGAATACTCTTGATGGGAGCACATCGAAAGTTACCACAACAGTCTCGGAAGGAATCCACTTGTATGAGCCATCTGTGGAGTCGGTTTTTTTTAAATTCAGTTGTCTGGCCTTGATTACACGCCCACACCCTTCTGGAACTTTCAAATACAAAATGATATCCTCCGGGGACCAGCTGGTCGGGATGCCCCTTACCAGACCCAACCTGGTGACGTTAAAAGAGGGAATAGAAGCCTTTAGTTTCTTATTTGCTACGGTTGAAGACTGTAGAAACTCATTAGCGTCCGAGAAAGAATGAAAGCTTATCGATACTTTGTTCCGGCCTAAGCCTTTAATCGAGCCGTCGATCACGTTAGGGAATTCCCGTTGGTGGAGGTGGAGAAATTGTCCAAAGGAGACCGGATGCAAAGTAGCACCTGGAGACTGACTGTCGTATTGAACATGAACTATGTAGGGGCCGGGATCACTGCGTTCATAAGAGGTTCTTTCCGTCGTCAGCAGTGATGAAAACAGCCGAGGAGAAGAAGCTTGAGTGGATGGCAGCGAAGCCTGTAGATGGGCCGGAGGAGTCTTCTGAGATGGATGAGAAAGAGACGTAGTCTGTGATGAATGGACTTCTGGGACCGAAGCCTGACCCAACTCCAACACGGAGTCCTGAGAGTCTGGTTGTAAGTCAGGTAAAACTGAAAAAGAATTACTTAGCCTGATATCGCCGGCAACCATAATGGACTTGGCCGTAGAATCCGTTGAGGGAGAGTCAGACCGTGACGAACGAGAGCGGGAGCTTGACCGAGACCGAGATTTAAGATTTAAAACCAAACCCTTGTGTTCCGTCTTGTCCTTCCTGCGACCTCGGGCAGCGAGATCGCGGTCTTCAGACTCCCGGAGAGTAATATAAGCGCCAGGAGATGGAGGGGCTGGGGAAGTCCACTTTGACCCCCCCGGAATAATTTGTAAAAAACCGATCTTGACGTTCCGCTGACAAAAACCGAACCAACTGCACTGTCTGATGTAAGTTTGTTTACATCGAAGACATTCGAGGCCTTCTAACTTCTGCTGTCAAAGAGTATGTCTTGCCATTAAAATAAATTAGTACCACTAAAAATCCGCAACATGGCCAGGTCCCAAATGGGCACTGGTCAGGCTATAATTTTGAGGCCAGGCCTATGGTTTTTTAATGTCAAGCCAATGAAAAGATACATATATTTATACACCTTCCTTTTGAGGAAAGGATTTGTCCTTATGAATGAACTATTGTTGTTAGTAATGCTTTGAGTCAAACTTGACGTATAACTGAAACAAAATAAAAACAAAATCCGAGCTATACATAATTATTGACTGCCCTCTATGATTGGTATCTAACTCCTGTTGATAAACATTACCGAACAAATTTTTGTCGCTTCTATAACCACGCCAAAATTATTATGTAAACATTGACTATTCATTGCCAACAAGATTCCAAAGGAATTAACCAAATATCCACGCTTCATTCATTCGGCTATTACTTCTTACTCGGTGGCAACTGCAGGCTGGTTTAAAAAACTAATCATAAATTTGCACAGAATAACAATGTTTTACAAAGAATTATTGATATTTATTTTATTTCTTTTATCACTTCTTCCAATGAGTAAGGTAAGTGAATTTGATTTTTGTTACTGTCATCGAAGAAAAGTTAAAACGTAGATTTGTTATAGAAATTAAGTTGGTTGCACCACGTCGCACATAAATTGATTTGGTTGCACAGAAATCAATATTTAAATTAGGTAAAAACGGTCATCTCATCAAATGGATCTACTATAATCCTGTCACTTAAGCAATCAAAAGAGGTCAACTTCGGAATGAGAGATAATAACCTGGAAACGGCTGTTTATACACAAAGTCATATTCATAAGTGAACTGTAAAAATAATGCGAATAATTAATTGTTTGTTAATGACATTCATATTTAAATGATTTAATATATTTTCTCCGATATGCTCGGAAATGTTCGCCTAACTGTTGCAATTAATAGAACAACAAAAAAAAATAGTTTTATTTTTAATACGCATAGTGGCAGAATGTCATGATGCCTGTGCCACAAATTTATGTGGAATGGAAATTAAAAAAGAAGACTTTGCCGTCCTAGGCTTGCAAGATTTGTATGAAATTCCATTAACGACATCTTGTCCTAACCGCACCTGAAACGTCATACTTCGCAGCCTATTATAAGGAACATAACATCAATATTTCATTACATGTTTGAGAAAAAAAAATGTTTGACCATGAAGCGTCACTGCAAACAAGGCTGTTTGCCAAGACGATTAAAGTTTTCCCTCGTTTTCTTAATTTTATAATTGCCATAGACTAAACTTTACTTTTGGTAACGTTTTTAAAAAATGTCTCAAATTAATTGAAATAAAAAAGTACGAAATCCAATTCAGTGTAACTAAGCAATAAATGAATGAATTATGAATTATGAAAAAAAAAAATGATTTGACGTTTACGTATATGGTTTTTTATTGTTATATGTTTAATTATTATTCGTAATAATTTTATTTCCTTGCATTATTGGAGAAAAGCACTATATATGCCTCGGCGGAAATGGCAATTCATGGACGCGTATCTTCTGTCGTCAAAATCAACTTGTCCGTGAATCTAGACATGCGGCAGCGTGTCCAGCCAAGTTCACCGCAAGAACTGGCGGACAGCAGCTGTGTGTTATTTTACACGAACCGTTTCGAGCCACTTTTGACCCCCCAATAACTCAAAATCTATGTAACATAAAAAATGAAATTTGGTACATGTATTAAGTTCCCCTAGAACAACTAGAACTCCAAATTTCATAAATATGGGTTTAATAGTTATTGAGATATTAAATTTCAAAAAACGGCATTTTTACCACTGACTGACTGACTGACTAGTAATCAAAAACCTAACCCACTTCCAGGTGACCTAGAAAGCTGAAATTTGGCAGGCAGCTTGGTAATTGTGTGTGTACACCAGAAAAAATCTGAAAACAGTGATTTTTTTATTAGTTTTTTCCGCAACCGGGACAATGTCGTCCCGGACCTTTGGAAGGCGTGCGCGGAGCCGAAGTACCAAACGAGTACCACATAGCCAACACGTAGAGGCCCTTTTGACAATTTAATGAAATGCAAGGGGTACACCAAGCGGATACTGTCCCTGCCCGTGTCATGGGACGCACACAGAGGGACGCACCCGCCAAGGTGCACAGGGACTATTGTTGGTTGATGGAATCTAAATGAACCGGGTTATTTGGTGAGGATGATGGACTAATGGCTGGGCTATTGGGTGAGACATCGGACGCCTGCCTAATAAAACAGTCTCCCATTTTATTTCCGGCAGACGGTGACTCACTCCTGCTAAGATGGGCCCCTATTAATAGCGACATATGACAATGGCCTAGGGACAACACCGGTCAGAGAGATGGAGGGGTAGAGAGGTGGCACTGGACTTTCATTATATTCGCAAAAAACTATACTCGCCGCGGCGAGACACGAGTCCTATGACACTGTGACAGTGACAGTTCCTTAATATAATCTTGGAACAGCGTCGCTGTCACATCGAAATCGTAATAAGTATCTTTTGGGAATGTAGCTAATAATTTCATGTAGAAATGAGCCATTTACTGAATAATAAAATAACACTAGTAGCTATATACGTGACGACCTAGACCTCGCAAAACAAAATGCTTTTTCAAATTTCAAACTTTCCAAAAACTGACTCTACAAAGAAATTCTATATAATTATCGAACCTGCTTACAAAATTTCACGAGGATCGGTTGAGAAATGCGACCTGTAGAACATCCGGACAGACAGACAGACATACGAAAGATTTTTTTTCGAAAGCTGAAACGGAGACGCCCAGCTCGCTCTGTCAATGAAAGAAAATTGTAGTAACCGTAATTCAATGATTTAATACAAAAGTTACAACGTTAGTCTGTATCGACTAAGGAATTGGTGTATCGATAAAAGGAGGTCGGACAAGTGAAATGAATGTAATAGATTTCGCTTTTTGTTCAATTTTATTGTTTCGGGGTTGTGCAAAAATTAAACAACGAGGAATTTTATTTTTGTTTATTTTAATACCTTTACCCTGCCTTATTTCTATTTTTGATAAAGTAGGTACTTCGTGTATTCGCGCAAAATTTTTTTGGATGGGGAAATCATATCGAACATTGTTAGGAGTGTGTATCTAATAAGATACAATAAAATTAATAAACATTTTGACCGACACTAACAACTTTGCATGTTTGCTTTTAAGTAATAACTATTATCATTGTATTCCAGGGAGCGATTCCAGGAACATTCTTCTGGAGACCTCGGTTGGGTATAGATTTGGCTATTCCAACTACAGGTACGAACATTTTGAATACATTGAAAGTATATGTACATCTATTGTAGTAAGTATATTTCACAGTCAGAAATGATCACATTTTATTTCTAAAACTGACACGTTTCCATTTGCTCTAATTTGATAGTGAATTGTTAACCAAAGAATGGAAGCTACCCATTGAATGAGATATTTTGGATAAATTCAAAGTGGGAATGGGTTGTTTCACCCGAGTTAAATACTGGTCTTAATTTCAAATACCAGGAAACTATGTAAAAAATGTCAAATATGGAAAAAACATTTTCTTAATCAGTCAAATTACCTATACCAAATCCATTTTAAAATCGTTTGTGTATGGATCATTTTGGCGGGAACTGTTAATTGACGTTAATAGTGTTTGTACCTATATATGGTCCTTTTTGTCTGGAAGCGGATCTGAAGGATTTATATTAGGGATGTTACGGAGGTGGTTTTATCAGAACCGAAGCCGAAACCGGAGTTTTTAAATTTGTTTTAACGAAACTGAAAGCGAATCCGAAACCGAACCCAAAAGCGAAACCGAAAGCGAAACCGAACCTAAAACCGAATCCGAAACCGGAGCCGGAGGTGAAGGTGGAGGTGGTGGGAGACTAATGTGAACCTAATTTATTTATATATTTTTATGTTAAGGCGGAGTCAGGCAATAAAATAAAACAATGCTAGTATATTACTTCGTTTTGTAATATAAATTTAAAAAAATCAAAACTTGCAAACATTTATTATCGTGATATTCGTGATACTTTATAATCTTAACAGTATCTTATCTAATATTTAGATAGAAACAGAACATAATCAGTCGATATAGATATCAAAAAAGTTACTTAAGAGTACTTCCAGAAATGAGTACATGTTTAGTGTACATAAACATGATTAAATAATTTAATTATCAAGTATAAGAAATATAATTGGGAATAATTAATAATCAATTTTCCCAAATAATTGGGTAACATAAAATTTCTAACTTTTATAATTAACTTTTTAACAATATTTTGACGAATAAAAGTTTTGATTCTTAGTCTCCATCTAATCTTTTTCTTAATGGATCGTAAATGAGGCCTGCGCCGCTGAATAATTGCTCGCTGGATACTGAGCCTGGTGGGCATGACAAATATTGTCTTGCTATGGAATACAAAGCTTGAAATTTCGTATGAGATCTCCACCACATTAAGGGGTCTTCATGAAAATATATTAATAACTATTCATTTTAATAACACTAAAAACTGTAAAAAAATCAAAAATATCCATTTAACCAAAAATGCAACACCGATTATGAGTCATAGAGATACCACCTCAAAATCTCGTGGTGCTAAGATTGGATGACCAGATCAAAATTTCTCCCAAGTGAAAAAAAAATGATTTTGGTAATAATAGGGTTACTACAGATGCTCTGGGGAAGCGTCCTTTAAATTGTTTTTTGCTCGATTAATTTAGGTCACGAGGTCTGCCTGCGTAGTACATCATATAACGATTGCATATTACTAGACTGTACAACATGAGCATAAAACGAGTCATTTTACTGAGCCGGTACGGCGAGGGTAGGTAGTCACGTCGAGGATAAATAGTACATTGTAGAACAAGTGAGTAAAATAAGCCATTTTATCCGAGACTATTTAATGGCTAATAAAATGGGTTTTACCTACAAACTTTTCACTTCACATGCTCGAAAAGTGTGGCGTATTATTACATTTAACCCCTAGGAAAAATATGTAAGTAGGTATGTTACATTTTTTCCTAGGGTTTTTTTTTTCAATGTGTGTGAAAGGTGTGGTGAAGGTGGCTGAAAAGTTATCTACCTAACAATGACACAAAAGACTGTCGTGGCTAATTTTTATTTATTTTTCTATACAGTCCCCTGCTTATAAAATACACTTATTACATTTTTCAAATATTGTATTTAAGTCAAAAAAGTCAGTAACCGCAGCCTTTATTTCGTCATCGGTCATAAACCTTCGTCCCCTGAGGTCTTTCTTGAGAAATCTAAACCGAAAATAGTCACAGGGGGCTAGATCTCGACTATACCTATAAGGGGGGTGGTCAATGGTTTCGAAGCCATTGTCTTTAATTGCTAGCTTCGTTGTGCGGGCGGTATGCACTGGTGCGTTATCGTGCAAAATCAGAATTCCTTTGCTTAGTTTTACCTCGCCGTTTTTCTTTTATTGTCTCTCTTAGTTGATATAGTAAGTTTGAGTAATAATCAGCATTCATTGTAGTTTTCTTCGGTAAATAATCTATGAGCAAAGTCCCTTCTGTGTCCCAAAAGATTGTAGCCATAAGTTTACCTGCCGACGGACAGACCTTGAATTTCCGAGGCGGCTTCTCATCCTTAAATTTCCACTGTAACGACTCTTGCTTACTTTCCGGGTCCCATTGTCGAATCCATGTCTCATCACATGTTACAATTCTAGAAATTATTTCTTCCTCTTTCCCTCGACTCATGTCCAGAAACTCTTCGCAACATTTGACACGCCTCTCCATTTTAAACGCATTCAACATTCTGGGGACCCAACGTGCACTAACCTTGGACATGTTCAAATGCTCATGAATTATTTCATTGACTCGCTCTTTACTGACGCCCACATATCTAGCTACCTCCCACTGTTTCACTCGTCGGTGCTCTAACATGATTATTTTCACCCTGGCTACATTTTCATCGGGGACGCCTGAAACTGGTCTTCCGCTACGAGGATCATCATCCAGGCTCTCACGACCTAATTTAAACTGCCTTGACCAAAACTTTGTAACAAATTCGGAAGAACACGAACTGCCAAACACACGTAACATACGCTGTCTGATCTCCGAAGGCGTATTCCCTTCTTTAGTCAGAAACTTAATCACCGCATGCTGCTCGATTTTATCCATTTTCACTTTTTCTACCGACATGTTCCAAACAATTGTAGGAGACAAATAAACGTGATGCAATAAACAAATGAATGTAATACATTTTGAAAATAGAATAACAAACCAATATAAATCCATACTAACCAGCATTATTTTTGTATATATTTCTGACCAAGGAGGTTACTTTTCAGCCGCCCCTCGTATATAGGCGTATGAGGTATCTATGGATAGGCCTTCAAAAATGACATAGAGGTATCTAAAAATGTTTTCATATAATTATTTATTTGTTCTGTGATTTAAATCAACCGTTGGTGAGATATTATGTCAAAGTCGCAAAAAGTGTACCATGAGTACCGCCTTCTGTATTTGACCCTTGACCCAGCCATCTAACGAGAGTCTCTTGAGATGTTGGTCGAGACTCTTCGCTATTAGACCGTTCACAGAGACGACTATCGGGACAATAATCGTTGAATCAACATCCCACATGGCGGTTACCTCATGTGCCAAGTCTAGGTACTTGCTGACTTTGTCCTTCTCAGCTTTCACGAGGTTCTCGTCATGGGGGATGGTGATGTCAACGAGCACTGCCTGGCGCTTCAATCGATCTGTCAGCACGATATCAGGCTTGTTGGCTACAATAGTCCTGTCCGTGATGACAGATCGATCCCAATAGAGCGTTACACGACCATTTTCGAGAACTGGCGCAGGTGTGTACTTATAATACGGCACTTCGAAGTCTACAAGACCGTATAAAAGAGCAAGCTGCTGGTGAATAATCCTGGCCACCAAGTTATGTCTGTGCAAGTACTCGCCGTTAGCAAGATGACCACAACCAGAAATAATATGCCTGAGTGACTCTCCAGGACGGCGGCATGCCCGACAAATGTCGACCGTACCGTCCTTCAGGATATATTTCCGGTAGTTGTTCGTCATGATAACCTCGTCCGCAATTGCACAGACAAAACCTTCAGTTTCCCCAAAAAGATCCCCAAAACGTAACCAGTTCACCGATGCGAGCTGGTCTACGTCGGGCCCCGTAAGGGCCTTGTAGAACCGCCCATACCGCCCTGCGGTCCTCGGTGCTTAGTACTTTAAATCTGCGCTGTTCTCGTTTGCCATGGAGAGCGGGGTGAAAGATGCGTCTGCTGCCACTACGTCACGATGCATCCCACACTCACTGTTTAGAAAGTAATCCCTGAGACTGCACACCTCGCGGTTGTGAAGGTCTTTGGCATTTAAGAAGCCGCGACCTCCAAGCTTCCGCGGGATGTACAGTCTCATAACAGAAGATCGTGGGTGTAGCATACGGTGCGCAGTGAGCAGTACACGTACCCTTCGATCCAGGAAATCGAGCTCAGTCTGAGTCCACCTTAATATGCCAAAGGAGTATGTGAGCAACGGCATCACCCAGGCGTACAAGGCGCGAACCTTATTGCCGCCCGACAAAAAACTATATATTTATTATTATTATTATTATTATATTATAAACGCGAAAGTCACCCGTCTGTCTGTCTGTCTGTTACCTCTTCACGCTTAAACCGCTGAACCGATTTAGATGTAATTTGGCATAGAGATAGTTTGAGTCCCGGGAAAGGACATAGGATAGTTTTTATTCCGGAAATCGTCCCTTAGGGGTGAAAAGGGGATAAATATTTGTACGGGCGCCTACAAAAAAAATAGCAATTATTTCTATAATATTGTTTGCTAAGAGTGTAAATAAACCCTCTAAATCCATTTCTTAACAATTTTTCGTTTTACCCACCATTATGTAGCAAAAAAAGATGCATCTCCTGAGAAAAACAGCTACTGCCAGTTAATTATTTTAACAAATTGCTTAAATCACATGGTGAGTAAAACAGTCAACTCCACGAGTTTAAAGTTATTGCCTAACCCCAACATACCCGACATTTTCGTAAGAATTTTGATCGCCTAGATTTGTGTTCTCGCAAAAGAGAACTTCGTTTCAAGTTTTTGGTGTAAACGAAGAAGTATCGCAAAGGTATGTACTATTATTGTTTTTTATTAATATTTCGTGGCTTTTGAACTGTAAATCCGATACAATCACTGTTTTGGGGTTAGGTTAACCTCTTATCCAAATTAATGGGAATTTTTATTCTTATTATCGCGATAAACGTACTTCACAGGTATTTTTCATATTCTCAAAAGAATTTTGTTACAGTGTCTCAAGACGAGAGTCTTTGACCAGTGTGTGTTGCCATTGATGACATAATGGACACTGCAACGTAGACGCTTACTATGGGCCTCACAAAAGAGCTTAAAGTCACCATAATAGCAATGGAAGTATGCTGGGAGTATCTCAGCGTGATCGCATCAGAAATGAGGCCATTTATTTTAGAAGATTTCCTTTAGTTTCTTTCAAGTTTCTTTGTATATTAAGTACCTTTTGGTAATAATAACAGTCGTATGGCATTTATTTTCGAACCGTGAGATCTTCGAGAAGACAAGTACAATTGCCAGTAGGTACCTTTTGGTTTACATGAAGATCTATTTGCTTTCTTTTTCTCGACAAACTGCGTAATTCATAATTTAAAACGTTATTTGATTGCAAAATACAGTTCAGTTACAAAAGTCATCGTAAAAGATTTTTTTATACCACGTCGGTGGCAAACAAGCGTACGGCCCGCCTGATGGTAAGCGGTCACCGCAGCCTATGGACGCCTGCAACTCCAGGTGTGTCACATTCGCGTTCCCGAGCCTTTAAAAATGTATACACTCCTTTCCTGAAGAATCCCATACCGTAGTTCCTCGGGAAAACCTCGCCAGGGAGCTCATTCCACAACCGGAGCGTCCGAGGGAGGAAGTTCCTCTGAAACTACCGTTTCTGGTTTCGGTTGCCGTACGCGACCATTAACCAAAACGCTTACCTGTCCTTTATTTTGGAATTAAGGGAAAAATAACCTAATGGTATTTTTCCCGTTTTTCAGGTTTTAATATTTTCATTTCAATCATGTTTTTTTCTCTCCTGTAATCTTCCATAATATGACGTTAGCAGGTTTAAAGTATTAGCTGACGATATAAGGAGTTGCACGCGGACGATGTCGCGGGCAAAAGCTAGTTATATATAAAAAAAATAGTGACGTATATCCGAATATAGTATATCTGGTCTCTGTCCGAATACACAAAAGTATATACAATAAATTTAATATCTCAGAGATGTATATGGTCTCTGAGCGTCCATTATTCCTAAGTCCTTAGAGATGTACATGGTCTCTAAGCGTCTAAATTAAAATAAGTAGTAAATGAAAATAGCACTTAAGTAATTTAATATTCTCCGAGATGTATAAGGTCTCTAAGCGTCAATAACAATAAAACTAATTCAAAACAAGATGATGTCTGTCGTCAATCTCCAATAACCAAAAATTAAAAACATTAGCAATGAAAAACCCGCTGTTATAGAGAAAATATATATTGCACGTCTCCTTATTTGACCCAAAACTACCTCCTTAAATGGAGCAAAAGCCATTTTAATTAAAACTTTAAACGTGTAGAAAATTATATTGTATTTAAATGTGTAGCAAAAATGAAAACACATCATCATTCGTGTGCCTTTTTCTCAAGCCTATTCTCATTTACTTAAGGTCGGCGCAGCATGTTTTTTCTTCCATACCTCTCGATCACCCGTCGTCTCTTCACTCACATCCTTCCTCTTCATATCTTCTCTTACGCAATCCATCCACCTTTTCCTTGGCCTACTCCTCCTCTTACACCCCTTCACATTCATGCCTTTCTTGTCACATGACTTTCATCCCTCCGCATAACATGCCCATACCACAGTCTTACTACCAGTCTGCCGACTCGGCTCTTTTTGGGTCAACGATGAGGGGTACGCGGGGAGCGGGCGGCGTGGAAAAAAAGCTCAAACTCATTGAGTTTGCGCTTTATATTTTGAAGGGCTGTCAAGTTTGTGAAATTGAAAATCTGACTTCATGAAAGTTTCGGTTAAAATAGTTATAGGTTTTTTTTACGGATTATACGTCAGGATTTCGTTCAAAATCGATATCTGAGCGTCCGAGAGGACTCTTATAATGAATCTAAGATAAAATTAGGAAAAAGTGGCGGCCATTTTGATTTTCTTCATATACGTCCCGATTTCGTTTAAAATAGAAATCTGAGCGTCAAAGAGGCCTTTTAATACGAACCCGAGGTAAAATTGGGAAAAAGAAGCGGCCATATTGATTTTCCTCATAAACGTCCCGATTTCGTTCAAAATCGATATCTGAGCGTCCGAGAGGACTCTTATAACGAATCTAAGGTAAAATTTGGACAAAGTGGCGGCCATATTGATTTTCCTCATATACGTCCCGATTTCGTTCAAAATCGATATCTGAGCGTCCGAGAGGCCTTTTAATACAATTCAGAGGTAAAATTTGGAAAAAGTGGCGGCCATATTGATTTTCCTTATATACATCGTGATTTCGTTCAAAATCGATATCTGAGCATCCCAGAGGACTCTTACAACGAATCTAAGGTAAAATTTGGAAAAAGTGGCGGCCATATTGATGTTCCTCATAAACGTCCCGATTTCGTTCAAAATCGATATCTAAGCGTCCGAAAGGGCTCTTATAATGAATCTAAGGTAAAATTTAGAAAAAGTGTTAAATGTTATTAGGGGACAATCTTACACAAATCGACCTAGTCCCAAACTAAGCAAAGCTTGTACTATGGGTACTAGGCGACGATATACATACTTATATAGATAAATACATACTTAAATACATGGAGAACATCCAAGACCCAAGAACAAAATCCGTGCTAAATGCACAAACCTCTAGCTTCGGAGGCAGTGTCACTACCAACTAGGCTAAACAGGTCGTCGTGGCGGCCATATTGATTTTCGTCATATACGTCTCGATTTCGTTCAAAATCGATATCTGAGCATCCGAGAGGCCTCTTAATACGATTCCAAAGAAATTTTGGAATAAGTGGCTGCCATATTAATTTCCCTTATTTACGTCCCGATTTCATTCAAAATCGATATCTGAGCATCCGAGAGGTCTCTTAATACAAATCCGAGGTAAAATTAGGAAAAATTGCCGGCCGTATTGATTTTCTTTGCTTACGCTCCGATTTCGTTAATAATCGATATTTGAGCATCCGAAAGGCCTCTTAACATGAATCCGTGGTAAAATTTGGAAAAAGTGGTAGCCATATTGATTTACCTTATTTACGTCCCGATTTCGTTCAAAATCGATATCTGATCGTCCGAGAGGTCTCTTAATACGAATCCGAGGTATATTTTGGAAAAATTGGCGGCCATATTGATTTTCTTTATATACGCTCCGATTTCGTTCAAAATCGATATCTGAGCATCCGAGAGGTCTCCTAATACGAATCTAAGGTAAAATTTGAAAAGGGGTGAATTTTCACGTATCATATCACACACCTATTTGTGCACCTAAGCTTTGTGCTTTAAGCACCTATTTGTGTATCGTATCCAGTTTACCACATGAACTGTTTTCCGACAGGAAATGAGATGCTTACTACCGAAAATAGCCAAGAAATAAGTTACTCAATAGTTTTTAAAAACTAGTTTTGTAAAGAGGGCTAAATATGCTAATTCCGCACACAGTAACTACTATTATGTGTAGTTGATTTTTTTTATCGTATTTCTTGTCGTAAAATGATGCTGATGGATACCTTAAACGAATCACTGCCATTTTTGTTACACCCTAATGACAGCAACAGAGTATTGTTACATGGTATAAAAAATAAACATTTGCAAATGCCAATGTATTAGTATATAAATATGTAGATTTACCTATGTAAACCTAACTAAGCTATGTGAATCTAAATATACATGGAGTTATTATTGTAGATGTAAACGTTTCAATTCTGTATATACCTATAAATAACTAGCACTATATGGTAAAAAAATGTTTTAATTAACATGAAGAACTGAAACACACATATTGTGGTAAAAAATATGTAAACTTAGAAGTTTTATAAATTTTGAATATACAAGTAAACCAAAACTACTTTTATCTTACCTTTTACAAAAAACACCGGCCAAGTGCGCGTCGGACCAAAGAAGGGTTCCGTACCGGCACCTCCTAATCTACATTTAAACCACTATTCAATACATAGTGCAATGCGTAGAATCTGAAGTAAAATTTGTAAAAGTAGCGGCTATATTGATTTTACCTATTTACCTCCCGATTTCGTTCAAAATCGATATCTGATTGTCCAAGAGGTCCCTTAATACGAAGCAGCAGTCTGATTAGAGAAAGGTTGCTGCTTTAAAGTCATGTTTAAACTGTCCTACATTTAGTCCAACAGGTGAAAGCGACAAAGTCGCAAAGTGTGGTCCAGCTACTTATGAGGCCGATTGTACCTACTTTTTAGGGTTCCGTAGCGAAATGGTAAAATACGGAACGGAACCCTTATGGATTCGGTATGTCTGTCTGTCTGTCTGTCCGTCCGCTTGTTACAGCTGATTTACTCGGAGAATATGATCACTACAATTGTAAAATTTGGTGTGAATTTAACATTCAGTTTTTAATGTCACGGTCAATATTGCCATTACACTGTATGAGTGACCCGAGGTATCCGAAATCAGAGCAGACCGGTAGCGTTACGGTTACGCCATCGAACTCTATGGGTAAAAAATTGGAGAGACCGCCGATATAGCAGAACTGGTGTTCAGTTTTAGAACGATTGATTTTCAAGCCCAGCCCGCATTCTCCAATTTTTGTCTGAAATAAACAATTTTTTTTAAACTTTACTGGTCCATTTTTAGAGCCTGGGGTAGCAGCATACCAGCCTAACAAGCAGAACATTCAGGCGGGACTAGTGGTGCTGATCGACGGCTACGACATCCTGACCTCCCTGCTAGGTCTGCTGTCGGGCATGCAGTACGCGAACGACGACGATGCAATGAACCCCGTCAACGGCCTGTATTATACCGGCATCTACAGATGGTCCTTAAGGGCTATCAACTTGTAAGTATCTGACTAATTACTAGTGGCAGATTTGCCCTAAGACCATAGTAGCTTAGGCCTGCGCCTAATGCGGCCCCATACTTGCGGTCAATGGTGGCAAAAAACCTATGTACAAGTAGATACATAAATAGTGAGAGCTGAAAATGGGGTGCGGCCTACACTTCATCCGCTTGGGCGACTAAAATTACAAATCTGCCACTAACTATCCGTAACACTTGAAAATTGAGACTCGGTTTTGTAAAAAATTGTAGCCTTTAGGTGGCTACTTCTGATGTGGATGTACTCCTCTCTGGTACATTAAATACAATATTTAATTTACCTACGCACCATACTTCCTATGTTTGGCTAAGCTAAGCACTTAGGGATAGATCTGGCGCAGATACAGGACCCATTTATTGCCCCCCTGTAGTCGCGCTTGGCGCCGTTTTAAGGGCAAGCACCACCAATCTTATTCAGAAGAGTATATAATTCTCCCGTCGAGGAACTTGGTGTGGACTACAGTGCTAGTCGTTTATTAGCTCGTCCAGACTTGTTTGTGTTAAACCGGGTTGGAATGTTTTCATTGCTTTCTTTTGTGCTCTTAGAGATGCAAAACGGACACGCCCACGTCTGACAGGCGTCTGATGGATGGATGTTCTCAAAACTACTTTATTTTTATTATAAAACAAAATTACTACATTATTGTTATTTTATTACTGTTACTATAGGGCGGGCCTGAAACTGTTTATGTTGTAAATAAATATTCCAATTGATACTCTTATGAATGAAACTTCTAAATATTGTTAAATTTTATGACTATCAAATCACCATAATAACAATATTACTTACTTACTAAGCTGGCTCAATGACCCGAAGAATATCTTGGCCTCCGACACAAGAGAGCGAAACTCTTTTCTATTCTGCGCCACCTCAGGCCAGTTAGGCACTCTCCGAGGTTAGCCAGTTCCTTGAGGGCCTCGTCACTCCAGTGGTATCTGGGACGACCAACCGGACGTTTTCCATTGGGTCGACCCACATACGCTCTCTTCACTGACCGATCGTCTCCCATCCTCTCAAAATGGCCGAGCCAGCGCAGTCGCGCTGCTTTTACTTCGCCCACTATGTTCGGCATGTCCAGCTCTTCCAGCTCCCTATTCCTCCTACGTCTCCAGTTCCCGTCTTCACTTTTGGTTGGCCCCAGAATCTTCCGCCAGATCTTCTGTTCTGCCACTAAGAGCTTGCTCTCTTTGTTCTGTGTGAGTGTCCAATCCTCACGCCCGTCCTCACCCGTACATCAAGATTGGCCTAATAACGGTTTAATAATATTATTACTACATTAATTTCTCTAATATGTTTCTTAAACAAAACTGTTTAATACAGTATTTGAACTTACAAATTACGAGGGCTGTTTCGAAAGTTTTTAGCTGCTCTCACTCTATTCATGCGATATATGTTTTAATGATACCATTATGCGGGTAATTTCGATACATATGTGTTGGGGTGAAAATGTTGATGAAAGTCGCTTGGGTTTTTTTTATTGTGTTTTAAGTACGACGTGTCAACAGCCCTATCGAATATGCGATGAACGGGTCACAATACCAATTTTGTGTTGCGGGCCAATATTAATTAATACGTCACCACAACTAAACAAAATTTTATACACCACAAACTATGAATCTTCCCTGTCTCTACCCACGTAATCTGTTTCGATTTCATGAAAATCAGCGACAATGAGCAGGTGTGTCGAATATTAGTCTAGGTCGCGAGACTAGGGACTGGTCATCATCATCACAAAAAAACTTAAATTAAATAAAATCGTTTAGTGATTTTACATTAAAATCAGCAAAACTAAGTTAGGCAGTCATCCCGGGCATTTTCCACCACAGTTGTTGTTGGTTTTAGATGTCAAAACTATTTTTATGTATCAAAAATTGTACTATTTTCGCAATTTTTTAAAAGCCCATACAAAAGGCCTTTTGGTAAAAAAATGTTGTGAAAGAAAATACTTGCTGCTTACTAACGATTTTATCCCAGCTCAAAACTAATGAAATTACCCACATAATGGTATAAATAAAAAATATATCGCATGAATAGAGTGAGAGCAGCTAAAAACTTTCGGAACAGCCCTCGTATTTATATTTTAAAGCAATATTTAGAGCACATCTTTTTTGTATTTTATTATTTTTGTATTAAGCAATACACAGCAATGTAACTATTTTAAAAAAATTTGGCTTACTTTGTTCTTCAATAAGTTGTTGCAGGAAGAGAGTATCCCCGACGAATGGTGCGACAGTGTACTTGTGCCCATTTTTAAAAATAAGGGGGATGTACAAGAATGCAACAATTATAGAGGAATAAAGCTCATGTCACACAGTATGAAAGTGTGGGAGAAAGTAATAGAAAGACGAATGAGAGATGAGAGTGATATAACACAAAACCAATTTGGATTTATGCCGGGCAGGGGTACAACAGACGCCATATTTGCGCTTCGCCAGCTGTGCGAAAAATATAGACATGCGCAAAAAAACCTGCATATGGTGTTTGTTGACCTCGAGAAAGCTTACGACAGAGTTCCACGCGAGGTTTTGTGGTGGGCCTTGAAAGAGAAAAGTATGCCAGGGAAGTATGTAGGGCTGATTCGGTCTATGTATGAAAGATGTTGTACACGTGTCCGGTCGGCGGCTGGCACCACCGACAGGTTCAGTGTTGCGGTGGGCTTACACCAGGGTTCGGCGTTAAGCCCCTACCTCTTCCTCATTATAATGGACGCACTGCCGTCAGACATCCAGGAGGAGGCACCATGGTGTATGCTCTTTGCCGACGATATTGTCCTTGTCGGTGAAGAGGGGCCCGAGGTTCAGCGCAGATTAGAGAAGTGGCGGCAAAAATTGGAGAACGTAGGCTTGAAAATCAGTCGTTCTAAAACTGAACACCTGTTCTGCGATTTCGGCGGTCTCTCCAATTTTATGCCCATAGAGCTCGATGGCGTAACGCTACCGGTCTGCTCTGATTTCCGATACCTCGGGTCCCTCATACAGTGTAATGGCGATATTGACCGTGACATCAAAAACCGAATCAGCGCAGGATGGATGAAATGGCGACAGGTCTCAGGAACCATATGCGACGCCAGAATGCCCTTCAGATTGAAGGGCAAAATCTACAAAACCATTGTAAGACCTGTCGTCATGTATGGATCGGAATGTTGGGCCGCAAAGGTGACGGATGAAAAGAGATTGCATGTTACGGAGATGAGAATGTTGAGATGGATGAGTGGCGTAACAAGAATGGATCACATAAGAAATGAGTATATAAGAGGAAGCCTGAAAGTGACACCCATAGATGATAAGTTGAGAGCTAATCGTCTACGATGGTATGGGCATGTTATGCGGAGGGATGAAAGTCATGTGACAAAAAAGGTATTAGACATGAATGTGGAGGGATGTAAGAGGAGGGGTAGACCAAGGAAAAGGTGGATGGATTGCGTGAGAGACGATATGAAAAGGAAGGATGTGAGTGACGAGATGACGGGCGATAGAGAGTTATGGAAGAAAAAAACATGCTGCGCCGACCCCAAGTAAATGGGAAAAGGGCACGCGAATGATGACAGCAATGTAACTATTTTATTAATTTCTTTATAATAATATTGGGGTACAATCTTACACAAATTGACCTAGACCCAAACTAAGCAAAGTTTGTACTATGGGTACTAGACGACGATATACATAATTATATAGATAAATACATAGAAAACATCCAAGACCCAAGTACAAATATCCGTGCTAAATGCACAAATAATGCCCTGGCCGGGATTCGAACCCGGGACCTCTAGCTTCGGAGGCAGTGTCACTACCAACTAGGATAAACAGGCCGTCAGAAAAATCTTTACAATAACACTTATCTATTAAATGTTTTGTTTACACTATTAAATACTACGTACCTATGCATGCCATTTTTTGTGTTTTAATGAATTTTATGTTTTTTTTTGTGTTATTACAGTAACCATTTGATTTTATATACATTCACTCAAAACACTAGGATAATAAAAATATGATTTTATTTATGTACATATTTCAAAGTTCAATGTGTTGCTAGAAGTTATTATGTACAAATAATACAAACATGCAATCATATATAGTCTGACAGTAAAGAGTAGAAATTAAATATAATGGAATTAACATAGAGACTTACATGGTAGCCCCAGGTGTCATGTCAAAGTTGTCAAATATTCATCATGTCAGCCGAAAGACGTCCACTGCTGGACATAGGCCTCCCCCAAAGGCTTCCACAATGACCGGTCCTGCGCCACCCGCATCCAGCGGAGACCCGCGACCTTCACCAGGTCATCAGTCCACCGTGTGGGGTCCTGCCCACGCTACGCCTTCTCGTACGTGGTCGCCACTCGAGAACCTTTCCGCCCCAGCGGCCATCGGTTCTACGTGCTATGTGCCCCGCCCACTGCCACATAAGTTTAGCGATTCGGAGGGCTATGTCGGTCACTTTGGTTCTGCTGCGCATGGCCTCATTTCTGATGCGATCACGCAGAGAAACTCCCAACATAGCTCTCTCCTGCCGTTATTTTGGAGCCACTGACCCACATCTGTAACTTGAGTTTGGTTTCTGGCTGCTTTCCGGATCGATGGAAACTGGCTCAAGTAACTCCCATTTACAAGAACGGATGTAAGGTTGATCCCAACAACTATCGTCCTATATCCCTCCTCAGTGTATTTTCTAAGGTCTTGGAGAAGATAGTCAATTCCCGTCTTACGGCTTTTCTTGATAAACACAAAGTTCTATCCGATAATCAGTTCGGATTCAGAAAGGGTAAGTCCACCGAGGACGCTGCCATGTATGTATCAAATAAAATATCTGGTTTTATAGATGGTGGCGAGAAATGTGTCGGGGTTTTCTTGGACCTCTGTAAAGCTTTTGACACTGTCTCAAAAGATATCCTTTTAAAAAAACTCGAAGCCTCAGGCGTGCGGGGGGTAAGCCTCGAGTGGTTTTGTAGTTACCTGACCAATCGGCGTCAACTTGTTAAAGTTGGTGAGAATAGTAGCGATCAGATGCCAATCTCCTTTGGAGTACCACAGGGTAGTATCCTTGGCCCTACGCTTTTTCTCATTTACGTGATATCCTCCAACTTCAGTTGCATCGAGCTTAAGTAATCTGTTATGCAGACGACACTGTGGTACTGTTTCACGGAGACACATGGGATGATACATTTAAACTCGCAGAGAGCGGGTTGTCGGATATTGGAACGTGGTTGGATAGCAATCTTCTCACTCTTAATATTATCAAGTCTAACTTTCTTGCTTTCTCTAAAACATCTGCCTCTACTGTTCCCCCTGATAGATATCTTGTGATACACTGTAGCAAATGTCCCAACCTTGTCAGAGGTTCCACTTTATGCTCATGCAGTAGGATAGTGAGATCAGAAAAAGTCAGGTATCTGGGTCTGATATTCGACGAACACCTATCCTTTAAACAGCACATCTCCACGCTTTGTGGCAGAGTGAGAAAATGTATTTAATAATGAAAAAACTTTGCGGCTGCGCCTCGCAGCAACTGCTTCGCATTGTGTACAGCGCTCTGTGCGAATCAATATTACAGTATGGCATGATGGTTTGGGGAAGCGCTCCAAAAACCACTCTATTGCAGTTGGAGAGAGCGCAGCGCGCGGTAATAAAAGTAATGTTTAGAAAACCCTTTCTTTCTCCAACGGATGACCTTTATCGAGAGACTAAACTTCTAAGCGTTCGACGGCTATATATCCTAAAAGCAGTGGTTAGAGCTCATGCGATAATAAAAAGCTTACCAAATTATAGCCAGCTTCTGGTCAGGCGCAAGTTTAGAGTCCCTCTTCCAAATTACAGGTCGGCTCTTGCCAAGCGCTCACCTGACTTTATGCATTTACGCATTTATAACAAAATCTGTCAAATGCATAGCTTGCAACATTACACAATAGGTAAAGTTAAGGCGTTTATAAAAAAAGTGGCTAGTAGCAGTATCATATCATGACACAGAGGCCCTTCTCCTTGCCTGCTAACATGTATAAAATGATATCTGCACATACATACAACATAACCCCCCCCCCCCCCCCCCACACACACACACACACACACACACACACAGAGTGGCTCGTGTACTAGTCGTGTCGTATATGAATTGTTTTTTGTTAATTCTTGTTTTGTAGAGTTTTTGCTTATCATGCCTGTTTCACATATTTGCACTCCAGGGCCCCAAGATACAGGCTCAGCCTAGTTTGGGGTCCACCAGACATATCTGTTGTTGTATATTTGTGTGGTTAAGCTAATAAATAATTTGAATTTGCCCTTTGGGTGATTTTGAGCCTTCTTATGAGGCTCATAGTAAGCGACCAAGTTTCAGTGCCATATGTCATCACTGGCAACATACACTGCTCAAAGACTTTCGTCTTGAGACACTGCGGAATATTGGACGAAAAGATGTGCCGTAGCTTCCCGAACGCTGCCCAGCCGAGTCGGATTCGAAGATTAACCTCTTTCTCGAAGTTGGACCTACCTAACTGGACAGTCTGTCCTAGCTATATGTAATTGTTAGATATCCAATCATTCAGCTGTAACAGATAGACATTCATTCATAGAGAGCACCCCTCCTCTTGCTCCCGGTCTTAATAACGTGTATCATCAAGTCCTGTATTTTATAATAATAAAAATAAAATAGTGCCCTTCTAGTAGTGCAGTGTTATTAATTAATTACCACACACCACGTGTTAACCAAAGGTATAACAATTGGCGACGAAGGACAATGGATTTCAAAAATATTGGTTAAGAAAAAGTGCAAGCAGAACAGTAAGAAAAAATTATCACCGCCATTTTGAACATACCGAACCACTCACTCAACTCAAGTCAGTCATTCGCTTCAGTTGTCTAATCTATGACATAGGCGAAATTGACACCATTGTTTACAAATGACATCGCGAGTATTTACTAATGACGTTACAAAGTTTTAGAGAGCAGATTAAAGAAAATAAAACGAGTTGGATCCAGAATTTGAGAAAGGAAGAATTGATAGGCATCTTTCAGGAACTCGAATTGCCGGAAAGTGAGAACCAAAACATAGAAGCGTTAAGAATAACTCTCAAAGAATAAACAAAAAACGGAGATTTATGGCAAATCTTAAACGATATCGATAGTGGAAGCGATAACTTCGAGACCCCGGAAGAAATACCAATAAATACTAACATGAACACAAATTATGGACGTATAGAACCATTTAACGGAAATAACTTCGAGTTATTCGAGCAACAATTAGAATGCATGATAACATTAAACGATGTGCCAAAAACCAAACAAACGCCATTATTGATTACCAATTTAACGTCAAAGGTTTTAGAAACGTTAAATCATTTATGTGCGCCGGTTAAACCCATAAAGAAAGATTTTGACGACTTACTCACCTTATTAAAGAATAGATACGCAAAGTCAACCTCCACGGTACTAGATAGAACGGCATTTCGTTCAAGGAACCAATTAGAGAATGTATGTATCGAAGACTACATCATAGAGCTAAAAAAACTCGCTAAACGATGCGACTTCAAAGATATCGAGGACCAGGTAAAAGAAAAGTTCATTGATGGTGTACAAAAACCCCTCATTAAGTTTGAATTGCTGAAAAACGGGGAAGCAACTTTAGACAAATTAATTATTATGGCTAGAACAGTGGAAGCAGCCATAAAACAATCAAAGGTGGAGCAAGTACCAGTGGATGCACCTCAAGAAGCAAAGGAAATGTTCTACGCAAGCCAGAAAAGTACTCAATCTACATCCCAAGCCAAACCACAGATGCAGCATTGGAAAAAGCAGACAAAACCAGTGATGAAGAAAAACAGTGTCTTGTGTTTTGTTTGTGGAAAGAACAATCATCTTAGGTCTGAGTGCTCATTAAAAAATAAGTTCTGTTCAGAATGTGGCAAGCAGGGTCACATCTTTCGCGTGTGTCGGGTGCGTCAAACAAAAACAGTGGACATGGTTGGAGATGAAAACATAGAAGAGGACATTCAAAATTTATTTAATACGGACACCCAGGAACTATACTGTATGTATTTTTATAATTCTTTTGTAGACAGAAAAGTGCCCCCACAATATATTAGTCTTGTAGTTGAAGGGCAACCTGTCGAATTCGAGTTAGATACAGGCTCGGAAGTTAGTACTTTAACTATTAATGATAGGAATAAACTATTTCCTCGTAAAACCATGGATAAAACTAAGATAACATTCAAAAACTTTGACCAAAGTTTATCACAGCCAATAGGCATAATAAAAAACTTAAATATTCAGTGGAACAACATGGACAAACAAGCAGATATGTATATTGTTAGTAATGATAAACCAAGAATTTTGGGTAGAAGCTGGCTTAGTATTTTTAAACAGTGGCCTTTGAATTTAAATGGTACAGTATATGATCAAAAGATAAATGAAACTTGTAATCCAGTAGACATAATAAAAAATAAGTTCATGGAAGTATTCGACCCAGGGTGGGGAGATTTCAAAGGGGAATGCATTACATTAAAATTAAAAGAAGATGCCGAACCAAAATTTTTACCGGTTAGACAAGTCTCATTTGCTTTGAAAGAAAAAGTAAAAAATTAGATTAAAAGACTATTAGATAATAAAAGAATCGAGCCAGTGACATACAGTGAGTGGGGTACACCAGTGGTGCCCATCATGAAATCTGATGGGTCAGTAAGACTATGCGGTGATTATAAAGTCACTTAATCCTTATCTAGAAAGGGACCACTACCCACTTCCACACATAGAGAGCATATTTCAAACACTGAAAGGAGCCGAATATTATTGTGAGCTTGATCTCAAAGAAGCATATTTGCAAGGACCATTAGATTCCAAGTCACAGATGTTAACTGTCATTGTCATTAATACAGAGTTTGGCATATTCAAATACTTATACTTACCCTACAGGGTATGTACAGGAGCAGGGTCCTTTCAGAAATTAATGAGTATGAAATTAAGCCACATACCTAACACAATTGTTTTTATAGACAACATTTATATGTGTGGCCAGAATTTAAAAGGTATGAATAAAACACTGGAGGCTGTTCTAACAGTGTTAAAAGAGTCAGGATTAAAAATTAAACCAGAGAAATGTAAATTTTTCAGAAAAAGCATTGAGGTTTTCGGACATAACATAACATAAATAAAGAAGGAATAAACATAGTAAAAGAAAACATACAGCCAATATTGGAGCTACCACCACCAGAAAATATGACAATGCTGAGGTCCTTTCTAGGAAAAATTAATTACTACTCACGATTCTTGAAAGATATGGCAACAGTGATAGCTCCACTATATGACTGTGTAAAAAAAGAAAAATTTAAATGGACAGATGAATGTCAACATTGTTTCAACTTGATAAAAAAAAAGTTATCAACAGCCCAAGGTGTATGTCATTACGACCAATCATTACCAATAATATCATCGTGTGATGCATCATCTGAAGGCATTAGCGCAATATTGTCAAATCGGGGAGCTGACAATATAATTAAACCCATTGCATTTGCTAGTAAAAAGCTGAACGACAGAGAAAATAAATATTTTACGTTGGACAAAGAGGCGATGGCTATAGTCTTTGGAATAACAAAGTTTTATAACTTCCCGTATGGCAGGCCTTTCGAACTAGAAACAGACAACGCGGGTCTCGTAAGAATTTTCGGACCAAACAAGGGCATTCCAAGGATGGCAGCTAAACGCCTACAACACTATGCAATATTTCTGTCGGCATTTTCTTACAAAATTAGATATATACCGACACATAAAAATCCAGCTGATTACTTGTCTAGAATGCCATGGGATGACAAAAAAAGTAAAAACGTAGATAAAAAGCTAAAGGTATGTGTTAATTACATTGACAGCTCCGCCCAAGAAAATATTAATTGGGAAATGATTCAGCAAGAAACAAAGAAAGACAGATTATTGTCGAAATTAATTAGATATAGTTATGATGGGTGGCCAGATTTAAAATTAGTTGAGCTAGACTTAAAGCCATTTTTCATAAAAAGAAATGAAATTAGCATTGACAGAAGCTGTCATTTTGGGGACATAGAATAATAATACCTCAGTCCATTCAAAATAAAGTGTTAAATGAGCTCCATAAGAGCCATTTCGGCAGCAGCAGAATGATTGACATGGCCAAATCATATTTTTGGTGGCCAAAATTAAATGAAGATATTACTAATATTACTAAAACGTGTGTCAACTGTTTAGCTTATAGGAATGCGCCTCCAAAAACAAACTTAAAGCCATGGCCGATACCACCTTCACCTTGGTATCGTATTCACGCAGATTATTTGGGGCTATTGTTTGGAAAGATGTTCTTAATCGTGGTGGATAGCTATAGTAAGTGGCCAGAGGTTTTTCAAATGGCAAACATAGGAAGCAGCTTAACCATGCAAAAACTAGATGACATATTTTTAAGATACGGATATCCAATCCATCTTGTAACAGATAACGGCACATCATTCACAAGCCACGATTTCAAATCTTTCTGTATCAAACGTGGCATTAATCATACATTTACACCTCCCCACCATCCGGCAAGGAATGGTGCCGCGGAGAGATTTGTAGAGACGTTCAAATCAAACATTACAAAGATAGTGGAAAGTGGGAAATCACTTAATTATGCTGTAGGCATATTTTTGACCGATTACCGGAGTACACCCCATAAGGCAACTGGTGTATCACCAGCTAGACTCATGTTGCAGAGAGAGATTAGGAATCGTTTATCACTATTAAGACCAACTCCCATATTCCAAGATTTACTTTTAAAACAGAATAAAGTAGTGAAGGCAAGGGAGGGTGCCAGGAATGTGACCGTTCAAGTGGGTCAAAAGGTCATGACCAGAGACTATAGATAGGGTAAAAATCCTTGGGTCATGGGCATCATCATAGAAGAATCCATTCCTGGAACCACCTATTACATTGATGGAAGAGACACATCAACCAGATATTAGCATGTAATCAAAAAGATGACTAAAAATAGCAATGGTTTCCTAAGGTAAAAAATATATATGTATATGTGTATATATATATATATATATATATATATATATATATATATATATATATATATATATATTATATATATATATATATATATTTTACCTTAGGCAACCATTGCTATTTTTAGTCATCTTTTTGATTATATATTGTCTAAGCATACACTTACAAATATGAATGTGGCTGTATGTGTAGCTTATCATTAGAGCATCTTCTATAATTTTGCCTATATCGGCTAAATCTTGCACAGTCGACATCACAGCATTTATATACGTCTCAATGTTGGAGTCAAAATCATCAAGGCAGTACCTGTACAGTTTCTGTTCGAACTTATACGTCGCCCTAAGCCTTCCTTTGTCCTCATAAGCGGACGAGAGAGCGTCCCAAGCCTCCTTGGCTGTCTTGCAGGATCTTACATGGGTGATAACCATATCATACAGTGAGACACATTTTTGATAATGCCTTTTGATCGTTACGTAAAATTTTGTCAGCAGAAATTTCGGAATCTTTAGGATATCCAACGATGGTCTCCCATAATTCTTCATGCATAAAGTACATACGGACTTTGAATTTCCATACGGAATATCCGTCTCTATTTACAAGTGATTTTATGTCAGAAATAGAATTATTTGACATATTTACGTGAGCACAGCTGTTCGATGTCATAACAAAATTATAATTTGAAAATATGTTCGTAGACTGTTCAAAATTTTCACAAATTTTCATAAATTATACACGTACACATCAAAAAAACTTGCTTATTCACACTTTTTACTAACGAAAATGCAATTTTATTAGTGTAAAATCATTTTAAATATATTATTAGTGCTGATAACGAATGATGTATTTGACTCAGTTTACTGAAGTGACATAAAGACATCATTGAGAATACAATATGTTGTAAAAGAAATTAAAATTCAAAATTTTAATTAGCCAATTGTTTAACAATATATATTACTTTATACTTTATCACTTTACTGATTTTGTTTACGTTTCTTCTATTATTTCATAGTTTTTAGACGTATAAACACAGTATTTTATTTTATTTGCCGCCGAGCCATGTATGGATGTATTCATTGAAAGACGACATCTTTGGAAATATCTTTTGGTATCTTTATTGGTAACTAGCGTTGTCTCACTCAGTCATTATACAATTACAGTATCTCCTGTCCTTGTCTTCGCTAATTGGTTATAAATGTTGTATGTTACTATTACGGTTCAACCTAAGTATATGCTATGCCCTCAAGACCGACAAGAAAAAGATATTTCATAAAGAGATCTTTAAAATGTGCGAGGGTAGTTGGTACGGTAGTATTACATCGCATAAGCAATAAAATAAAATAAGGATACATGTACATCCATCCTATATCCCAATATACTTTTCAGTCTGATTGTTATTTTGGTAAGCAATGGATATTTGCTCATTACAATATACATACGTACCACCACCACCACCACAATATCAGCACAAGGACGTCCACTGTTGGACATAGGCCTCCCCCAATTTAATGGGGGGTAAATGCCATAATCGCCACGCTTAGGATGCGGGCTGGCGATCGCAGTATCTTCACCGCACTACAAGGAAGCTGCTGCCCATCCCACAATGGTTTTGGTCGTAGGTTTAGGACATACCCGGGTTCACATACATACGTACATCGAACAATTTTTACAATTAAACAACTTCCAGTTTTTAACAGATTTACGGGTTTGATTTATGTGAATTACTTTTTTTTTCCACTAGATTCCCTCATTGGTTAAGAGGTAATTTCCACGACGCGCTTGGAGTGTGGAGAAACCGATTCAAATACATGGATATTGAGGTACCTGCATGGATGAGGAAATCACTACCGTGGGTGCCTGCGGCATCTTGGGACGTGGAGATGGAAAACTTGAAGAAATTTAGAAAGTTTAGTGAATCGGCCTTTTCGCCATTCTATAGATTTCCTTCAAAACGCTTTAATAATTTTATCTCGTTCGTTCCTGAGGAGATAGAAGGGTTTGTTTTCTCTTCAATTGAACGTGATGCGACCATTGTTAATGACGACGAAGACCAAAAGAAACTGAAAGAGAAATTACATAAGGAAATGATCGCTTCGAAGCCGAAGAAGAAAGACCCAGCGACGGATCCTAAGACAGTACCTAAGCAAAATCCTAAGAACGGTTGAATTGAATACCCCAGGCATGAACTTGACTGTTCGGCGCAAGGCGGCTGGCGTGGCGGTTGGTAACGAAACCAATTAGTCAAATATGTGTTGTGATATTTTTAAAAGCTCATTCATTTTACTATCATGTGCAAAAGATGAATTTGTAATTAAATCAACATAAATACCATATTCATAATCTCAAACTAGGGTTCGTCACATATACATCTTCATTTCAGGGCAATTAACGAGTTCTATGCGTACGAAGTCGCGGGCAAAAGCTAGTAATATTATAAACATGAAAGTTAGGATGTAATCTTTTTTTAAATTTACTTAATCTCAAAAACTACTATACGATTTTTTATGAAACTCTCCAGTTAATGTACCTTATAGGGGCGATTCCAGGGTCGTGGAGCAAGCAAGAAGCATTTAGCTTAGTTTCTCCTAAGGATTACGATGGGTATGGGCTAACAGAATTCCTGTGGCTTATTTTAGTCATCACAGTAAAAAATAAAAAACATCTGGTAGGATTTCATATCATGGTTACCCTACTGTTATTGTTTATGTCAAGTGCGTGTACTCTACAAGACTACAATCGTCGCAGATAAGGAGGTTGTTATGATGAAACTGATAAACAGATACGAAAAATTCCATCGATACCTACTATATTTTGTATTTTTGTTAAAAGTAAAATACATAATAAAAATTAAAACCAAATACACAAAATTTACAACACTACGAGTAAATGTACTTCAAAAGTTGTTCAAAATGTGAACCCTGTTCCTGTATGCACAATTCCGCCCGTCGTCTAAGAATGCCCCTTAATCTGTTTAGAGCAGTGATTTTGCTTAACAGTTTCAAAGGCTAAAATGATTCGCTAACGTAGCTCTTCTACGGTGTTAGATTCTTGCTCATACACCAACCGTTTTACCTCTCCCAAGAGAAAAAAGTCTAGCGGTGTGAGGTCGGGGCTGCGGAGTGGCCATGGAATAGGTCCAAGGCGACCTATCCATCGTTGGGGAAATTGTTCATTTAAATAATCACGAAAGCGGTTATAAAAATGAGCAGGTGCACCATCATGATGATAATGCAGGCTTTCTAAGTAAAGCTCCGGGACGCCTCGCAATAATTCAGGGACAACTTGTCGTAATAAATCAAGGTTATTTATACCAGTCAATCTGCCTTCGATGAAATGAGGGCCGATAACAACGTTCTTAATAACTCCCGCCCAAACATTTAAACTAAATCGTGTTTGATATGCGTTTCTCCGAGTTAAATGCGGATTTTCTTCACTCCATAAATGCTCGTTGTGGGTATTGAACAAACCAATACGCGTAAATGTACTCTCATCAGTCCACAGCACATTTGTTTCTTCAATTTCTAAAATCCATCGACACAGGTTCATCCGTAAGGGAAGACCAGGGGCCGATATATCTTGGACGGTTAGAAAATGGTGTGCATGCAATCCAGTAGCGTTGAGCAGTTTCCAGACAAAACTTTGGCTGACATTGTACCTTCTAGCAGCTTGTCGGGTACTGCGTCGCGGATCTTGGTAAAAATATCTCATTATGCGTTGATCCAGGTTTTCGGGGTAATCTCGCCTTCGGGGCCTATCACCACCTCGTGCTTGGGCGTGTGGTGGAACGCTGAACTGTCCGTGATCTCGAAGATTTTGCACCATTGCGTTAATCAAACGGCTGTTTGGTATTAGCAAATTGGGATAATGATGGTGAAAAATCTGCCGTGCTCTCTCAGTGTTGTTCGTTTGATAGTAAAATTTTACCATATCTGATCGCTCGATATTTGAAAACGGGTACGGCGGAGGCATAATTAATTATTTTATTTATTTTATTTTAAAATCCTTGTCGACACCAGTTGACACATTTCCAACTCGTCCACATTCCCAACTCGTCCACATTTCCAACTCGTCCACATTCCCTACTCGTTCACATTCTCAACAATCTCAACTCAGCCACATTGCCAACTCGTCCACATTATCGTAATCCGCGTTCACAGACCTTTATCCGTTATGATGCTCCCATTTAACAAGTGCACGTGAACTCTCTCGAGCGCGAGATAGAGACTTGTCTGTTTTAATACTCTTGGCTCTGACCGACTTACCGATAACATAAAATTTCTAACCCACGCGAACATACAGACTTCTTACTTCCTCGCATTATCCCGGCATTTGCCACGGCTCATGAGAGCCTAGGGTCTGCTTGACAACTAATCTCGATAATTTCCGTAGGCACTAGATTTACGAAAGCGACTGCCATCTGACCTTCCAACCCAGAGGGTAAACTAGGCCTTATCGAGATTAGTCAGGTTTCCTCACGATGTTTTTCTTATGTCAAAATAGAAATAATACCTTTTGAGTTTAAAAAGGTGGTTGTAATAGCTCTGTATTATTCAATAGAATTTTTGAGTTTGACATCTGACACTACACAATAAAGTTCCATAATAATAGATATGAAACTGTCACTTATTTAATACAATGCTTCATTGACACTTCGGGTGCCTTCGTATGCCCGAGTTTTCCCGATGGGAAACGATTTTTCACTACATCTGTAGGGCCCGCGCTCGTCTTGGCGGGGCCACTACCGTGGCCCCAGATTATGCCCAACTCGGCTGCTTGGGTTCGACGAAACATGAACTTGAACTCATGCTGGCATTTTGTACGTCACAGGTGCAAAACATTACTCGCTACGTTTTTTTTATGCCATAAAGTGGACCAGATGAGAGTGGGGACGATTTGGGAATGATATGTGGATGAGGTGGGAATTTGAACGAGTTGGGAATGTGAACAAGATGAGAATGTGGACGAGATGCGATTGTGGACGAAATGGAACTGTGGACGAGTTAGGAATGTGGACGAGTAGGGAATGAGGGCGAGATGCGATTGTGGGCGAAATGGAACTGTGGACGAGTTAGGAATGTGAACGAGTTGGGAATGTGGACGAAGTGGACCTGAACGGTCGAAATTGTTCAGTATTTGAGGAACGGTGTTGTTTTTTTTTTATTAAAAATGGGATTGCTCTTGGCCAGCATCTAGCCAGGGGGCAAAGATGAGGCCGACGATGAAGCGAGCTCACCCAGAAGATGCCTATTCACTCGTGCCTTAAAAATGTCCAGGTTATATGAACTCGGAAATACAGACGCCGGCAGAGAATTCCAAACCTTAGAAGTGCGCATTATAAAAGAAGATGCAAAGCGCTTGGTTCAAATTAGAGGAAATTCGACCAGGTAAGGATGGTAGCCAGCCGTACGTCTGGATGTCCGATGGAAGAAGGGGGAAGGCGGTATGAGCTCATGGAGCTCCTGAGCACACTCACCGAAGTACAGTTTGTAGAAGACGCACAGACATGCTACTTTGCGTCGATGTGCTAAGCTCTGCAGCTTATTTCCCACTACCGTACTGCCGCCAATGAGCCTCCTGGCTCTGCCCTGTTGTTAAAATACTTATATAAAAATCTTATATCTGTATCCTAGCCTCAATAGGGTAGCTTCACACACATTTATTTGGGAAGTAGGGTTTAATAATTTATTTTAGGTTTGCCGTTATTTTTGGGTTTTTGGAATGCTTAGTTGTGTTAAAGTTATCATTTTTGGTATAAATAATAATGGTTTCTTTTAAAGTTGAGATTTCTAGCTAAATGATTAACATTTACTCAGGATAAGCTTATTTAGTGACGAGCTGAGCAGATCACTAAAGTTGGCTTTTACAAAGTGACAAGCAGAGCAGTTCACTGGGATAAGCTAATTTAGTGACAAGCTGAGCAGATCATTGAATTTAGCTTTCCAATGAGACGAGCTGAGCAGTTCTCTGGGTTAAATAATATTAGTGACAAGCAGAGCCGTTCATTAATATAGTCTAATTATTAGGCAAGCTGAGCAGTTCTCTGATTATACGAGTTTTAGGATATGGTTAGGAAGATTACTAAATAATAAATACTGTAACATAGACTGAAGAGTTTCTTGGTGCTTCTTCTCTTCAGAAAACTAGGTTCCGAAACACTGGTAGAGTATTATGTCAGGAATACCTATTTATATAGGATCTGAATAAATAGGTATCAGGTAGGCTAGGTAGGCCAGCTAGACGATCAATCCCCACCCAGGCGTATTCAGTAGCAAAGTTCGTATGTAAGTATAATACAAACAATTCACCCAAGAGCTAGCTAGGGCTGAAATTAGTGAGTCACTGGAATTTCTAATTCAGATTTCATTTAAAAAGGTGAAAGTTTGTTTATTTAGGACTAGCTTTTGCCCGCGACTTCGTCTGCGTAGAACTAATTCTCGCTTTAGAATTATTTGTTTTCCCATACATCTTTCACCCTTCTTTACACCCCCTTAAGAAATGACTACATTCAATATGAAATGCTCTTTACCGCACACGGCAAATTTTAATAGGAATCCTTTTTTCAAAACGAAATATCATCATCATACCAGCCGAAAGACTTCCACTGCTGGACATAAGCCTCCCCTAATGAGTGACACAATGACCGTTCCTTTGACATCCGCATCCAGCGGACACCTGCGACCTTTACCAGGCCATCTAATGCGGATGGCCTCACTTCTGATACAATCACGCAGAGATACTCCCAGCATAGCCCTCTCCATTGCTCTTTGGGTGACTTTGAGCCTTCTTATGAGGCCCATAGTAAGCGACCACGTTTCAGTGCCATATGTCATCACTGACAACACACACTAATCAAAGAGCCCCGTCTTGAGACACTGCCGAATATTGGACGAAAAGACGCGCCGTAGCTTCCCGAACGCTGCCCAGCCGAGTCGGATTCGACTATTAACCCCTTTCTCGAAATTGGACCTACCTAACTGGACAGTCTGTCCTAGGTATATATAATCGTCTACAACTTCAAGTAAAAGTGCCCGATTGTAACGGGAGTTGGTGCTACGTGCTCGTGCTTTCAAAACGAATGATTAAGCTTATTTCAGAATATCAAATGTACCGATTCTAGAAGAATGAAGCCCGTAAAATATTGCATGTACAATGATAAAAGTCTCGCTACGCAGTTCTTCCGTAAAGCGTCCCAACAGAGCGGGTTCTTCATGTAAGTATGATGGCCGAAGGCCGTAAGCAGAGTGGCAAAACACGGAAGGCCGAGTATTCACACAGAGCGGCCTTCTTATGTAAGGTTGAGGGCCGAACGCCTGAATCAGAGAGGCGAGACACGCGAGGCCGAAGGCCGAGCTTCCCAACAGAGTGGATTCTTCATGTAAAGTTGATGACTAACGGGCCGAACCGGAGTGGCAAGGCATGCGAGGCCGAAGGCCGAGCATTCAAATAGAGCGGGATCCTTTTTAGGCTGAGGGCTGAAGGCCCGGAAGCTTGGCACGCACGCGAGGCCGAAGGCCGAGCGTCCCAACAGAGCGGGTTCCTTATGTAGGGCCGAAGGCCTGAAGCAGAGTGGCAATTCATCGAAGTACGAATTTTTCTATGGAAATGTCACTGGGTTCTATCTCTATCGCACTTGCATATTGAAGTGACAGGGATGCAGCGGTCGTGCGGTTAGTTCTTACTAAATACACAACGGCGCTACGATCTATGTGGAGTATTTCACTGGTATCTCTATCTCAGTATATATATTGTACTTTGTGCATAGATCTAAGGTGCTTCAACCGTCAATGTTGACAATTGGGATGCCCAGCCCAAGTGATCTCTTATATCAAACAGTTATAATAGTGTGAAGGGTCACCAATTACGTAAACAATAATACACGACAAAATTAAATTGTACACCGACGATACAAAAGCTGCATTGAAGCAGCTGTTTTTGTATTGAAGCATATGAAGACAAACAATTCCAAGGTATCGCAAATTTATTTTGATTTACACGTAATAATAGACCTAATTACTAAAAGGTTATGCTCAAAAATAGCGTTATCAATCAGAAGGAATTATGATATTTCGGCTTTGACATATCGAAACGTCAGCTTGTTTACAATACGTAAAATTCTGCTATGGCTTACGTTAAATTTATTGACACGCCGTTATACTCTCAATTGGCTGAAACTTAAAGGTTAGAATGGCGTATGAGGAGATAAAAATATTTGCACCCCCGATTTCATCCCTTTGAGGGTGATTATCGGGACAAAAAGTATACTATAAGTGAATCCAGATTACATACTGTTAGTATACAAAAATTCATCTTGATCTGTTCAGCCGTTTTTGCGTGATTGAGTAACAAACATCCAAACATCTAAACTTTCGCATTTATAATATTAGTGGGATTAGTGTGATGTATGTGCTTAAATTAATGTTACAGGAAGGAAGAAGTTACCTAGTTATTTGCAATTAAGTTTGTACGTATCTCACTGAGAACGTAAAATACCACTTAATACTTAACTAACGTGCTTTATTTATTTATTATATTTATTTTAAACTAATGTAACAGGAAGGAAGAATTTACCTAAGTATTTGTATTTTTACTTCTGTGTAAGTTTGTGACTGCTGCCTTGAACTAGGCGCGGGATTTTGAGTAGAGATCAATTTCGAGAAGAGATTTGTTGTAGTGGTCGCAAAGTCTGTATAAAGGTGTACGTTTTCCGGCGTTAGTCTTTCTCTTCGGAAGACCGAAGAGGTGTGTGGACCGCGTTAGCTTGAGGGGAGCTCGAAAGTATATTTTTGATAGGAGACTTGGACAATCCAAGTCGCCTGTGCATATGTCACGCAGCATGACTGCGTCGGCGATGCAACGTTGGTCCCGTAATGATAGCATGTTGTATTTAGTTAAGAGCTCAACATAAAAGAGTACTGTGGATTCTTCAGTTTAGAATTAAGGCGTCGATAGAACTTTTTTTGAATCATTTCTAGCTTATTGCAATACACATTATAAAAAGGGTTCCATACAACTGACGCGTACTCAAGATTAGAACGAACTAGGCATTGAAAAAGGTAAGTCAGGCTGAGCTCCTGTTTGAAGGGTTTGGTAACACGCATAACAAAGCCCATCATTCGGTATGCTTTTTTGAGAATATGGTCGATGTGTGTGTCTAGTGTCAACTTTGCGTCTAAAATAACACCCAGATCTCTGATGTTATTTACTATTTGAAGTGAATGTTCATTTAGTTTATATGAATTACGTAGTACGTTATTCTTTCTAGTGCATGTAATGTGTTTACACTTATTTTGAGCCAAAGATAACTTATTAATCTTAAAATAATTGTTGAGTCTATTTAAATCGTCGTGAATCAGTTGAACATGATGATTTTTATAAATGTTTAAACCGTCAGCATACAACAGGAAGTTACAGTTTTTGAAACATTGTGAGATGTCGTTAATAAACAAGACAAATAGGAATGGCCCAATAATTGAGCCTTGCGGTACGCCGGATGTTACAATTGTAGATGAGGAAGCTAGTCCGTTGATTACCACACATTGAGGGCGGCTTTGGAGGTAGGACGCGAACCACCTGAGGAGGTTTCCCTTTATTCCGTTGTATGATAGTTTTTTATGTTACTTTTTTTTTGTAGTATCAAGTGGTCAACTTTGTCGAACGCCTTTTCAAAATCGGTGTAGATTGTGTCAATTTGAATATTTTTATCAAGAGTCCCGAACAAGGTGTTAACAAACAGAGTAAGGTTTGTAGCCGTCGATTTACCCTTGAAAAATCCGTGTTGCTCCTCCAGGATACGGTTTTTGAACATTTTAGATAAATGACCGTGAACCACGTAGTTAGTTTAATAAAATCACATCTTCCAAAATATACATTTAATTAAAAAGATACACAAGGGGGAGGGGGGGGGGTTTCGTTACAACTGTATAAAACGAGAGTGAAAGGGACGGCACGACACGAAGTTCGATTTTCAAAGTTCGGAGTAGGCCCTGTGAGCCTCGGCCGTAGCTGGGTCGGCCGTCAAACGCTTGGGTTGAACAAAGGCGGCCGGGTCGGACCGCTTCCGAGCATCACTGGGCCCGGCCGCGCAACGGCCGTCGTTTTGTTGTCATAGAAAACGGGCCGGCCCGGACACGGAGCGGCCTACTGTGAATCATCCTTAATCTTCCTACCCCCGAGTGACTTACAAGAGAACCTGGGGCCGAAGGCTCGAAGCTTCCTTTGAGAGAGTTTACTACGCGAGCCCGAGAGCCGAAGGTCAAAAGGGCGAGCCCACACGGACACTATCTCTGAGTTCTTACAAATAGAACTTGAGAGCCGATGGGTAAGTGGCGAGGCACGTCAATCCAAAGGCAGAGCCTGACCAAAGGCAGAGGTCAGAAGGCCCAAAGTGCCTAAAAGCCCGTACGTGGAGGGTCACGCTCTCTGCGCGAGCCTACGCGGATTCTCACTATCGCTGAGTGTTCAAAGGGGAGCGTCGAGGCTAGTGGGACTGAAAGACCGAAGTTTCTCACCAGGGCGCTTTCTACGCCAGCCGGCGAGCTAAAGGTTTGAAGGTCGAGCCCACGCGTGAGCAGCAATGCACGTATACTGCGACTAACGCGAGGCCCAGTGTCCCAGTATCCCTTCACTTCAGTACGCGCTTACTATGCGAACCATAGCTATAAGACCGAAGGCCTGAAGGGCGTGCCCACATGGATACTTTCTATCCCAAAATGTCTTAAAAGAGAACCTGAGGACCGCAGGCCCAAAGGTGTGTGAGGAGGACCGAAGGTCCGAAGCCTTTCCCTTCTGAAAGCGCACTACGAGTAAATGCGAGCCCACTATAAATTCGAACCCACTAGAAGCTCGTACTCATATGCCTCTTTCACAAGAACAAGAAATTTTAGGTATATTAGTTAATTAGACCATTCATTTTAAACTTCAACTAGTGGCAAAGTGGTAATAATTAAGTATGCCGTACATCTAAATTAGTGAAGCCGTTTTGATCCTGAAGTTATTTTATACAGCATAACACGATGGTTTACTAGTGCCCCGTGGCATATTTACGTCATGTATCGCCGATAAAGGATGATTCACAGTAGACCGTTCCGTGTCCAGGTCGGCCCGTTTTCTATCCTTAAATCACAAACCCCATAATAATATTGAAACCAAAACCATACTACCTATATATAATCATATTTAAATCGGCAAATGTGTTTGGGGGACATACAGCTTACCTTCCGTTGCGGGTATAAAGAGCAAAAATTCTACTTTTAGCAGTCCTTGTAGAGAAGCTACTCACTAAACACCTTTAAAAGAGCCATATTACGGTATTCTATCTATGAGCCTTCACAAAGTTCCTTACTACATTATTCTGTTTCATCATACCTGAAGCCCTCAGCAGTTCGTGCACAGAAGCTACCGAGAAAACACTATCAAAATAATCACAACACGGTAATACACATATGTGTATTCGCAAAGTTCCCTAGGGTGCTGTTCTGGCCATCATCAGGCCTTCAGCATTTCAGGAGAAGAGGCTTCTCAATAAATACTATCAAAAGATTCAAAACACGGTTTACTAAATAATTGCCTTTTTTTATACTACGTCGGTGGCAAACAAGCGTACGGCCCGCCTGATGGTAAGCGGTCACCGCAGCCTATGGACGCCTGCAACTCCTAGGGGTGTCACATGCGCGTTGCCGACCCTTTAAGAATTTATATACATAACATATACCTGAACAAGATTCCCTGCAATATTGTTCTGATCAATCATCAGACGCTCAGCAGATCATGTACAGAAGCTACTCAGCAAACACGATGAAATGAGCCCAAACACGCTCAAGTGGGTCTTCGAAAGGTTCTGTGTGATGTTGGTCTCCTCTATCATCAGACCCTCAGAAGTTCGTTTACAACGGCTGCTGAGCAAACATAAACAAAAGCGCCCAAAAACAGACAAAGGTATCTAATAACCCCTTAACAGTTCCCTACCATGTTTTTCTGCTCCATCATGATCCTCAGAGTTCAATTACATGTACTCATCACCAAGTGCTATCGAAATCTTTTATGATGGTCAAGCAGCGAGAAGTCTTTCAAGAGGAAAATGTTAACTGCAGCGCCCCCTGGCGAGTTATGGTCGTTAATTTTTTGGGGGTTCGTCCCGAATAAACCAAAAACCCATTGCAGAAAACCGTATTCAAATCGGTCAAGCCGTTGGAGATATTGAGGTGCACACACAAACAAACGACCTCTCACCCAAAACGCATATACCTTCTCCGTTCCGTCGTGGGTAATTAAAAGTCTTGTTACATTTACATTGCTTGCTGAAAAAAATAGTACCATTTTTTAACAATAAAGGGTTGTACTCGTAATGACTGCCCTTAAATTATATGTTCATTTGGAAGTCACGCGCTGTATGCCGATTACTAATCCTTAAAAAGTTGGTCGGTTAGTACTAAAAGTAAATATTACTAACCAAACAGGCTGGTGGTTTGGTTCAGAAAAAAAAATCCTAACCGTCCAACCAGGTGGACAGACTGGTTTGTCGGTTAGTAATAGACGGTTTAAAAGTACATGTACTGATAGAAAAGTAAGGATAAAGGTGAATAAACCGACTAAGGGCAAAATTGAACCCTGCACTGAGGGTTCCGTACAAATTTTGATAGGGATTTATATCCCTTTTCTTAATATATTTGTCATTGAACATAAAAAAAATATATTTATTTTTATAGTTTATATATTTCAATTTTCAATTTCTATAGCATGTAAGAAGTTTTCCAGATACGAGTATTTAGCGATTTGACAGACAGTGTTTCGTTAACAGTCTAAGAAAATCATAGTAAAGGAGAATGCGTAAAATAAAATAAACATTTTATCAATTATATACCATGTTTATTATATCTTAAAATACAGAGCCTATGAGTATGTAGCACTGGTCTAATCATTAGTAAAGTAAGCACCATTTGAAAAAGAAAAAAATGTAAACAATGTATTGAATTTGACAAATTAAATGTCAATATCAATACATTGTTTATTTTTTTCGTTTTCAAATGGTAACCACCATTTGAAATGTATGTAACTATTGGTACACTAGACATGATATGAAATGATAATCCAGATTACAGAGCGCCCCTGGTTGTGCTAAGTTAATACATGTATTGACTTATGGACATTCACAAGGGGCGCGACTTTGGCTCAATAACTTAGGTTCTAAAACACCAACGCCGCGTCAGTCGGCGGCGGTGTGTCGCAGTTTACATTATCTTATCAGTGTCGCTTGTGTCCGGTGTAACAAATATTAGTCCAAAGTATTCAGAACTATCCGTAAAAAAATAGAAAAGCTGAGAGAGGCCTGGCCATGGAATTGAAATGTAGGCAGTATTTCTTTATATAAGCATAGTATGTATTTACGTCAACTCACAGTTGTAAATATCCTTACTTATCAGAGATAGTTATTATAACATGCGTCATAAAAGTGGCAAGATAGGGAAGTACCTACATAATTTGAAACAACAGTTCGTTTTATAGAAAAGACTTCTGTAATTGACATGAATGAACAAATCATAAGATTACGACTGCTATTTTCCAGATCCGAGAGCAACTCTCTTTTAAATAATAGAAACCAAACTTCTTTTTTTGCACATTTAGTAACTTAATGTCTAATGTTCATAACCGAAACAGTTTAATAACACGATAATGTAGTCAGTGTTTAGTTTACAATAAAATCTTTGGCTTTCTTAACGGAACTTGCTATTGTTAGTAACACATAAATAAATTACTTTACTGTTTTTAGTAATTTTTCAACTTATTTCAAACTAAAAGGCACCCCTGCCTTATTAATTACATTTTAAATATAACATACATTTTTGTACGTATAACTTCTTGACAGTCAGTCGCCACGCTATCCACGACCAAAACATGGACACGTGCCTCCTAAAACATTAAGATAATTACTTAAACTTTATACTATATTAAAACACTAGTAATTGTTGTGCTGTGAAGTCTGCCTCCTAAATACGTCTCCGTGTGCATCTGAATCTAGTCAGTTGACGAAAAAATGGTATCTAAAGATTGACTGTCAAGTGCTACTTTCAAACCCGCTGAGGTAATATTGGCCTTGGCAATTGCACGGTTGGTACTCGTCGATGTATCGAGCGAGTGGTGATTAAGGACGTAGCCAGGATTTTGTTCAGAGTTTGGCAGGTAAAAACCTCATGGAACCCAGAAACTCTTAGGAGACTATCCTGCCGGGGCTGGCAGCTGTCTCCACTGCCAGGATACGCCCTTGTTACGAAGGCGCTCACGGGTCGACGAAGGAGATCATGATGTAGCGCGTACCGTTGGAGACGCGCAAGCCCTCGTGGTAGTGCGTGAGTCTGCCTGGGTGCATGAGCAGCCAGCCCGGTCTGGTATCAGTCACCGAGCAGTTGTAGCGAAGGAACCGACAGCCGCCGCCTTCGTAGTCCAAATCTGTAACAGAGCAAGGCAGTTTGGCTTAGCTTTTATCTACGTATACACACCAACAGGTGTTAGAAACCGCCAGTAATGATCAGCTATAATTAAACAGATTTAATAAAAGTATTATGAAGTTTTCAGATTTAATAAAAATATTGTATTAGCAGGTAATAAATTAGCATTTGGTAATTTGGAATAACTTCGCAGGACAACGAATTTTGATTCAACCTAATTCTGGTTTATCTATGCTTTAAAAAAGCACACACTCGTAATTTAAGGACCCTCATTACGTGCCAGTTTCATAGACTACCGGTATACCATTGTACATAATTAGATCTTAAAATATAAAAACCCCAGAGTCTGTTTTGTGATTTATAAAGACATAACGCCGTTGTACACAATATATACTGAATTGGTACATCATTAATAAATGTCTTCAATAGATCAAGAGTACAATAAACTAAATTGCTGCTGTAGATAACTTTATTGAAGTAATTTCATGTAAAAAAATGGCCTCCAGCCTCCAGCTGGAAAACCCATTTTTACCGTTGAATGGCTTTGATACTTCAATTACAACAACCATAATAACATCACTACTTGCTCCTTAGGTATGAGGTGATCCCACGTTACGCAAAGTACCTATGAAATGCATCATGAGATCTGGATCCTGAAATTAGTATAAAGTAAAGTAAAGTAAAAGTAGTTTATTCTTCAAATTAGGCATATTACATGCACCTATGAACGTCAATAAACTACCACCGGTTCGGAAAAATAGATTCGGAAGAACCGGCGTAAGAAACTCGGCGAGGTGTAATTTTTTCAAAACAATATACATTGTATAGTTAAATATAAATTTACAGTGTCAGCTACTACAAAATAATAATAATAATAAAAATAATGCATGTATGCTTATTGTACCTATCATGCGCAACGTAGATTGGGATCAGTGACCTTGCCTTATGGCACTTATGGTCACCAGAGCTCCCGAGGTTGTTGTTGAGCTGTCAATACAACGAATCCTCAAGGTCAACTAAGGGTCGGCAACGCACTTGTGGTCCTTCTGGAGTCGCAGGCCACGGTGCCTGCTTACCGTCAGGCAGGCCGTAAGCTTGTTCGCCTCCGTCGTTGTATAGGTATAACAAAGAAAGTATACTGACGTGGCGTGTTGAGGGCCAGGTTGATGGTGTACGTGGAGGAGTCGTGGTGCGGCCGCAACGACGGCTGCTCGTCGGGCCGGTAGCGCACCACGAAGTTCATCACCGACACCGGCGGCTGTAACAATCCTCACTTTTACTTACCTTTTCTCAAAAATAGCCGAAAAGGGACGTTACTCGCTACATATTGGAATGCGAAGTGTACAGTTTATGGTCAGCTATAAATAAATAAAAAATCAAACATTGCAGGCTCGCCCCGCGCGACTACAATGTTACATATAAAAATGGCTATACTTGTCGAGTTCGAAACTTGTTAAAAACGACTAACAGCCTTACAAAAGATAGCACAGGTCGTATAGAATTCTAGTCGTATTTTCTATTGGAATTGCGACGTTTTTGTACGTGTTTGAAATAATATATTATTTCAAACACGTACGGTTGTCGGTGGAAAAATACACTTTCGATTCTGTTTAAAAGAATAAACGGCGGGAGAGTATAAACCTTTTTGACGTTTTAGGGTTATGTTTATCAAAACTTAATTTCAATTTAGTATTTTATCCCGCTATTTTCGAATCAAGCACTATATAGCCTTGGCTGGAATGTCAATACTTAGCATAGTTTCCAAAAAAATATTAACGATGCCATTCGAACCATTTTTTAAAGATGATTAAATTTTTGCATTGGACTAACTACGATTAAAGCACAACAAAAGCCGCAAATGAGTGTCAAACGTGGATATTGTTCCCGGAGACCAAAAACGATCCATACTAATTCACAGATTATTATGACGTCACAGTGCACGAGCCCCGTACTAACGTTGTATGGAAAAACAAGAAAATGCTATTTTAATCGTGAAATACTGCGTTTAAATACATAATTGACATACAATTTATTTTTTGTTGTGTCATGTAAATTCTTTTAGTAGCCTTTATTTAACTTTTAGATGCTAAAATACTACATATTTTTCAGGAACTTTCAAGTCTCGTATTTTATTATAATTCTGATTTTATTTTGTAATTTCCATTTATTGTGTTAATTTGATGCTATACTATCCATATAACGGCAATAAGTTATAAATGTCAACATGAGGGAACTACGAGGGTAAAACTGAAAGTTTCGGGAATAGAAGAAAATATGCAGTATAAGTGAGTTTATTTATTTTTATTGTTTTTCAAAATATTCTCCTTTGTATTTCATGCACTTATGCATGCGTTCAAACCAGTCCATAAAGCACTTTTTGAACTCTGAAGTAGGGGTCGACAAAATGGCTATTTTATAGGCCTCCACTGCTTCTTCTGGCGTCTGAAACCGCTGACCACGCAGTTTGTCCTTGATTCTGGGGAATGTAAAAAAGTCGTTGGGACTTAAGTCAGGGCTATATGGAGGGTGGTCCAATATTTCGACTTTTTCACCGTCCAGGTACTCAGTTGTTGTCCGAGCGGTGTGTGGGCTGGCGTTGTCGTGGTGAAGGATGATGCGACGACTAGGGTTTGTTTTTCGGAGTTCAGCAAAGACGTTCGGCAAACAAATAGTGGTGTACCAATCAGCATTGACTGTTCTACGATCCTCAAGAGCCACAGTAGCTACGTGACCAGATTTAGAGATAAACGTAGCCACCATCTTCTTAGCCGTACTGCGAGAACGAAAAACTTTTGTGGGTTTGAGCTCGTCTTCGAAGACCCATACTCGGGATTGGTTTTTAGTTTCAGGCTCATAAGCGTATATCCACGACTCGTCACCTGATACTATGCTAAAAACAGCATTTGAGCGTCCCTTGTTAAATCTTTTCAAAGTTTTGCGGCACCAATTGACACGGACTATTTTCTGCTCGTCAGACAATAGGTGAGGTATCCAACGGGAAAATAACTTTTTCACGCCTAATTCTTCTTTTAAAATAATTTGTATTTGACTCATTCCAATACCCAGGTGCTCTTGAATTTCCCGATATGTCACATGTCGGTCTTCATTTATCAGACGACGCACAACATCGACGTTTTCTTGCGTGACTGCCGATTTTGGTCGACCTTCACGCACTTCGTCGGTGAGGGATACACGGCCACGTTGAAATTCTGAATACCACCTGTATATTATAGTCTTTGAAGGAGCTTCAATATTAAAAGCAGCAACCATCCGCTCTTCACATTGTTTTTGTGTTAGTCCACTTTTAAAGTCATAATAAATCATAGCTCTGAAATTTTCACGGCACAATTCCATTTTAAGCAGTGACTCGACGACTTCAATAAACAATTGAAACCGAACCATACTTTTTTTTTTCTAAGTGGCCAGTGTGTTGAGATAAGGAAACTTCAGAGATTATAAAAAGGTATAATACATGTTAAAAATAAATTAATAAGTATTCGATTCCCGCCACTTTCAGTGCAAGCCTCGTACCCCTTTGCCAGCTTAGTATTAATTAGACGGACTCCCAAGGTCGGCCGTTTAAAACTAATACTCGGCCCGTAATTGCCTCCTGCCATGCCTCCACAATAATGTACTAGGTATTAAAATATAAGGAAAATTATTTCCTAGGCAGAGCTTTTAATACATACCGCGTGATCGTTCCAAATGGGTCAGACAGGAGAAGTCAGAACAATAACAGATAGGGAAATCTGGTCTTAGGAACCGTGGAGTCGAATTTAGCGAAAACAAAAACTGCATTTATAAATTAAAAAAAAATAACTTGTACTCAGTTGGGGATTTGAGTCCGGTTGTATTGAAGAAATAAAATACAATATTTCGATATTAATTGTGTAGATCATAAGTACGTAGTAAATACACAATCGAATTTTTTTAATAACACCGGGTTCCGATACCTGAAATGTGTACAACTTTGTTTTTATTTTATGAATGCAGTTTTTCTAGTCACTAAAACCGAGGCCATGGTTAATAAAAAACAGATTTCACTATCTCTCATAGTTTCTGACTTCTCCATACTGACCTATTTTGATTGATCATTCTGTATAATGATAAATTTAGCGAGACTGATAGGTTTCATATCGGAATTCCAATTAACCTTCTTTCGTAAAATAAAATAGTTACAACATGTATACACATGTGTAACAATTAAAGATGTCCCGGCGTATCGGAACGAATTGCCATTGGTCCAGGCCACCCTATAGTTGTTAGTACAACGAATCTTCAAAGGAAAAACGGGTAGGCAGCGCGCTGTGATGGTTCAGTGGCAAGCGTACGTCAGCTCCGGTTGCTGCTTATCATCGGCACAGTAGAAATAAGGCTTAAAACGTATAGCAGTAAAACATTTGCATACAAATGTCCTACCCACACCGGAACACGCCAGTAAACTTAAGGGTATCTAGATTTTTTTCGGTCACGTATGCCGCGCATACCGTACCCTACTGCTCCAACGGAGCGCAGGTCCAAAAAGGTCTTCAGAGACTCAAGACTAAGGTATTCCACTCATCTAATATATTTGTCCAATCTTTGATCAAATTTCTTTGACACAGGCCCATTCCACTTATCCAATATCTTTGACCAAGTTTTTTTTTCATGCGTAGCCATATTGATTTAAATGTCATCAGAATCTTTGATCAAATGTCGGGGTTCCTTCCAAGTTTGTTTGCGTATATTGGAGAAAGATATTGGATGAGTGGAATACCACGGGTTGTACTCCACTTATCCAATATCTTTGTCCAAGTTTTTTTTTTCATGTCGGGGTCCCATCCAAGTTGGTTGAAATCATCCAATTTCTTTGATCAAATGTATATTGGACAAAGATATTGGATGAGTGGAATACCACCCTTATTGACAACATTTCAAATTTTCAAGTAGCATAACTTATTAACTCATTTCGTTAACTTGTCAACAAGTAACCCAAAAATATTCTATTAATATTTTTATAGCTATTCGTTTTCAAAATATTTACGAAAATGTGAAGGAAAGGCTTCCTTCACATTTTCGTAAATATCATCGACTATATGACGTCACAAGGCTGAATTGTGACAGTCACAACGCACAAAGAGACGCACGACACTTTCTTTACTAAATCCTCCTTATTAATAGTGCTTCTGTACGATTATTTACGCTGTGACGCCTTACTTGTCACTTACTCTACTTTAAAATGAGAAACTATTAAAATTGGTTTTTTCATATGAAATGGCGATATTTTCGAGATATTAAAAACATGGTTATGTTTAATTTTATATCCTCTATTTGATTTAATTGGAAAAAAAGCCCCTTAATAAAATGAAGTGTTGTCAATTGAGATACTGCCTCAAGCTGTGCCATCGGGCAACGCCGTAAATAAAAAAGTGAAGGGAACAAAAGAAGAACGCTTACGTTGTGGTAGTATCCTATGAAGACCATCTCCTGTAGCGGGCGTACGTACTCCTTCAGTATGTACAGCCACTGCTTGTCGAGTCCGACTTGCGTCATGTGGATGTCGCGCGTCGGCACCGCTTCGTAACCGCTCTCCAGTCGCTTGTCCTACAAAACACATACACGTACAATTGTACATGAACGGTCAAGGAAATTCAAACTAGTACCTTTTTCGCTCTTATCACAATGACAATAAGGGTTAAAAACGTGTTAACATCTTCGCTACTGTAAAAATGTAACTATCAATTCTGCCGAAGGGAGAGCACTATTCATTACATCTGTAAGCTATTATGTCAACTTCCTTCTTACATAGTATAATGAAAACTCCCTTTCTAACCAGCTAGTATCGCGTCTAAATTACGTGAGGCAGATCTGACTGTCATTTTCAGAATGAAAAGTGACATTTAGATCTTATCCACGCACAAAACGTTTCTTAACCACCCCGGGGGCCGGAAGCTTTGACGGGCGTTGCTACGTTTGCGTAACATTTAAAAATATACGTCACAAGATGCATCCATAACTCAAGTTTGAAGTACGATTTGTTTTAATTGCTTGTATGTTGTTGTTGCTGCTTGTTTTTTTATTTTTCTAAAAATCTAAATGGATTGGTTTGATTTTTCAACAGTATCCGCATACATTGATCCCGATGCTGTTTTCACGTGGCATCGGTAAAACGTGGATAAAGCGGGCCTGGTTTATGTAAATGTGGGAACGAGAAACGATATTGGTCACCTGACACCACGCGTGGAGTTTCGCCTGTCTGAACTAGGTATGCAATGCTGAGCTGAGCGCGTCTACTCGGTCTAAAACTACCTCTATTTTCCATTGTTTACTGCGCGTACACGTCTTTTTACATTAAAATATTCGAATATTCAGTTTTTCGGTCAATATTCCTCTATTTTTTTTAAAATCTAAATCATTAACCACCAATTATCACATATTGAGCCGTTTACTATATAAACATGAATAAGTCAATGACTCACATTATTAGATCCGTCGCTCCACTGCCCAAACGCCTCCATGACCGCGATCCATTCCTCGCAGAACCGCATCGACATCATTGGGAACCAGTATACATCAGGGCACGGCTGGAACAGTGAGAAAATACTTATTACAGAGGTTTTATAATATATCCAATTATAATATATACACTTTTAACGGAAATCTTACAGAAACCGTATACGGTTTTCAACACATCCGGCCTCAAGAATACCGACCAGACGAAGGCGCGTTTTTTATGCATACTATACAAACAGAAACAGAAGTCAACATATATTGATGTTTGAGTAAACAAACAGTTGCGTTTAAAATAATAAAAACCTTATTTTAGCACTAGAGTCAACCAAGCTTACTTGCAAGTTCATGCAAAACATAAGATTCTTAATGATGTCATGTCACGTTTATGTATACTTAACATCAAGTGGCAGCTAGCGGTTCGTGGAACCTACCTTCTCCTTGCTGACCAAGTTAAACGAAGGTTTCAGCTTCGGTAAAAATGCTTTCGTATGTCCGGCCGGCGGGTTTCCGTATGTTCCGTTTCACTACAGGTCGCATTTCTCAACCGATTCTCGTGAAATATTGTGAGCAGGTTTGATAATTGTATAGATTGTTTTTGTCGAGACAGTTTTTGGAATCATTAAAATATGGAAAAAATTAAATTCGTCAGGTCTACGGCTCACAAAGCCACTAGTTAGTTATAGGTTTATAATCTGTTTTTTTTTATAATCTGTGATCGGCACGGACGGTGCAAAACTATAACAAAACTTGTAAAGCTGATATAAAAGACTGCTTACAGCCATGAAAACATTATAATATCCTTATACTAACTCTCGAGGTCAGCACACTAATCTACCAATAATAGTCTTATTTTTTTAGGTTGTAAGATCTCCTTTATGTCAACTTTACAAATGATATTAAAGATTTGCACTGACTGCGCCTCACTATTTATAATTTGTCACGAAAACAGTCAATAATGCAGTGCACAACGGCGCATTCTGCTTTCACTGCAGCCATTATCGTGTAATCAACATATATATCAACTTTCTTTCGGAAGACTATGATATCTCTTCCGAAAGAAAGTTCATTCATTCATCGTAATGATAGACTAAGGACATTTTTCTTTGGTTGTTTACATTATTTATCGTAATACTAGACTGTCATAGGAAAACAAAGTCCTCGCCGTGACTGTCTGTCATGTACATATGTTCGCGATAAACTCAAAAACTATTGAACAGATTTTCATGCACTTTTTACCTATCAATAGAGTGATTCTTGATAAAGGTTTGAGTGTATAATTTGTTAAGGTTTTGTGAACATTTGTTGAAATGTAGCGATGTTTGCTAATGACGTCGGAAAAATCACGCTATCTACGAGTAGGAGCTTTAATCGAAAACGCTGCCTAATCCTTTTGAGCTATAACAACACAATGTATGGTTAGGAGTTAGCGGAAATTAAAAATATCACGCGAAAAATTCAAGCGGCTAGCTGCCTCACCAAAAGCGAGTACTACCCGTGCGAAGCCGGGGCGGGGCGCTAGTAATATCTAAACATCAATACAAATATATCTAGTAAGTAATTCAAACGCATTGAAAGATAAGGATTTGTTTTGAAGCAGAAGTGGTAGCATAATAGGGTGCTGGTTGAACGCGGCGGTGTACTACCCGGTCACAAAATCGGTTCACCTGGACGGAATGCGACACTGCGCAAGCTCCTCAATGACGTCACGCGGAGAAGGGCAGATATTGGGATCGAGTAGTAAGATGCGGGATCGCAGGAGCGCCCTAATTGAATGATTATACGACGACGCGACGTCCGTGGGGATTATTTTTGCAACACACTGTTATAACGACGTAAACAGACTCAAAGTAGTTATCGGAAATACCTCGAAGTATGTTTCGGGACATTAAAGATATTTGAAAAACACGTGAACATGACAACATAAAGGGTATAGCCGTGTTTGTATGGCGAAACTGCCTTTGACGAGAAAATGGTTTTCCTTTTGCTCGGATAATTATCTTTATATACGTTGTAATTTTACCAAATATCAGCCCCAAAATCGTCGTGATTTTTGAAATACTTATAAAAAGGAAAATCGTTTATATTTATTATCTACTAAAGTAGAGGCCCGATTTTTTTGAAAATTGTATATATTAGATAATGAAGGACTTTTTATAAAAAAAATATTACCTTGAAATGTTATAATTAAGTAAAAAAAAAGGTTTTTTAATTTCTCGTAAATATTTTTTTTACTTGCAAGGTGGCGACAGCTGCCAATATTAGATATTTTATGAACCATTTAATACTCTACCACATATATTTTTTCCAAAAAATATCACTCTGATCAACAGGTCAAAAAAAGAGAAGTAACCTCTCATATCACTGACCACTTAACCCTAGGTTAGGTTAAGTGGTCTGTGTCTCATATACATAGGTTTCCCTTTACTAGCTGGTAGGTTAGACACCCTGGTTTCGGCCACTTTAAGAGAGTTCGCCTATTCAGAAGTCCGTCATTTTATATCAATAAGGAACTACGACACTCTTTATGTACTAAGTCATTGGAAATATAATATTAAAGTCCTATAAATCTCTGCTGTTAAGACTCTGACATTACATACGAGTATATACGTATACAGGGCGTCCCACGGCTATACCACGTGGAGGAAAAGTACCTTGAATATTGTAGATGGAATATTTTAATGAAAGAAGACATCATTTTAATTTAAACATCAATTTAAACTGCATTCAACTAACCGGTAAGTTGGCGGCATAGTCGGGGTGCACGTACTATTCAGCTTACAGTCCATGGCCGTTACACCAGCGGGACATACAATAAAGGCTGTTGTTGATGATGAGGGCCGACTATTACGGGTTACCGGTCCTCCTGTTACAAGGGAATGGCCCTTGGCTCAAGCGGGACATACAATAAAGGCAGTTAATGATGAGGAATGACCGTTGCGGGTTTCCGGTTCTCCTGTTACAAGGGAAGGGCCTTTTACCCCAGCGGGACATACAATAAAGGCTGTTGTTGTTGATAAGGACTGACCATTGCGGGTTTCCGGTCCTCCTCGAAGTTAGCTGCATAGTCGGGGTGCAGGTAGCGCGCCTCCCAGTCTGGCTTGTTGTCGAACACCTGGTACACGTCGGGGTGCGTGCGCGTCGTGTCGAAGCTCTCAGGGTTCACCAGGTGGCCAAACTCCAGCTCGTTGCTCACGTGCATGAACACGCCCTATCCACCAAACATACGATGTCAAGAAAAGTTAAGGTACACTACGAAATGTTCAATATTAATGGTCGCGTTTACATCGCTTATCACTGTGGATACGGCATACGTCACAACCTCCCTCTCTGAAAATACATACTCGATAGAAAGTTACGAGTGTTCTAAACAAGGAGTTATACGATGAAAATGTGACCATGGTATTCATTAATAATCAATTAGTCAGTTTACTCGCAACAGTCGACTTATTATTATTAGAGATAGCTAGTATTAGGTAACACTGGAACATATTTTTAATATTCCTCTCATATCTAGCGGCGATGATATGCCAACAGGAGCTGTAGTAATAACGAGATAAATACAATAATAGTAATTAGAAGAATAACAGCTTTAGCTATTAGATGTAAAAGCGAAAATTGTAGTCAATTCAGCCGGTTGGTAAACGACATACGGTAGCACAAAACTTCAGATGGAGTATGTCCGTACCAGATCCCTGAGGTGAGCGCAGAACGCCATGTCCGGGTCGACGCCCTCCTTGTGGTAATCCACCGCCTTGGCGGCACCGGTGCGGAATGTGGTAATGTTCATCAGATAGCAGTTGGTGATGAAAGGCACGTTCCATATCCCCCTGTAGAACAATCACGTACATGAATTACTCACATAGAGAGTGACATCGAAGCGAATCAAGTTTTGAGGACTTAAGCGTTTGGGTCAAAACCAGAACCAACTAGGCGTTTTTATTGTAGACAATACAATAGTTAACGGCTTAGGTACAATTACAGTGTGTACCTATCATACAAGTCATAACTTAAGACGTAAAGGCACCTAACGTATAGTCAAGAAAATCGAAATGCGAATCTTTTTCACTCATGTAGTCATGTCACAATGACAGACATAAAAGGTACATGTTCCCGTTACCCGACCTACAAGGGTCCATTGCTAATATTTGGCCTTAAAACTTTGGAATTGTCGACAGGATAGACTGAACATTAACTAACATTTAGGGTGCCCTTTGGGGGGTACTCTTTTACTGTATAATAAATACTATAGAGATTTCGCTATCAACGGCAGTGAAAATTACTGCCTGTGTCAGTTACACACAATTAATATTGAAAGTAAGTGACTTTCAATATTAATACGTTAAATACATGTGAAATATAAGCTGCCGATAATAAAGAATGAGAGTTCAACCCGATAACCTTTGTACTAGTTGGTAGTCATGATTGTATTTGTCTTAACTATGTAAAATACTTACTAAAAAAACTCATTTTACCTACTTAACTATGGAATTCTCCATCTACGAGTATTTTATTAACCAGCTGTATGAATGTGATTGACGTAATTGCTGCGAAAACAGTAGTTTTCTCTATGTGTATCGGATTGATGTAAGTACCTACGGCTTGATCACGGTAGGTATCACGCGTCCCATAAATATTCAATTTAGTTAGAGTATCAATGTACGAAATGCGAAAGGATATGACGATCGCTATATATCAAGCAGGGGAGACAAGGGCCCTCCTGCGAGCACCTCCGTCATTAGTCAATTGAGAGATTGGCGCGACGAGCGCCGAGCTGCAGTCGCGCAGAATCCTCGCGGCCCGCGCCAGCTAGCCACCCCACCTGGGACCGACAACAAGTCTTCGCTGTTCCCGCCAAGCAAACCTTACAAAATGTTTCTCCTCAGAGCCAAGATTCTCTTAGGAGTGTTCCTACTGTATTGGTTCCTAATTGACCCGACGAATGCGCGCCGTGGACGCTCTAGAGGTAGAACGAAATCCAAGGTAACGCCTTCACTCTTAACTAAATCTTATAATTAATGGCTTCAGTTGGTTATTGACGTATTTTTGTGCAGGTGCAAATCGGCTTGCCCATTACCGGAAAATATAGGGACCCAGAGTCCGATCAGTATTACAACAATAACGATGTAAGTTTACTTATTCGTATTTCATCTACTAGATAAAAACCAGTAGACCAATGCAGGTGAGGTGACTATTTACATAGATATTTAAAAAATGAATAATTAAGTATAGTAAGTAACCCTAATGAGCCTTGTAATACAGGGGGCCAAGATACTGCTCGCCTCTCACTTCGATCTTGAGTACGTGTTGGGGCACAAGATCGCCTTTCTCTGCATCGCGAAGGGTTCCCCTCGGCCTCATATCACCTGGTTCAAAGATGGCGTTGAAATCTTCGCTCATCATTACCTACATGTAAGCGAAATCTTATTTTTAACTGTCATTTCTATTACAAATCTTCTTCTATAACAGTATATAAAATGTTATTTATTAGTATCACATGATAATAGTCGCTCTATATAGTTCAATATACCAAACGGGTAGACACATTTAAAGCTCGTCGAAGCCGCATAAAACAGGCATTGTCAATTAACCCCTATTTGGAAATGTTTCATGGTAATAGACTCAGCAAATATTAGGTGTAGAATCAACAATGTTACCATGGAGAACAAAGTGTTTCGGCTTCGGTTTCATGTCACTATCAGATACGGTCTATTTATATTAGAGAAAGATTTTGCAGAAAGGCCAGGTCAAAAGTACCCTAAATCGGCGCGCATGCATGAAGAATGTTATGAGAGTTCATGAAGCGAAAGTTGTATGTCAGGATCGTAGCAAATGGAAATCCGTGATCTCTGCCAACCCCTCTGGGAAACAGACGTGATTATGTGTATGTATGTATATTACATAACTGGGCAATTCAGAGATTTAGGCACTATGTTTTCCCTGTTTCGTATAATGCAATAGGCACTACTTATATGATAGCGTCAACATACAACCCAAAATTAAGTTGAATAGCATATGCTCAAACATACGAGTAATAATAACAATGAAATCATTGCAGTGTCATTAACTTCTGAGAATAGTAAGACTCATCTTTGTTTCTGAAATGTCTGTGTGACCCAGGAACAGAACGCATATTTATTGGGAGGTTAAATTATGTAGCTACTCGTAAATATACACAGAGATAAGATGTATATCTAGAATGGGGCTCATTCAACGCGCTGGGCTAATTTTAAATTACAGTTAGGGGAACGCGATCCATTTTGTTTAAAATATGGGCGTACATTGTATAGTTTTTAAACTTTAACTCATACCTCATCAACACGTGTTTTAAATTATGGTAGGTATGTAACAATGATAACATGCTCTATTCGCTATGCCACTTGTGTTTTTTTTTTGCGCTGCGATAAATCATAACATACATATAACTATAGCAATTGACCTCACCATATATAACTATTACAATAAATACTATCGAAAATATTGTTTCCATATAAACCGAACCATGATATATTATTGTCACAAACGATTCTAACCTTTTTTTTTTTTTTTTTTTATTGGCCAAAATATATGATACAAAAGTAGTACATGATTCACCAGCGGAAACCTCAGGGGTTTATATGCTGATGAGTAGTTCGCTTATGGTACATTTACTACATATACATACACTCGTATATTACACCAGTATCCAGCAAGGCAAATAACACAAAGACCTTACGGGATGGTTCTGATTTTTTGGACACTGACAAATGTTCTGAAACCCTGAAATTACATCTGCAATTTTAGAACCATGGGTTCCTTTATGAGCATCCGCCGAAATTACAGCAGCCGTAACTTCATACGATATAGTACCTTACGATACAAGTGCAGAGAACAGGAAATTCGCAACGAGTGGTGATAAATTGAAACACGACCGAAGGGAGTGTTTTAAACCGGCACGAGTTGCGAATTACCGGTTCGCACGTGTATCGTACAACGTTTTACAGTACATATGGCTCTTTAAACTTTCGACATATGCACGTAATCTGCTGATTACCGCACTCGTACGGTAAAGTAGCACCATATGTACTGTAAAAGTATAATTTGACTATGTTTAGATCCACGAGTGGCCGATAGGCGATGACCGCGTGAAGTCGAAGATCGAGATCGACCCGGCCACGCAGATGGACGCCGGCGTGTACGAGTGCACCGCCGACAACATGTACTCCATCGACCGGCGCTCCTTCAAGACCGACTTCTCGATTGCCTTCGATTAAACACGCCTGGAGCAGTACCGAGAAAAGCGCGCGGTTGTTCCATGCGGAATCCATTTCGTTTCTAACTAAACGAAATAGTTTCCGCTGTGTTTATCGCATAAATGATCGACCACACCGAAACTTAAAATACGCTGTCGCCATGTTTATGCTCTGGTCTAGGGTTCTTAAAACAACCGCGGGCTTTACACCACGTCTAGACTAATGCAAGCTGATGTTAGACCTAATATTATTATAGTAAATTGATTTTAAATATGAAAATAGGTAGTAGTTCCACATTAGCTCGTGCCAAGATTTTCAGGCCATAAAACAATGAAAACCGAGTGAAAAATGAGCTATGTTCAAAATTTAAATCACAGTAACTGGCCCTTCATTTACTCTGGTTATATTTTACGAAAGCGTTTCTAGTTCGACACAGCCTATGAAATGAAATGAAATGAAATGATTTATTTTGCAAGAACATACACAGGTGTTAAGATTACATGTCAGTGAGGTAAAATATTTGTCATGAAAGTATGATCCGCCACAATATGGCATGCAAAATCGTATGCTAACTTAAAATATCAAAATGTCAGGTTATCAAAATATTCATTTAAATTATAATATGGTCTAGCAAGCAAAAATAATTTTAGGTTATGAGCAGGCTATGAGCTGTGTTATTTATTATGTCGAAGCATTACTTTATATTTGTACTGATTTCTTATTAAGTTAATTTAGTTCATAATTATATAAGATAGAGGATACATTGTGTTAAAAATAGAGTAGATTATCCTGGCATTGCAAAACATCTCTATATAAGTGTTATAATTCTGTTGAGTATGGCGTATCAATTTGGATTCAACCCATTTAGAACATGCTCCGTAAGTTTCAGCGTGTATTGTATCATCATTACACGAATTGAGAGCTGACACGTAGCGCTAAGTAATGAGAATGCCGGGCACGATTAGATAGTATGACCGCCGCCAGTCGTTCTAAAGTAGTACAAATTGGCTGAAATACCTAGCCTATAGTTAGGTATATTTAGTGAAAACAACCGGTATATTTTTATAACCAAGGGTGTATACAGTGTTTCAATGTCGAATAAAACATAAAAAATAATAATTTTAAGAATGTTCTATAGAATCAATAAAAAGTATACAATACTCATTTATATCATCTCTAATTTATACCCAACTCATTACACTTAGTGCTGAACTATTTCGTAAGCATAATATACAGTTACCATAAAAAAAACTGCCTAATGCGTACCGAATCACGCGTAATGTACAGTTCCGTAATTGCCCATCCGTAACGCGGACATACAAACTTATATTTTGATTTGTCGCAAAGTCTCCAATGTGTTTGACACAACAAACAACATCATTGTACGAAAGTTTGCCTCTTAAGTTCGGCTATTACTTACTCGTTAACTAGTAATAACTTTAGCTGTGAATGTTTTCCTTTTAAATTCATTGTACAGGGTGTTTTTATTGAATTCCGTTAATTGCGAGACAATCCTGAGATGTAATCTTCTCTAAGACACAGTACCCCAATTCGTACCATTTCAAAGATATAACTCATTTTCGTTACTTTTTTTTGAGAATTGTCTGCAATGCGCCGAACGCTTGACGAACTATTATAAATATGATGATGATGATGATGCCGTAAGTGAAACGCGCTGCTACCCTCTCTTTACCTTACTTGCTGCAATGAACGCATTGTCATCACAGTGACCGACAGATATTTGCTTACATTCAGTAATCCAAGACGCCCAACTTGCGCCTACAATAGTAGGACCATATAGCTAGCTATATATATATATATATATAGCTAGCTATATGGTATATATATATATATATATATATATATATATATATATATATATATAATATTGTATACAGGCTGATTCAGGAGACGTGAGCAGGACCAACACTACATACATAGTAAATGGCAATGAATCGTTCATCATTGTATGTAAGTGAAACACCCATACCGTTTTCCTGTATTTTATTTTTTGTTAAGTTCGAGTTTAATTCTCTACAATCATGGTCACCCTACAACAACTGGTTTATAAAGATTAAACCTCTAACTGTTATGACAGCACTTTGATTACGAAGAAAGTAAATTGTCACATTGAGTGAGATACGATATTTCAAAAGTCATCGGACTCAGGTGACATTCAATTTGACACGTATCACTTGACTGAAGTATTCTGATTGTAGAGTGACCATGAATTTCGTAAATAATTTAAAACATTTTGTTTTCAACACCAAAGATAAATGAACGTTAATTTCACTAATAGTGGCACGAAGCAGTAGCTTATGATCTACTGAATCTGTAGTGTTGATCTTGCTCACGTCTCCCGAATCACCCTGTATAGTGATCGAAGGTGTAAATTCATCTTAATAAACGTGGAATACTGTAATGTTACGAGTACCTATGTGGGATATCCGGCCTGTTTAGCCTAGTTGGTAGTGACCCTGCCTCCGAAGCTAGAGGTCCCGGGTTCGAATTCCGGTCAGGGCATTATTTGTGCATTTAGCACGGATATTTGTTCCTGGGTCTTGGATGTTTTCTATGTATTTAAGTGTGTATTTATCTATATAAGTATGTATATCGTCGTCTAGTAACCATAGTACAAGCTTTGCTTAGTTTGGGACTAGGTCGATTTGTGTAAGATTGTCCCCCAATATTTATTTATTTATTTACTTGCTTTTGCCCGCGACTTCGTCTGCGTAGAACTAATTCTCGCTTTAGAATTATTTGTTTTCCCATACATCTTTCACCCTTCTTTACACCCCCTTAAGAAATGACTATATTAAATATGAAATGCTCTTTGCCGCACACGGCAAATTTTAATAGGAATCCTTTTTGCAAAACGAATCATCATCATCATACCAGCCGAAAGACGTCCACAGCTGGACATAAGCCTCCCCTAATGGGTGACACAATGACCGTTCCTTTGCCACCAGTCCATCTTGTGGGGGGCCTACCCACGCTGCGCCTTCCGGTACGTAGTCGCCACTCGAAAAACTTTCCTCCCCAACGGCCAACGGTTCTACGTGCAATATACCCCACCCACTGCCACTTAAGTTTAGCGGTTCGGAGGGCTTTGTCGGTTACTTTGGTTCTAATGCGGATGGCCTTACTTCTGATACAATCACGCAGAGATACTCCCAGCATAGCCCTCTCCATTGCTCTTTGGGTGACTTTGAGCCTTCTTATGAGGCCCATAGTAAGCGACCACGTTTCAGTGCCATATGTCATCACTGACAACACACACTGGTCAAAGAGCCTCGTCTTGTGACACGGCGGAATATTGGACGAAAAGACGCGCCGTAGCTTCCCGAACGCTGCCCAGCCGAGTCGGATTCGACGATTAACCCCTATCTCGAAGTTGGACCTACCTAACTGGACAGTCTGTCCTAGGTATATATAATCGTCTACAACTTCAAGTAAAAGTGCCCGATTGTAACGGGAGTTGGTGCTACGTGCTCGTGCTTTCAAAACGAATGATTAAGCTTATTTCAGAATATCAAATGTACCGATTCTAGAAGAATGAAGCCCGTAAAATATTGCATGTACAATGATAAAAGTCTCGCTACGCAGTTCTTCCGTAAAGCGTCCCAACAGAGCGGGTTCTTCATGTAAGTATGATGGCCGAAGGCCGTAAGCAGAGTGGCAAAACACGGAAGGCCGAGTATTCACACAGAGCGGCCTTCTTATGTAAGGTTGAGGGCCGAACGCCTGAATCAGAGAGGCGAGACACGCGAGGCCGAAGGCCGAGCTTCCCAACAGAGTGGATTCTTCATGTAAAGTTGATGACTAACGGGCCGAACCGGAGTGGCAAGGCATGCGAGGCCGAAGGCCGAGCATTCAAATAGAGCGGGATCCTTTTTAGGCTGAGGGCTGAAGGCCCGGAAGCTTGGCACGCACACAAACAGAGCGGGTTCCTTATGTAGGGCCGAAGGCCTGAAGCAGAGTGGCAATTCATCGAAGTACGAATTTTTCTATGGAAATGTCACTGGGTTCTATCTCTATCGCACTTGCATATTGAAGTGACAGGGATGCAGCGGTCGTGCGGTTAGTTCTTACTAAATACACAACGGCGCTACGATCTACGTGGAGTATTTCACTGGTATCTCGATCTCAGTATATATATTGTACTTTGTGCATAGATCTAAGATGCTTCAACCGTCAATGTTGACAATTGGGATGCCCAGCCCAAGTGATCTCTTATATCAAACAGTTATTATAGTGTGAAGGGTCACCAATTACGTAAACAATAATACACGACAAAATTAAATTGTACACCGACGATACAAAGGCTGCATTGAAGCAGCTCTTTTTGTATTTAAGCATATGAAGACAAACAATTCCGAAGTATCGCAAATTTATTTTGATTTACACGCAATAATAGACCTAATTGCTAAAAGCTTATGCTCAAAAATAGCGTCATCAATCAGAAGGAATTATGATATTTCGGCTTTGACATATCGAAACGTCAGCTTGTTTACAATACGTCAAATTCTGCTATGGCTTACGTTAAATTTATTGACACGCCGTTATACTCCCAATTGGCTGAAACTTAAAGCTTAGAATGGCGTATGAGGATTTAAATCACCCCGTTTCATAGACCATATTTGCACCTCCGATTTCATCCCTTTGAGGGTGATTATCGGGACAAAAAGTGTACTATAAGTGAATCCAGTACACATTACATACTGGTAGTATACAAAAACTCATCTTGATCTGTTCAGTCGTTTTTGCGTGATTGAGTAACAAACATCCAAACATCTAAACTTTCGCATTTATAATATTAGTGGGATTCTGCTATGCTTTAAGTTAAATTTCTTGACACGCTGTTATACTCCCAATTGGCTGAAACTTAAATCATAGAATGGCGTATGAGGATTAAACCACCTCGTTTCATAGACCTTACTTGCATCCCCGATTTAATATCCCTTTGATGGAAGATCATCGGGACAAAAAGTACACTTATAATATATATAAGTGAATCCAAATTATATACTATTAGCATACCACCATACAATTAGCATACAAATCATCTTAATCTGTTCAGCCGTTTTTGCTTGATTCAGTGACAAACATCCAAACATCTAAACTTTCGCATTTATAATATTAAGTAGTGGGATTATAGTATAGAGTGGACATGAAGTGAACGACAAAAGTAACATTATAATTGCATGTTTTTTTATATAGGATTACAAAGTTATATATGTAGTTTTTGAATCTAGTAAACGGGACTGAAATTTGGGTTTAGATTCAGTTACTTAATGGAATAAATCATAATAGTGTTCAAAATTTGAAGAGACCGTGGTGGCTGGCGCGCACACTGGCCAGCGCCGCGGCGCAGCGCTTGCGTTTACTTTTTTTTTCAGTTTCTATCTTAAGATTTCACAAATTTTGAATGAGTATATTTTTCCTTTGTCGTCAAGTATATGCTTACCTATTTTCATACCTGTAACTAATGTATTATATGAGTTCCGATACAAAATTCAACCCCTCTTTTTACCCCCTTTAAACCCAAATCTTTACAATTTTTATAGCCTAAAACCTGACCGGGTATTTACTCGAAAGATTAGTAAAGTTTTCATCGAAATCCGTTCAGCCGTTTTCACGTGATGCGCGTTCATATAAACAGACAAACAGATAAACAGACAAAAATTCTAAAAACTGTTGGAACGTGTTCTGTTATCGATTCTAAGTATCCCCAGACAACTTTTTTTCGAATATCTTCCATGTACAGACTTTAGACCCTCTTCAGCTTTATTATATGTATATGTATATATAGATACTAGTTACAAACAATTAACCTAAACTTAGTACTTTAAACGACAATATTTAATATGTATTGTATGTTTATTATTTCGTCATATTTCGTCTGTCTCTCCTTTCCTGGCCGATAGCGATAGTTGATAAGAACTTTAATTATTATTATTTGGCGCTGCCATTATGTTTACTCAGAGCTGTTTGAAATTAATATATAATATATACATATTATGTAGGTATTGCGGAGACTGGACTTGTACAAAATCGCGTAGTTTTAACTAGCATTGAAACAGGTTATGTTACAAAACGCATAGCAAAGATGTTGATGTTATATACAATACTTATAAGTTATAACGGTGGCTAAATTAGAATAAGCACAGCACGTAATGCAAGGCATAGCAAATATTTCAATTAATTAAAATGGATGGAGACACAATAATTTGTTATAATATTTGCCAGAGACGGAATATTTGTAAATTTGAGTTGAAAATAAACATATGGTATGCATTTTATTCATATCGGACACATATTTCCCGAACCATACAGCCTCGATGTGGTGTTTATTGTCTGTGATTTCTAAGGATTCTCCTTAGACACATCGTAAGAGCCATATAAGGTAATTATGCGTATTGCCCATAGAAATAACAAATAGATAAAAAATCGGCCAACAGCATGTCGGGCCATGCTGAGTGTAGGGTTCCGTAGTTGCCCAATAAACTCAATAAAAAAATCAATAACAAGCAAAACGGAATACTTTCACAGTGTTTCATACGTATTTTACTAAGAATGGAAGACTTTTTACGGTTACTCAAAAACAGCTTAGCTGATCATGTCCGCTATAGTTTTTGTTGAAAGTTTTTATTAGGCTTTGCTTTCATGATATTTTCATATTTTTTGCTATAGTTCAAAAGTTGAGACACATTTTTTTTCCTTTGAAGTCAATATTTCAGTAAATTTTCACTTTATCAAATATGTTTAATAAAAACCTCTATACATTTTGAAAGACCTATTCAACAAAACCCCACACCATAGGGTTGAAGCAAAAAAAATCATCCCCACTTTCCTAAAATAAAATCTTTACTAAATTAAAATACAATGTAAAAAAAGGTTTATTACAACTGTCAGTTTTATTGATATGTATTTTCATACCAAATTGCAGCTTTCCAGCACTAACAATCACAGAGCAAAGCCTCGGACAGACAGACAGACGGACAGACAGGCGGACATGGCGAAACTATAAGAGTTCCTAGTTGACTACGGAACCCTAACAAGTAACGATATTAGAGCTTCATGAGTAGCTACGAAGCTAAAAACGCGTTTTAGAGGAGCAATCAAATGAATGGTCTTTTTTAGGGTTCCGTACCCAAAGGGTAAAAACGGGACCCTATTACTAAGACTTCGCTGTTTGTCCGTCCGTCTATCTGTCACCAGGCTGTATCTCAAGAACCACGATAGTTAGACAGTTGTTTTTTTCACAGATGATGTATTTCTGTTGCCGCTATAACAACAAATATTAAAAACCGGCTAAGTGCGAGACGGACTCTGCCGTTTTTATAGATAACGGTACGGAACCCTTCGTGCGCGAGTCCGACTCGCACTTGACCAGTTTTTTCTATCACAGTTTCGTATGGCAATCATTCACCATGTAGTTTTTGGTTTAAAACACGTGTAGGGAGTTACCCTTTCGTTTAGGTTCGTATCATATTAATAAATGTCAATAATTCTTGAACGGGTTAGGATTTTTTAGACCATGCCGATGGCATAGCGGAAAAGTAACCTATGGACGCTTGCGAATACCTACCGAGAAGGCGCAGGAGCCTTGCGCCCCTTCATTGATCGGTCCTGTAGTTATGTTACACATTCCTTAATTGACATATTCATATAACAATCGCTCAGCAGAGACACTTACTTTACGGCGTGAAACACGATGTCCATGTAATCCGTAGACCTCGCGTAGAACCCTTGCGAGTTGATCGCTCCCCAGAAGTTGGACCAAGCACCTCCGGATCGCTTCAGCATGGGGGCGATGACGTCGTAGCCTGAGGACAGCAGATGTCGTAGCGTATCGGGGTGCACGCGGGCCACGCTATCGATCGAGAATATGTAGTCGCACGAACTGCCCATACAACGCTCCCTGAAACAAAGCGTATCCTTGTGACAACGTCAAAAAGTAAAGTGAAAAACTGATTTGACATTAATTTTACATGATTCGGTCACAAAGACACATCAATCCATGCTATCCATTGAGCTTTTGGGCGTTATGCATTTATAAATAAATCGAACCACATGGCAATTTATTAAAATATCTATAACAATTATTTTGAGCCATGGGACTAAACATACATACAAATATACAGAAAACAAACATACAGTGTTTCAACTCATACAGCACTTCATTGCAGAAACTATCGTAAAATCTTGTTTCTTACTTTATCATTAGGCAGAATCAGGACTTTTTATTTTATATATAGATAATATCAAAAGTAAACCAGGAAAGAAGTAGAGTTAACTATTTGATATTTAGTATATTCATATTTACAACAATGAAACTAAAAGGTCCCATTCAAGAGGACATGCCTCGTGTTAAACTTTGTAACCAACTGTGTACACAAGCTAGGCAAGTACCCACTTAATAGAACAATTGAGAGCAGCATGTGTTTAATATCTTATTAATTGATGGATGCAGTATTTTACTCTTAGCTTATATTGAAAACGGTAAATATCTTACATAGCAGTATTCCTGGCTTCTGCTTCAGTGATGAAATCACTTGGCTTTATACGTTTAGCTGTGGCGTACTGTTTGCTATGAGTTTGGAAGAACTCATCAACGTCTGACTCGTGATACTCTATGTTGTTCCGCAAAAGCAGGTGCAGTTTTTCTTTAGGGTAATTTATGTGTAGCAATTGTTGCAGAAATTCTTCCAAGAAAGGCGTAGGTTGCTCGATGAATACGGCCAGCATTACGGACGGTAGCGCATCTTCCTAAAATAATCAATTAGTTGATGCGTTATAACTTATAACGATGATGTGTTTCGAGTATCCCATGCTAAATAGAAATATATTTATTTCACACCAGTTTTATAATAACGTTATACACCAGTTATATATTACGTTTACCTTGTAGCGTCCACATGTTAAGTAGTTAACTTTAAATGACAACATTTCAAACTTTTAAGTAGTATGAAATCTTAACTCATTTTGTTAATTTGGTAACAAGAAACCCCAACATTTTTTTAAAATATTTTTATCGCTATTAGTTTTCTAAATATTCACGAAAATATGAAGAAAGCCGATATCGTAGTAATGACGTTACTACTATGAAATTGTGACAGTCACAGCGCACAAAAAGAAAAGCCGTTACTTTCTTTAATAATTTTGTCATAGTAATAGTGCTTTTGTAAGATTTATTACGCTGTTACTCCTTACTTGTCACTTACTCTCTTTTAGAATGAGGAACTTTTGAAATTGATTTATTGGGATATTCGAGAATTCAAAAATGTGGTTTTACTTTACTTTTTCTCCTCTATTTGATTTCATCGGAAAAAAGCCTGCTTAAAAAAATGAAATATTTTCAATTAAAGTCACATACATATTTTACTCCTTACTAGGTAAGAATTGTCAAAGGACCACAGGCAACTAAGTATAGAAGGTGGACCAAAACCCAACAGAGCTAAGAGTTATGTCATTAAATAGGTATTTACATGTACTTCATTTCATTCTATGGGCACCAAGTTCAGTTCCATTGCAGAACTGAGGTATTCAAATTTTAGTCAAAGTGAATATGGTGCTAACAGTAGATTTAAAGATCTTTTTATTGACCTAATTCTCAGCTTTGTTGTTTTTAGGACCATTTTGACGCAATTTATTCTTTAGTCAGAGTGAATTTGAGCTAATATTAGATTTAAAAAGCTATTTAATTACCTAACTCTGACGGTTTATGGTCCATTTTAATGCATGGTCCTTTCTAGGCTTTAATGACCACTACCATATTCAACCATCTGATTCATTAAATAATACTGATATGATATCTTACGAAGCATAGATGAATTAATATATAATAGGTTGTACCTTAAGTTGGATTCTCTTGGTATTGCACAAAGCACAACCCTCAGACACCGACCAGGACTTGGCCAAGTAGTTGCCCAAATGGTTGAGTGTTAACTTGGAAGGGCCATTGCCGTGGACAATCAGCGGCCGCTGCTTTGTCACCACGTTTGTAATGAAGGGCCAGGCCACTTCGGTAGAGTTAGCAGTCAGTTGAACATCCGCTGCAAGCACACATTACACATTATAGTTTACAGCATGAAACCTGCTTGAGACCGTAATTTCATGTGTTATATATACATAATATTTCCCAGCTTGCGAGAAGTTCCTGCCAACATCAGTCATAATGGAACTGACTTATGCTAGAATGTTAATCAAATACACTGCTGTCTTTTATATTATTTTAATCAATACACTGCAGAGGTTAAAATTTTAATTATAATTGTTCTAACACATAAAAATTGATTATAAGAAAAATGTATCCATACTTACATAATGCTCCGTTTAAATTTTGGAATATAGCTGAGTCATGGTCAAGTGAGATTTTAAGAGACTCTCTTGTTGTCTTATCCAAATACACTTTAGTATAATACAACTGATCATCATCTTTATCTTTGATGGGTTTGTAGTTGACTATCTCAGCGATTTCTGGCAGGTACCCTGAAATTATTATGATACAGATTAATCATACAACTTCATACTATCACAAAATAAGGTAAAATCCCAATCTGCCTATGACACCTCCAGCTGAATAATTTAAACCCTTACTTGTCACTCTAATTGCAATGAATAAAGATTGTAAAGCCAGGACGTGAACTACATGTGTTTATTTTTTATTACATTGATGTGTACAATTAAAGTAAACATTATATACAGAAAGAAGTGCTTACCTATGAATCCTCCAGAATTGAGGTATGGGCTAGGAACCTCTGTTTTAGGATACATGCTGGCCAGCTTTACATCTGGCCAACAATACTGTTCTGCAGAAAACAGCACTCTGGTGTTTTTGAATGATTTAAATTTGTTAACAATGTCTTCTAATGGCCCCAGGAACATAATGTCATAGCTGTATAAAGAAATAAAAATACAGATGTAGTTATATTGTGAAATAATGCAACTCCAAATACCAATATGTTTAGGGACATCAATAGTATCCTATATTTGCATGTATATACATAAAATGATAAAAACTAAAATGCAAGACCCAAACAGTCACATAAAAAAATCTGTCACAGAAACACTTAAAATATATTGACACCAATTCTTTTCCTTAGTTATAGTATAAAGTAGCTTGAATCTGCCAATTACAGTTTTAGCTGAATTAAAGATCTGTAATTTCATTATTGTAATAAAGTTGTATTCATCTCACCTGTCTGTAAATATAATTATTTGTTCCTTATTCTCCCCTTTGTCAAGCTCATTGACATAGTCTTTGAGTAAGTTTATCTTCTGGCCTCCGCCAGCATAATTCATGTCCCCACCATTCCATTTTTGCCCCTTGCCGAGCACCTCCACTTCAATACCATACACTTTGGCTGAATGCAAGAACCGTTGCAAGCCATGGTTATCCTCTGTGGCTACCGTAACCACTTTAACAATGTCTGAAAAAAAGGAATTCATTTTTTATGTTACAATTTAGTGGATTAGCACACAAATGTTCTTAAATATTATCCTATCAATAAGATTAGATGGAATAATTATAACATAATTGCAACAACCAGAGACGGTTTATTATTTACATACAAAGCTCTGTATTTTATGGCATAAAAATGTGGTTACTTTGCATAAATCCAGAAACTTCTATATTTTTTTTACAAAAAACATCATGTTAGTGCTGAATACTGATGTTTGACAACACTTAAAAGCACTATTAAGGCATAACAAAAGCGTACTAGTAACGAACGAGACATACCCTTTGCTTGGCTCAGGCTATAGCTTAGGAGTGTGAACATAAATAGCCCTGCAAATGCAGTCATGATTCCAGAAGCGCCCATTCGTGTCGGGTTAAACAGACTTCCGCGACGGGCGAGCCACGACTATAAACTGAAGCTCGTAAAACAACGCGGCTAAAGAAAGACTCGCCGCGCGGATACCGTTGCTCCAGATACGTGGTCCCGCTTCCCGCCAGCGATAAGCTCACTGTTTCAGACTTTATATTGTTATTAAACTACTGACTGACACAGCTGCCCGTCAACATACGAAACGCGCCCGCCTAATCATGTATGCCTACTCCAATTCCACAATACTCATTGTGTACCTAACTAGTAATTAATTTATGTAATGCAACATGTGCATGCGGTATGTATTCACTGCATTATATCATCTTAGTGCAACATTAAGGACATATACACTCTTAATGTAATGGCAAAGTTTACAAACTATGATCTTAATTTAACAATAACATCGATTGTCCATTGACAGTTTGGCAGAATCAGAATCATGAGAAGCCGGAAACAAACAAAAAACATTCAGGTACATAATTTAATTCAGGGTTGCCAACTAAAACAGAAGAAAGTCTCGCATCACAACCCCGCTTGATACAAAAATACAGATTTGAAACAAATCTGTACGGAAGTCTTTATCAACGAGATTAAAATTTATGAGTATGCTTTTACTGTCGACTATTTGCATAAAAATCATTTACTCGTTGAGGCGGTTCCAATCAAATAAAACATGTGTAGGACGAAATGGCCACCTGTCTTCACCCAGCCAAGTGGTAATATGAAAAAAAGGCTACAATATACGGGAAAAGTACTATATCATCTTACTAATCGAAATTAGATCCCAATAAAAACATTAAACTTGATACCTTTTGTGAAACTCCCTATTTTTTCACTTTCTTTGGTTCCTTTTATGTTCCTGCCTGCCGTCCCTTTCCCTGAGAGCTACTCGTACTTAGTGAACATTGAACGTAGCATAACGTACTCATGGTAAGAAAATAGACTGGGGATGCTCTCGGCTATTTTGGTATCGGCGCAGCAGTCCTATCTTTCTTGTAAAAGATATGTATAAGGCACACGCATCTGGTCAGCCAGAAAGCCAGAAACGCAGAAAACCAAAAACACTGAAGGCAGGAAACGTTAAAAGTCAGGAAACCAATACGAACGAGTTTTTTTGTGGTTACCTACTGCCAATATTAAGCAAAGCGGGGCTCCACTATGTAATAACTACTTTTATACCTACTATTCTTTGGCTCCGTCAAAACTGTTAGATTTAGGAAAACTGAAAAAATATTCAGTCAGAAAGGGGATTAGTAGAAAATGCTCGGTTCTGGCTTCTGGCGCTTCGCCGGCCGATACTGTCATACTTACCTACTCTTGCTTCGCTTGCTCGGCTCGCGCGCTGTAGGGTCGCAGTTCTTCCTAACACTCCTCTGAGTGAAGCGCACTCGTTGTCGTGCCTAACTATTGTGTAGGATTCCGCCGAACACCAACAAGGCTAGTATGATAGCTTATACCGTCACGTTTCATGTGACGTCTCAGTACATTTTTGCCATATAACGTGACGGTATACGCTATCATACTAGCCGGGCAGAATCCGTAGCCACTTTAGCGTTCCATGTCAGGCTGCTCCGCGAGTTTAATAATTAACGAGAAAAATAAAAATTGACAAAATGGTGGCTACTGAACCGCTGTTTTATCACTACCTATTACTTATTCTGTGGTTTTACTACGGCTAGCCGTGGGCTAGCCAAGGGCTAGTCGACTTGAAGAACGTAAACAGCCGAACACGTTCCGGCTAACGTAACTTTCATTTAGTGGTATTCAGGTAGTCGTCGTTGACCCGCCTTCATATAAAACGGGTAGCCGTAATGTAATACGGCGAATTATAAAACCTGCCCGGCTAGTATGATAGCTTATACCGTCACGTTATATGGCCAAAATGTACTGAAACATCACATAAAACGTGACGGTATAAGCTATCATACTAGCCTTGCTGGTGTTCGGCGGAATCCTACACAATAGTTAGGCACGACGACGAGTGCGCTTCACTCAGAGGAGTGTTAGGAAGAACTGCGACCCTACAGCGCGCGAGCCGAGCAAGCGAAGCAAGAGTAGGTAAGTATGACAGTATCGGCCGGCGTTTTTTTTTTTTGTTTTTTTAAACTTAATTATACAAATACGGCCAAGTGAAGTGGAGGAAAAATCACAGGACTTAGGTATGTATGTACCTATGTACGCAATTACGGAAAGCAACATAATTAATTTTACAGACATAAAAAAGGTTTTAAAATATAATAATATGTACCCTATATCTACTACTACTTACTACGACGGCAAGCGATCCGACGGAGCCATATTAGTGCCGTGGAAATTAGGAAAGGCCCAGAGCCCAGCCTGTGGGACGCAACGTGCGTAGGACACCTTTGCACAGTACTACATCCAGGCGACCCGCTCAAAGGCTGGTGCTGCGGCTCACCAGGCCCAGGTTCTCAAGCGCCGCAAATACTCGTCCTTACTTAAGGACTACGAGTTTGCGGCGTTCGCAGTGGACACGCTGGGCCCTTGGTCTGCCGACATGAAGGCTTTCATAAGGGCTATGTCGGCAAGGCTGGTCTACTCTACAGGGGACCCCAGGGTTGGTATGTACTGCCCTCAACGTATCGCCCTAACGGTGCAGAGGCAACGCCGCCAGCATAATGGGGTCCATGCCGCAGGCGGACCTGTTAGACGGGGTTTTCTTTTTTTAATTGGGGATTTTTTATAGGTAAGTTTAATATTATATCTGTACTTAGATTCTTAGTACCTATTCGTTTATTTTAAGTTTAATTTCAGTGCTTTGTTTCTTTTTGTAAAGTTGTTACGACACGAGGCTCCCACGACCCCATGCGATTCATCCCCTTTTCTCGAAAATCGGTTGTTCATCTGCTTAGTGGGAATTACCCAATACAATGACCGAGGTAGGAGGTAGGTAAAATTATGTGAAAAATGTGGGGGAACAAGTGTCTTTATGCCATCCATCGCGGTCGCGTAAGGTCGTGATCGACCTCGATCAATAATCTTAGTTAAGTAAGTTTGTACTCTCACGTCAGTACCGTTGTAATTTTAATAATTAAAAGCACTTCAACATCAAATGTTGGTTTCTACTTAAATATAGTCCCTAGGCGACCCTAACGTTTGTAAGCACTAAATAAACCCATGTTTACAAATACACCCAAACATTTACTTAAATTGTATTCATTACATTATTCGTTCAATTAAATTTCAATGATATTAATTTCATCTGCTGTGATTTTTTGCAAGTTTGTAACAAAGATATACTAATACTTAAGCTTTATTTAGGTATTTATTTAATGCCACACAGATAAAATACAGATCTAATAATAATAGAAAAAACAATTACCTATAATACAAAGAAAATATATCAATGTGTGATCCCCTTCTGGGTAAAAGCCTAATAAAGATATATAATTGTTACTTATAATAAATTAAATGTATATACATAGCAATTCATTTAAAAATAATTGTACATAATATGCATGAATTCATTATTTAATTTATTGTATGAAAATAGCTGAGATAATAAATTATAAAAAAAATTGTAATTAGCTTTATGAAATTTAAACTTTATATACATAAATTTCTTCGTGTGGGTAAATTAAAAGAAAACTGTAAAAAAAGTTTTTGAATAAAGAGGCGTATTATTGGTATAAGCCTCGTATACCTAATAAATATATACCTCGTACCAACCCCATTGAGTTCGCTAAGCAAAATATTTGCCAATATATCCACAACATAAGTTCCGGTTCGCAAAGCATAACATACCTTTATGAAGCAGGTTGTGGGGCTTGCAGGATGCGTCATCTGAGTTTTTGGTGCAGAACTCCTGCGTGGATGTCCCAGGCCGCAGAGCGATCAGTATCGCTAGAACCCAGCAGCAGCATTTCAGGGGAAAGCACCGGTGTGCCCTCAGAGCCATCTTGACGACAAAGCTTCCTATGACAGACTGGTTTCTTTCCTTCGATTGAACTCAAGAAATTGACTGCATTGCTTCAATTGGAAAAAAGTTAATTCGCCGTGAAATGAAAGCGTTGGCTGCCGTTGAAAGGCCACTTCGGGTGACAATGGTTCAGTCGTATTTCGCGGAACAATCATATTCGTTTTATTCTCTTTTACATTGGCACTTTCTTTATTCGTTGCTGTTGGTAGTGATAAAAAACGTAACGGGGATAATATCCGTTAGATACCTACCTGATTACCTGTACTGTACTAATGTTCTTATCGAGGGCGCCCACAGAACATTTAATTTTCTGTGAGTGAGCCTAATATAAAACAATCATGAAAAGTACATTTTCACATCTCCTTTTCGAAAAAAACTTTACTAGCCCGTTTAGAGGGAGCAAAACTCGATTTTGCCCCCTCTTAACAGGCTAGAAAAGACATTTTCATTTTTTGAATTTATACTACGATGGTGGGAAATAAGCTTATGGTATACTTATGGTTTTAACTGATGGTAAGCAAGCACGTATCCAATGGAGACTTGTGTCTCCAGAAAAATCACAAGAGCGAAATCGATTCTTGATTGATTCTGTTGGCATTTGGAAGTTGGATTCGTTCTGTTGACAACTAGAGATGCATGTCAGACCCTAAACGCCACCAGGAACACAACACAACAAAATAAAGAGACACGTCCTACAAAGAAAATTTTTGGCCCTTTTTTAACCGACTTCCAAAAAAGGAGGAGGTTCTCAATTCATCGGAATATTTTTTTAAATAAGTATGTTTAATATCTATATCTATACCTATATAGACATACATACATATGTACATTCATTATACAGATTTACCTACACCATCATATAATGTTTCTATTATGCGATCACTCGTTTCGTTCGAAATTCAACGCGCTAACTCTCGATAAAAAACTTATTGCATTTTGCTCCCTTGTAACACAATGAATACTATTACCTACATCTTAAATTGAATAGATTATTTAGTATTATTTAAAAAGAATGTTTTAATGTCTATATATTGCTTTATATTTTAATAGTACACATTACACATTAAGGATGATTCACAGTAGGCCGTTCAGTGTCCGGGCCGGCCCGTTTTCTTCTAGAGAAATACGCCGGCCATTGCGTTTGCTGTTATAGAAAACGGGCCGGCCCGGACACGGAACGGTCTACTGTGAATCATTCCTTATGCATTACCATGAGGTGAGGACCTTGGATGCTGCACAATGTGCAAAACATCGAAGTAAAAAGTGGGCAGGTACCCTAGTAATAGCTAAATACCAATCATTACAAAATCATTTCTGTTTATTAGAGTTGTTAGCTAGTTACCAAAACCAAAATGCTTGAAGACTGGTATCACCGATCGTGAGCTACTGTAGGGAAAGTGATAGTATCTGGGACACCGGTCATGCTACAGTAACGATTCTGTAAGTAGGCTTCTAATCGAAAATTGCTAGTCTGTTGTCACGGCCCGGACAGGCCTTTTCTTGCCTACCTCAAGTGAGAGCTGTCACTTTACCCAGTCGATATTCAAACAAAATACTTATTTAAGCAAGTGGACTCCAAACACTTCCTCCAAAGCTTTCCTCACCACGTATACTTTTTTTTAAATTTTGTGTCCGAAGCAAGCGAACATTCTATAATCGCATTTGGTCACTGTTTTATAGCAACAGACTGTATTGCATTTTCGAGCCACTTGGCTTAGAACTAAGTAAATTTGCATTTAAATCATCATATCCAGACATCAAACAGTAGCCTGACGGTGTATCAATAATTTCAGCGGTTATGATTTATCATTTATAAATAAATAAATATTGGGAGACAATTTTAAACAATCAGACCTAGTTCCAAACTGAGCAATGCTTGTACTGTGGGTACTAGACGACGATATATACATATATATTCGAACCCGAGACCTCTATTTCGTACGCAGCGTCACTACCAACTAGGCTAAACAGGCCGTCATTTCAACTGAATTTGTCTCGATATAACGATCCAAAACCAGCCTTGTCTGATCGTATAATAGATCATACCTATGAATAACTACTTACATTAATTTTGTACTAAAGCAGTAACGCTGCTAACGAAAATTTCTAATTAAAGGGAGAAATTGAAAAATTTTATGCTCCGAGCAGGATTCGAACCTGCGACATCTGGCATACGCGGCCAATCGCTCTAGCCTCTGAGCTATCGGAACAACCAAGCTCGTCCACGAAATCCTTCAATAGTTCCCTCTTACAACGCCTTAGGTAGGCGTAAAGCGACATCTACCGTAGAAGACTTAGGCTTCTATGAACGGCACCAACGTCTCAAATTACATTGAGAAATCGTCAGTAACGATGCGCCATCCCATACTAAATTAATTTTGTACTAAAGCAGTAACACTGCTAACGAAAATTTCTAATTAAAGGGAAAAATTGAAAAATTTAATGCTCTGAGCAGGATTCGAACCTGCGACATCTGGCATACGCGGCCAATCGCTCTAGCCTCTGAGCGATCGGAACAAACAAGCTCGTCCACGAAATCCTTCAATAGTTCCCTCTTACAAAGCCTTAGGGAGGCGTACAGCGACATCTACCGTAGAATTCATTAATAATTAAATTAATTAATTCATTAATTTAGTATGGGATGGCGCATCGTTACTGACGATTTCTCAATGTAATTTGAGACGTTGGTGCCGTTCATAGAAGCCTAAGTCTTCTACGGTAGATGTCGCTGTACGCCTCCCTAAGGCGTTGTAAGAGGGAACTATTGAAGGATTTCGTGGACGAGCTTGGTTGTTCCGATAGCTCAGAGGCTAGAGCGATTGGCCGCGTATGCCAGATGTCGCAGGTTCGAATCCTACTCGGAGCATTAAATTTTTCAATTTTATTTTCGTTGGCAGCGTTACTGCTTTAGTACAACATTAATTTAGTATGGGATGGCGCATCGTTACTGACGATTTCTCAATGTAATTTGAGACGTTTGGTGCCGTTCATAGAAGCCTAAGTCTTCTACGGTAGATGTCGCTGTACGCCTCCCTAAGGCGTTGTAAGAGGGAGCTATTGACACATCACTCCATATTTGAACACATATAATATACTCAATATGAAAAACAGACGCAGGCTGAAGTTGGCAACGCTAATGTTTAATATTAAATGCAGCGGCCGTCCGACATATCTGTATGACAAATTGTTATGGCAAGCAAATGACAGTAGAACTGGGTCAATAGGCGTACCGCGCATTCATAGGTTAGTGTCGTTTAGGGGCAGTTTTCGTTTTGCAGCATCGAAATGCTGGAACGATTTACCACCTCCTATAAAGAAAACGAAAACTCTATACATGTTTAAAAAAGGATGCAAATATTGGCTTCTGTCACAGCAAAAAACCTCGAGTAACTGGCTACCAGTAACATAACCAAAACGTGACAGTTGTCAGCATACACCAGCTGATGTATGAATATTTTTATACTCTTGTTAACTAATTAACAAAACACTCTCTTGTTTCGAATTTACGTAGCCCCATAAAATGTAGAAAAAGCCCTACGCACTTCCGTTTAAATTTAGTTACATATATATGTTCTCGTCATGACAGCGAACTCGCTTCGTTAGTTATCATTAGGCTTAAGACTTAGTTGTAAGGCCATGGGTAGAGACTGAAAATCAGCGGTCTCGCTGAGTCTCGAACCCTTTAAATACGCAGACATACTATATTTGTGCATGTATCATCTCTTTTGTAACTTGTTTGTGTTATTGAATGAATATCTTTTTATTTTCTATTTTTTATTGAAGGATTTCGTGGACGAGCTTGGTTGTTCCGATAGCTCAGAGGCTAGAGCGATTGGTCGCGTATGCCAGATGTCGCAGGTTCGAATCCTGCTCGTAGCATTAAATTTTTCAATTTTTCCCTTTAATTAGAAATTTTCGTTAGCCGCGTTACTGCTTTAGTACAAAATTAATTTAGTATGGGATGGCGCATCGTTACTGACGATTTCTCAATGTAATTTGAGACGTTGGTGCCGTTCATAGAAGCCTAAGTCTTCTACGGTAGATGTCGCTGTACGCCTCCCTAAGGCGTTGTAAGAGGGAACTATTGAAGGATTTCGTGGACGAGCTTGGTTGTTCCGATAGCTCAGAGGCTAGAGCGATTGGCCGCGTATACCAGATGTCGCAGGTTCGAATCCTGCTCGGAGCATTAAATTTTTAAATTTTTCCCTTTAATTAGAAACTACTTACATATTCCTCACGAGTATTATTATTTATTCCGTGTCTCAACACTATAAATTCAACTAAATAATATGCGTAAACCGGTCCTAAACACCAACCATGCAATACATATTATGATTACATATGGTATTATAACGTGGTCGCTATGGTTACTATGGGCCTCATTAGAAAGCTCAAAGTCACCCAAAGAGCAATGCAAGTCACCCAATGCTGGGAGTGTTTCTGCGTGATCGCATCAGGAATGAAGTTATCCGCAGCAGAACCAAAGTGACCGATATAGCCCTTCGTATCGCTAAACTTAAGTGGCTGTGGGCGGGGCACATAGCACGTAGAACCGATGGCCGTTGGGGCGGAAAGGTTCTCGAGTGGCGACCATGTACCGGAAGGCGTAGCGTGGGCTGACCTCCCACACGGTGGACTGATTACCTGGTGAGGGTCACGGGTTCGGTCATTGTGGAAGTCTTTGGGGGAGGCCGATGTCCAGCAGTGGAAGTCTTTCGGCTGACATGATGATGTTGAAAACACCAAAACTACCAAAACTAAATTAAAATAATAAAAACTAAACATTAATAAAGCTGTCTAAATTTGATTTGATATTCTAGTAGCGTACCCAGCACGCAGGCATCATTATTTCTACTCCGAATATGCTATTAGGTACTACGAGTAGGTATGTACGGGCACCTCACTAAATTGAAGTCACCTCAGCGCAAACACAATAGGTGTAAGAAGTTGTTGATACCATTAGTACCAAACTGTTTATAAAGTCTACTTAAATCCGCGTGAAATATGAAATCATTGGAAATAAAAAATAAGTACGTATCTCTTTAGTGTTCCGTAGCCAAAATGGCGAAAATTTAACCCTCGTTGTTTCATCATGTCTGTCCGGTCATCCGTCCGTCCGCCCGTATGTCACAGCCGAATAACTCGAACACTATAAACACGAACACTTATGAAATTTGGTAGGATAGTGTATTCTATGAACTGCTACAAAAAAGTGATGTGAAAAATATTAAATAGTAAAGGGAGTTACCCATACAATGTAATCAAGGGATGGAAAAATAATTCAACACACAGTGGTGTGGGATCTATTGATAGGCTTTTAAAATGATATAGGTAATTTAAAAAAGCTTTTCGATGTAAATCAACCGTTGGTGAGATATTAGCTGTCAATGTCGTAATAAGTGTACCCCTCTAATTTCCGAACATTTTTTATTGTCTAACGGTTTTTGAGTTATCGCTGAAAAAGTGTCTTGCCCAAACAAAAGGACGTAAGGTGCCGTGAGTGTCCTATGTTTTTTGAGTCAATGTATTATATAGTGGTCTAAAATGTGGACTGGTAGGTGTCGTTACGGAACGCTTCTTTGTGTGTGATCCGATACGCACCTGGCCGGTTTGTTGTTTCGCGACCCTTCACATCCGTAATTTTCCTTAGAAAATTATAATAAATATATAAAAAATATTTTTCGTTTTCCATTCACGTGCATTGGCCTTGGTTGCAATTATTCCAAACAAAATATTAGGTAGTAGCTCGGTGTCGACTATTCAGCAAAAGCAAGTTCTCTTGTTCCACCAAAAGGAGTTGTATTTAGTTTATTATTATTATTTATGCTTGTTACCTCAGAACTCCGTAATTTATTAAACGATTTGGAAAATTCTTCTTTTGTTTGAAACGGTATACCTACTTCTGGGGTGGCCCCATTGTCATCAGGTCAGAATCTGATCATAGGGGTCGTCGAGAAATCGAGGGAATATTTTAGGTGCACCTCTAGCGATTTGGGTATTTAGTATAGTAACTCGTGCATTCGCTCTTGAAATGCACCATTTGGTGCAGTTTGACAAAAAGTATTGATATACCATCAAAAACATAAATGTGAAAAAGGGAGCCAACTTCAATATTAAGAATATGCGATGCGTAGTTGCCCTCTTATTCACCGAAAAAAGAATTGAGATCTGAATGGGTGCCAAGTTCCGTAGATTATCTGAAAAGGTGCCAAGTCTGGCACTAGATTGTTTAGAATAAAACTATTTTTTTGTGCATAATGCATTTTTACCCTATGAGATAATCTACGGAACTTTGCACCCATTTAGATCTCAATTTTTTTGGCGATGAAGATGGCAACCACGCATCGTATATTATTAATATTGAAGTTGGCTCCCATTTTCACATTTATGTTATTGAAGGGATAAAATATATTAGGTACTGCATCAATAAAGAGTCGGTGACGCGGTTGGGACTCTTCTGGGGTCACAAGCGTCCATAGCTAATACGGTGACTGCTTACCATCAGGCGGGCTGTATGCTTGTTTGCACCGCCGTAATATAAAAATAATTGTGTTAAGTAATGTATAATACAGACAAGTAAATGAAGTGGGTCGGCACCTGTAAAGCTTCAATCCTATTAGAGTAATAAGATTAAAAGCAGTCGCTGGAGACGAACCGTTAGGCTCATAACCAGTGCCCGCCTGACTCGTCTCACTCGTTTACTCGGCAGTGAATTTTCTTGAATAAAAATGCCGAAGGATGATCCTGAAACTACCGCCCTCAAGAAAGAGCTGAACGATCTCATTGCTTCACTAAAGGTAACTGGATTTTGGGTTAAACAGACATTAAACAACACAACTTCTCTCACCGAAGGTATCTTTCAGAGGACTTTGAAGCTAAATCCAATTTGTAGTTGTAAAGTATATCATCATAATCCGGTACGAAAAACTTTCTAACTATATCTATGTCATTCCTTGTAGGAGACAAGAACATCATGCGAGCACCTAAATCTTAGGTACCTATAAGTATCTGTATCTTGGTCTTAATTGCGAATATATTACTTTCAGGAAGCACAACAAAAAGTAGCAGACACGAAACTCACAGAGAAATGCGGCGATATGGCCGACGTGCCCAAGATACGTCTTACGACTAAGAAAACCCTGAAGGGACATATCAATAAAGTTAACTCCGTGCACTACAGCGGCGATTCCAGGTAACGTCGGTTTTGCGACGCGATACAGCACGAATTTAAACAAATATTTCGATATTTTTATTGAATAGCTACACTTTAATTATATGGCTAACTTTAGCGTAAGCTCAAATTTAGTAAACAAAAAAAGCTAAAGCGATTTATTTTCCCACATTATCAATTATATGTATTTTGTTGACATAAAGCTAAAGTTGATACTATACTCGTACAGTATAATTACTTGTATTCTGAAGTCCTCATTGGTAGGTAGGACATAGCGGCATTTGGAGCAGGCCAATTCTATATACTCCCCAGTATAGTCAACAGCAAAAGTAAATGCTCATTTTAGTACATTGTCACTTACACTACTTTGATGCATCCCAACTCACGCAGTACTTATTGTTACGTTAGTGCAACAAAGTAGGTACTAAAATGATCATCTACATTTGCTAGACTGTACCTCTACCTTACAGATGAACCACCACTTGCTCTGTAGACTTTGTGTTCCTGGTGATGCAGTCTGATTGAGCAACGTTTTCAGACGTAGGTAATGTAAAGATTATCTACATTGAAATTTTTCATACTAAAATTGACATTTAGATCAAACTTGCAGTAAGTTTGCTACGTACGTAATCTCCCTGCAATGTAGCTGTCAAGACACTGAATCCTCAAATTATATTAGAGTCGGCAGCGCGCTTGTGATTGTCGTAACTAAACTTATAAAAATCTATCTAATCTATGAATGCAGTTTTAGTTGTTACTAAAATCGACGCCATGGTTCCTAAGATCAGATTTCGCTATCTCTCATAGTTTCTGACTTCTCCCCACTGACTCATTTTGATTGATCATCCTGTATATCTTATATGCTACGGTGTCTGCTTACCATCAGGCAGATACGTATGTATGGTTGCGTGCAAAACTAGTAATAAAAAAAGTTAGCTCAATTAAACATTGTCTTCTTTAGTGCCCTTACACAAACACCCTCTTTCTTCCAGTGTAGTATCTATACACAATTTTACTCGTTACTTATTCTTGTTCATCTTCTTATTATACCTGTTCGAGACATCTACGTCATCGCTTGCCATTTGTATTTTGTCGCCTCAACGTCGGCGGTTGCATTGTGTACATTAGTTGAGTATTTCAGCATGTCTGCATGTTTAATTTTGCATTGAAACCCAGCAGTTTTACCGCACCGTAGATAAGTAATTATTTGGATTATTTTGGTTTCAAGTACCAACTTACAGGTAGTTTTGTGTTACCGAATAACACTTAATGACATTCGGCACTTCACGGGGCATTAAGGACACTCCGTTTTCATCCATTAATGATTCTGCATATCCGGGACCTGATATTTTTTAAACTCTGAAAAAATGTTTTTGTAATAACTTATCCATAGTTAGTGATCCTATTTTCGCAGGCACTGCGTGACGGGCTCGCTGGATGGCAAGCTGATTATCTGGGACACCTGGAGTGGCAACAAAGTGCAGGTGATCCCACTGCGCTCCGCCTGGGTCATGAGTGTGGCCTTTGCACCCTCCGGGAATTTCGTAGGTACGCTTATTTATCCTACCTTCCGACATATCCACCCAGTTGGTATCTACTTACATTAGGGTATCTGTCGTAAAACCATATCTATTACTAGCTGTTGCCCGCGACTTCGTCCGCGTCTTCGCTGTATTGGTCGAAGCGTGATATCGAGCACGAAAAGATTTTTTCAATTCGAACCAGTAGTTCCTGAGATTAGCGCGTTGAAACAAAGAAACAAACTCTTCAGCTTTATAATATTATAGATATCTCGCGAAAACAACTGAACCGGTTTATATGATTGGTGTGGAGATAATGTTTAGTCCCGGATACTAGTATGGGAGAGCAAATCAATGCGGGTATATGAATTGCGGTTAGTTGGGGTGGGTACGGTGCATTTGTCCTGTAAATTCTCGAACCTCACACCTAGCTTAAATCTCATTTAAACCTGCTAAATGAAAAACAATGTACCTGCTTATAGCAATTCTAAGCCAACCCGCATGATGCATTGTCTAAATTTCAACATCAGCGACTATACACTTATATATAAATTGTTAACAAACTACACCTACCTAAAGTACGAATCTAATAATATAACACCGAAAGCGCATGTTTGCGTACAGACCACAAGCCGCGCTGCGCGATGCACGGTCTGTCAAGCGACTATGACGTTTCTCGCTTCCACCGCCGCCGGCCATAGGGAACACTAAAACCAAACGAGTAGACAATACAATACAATATACCTTTCTCATAAGTCATAAGACACATAAGCAAAGGACAGCTATTATTTATATGCTATATTTTTTGTTAAATTGTGTTATGACGACCCTTATTGGAAGATATTTATTGACTTAATTTAATTATTATTGTTACATGCCTATGTCCAGCAGTGCACGTCTTTCGGCTGACATGATGATGATGAATATTGTTACATATTTATATTTAACTAGCTTTTGCCCGCGACTTCGTCCTCGTAGAACTCGTTATCGCCTTAGAATTATTTGTTTTCCCATACAATTTTTCTCAAGCTGAGATGGTTGGACGGCGTCGAAAAGGACACCGGGACCTTAGGGGTGTATTCTCTAGAAATCCTATTGTCAAAACGAATGAATAAGTGCTTATTTCCGAAAATCAAATGTGCTGATTGTAGACGAATGAATGCCGTCAAAAAAATAACAATTATAATGATGAAGTCTCGCTCGCAGTTCTGCCGTAAAACGTAGTCCCAACGGGCCAAAGGCCCTAAGCAGACCGGCAAGACATGCGGGCCTATCATTCCAACAGAGCAGGCTCCTTATGCAAGGCTGAGGGCCGAAGGCCCAAAGCAGAGCGGCAAAGCACGCGAGACCGAAGGCCGAGCGTCCCAACAGAGCGGTTTCTTTACATAATGATAATGGCCGAAAATGCGAAGCAGAACGACAAAAAATGCGAGACCGCGGCCTCCTTATGTATGGCTGAGGGCCGAAGGCCCGAGGTTCTGTTGGGCCTTTCATATAAGACCCAACAGAGCGGACTTTTCATATAAGGCTGAGGGGCGTGCCAAGTCAAGCCAAGAGTGTTTTACGCGATAATGAAGGCGTGGTGGAGGGCGGCAAGGCACGCGAGACTGATGCCAGAGCGTAGTTATACACACTATGTATATATGTATTTAGGACGTCATCATGTGTCTGTCTTTCTACCTTTATTTTTCTTTTGTGGTCTAACAGACTGAATATTAAGTAATCGGCAAAAGTAATAGGGTTACAAAGTTACACATGTTACATGTAGATTTTATATCTAGGAAACGGGACCGAAATTTGGCGGTTCACAGTTAGGTACTTAAAGGGCTAAACGCTAATAGCTTTCAAATTTTGAAGAGACCGTGGCGGCTGGCGCGCACACTACACAGCGTCCCGGCGCAGCGCTAGCGTTTACTTCTTTTCTTTTTTAGTTTTTATCTTAACATAATTTCCAATCGAAAATGAACTATTGAAAAATTGATCACCCCGGGCGGGATTTTAACCCGCGACCTCTGGAATCCGTCGCTCGTCCGTCCGTCGCACTTACCAACTGAGTTACCGCGGGTTATCCCGAGGCGACGAATCTTTCAATCAGTTCACTCTGTTTAATTAACCCTTAGCGATTATCCCGCGCGGGGTGATCAATTTATCAATTGTACATTTTCGATTGGAAATTATAATTCCGCTAAGTGGACGTTTCCGCTTGTAAAAATATTTATACATTTTATCTTAAGATTTCACAAATTTTGAATGTGAATGTTTTTTCTTTGTCGTCTAGTACGTTCTTACCAATTTTCAAACCTGTAACTCATGGATTATAGGAGTTCCCATACAGAATTCAACCTCTCTTTTTACCCCCTTTTAACCCAAATCTGCACAATTTTCATAGCCTAAAACCTGACCGGGGATTTTCTCGACAGATTAGTAAAGATTGCATCAAAATCCGTTCAGCCGTTTTCACGTGATGCGCGGTCAAGTAAACCGACAAACAGACAAATTATTCTAATAACTGTTGTAACGTGTTCTGTTATCGATTCTAAGTATCCCCAGCCAATATTTTTTCGAATATCTTCCATATACAGACTTTCGACCCTCTTCAGCTTTATTCTATGTACTAGCTTTTGCCCGCGACTTCGTCCGCGTATAACTCGTTCTCGCCTTAGAATTATTTGTTTTCCCATACAATATTTCTTAAGCTCAGGTGGTTGAAAGGTGTCGAAAAGGACACCAGGACCTTAGGTGTTAGAGAAGGAAAGCCACGAATAGATCGGACTGGAGATATTTGCTTGACCAGGCTAGGGCCCACCCGCAGCTATAACGCTTCAGATGATGATGATACAATCTTTCACCCTTCTTTACATCACTTTAAGAAATGATTACAGTCAATGTGGCATTCCCTAGAAATCCTATAGTGTCAAAACGAATGATTACGTGCTTATGTCTTAATATCAAACTGTACCGATTCTAGACGAATGAATCTCGTCATAAACATTACAATGTACAGTGGATAAAAGTCTCGCTACGCAGTTCTGCCGGAAACCGTTATCCCAACAGAGCGAGTTCTTCATGTAAGTATGATGACCGAAGGCCGGAAGCAGAGCGGGTAGGCATGCGAGAATAATCACACAGAGCGGGCTTCTTATGTATGACTGAGGGCCGAAGGCCTGAAGAAGAGAGGCGAGACACGCGAGGCTGAAGGCCGAGCCTCCCAACAGAATAAATTCTTCATGTAAGGTTGATGATTGAATAGCCGAAGAAGAGTGGCAAGGCATGCGAGGCCGAAGGCCGCAAACGGATAGACAGACAGACGGACATGGCGAAACCATAACGGTTCCTAGTTGACTACGGAAACCTAAAAAGACCTAATACAACGTTTTAAAAAAAGGTAGATGACTAAAACAGCCAATACACACTGTTCCGACTATACATGACGTATGTATATTATTGCCATATAAAATGCTGTTTGCAGCGATATTATCTTAGGTTCAAATAGGCACTGGGTCAGGCTTTACCTACCCGTAACGTAATTCGCCGCTCATATTTTTTGCGCGCCCGCTCGCCACGCAACGCAACACGCGGCCTTACCAACCCACTTATGCATAGCACCTATGTATGTCAACATTATTGATTATTGATGTAGGTAGGTATGTATTGATTTAAAAATACATTCAGACACAACTAACAATACAGTAAACTTATCGAGCTCTCGCTGAACCACTTAAAACATAGACAATATATTATAGTCTTGGTAGGCAAGTACCTACGGCATTATATGCATTTCGCAACAATGAAAGTTCAAAAGCAACGTATAGCTTTACCTATATGTAGTTAGTGGGCGGAACGCCGTGCTTCCTGAAGTCCGAAATGCTAGAATTTGGGCTATATTTGAAATGAGAATAATATAATAATAATATTTACAGAATATTTCCATGAAATTGGTTCCACCGACCGACCGTTCACCTAGATAGTTTATTACCTTATTAAACATCTAGGTGGCCGGTCGGTGTCGTTAACCGGTGCAATGCCCCTACATCTATTCTGGAAACAGTTATAGTTTTCTATGGGACTAATTCGATTTGTGTAAAAAAAATGTTTCTAATATTTATTTATTTATTAATAGCACCTATTTAGGTAAGTATATGTACCTAGTAACCTAGCGAATGAAAAAAAAACATAGGTACGGTCGCGCTCCTTGAACTAGTAACCCATTACAAGTACGCAAAGTTTTTCTTTGAATTTCTATACAGCTAGACAGGGCTTTCAGGCCTCTTGGCGACGCCCTTGTGTATAACCAGCATTGTAGAGGCAGAACATACAACCATAATGTTATCAAGATATTTAATAATTAAGATTATTTAAGATTTGTCGGCGCGCTTAATAGGGTCTCTATTAGTGGTGACCAGAGGGCTGGCCAATACTTTGCACACAGAATAAGTTTTGCCATTCAGCGTGGCAATGCGGCCAGCTTTCTGGGCGCTTTACCCACTGATGGCATAGAGAAAATAAGTAAGAATAGAGAGCTAACTCCATACATCATTTTTTACTTATTATTTCGTAGTCGACATCTAGCGTCAAAAGCGGAATTATCAGTACTGCTATAAAGATACTAGATGTCACGTATGTCGCTACTGACGAAAAGTGTATTTCTCAACAATTTACTACTAATATTTAAAACAGAATGAGTTCAAAACAGAGTTCCGGTTAATCTGGTTATAATATTAGCTAAAAATGGTTGAGCATTCGATTGTTCGTTCGTCACGGCGTCTATTGTCGAGAAGCAGTACTGATAATTTCGCTATTTGACGCTAGATGTCGACTACGAAATAATAAGTAAAAAATGATGTATGAAGGCATATGATGAGTTAGCTCTCTATTCTTACTTATTTTCTCTATGCTGATGGCGACCTGGGACAGTTATTTTATCTAAAAGTATTTTGACTTTTTGCGGAAGTTTAAGTAAATATGGATGTACATATAATTGACTATTGTATTGTGCGTAGCTTGTGGCGGCATGGACAACATGTGCACGGTGTATGACGTGAACAACCGTGACTCCACGGGTGCCGCCAAGATGGTGCGCGAGCTGGCGGGCTACGAGGGCTTCCTCAGCAGCTGCCGCTTCCTGGACGACACACATATCCTCACCGGCTCCGGTGACATGAAGATGTGAGCTGTTCTGCTAACGACTTACCTTGTTGGTATAATAATGACCATGCGGCAAAATGGTCCTAAAAACAACAAAGCTGAGAGTTAGTTCATTTTAAACAGGTCTATTAGCTCGTACCTGTTCATTCGACTAAAATAAGAATATCTCAGTTCTGCAATGGAATTCAACTTGGTGCCCATAGAACGAAATGAAGTAAGAAGTTGTTGGTTTTAGACCAGACTCCATACAAAGTTGCCCATGGTCATTAAGTTATACTTTATTTCTCGCAAGCTCACTCACTGATAACGTAAATGTCCCTATTTATTCCCTTTATTTTATATGCCTCTGAGTGACTTAATTTTTTTTATGATAGACTGACCAGCGATTGGCCTTAGTCTCACCTGATGGAAAGCGATGACAAGGCCTAAGATGTTGCTCACTGATTCAGTAATACCCTATTCACTCTTGTCTTGAAGAGACCCAGATTATGACATACGATTGAAAGTGTCAAGTATTGGTTCAGTGTTGGACGACCTGTTTAGCCTAGTTGGTAGTGACACTGCCTCCGAATCTAGAGGTCCCGGGTTCGAATCCCGGCCAGGGCAATTATTTGTGCATTTAGCACGGATATTTGTACTTGGGTCTTGGATGTTTTCTATGTATTTAAGTATGTATTTATCTATTTATTATATATCGTCGTCTAGTACCCATAGTACAAGCTATGCTTAGTTTGGGACTAGGTCGATTTGTGTAAGATTGTCCCCCAATATTTATGATATTTATTTATTATTATTATTTATTAGTGTTGAGCACTGGGACCACCATATCAGCCGAAGGGCATCCACTGCTGGACTGCTGGTCTTATCGACAAATCTTAAATAATCTCATACCAGTAAATGCCATAATCGACACGCTTGGCATGCAAATCGGCGATCGCAGTATCTCTGCCGCATTCCAAGGATGCTGCTGCCTATCGCCCGGTAGTCTTGGTTATAGTTTTAGGACATACCCGGGTCCTGGGACTGCACTGGGACATTTACATTAAATTAAAATAGAAAATAGGGTTGGTAAACATTTCAGGATAGACAGTAAATGTTAAGCGCCTGTCTTGATTCTCTAAGCAAGCTTTTACACGAGGAAAAGTCATCATTAACTGAATGTGTTTCTGGTGTCACTTGTTATGTGTTTGCTTGCAGATGTATTTGGGATTTAGAATCTGGTAAGAGAGAAACGGAATTCGACGCCCATGCTGGCGACGTGGTCAGTATCTCATTAGCGCCAGGTACGTGTACTACACATATTTGACGGATATATTAGTCAAGCCTTAAAATACTTAAATGTACTTGTGGTGTGGGAAACACCGCTCTATATTCTCCCAGACAGAAAAACCTAGCATTTAAGTTAGGTCTTAATTTTGTATCATAGCCACGCTAAACCCGATCTGAAAAGACCGGGCCACTGATTCGCGTATTCAGCCACGATATACATATAACCTGCAATTTCCCTATTGTGCATCTGCATATTGCGATAAATAAACGCTGAAAAATAGTTGGAGTTTATCATCAACATCACTACTCCCCTCACCACCAAACATAAGTATTATTTTATTTCCACTCCTTTTTACAGTCCTATTTCAGACGATAGACGTATTTCGTTCAAAATCGATATTAGATCTCTTAAAACCGAAAAAGTATCCGCTATTTTGAACTTTTACGTTTAGGGACCGCTATCTGGAAGTGACATTATGTGTGTCTCCTTAAATGATGCATCAAAGTTATACTTTTATACCCCTCATTCGAGGGCGACAATTACTCTTTTCTGAATAGCAGGTGTGAAATAAAATATGTGTCACTTGGGGCCAGAATTAATTTCCTCCTTGAGCGTAAACACATGATACCCTCGTTGCGCAAGACTCTACTTCGGAATCCCGAGTGCAGCGAGGAGGATGATGAGGTTGTAGAATAGTTCGCCGCACTCAGGATGGAATACACCGCCTTCGTTGTAAATATATCATTTTAGTCGTTTAGGTCGTGAGTGAATTTAACGTGAAGTAAACATCAGGAAAAAACGATTTGTCCTGGAAACATTTATCGTCTTATAGATAGTATACGTAGGATATTAGTTGCGAGTTAATTCTTATTGTTATTTATTGCAGACATGAAGACGTATGTTACTGGATCGGTGGACAAGACCTGCAAACTGTGGGACGTTAGAGAGGACAAAGCCAAACAAACTTTCTTCGGTCATGAGGCCGATGTAAACAACGTTTGTGTAAGCATTCTCATGTGCCCTTGTCTAGTATTTAGGAAGAGTAGTCGCGTCTAACCATCGTCTAACTAAAATATAGAAGTCTAATATATGGCGTTTGATGATCAAGTGTGCTCCTAAGGAAGCACACTTGATCATCACATAAACCCTTAAGAACATTTTAAGAAAGAGAGCGATTGAATTTTGTTGCAGGGGTAAGACGTTATCTATTTTATATGGAATTTTAAAATTGATTGGTCTGTAACCTATCGGTTGATCACATAAATGGGCTTCATGCGCTGATCCCAAAAATGTATGACACTACTATATTTCAACTATGTTTCAAAGAAACTGAAACAAATTTTCGAAACATACCAAGTTTGGACATTTGCAGGTAGAACATGGACGAATTATTTGTTATGAAATATAGGTACATCAATTGTCAAGATGGGTCACGACCTTCTTAAAAGGTTATAATAAGATTCAGTCTGTCAAAGGAGAATCGTCGATTATGAAACGGCGTGAATTTAAGGATACAAGCAGTGACTACAAAAGTCATCCATATATAAATATATGTATACCTGATTGCAAACATAAAGCAATCAGGTATGTTCCTATGCTAGATCTGGCTTTGAAATGAAGTTTTAAAGCCGTACCAGAATTATCATCAGCTATATTGCGGATTTTAGACGATTGCGGCGAAGCTCAAAAGGAGGGTTACGTGATTGACCTGTATTTATGTGTAGGGCTGTTCTTATGTGTCCCCTCGTAACTACTCAGCGACTCATCCGATTTTATCAAATGATAAATCATGAGATTCTTCTTGATTAACACGGGGTACATATTTTTTTTTAAGTTCACAGTGTTTTTATAAAACAGTATGTTTAAGAAACTATAAAAGCACACTAGTTATTTTATGGACTCGAGAGCACAGAGGTTTCTACTACTTACTTATTTTATATTTATAGTGTCATTGTATTGTATATAAATCAGCGACTATGCAAATGACATAAAAATACAGGAGTAGAAAATATAGTAAGCAAAATAGTTTTAAAAAAACTTTCAATTTCACTTATGGCCGTTGTTATAAGACTTATAAGAAATGACTGACATTCTCTCCATTGATAATAAATACAGAAGGTACATAAGTCGATTCGGGCTTTATATCAAATTCTTTGAACACCATGAAAATACATGAGGATTTCTTTAAATTCCAGTTCCATAACAGCGGGCAAGCATTCGCGACCGCCTCCGAAGACAAAACAGCGCGGCTCTTCGACATTCGCAGCGATCAGCAGCTGGGGCACTACACCCCGCCCGGCGCTGGAGGCTTCACCAGTTGTGGTTAGTACAGATGATAATACTAACTGAATACCGATGTCATGTAGAAAAATACATAGAATCATGTCGTCTACATAGACGACATGATTCTATGTATCTCTTGTCGTCTATGTACGTCTTGAGACATCTCAAGTGTCGCGTAAGCCATGCTCAGTCTTACACATTAGTTGATACATTTTGTCTTAATACATAAAAAACCGTTCAAGTGCGGGTCCGCCTTCCATACCGAGGGTTCCGTACAACGCTCGTGTACCCATCCCGACCCCATTAATTCAGGAGCAATTTAACGCCATGGGTACAGCGCCATCGAACGGAGCATTACAAAAGCATATTTTAGTAATGTTTTGATGATAAAAAATAGGTGATCTAGATAGATACATGATTATATTTCTCCAGTAATAACTATATTGATATTAACGTAATATAAATGTAACAGATAAATTTTCACAGAAAATAAAAATATTAAGAAAAAACAAGTTCAATTTGATAACATAAGTAGTTCTTGAGATATTTAGCAATGTGACAGAAAGCCAGACAGACAGAGCGGCATCATAATCGTTCCGTTTTACCATTTTGGTACGGAACCCTAAAATTGACATCGTGTCGTGAGCCTGTGTCTACGAGTATACCGCATATACTCGTAGTGCTTTGATTGTAGATTGTTTTGCCGTACCCTCAACATAGAACAAGATAATTGAGGCTTCAAGAGAAGTTATAAATAAATGTAATAAGCATTAATAGCTGCTCCTCAAAACCTAGCATTTGCTTTTTAAGTTGAGACCACCAATCTATGAATTAAAATCTTTTCGACACAAGTCAAGAAAAGAAGAAGTGGTCGCCTTTAGTGACGTAATGTTGGCGGCCTTCTAGTAAATTAAGCATCAGCAACTACTACTAGGTACGTACGTATGTACCTACTCAGCTTGTACTTATGGCGGAAGGAAATCACAGATACAATAATAGGTATTACCGTACCTAGTCTGGTTGGCTCATTATGTTTTACCTGTGTAAGAATTCATACATTAAATCCCCGGGTTTTCCTCTTTCCCCGTGATTGTACTAATTCACTTCTGTTTTGTTGTAATTATAGTTACTACTTGAGTACCACAAACTCCACCTTTGTAAAATTAACATATTGCTCAAGGAATGGTTGCCTCGCAGGATTATCCCTCAGCGGACGATACCTGCTGGCTGGATCTGACGACAACTCTGTGCATTCCTGGGACACCTTAAAAGTTTCACACACTGGTATGTCATTCTTATTCACATTTGTAACAATCACTTTCCATTTAATGACTTACATTCGAAATTCTGTTTGTTGACCTATCCAATTAATTCAAGCGAAGTCTCCATTTCAGGACTGGCCGAGTTTGTTTTTGTCTATAGATGTTTGTTCCGGGCTAGAGGCCGCAATTTTTGCACTGATCCTCACGAAACTTGGCATACGTATTTAAAGATTTAATGAGGGAAAATGGAGGCAAATCGGGGAAAGTTTGCTGTAGCGTTGCTTATGAACGGATTTCAATCAAATTCGGAGGAAATGTCAAGTACCTACCCACCACAAGTTGTTGTGTTTTTTTTTCGATTAGGGCGAAAATGGGGACAAAAAAGGGGAAGTTTGCTGCAACGTTGTTTATTAACGGATTTCAATTATATTCGGAGGAAAGAACAGATTATTGTGAATAAAAAGTTTAGAAAGGGTGGAATAGGGGGAAGTTTACACAAAATAAAATAAGCAAAAGTATTCTTCTCCTCTAAGGGTCACGTTTCTCACTCAACTGATTATTGTGAATTTTTTTAAGCAGATTAAAAATTATTCAAAACGGCTAGTTTTCAGAATTTCCAGAAACTGACTCTAAAAATAATTCCATATAATTATCGAGTTCACGAGGTCTACACAGCTCACGGAGCTACTAGTATTGAAAATATCTTTAATGTAATACATACTTACCAAAGTACCCTAGTTTAGTTGGCACTTTAGATAGATTAGCTCCCTATACATGCTACGAGTAAATGTGTGAAATATGCATATAATGTGCAAAATAAATTATAAATTCCACGGCGAACAATCTGCAAAAACTCGCGGAAATGGCGACAGGTTACATTTATAAACTGCCTTCATCTTTATCATCAGCCGAAGGATGTCCACTACTGCACATAAGCCTCCCTAGAAAGTGCCTCACAAACTGCTTTAACACCTCATTCAACATACAAAATATAAGAATAAATATGAAATGAAATTACATAATCATACCTACGAGTAATTAACAAATCAAATTTATTTTACAGGAACTTTAAATGGCCACGACAACCGCGTGACATCGATCTCGATAGCGCCGAATGGCGTCGCCATGGCAAGCTGCTCGTGGGACCAGAGCGTCAGGGTGTGGGGCTGAAGAACCTCAAATCTAAACTTTCGCTTTTCATTATAATACTATTAAGAAAATTCATCCATAAAATCATCCAGGAGCGCAATTAAAGATTGTTCTTTTACACCTCATACCATAATTGACAACAACGTGACATCGCATTCTATGAGTCTGTGTAGTTCGGATAGATCGGTATAGCCGGGAATATTGCCAATCTTTACAAAATGTATTATAGTGACATGATCTGTCAATAAAATCGAATTGAGCCTTAGATTAATATATGAACCAATTAACCATTGCCCTAAATTATCATTATTGTAGGTAAAAGGCATAGTTTGCACCACTGTTTCATCTCAAACTTTCAGTTGTAACTGATATGTATAAATATTACTCAGTAGATGTAAGAACGTTTAAGTAATATAATATTGTTAAACATTTTTCTGCCTTAATGTACTAGATAGTACCCTCCATCCCAAAACTCTCTCTCTTCATTCAAAAACTTATCTAACGAAATGAAATAGAATATATTAAATAATTTGCTTATTTTTTTTATAAGTAAAGAGCAATATTTTTTTCTACCGATTCTAAAAATTTCTTCTGCATATAATAGCAATAATATTGAACGAAATTCTCTCGTAATGCTAAAGAAATATGAGGAAATTTAACGAGTAATTCGGCTTGTATATTAGAAAAAAACCATTCATCGGTTCCCTGTCAGAAAGAGCCCATCATTGGTTTTTTCAAAAAAAAAATTTACGAAACCACTGGTTGTAATGTTCATGTTGTTATAATTTGGAATCAGCCGAAGTGAAAAATTGATCGCTCCGGACGAGATTTCTAACCCAGACCTCTGCTGGAATCCGTCCATTGCTCCTGACCATCTGGCCTACCGCAGGTATCCCTAGTGGCAACGAATCTTCCATCACTTCACTGTTCTAATTTCTAATGAAGCCTTAGTGACATTTGTAGAGACATCTATCGCGAAGTTGCTACAACTTCTGAAACGACACCAACGCCTCAAATTACAATGAGAATCATTTCATTAGTTGTTTCTTACTAATGAAATGGTGTTGCGCATTGTTATATGCTACCCCATTCTAACCCGCCCGGGGTCATCAATTTTTATTTTTTTCCCTTTCGGATGGAAAATTTATTAGGTACATTGAAAAAATACCTACAATTTTTTTCCACAATATGTGGATATATAATTATTGTTATTGCATTTCCAGGTATGAAACAGGTCTGTTTCTGTCAGGCTCAGTGGATACCTTATTTGTCATATTCTATGGCTACTTATTTATGGCGACTGCAGAGATACATAATTTTTTAAGATTAAATTGGATAGATATGTTACATCTCTATGTAGTTTTAACTGTACATATGATTTATCAGTAAGCAAACCCGACAGAGACTACGCAACCGACATTAACATTGAAACCTCTTCTGATATGTGCAGCCTCATTGTAAACGCCTACAGCTCATCCATGAAACGGCTCTTCTGAAGTTGGTGCCACAGCGGCAAAGTGCCCCAAAACCGCGACCTCCAAGCCAAATTCTTCTTCATGCTAGGCTTCTTATTGATCTCCAAGTACTCCATGCTCTTTGAACTGGACACCTTTGACCATTTGAATGGTATTTTCACTGGCTTATTTGGATTACTAAAAATTATAACCCATCATTTATATGTGTATAAATTCTTGATTATCTATAAGAGTAAGGTAGTATACGAACTTGATCCTATACCGGCTAGGTTTTTAGGTTTGAGAAAGATAGCACGCATGTCTCAGGTGTAGACATGCGTGCTATCTTTCTCAAACCTTTAATGATCATAATTTCATGACTAATAGTAGGGCACGTATAGCTTGTGTGTGCTTAACTTCGGTCTGGGGCTAGTCTTGCGATTCAAAAATATAAGGACACTTACCCTGAGGTAGCAAAATTTGTCCATAACGTCACGATAAGTTTACTCATTTCTATATCTTCATCGGAAAACTTATTATTTAGGAAGTACATAGGAAACAAGTGCATCAACTCGTCTGCGTGGCATACACCTGGAAAAGGGTAAATTAATGTTTTCGTTAATAATAACTCTTAAATGCAATATAATAAATAATTTATTTTTTGCAACTAACCATAATCTCCAATTGGATCTCCAAATATCTGAGAAAAACTGTTGTTGGCTCTATAAGCCAATTCGTAAAGATAGACAGGGCTATCGGTGGTTCGGGTGAATTGGTCTACCGCCTCTACAGCTGGATATGCGAAATAGGAGTCACTGTAAATCTGAAAACAAAAAAGTTCGTCAGTTCCCCGTTTTGCCCTACTTGATGAGTTTGAGGCCATCCAGTCCTGTATCCAGGGTATCCAGTATCTTAACACTGGATACGTAAACAAACGCTATTGACGTAACATTACTGTCGTTACCACCATATCAGCCCTAGGACGTCCACTGCTGGACATAGGCCTCCCCCAATATCATGGGGGGTAAATGCCATAATCGCCACGCTTGGCTTGCGGGTTGGCGATCGCAGTATCTCCACCGCACTCTAGGAATGCTGCTGCCCATTCCCCGGTGGTCTTGGTCGTAGTTTTAGGACATACCCGGGTACTGTCGTTACTGTCTATTTAATTTCAAACATTACCATCAGCTTTAGAATACATAGCACTTATAGCTCCAGAGCTCCTCCGTCGCTAGCGAGAATCGCTACTCTGTGAACACGAATATTGAAAAAATCACATGAAATGAAAACTCACATCAAGCAACCCTTGTTTGTATTTCTCTTCATCTCCTCCATCTAGATAGTACTCTCTGACTTTTTTATTAATTAATTCTACAAATGGTGAATTGTCGTAATAAAACGTGACAGGCGCTATGGTCTCGAAACCAGCTTTAAATTCATTTAGTCTCGTCTGATTTGCAGTAATCCCTGGAATATAAGAATGAATTATAAAATAAAGCTTCAGTGATATTATTTTATAATACACAATGGCATAAAATCGTTTTGTGGGCTTTTTTGGTAGATTTTCCGATGACGTACAGAGATTGTTTTGGTCGAGAGTACGTGAAATCAGGACAGAGACAATGCTTAGTAGTTCTTCTATACAACCGTTCCACCCATATGTTGTTGACATACCACTGATTCGCACGCAGCAATTTGCTTCTAGTTTTCTTGCGAGTACAGACAGCTATTAAGGAGTGGAATTCTCTACGAGCAAACCTTTTCCCAGATACTTAAATATAACTCGGATCTTTTCAAGACGAGATTGAATAGTACTGTCTAGGTACGTATGTACCCTCGACCGCATCATCACTTGCAATCCGGTGAGATAGAGGTCAAATCCTTGTATTTTATATGTAAAAACATAATATTCACTATTGCGTACCTATGCATTGATTGAACTATGATAATGATAATATTTAACGATTGATGGTTGCCCTTCTATACCTTTCCCTTGAAATCCGATTACGCAATAAACCACAAACTAGTTAGGGGCCTGCCATAGTGTGGTGCAATTTTTGACGCGTTGCCCTTCACGCGGCTCACGTTTCCTACCTCTGCAATATAGATGTAAGTAATAAACAAATTCCTCGGGTATTTCACAACACTTAAAAATATTTTTTTACGTTACCAATGAACAAATCATACGAAAATACTTGGAAAAATTCAGCTTATTTATGCAATTTTAAACATTTTTAGATACATAAACATGAAAAAAGGGCACCGTTGACCATAGAAAATTGTGTCATATGTGTCATACATTTCCCTACAAACTTCATACTAACCAAGCGATTTTGACGTTTCGTAAAAAGATGTTCATTTGGCTATCAGTGAAATACCGTATTATAAAAGTGTCGGCGCTCTTTAAAGGGACATTATGAGCAAATTATGTAGATAAAAGTAGAACACTAAATACTCAAAGTTGCACCACGGCCGTAGGCAGTACCCACCGTTACCCTACACGTAACCCCTGGGTGGTGTGGTACTAAAAGTGCAACAAACTGGCAACCGTACTGTGTTCTCGAAGATCTCACGGTTCGAATGATTGCCATGCGATAAACAAACTCACAAACAGATTTCAAGCATCCTTCAGCGCTGTTTAAGCCAGTCATCCACGGTATGGAAGCCACGTCGTGACTGCTCCTGGGAGCCACAGTTAAAAAGGCTCCGGGGAGATCAGGCTCCACCACCGCTTTAAACGGTGTCATGGGTTCATAGTCCCACGTCTGAAATAAATTCAATATTTTGAATAAATAGATAACCCAATAGCTATACGGGTTTCTTAGGCATCATACTCGTATTTAGCATTTTTTAGATTGTTAATACTTATTGAAGTATTAGTAATAGATCGATTAGACCAAATAATGACGTCATCGTCATAAACACGATTCGTTACATTAATGTTAATGTAATCGTACCTTTCACCGGTTCGCTTTCTATTAAGATGCAGCCATGCGAAAAACTCAATATTCCCAGAAAGCAGAAAAGCATCAGAATGAATACTAACGTAGAACTGGAATTCTGTGTTGATAATGTCGTAGCTATCCTTGGTGCGGAGACAGGCCAGTAAGACCTCGGAGGGTGTCTGGGGGCAGTATAGGAACTTGGCCAGGCGGAAGGCTTGCTTCAACGGCTCTCCAGGCGGCGCTTCCGCCCATGGCACCGTTGCGACCCCCGATTCCGATATAGCTTTATGGAATAGGCCTGTTTTTTAAGGAAGGGGTTAATCAAATCACAAGAAGAAAGAGCATTGTGTTGTTGCTATTTTTATTCTTAATACCTATATAATGGGTAAATTAATTACGTTTTAAGCGATAATTCGATCGATAGTGCTTGTTGCTAGGTCTATTTAGATAAAGAGTATTTTGACTTTGATTTCGAATGAAAAAACTGTCTAGTCTGAGTCTGACTCGGGCACCGGGGGTTCCGTACAACGATCGTATAGCCGTCCCGGCCCCATTTATTCAGGAAAAAAATCATAACAGCGCGATGTAGACATTGAACACCACAGGTGCAACGCCATGTATTGGCGCACTTTGTTCCTAAATAACGTAGTATGTTGTTTTTTCAAGGATAGTTCTTTATACGTGAACAGATTTCATATTTTTTACTTCAGGTGCTTTCATCATAATCTCATCGAAGTTTAAAAAACAAAAGTGCCTGTCGTAAGATTTCATTGACTTTTTCATTGACATGCACTTTCTTACACGAAACTTTTCTAACACATTGCTTTACACATCGTTCAAAACCCAAGTAGGTGCTTCAAGGTGACAAATCCGTGTACATACAGTCGAGTTTTTTAATTTGTGACCCATTTCGTAAAATTTTGCTTTGAATGTCTATACCGTTTGACAGGACTGTCAACCTTAAGGGGGTCCCAAATTAAAGTCCTCGACTGTAACTGTCATAAGTAGCAGCCTATAACGTGCGTGTGTCATTCGAATTTCGAATATTGTCAATGTTACTTGACATAAATTCTTGTTCAATTCCACGTTAACCCTTGAGGCCCTTTTACGTTTACCCTTGGTGATACAACAAATTAATAAAATTATTTTGTATGAAAACGAATGTATACGTCGTTTCTATGAGTAATTTCCACGACTATTATAACTGAAGGAACGGAAATCAATAAAAACGTCCTGTATTAAGATTTTTTCTGTAATATTTATAAAAAAGGGTTACTTAATATTTTCTTGCTCAACTTCGGAGACAAAAGAGAAGGGGAACGTTATAAATCACAAGTTATCCCAACTAAAAATGTGTAATTAAAGCCCTTTCGTAGAACACCGAACACCCCACTTGACACAGTTAATCACTAAACGTTATACTTTTGCCCCCTCCCCCTCTTTTTGTATCGGTCATTTTTACGGGAAATAAACAACATTTATTTTATAAAACATATTCAATGCATCTAGGTTAGCCTTGTTTATTCCAAATTTCAAATCTACAAGTAGTTCTTGAGATATTTAGCGATGTGATAGATAGACAGACAGAGCGGCACTAGGGTTGCCTTTTTACGAAACCCTAAAAACGGAAAGACAGCACGTCAAGCATATCACAATTTAATAGTTACGTACCTCAGTTTGTGTTGTATTTCCACGTACCTCTACTAGTTTTAGACAACATGTGAAAGTAGCTGCTCGCTCCACCGGCACTCTCCCCAAATATAGTGACGGAGTCTTTATCACCCCCAAAACTGGAGATAATTTTTTGGATAAATCTCAGAGCCTCTTGCTGGTCCTTGAGTCCGTTGTTGCCCGGGCAGTGAACATCTTGCGTAGAAAGGAAACCGAGAGGTCCTGCAATATTAGAAACATATTATGTTATTATATAATCGAATCTTAGGTATTTGTCTAACAGTTAATAGTAAGAATATATTTGATAACTACCCAATCTGTAATTGATCCCTACTAGGAGAACGTCTCTATCCAGAAGATATTCCGGTCCATACATTTTAGTGGACGAGTCTCCACACATCCACCCTCCTCCGTGAATGAAGACCATCACTGGCAGTGGCGTGTGGGCTCCTGCGAGTTCCTGCGAATTACAAAATAGGTTAAGTAAACAATTGGTTAAAATGAGCATTCCAATAATTGACGCCGATGTACATAAGCTCCAAACTAATTATTGGCGGAGACAGCACGAACAACCAAGCATATGGTTTTTATGCCCCGTTTACTTTATAGTGAAGGACGTCATATTGTCGATTTCACAAGCACAGCGGCACTGCAACCTATTTATTTACCACAATTAGGGTGCTCTACATCCGATCAGAAATCACCATACCATTTCCTCTGGAGTCGCAAGTGTCCGTAGCCTATGGACACTGTCTGCTTACCATCAGGCAGGGCGTAAGCTTGTTGGCCACCGTCGTAGTATAACTCCCTAAGTGTATAAAATAGGTATTAAAAAAGAACGATTCGATGATGGTAGAATGATGGCAGTAAAATCTTACTTCATTGTTGTACGGGGTGTATATGTTGAGGTACAGGCAGTCTTCCTGGCCCACTATTTCTGGTTGTCGGACATACGGATTTCTCTGTACACACGCCGGACTTGACTTAGTCGCATCTAAAGTATTGCTCCATTTCGCCACTGGTACAGGGGCCTGAAACATTACTGAGGGGTAAGAAGAAGCGAAGAAATCTATACGATTGTAATAGAGAGGTAAAGTTTATCTTTTCGTTTTTGACTTAGTATGTATCTACTTGATTTGACTGGCAAAATAATGTATGCCATTGCTCAGTTTGCATTCATTGTAAAATGTGGGCACAACCGCGATGTGAGGGCAGCTAATATTTAATATAAAATACCTACCCATGACTTCCGTTTATTTACTTAAATAAAATAAAATAGGATACTACTGGCAAGCTTCGTGTATTTGTGTATGCTTATGTCACTAAAGAAAGGCCTACTGGAAGTCTTAAAAAATTTGAACTTAAGGTATAACTAATGCAACTTAATCTTAGTTAATTTATCTTGAAGGTTTCATTAAATGTGTGTCCAATTAATGTTACACACTCACAATTATTTTCAGTCATAAGTAAAGTATGTATTCGAGGAGAAATTCTTCTGATTAAATGTCGACGCGAAAAACTTAGTAATTCTGCCTAACTCGTTGTAATGGTAAATTGTGCGAAAGCTAAGAAAAGCAGCGGGAAAAGGGGAGAATGGCGACAAACCAACCGTAAATTATAGAAAAGTACAATTTCTTTATACGCGGGATCATCATTGTTTTAGGAACTTAAATTACTGTAAATTATACGAAATTAATGTGAGAACGTTTTATTATTTTTTTGATTGTCATATCATTTCGATCCACGCCCACGGAGGCCAACACACTGGCTGGAACGGAATTATGTGATATTCTAATTCATATTCACAGATATTAAAGCAACGGATTTCGCAAATGGATCCGTGAAAATAATTTACTACTCACAATATATTTTTCCCCTCACTAGCTCGGAAAGCCGTCTTTTATCCTTTGAAACAAGCGGGTAAAAACGCATTTTATCCACAAGTGGGGAAAGTAATTTGACCTTGGAGCGTGTTTGAGTAGCTTTTGACAGATAACAAAACGTAAAACGCTCATATTAATGGTTCGTTTGATATCAATTATCATTAAATAAATGGTTTGAAAATTTAATAAAATATATAAACGCACAAGTTGAGTCGATGCAATTTCAAAACGCATCGTTAGAAATGTCATCATTGTCAATGTCAACTGAAATATACACAACTTGTCACCGACTCCGACTTGCGTAAATATTATACACAACTTTCAGAGTTTTCTGTTATAATATCGTAAAAACATCACTGATTCCAGTGATGAAAATCATGCCTGTGGAACTGTGTTTTTTTGCATGTTGCACTTTCCTCGCTATAGTGAGGAGAAAAGTTTTGTGTTACACACGGGTGCAAAGTTGTATTTTACTTCTCGTGTGTTGAAACACTCGCTACGCTCAGGATTCTATTTTAGAACCACTCGCTTCGCTCGTGGTTCAACTATAGCATCCTTTCGCTGGCTCGTGTTTCAATTCCACACTCGCGGGTAAAATACAACTTTGCACCCTTGTATAACAAATAACAATAAACAAACAATCCACACAATGGGTTTGCGAGAAAAAAGTTCACCTGTACGTGTAATAGGCATGTGTATGAGGGTACTAAAAAAAGTAATTGTAATGGCAAATTTAGGTATAAAGGTTCCTGGTTTGCTACAGAACCCTAAAAACACGAGTAAAGTCGAAAATTTTAAAGTAATCCGCAAGTTCTATCAATCAATGTTCCGCAAAACCACAGGCAAAACGTAACAACAACTAATTAATTATCAAGTGAGTTTTTATAATAATAAACCTTCCTACTGAATATATTAACTATTATTAACGCTTTAATGCTGTCCTTGGATTTCCTTCCCAATATTTTGCGTAGGTATCTACAAGGATTGATTAGTTTAATACATACGATAACGATAAACGTACTTAACAAATAAGCAGCGAAGTTTAGGAGACAGATATTGTAGCAGCTTATTATAGGTAGTAGTATATAATAACATTAATAACCTATAAGGAAGGCAACTTAGAAGTCACAGACAACGCATGTTCCTAGTGGTAAGCTCACCAGACCTCCTCAAACGGACAAAACAGATTCCACACTGAGTTCTTATGATTCGTCTTATCAAGATATGTCATTTATTTTGAAGCACGCTTCTACAGTTGTAGCAGTTCTAGCTATGCCTCGTGGATGATTCTCATATTGCAGCATTTACGAATTACTTGCCCAAATAAAATTTATAAGGGTAAAAATGTGCGTATATGATGTCTACTTTATTTATTTCAAATAATCAATAAATAACTTCGTATTCAGGGTCAGTTCTAATCGGTATACTGAGGGTTATAAAAAATCTACAAAAAGGATGGTGCCTGGGACACCGACTGGAACAACACGTATATTAAATGCGTACCCCTCGTGCTCTTTTTATTACTCTAGGCAATAAATAGCCTGTCATAGTAGTGCTAGACCGGTTTAACTACACTAAAAACTTAGCATAAGTACACCATATTCAATAACAAACTAGTAGTGGATATATTTTTTAGAACGAACACTAAATAACGATTAATATTCTAAATGCGTAAGGCTTTAGATGTCACGCACATAAGTATTTGAGATGGTCCATGTTGGTTGGAATTCGTAAATGTTGTCATCATACATTCTGCTAGTAAGTATAATCATATATCTACAATCTAGACAAGGAGCAGTTAATAAATAATAAATATTGGGGGACAATCTTACACAAATCGACCTATATCCCAGTCCCAAACTGTACTATTCACAACTATACAACGATATAACATACTAATATTCATAGAAAACATCCAAGACTCAGGAACAAATATTGGTGCTAATTACACAAATAACTCCCGCTGAAATATCGTGAACTGTAAACATGTGATTTTTCACTGTGAAAATAATTGTAGTTTTGATTTTCGGTCAACACAACGCGACGCGCAAGTATGGTGGTCACGTTTATACGTAAATGTCGAAAACCATATGGATACCTACAATGTCTTGGTCTGACAAGCAGTATCTGGGGCAAAAAATGCGATTTTAAAAACATTTAATTAAGTGGCGAAGAGAGGTGAGCGTCAGGATGACAAGACCATGATAGATTTTTATATCGAGAGTAATTCCAAGTTTTAGTACCTTTTTTGTACTATTTGGTACCTGACATCATAAAATTTGTACCTCGCTAAAAATCCAGAAATCTTGAAAATTAAGTGGTCAGCCATTCTGACGTCAGGTTGACAGGACCAAGTCTAGTTCCCCTAGTTGCAGGCGTTATACCGAATACATCTCTTCTTAATTATTTAGTACCTAATTTGTACCTTAATGCATGATATTCAGTATTTTATAAAGACTTACAAAAAAAAAGAAACACCAGGAATAAGCTTTGTATGGGCATAGCACTGCAGTCCATCGATTTGAACCGGACCTTAATGCATTGATGGACAGTAGATGCCTATAGTCGAAATTCTATTGTTATTTCTATTGTGTCTGGAATAGTGTCCATCGAAGTGTTAAATTTAGTTGAAACGTTATGATTTATTGCTATTAAAGTATTTTATGCATAATAATGGTTCCCAAAAGCCCTGTAAAATTCCAAATTTTATGAATAAATATCTAAATCTAAAAAAGAATTTTAAGACCTAATTAATTAACGTTGCATGTTGCATATTTTTTTTGTACGGCTGCATAATAATTTAATTTATATTAAAACCGATATGGTGGTACATGCGGGCATTAACGTGTGCCTCTTTTAAAAATTAAATAAAAAATAATTGAATAGTAATGTATGAAAATCTATTTTAATTCTCCCACCATTCATATAATGACTTGTCTAATTTGTGTAAGGTATAGACTTGCATTTGTATAAGCAGATTATTGTTTTAATACTGCTGTCCGTCATATAATTGACAGGTTATAATGCTCGTATAGAAAAAATCTATTTTTATTTGTCGTAGAAAAAATATTAAATGCAACGTTACTTACTTAGTTCTTAAAATTTTCGAGTCCTTAATAATAAAACTCGCTATTCTCGTTTTGTTACGGCGACTCGGCTTTTAGGAACCCTTATTACGCATATAATACTTTAATAGCAATAAATCATACATAAGGTTTCAACTAAATTTAAGCTCCGGTTCAAATCGAGGGACTGCAGCGCTATGCCCATACAAAGCTTATTCGTGGTGTAACTTTTTTTTTGTAAGTCTTTATAAAATACTGAATATCATGCATTAAGGTACAAATTAGGTACTAAATAATTACGAAAAGATGGATTCGGTATAACGCCTGCAACTAGGGGAACTAGACTTGGTCCTGTCAACCTGACGTCAGAATGGCTGACCACTTTATTTTCAAGATTTCTGGATTTTAAGCGAGGTACAAATTTTATGATGTCAGGTACCAAATAGTACAAAAAAGGTACTAAAACTTGGAATTACTCTCGATATAAAAATCTACCATGGTCCTATCATCCTGACGCTCACCGAAGAGAGTTACATAAATATGAGGTTCCATCGTAATACGTAATTCCTTTCTTCGCATGCGGCCAAGTGCCTGGTCATTTTTCTATATAATAAACCCAGTCTTGTCATCTGTACGCACGGGTAATGGGGTTTTATTTGCAGGCAAATGTTACGTAGCTAGTTACTTATGTATCAATAATTTCACTGTTCCAGCTGTACACCTAGACGATTTCCGCTCATTTAATTTTACGATTTTATGCAAAATAGTGCAAGAGTATGCTTTTAATAATTTGCATCTTACAATGATGACATGAGGGGAACTTAAGTACCTACATATACGTAGATAATTTTCTTGAACTAATTTTCATGCTACGGACTTACATTTCGAACACGTATGATAAGAACTTAATTATTACCACAACCACCATATCAGCCGAAGGACGTCCACAGCTGGACATAAGCCTCACTCCAAAATTGTATTATCTTTATTAACGCCTGTTGTATATCGGTGAGAAAGATTACTACACCCAAAAACATTGTAGAAGTTTCTTTTATCCAAAACCTAACAACACAAAACAAAAATGCATTTTAATTTAACATCACTATATTTATTTGGTAAATACTAGAGAGGAGATCAGTATCCGTATCAAAAATACTCTGAGATGCAGCCCTCCACAAAGTTTTGGTGTCCAGGCTTCTTAGCAGAGGTACGAAAATGAGGATATATAAAACCGTCATAAGGCCTGGCTCATATATGAGTATATGGCTGTGAAGCCCGGACACTAATTCAAAAAGAAGAAAGGCAACTCCTGCCCGGCTAGTATGATAGCTTATACCGTCACGTTTTATTTGACGTTTTAGTACATTTTGGCCATATAACGTGACGGTATAAGTTATCATACTAGCCGGGCTGGTAACAGAAAGAACGGTATTTTGGAAGATCCCGGTACCTTGACAAGAGAGATGACGAGAGGATAAAAAAGAATTCAGAGATACAGGAGTTGGTGGCGAACTTAATATCATTGGCGAGACAAAAGCACACAGAATTCACTGGTTTGGTCATCTACTGATGGGGACTGAATGGGAGAGAATCGAGCTGTCAAGAGAGCATACTTGGGCCGACCAAATGGTCGCCGCCCGGACGGTCGGCCCAGGTATCGCTGGGAGGACAGTGTGGAGGCGGATCGCGTCAGCTTCAGGTCGACAACTAGCAGGAAGCAGCGCAGGATCGATCGGAAAGAGTGCATGGCGTGCTCTTGTTTCAGAGTTAGTTATTTTGTAAATAGACCAATAAGCCACTTTTACGCGTCAAAGTATGAATATAAAATAATACAATATAGAGAATAAAATGAATTACCTAATCACATCACATTAATCTAGTTTTATGTGTCAAAAAAGATTTGAAACAATAAGTGAAAATATTACCAATGCAGATTTGTTAGTCAGAGAGAAAAATGTGTTGTGGTGTGCTATTTAATACACGATACCTAGTATTTACTTTTTGACTACACGTGCAGAAACCTGGCCCAGCCGATCCCTAGGCTTTCCTGAATGGACTACACCCTTATGATATAATTAAATAAATAATAATATTTGGCGACAATCTTACACAAATTAAAACTAAACTTAACCTGTTTTATTTTGAATTAAATTAAACCATTTTGTACTTTATATAGGAAAATAGAACTCAGGAGGATAAAAACATACTGTGCCAATAAGTAGTTAAGAATCACTGTTGATGTTTAGGTACTGTGTGTCGTGTGTGTACACTGTTACCTCCCAAACCCATTCTAATTATGGATTCACAATTCTTTAGAGCAGCTCATTCAGCAGCAGCAGCTCAGTGTAATTTTTCACAAAAACTTAATTTAATTTTAGCAAAATGTTTACTGCTTATTCTTACTAATTCCTTAATTATACAAAACTGTGTTAACATATAATAAATTAGGTTGTAATTAATTAGTATTTCACCTCACTGACAATTTTGAGACGCAAAAACAAATGATGACGAAACACTGCACAATTTGTCGATGGGCTAACGATCACCATGTGTTACGTTCTACACCAGTTATCATTATGTGTAAGCACATAATGATAATGACTTTAATGAATTAATGATGTACAAGATAAAACATTAAATTTGACTCAACATTATTTGATTGTCCTTTATATACATCATTTAATTTCAAAGAAGCAATCACCGGTCCGGTCCACCACAGAACCAATTAGGTATGTGCAGTCCACAAACGTAGGTACACTACTTGCATATCGCTACAATGCCAGCACATACATATCCAAACTAGTAAATATTATCCCATCAAAAACATAAATGTGAAAATGGCAGCCAAGTTCATTATGCGATGCTTGGTTGTCGCCTTCACCGACAAAAGAATTGAGATCTAAATGGTTGCCAAGTTCCGTTGATTCTCTGAAATGGTGCCAAGTCCGGCACTACATTGTTACAGTAAAACTAATTTACTGCGGCTTAATGCACTTTGAGCTTTAACTTGGCAGTTTTCTGACCAAGCTGCTTGGCAAATTTCAGCTTTCTAGGTCATCGGGAAGTGGGTTAGGTTTTTGATTACTAGTCAGTCAGTCAGTGGTAAAAATGCCGTTTTTTGGGATTTAATATCTCATTAATTATTACCTATATTTATGAAATTTGGAGTTCTAGTTGAACTAAAGGATAATAATAATAATAATAAATATACTTTATTGCGCACTACAAAGTGAAAACAGTATAAACAAAAACCTCAGACTAGTACAATGCAACAACAGGCGGTCTTATCGCTTATGAGCGATATCTTCCAGGATATTAATAAACGTAACAATTTTTTTTTTTTATGTTGGATAGATTTGGAGTTATTGGGGTGTCAAAAGTGGCTCCAAAACGGTTAGTGTAATATAAGACACGGCTGCTGTCCGCCAGTTCCAGGGGTGAACTTGACTGGACACGCTGCCGCGTGTCTAGATTGCTACAATGTAAAACAATATACGTGAACCAGTAAATCTAGATTCATTCATTCATCTGTTTTTATTCTCGACCTAGTAATTCATATTGGAACAATGTCTTTTACGCAAGAGTACCTACTTTGCCACGCGCTACCAGCATGTCATTTCCTTAGTCAACGCGCCAGTCACTACGAGAAGTTTTGTGTATACCTATATGTATAAAAAGAATAGAGTTTATTCGAAGATTAGTCTTTGGGATGAATATTTTTTGGGATGTCACTTGATGGGATTTAAATATTATGAGTCTGCTATGGAAGTAGCAATTAAAAAATGTACTATGCTGAGGTGAGGCGACCTGTTATCTTCGATCGACTGACCCGTAATAATAAGTATCAAGCAATATTTGACACCTTTTTTTTCGGGGGAAAATCCATTATGGATACCACCGCACCGCGGGGACAGTGCGGAGATTATGTCGGACTTGAACTGACTAAAAGCCCCTGATCGCCCCCCTCAACTTATTTCGGATGGCGCTGGGATCTCCTTCGGAACACACCAGTGCTGCCCTAGAGTCTCACCTCTGTGGGTCCCACCATCTGTTTTCATAGACGATCGCAGCCCCCAACTGCGACCGTCTTTTGACCCCAAAGACCCCCTTTTAGTCGCCATCTACGACAGGTAGAGGATACCGTAGCCGTATTCTATGCCGCGGCTACAAAAGTGAAGTTTGACATTATCTTTATCAGTCATAGTTGCATTCAAAATGTGTAAGATAACTAAGATAAGTCTGTCTCAACTGTCTCTAGTAAGGGATATGCCAAAGGCGACAATCATACGATACCTATCGTATACAATAATGCATACTACCTAAATTATCTAGGCGTTTGAAGTGGCTATAGAGGTTAACATACATCCTGGGAACCGTCATTCATAAGCACTGACTCTGCACTTATAAAAGCATATAAGTACCCATTAGCAAAGTGTATGTGGTTCCCAGAGTGTATGTAAAACTCTATACCTAACTCATATGCCTAGATAATCTAGGTATTATACATTCTAGTAACCAATACATACAACAATGAGATAAAATATGTAATTTACTAATGTAGGTTAAGTAGAATCATGGCACGAAATAAAGGCATTAGCCTATTATTGTGAGGTTTTTTATATCTGCATATACCGTAAATGATAAATATGTAGTTAATTATATACGTCTACGTCTATAACATATTATAGATGAATTAGCAAAACAAACACCAGAGAGAGAGAGAGAGAGGATTGCATTATAGTTGTGTAACCTTTGCTAATATCGCAACATAATTCTGTAATTTTTATAACAGTTACTCGTAATTTGTCATTTTATACTAGACAGCAATTATTTTTACAATCAAATTTGATAAATGCATTCATTTTCGGAAAACATATATTTTATTTTCCTTATTTTCAACAATAACGGAAATCAATAAAAACACCCTCTTTACATAGCAACCAAAAAATACATGCACGACCATAGACCATAGATTCATTGACCATAGACGACGTCACTATTATATTATGTATTTCTAAACAAGCTTTATGCTAACAGAAAAAGTACAAACTGTCATAAGAAGTTGCTGAATTAACTATATCTAATATCAAATACCATATCTGTGTAAATCGTGTAAACACTCAAATAATATTCACCCGCCTCACTAATCTATACTTTTAACATTATAAAGCTGAAGAGTTTGTTTGAACGCACTAATCTTAGGAACTACTACTCGAATTGAAAAACTATTTTTGTGTTGGATAGTCCATTTATCGAGGAAGGCTTTAGGCTATATAACATCACGCTGCAACCAATAGGAGCGAAGACGCGGACGACGTCGCGGGCAACAGCTAGTTCGCTTAAAAAAATTTTTTTTTCGTATTTAGTGATTCACAAAACGGTTTCAGACGACATAGGTCAACAACTCTTGCAGTTTTTAAATATATGCAAGACGTTCTAAATATAATAAACAGCAAGAAATATGCTATAGGACTATTACTTGATATGAGTAAGGCTTATGATAGAGTTCTCTACGACATTTTATTGCATAAGCTACGCGGGATCGGTGTAAGAGGAATGATTGGTTCGTTTCATATCTCTCAAATCGTAAGCAATGTGTAGAAATTGAATACCACAATCATATAACTGGTACCATACACCAAATTAAATCACAATTGATCAGGGTTACTCAATCAATCCCTCAAGGCAGTGTCCTTGGATGCATTTTATTCCTAATTTATACTAATGACTTGCCCAAAACGATAGAATATTTCCTTGGTGATTCCGTGTGAAAATAATCTTATATTAAAAAAACAATTAGATAAAACTATATTCAGTATTGAGAGTTGGCTTAAAGACCACAAACTTAAAATCAATTTTACCAAAAATAAACTTATTCAATTCAAAACCTTTACAAAAAAGCAGTTTAAACATTAATTACAGTTTTGAAAGTACTAAACTTGAATGTGTAAATTCCGCTTCACTTTTGGGTATTCACATAGACCCTTCAATAAATTGGAAAGAACATGTATATCAAACGTCTCTTAAGCTATGCTAAGCTTCTGCTACACTCTCTATGAATTAAAAAAATCCACCGATAAGAAAACTGCGACTTGTGCTTACTATGCTTACGCACACTCGTGGTTACAATACGGAATATTACTGTGGGGAAACAGCACAGATGCTATACAACTGTTTAGACTCCAAAAACGATACCTAAGAATACTAGTTAATGTGGATAGTATGACAAGCTGCAAACAGTATTTTATTGAACAAAAAATTTTAACCCTACCCCATGTACATTTTAGAAGCTACTATCTTTGTGAAAAATAACATGTCATTATTTCCACAATACTTGCACGGATCTAACTTACGACCCCGTAATAAACTGGCCTTACCTGACACGAAAATGAAAATGATTAGCTCTGGCCCTTTCGCCATGGCAATTAAAATATTTAATAAAATCCCAAAAAAGTTCCAAGATACAAGTAATATGCGCATATTGAAAATCGAACTTAAGACATATTTAAGTAATAAAGCCTATTACTCACTACCAGAATTCCTAAATGATGCTGAGACCAATTAAATAAAATACCGATAATAATGGAACAGCAATAATGTTATTTTGTGGTTTATAAAAATTTACATTAAATTATTTATTAAATTTATTTACAATTAATTAATTTTTATGTGCTATTTGATTATTTATTTCAAACTTATTATTATTAACATTTTGTACCCCTTTCTTAGTATATATTTTGAAAAATTGAGATAATTTTATAAATATTAATTTGTATTTTGACATTTGAAATGATTTTTACAAATAATGCAATGACTTTTTGATTTTTTTTTGTTTTGCATGTGCTATTTGGTAATTTATTACAAAGTTAGACATATTATTTTTAATATTTTGTACCCTTTCTTTTTATACATTTTGAAACAGTGATAATTTTAATTTTTATTATTATGTATTAGGACATTTTAAATTTAATTTTTACTAATTGCTATGCTCAACAGAGCTCATGTTTGAACTGTACCTAACTTTAAGATCTTATTGTATTACTTAACATGAAACGCCATAAATCATTGAATTGAATTGAATTGAAATCTCGCGTGTCTTCGCGCCTTGACCACTACACTATCAACTAAGGTAGAGTCACAAACCAGGCCCCAGGGAAGGCCCGGCTCCTATTTAAGGCTCATCGTCGGTAAACTGTCGTAAAAATGGGTTATGTTGTGACGAATATATCATAAAATAAATAAATAAATAAATAAACTTCCTCAAAACTTGTAACCATTTTTAAATTTTATTGTCTACATTTCAAAATAATGTAGGTACAATTACTTGGATTGCCCACTTAAAAAATATATTTTTGTTTTATGCTGATTTCACAAGTTTCCGCGCCGACGACAACAGCATATCGAGCTAACACTAGAGAGTGAGCAAGACAACGTTTTGGCGGCGATCGAGCCTTAAGCCCAGTTTTAACAACTCAGTTATGATTGTCCAGACCACTTCAAACTTCGCGACTAGGTATCTACGGCCATTAAACACTGAGCCAGTTTGTAAAAAAAACAGTTAACTTTGACTAAGTGTTACATGGTAAAAGCATTAGGTAGGTACTTCTCAGTGCGGCTACTAAGACGCCCGCATGAGCGCGACGCGCGATTTGTCGCGACGCTAAGGCACATTTCCGTATACGTGAACCATATATACCAAGCACACTAAAAACTAGCCATACTGTTGTTAAAATACCGCCTTCATCACTAATTTCACTGATATATTCTAGTTATTTGAACAATATTCAGCACTAGTTTATATCTGTAGCAGAAGACAGAGACAAAGACCCGTTTTTGTTCGCGTGCACACTAATAACTAAATGTCACTAATATTTTATATTTATTATTACAAATACAAATACAAATACAAATATCTTTATTTCGTCTTCATAGGTGATAAAATAGGTGTACAGTACAAATAGGTAGCAGATCTATGACGTGCCTTTTGGCGTACGAATTATTAAATTATCATTTACAATTAAAATTAAAATCCCATAGAAACAATTAGAAAATATAAAATTACATGTCAAATATTGTCAATTACATATATATAAATTACAAGCCAAACGATTATTATTATTATTAATTACATTAAGTCACAATATTGAAATCTACATCATTAATATATTCCTTAATATTATAATAACATTTATCTAAAAGCATTTTTAATAGTGAATGTTTAAATTTATTAAAATCAGCATTTTTCAGCGCAACAGGCAATTTGTTATATAGTTTAGAAGCCATTATGTTAACATTGCGTCCCATCAGAGCGGTATTGTACTTCTCTATGAGCACCGCAGGGCTTCTAGGTCGCAGGTTACCCATTCGATTTGAATCGATTAATTTGAAAAGGGTGGGATTTCTTTTAACAAAATTGCAGCATTCGTAAATGTATAGACTAGGTAACGTTAATATTTTTTGTGATTTGAAATGCGGCCGGCAACTTTCCATAGGTTTCAGGTTACAGATGGCCCTAATACAACGTTTTTGCGCTCTAAAAAGTCTATCTCTGAGGGTTGAGTTACCCCAAAAAATTATACCAAACCGTATGGCTGAGCTGACAAAGCCATGGTAAGCTGCCAGGACAGTTTTTTTGGCAGACGTTTTCGCTAGTTTGTACAATGCGTATGAAAATGTATATAGCTTTTTACAAACTTCAATAGAGTGGGTCTCCCAAGACATATTGCTATCTAAGTAAATACCAAGAAATTTCGTAACATTTGTTTTATTTATAGTATGCCCCTTATATTGGATATTTAAGTTCGGTACGGATTTCCTTTGAGTAAATTGCATAATATGAGTCTTATCCAGATTTATTTTCAAATTGTTATATTCTAACCATTTAATTATATCTTGAATAGTAGATGTAACATCATATTCGTAATCAGTATTGGGATCGAGTTGTATAAAAACTGTACTATCATCTGCGAACAGTATCATTGGATGCGGACTACTTTTAACAATATCATTGATGTAAATCAAAAACAATAAGGGTCCCATTACGCTCCCCTGGGGTACTCCAAATTTTACTAGTCGACGATCCGATACATATTTCTTTTCCTCTCGGGCGGTAGTACATATCTGCGTGAGCTCCGTATATTGTTCTCGGTCATGTAGGTATGATTTTAATAATCGATAAGCATTACCACGAATCCCGTAGTGTTCTAATTTGTTTAGTAAAATTCTATGGTCTACATGGTCAAACGCCTTTGACATGTCCATAAATACGGCACATGACGGTTTTCTTTGATCGAGATTGATAATAACTTTACTGACCAGGTCATAAATAGCCATATTTATTGTGTTACTTTTCCGAAATCCTCTCTGTTCTTCTATTAATATTTTGTGTTTGTCTAGGAAATTATAAATGATATTGTACATTATCTTCTCGAACACTTTTGTAAATATAGGCAGCATAGTAATTGGTCGATAGTTTTGAATATTTTCCCTACTGCCTTTTTTATATAGAGGCTTTACTATTCCTAATTTCAGGTTCTTTGGAAATACACCAGTGGTAAAGCTTAAATTAATTATATGACTTAAAGGTACTGCAATAGAGCGACTAACATATTTTACTACCTTGGTGCTTATGTCATCGAACCCAACGCTATTCGTGTTTTTTAAACATCGGATAGTTTTTGAAACTTCGTCAGGTGATGTTGGAGCCAAAAATATGGTATTTGGGTTACTATTTGTTTTAAAGTGGTATGGTTGTGTATTCGGCATTTTGTTTTTTATTTCATCAATAAAGAAATCATTGAACGCTCTGGCAATACCTGTTGGGTCTGTAATATATAAATCATTATTTTTTAGTTTATGTATGGGTTCTCTTGGCATATTATTTTTACATTTATTGATTACCTGCCATGTTGCTTTGGATTTGTTTTTAGCCTTATTTATGTAGTGGTCATTTTGAGATCGCTGTGTTAGTTTTATAATTTTTTTTAGTCTGTTACTATACAACTGTAACATATCTTTAGCGTTGGATTTTTTATTTTTGTCTTTGTTTGACCGAGAAAGCCATAACAATTCTCGTTTCTTTCGACAACACAATTTAATACCTTTTGACACCCACTTTGGTTTAGTTTTAAATGTTTTTTTGAAACTTAAGTAAGGAAAACACAAATCATAAATTAACTTAAAATTCTCAATGAAAGCATTATAGGCAGTGTCTGCGTCATTACAGTCCAATACATCGTTAAATGTTAAGCTCTTCAGATGTTCCTCAAACTTAACAATATTTTCTTTACTGTAGTTACGTCGTTTAACACGCCATGATTCTATAGTACATGTTTTGTTCACCGGACATTTTAGGATTTGAGCTGCATGATCAGACAGAGCCATTTCCAAAACTTCGCCTTTAGATCCCTTTACATTGTGAGCGAAGTTATCTAGACAAGTTCCACTACTAGTTCTTGTTGGTTGTTTTATTTCAAGTATTAGATTTCGACTTAGTAAGTGGTATAAAAAGTCTTCACTTTTTGGCGTAGTTTTTAAAGTGTCTATATTAAAATCTCCGCCGATAATAATTTTTTTATTATTTTTCATATCACACGTAATTTTAAGCATGCGTTCAAGGATATCGTGGAATGTGCCTAGGTCAGAGCCAGGTACTCTGTATACACATATTACAATCATATTATGTTCATATAGCTCTATGGCGCAACACTCAACGATACATTTAACAGATAACTTTTTAATACTGTCTAGAACTGCGTATCGAAGTCCCGTTCTCACCAAGATACAGGCACCCCCCCGTTTCTTGTCTCTAGAAAAACTGGTTGCCAGGATAAAGTTCGGAACCGTGAGGTATGCTTCGACGTCGGGAGTAAGGTTATGTTCTGTTATGCAAATCACATTAATAGGTTTTTGTTGTTTTTCTAGTTCACTTAGGTGTACTGTCAGTTCGTCACTCTTATTTATTAGTCCTGATATGTTTTGGTGTAGGATGAAAAGATGTTTATACACGAAAAAACTTATCTTCTGGTTTTTGGTGCAGGTTATTCTCATTTATATGTTCTGATTCTGACTGTTGCCCATTTGAAATTCGTGTATTGTACTGCGAACTGTGCGTCTCGGGAATTGTGTCTGTTTGCGTACTCTTGTTAATATTTTGAGCCCTTCTTTCCATATAATCTAAGTATTTATTCTTGTACTCAATGTGTAGTATATTTTTTGTCACCAATCTACTAATAATTTTTTTATGTATATGTTTGTTACTTCGATGGCACCGATCAGACAGGTTGATATGGGATGCGTTAATAAAATGTGACGCTAAAAAGGCGATGGTTTTATTTAATTTCGTTTCGTTTAAGTGTATGTTACTGAGTACATCCCCTAGCAGGACATTAGTATGTGACATTTGGCTTACTTTGTAGTACAGTAATGACTTAATTTTTTCAGGATTTCTTTCGTTGCTGCCAATCAATACAAACACGTAGTCTTTTTTCGTGAATTGTTTGCAATATTTTTCGCAGTCATTTAAGATTTGGTCTATTTGTGCATAGGGTTTAATAATTGAAGTAACAAGAAAGCTATCTCCTAGTAGATTTTGAATATTTCTAGTGACTCCTTTACCTTGTTCATCTGTGAAAATCATGACTCTTTTTGGTTGATGGCGTTCAGTTTGCGACTGGGTTTCTTGTTGGAGATTTAATTCTGTAGTCCTGTGTTCCTGAACCAACTCTGTTGTTTGTAAGCTACAATTTTTAACGTTCGGTTCCTGGTTCAATAAACTAACATTTTGCGAGGGAATAGTACTGGTGCTGCCATCTGTGCGTGACTGTGAAAAGTTTAATCTTTCAGTGTCAGAAGTTGTGTGTGTAGGTCCCTGTGTCATACTTTTTCGGCGACGCTTTTTGCGGCAATTTGTTTTGATGGGAGTTGATTTAAAAGGTGGATCCTCCGTGAGAATTTTTTTATATATTTCTGTTTTTTTTTGCTGGCCTTGTAGATTTTTTTTGAGGTTTTGTACTTCCAAGTTTAGCTTGGCTATTTCGTCATGAGCAGTTGAAAGTTGTACGGAAAGGTTATCTATTTCAAGTCTTAGCTCCTTTACTACCAAGTTGTCCGAAGTAGACATGTTTGGAAGACTCCTGGGCGTGTCACCTCCTAATGTGGAGTCAAGGTCGTCCATCTCATTGTCCCTGTTTGAGAGATCCTCTAGTGAGCTACGGTGTGTTAGATTTTCCTTGAGTGTATTTCCTTGCTGGCTAGGTGTAGTCGGAGATGCTTTCTTAATTGGGGAGTTACTGCATGTCTTTTGTTTGTTCCCCAAGGGCGAAGGCTGAGATAAATTACTCGGTACGCAGCCTGCGCCTGCCAATGTGGAGTCGAGGTCCGGTCCTTTGCCGCCATTAGAGACATTTTCCATCGAGTTACGGTGTGTTTGTTTTCTTCTGAGTGTGATGTTATCTCGCTGGGTGGGTATGACCGGAGGGGTTTTCTTTACCTTGTTGTTTGAGTCGCTGTTTGCCTTTTCGCAACAGGAAGAACATTTCCAGCTGTTCTTGTTTTCTTTGCTTGATAATAATACTCTCTTTGTACCAGAATTTATACAACTTGTGTCAAAATCCTTGCTGCAAGTGCTGCATTTTAAATATTCCTTACTTTTTATCAGCTTTGCACTGGCATTACACTTTAGTTTGGTTGCCATTATGTCTATTGTCGTATATCAATATTAATACGCCTTTTAGAATTTTGGTAATGTCTAACTAACAGCATATAATGCCATCTGATGACTTAGTGCAGAATCACTACTCACTTTGGTTCAACCAGGTCTAATAATTTTATAGTGGTTTTGCTACTCGCCGGTATATATATACTACTACGGTATATATATTATATCTAATATTCAACACATTGTATATTTGTTAGGCAGCTAATCATTAAAACGTGCATATTTCGTCTTTATTCAAATCGTAGATATGAATTACTAAGTTTATTTTTTGGTTGTACCTATAGTTTTATTAAGGGGGTTTTTTAGATATATTTATTTTTTTAAGTATAGGCCTGTCAGAGTCCAGACAGTAAGCTGCGTGCATTCTAAAAAGTAGACGCACTGTTGTTTAATTTATAAAGCCTTAATCACTGATCACTAATATTTTCTAGATATTTTTATAATATTCAACACTAATTAATATCCGTAGCGCATAAAAGAACAAAAGAAAAATCGTTATAAATTTACATTTAATCGTACTATCTTTTTAAACGGGCGTTCTTAAAGAGTACCTACCGTGTAGGTATTATTTCACAACAATGAAGATTTTTAAAAGTAGAATCATTAATTGACATGATAAAATTTCTGTGTTTTCTGCAACTATGGTTTTATTTCAAAATATTGATTACAACATTTTGAACATTTTATTTTATTCAATACGAGTAGAACCGTTGGCAAAAACTTCTACTCGTACATTTTGACTTTTAGGTTAATTAGCTAGTTTTCGAACGTGTCATTTGTTCGCCGCGTTTTTGGGAGTAAAGCCTGTCACAAACTGGCGCGGCCTGCCGCGCGGTCAACAATACACTTGTCATTAGCTGTCAAATTTACTATTGACCGCGACCGCAGGCCGCTCCCGTGTGTGACACGCTTAAAGCCGTGCTAGCGAAGATCTTTAGAATTGGACCAGGAGCGCGTGTAGCTAGCTCCCTTCCCCTTAAAACGGTCATTAAAAAAAAAACTTTAATACATCTAGGTTACCTTTGTTTATAACTATTCCAAATTTCAAATCGATAGCATAAGTATATAGTATATACTATTATGTGGCATAAGTAATTCTTAAGATATTGATCGATGTAACAGACAGAGAAAGCGGCACCATGAGGGTATCTTACTATGGGTACGGAACCCTTAAAATACGCTGTGTATTTTTAAACGAAAACTTTTTGTAAAAGCTAAATGGCCCTCTGTCTATCTTCCTGACGACAGGCGTCCTACACATAGTACATAGGTCCCAATCAAGTTTTGACTCTTCGTCAATTTGAGAGAGTATAATGAAATTCTGGCAAATTATGACACCAAGTCGTCAGGAGTATATGTATATGACATAAGATTGAAAATGCCATGTGGTCGGTCAGTGTCGAGCAGGTCTTATCATCGGGAAGACACATATTCTCCGGGAAAACACAAAGGATGCCCAGCAAATCCCCCCTTATATATATATATACAAACTTTTTACTCTTTATTTTGATTTTTAAATATTTATATCATTACCAATTACATATATGAATAGATTTTCTTTAAGTATAGTATGAATATTATAATACCGTACCGTACCGATTTTACGAGGCTATACACATTGGGTGGGCGCCTGTATCGCATAAATGTTTTTTGCCCCATTAGAGTAGGTATCATCATACCTGTAGTATCTAGACACGCGGCAGCGTGTCCAGCCAAGTTCACCGCAGGAACTGGCGGACAGCAGCCGTGTGTTATTTTACACGAACCGTTTGGAGCCACTTTTGACCCCCCAATAACTCCAAATCTATCTAACATAAAAAAATTAAATATGGCACATGTATTAAGATCCTTTAGATCAACTAGAACCCCAAATTTCATAAATATAGGTTTAATAATTATTGACATATTCAATTCCATAAAACGGCATTTTTACCACTGACTGACTGACTGACTGACCAGTAATCAAAAACCTAACCTACTTCTAGGTGACCTTGAAGGCTGAAATTTGGCATGTAGCTTAGTAATTGTGCGTGTACACCAGAAAAAATCAGAAAACAGTGATTTTTTAATTGGTTTTATTATTATTATTATTTATGCTAGTTACCTCAGAACTCCGTCATTTATTAACCGATTTGGAAAATTCTTTTTTTGTTTGTAACGGTATACTTCAGGAATAGTCTCATAGTTATCAAGTAAGAATCTGATCATAGGATCCTGGAGAAATCGAGGGAACTCTTCAAATATTTGAGGTGCACCTATAGCGATTTGGGTATTTTGTATAGTAACTCGTGCATTCGCTCTTAAAAAGCACCATTCGGCGAGGGTGACAAAAAGTAATGATATCCCATCAAAAACATAAATGTGAAAATGGGAGCCAAGTTCAATATTAAGAATATGCGGTACTTGCTTGTCATCTTCACCGACAAAAGAATTGAGATCTAAATGGGTGCCAAGTTCCGTAGATTCTCTGAACTATGCAGTATGTTATAATACCATAAAAGCTGTTGGATATTTAAGAAAACTGCCAAGTTAAAGCTCAAAATGCATAAAGCCGCAGTAAATTAGTTTTACTGTAAGAATGTAGTGCCGGACTTGGCACCATTTCAGAGAATCTACGGAACTTGGCACCCATTTAGATCTCAATTCTTTTGTCGGTGAAGATGACAACCAAGTATCGCATATTCTTAATATTGAACTTGGCTCGCATTTTCACATTCATGTTTTGATGGGATATATTTATGCGCATTTAATTCGACATGCCTACAGGGTGTGACGCCGCGCCGTAGTTATAATTTGTGTAGTTTAGCTATTATTAAATTGTCAGTAAGAAGGTATAGATATAAATATAATCAACTGGTCATAAACACCAAACCCATAAAATATGGTCTATCGAAAGCCTAGTTGTAACCATACTCGTACTTAATACTTAAATTAATTACCTACTTCTAATCTGATTATTTTTTATTAAAAACTCGATTGCTGACTGAACGAGTTCCTATAAGTTAAATCCGTTTTATACAATTATAAGATTATCTATTAATATAAATCGTTTCAATATTATGCAGACAAAAACAACGAAACTTATTTTAGATCAATGCTCTTTGGGAATATTAACATTGTAAGAGTTGCGTAGAACTAAGCCTTACACATCCATAGGATAACTTGAATGCTACCAAACGTACCAATAATAATCGTCGGGCACAACTAAGATTGTATAACCAAGATACAGAATTAGCCATCATTCCAGTGGTAGGTATTCCAAGTCCAAAGTCATAATGATAAAACGTTACGGATCGAGAGCAGAATATATAGAACCCCTATTTACTATTATTGTTACACAATTTAGAATTTCAATCGCACATAAGCGCCAACCGTTGAACCGTTGGAATAGGTAAGTAGCATATTTATTAGTGCCAAGTGCAAGTTTATATGACTAAAAGAAAAAGAAACTAAATTAAACAAATACAAATGCAAAGATGCCATGCGATGAATCCTCCGGAAAAATATAATCATCTAGGCAAAGTATAAATAAATAGGAAAAATATAAACCAGACGAAGTACAAAAAAATAAAACGAAACACAATATTAAAAAAATATTTAACACAATAAAACTTAGGCTTACCTTAAACCTTAATTCCTCGACAGGAGGGTATGCGTATGGTATAGACGTAAATGCTGAAATAGTTCTTTTTCCCCGGGTCTCCAAGAAGTGACCTCTCACCGGACCAAGGGGAGTGTCCACCACTGGATAAGCATCGGCACTTTCACTGACACTGACCAGATTTGCCACAATCGACAGAGTAATGAGTGCGGCAAATAATTTATTACCACGAAAATATAAGTTGTTAAATAATACGAACTGGTTTGGCATGGTGGCGAGATCAAAGATGGCCGTGCTGCCTCGAAAGCAAAAAACAAAGTGGAGACAAACGCCGAACTCCTTCGCTTATACGTCGGCGGCGGATCGGCTCTAGGGAAGCAAACTTAGATCATAACGAGCAAGCCGTCATTATAGTAATGCTAATAGGTATATGCGCTACTAAAGTGGTGCACTAACATACGTACGTAATACGCCATACTAAATTCAAATAAAGAGTTGTTTAGAAACGTGGTTGTGCGAATTTTAATACATCCGTAGCAGTTACCAACATAGCACGACTTAATTACGTGAAAAATAAGTTATTATATCTACTCGTAGTATATTAGGTACTCATGTAAATATCATCATTATCATATTCATACTCATGTATGAATGTGATAATGATGATATTATTTCTCGTATAACTAGACTGATAAGTTGATAAGTGTCATAGAGCTGTTCTCCCAGGTTCTACTATATTTCTACTGTGTCTAATGTGATGATAGAGCCTGATCAATTGCTAAGAATAGAGTTTACATTTAGACGATATATGCATCTATGAATCTATGTATATACTCGTAGTCACCGTAATTGTCATCAAATTATCATCGATAGTTTTAATTCGTAACGTAAATATTTTTTTGACAATTTTCAATCACACTAGATTTAATACTTACCACGCTGCCAATGGCAAACAAGCGTACGGTCAGCCTGATTATCAGCTGTCACCGCAGCATATGGACGCCTGCAACTTCAGTGCGGTTACGTGCCTAATTATACCCAACTAAACTCACGGTACGTAATTTAAACTTAAACAAAAAACATACGCGTCACTATTGCCAAAACTTACGAGGTAAGTACAATATAAATATAAATAGTGAAACAAGACTCTAGCTAGAGCAACACTTTTGAGTTGAGAGTTGAGCAGCTCCATTCCATTTCACTCCTCTCTTGCTGGTGGTTTTTCAATTTCAGTTCATAATAACGTTATTAAATTTACATTATCATTTTGAACCAAACCATAATATAAATATTATTTTAAGGAATCGGAAATATGATTATCATAAAGCTATGTGCCATAAGTTATGTTTGCCCACCAGGTCTGTATGTAAAATAAAAATAATAACTATTAGTCATTGTCCCTGCTTCTCGTAATTAGGTACATGGGCAGCGTCGCGGGGACAGCTAGTTCAGATGACTTATTACAATGTAATACAACAGGTGGGGTAGGTGCATGAAAATTAGCGTCAGATATGCGCATGGATTGGATGCGGGTGTTTTATTTTAGTAAAGTCGTGTTTTTGTGGTTTCACAAAAATGTTTGTAAATACTGGCCTTACGTAGATAACCGAGTAAGTTAACGCAGCCGTAACTTAATTGCACGCTCCAGGTAAGAATGAGAGCACATTTGACATGCCTTTGGTTATGGCGTTCTCCCATTAGATTGGACTGAACCACTCGCTAAGTATTTCTTAAATTAGATAATTTTATGACATTTCAACATTTCCATATATAATGTTTCACAAAAAAAGTCTTACCGGGTGTGTATAGACATAGTTCACTTTCAAATGTTTGGAGAGATATTAATTGTAGAGCCTGACACAAGTCGATGGCTAAGTTGTTCCTTATTATAACTCGTAACAATTATTAAGGCGCTTACCTAATCCCTAACTTTATCTTGTTATCAATGAAAGACTTGTTAATTCGCGGAAGACAAGTTTATTTTAACTCAGCATTTAGGACCATGTTTTCTATTTCTCCGACGCTTGGACTTGGCCATGTGTTTATTGAAAATTATTAAAAATTTATGAAGGACATATCCTGGACCCCTTTTGCGCCTATAATCAACCTCTTTCTCCGTAATTGGAGGTTCGTGTTTCACTTTAGTTTTTCTAGTTATATTTGGCAGATTTAAACGTTTTCTTCTTCGCTTTTTTATGTCATGTTCTGCTAATGAATTCTTCGCAGCACTTCTTTGTAAATCGGCAATATTTTTAAGAATCTCATCGTTCTGTTTCACAATGCTATTGGCCGCCGATTTCAGGTGCAGTAACGAATTAGTAAGTTTTGGCAACTGAAATTTGTTGACAAGCTCCAATATTTCGGTAATTTTATGTATGGCATCTAATATCGCAGTTTCATTCGACTTTTGGAAAACAATTGGGTCGTGGTACGTCGCATGGTCGCCTCTGGAATGTTCTTCATCGCTTAGCTCTACGGCACCTTCGGAAAATTGAGTGGAAGCCTGTCTGATGTACCTGGACTTAAAATGCGTCGTAGTCGGTCTCTTTCGGTCCATATCTGTAAAGTAGTCTTGAGATTTATCACTTAATGATTTACAAATGAAGACTACAGTACATTCGTAAATCAAATACTTTAATTTTATGAATATGTGATCAGATCACAAGCCAATCTGCAAAGTAGATTTAACATTGATTGGAAACTTCGTTGGAAAAGTGACCTTTGCCTAAATGTTTTGTTTTAATAGGTACATTCATCAGTCATCACGCGTATATTACGTATTTATTGATAATTTTAGGTATTCTCATAATTTTAGACATTCATTAACTTCTAACTCAAATCTAAAATCTGTCAAAGTCAAAATTAGACAATCACAATCGAAGAAAGATGACACCAAAAAGGTACATGTAAGGAAAAAAAGTCCGAATATGCTATCCTGCTCTCCCGCATAGCACCTGTCCTGTGTTCTATTATATTAAGAGTAATCTCATCATTCTCGTTTGCACGCCACCGTCACCTAGTAACATGATTAATCGATTATTGATTACAAAATTTGATCTCGATATTCTGTGCTCATCACCCGCGCGCGTAAACTTACGAAGGTCGACATAAACCGCGACTTTGTGTAAAAATGTAAGATAAGACTTATTGTACAATATTTATTTTTAAGTACAAACTTTTATTTAACTTGCACTGTTAGTATGTAAGTAGTCATCAAATTTTGCAATCCTTTTTTCAGCCACTTGCCGGTATCTGATTACGTTGTGGCATACGTAAGTTCGGTGGCAGGGCAATATTTAGTTACCACCGACCTGGGGCCTAATGCATAATAAAGGACAAGCTAATACTATTAGGGATTTTGGTTGTAACTTGTACTCTTCGGTTGCATAATAAAATACAAGGGGCAAATATACAAGTAACTAAGAAACTTGTAGATTTTTGTTGCATAATAAAATACGAGTAGTAAAATACAAGTGCTATATAATACGAGTATAAGTCCTAATAATTAACTTGTATTTATAACTACTTACCTAAGGAACATGGTAATTTCGAATTACAAGAAGTTAAGTTGTAGTTTAATCGTCGAAAAATGTTTAGTTTGCTGCATTCATCAGACGATGACGTTGATCAATAGTGAATACCGCGGCACTAAAAGGTATATACGGACAGAATCAATTTTACTTTTGAAAATAGTATTCTTTTTTGTTAAAACACTCATTTATAATTTTCTCTGCTCTTCTCGTTTACCAACCATTTTAATCGTTTTGGGTATTTCGCGAAATGTTTATTAACATCATCGTTAACATTCCCGCCAAGATTTTTTCTTTTCATTGAAAAGACCACAGATAGGCAAAGGTTTGACTCAATCAGCCAGCTTGGTTACTTGTAATTTTGTGTGTTTGCCAATAATATTAGTATCCTTATTACAAGTTTGTTTCCATATATTATGCAACAAAATCTATGAATAGTTGTAAATCATTATGAATTTGCTTGTAAATTTAACGATATTATTAGTAATTCATGCAACACAATTTTCTAACAGTATTAGCGATAACCTAAAATAAATATGCAACACAAATTAATGCAACTAGTAAGTTCGTAACTAGTAACTTGTATAATTTTCTTATATTATTACTCTAATTATGCAATATTAGGCCCCTGATCTGATGATGGAGACAGAAAGTGGCCTTAGCAACTCCTAAACTACACAAGTTTCCGTCGTGATTGGTCTCATTCGAGCAGTCTCAACAAGACAGATGACTGAGGAAACAAAAGTACAGTCGGCAATAAAAGCTTGTAAAACAAAACCGGTCAAGTGCGAGTCCGATTCGCGCACCGAGGGCTCTGTACAACGAACGTGTACCCGTTCCAACTCCATTAATTCTGGATAAATTGGACGCCATTGGTTCAGGGCCATCTATCGGAGCTTAGTATAGAAATGGTTTTTGATGATAATCCACCGTAAAAAAAACTTGCAAAAGATGCCATTTGGACGTGGAAGATTATGGCCTGATAATTCTTGCACCTGAAACATGTAGCGCCATTTATTCTGTAGTCGCATCAAATGGCCGGAATTTTGAACCATCTACGCAGTAATTACAACACATATTTAAACGTTTCGTGTGCTAGCTACATACTTAAGTTTGAATGAGGATGTTTTTAGGGTTCCGTACTCAAGGGAAAACCGGGACCCTTTTACTAAGATTCAGCTGTCTGTCTGTCACCAGGCTGTATTACATGAACCGTGATTGTTAGACAGTTGACATTTTCACAGATGATGTATTTCTGTTGCCGCTATAACAACAAATTCCCTGAACGCTTCGTGCGCGAGTCCGACTCGCACTTGACCGGTTATCTTTCTCTTCAAGTATATGTTAATCAATTTTGAAATTTGTTGGATTAAAGGAGTTCCCATATAAAATTCAACCCCTCTTTTACCCCCTTTTAGCCCGAATCTGCACATTCTTTATAGCCTACGTCGTCGCTGAAGATCCAGTTAACATATTAGTGAAGGTTGCATAATAATCCATTCGCTCGTTTTCATGTGGTGGTCCCCAAGTATAAAACTGTTGGAATGTGTTCTGTTATCAATTCTAAGGGCGCTCCATAGAATTTTTTGACAATATCTTCAATGTACAGATTTTCGACCCTCCACAACTTTATTATACGTATAGAATTATAGGTAATTTATTCTTCTATATACATATAATAAAGCTGAAGAGGGTCGAAAGTCGGTACATGGAAGATATTCGAAAAAAAATTGGCTGGGGATACTTAGAATCGATAACAGAACACGTTACAACAGTTATTCGAATTTTTGTCCGTTTATCTGTTTATTTGACCGCGCATCGTGAAAACGGCTGAACGGATGTTGATGCAAACTTTACTAATCTGTAGAGAAAATCCACGGTTAGGTTTTAGACTATAAAAATTGTGCAGATTTGGGTTAAAAGAGGGTAAAAAGAGGGGTTTAATTTTGTATGGGAACTCCTATAATCCATGATTTAAAGGTTAGAAAATTGGTTAGCACATACTAGACGACAAAGAAAAAACATTCACATTCAAAACTGGAAAAAAAAGACGTAAACGCTAGCGCTAGGACGCTGTGTAGTGTGCGCGCCAGCCGCCACGGTCTCTTCAAAATTTGAAAGCTATTAGCGTTTAGCCCTTTAAGTACCTAACTGTGAACCTGAACCCAAATTTCGGTCCCGTTTCCTAAACATAAAATCTACATGTAACATGTGTAACTTTGTAACCCTATTACTTTTGCAGATTACTTAATATTCAGTCACTTAGACCCATTAGTCACTTAGAATCATTTTTAAGAAAAAAAAAACCGACTTCAATGGGGGAGGCCGGTGAAAGATTATTATACTTAGATGCACCATATTCTAAGGAATCTAAGAGTGCACCACTCTTAGATTCCATACAATAAAATAAAAATAGCTATAAATATGTTTGCAATGGTAGAAGACTAAGTACCCTCAATTCCTCATGGAATCATGGGAAAACCTTGCTTGCTTGACAAACAAAACGAAGAGAACAAATCGCCAAACGTGAACTACGCGTCGTTGAGGAGTTCCGTTCTGATCATCATCAGCAGTTCCACTTCATCAAATGTCACTTTTATGAATGAAAATGCTTGATTAGTTCATGAAAATACTCAAATCACTATTTGTGTGCCTTTCACATTTGAGGAGTTCCCTCGATTCCTAATGGATCCCATCATCAGAAATCAAGCATGACAAAAATTAATCGTGAAAATAGATCTTGCTTAACTAATACAGCTAGGAGGACAAATCGTCAAACGTGAACTTTTCGTTGTTGAAGAGGTCTGTTCTGATCATCATCAGCAGTTCTACTTCATCCAATGTCACATTTTTGGATGAAAATGCTTAACTTGTTGATAAAAACACAAAAATCACTATATGTTTGCCTTAAAGATTTAAGGAGTTCCCTCAATTCCTTATGGACCCCATCATCAGACTGCGTTTTGACAAAAACGGGACCAATTTGGATATATATACTTACAATCAAAAAAATATTTTTCCAAATCGGTTAAGAAATGACGGAGTTATGGACTAACAAACATTAAAAAAAAAAGCATACAACCGAATTGATAACCTCCTCTTTTGAAATCATGAAGTCGGTTAAAAATAAAGAAAGAAAGACGGACACATGATGTCGTCCTAAATAACCCATACATAGTGTGTATAACTACGCTCTGGCATCAGCCTCGCGTGCCTTGTTGCCCTCCACCACGCCTTCATTATCGCGTATAACACTCTTGGCTTGACTTGGCACGGCCCTCAGCCTTATATGAAAAGCCCGCACTTTTGGGATGCTCGACCTTCGGCCTCGCGTGCCTTACCTCTCAGCTTCGGGTCTTCGGCCCTCAGCCTTATTAAAGAGCCCGCTCTGTTGGGATGCTCAAACTACGGCCTTGGATGCCTTACTACTCGGTTTAGGGCCTTCGGCCCTCAGAGTTGCGTGAACATCCCGTTCTGTTGGTACGCTCAGCCTTCGGCCTCGCATTAACGACCTCTTGTCCTAGCCGCGCCTGAAACGTCATACTTCGCAGCCTATTTATTATAAGGAACATAACATCAATATTTCATTGCATGTTTGAGAAAAGGTTATTTTGTCCAAAAAGACTAATCAGGAGTATTTAGAGCCAGGCTCGAAGAAAGTTACTTCTATTGACTGATAAAAGACATACATTTCTCTTTTAGCAGTTTTCGTATGAAAAATTAATTTTGTTACGGTGTTCTCTAAAACTTTGTCAAAAAACCAATTATTTTGATGAATAAACGTGTCAAATAAACTTTAACAAGTGATTTCAATAGTCCATCTGTTAAATGGATAATTTTAAGGCATAGTTTGAGCATCTAGTATTCAAAATTGAAAGAAAAGGCTACCTCATACGTAATAATCGCCCGTATCGTGAACATCGTAGGGTGATAAGGTTGCAGTACTGTCTGTGCAGTAGTTGGAACATCTATCGACATTTTGGTGTACAATTTGTCGTTCCGCTGCCTTAATTTCTTTCTACCATAGGCATCAGTGAAAAACGCGTTTTTCGTTTCGTGCCGGCACCTAAAAGAGATCACCGCATTTAAAGGCTTAAAACAAAAATATTGAAAGCCAATTTAAATAAACTCTATTTACTTTTATCAGCTACAGTACAGTGATTCAATAAAAATAATAACCTTGACAGAAATACTTTCTGTAATTGATTTATTCAAAACAATATTCGTGTCAAAACGTATGAACACACGAGGTAATTGTTATTTTTTGACGGCATTCATTCGTCTACAATCGACACATTTGATTTTCGGGAAAAAACTTAATCATTCGTTTTGACAATAGGATTTCAAGAGAATACACCTCTAAGGTCCTGGTGTCCTTTTCGACCTTTTGTAGCTTGAGAAAAATTGTATGACAATATACATATTAGCAAAACTTTATATGCTAACCTTATATAGAAACAACCTCTAAACTTCCAAAGCCATATGGCATCACCACACAAACTCTTCGTGAGTAAATCAGCAAGCATATCAGCTGTTGGTGTATTATACACATTAAGATTAATTTCAAACAAATTCAAAATAAAAAATACTGGTACGGGTATTGATTGGCCACTGCTTCGCACTGTGTGGTATTGTCCTTAGGCGCATATGTAATTTCCCAGACTTTATTATTCTCTTTAGTCTGTTGCGAACCAGTTTTAACGTTTAAATTGTGTTTTACCTTTTCGCACTTAATGAAGTGAGTGTTCACAAGTTATTTCAGCATTCAATATAAGTATCTGACAAATTGTATCTGGTCTGGTGGCTGCCCTTCGCTTTGGAAACCGCTTCTCATCTCATAGTCATCTAGGACTATTTCTCCGCTGCTGCTACCTGTCTCTTTATCTTTAGCTAACTCAAATAGGCAAAATACTTCTACACTACATATATACATGACAACATCGAAATACCTGTCTTTCTGCTACCATACCAGTGTCAAATAATCCACGGCACCTTCTGGCCTGCACCTAGAGTTTTTTTTAAACCACGTCGGTGGCAAACCATCTGACAGCCCACCTGATGGTAAGTGGTCAATTCTTCAAGTTTGGAAGCTTCGTTTCGAGGCTGGCAAAAATCACAAGGTAGCAGAAAGGTTCAAAAGAAGCTTGGAGCCAGACATCATATAATCATAGGTATGTAACAGCATGTTGCAACCCCAATCATAGTGGATGACAAGAATGACCTTCGAACATCATTCATACTCGTAATGGCATGTGCCAGCGCTAGACAAAATCTTCCATGGGCTCCAATTAACCCCGTTAGTTCCTCCATATGCATGATAGTGTGTAACAGGAGAAGCTGTGTACACGTATCTGGTACGATATGGTGGGAATTTTTTTGAGCGGTTATCCGGTAAAACTATTTCCCCACCAATTTTCACAATTTTCGCGCGCGTGTTCTTTCTGCGGGTCCAACATCTTTTCATGAAAGTACTCGTCGTCCGACAAGATTTTACGGCGAATACTTTTGGAACATAAACATACAATCTCTGTTGGTGACTGACAAATGATAATGTCATCTCCATACTTCTCCTCCAGGTGCTTCTTCACCGTTTTTAGGGTTCCCTAGTCAACTAGGAACCCCCTATAGTTTCGCCATGTCCGTCTGCCTGTGCGAGGCTTTGCTCTGTGATTGTTTGTGCTAGAAAGCTGCAATTTGGCATGGATATATAAACCCATAAAAAATATAACTTTGAAAATGGCAGCTAAGTTCAATATGCGATGCGTGGTTGTCGTCTTGACCGACAAAAGAATTGAGATCTAAATGGGTGCCAAGTTCCATAGATTGTCTGAGAAGGTTCCAAGTCTGGGACTAGATTGTTTACAGTAAACTAATTTATTGCGGCTTAATGCATTTTGAGCCTTAACTTGGCAGTTTTCAATGCAGTTTGTTATAATACCATGAAAGCTGTTGGATATTTAAGAAAACTGCCAAGTTAAAGCTCACATTGCATTATCATCATCATCATCATGTCAGCCGAATGACGTCCACTAGTGGACATAGGCCTCCCACAAAGATTTCCACAATGACCGGTCCTGCGCCACCCGCATCCAGCGGACGCCGTTTCAGTACCATACGTCATCACATCACTGGCAACACACACTGGTCAAAGACTTTCGTCTTGAGACACTGCGGAATATTGGACGAAAAGATGTGCCGTAGATCCCGAACGCTGCCCAGCCGAGTCGGATTCGACGATTAACCTCTTTCTCGAAGTTGGACTTACCTAACTGGACAGTCTGTCATAGGTATATGTAATCGTCTACAACTTCGAGTGTAAATTGTCCGATTGTTACGGGAGTTCGAGCTACATGGGGACTTGACATGATCTTCGTCTTGTCCATGTTCATCCTTAGACCAACTCGCTCGGAGGCTTTACTGAGGTCATTGAGCATTGTACTTAAATCTTCCATGGTCTCGGCCAAGACTACTATATCATCAGCAAACCGAAGGTGAGTGATATACTCGCCGTTTATGTTGATGCCTAGCCTTCTCCAGTCCAGAGTCTTGAACACATCCTCCAGTGCAGCGGAAAACAGTTTAGGAGAAATAACATCTCCTCCGACATCTCATCAGTCGGACTGACATAGTGGCGTTCTCGTACAAACACTTCAGCACTTCGATATAGCGGTAGTCCAATTGGCACCGTTGGAGAAGTTGTAGTACATTACAGCCCACGTTTCAATCGAATCGAAGGCTTTCTCGTAGTCCACGAACGCTAGACAGAGGGGCAGGTTATACTCCTCAGTCTTCTGTATAACCTGACGTAGCGTATGGATGTGGTCTACGGTGCTAAAGCCTCTTCGGAAGCCGGCTTATTCGGGAGGCTAGAAGTCATCTAGCCTGCGTGCGAGACGGTTCGTAATGACGCTTGAAAACAGCTTATAGACATGGCTCAGAAGTGAGATGGGTCGGTAGTTCTTCAGTAGGGCGTTGTCACCCTTTTTGAAGAACAGCACCACCACACCTCTGTTCCATGCCTTTGGAGTTTTTCCTTCCAGTAAGACGGAGTCGAAACACTTCTGAAGGGCCCTAAGGACCGTTTTGCCTGTATCTCTATCTATCAGCCTGTACGAGATTAGAATGGCTCTTAAACAGCTAAAGAACAACAGGGCACCAGGTGAAGACGAAATAACAGCTAAACTGCTGAAGGCGGGTTCAGCAGTTTAGCTGTTATTTCGTCTTCACCTGGTGCCCTGTTGTTCTTTAGCTGTTTAAGAGCCATTCTAATCTCGTACAGGCTGATGTCCGGGATATCTTCGGTATAGTGCCGGGTTAATCTAGCTTACCCTAGGGGTAGGGGTAGGGGTTACCCTAGGGTCTTCGGTTGTTCTAAAGGCTCTTAATACATGTAGCAAATTTAGTTATTTATTTAAATTTAGTTAATTATTGTTCTATTTTCTATTATATTTAAGTAGTATGTATATGTTAAATGTGTGCGCTGCCCGTGATTTCACTGATAGTTCCAACGGAAGACCAGAGCTGGTTGCAATTCCAGCTTCATGCTGAGTTCGGACCATTTAGTGACATATTTTTGTTGTTGTTTTATTTTTCTTTTCTTTTATGTTTGTTTTATGTCATGAATAAATGTTTTATTATATTATTATAAATTTCAGTTATTTATGTTAAATAGATTTGGAGTTATTGGGGGGTCAAAAGTGGCTCCAAACGGTTCGTGTAAAATAACACACGGCTGCTGGCCGCCAGTTCCTGGGGTGAACTTGGCTGGACACGCTGCCGCGTGTCTAGATCGATAAATCTGACAATATTTTTGGGTACCTCCCCGACACGTACAGTGGGGATTTTATTTCAACCCTATGGCGTGGGGTGTTGTCGGATAGGTTTTTCAAAATGAATATAAGTCTACATCAAAGTGAATATTTTCGGAAATAATCACACCAAAGGAAAAAAATTGTGTCGCCCCCGCCCCTCTAATTTTTGAACCATGGCTCCAAAAAATATGAAAAAAATCATGAAAGTAAAGCTTAATAAAGACTTTCAACGAAAACTATAGCGGACATGTTGACTGGTGTTTGCCTATTTCCGCCCTTTACAAAGATTTTCATCACATTTGCGTGGAAATAAATAAAAGCAAAAGATAGAAATAGTTATTTGTTATACAAGGGTGCAAAGTTGTATTTTACCCGTGAGTGTGGAATTGAAGCACGAGCCAGCGAAAGGATTCTATAGTTGAACCACGAGCGAAGCGAGTGGTTCTAAAATAGAATCCTGAGCGAAGCGAGTGTTTCAACACACGAGAAGTAAAATACAACTTTGCACCCGTGTGTAACACAAAACTTTTCTCCTCACTATAGCGAGGAAATTGCAACCTGCAAAAAAACACAGTTCCACAGGCATGATTTTCATCAGAAATCAGAAATCAGAAATCAGAAATTATTTATTTGCATAGACACAGTATAGCTATGGATGTTACAGTACATTATGTTTCTTGTATCTAGCTCGCATGCAAGCGTGCAAATATCACTAGAATCACCGATTTTTTTACGATATTTAAACAGAAAACTCTGGAAGTTGTGTATAATATTTACGTGAGTCGGAGTCCGTGACAAGTTGTGTAAATTTTAGTTGACATTGACAATGATGACATTTCTAACGATGCGTTTTGAAATTGCATCGACTCAACTTGTGCGTTTACAATTATACTCAATATCATTATAAAAAAAAATATATTTATAGAATTTGAAGATTTACGACTTAAATCATTAAATAAAGCTAAATTCGGTATTTTGTATTAAATTCTCAAACCATTTATTTAATGATAATTGATATCAAATGAACCATTATTATGAGCGTTTTACGTTTTGTTATTTGTCAAAAAACTACTCAAACACGCTCCAAGGTCAAATTACTTTCCCCACTTGTGGATAAAATGCGTTTTTACCCGCTTGTTTCAAAGGATAAAAGACGGCTTTCCGAGCTAGTGAGGGGAACAATCTATTATTAAATCGTCAGATATTTCAAGTCTTCAATAAAAACGTTCCCAGTGTCAATCCACTCGGACACATTGTAGATCACGGGAGCGGGTATTTATTATCGCCTCCTCATCAACGGCCTCGGAAATAAGTGACGTGGCGAAACTGGAGTAGTATTAGTGATGCGGTAGACAGTGGCGCGTGAGTCCACATGAATTTGAATGTTTCTCACTGGTTTCTCAAAAGTATTCCACTGGCTACGTGACGAGACACTAAACAAAAGTTTTCCTCTTCACGCTTAAACCGATTTAGATGAAATTTGGTATAGAGTTAGTTTGAGTCCCGGGAAAGGACATAGGATAGTTTTTATTGCGCAAATCATTCCTTACGGGTAAAAAGGGGTAGAAGAGTATTTACCTAGGGCGAGCGATATTTACCTAAGCCTGCCGCCTACAATAATGTGATAGCAATTATTTATATAATACTAGATGAAAGCCCGGCTTCGCTCGGGTGAAATAAATAAACAAAACATTTATTCGTGACAGTTATGCAAACGACGAAAGAAATAGTGTACAAAAATGTATAAAATAAAAATAATGAAACTTCGAATCGTATAGAAATATAGTCTGTAGTCTGGATTGGGAATAAAAGTATGGAATGGAATTATATGGAATTGGGAGTAAGAGATTACGCAAACGACGTGACGGGCAAAGGCTAGTATCTTTGCAAGTTAATCCTAAGCATTTTTATAAGGGTAGTATTTAAGGTAAGTAAGGTACATAAAAAATTTGACACCGTAATCAGGACTGATTTGTATAGCTAAAATACTAATCGTTCATTAAAATTCAATTCAGATGTGCATTGTTAAATATTGATGTGCCAGTCAGTATTTTTGGTGCGAAGTCAGAGCTGCTAACGCGAAAAACAAATGAAGTTCGTGTATCTCCCTCTCTGTCGCACTTGCAAATTCGAGCGACACAGAGGGAAATACACGATGTTCGTTCGTTTTCGTTTCGCGATAGCAGCTCTCTATTCTCCGCCTAATTCTATTTAGTGGGGCCCTTTACACTCAATATTATCGCGATTTTTAAAATTGTATGGAGTCTGTTAAACGCTTAATACTATCACAATACTGGTGTGTCAATATTATCTTGGTTTTCAAAATCGTATGGATTTTTCTTCAATAGTCATTGCACGTGATACGGATCGTGATATGAGTATATCGCGTGATTATAATAACCATGTAACAGGCCCCTATGGATGTTGCTTCAATATACAGTGTTTCACGTGATAATAATAACAGTTGGTAATATTTTCTCCAATTAATGGATGCTATTTAACAACTTGTTCCGTTTTGCCAAAGGTATTTCACATTCCGATACGCGCACCATCCAGGAATAGGAGCCGTCAGACCAGAGGGCCTACCACGATCTGAAAACGAAGTATTTCCCTCTCCGCGCTCGAATATGCAAGTGCGACAGAGAGGCATATATATTTAGTTTTCGGTTGGTAGCACCTTAGTCCGAGCGTGGCGGACGGTCGAAGAAAGTCAAAGAACATTCCGTGTGTTGTCTGTCACACATATAATTTTTTAGCTTCCCATCGACCTATGAACTTGAAATTAAGTGATAATGTTTATTATGACGTATATTTTACCAAAAATATCAATATATTGATAAATCACATTTGTTTTTTAGTTGTACGGAACCCTCAGTGTGCGACTCCGACACACTTGGCTGGTTTTTATTACATTTTGAATTTTATTTCTCTTATAGTAAAATACCCTATTCGTTTTAAAGTTGACGCCTGAGGGCCTACCGCGAACCAAAAACGAACTATCTTCCTCTCTGTCGTTCGAATATACATGTGCGAGAGAGGCAGATACTTCGTTTTCGGTTCGCAGTAGCGCCTCTAACGTCCGAGCGCGGCGAACGGCATGAGCTGAGGGTCTACTCCGAAATTCAAAATCCTAACTTCGTATGGTGCCGTCCCTTTCACTCTCCTGTCATAGACTATATGAGTGAAAGGGACGGCACCATACGAAGTTCGGATTTCGAATTTCGGAGTAGTCCCCCAGTACCACTAAGTTATAAGATAGAGCGAGATAGGGATAGAATTTTGCTAGACGTTTAAAAGCCATAAGTCACCCAGTAGTTTGTCACAAACAAAATAGAGACGCAGCTTTAAGATGGCGGACAGACTCAGCAAACATTCAAGTGGTGTCCTTTACACGATTAATATTATCACAATACTGGGGTGTCAATATTATCGCAGTTTTCAAATTTGTATGGATTCTGCTTTAATATTCACGTGATACTTATCGTGATATGAGTCCATGTAACAGGCCCCATACATTCGCTTTGAAGGCGGTTGTTGTGACAATCAGTCTAGCTAGCACGATAGATTATACCGTTACGTTTTATGTGACGTTTTAATACATTTCGCCCAGATAACGTGACGGTATAAGTTATCGTGCTAGCTAGGCTGATAGGTGTATAGAACGCTTGAAAACTACAAAAACAAAACGCTGCAGACGCGGCTAGCCGAATCCACACAATGGGCGATGATGGCCCATCACCCAGGACGCAGCCCAGCAACCTGGCCAACATACCGGACGCAAAAATAGTTCACGATTTTCGAACGTAGCCGACACTGTCAACCAACAAATTTAATATAGCAATATAGTCTGTGGGCAATATGGCCGACGTTTTGTCATCAAATTAACACTTTTAAATGCAAAATACGCGACAATCCGAATTTTGCGGATACATATGTTCAACTCAAAAATCGTTATTTTTATACGTTCTTCAATTTGAGACAGGTCTTGTTCGGGTCTACCGTACCCCTGCACGAAATTATTAATATAGACTAGATGAAAGCCCGGCTTCGCTCGGGTGAAATAAATAAAGTAAACATTTATTCGTGACAGTTATGCAAACGACAAAAGAAATTGTGTACAAAAATGTATAAAATAAAAACATTACAACAACGGATTATGATGAAACTTCGTATAGAAATATAGTCTGTAGTCTGGATTAAAATATGGAATAGGGACTAAAAGATTACGCTGACGACGTCACGGGCAAAGGCTAGTATCTTTGCAAGTTAATCCTAAGCATTTTTATAAGGGTAGTATTTAAAGGCACATAAAAAATTTGACACCGTAATCAGTACTGATTTGTATAGCTAAAATACTAATTGTTCATTAAAATTCAGTTCAGATGTGCAATTGTTAATATTGATGTGCCAGTCAGTATTTTTGGTGCGAAGTTAGAGCTGCTAAGGCGAACGAAAACAAATGAAGTTCGTGTATCTCCCTCTCTGTCGAACTTGCAAAATCGAGCGACACAGAGGGAAATACACGATGTTCGTTCGTTTCGCGGTAGCAGCTCTCTATTCTCCGCCAAATTCTATTAAGTGGGGCCCTTTACACTCAATATTATGTGTCAATATTATCGCGATTTTTAAAATTGTATGGGGTCTGTTAAACGCTTAATATTATCACAATACTGGTGTGTCAATATTATCGTGGTTTTCAAAATCGTATGGATTTTTCTTCAATATTCATTGCACGTGATACGGATCGTGATATGAGTATATCGCGTGAAAATAATAACCATGTAACAGGCCCCTATGGATGTTGCTTCAATATGCAGTGTTTCGCGTGATAATAATAACAGTTGGTAATATTTTCTCCAATTAATGGAAGCTATTTAACAACTTGTTCCGTTTCGTCAAAGGTATTTCACATTCCGATACGCGCACCATCCAGGAATAGGAGCCGTCAGACCAGAGAGCCTACCGCGATCTGAAAACGAAGTATTTCCCTCTCCGCGCTCGAATATGCAAGTGCGACAGAGAGGCATATATATTTAGTTTTCGGTTGGTAGCACTTTAGTCCGAGCGCGGCGGACGGTCGAAGAAAGTCAAAGAACATTCCGTGTGTTGTCTGTCACACATATAATTTTTTAACTTCCCATCGACCATAACTTGAAATTAGGTGATAATGTTTATTATGAAGTATATTTTACCAAAAATATCAATATATTGATAAATCACATTTGTTTTTTAGTTGTACGGAACCCTCAGTGTGCGACTCCGACGCACTTGGCTGGTTTTTATTACATTTTGAATTTTATTTCTCTTATAGTAAAATACCCTATTCGTTTTAAAGTTGATGCCTGAGGGCCTACCGCGAACCAAAAACGAACTATCTTCCTCTCTGTCGTTCGAATATACATGTGAGAGAGAGGCAGATACTTCGTTTTCGGTTCGCGGTAGCGCCTCTAACGTCCGAGCGCGGCGAACGGCATGAGCTGGGTCTACTCCGAAATTCAAAATCCTAACTTCGTATGGTGCCGTCCCTTTCACTCTCCTGTCATAGACTATATGATTGAAAGGAATGGCACCATACGAAGTTCGGAAGACCCCCAGTACCACTAAGTTATAAGATAGAGCGAGATAGGGATAGAATTTTGCTAGACGTTTAAAAGCCATAAGTCATCTAGTAGTTTGTCACAACAAAATAGAGACGCAGGTTTAAGATGGCGGACAGACTCAGCAAACATTCAAGTGGTGTCCTTTACACGATTAATATTAACACAATACTGGGGTGTCAATATTATCGCAGTTTTCAAATTTGTATGGATTCTGCATCAATATTCACGTGATACTTATCGTGATATGAATGTATCACGTGATAATAATAACCATGTAACAGGCCCCATACATTCGCTTGAAGGCGGTTGTTGTGACAATCAGCCTAGCTAGCACGATAGATGATACCGTTACGTTTTATGTGACGTTTTAATACATTTCGCCCATATAACGTGACGGTATAAGTTATCGTGCTAGCTAGGCTGATAGGTGTATAGAACGCTTGAAAACTACAAAAACAAAACGCTCACCCAAAACGCAGCCCAGCAACCTGGCCAACAGACCGGACGCAAACATAGTTTACAATTTCCGAACGTACCCAACCCGACGCTGTCAACCAACGAATTTAATATGGCCGACCTTTCGTCGTAAAATTAACACTTTTAAATGCAAAATACGCGACAATCCGAATTTTGCGGATACATATGTTCAACTCAAAAATCGTTATTTTTATACGTTCTTCAATTTGAGACAGGTCTCGTTCGGGTCTACCGTACCCCTGCACGAAATTATTAATATAGATAACGAGTTGCACGCGGATGGAGTCGCGGGCAATAACTAGTACATCATATATCAAATCAAATCATAGCAATACCTTTAGTTAAAAACTAAAATAACAACAATATTTAACTAATTTACATCAGTTTTTTTTAATGTTGCAAGAAAATAGATGATATTTAAAAGACAACAATCGGCTGTAAAATTGGGAGTTCAATATAAAAAACTCCTATTCCAACCAACTTTAGGGTTCTATTGATCTTGAAAGTCCTCATATTATACTGTTTTTTTTCTTCCATGTCCTCGTAGGTGTATCTAATAAGATATAACGTCTCGATTGCAATGCAGCGAAACGTTACTGGTGATTTAATTCTTCAGGTTTCAATTTGCAAATATCTTTAAATGTTTACTTGTTTCAAAACTTGACTCGTGAACATTTTCTTAGTAGTCAAAGTAATATTTATGCCATAAATGCATCGAAATATAATAAGTATAGAAGAGTAACGTCAATCAAAACTGACGTCGAAATATGGTCAATTTTTCACGATCGTGAAACTAAAACGTCTTATGTGTCATTTACCAATCAAATATTCAAAATAGTTTAAGTAGACTACATTTTCACAAAGGTTTTATACTATTGCACCAGTAAAAAAAGTTACATGTGCCGTGACGTGCCGTGACTGGTTAGAATACATTTGACACGCGATTTTTATTTGTCATTATTTAGTCGAATTCAGTCTTCTTGAACTTGATATTATAAATACGCCTACTTTTAAAGTAGGCGTATTTATATCAAGTTCACAAAATTTGACATGGATGGCGTACTACAAAATGACCCAATATTGTTTCTTCTTTCAATAAAATAAAAATCTTTCAATAAAAACACGAAAAATGCTACAAAATACAAGCACCATTTAAAAAAATTGTTGTTTTTTTTTCGAATTTTTCGAGTATTTATGTTTTTTTTTTAGTTTTTCGTCTTGTTTTGTAGTTTTTTTTTTATATTTTTGGACATTTTAAAAGTTTTTTCGTATTTTTTTGTACTTTTCGAATTTTAAAATCAAGAACGGAATCAAAAAACGGAAATTAAATGTTTTTATTTAATTTCCGTTAATTGTCGTGATGCTTTGCTATTTTTGGACGTTTTGTATATTTAGTTTTTTTTTCATTGTAGTTTTTTTTCTTAAATGTTTGAGAAAAGTACTAACTATAGGTACAATCCTCGGCCGGAACAGGGATTGCAGGACTCGTTTTATCCGGCCTCGTCTACGTCTCGGCCGTTTATCCCAAACTCGTCCAGCAGTCCCTTACTTCACGGCCTCTGCAGTAATGTACTATTCATACATTCTCCATACACATACATACGGCCGGCGACCAAGAAGTAATGTAGGGAACCATAAACAGGTAACTTCATGTCCTCTTTTCGTGACATTAATGCATACATTTACGAGTAGGCGCATGTTTGAGAAAGTACAATAACTCAAATTGTGCTGTTGATAATTCTTGCGAAAACTAGCACCAAAAAAATAAATTTCTCATATATCGACGTAACATCCTAAAGGATCATGATGATGCTAAAATACCGCAAGAATACAAATAAAATGTAGTTTGCAGCTTGTACAAAAGTGTTACAACATAGAAATGAATATGCAAGCACTTATGCGCAGTATCCGGGCAAACGGCAGAAGTCCAATTGCCAGTGCGGAATTATGGCGGACTTGTCTTGTCAGTGCCAAGGTGCCGGCAGTCCTCGAGCCCGACAAGAGGCCCGACGGCCGACGGAATGCCCTAAACTACACAACATATTTAAACCCGTCGTGTTTGGTCTCATTCGAGCCCCCTCAACAAGTAGTTGATGATTGTGGAAATAGGTAATACAGTTGGCAATAAAAACAAATATACTTTTATAATTACATCTATAATACGAAAAAACAATTTGAGTTTGTGCAAAAAGTGAACAACATTAGATAAAGTAACCCGAGTTTGCTTGCGTTATACAGGGTACACCGATTTTATTTCAATCATTTCGTAGAACAAAAGTGATTTAAAAACAGCCCTTATGAACCCAAAGGTTCATGAAAGGTAGACTAATGATGCCATACAACACACCATAATAGTGATTCATTGAGCGGGAAAGGGACAGCCGCAAAGTGAATAATGGAAAGTCTGTGTCTTATCTCGTTAATTACGTAACAAACATTTTATAGCTCGACTGTAACCCTACAGTAAATTGTATGGATAAAATTTTGCGATACCATTGTAATGATGTAATGAACCTGATACATTATCAGTAATGGTGCCAATTCTTTCGCTGCATAGCGGCTGACCGTGTCAGTTTACCACGATAAGATGCAAATAACTTGTAACACGATAAGATGCAAATAATATTAATGATAAATAATCATAATGACACTGAACACAATCTTTATTAAAATTAAGTTAAGATGGCTGTGTATGAAAAGAGAAGTGCAATTTTAGAGGACAGCTTAGGTACATACGAACTATGCAAGTTAAATAAAAGCTAAGGTAAGTATTGGATTTTATTTTTATTTGTAACTAGCTGTTGCCCGTTACTTCGTCCGCGTCTTCGCTCCTATTGGTCGCAGCATTATGTTATATACCCTAAATCCTTCCTCAATAAATTGACTATCCATCACAAAAATAATTTTTCAATACAAACCAGTAGTTCCTGAGATTAGCGCGTTCAAACAAACAAACTCTTCAGCTTTATGATATAGATAAACTTAACACTTCTTTTTACAAGAATGTTTTTAGACTGAGTAAAACATGTTAAGTAGATTTTTACAATACTCGAAAAAATCAGTAGGTACCTGATGATTTTAAGATTGACAGGTAGCGTGTGAAACAGGTAATCTGTAAATCCAATCCTTATGTTAATTGAATCGCATATAATGCATCTGCTACTTATGCGGGTTCCAGGTACGAACCCTGTATAAATATAAAAGTGATTTTGCTGATTTATATCCCTACAGCCATACTATACTGTATATGTATCTATCTATATAGCATATATGTATGTATGTAAGCACTTTATTGTATATAATTAATAACAGTTAAAAACATATACATTTCACACAAGATCAGAGTACAAAGGACGAGGTAAATTTTATTTATAATTATGTTTTAAAATATACCTATACTAGTTGGCTCTGCATCCACTCCCCTCGCAAACAAACAATTCAAATTACCAAAAGCTGACTCGACCAAGAAATATATTTAATTATCGTACCTGCTCACAAAAATTTCACGAGAATCGGTTGAGAAATGCGACCTGTAGAGAACATCCGGACAGAATACGAAAGAATTTTTGTCGAAAGCTGAAACGGAGACGCTTCGCTCGCTCGGTCAGTAATCTATACTAATAAAATAAATGTGAAAGTAACTCTGTCTGTTTCCTATTCGCGCTAAATCGCTGAAAGGATTTAGATGAAATTTGGCAGAAGTGGGTGAAGTTTGAGATCTCGGAAAGGTCAAGGGACAGTTTTTATCCCGAAAGGATGAAAAGCGGCGGGGAAGCGTATATGGAGGTGCGGTGTAAGTACGACGCGGACGAAGTCGCGGGCAGAAGCTAGTTGTTAATTAATTAGAATAAAATAACACTGTAAATTAATTACGTAAGTATTTTAGACACGGTGCATCAAATGAAAGCTATTTTTGTACGTGTGAATTAAACAAAAAGTAAACTTGCATATTTTATTAAAAACTAGACAATATGTGACCAGAATTTTCAACGTTAACAAAAACAAAGAAAACATTTTAAATTAAAATGTGAAAGATTACATTATTTGAATAAGTACTAAACACCGTTCCCAACTGCTTATATTTTACCACATATGCCCTTAAAATATGAAGGAAAATATTTATGAAGTTAATGGGCTATCAGTTATAGCACTTATTTTATAGCACCCATCAATGTTATTAGGTAAATAGTATACCCGGATTTACAAATTGGCATGGTATTTCTTGTAAGGACCTAAACCGGCCTCAACCTTGCTGCCTAGGTCCGGGTGGACTTGAGTAAATATCTTAATAGCCCTCTCTTGAATGAAAGCCGCTGCATCCTTGAGGTTGCCTACAATGTTCGCGATGGCACGCTGCTTCTGAGCATCATCAAACACCTGCTTGTAGAGCACGGTGGCCTGGGACAAGTTGTCTTCGGTCTGGCCGCTGTCGTAGCGGTCGACATCTCCAGTAAGATTGTATCTGGGTTGAAGACGCTGCGCGCGCGGGCACTCTTGTGGACCAGAGAACGAGTTAGGGAAGTAATTCGGACAACCTTCCTGGTTGGCCATAGCTTGAGGACCGTCGCGTTGATAATTAGAAACAGTAACACGGTATGGGCAGTTGACAGGGATTTGCAAGTAGTTAGCACCGAGGCGATGGCGGTGGGTGTCGCTGTAAGAGAATAAACGTCCTTGCAACATCTTATCCGGTGACGGTTCGATGCCCGGTACCAAGTTGCTCGGGCTGAAGGCGATTTGCTCTACTTCAGCAAAATAGTTCTTGGGGTTCCTGTCCAAAACCAGTTTACCAACTGGTATTAACGGGTATTCGGAATGCGGCCAGATTTTCGTCAAATCGAAGGGATTGAATTTGCAGTTCTCTGCTTGAGCCATGGTCATGACTTGGATGTAGAAAGTCCAAGAAGGAAAATCGCCCTTGGCGATGGAATTGTACAGATCTCTAATGGAATAGTCAGGATCGGACGACGCTAGTTCTGCGGCCTTGTCGACAGGCAAATTCTTGATTCCCTGGTTGGTTTTGTAATGGAATTTCACCCAGTGAGCAACTCCCTGTGCATTGACAAGTTTGAAGGTGTGGGAGCCGTATCCGTTCATGTGTCTGTATCCATCGGGAATTCCACGGTCACCAAATAAGTAAAGAACTTGATGGATTGTTTCTGGTCTCAGAGTCAAAAAATCCCAGAACATATCGGCATCCTTCAAGTGGGTTGCCGGATTACGTTTCTGAGTGTGAATGAAACTAGGGAAAAGAGTCGGATCTCTGATGAAGAAGATAGGGGTGTTGTTTCCAACCAAATCCCAGTTACCATCATCAGTGTAGAACTTGACGGCAAAGCCTCTCGGGTCACGGACGGTGTCAGCTGAGCCACTCTCACCACCGACGGTTGAGAATCGAACTGCAATGGGGGTTCTCTTTCCAATGGTTTCAAAGACTTTGGCAGCAGAATACTTGCTTATGTCGTGGGTGACCTCGAAGTATCCAAAAGCACCAGCGCCCTTGGCGTGCACCACGCGTTCCGGAATACGCTCCCTATCAAACGCAGAGATCTCATCCAAGAAGTTGACATCCTGTAAGAGGGCTGGTCCGTTCTTTCCAATGGTTTGAATTGCAGTCTTCACTCCTACTGGGCTTCCACTCTTAGTAGTAATAAAACCAGGAGAATCCTGAAAATAACAAAATAAGAATTGAGTTTAAATGACATTATATTAAAAATAGGTATGCCTAAAAGCAGAAGTTGAATACATAAATAACATATTCAAAGGGATATACAATCGCAAGGCACATTAATTGCGTAGGTAGTACACGGTACAAAGTACAGACAAGTAATAATTACACCTATGCAAGGACACTACATGCCGCAGGCATACATTGTACATTGGAGACATTAATTTTACAAGTTACCTACTACTTTCACTCGATTTCCACTTTCATTGTTTTGTCCTGTAACCACTTAAAACGATATGTACCTATATATTATAGATAAACAGACAGTGGTTAAAGGTCATCAGAACAATATTTACATAGGTGGCGGGTGCGACAGATCCTACGCAATTAATCGATAGGCAATTAAGTTATTATTCAAATTTAACTATCATGGGCAATTGTAGTTGATGCATGAATAATAGAAAAGCATTAATAGTTTACCAATTTTTAATAAAATGTTTCTAAACTTATAATCTAATCCAAAGTAAATAAATAAATAATACTAAACAGGTTTTTTTACAGTTCGATACTTTAACTGAATTTTGAAACCACTAATGCTTATGCATAACTCCTCTTGGGCATAAACACTTATCAACCAATTTACTAATTATTAAACTTAGTTAATGATATTATAGACCATGGACTTACTTTGAGATTTTTCTTGTAGTTGACCAGCTGGTCTGCCGTCGGATCCCTGGATGCCATGTTCAAGTTAGCGAATCTCGTCCGATAGTAAAACGGAGCGACACACTGGACTCGTCCTGTAAGCACAAATACCGCACTACTGCTCGCGCGAGCCCCTTATATAGAGTTGGTGCCGATAAACAACTATCACGCCAAACGAGTGCAACCGGTGACCGATTCGACGCACACACTATAGGTACGTACGTTCGAGGCGTTCGATATTGTTTTACAAACAAGTGATAACAACTGCGGATCAGCTTTATTCATTTGATAAAAAATATTTCATCAAGAACACTTGGCATTACGGTTATTGATAAGAACAGTCCCGAATAAACAACTACCTAAGCTGTTGTGATGTGATGTGACGTCACCCTACTTCGGGCCGTGAGTGGCAGAAAGCGCAGCTAAAAACACATCGCATTACATCCAGTGGGCTCGCCCCGCTCCCGCCGCGTCGGCCCCGCCTCGACCGGTTACACTGGCTTGTGACGGCAGTATTGCCAACATAAAATAAACGAAATTCAGTCATAGCCAACTAAATCCTCGCTCGCCCAGCAAATTCAAATCAATATCTGATTCAACTTTTGTCCATGAATTCCAAAAGCATTGTGATAAGATAATAGGAAAAAGATAACGTTTTTTTTTACTAAACACATTATTAGGTACGATAAAAAATAATCTTTTACCACAAGAAATTATTTCATGCTTTTAGTTTATTCCGTGGGGCATAAAAACTTTATTCGTCAACAGTTGGGATTTGCCTACTGCCGTTGGAACCAATTTTGGGAACTATCCCAAAGTACTAACTTTATGCAACAGTTACATAATAAATAAGGGTTCTAATTTGAGAGTTGCTATAACAAAACAAGTGTAGGGAGCTTTTTTATTAAAGATTCGAGAAATTTAAGATTTTTATGACCTAATTATGTAACCTTGCATACAATATTGTTTCTACGACAGCAAAATAATCCGATTTAAAAATTAATTATCAAAATGGTGGGTGAACTGAATAAAGGCATGTACGCGTGCCTCTTTTATGAAATTAAAAAAGAAAACAGTTGTATAGTTGTTAATGAATGGATTATGTTATGATCTTATGATTCTCCCACAAGTCATATGGTATTCATAAGCGAAAAAAGCGAAATAGTTTTTTGTAAATAACTAAAAAAAATCTTAATCGAAAAATGTTACTACTGCTTAGAAGACTTTTTTTCCGAGAAAGGTGTATAAAAATAAATAAGTTTCATGTATTTGTACTGTAATAACAAATAATTTGTAGGTTTGTCACCCAAGCCAACTAATAACGTAGTATTAAGTTATAGTTTTTTTAAGTTTTTGTTTGCGTGCCCTGACAGGACCCGGGTATGTCCTAAAACTACGACCACGACCACCGGGGGATGGGCAGCAGCATCCCTGGAGTGTGGTGGAGATACTGAGATCGCCAACCCGCATGCCAAGCGTGGCAATTATGGCATTTATCCCCATGAAATTGGGGGAGGCCTATGTCCAGCAGTGGACGTTCTTCGGCTGTTATGGTGGTGGTGGTGCCCTGACAGGATGTCATGTAACATTTATATGTAACCTGATAGCATGAATAAATGAATACTGAATACAATTTACTTGCATTAGTGTGATTGGTATATAAAGGTTATTTCGTTTTAATACTGCTGGCACTAATTTAATTGACAGTTTACAATGCTGGAGTAAAAAAAATACTTTAGAAGGAAACATGCACGTGTCGGATCACGCACAAAGAAGGGTTCCGTACTGATGCCTGCTAGTCCACATTAAGGCTGGGTTGCACCGACTTACGATCACAGACTGATCAATGTTAAATATGGCGCGGGCAGCTGTCATCCCATACAAACTTGTCACACTTTCCATACATTGAAATTTTAACGAACACAACTTACGATTACAGACGGTTTGGTGCAACCCAGCCTTAGTGTCACTATAAAATAAAATACATTGAATCTAAAAATGTCGTATCTTCAATAGGGAACTGACGGCACTTACGTCCTTTGGTTTGGGCAAGACAGTTTTTCAGAAAAAACTCAAAAACCGTTAGACCTATCTTGTTAACACCGAAAATCGTTGAAAGTAAGTATTTATTAATGTACACCACCTCATTTATTTTCAGAATTTATACTCGTACTTCATATTTTGGAATTAGAAGAGGGCCACACTTTTTACGATTTTGACAGCTGATATCTCACCAGCGGTTGACTTAAATGGAAAAGTTTTTTAAAACTTGTATATTTTTTAAAGACCTATCCATAGATATCCCACATGATAAACCACGTGCCTATTTATATTGATTTTATTTTTCATCCCTCGGTTACATGCTTACATGTATGAGGTGCTCCCCGATTTAATATTTTCTGTAACGGTTCATAGAATACACCTTCCTTTCTACCAAATTTCATAATTGTAGTGCTAATGGTCTCCGAGTAAATCGGCTGTTAATGTAGGTAGCTTAGGTAGTAGGAACATTATTGTTATGCAAAATAATCCTGAAACAAATTTTTCACTTATCACCTATATTATGACATTTTACTAGTTCAACTTACATGATAATGAATTATATTGCACTTCGAATAATTGATGACTCAATAATAATAGAAGTTTTTATTATTATTGAGTCATCAATGTAGTTTTTTGCTTTTTTAAATAGCACAATATTCATATATTGTTGTGACAGACGGTCAGCCAGAGTCGCACCACAATGCTTCCTGTTCATCCTCAGAATATGTGTATAATGGAAATTATTTAAAATATCCGAATTGTATCGAATTAGTCCATTCATAAAACGACCTTACCATACTCGCAACAAGGTTCAAATTCTACTGGTACACTACCAAGTCGGACAGTTTAGATAATTTAAACTATACCCACTAAATATTTTTAATTACGAGGACGGAATGATATGTAAGTAATTTTATCATCATAATTTATTTAAAAGCTAAGCTCTTGTCGGTGGAGCATCCGCACTCCTTCAACAATAGTTTTTAAATATTCATCGTGTCGTAAAAGGTGTCCAAGCATCATCAAGTAAGTAATTTAAAAGGTTTAAATAAATAAAAAAGAAACTTATTTTTAAAAGTTCCGCCCTTATAAACCGGTGGACCATATGCAATTTTCAGAAGATCTGGAAATACACCGTGCTTTAAACATAAATAAGCCAAATGTGTTAAAATAAGAACCAGGAGGACTCGCCAGTTTCAAGAACTGGGTGGGAATATCATCCCAATCAGGTGCGCTGGCTATACAGGACCAAGTACACTTCATTTGGATTGGGTCGTATAAGGCAAAGGAGGACACGGAAGGATTGGTATTGACGCGCAAGATACTATTTTAGTGAATTTTTGTTGTTAGATTTTCTGCTAGAGACTTCCAATGTTCGAAAAGCAGCAGTTCACTGTATTAACTTAAACAGTAAGTGGCGAGTTACTATTAGTACTATCTAAGAGCTCCGAATTGTCACTCCTACTTGACTTTCTGTTTATGATATGGTTCACAGCTTTCCAAAGGGTTTTTGAGTTTCTGCTTGCCTTAATAAAGTTTTCTTTATCATATTTACTCTTCAATTTTTTGATTAATCCGTTGCAGAAATTACGGTGACTTTTATAAATAAGTTATCTTAAGGGTAATATTTTCAGGTTCAGACCGGAGCTCTTTCTGCATACGATTTCTATTTTGAATACAACGGAGTACCCCCAGGGTTATCCAGGGCTTTATTATTCGACAATTTCTAGACAGTAATTGTATTTTCAATAAACATTTTCGAATTTTGTTTGTTAATAAGTTAGTCAGACAATTAGGATAATCAACTTTGTATAATACTGTTAAATCCTGTAACGTCATACAAAACTGACGTAGATTATGATCCATTTTTCACGATTTTAAAACTAAAACGTCTTATGTATCATTGGCCAATAAACTATTCAGAAATTTCAGAATAGTTTCAGTAGACTACATTTTCACAAAGGATTTATACCATTGCACCAATAAAAAAGTTACATGTGCCGTGACTGGTTAGAATACATTTGACACGTGATTTTTATTTGTAAATAATTAGTCGAATTCCGTCTTCTTGATACGCCTATTTTTGACATGGATGGTGTAATACAAAATGACACAATTTTGTATCTTCTTTCGATCTTATAGTATACCGCCAAGATAAAAAAAACCTCTATCGCCCCAAACACAGGCGACTAACGCGAAATAGTATAGCTAGCACGATCGCGTTCATGACCGAAAACAAGAAAGAAAAGCTTGCTAGTGAATCTAGCAAGTGGATGATGAGTGTACGCAAACACGAACGTGCTATCAATGCAGGTTGTTCCAGTCCACTTTAGGTCTCACCTGCTTCATCTGTTGGTAGTTCTTGGAATAATAGGCTTCTCGTACTATCAAAAAAGTTACTACACTAAACCTAACCAAGAAAGATCAAGCAGTTGTGCAAATTGAATTTTAAACTTGATTTAGGCCCGGTAAATTTTGGTAAATCATAATCGACCAAAATTTAATCAAAACACATCAGTACCAAGATAAATGTGAATTTATTTTCATTCTAATTTTTATCCATGATAGAACAGAGGCAGTGCCCTCCGGGCAAGTTTAGATTTCTTCAAAACTATTTGACCAATATTATTGTTGGTCCATCAGTGAGAAAAGGCGGGGGTGAGTAAGGTCGCCAGAGCTCGTGAGGATACGCGGTGTTGAGAGTGAGTGACCTGCATTATGTCTCTAGCTGTCAACACACCGAATCCTCAAGTTAAATAAATAAATAAGTTAATAAAGCGCTTGTGATTCTTCTGGAGTCGCATGCGTCCGTAGGCGACGGTGTCTGCTTACCATCAGGCAGGCCGTAAGTTTGTATGCCAGTTTTGCCACCGTCGTTGTATAAAAAAAGGCGAGTATACTGTGGTTTTATAACAAATTACGATGTAAATGTTAACAGTATTCTATTCCTTGCATCGCGTTACCTCTTCTTTTTCTTGGCTCGATATAAATCAACCTTCACTAAATGCGTTTTTTGTACACTATTTTTTCGTTGTGCATATCTTTAGATGTTAATTAACTAATATCGAAAGCGTACTTATCTGTACACTTTTATTTACATTCTAATATACTCTTTCCGAAACATATATTGCATAACGTCATCCATAACACAAATGTATGGGATTGTTATAAATTTAATATTTAAATAATGAAAAGAAATATCTTCCAGCTTGCCATTCGTGTCTCTCATGCACCAATTTACAGTGCCGTTCGACACATATACAATAAGATCTGCTGCCGGGAACCATTAAAATGTAATTATTTACATTTGACACAATGTCAACCGTGTAGCTCGATGTCGGATAGGTGACTGATTTGTGATCGGGCACTGAAACGTCACTGGAAACATAAGCTCCGCCTTTGGCACTAGATTTTGTGGCACCGGTTTTGAGCGACGATTATGCTTCCATACATATTATATTTCGATGGTTCTAGAAGGCTGCTAATGACTGCGTCAAAATTAACTTTTATTTTGGTTTTTTGTTGCGGCCAATTTGCATTAACACTTCAAGTTATAACAGAATCAAAGAATGATCTGCGATACTCGTGTCAAGTACTAGATGCTTGTTTTTAATTTACTTTTATCAATCTTAATCATTACATGGTCTAGACAAGTTAAGTCCCTTGTATAAAATGTCTAATGTCGTAAATATGTCTATGGCTATCTCTGTTCCACATTTCAATTTAGTGGCTTGAATATTTTATTGATTTGTTTGGGTTTTACACAATGGATAAAATTGAACAAAGTTTATTTTATGAAGGGTATGAAGGGGCTTGATATTTATGAAGAGTTAAAGAATATTTTGGATGAATGTGTTCTTTCTTACGCAACGGTAAAAAACTGGGTGCCTGAGTTTAAACGCGGCCGTACAAGTGTACAAGATGGAGCCCCGAACGTCTAAAAATCGTCACGACTCCAGAAATAATGTACAAAGTACATGATATGGCTTTAGCAGATCGACGATTGAAGCTATCTCAAATAGCTGACGCTACATACATCATATCTTAAGAGACGAATTAAATATGAAAAAGATATCCGCCCGTTTGGTACCTTGTTTGCTTACGCACGATCAAAAAATAATTCGGATGCATAACTCAAAGAAATGCTTGGATCGTTTTCAGAGAAATAAAACAGATTTTATACGTCTTTTGTAACAACAGATGAAACAATGGTTCACCATTGCACCCCAGAATCAAAAATTTAATTAAAACAGTTGACTGAATCTGGGTGTCCGGGTCTCCTATAAAAGCTATGGCTGTAAAGTCGGCTGGAAAAGTGATGGCTTCTGGGATGCAAATATAATTTTGTTTATATATTACCTTTCCTAAGGTCAAGAAGAATACTACGCTTATCTTGTAGATACGTTTTATCAATGTCTATTCAGTAAAAACGACCACGTTTAGCGAAAATAAAAACATCTTCCATCAAGACAACGCAAGGGTTCACACATGTGTTAAAGCTATGGCAAACATCAACGAATTGAACTATTTTTTGCTGCTCCATCCACCTTTTCCCTAAGCTAAAAACTTCTATGGGTGCACAAATGATGAAGCCATTGCCGCCGTAAGAGTATTTAGAAGTTTTTTTATGGAGGGCTTTACAGCTTTAAGTCTCTCACGCGCTGGCTTGTCATTAGCTGTCAAATTTACTATTGACCGCCACCGCAGGCCGCGCCAGTGTGATTCAGGCCTTAGAACGAAGATGGAACAAGTCCTTACAGCCACATGGAAACTATGTCAAAAATGAAAAAAATTAAAGGGTCAATAAAATTAATTTTATCACGCTAACCTAAGTATTTTTTATTAGGCTAGTTACTTATCATCCCGCCCTCGTAGGTATCAAATCGACACTTCTACCTAAAGGAGTTTATGAAACAAAATTATTATTTCATTTGTAAGTACCTAGACAAAGCCAACTTTGCGCTCATCACGTCAAATTCAAATCCATGGAACGCTATCGACTTGATTATATTAAAACAAGCGTTGTATTATTTATTATTTAGTAGATATTTGCATTCGACTACCTATCGTTACGTAAGTAAAACCCAAACTTGTACCAAGGTCAGGGCGCAAGTAACGTATACGGAGAGAATAAGAACCTATTAATGTTAGTACCTAATAGCCATTTAATCAATAAAGTTAACACACACAGAGACACAGACAAGGTGGAAACATTAAGTTAGGTACACTCAGGAATCTACCGAATCCAAGTGAAGGTTAATATTGTCTATCGAAATGTGATACCTAATTACAACTCAATAGCACAATACTCTAATTGTCTGTCCCCTTTTCTAAATGCTTGCGTTTTACACGCCATTGTGTTATTAATTAGTTAGAATTTATTTGAATATCAAATAGGACGATTCCACGAGTTTCGTACAGCTGCTGAGTTAGTTGCTCATAATCAGTGATCTCAACTTTTGTAGCATTTTCGGTGCAGCGTAGTGGTGTTGACTGAGTTGGTATGGAAAAATACAATCTAAACGGTGAATTAAGGTTAATATTAACGTTATTATTAACGCTAATGAATCAATTCATAAGAATTCAAATCATTTAGGATCCCAATCCCGTTAACACCACTACGCTGCACCGAAAATGCTACAAAAGTGACGATCACTGCTCATAATACTGACAGAATCGTATACATAGATTTATTAGTAATCTATGATTGATCATTTGGTTGTTGAATAAAAAAATACTTAAACTTATCAAGGTTTAGGCACAGGTTTAGGGCTTTAGTCGACAGTCCCAGTAGAAATCGACACTAAACTCTGTCATTCTCTGTTATAACATAACTAAATAATTAAATTAAATACCTTAAGCACGCCAGTTTCACATATTTCTCTACTATTTTCTCATTTAATGTAAAATATAGCTGGCCTCCCATTAAAGATAATGTAGGTATTTTATCGTAATCCGATATAATAGGTCCAAACTACTAAATTAGATTTGTTGCTTCGACTCTTCAGATTAAGATTATGATGTTAACTGTATCCCTATATAATGTACCGAATGATAAAAGAACATTTCATTATTCGCACGTGTACTTTTTAATTAATTCGATTTAATTTTTAGTCTGAATAAGTAGGTATCTCGGCCCAATAGCATATAGCAATAAACTCTAAATATACCTACTATTAGCATTAATCACCACAAACTCTACAAAGGTTGATCGTTAAGGCAAATGTAGTCGTTACATACTAGCTACTAACTGTTTCTGCTAATTAGCTCGATTATACTGTTCTCGTCGCCCGCGTGTGAAAACATATAACATAAAACTAAAACATATAAAACTCGGCATGAAACTAAGTTCTTGTCCAAACGGATCATTATTCTAAAAACCGGCCAATTGTATGCCGGATCACGCACAAAAAAGGGTTTCGTACCGACACCTGCTAGTCCACATTTAAAACCACTAGGTATACAGTGCGTTGAATCGTAAAAGGTCGTATCTTCATAGAGAACTCAAGTCATTTACGCCCTTTTGTTTGGGCAAGGCAGTTTTTCAGCGATAATTCATAAAACGTTAGATCTATTTTGTTCAAACTAAAAATCGTTCAAAGTATTTATTAATACACCATCATCAGATGTGGGACCTTCTGTACGCATCTGCCAGTTAAATATCGAAGGCATCAGCAAAGCTAAATCCGACTACCTGCACAAACAACTACGGGACCATCGTATGACGTAGTCAACATCCAGGAAACACATAGTAAAGACGAGCAAGACCTCCACGGAAGAGGACGCACACCGGGCTACACCCTCATCAAGGCGGTCCACCACCCTCGGTATGGAATAGCTACCTAAGCCAGAGATAACCTTCCTGGGGCGACTCTAGTATCTGACAGCAATCAGGACAACATTTTCACTATCACTGTCCAAATAAATGACCTGAAGATTGTGAAAGTCTATAAACCCCCTAAGGTAGGATGGACGCCTGGTTTTCTCCCCTCTTACAAGCATCCATGCATTTACTCCGGGGACTTTAACAGCCACCACACGAAATGGAAGTACAGCAAGAGCGATGCGAACGGGGAAGCACTCGTCCAATGGGCAGAAGGCAGTTTGACGCAAAGGACCTGGGCACTTTCCACTCAGCACAATGGCGCAAGGACTATCCAGACCTGGCTTTTGTCACAAAAGACTGTCTTGATCAACCTCTTCCAGCAATGCGAACGATTCTACCTTCCTTCCCAAATAGTCAACACAGGCCTATACACATCGAAGTTGGTTTAAAGATACCTCTAGTGAACTCCATGCCGTTGCCGAGGTGGAATTTCAACAGAGCAGACTGGAACAGTTTTAAAATCCAACTTGATACGGAACTTATGGCTGCAGACTGCAGCCCAGATCCTCAAAACTACAAAGCCTTTTGCGATGTCGTTATTACGAGTAGAATAGCTAAAAGAAATATTCCCCGAGGATACAGAAAGGAGAACATTCCGGGTTGGAATTCCGAAAGTGAACACCTGTACAAAAAATATCAATGTACAAGAGACCACGAGGTCAGAAAAAAAACTCCTGCAGTCACTGGATCAAAACAGAAGGCAAAAGTGGGAAAATATGGTAGGCAAAATGGGTTTCTAAAAGTCTAGCAGAAAGGCATGGCAAACCCTCCTTAAACTAACGGGCAAATAATCGTCATCAAGAATCCAATCACAGTTGCATCCCGATGCCATAGCAAACCGTATGGTAGAAATAACACGTGTGAAGAGTGACAAGATGATGACAAAGGCAGTCAGACAAAAACTAACACAACTGAGACGCACAAGGCCAAAGAACAACGGACTCTCTAGGTCTTTCGCGATTGGTGAAGTAGTGACTGCAATAGGGCAATTGAAAGCCGGCAAAGCGGCTGGACCAGATAAAATATATAATGGTTTTATCCATAACATGGGTCCAGCTTGTGTTAGATGGCTCGCTGCCCTGTTCTCAGATATTCTTAAAAAGAACCACATACCCAAAGAGGTCAAAAATTCCACAGTCATAGCTCTACAAAAAATCCACAGTCATAGCTCTACTAAAACCCGGGAAGACAGAACATACCCCAGAAAATTTCACACCCATATCCCTTTTTAGCTGTACCTATAAGTTGCTTGAACGACTGATTCTTACAAGAATTGCGCCCTTCATAGAAACCGTTATCCCACCTGAGCAAGCTGGATTTAGATGCGGGCGCAGCTGCATTGACCAAGTCCTGGCCCTCACAACCCACATTGAGGCCGGTTTCCAGAAAAAGCTGAAGTGCACCGCCATCTTCATAGACCTAACAGCTGCATACGATACTGTTTGGAACGGGATGTTATATAAAATCCGTTCAACAATCCCTAGTCAAGGCTGGCTCCCTCAGGGTTCCATCCTGGCTCCTATGTTTTTCAATTTATACTCGTATATTCACGATCTGCCACAAACTACAGCTAAAAAGTTTATTTATGCGGACGATATTGCCCTGGTAGCCCAAAGCGGTGCTTTTGAAGAGGCCGAAAAAAACACTCACCGCGGATATGAAGACCTTGTAGAGCTTTTTCCGAAAGTGGAGACTCATACCCAGCATTAACAAAACCGAAGTTGCTTGCTTTCATCTTAGTAACTACCTTGCTCACTATCGTCCAATAGTCACACTCTCAGAACAGAAGCTCCCATACAATCCCTTTCCAAAATATCTTGGTGTCACCTTAGACCGAACGTTAAACTACGGAGAGCACCTAAACAAACTGTCACTTAAGATCTCTACCAGAAACAACATCCTTAACAAGTTGTGCGGTACCTCATGGGGAGCATCTGCGGACTGCCTTCGTGCCACGGCCCTAGGACTTGTCTACTCCGCCGCGGAATACTGCGCACCAATCTGGCTCCATAGCTCTCACGTGCAAAAGGTGGACTGCAAGCTTAATGCCACCATGAGTTGCATCACTGGGACAGTAAAATCTACTCCACGCCACTGGCTCCCTGTGCTCAGCCAAACCCTGAGGAGACAAAATGCACTCCTGAGAGAAACAGAGAAGATCAGGTCATGTCCCTCACTCTTAATGTACCGAGAGTTCACCAACCCACCTACGACGAGACTCAAGACTCAAGTCTCGGCGCCCGGCATACGCAGCGGCAGCGACTCTTAGTCAAAACACATTCGACATACAGCAGCTCTGAAAACAAGATTGGAAGAGGCTAGCTGTCGGAACTCCTGCCGGAAATCTCGACCCTATAATCAAATATAGTCGTTTAAACCGACTAAGAACTGGGCATGGGCGGTGCAACTATTTCCGGCATAAGTGGGGATGGAGTGATTCCGCGCTTTGCGACTGTGGCACTGAAGACCACACCATGGGATACATTATACAAAGGTGCCCAATTCGCGCCAACACAGGAAACCCGGAGGATCTTATGGACCTGACGTCCGATGCCGTGCAATGGCTGCAAAACCTGAATGTTGCCTTATAAATCTTAATGATATATTTATTTTCCCTATTGTAGCCATACGATTAAATTAATAAATACACCATCTTGTTTTTGCAGAATTTTAATCTGTATAATTTGGAAATTAGAACGGTTAACGGTTGACCTAAATGGAAAAGTTTAACTAAATGGTTGAACCTACCTAAACATAAACAGTGGGTTTTAGAACGCTCTATTTCATATTTAGAACCCTTAAAAGTGAACAATAGAGTTTTGGATTAACGTATATTTCGATTCTTTCCCGAATGAGTGGTTAAAATATCACAGTTTAGAGCATTTTTGACAGTTTTTCCTGTTCTAAAAAATATTCAAACAATGTGATCGTTATAGAATGAAATAGCTAAGTTACATACTTCTTTTTTCAAATGTTTCATCGCTGAGCTTCAGTCTTGGATCTTTAATAATCAACTTATAACTACAAAACCGCACTGAGGATTCGCCTATGCATCGACCGTCTTTCAATAGTTTTACCCACTGAACATTCGATTTCGTTAATGATGTAGTACAAGGTAACACTGGTTTAAATAAAAAACAAAATAATATTTTAATGTTCGTAAATACACATATATATATAGGTACCTACTTAATTAGGGTTCCGCGATAAAAATGTAAAAAAAAAACCGGCCAAGAGCATGTCGGGCCATCCTAAGTGTAGGGTTCCGTAGTTGCCCAATGAACTTGTGGTGACCATCGCACCACTACATAAATATCCAGCTGCCCTTCCTGTGACCAGCACTGCCTCCGCGCTCCAAAGCGGGCCGCGTTTGTATGCGGCCCTGGCGCTGCGATACGGAGGACAATGGGTGACGTCACGCGCTCATTAGCGCAGTGGCCACTGGGAGCGCACTTCAACGCCGGCGCTCGCGCAGACCGCCTAAGAGACTCGCACCGAACGCACGTCGCCTTGTTCCGCGATTAGCTTACGCGCGATCTCCTTTCGATTTTATATAGCTGCATTCTATCCGTTTAAAATCTAGTTCTTTCGACGCACGCTATCTATCATTGTGTATACGAAGTTATAACGATTATAATTACTTATATGGAAGTCTCCGCTTATTAATTATCGCACCGTAGTTAGGACTCCCATATCTGGTGACCCGTGACGTGCATTTTTTTTTTCGGAAGATTCTGAAGCTATGTCGGATACTGAGCAGCCAAAGGAAGAGGCGGGCGGTTCCAAGGGCCCGGTGAACAACGTGTCGTCGGCTGGTGGTGCGGTAGATCGGGTTGCCGTGCGCTTACCTCCCTTTTGGCCAGACGATCCAGAAATTTGGTTCGCCCAAGTGGAGGCGCAATTTGAGGTTTCCGGAACGAAGACCGATGCCACAAAGTTCTACACGGTAATACAGCAGCTGGACCAGAATATTGCCAGAGAGGTACGTGACGTCATCACAAATCCACCTTCGCAAGGCAGGTATGACAAGCTAAAATTTGAATTAGTGCGACGGTTGTCGATGTCACGCGACGAACGCCTGCGAAAGCTTCTAATAAAAGAGGAATTAGGCGATCTAAAGCCGTCCCAATTTCTTCGCAAATTGCAATCGCTAGCAGGGTCATCGGTAACTGACGAATTTTTAAGATCGCTTTGGTCAAGCCGCTTACCTGTCAATGTGCAGCAAATAATCGCTTCGCAGAATGTTAACCTCACAGATTTAGCCGATTTAGCTGATAAAATAATGGATATTTCACCGCACAATTCGCTTCAAGTAGCTAGTACGAGCCAGATTGCTACCAGCGCGCCGGCGGGTCCGTTATCTTTTGAGGGTATGCTTGCAAAAATGGAAGAACTAATTTCAAGCCGTATTAAATCTGAAATTAGCCAACAGATTGCCCAGCTGAACATTCGAGAAGGCCGGAGCCACTCACCGCATGCCGGTAGGCGAGGTAGGCGTTATTCCCGTTCGAAAAGCAGGGGTCGTCAACGTTCGCAGAGCCGTACACCAGGTATTTGTTGGTATCATAATTTATTTGGTGATAAGGCTGAGAAATGCACTGTCCCGTGCAATTATAAATCGGGAAACTTCAACGACAGTCAGTAGAAGCGGCAAGTGACTGTCTCAATTCTACCAGCCGCTTATTTGTCACAGACAAGAATACAAAGATGCAATTCTTAATAGATACGGGCTCGGATTTATGCGTGCTGCCCCGGAGGTTTGCTCGAGACCACAAGAAGCCGATGGATTATAGCCTGACTGCTGCTAATGGTTCCGTAATCCGAACGTATGGCACAATTAAGCTACACCTTCAACTAGGTCTGCGACGCGACTTCGCCTGGAATTTTGTAGTGGCTGATGTAGATAAGCCTATCATAGGCGCCGATTTTATTTCTTTTTACGGGTTGCTTGTTGATTGCAGAAACAGACGATTACTGGACAGCATTACCTCACTGTCAACTGCTGGAGTAGTCAAGACCTGCCAGCCGCCGAGTATCAAAGCCATTTCTGGTAACACAGAGTACCACAAGCTCCTGGCGCGGTATCCCGATCTAACCAAGCCCTCCGGCATCATGAGAGAGGTAAAGCATACAACTGTCCATTATATTAGAACAACACCTGGACCGCCTGTATTCTGCCGACCTCGTCGTTTAGCCCCCGATCGCCTAAAGGTAGCCAAGCAGCAATTTGACGAGATGCTACGGGATGGAACTGCACGACGCTCAGACTCCCCTTGGGCTTCTGCCCTACACCTGGCACCCAAGAAAGGAGACGCCTGGAGGCCCTGCGGTGACTATCGAGCACTAAATGCTCGCACAATACCTGACAGGTACCCGATCAGGCACATAGAAGACTTCTCGCTTCGGCTAGCTGGTTGTAAGATATTTTCAAAATTAGACTTGGTGAAGGCCTACAATCAGATCCCGGTGTATCCTGCTGATATTCCCAAATCTGCCATTACGACACCATTCGGCTTATTTGAATTCCCGTACATGTCGTTTGGCTTACGGAACGCTGCCCAATCATTCCAGCGCTTCATGGACGAAGTTTTACGAGGCCTGGACTTCTGTTTCTCGTATATAGACGACATTTTAATATTTTCCCAGGACCGACAACAACATCAACAGCACTTGGAGCAACTCTTCCAGCGTTTAAGCGAGTATGGCATCCTGTTAAACGAGGCAAAATGCAGTTTCGGAGTAAGTGAAGTCACTTTTCTAGGGTATAGCATATCGGCAGAGGGTACCCGTCCGCTGGAATCAAAGGTCGTGGCCATACAGCAGTTCTCACCACCTGAAACAGCAAGAGGGTTAAGAAGGTTCCTTGGAATGCTTAACTTTTATAGGCGTTTCCTACCCAACGCCGCAGAGGAGCAAGCAGCACTTCATGACATGTTGGCCGGTTCACACGTCAAGGATTCCAAAATCTTGACCTGGACCCCGCGGCTGCGGGACGCCTTTGAAAGATGTAAGTCCAGTCTGTCTAAAGCAGCTTTACTCTCTCATCCTGTCCAGGACGCCCCGCTAGCCCTTGTAACTGATGCTTCCGGTACAGCCTTGGGTGCGGTCTTAGAGCAACTGGTAGACGGACAGGCACAACCTCTGGCGTTCTTTTCAAAGAAGTTGAACAACGCACAGAAGCAGTACAGTGCCTACGACCGTGAGCTGCTGGCCATTTATGAGAGCGTGAAACACTTCCGTCACATGATCGAAGGACGTCATTTTGTCATTTATACGGACCATAAACCGATCACGTATGCATTCCAGCAGAAGGATCGTACCTGTTCCCCACGTCAATTCAACTACCTAGACCTAATCTCCCAGTTCACGACAGACATTCGGCATGTGTCTGGTAAGGATAACCTGACTGCCGATGCCCTTTCCAGAATCGAAGCCATTTCAACTCCTGTGGACTTCGAGAAGCTGGCTCACCTGCAACGGGTCGATGATGAATTGAAGAACCTGATGTCCACCAGCGGTTCGTCATTACAGCTGAAAAGTATACCGGTACCAGGTATGAACTTTGATTTAGTTTGCGACATCTCTCAGTCAAAGCCACGCCCATTCATCACGAAGGAACTACGTCAGCAAGTGTTCCTGTCTGTTCATGGATTAAGTCATCCAGGGGCAAAGAGCACGATCAAACTGGTAACGGACAGATTTATCTGGCCTTCTGTGCGCAAGGATTGTCGCACATGGGTCCAGAACTGCGAGTCCTGCCAACGCGCTAAAGTCCAGAGACACACTTCCGCACCATTGGGAGACTTCAAGCTAACAGGAACCAGGTTTTCTCATGTGCACATAGACCTTATCGGACCTCTGCCATTTTCGTGCGATTACAAATACTGTTTAACTGCCATAGACAGATTCACGCGCTGGCCAGAAGTTGTACCGCTGCAAAACATCAGCGCTGAGACGGTATCAAAGGCATTCTGTAACGCATGGATTTCAAGGTTTGGTTGTCCACAGGTCCTGACCACTGACCAAGGCCGGCAATTTGAGTCACGATTGTTCAAGGAGCTGGCCAAGCTGTGTGGTACCCAACTGCGACGCACCGTAGTTAGGACTCCCATATCTGGTGACGCTTATTAATTATCGCACCGTAGTTAGGACTCCCATAAACTTAATAAATAAAAATGAATAACAAGCAAAATGGAATACATTCGCAGCGTTTCATACGTCTTTTACTAAGAAGGGAAGACTTTCTACGATAACTCAGAAACAGCTTAACTGATCATGTCCGGTATAATTTTTGTTGGAAGTCTTTATTAAGCTTCACTTTCAAGAGTTTTATTTTATTTTTGGACCCATAGTTAAAAAGGGGCGCACTGTTTTTTCTTTCGGAGTGATTAATTCCGAATATATTAGCGTCACAAATTTTTTTGATGAAGACCTCTTTCATTTTGAAAGACTTATCCAACAACACCTCACACCAGAGGGCTGAAGCAAAATCATCCCCACTTTACGTATAGGGGAGCGAGGTACCCTTAAATTTTGTTTTCTAGCACTAACAATTACACGTACATATAGAGCAAATGGTGCATTTATATGCACGCTGAAGTGGCAATGTGCAGGTCACATATGTCGCAGAACCGATGGCCGTTGGGGCAGACTGGTTCTTGAGTGGAAACCGCGTGTCGGCAAACGTAGTGTAGGACACCCTGTAGCTAGGTGGGGTGACGACATCCGTAAGGCAGGAGGCAGGGATTGGAGGAGAAGAGCTGAAGACCAAGCTCGGTGGCGTGCCATGGGAGAGGCCTATGTCCAGCAGTGGACTGACACAGGCTGATGATGATTATGATGATGATAGAGCAAAGCCTCGGACAGACAGACAAGTCATGGTGAAACTTTAAGGGTTCTTAGTTGACTATGGAACCCTAAAAATAACGATATTTTTGTTATTGGCCGAGCGAGCGAAGCGCCTCCGTTTCAGCTTTCGACAAAAATTATTTCGTATGCCTGTCTGTCTGTCCGTCCGGGTGTTCTCCTCTACAGGCCGCATTTCTCAAGCGATTCTCGTAAAGTTTTGTGAGCAGGTTCGATAATCATATAGAATTTTTTGTCCAGTCAGCTTTTGGAAATTTTGAAGTTTGAAAAAAAATTGTTACGAGGACTACAGAGCACAGAGCCACTAGTCTCAAAAATAAAATGTACGAACCTAATTTTTCGGAAATATCGTATTTGAAGAACAGCAGGGTGATTTAATCACCCTACCACCATACATATGGAACTTAATTCTAGTTAATTTCTATGCGTGTTTTCTCATTTGATTCATAGATATATCTTGAAACGTAGGCAACGTGTGAACAATTAAACATAACATATTGTTTGGATAGTTGTTTATCAACCAAGTTATACCCTCTCAGGTCAGTTAAAATTCAAGGTTAACGATTATTTACCTAGGTATTTATCAGTCATTTTATAGATGGTGTGACATTGAAAATAAATAAATACCTTACGTATATAACTTTCCACTAAAATCGAGATGTTACATTGTATGAAATGATGCACATGAGAGATTCGATAATTTTAATACCTACTTAACTTTACAACATAACACCTCCAATTAACAACTTTTCGTTTTACTAGTTCCTTATTTTTTAGGTATCTTTTTATCTTTAAGTACTCGAATTAACGATTGTAAGAGACGTGGCGCGGGAGGGACCGGCCCAGAGAGAGAGAGAAGTACCTACTCGAAAAGTTAGGGTAGATAAATATCGTATTTTTTTAGTGAAAACTTAATATTTCGGTCATGTCTAACAAGTTAAAAGTATTAACAAGATTAGCACTATGTTTTCTACTTAAAGTATAACTTCTTACATTTGAACAATCGAATCATTTACACAAAGCATATAATATAACTTAGGATAAAATTAAGCTCACAATTCGACTTTGCTAGTTTTTAGTTACCAGCAAGCCAATTGTTTGGAAGAGTACGATATGACCATACAATATAAATACAGTAAAATGAGTTAACATAAAGTAGATAAGTTGATTATCCATTGTATGTGAAAACAAGCCAAGTCAAATATTGAACTTAATTTTATCCTACGTAAAAGTTATCTGCTTTCCACTCCCTGGAGGAATACCCTTTCAACCAAAAAAAAAAACGTTTTCCAAATCGGTTACTGAATGACTGAGATCTGAGGAAACAAGTATAAATAATAATCAAAGTAAAAAAACTTAAAAAAACACCATTTATTAAAAACACAGGTTTTTAATTTGTTAGCTAAATTACACTTTTTAACCGATTTCAAAAGAAGGTTATCAATCCGGTTGTATGTTTTTTTTTTTTAATGTTTGTTACTCTATAACTCCGTCATTTCTTAACCTATTTGGAAAATTCTTTTTTTGATTGTAAGTATATATATCCAAATTGGTCCCGTTTTTGTCAAAACGCAGTTCTGATGATGGGATCCATGAGAAATTGAGGGAACTCCTCAAATCTTAAAGGCAAACATATAGTGATTTTTGTGTTTTTATCAACAAATCGAGCATTTTCATCCAAAAATGTGACATTTGATGAAGTGGAACTGCTGATGATGATCAGAACAGAACTCTTCAACGACGAAAAGTTCACGTTTGGCGATTTTTCCTTCTAGCTATGTTTGTTAAGCAAGTTCTATTTTCACGATTGATTTTTGTCATACTCGAGTTCTGATGATGGGATCCATTAGGAATCGAGGGAACTCCTCAAATGTGAAAGGCACACAAATAGTAATTTTAGTATTTTCATGAACTAATCAAGCATTTTCATTCATAAAAGTGACATTTGATGAAGTGGAACTGCTGATGATGATCAGAACGGAACTCTTCAACGACGCGTAGTTCAAGTTTGGCGATTTGTTCTCTTCGTTTTGTTTGTCAAGCAAGCAAGGTTTTTCCATGATTCCATGAGGAATTGAGGGTACTTAGTCTTCTACCATTATAAACATACTTATAGCCATTTTTATTTTATTGTATGGAATCTAAGAGTGCACCATCTAAGTATAATAATCTTTCACCGGCCTCCCCCATAAAAGTCGGTTTTTTTTTCTTAAAAATTATCTATAGGTCATCTGGACGTGGGTTAGGTTTTTGATTGTTTATAGTCAGTAATAATAACAATCGTATGGCATTTATTTTCGAACCGTGAGATGATCGAGAAGACAAGTACGGGTCACGTGGGGGGTGACGGAGGGTATTCCCTACGAACGAGGTGCAACTTCAACCCCCCTTGTCAAATGAGTGGGCGCCTTGACTGTTCAAGTTCTCAAGCCGCCCAAAGGCCTCTAACTAGACAGCAGCCGGGATCAACGGCTTAACGTGACTTCCAAAGCACGGGAGCACTCAGTGAGTCAGTCAGTGGTAAAAATGCCGATGTATCCCATCAAAAACATAAATGTGAAAATGGGAGCCAAGTTCAATATTAAGAATATGCGGTACTTGCCGTACTTGGTTGTCGTCTTCACCGACAAAAGAATTGAGATCTAAATGGGTGCCAAGTTCCGCAGATTCTCTGAAGTGGTGCCAAGTGCGAGGCGTCGTTGTCGTCTTCACCGACAAAAGAATTGAGATCTAAGTGGGTGCCAAATTCCGTCGATTATCTGAAAAGGTGCCAAGTCTGGCATTAGGTTGTTTACAGTAAAACTAATTTATTGCGGCTTAATGCATTTTGAGCTTTAACTTGGCATTTTTGTTAAATATCTAACAGCTTTTATGGTATTATAACATACTGCATAGAAAACTGCCAAGTTAGGACCCTCTAGTCCTGCGAGAGTAGGTATTTAGCGCTGTCCTGGCGGTGCGTGAGCAAGCCCACGCGGACGAAGCGACTGTGAACTCTGATGACCCCGCTAGCTTCATACTGGTCACAGTATAGAGATATAACTGTATTTTGACTTAAGAAATGCATTAATTATGATTAAACTTTAGTATGTAATTGATATCATTTTTTAATAAATAGGTAGTAAATAAATAATTGAAAGTCGAACTTACGGTAGGATCCATTATAATGAAAAAAAAAACAGAATTCATAGTACAACCCTGAAATTCGTTATTTAATCTATGAAACCTAAGAACCTAAGAAATATGTCTTATACCTCTCTACTCGATTTATTTAATTGGTTATGCAATTTTTTTATCTATTTGTGTTATATTTATACACGGTGTTATATTTATTTGTCGTGTGCGTGTCATCGTCATCATCATCATATCAGCTGATGGACGTCCACTGCTGGACATAGGCCTCACCTAAAGAGTGCCACATAAAATACAGACAGAATATTTTTTGGTGGTTTAATTTATTCGTCAAAAGTTATTAGCTCTCAAAGCATTAAAAAAATTGCGAAGTTTTTACTATTTATGCGAAAGCTTACCGTATTTTTTAAAAATAAATACCAGAAATGATTTTTACACAAAGATGATAAAAGAATCAATATGGTATATGAAATGATACCAAACTTGCCACGGTAGCTACCTGGAAATGGGTAGATCTTTTAAAAGAAGATTAGCTAGAAAGATAGATAGTGTATACATTTTAAAAGGGTCGGCAACGCGCATGTGACACCTCTGGAGTTGCAGGCGTCCATAGGCTGCGGTGACCGCTTACTATCGGGCGGGCCATACGATTGTTTGCCGCTGACGTGGTATTAAAAAAAAGACGGCCGGAATTAAAGTGTTGAACCTCATAGCTTAAAAAAAATATTCAAGTGCAAAGCAGTAGATCTCTTACTATATCTACAATTTCCGGTATTAAACATTTCATTTATAATTTTACCAACTTTGGTTCCATTTCTGGAGGGGTTCAGTTCAGTTGTTATACTGTCATTTTTATACTGTGGCACTATGACCATAATTTATTTGTTAATAATTACGAATTTTATCTTTCGGGTTTTTATTGCCCTTCTTAAATAATTTGCAACAATTATATAAATTCGTCAAAAACTGCTTGTTTGGTGCACGAAACTGTCGCGGATAAAACTGACACAGGTCCGTTGTCTGTAAGCGCCAGCGCGCGACTGATCGGGCCTGCCGAGCCTCCGCGCTCGCGCATTTTGTAGGTATTTAAACATATTAATTAATACAATCATTTTATATTTTTAAATTCTGCAAAAATGTCTAGAAATACTTAATGGCTTTAGTTTAGTTCAAAAACTTTATTTAAAACATCAATAGTTTAGTCGTCAGATTGTAAATGCTTTACAAAAAGGAGTAACTTTGGGGTCTCTTTCTATCGAGCGAAGTTCATTAGATCGTGTATCTGAGTGTAACTTTGACTAGACTAGATCCTTAAGTAAAAGATATAATTTTTTCAAATGATTAAAACCCTTTTTCTACGTTTCAGATTGTTTTTAAAAAACTCGAAAACGCTAACTCGCTTGACGACCTCCCCTTAAGGCTCAAAATGCATTAAGCCGCAGTAAATTATTTTTACTGTAAACAATGTAGTGCCGGACTTGGCACCACTTCAGAGAATCTAGGGAACTTGGCACCCATTTACGAGTAGATCTCAATTCTTTTGTCGGTGAAGACGACAACCAAGCATCGCATATTCGTAATATTGAACTTAGCTCCCATTTTCACATTTATGTTTTTGATGGGGTATCATCATCATCAATCTTTGCCAAATGGTGCTTTTAAAGAGCGAATGCACGAGTTACTTTGCTAAATACCCAAATCGCTGTAGGTGCACCTTAAATATTTGAAGAGTTCCCTCGATTTCTCCAGGGCCATACGATCAGATTCTTACCTGATAACTATGGGACTACCCCTGACGTATACAGTTTCAAACAAAAAAAGTTTTTTTCTAATCAGTTAATAAATGACGGAGTTCTGAGGTAACTAGCATAAATAATAATAATATTAAAACTAATAAAAAAACACTGTTTTCTGATTTTTTCTGGTGTACACACACAAGTACCAAGCTGCATGCCAAATTTCAGTTTTCTAGGTCACCTGCAAGTGGGTTGCAGGGGGAGAGGCGTGTTGGTATTTCGGTGCGCCACTCTCCCTAACCCCTGCGAACTTGGCGGGGCCGTTCCGCGGAAACGGTGTTGGTGGGGCCGCAGAGGAAGAGAAATGCTTTCCCTATCCTCTGCGGCCGAGGTGTGGTTCGTGGCGGAACCACCGACCTGTTCCGGGCAACCGCGATGGAGCCGCTTGGGAGCAGCTGCCGGCGGGGTCGCGGATGAGTGCGCAAGCGTTCCCGTGACCTCGCCACAAGGCGACGAGGCGGCAGATGGAGGGTTTTAAGTGGGTATACCGTGGGTCTCATCAGCCTATACGGGAGTCCCACATAACCACTCGGGTCACCCCCTGCACCCGGGTGGTATGCGTAAAGCATTTTCCTCTTCTAAAAAAAAAAAAGTTTTTTAATTACTAGTCAGGCAGTCAGTGGTAAAAATTTAATATCTCAATAACTGTTAAACCTATATTTATGAAATTTGGGGTTCTAGTTGATCTAAAGGGTTTATAAACATATGCCATATTTCATGTTAAACAGATTTGAAGTTATTAAGGGGGCAAAAGTGGCTCCAAATGGTTCGTGTAATATAACAACCTAGGAACAGTCGAACAGATCCGACATCTATACTAATATTATAAAGCTGAAGAGTTTGTTTGTTTGTTTGAATAATCTCAGGAACTACTGGTTCGAATTGAAAAATTATTAGTAAAATAAAGGCATATATCTATGTAAATGAATCAGAAAAAACGTGGCTCCGGGGCATTTAATCGCATGTTGAAATATCCATAGAATAGTACATTACTATAGAGGCCGGGAAACGAAGGGTTTCTCGCCGAGATTTGTATAGTGCTTTTCTCAAACATATGCAATGAAATAAAAATATGTACACAACTCAAAAAACTAACAGACGCCATGTTTGACATTAAAATTAAAAAAAAAACTTTCCGGCCTAGGCCTTCAATTTTGCATGAAATTTCTTTACGATTCTCCCGAGTTGTTCCGCCTGCAACGTGATACTCTGAAGCCTGTCATAACGCACGTAATGACGAAATTTCATTGCATGTTTGAGAAATACTTATTTACCTGTCATGCCAAACTATTTGACACGTTAACACTATGTCATGTGATAATAGTGTTAAACTGCTACGGCAGGTTATACATTAAATAGGAAAATAAACTTTAACTGCACGATTTTAAAGAACAAATGAATATAAGACTGAGAGTAGGTAACAAATTCATAAAGGAAGACCAATAATAAATATATAAAACATATTTATACATATACAGTGTTTTACCGGCATGCGGGCTTTTCTTTAAGTAGAGTATGGAAACGTAGTTCTTTGAACTAACCATGAGCTTAGTTTTATTAAAAAATTAAAATTTCGACTTTATTTATTTTCAAACAAAATTTATCTTGCCAGCAATGTAAATTGACAAGACAGTACAAATATGACAACTCATAATGTTTCGTTATACTACGACGTCATCTTAAACAGTGCACCTAGTAACTTTGAAGGTACAGATAATTGTACAGTTCATTCAAATTATTATGATTGGATAATTATACTTACATACAAACGAGTGCTAATGTAATATAGGTACTATTATCCGTTTAGAAAATAGCCAGCGTGCCAGCAACGCACTATATACAGTTTAATTATACTTCTGAAATCATTGTGCAACTGTTGAGGTGACCTGACATTGATCTAAATCATTACCAATAAGAAAAAATCACAAAGAAGGCATTAGTGAATCAATTACCTGCGATGATCCATTTTTAAATTGAGTTCAACCCATCAGTAATATTGGTATGATTTCGACTGAAGTCACTGGGTATATATTTTAGTGAGTAGGTACACATATTTGTTGCGTCATATTACAATAGGCAAGTAGGGTCGCTAGGTCAGTAAGCGACCAGCTAATTTAGTGTCGGTTTGCGATCACTTGGATAATAATTGAAGATGATGAATTAACAGAAACTGAAAGGACACATTCGAATTTGATTTCCTAGTGACATTTGAAAAAAAAGGAATCGCCTTGCGTTATCTTATGATTTTCTAAACTTCATACTAATTTATGCGTTCAAGGTTTTTTTTGTTGGTAATAAGAAGCAAGTGATGATTGGTGTGTGTGTAGCTTTGAGAATATTAGTCCTAGGATTACCGTACTTGTGCAGAAGCTTTCAGCTAAAAAATCACACTGATTAAAACCAAATCAGGTTAAAAAAAAGATTTCCATTAAATTAATATTGTTACTCGTAATTCAAGATAGAATAAGTTATTTTATTAACTAAAGTTTGTTTTTGTATTAATGCTGTTTATTTTACTTTTACGCCATGGCTCCTGCTAACAACGAAGAAATCAAAGTGGTCCCTGGCCCGGATGGGAACCACTTTGTTATCTGGGATAACGACCTTACTGTATTTTAACACTACGGCACAAGAAAAATATTCGGAAAGTAAATATACGCAATATATATATAAAATTGTGACCACACAAAAATCTGTCAATGGAAAATATAGATAATGAAACATCGGACAAATGTGAAAAGGCGTTTCGTTTTCGGCATTTCAATAATCGTTATATAAAATGTCTTAAGACGAGGCAACCTAAAATAATTCCCACGCTTGCTCCGCCCATCACCCGCGCCAACCCGCCACCCGCTAGATACACTCGTTCGCCATGCTCGTGCGGCGCGTGTAGTTTTCAAAACAAATAGTGGAGCAAGAACATAGAATGAACAGAGATTTTTTTTATTGATATACGTTAACTATTTTTTTTGATGGTGCCATTTGAACCAGTTTTTGATGACAATCAAATGTCATTATTGTAGTTGGTCAACAAACAAAGGACAAACCTAGCTCAATGCTAGTGGCCTCCGAAAAGGCTCCTACAATATGACGTCACGTACCACTTATCAAACCAACAGTTGCCAAGTTTACGCTCAAAATGCATTAAGCCGCAATAAATTAGTTTTACAGTAAACAATCTAGTGCCAGACTTGGCACCTTTTTAGATAATCTATGAAACTTGGCACCCATTTAGATCTCAATTCTTTTGTCGGTGAAGACGACAACCATGCGTCGCATATTTTTAATATTGAACTTGGCTCTCATTTTCACATTTATCTTTTTGATGGGATATTTTGTCAAACTTCACCAAATGGTACTTTTCACGAGCGAATGCTCTAGTCACGATCTAGACACGCGGCAGCGTGTCCAGCCAAGTTCACCCTAGGAACTGGCGGACAGCAGCCGTGTGTTATATTACACGAACCGTTTGGAGCCACTTTTGAACCCCCAATAACTCCAAATCTATGTAACATAAAAAAAAATTTGGTACATGTATTAAGACCCTTTAGAACAACAAGAAACCCAAATTTCATAAATATAGGTTTAATAGTTATTGAGATATTAAATTCCAAAAAACGGCATTTTTATCACTGACTGACTGACTAGTAATCAAAAACCTAACCCACTTCAAGGTGACCTAGAAAGCTAAAATTTGGCATGCAGCTTGATAATTGTGTGTGTACACCAGAAAAAAAACCGAAAATAGTGATTGTTTTATTAGTTTTTTTATTATTATTATTTATGCTAGTTACCTCAGAACTCCGTCATTCATTAACCGATTTGGAATATTCTTTTTTTGTTTGAAACGGTATAGTTCAGGGGTAGTCCCATAGATATCAAGTAAGATTCTGATCATAGGGTCCAGGAGAAATCGAGGGAACTCTTCAAATATTTGAGGTGCACCTATAGCAATTTGGGTATTTTGTAAAGTAACTCGTGCATTCGCTCTTAAAAAGCACCATTTGGCGAAGATTGACAAAAAGTAATGATATCCCATCAAAAACATAAATGTGAAAATGGGAGCCAAGTTCAATATTAAGAAAATGCGATGTTTGGTTGTCTTCTTCACCGACAAAAGATTTGAGATCTAAACAGGTGCCACTACATTGTTTACATTAATATTAATTTACTGCGGCTTAATGCATTTTGAGCCTTAACTTGGCAGTTTTCTATGCAGTATGTTATAATATCATAAAATCTGTAGGGTATTTAAAAAAACTGACTCAAATCTTACACTCTGACCTGATGAGAATGGGACCACCCCGAAAGTATACCAATTCAAACATAAAAAGAATTTTCCAAATCGGTTAATAAATGATGGAGTTCTGAGGTAACAACAATTACCTATATTTATGAAATTTGAGGTTCTAGTTGTTCTAAAGGATCTTAATACATGTACCAAATTTCATTCTTTAATGTTAAATAGACTTGGAGTTATTGAGGGATCAAATGTGGCTCCAAACGGTTCGTGTAAAATAACACACGGATGCTGTCCGTCAGTTCCCGGGGTGAACTTGGCTGGACACGCTGCTGCGTGTCTAGACACGGCTGCTGTCCGCCAGTTCCTGGGGTGAACTTGGCAGGACACGCTGCCGCGTATTGCTGTGTCTGTCGTGAAATTCTGCGTTAAGATACATAGTTGTGATTGATACAATTAATATTTAAGAAAAGGATTGTATTGGTACCTATGTATTGAACACATGAATGTATTTTAATAAGATGTCAAACATTCAGTTGAAAAAAAAGTATAAAGTATTTAATCATAATAAAGTTTTATAGAAATATATATTTATTGTAGTATACTACTCGCGTAAACTGAAATGTATTCACCTTTTTTGGAGGTTTGGCCGACGTTTCGAATGTATTACAACATCCGTGGTCACGAGCCGACAAAAAAAAAAGTCGAATGCATTTCAGTTGTACGCGATTAATTCGGTTCAGTAATAATGTGTAAAAATCGCCATATCTATTCATTACTATTATTTAGACACGTATATTGACATGATGCGTTTTCTTTAATATGCTTTTGATATGAGATTATGCTTTACATAATCTATATATATATATAAATAGCTTTTGACTACTGACCGACTTGTATCGACAGAATAGTTGTCCAAATTTAAAACTGTCAATGATGATGACTCCATTGGTTTTTTGCTCTGCTGTGCTCCGTCCGCTTTCATTTACGAAATCAGCGCAATTTTGGCACACATCCGTCGTCGGCAAAAGCCACAGGCGTCTGAAGGCGGAGTCTTGATGAGATAGCGTCAATTGCTTTCGCGCGTAAAAAAAGAGACAAAAAACAGTGATGGCGCTCATGAACACAAAGGCGTATGTGACATAACTCCCGAATTTATAATATAATTCATATAAAATAAACTACACAAGTAAATAAAATGATATATCCCAGTTTGCTAGATAAATAGTATTACCGTCGTTTCTGAAAATTTCAAAGGTTGGATACTTATAGTTCCGGAATAATTAGCAAAAGAATAAAAAAAATGGACCATAGTCTGGAACGAAAAACTATCGAGAAAATTTTCACTTTGCGTGTTGTTCGATCCCAGTTTGTTAGATTATATAATGAAAATTAACATACCAAAATTTCATATGCGTAGATTAACTGGTTTGCTTACAATATCGAAAAGAACACGACCAATAATTCGAATGCCTCGTCAAAAACAATGTACTTTTAATAATAAATTACGGCAGAAGCAACGTTTGCTCCACGCAGATCGCGATCGACAAGGAAGACTTTCCGAGCAGGTGAGGTGAAAATGAGGTAGTTTTTTATTCTATTTATTCCGATTTCATATAAAGTTCTTATACATGTATGTTAGTGTTTTGAAATTTGCTATTATGATATTGATTGCGCGTGTACTTTTGGTAGTAGAGAGGTATATGATACATAATTAATTAAGAGATTAAGTAGCTTTATCAGTTTTATCATGTTAAGACTAGCATAGCTTTACAATACATACTTATTTTACATTTAACAAAAAAGACTCATTCTACACAAAAACATGATTTTCGGGTTAATATTAGGGTAGTATTATTCTCCTCATCGAATATCTTTGTCCAATATACATTTGATCAAAGAAATTGAATCAAACTTGGAAGGGACCTCAAAGATTCTGATGACAGTTAAATCAATATGGCTAGGCATGAAAAAATAGAACTTGGACAAAGATATTGGATAAGTGGAATGGGCCTCCGTCAAAGAAATTTGATCAAAGATTGGACAGAGATATTGGATGAGTGGAATACCACCATTACTTATAAAAAATGACATAAATAGTAGTAAGGGCAGAAGGAGAGATTGACTAGCAGGAATTTTCGAGGTTTATTAGCTCTGGCAATGATCATGAAGTAAAACTGCGTGAAAAATCCTTCTATGCCACTGTCTGACTAGGTTTCCTATCAAGACTCCGCATCCCGAATAATAAAATTACGTAGGTCACTCGAAAAGTTTTGAGATGCTCGAATTTTAAAAATGGAACGCACCTATTATATGTTTTTAAAAAGCAAATTAAAACACAAAATAAAACACAAGTAACCAATTCGCTCGAATTTTAAAAAATAGGCATGTTCTAAAACGGTTCCCACGTTTGTTCTTTGAAACAATGGAGCTTAACCGCAAACATTTGCGTGCCATGATATTTTAAATTTGGTTTATCCGAACTATTATGTTTGCAACGGTTGCAGTCATCGTTAGGAGACTCTGCTCCATCTCGGGAAACTGTTTTTAGATGGTTCAATTAATTTAAAAGGGATAAAACCAACCTCGAAGATGACAACCGAAGTGGTCGCCCGCAAACAGCAGAAAACGTGTGGAAATTTTGGTGCTAGAAGACCCACGAATAACATACAAGGAGATAGAGAAGATCCTGGGCGTCAGTTCGGGTAGCGTTAATATTATTTAACATGAACATCTTGGAGTGAGGAAGCTCTGTTGTCGTTGGATTCCGCGTTTGCTCTCCGATACTGAGAAACAGGCTCGTGTGGATTGGTATAGTGACATGCGTCTACGATACGAGAACGGGACATCTAGACGTATATCGGAAATAATTACAGGTGACGAAAGCTGGATCTATCAGTATGACCCGGAAAACAAACGACAATAGCCAGTATGGGTCTTCTTCTCAGAGGGAAAGTTACCAACAAAACTCAAAGATCTCGCGTAACGTCGGCAAAAAAATTGTCGCTAACAACAATTATCAACAGGACTAATGGGAATAAAGACTTTTCACGGGGTGGATATTTGTCAACATCAATGCTTGAAAGTTATAGGTCTATTAACTCGGATTGGTACACTACGAGGGCGGTTTGATAAGTCAGTGACTTTTAGTAAAAAAAGACTTTTTCACAAACTTTTTTATTCTAATTTTGAACTCTTTCGGTACTGGCTGTTATTACTTTTTTTTAATATTGCGAAAATAAAAAAGAAATTGAGTCGTATGTCAGATTAGAACGGGAAATTGTTGGAAAATGGAAAAAAGTGAATTTCGTGTGCTAATTAAACATTACTTTTAACGTGGCAAAACTATCAAATAGACCGAAGACCGGTTAAAAAAATATTATAGGGAATCTGCTCCATCTGATGGAATGGTACACAAGTGGTTTACAGAATTTCGTTGTGGACGTATCACCACCAATGACGCAGTACGCTCTGGAAGGCCAATTGAAGTGACCACTGATGACATCGTGAATAAAGTCCACGATATTGTTTTGGATGACCGTCGAATGAAGACCCGACCCGGACCCGGGTATGTCCTAAAACTACGATCCAGACCGATGGGCAGCAGCATCCCTAGAGTGCGGTGGAGATACTGCGATCGCCAACCCGCATGCCAAGCGTGGCGATTATGGCATATACCCCCCGTGAATTTGGGGGAGGCCTATGTCCAGCAGTGGACGTCCTTGGGCTGATATGGTGGTGGTGGTGGTCGAATGAAGATACGCGAGATAGCCGAGATTGTACGCATTTCATCTGAACGAGTTTTTCATATCTTACATAATATTTTAATAATGAAAAAACTTTTCGCAAGATGGGTGCCGCGCTTGCTGACAGTCGACCAAAAACGAATTCACGTAAGAACTTCCGAGTAATGCTTAGCCAAATTGATGCGTAATCCTAATGATTTTTTTCGTCGATTCGTGACGGTGGCTTCGATCAATAATAATTGTTTATTATTGATCGAAGGACGGTGGACGAAACATGGATTTACCGTTATACGCCAGAGACAAAAAATCAGTCAAAACAGTGGACTTCTGCTAACGAACGGGCCCCCAAGAAAGCAAAAACCGTCAATTCGGCTGGAAAGGTAATGACCACTGTTTTTTGGGACAGCCAAGGAATTACGAGGGGCGTTCAATATATAATGAGAATGACAAGGACGCAAATAACTTTTGACATATTTTACTTGTCTTTTCGTCCAATATTTCGCAGTGTCTCAAGACAAAAGTCTTTGACCAGTGTGTGTTGCCAGTGATGACATATGGCACTGAAACGTGGTCGCTTACTATGGGCCTCATAAGAAGGCTCAAAGTCACCCAAAGGGCAATGGAGAGAGCTATGTTGGGAGTTTCTCTGCGTGATCGCATCAGGAATGAGGCCATCCGCAGCAGAACCAAAGTGACCGATATAGCCCTCCGAATCGCTAAACTTAAGTGGCAGTGGGCGGGGCACATAGCACGTAGAACCGATGGCCGTTGGGGCGGAAAGGTTCTCGAGTGGCGACCACGTACCGGAAGGCGTAGCGTGGGCAGGCCCCCCACACGGTGGACTGATGACCTGGTGAAGGTCGCGGGTGTCCGCTGGATGCGGGTGGCGCAGGACCGGTCATTGTGGAAGGCCTATGTCCAGCAGTGGACGTCTTTCGGCTGACATGATGATATTTTACTTTTCAAACCACATGCTCGACAATGCCGAATTATAGGTCATGTAAACCCTACCGAAAGCAAGACATTAAATCCCTTGGTATTAGCCGGGTTATAATGTTGTACTGAATTTCATTATAACCCGCTGGTTATTAATATGATTTCACTTTTCATAATTCTTATTACTATATGCATAAAGTTTAATTTTGCTAAACACAATTTGTCCTAGGCCATGGCCTACTTGATTTGACAAAATAAATGAAGTTTGCCTCCGTGTGAACCCCGGTCCGGAGGAGCGCGGTGTTCGAAATTCGAATTTCGAATCTAGGACCACGGCTTGTGCTTTCGAATTTGGAACGTCGCGCGCCTTCATTTGTTCACGCGTGACGAACAAATCGAGTTCTTGTAGGTGCCTATAGAAGATTTAATTTCAAAAATAATATTGAAAGTGTTTTGACTCCTGAGTTTATCAAATTAGATGCCATAGGCATTGTCAACAATCTGCTGCCAGAGAAGTCAAAGGAAAAATACCTAAAAGCCTACAACCTACTGCCTATTTATCTACTGAGCCTGTTTTTTTGTCTCGCATAAGGTGTGAAAAGTAGAGTATACACCTCGGGGATAAGACTGTTTTAGTCTTGGGCGGTTGAACCCCTCACTGCACTCAGGACTCAGTCTTAATTCCCTCGCTTCGCTCAGGAATTAACTTATAACTCCCTCGCTACGCTCAGGAGTTAAATTATGAGTCCTTCGTTACGTTCGGGATTCAATTCGCTCCCGTGACATAAAACAGTGCTTTATCCCCTTAGTGTATAATCTACTATTATTTTTCAATATAGTCACCTTTCAAGAGTTTACACTTATTATACATCTTTTCTAACATTAATATTCCCTTTTAAAAAAAATCTTTGTCTTGACCCCTTAAAAAATCCTGTACCGCGGCGACCACGGCATCATCATCATCAAATTTCTGACCTCTGAGGTGCTCTTTTAACCGCGGAAATAAATAGAAATCACTAGGAGCGAGGTCTGGTGAATATGGCGGATGCTCCATCAATTCAAAGCCAGCATCTTCGATGGCAGCCATGGCAACTTTTGACTTATGTGCGGGAACGTTGTCCTGGTGAAACAAAACACCTTTGGAAAGTTTCCCTCGGCATTCCTTGCGTATAACATTACGTAGTTTTTTAATTGTTCCGCATATAAATTGCCCGTGATCGTAGCTCCATGATCGAGATATTCAATCATAACAACCCCGTGGCTTTCCCAGAAAAGGGAGCCCATGACTTTACCGGCGGATGGAATTGCCTTAAATTTCTTCGGAGTTGGAGATGATGGCCTCTTCCAAGTCATAGATTGTTGCTTGGTTTCTGGGTCGTAATGGTGAAGCCACGTTTCGTCCATTGTTAGAAAACGAGCCAAAAATTGTTCAGGATCTTGCTGTAACAGGTCCAAATATCTCTTTGAAACCCGCAGTCTGGTTTGTTTCTGATTGTCCGTAAGCATTCTTGGTACCCAGCGTGCTGATAGCGCGACGGAGTGACGTCACGATTGGAAACACACACTGTGTACGCTCGCGTAAACTATCTAATAATATTGTTTAGCTACTTAGTTTATCCCGTTGTACGGTTTCATTGTGTGCGTCTGTGTACGATAACGCAGGATTAGTGTTTGCAACCTGCTAGACGCCTATTTGTGGATTTTATAAAGTTTTTAATTTGTGTACATCGACTATATCATTTTATGTGTGTGGGTAGGTGGAAATACTTGCACAAAATAAAAATCAGCTGTGTGTATCAAGTGTTTATTTTAAATAGTTAATTGATTGAATTCGGAATTCATAATGAGCAAGTGTATGGGATGTGGAAAGTTCCTGTCACCCAAGGTTGCCGCTGGCTGCACCATGTGTGCCAATATGTACCATAAGCCTTGCGTTGCCATGACTGAGAACGAAGCTGTTCCTCGAGACTGGGTCTGCCCTGACTGCAGGGCTAAGCAGAAAAAGACCGACAACAGCTCCACTCCGGTTGGCAAGTCCAAAGGCGCCAATGTTGCGCTGGTTGCGGGAGCGGCTCTGGCGTCCGGGGTCCCCTTGCCCTTCACGAGTAAGGACTCTGAGGTTTGCGCGCTTCGTCGAGAGCTCGGCGAGTACATGGCTGAGCAGCGGGTGTTCCGCGCGGAGATCAGAGCTTCGCTTAAATCTATAACAGACCGCATGGATGAGGTCGAGCGAAGACTCGAAGCGGTCGAGAGGAAGGAAGCGGAGGCGCCGACGTCCGGCGCTGAGGTCGACGAACTGCGGGAGACTGTAGAGCGACTCCAGCGGGAAGTGAGCGAGCGCGACCAGGATGCCTTACTCTCCGATCTCGATATCGGGCATATCCCGGAGGAGAGGGGAGAGTACGTGGTGCACACGGTCACCGTCTTGGCCGCCAAGCTAGGTGTCCCACTGGAGCCGCGCGACGTGGTGTTCGCCGAGCGGGTCGGCCCGGTGGGGGTGGAGGCCGCGGGTCGACCGCGCCGCGTCGTCGTGCGGCTCGCGCGCCGGCAGCTGCGGGACGACCTGCTGCGCGCCGCGCGGGTGCGCCGTTCCTTCACCTCCGCTGACACCGGCCTGCCGGGCGAGCCTCGCCGCATCTACGTCAACGAGAGGCTCACACGCGAGAACCGTCTGCTCTTCCATCGAGTCCGCGAGGAATGTCGGAAGCAGCACTGGAGATTCGCGTGGACGAAACGCGGCAGGGTCTACGCCCGCCAAGGCGATGGTAATCAGGCGTTTGCTATCCGTTCGGATGCGGATTTCCTTCGTGTTTTTAGGCCCGCCACAGTTTGAGGCAGTAGTTGTCTTAATCACCTCCTTATTTTGTAATTTATTAATCAACATCATCTTTTTTGTGTCTTTTGATTTCTTGTTAATTCAGCATCGCAATGTACGAGTAATTACTTTAAGCATATCATTACCTCACACTTATTTACAACTGTCTATTTACATTTATAAAATATTTACTGTGTTTGTATATGTTATATTCTCTCTTACTATGGCATCTTGTAAAATATATCTATTTATCTGTATTGTTTCTTTGCATCTTGTAAATGAACCATGCATTATATGCAATGGTTAATAAAACACTTAAAGTGGGTTTGTATAACGCAGGTTCCCTTAGCACTAATCACGACGATTTTGTATCTGCTGCTACGCGGCAAGATGTTGATGTGCTTGCTATAAACGAAACCTGGTTACGAGCAGGTGAAGAAGGTCGGGCGCCCGTGCTTCAAGGGTACAGGTTGCGGCACATTCCTAGGCCAATGGGTGCGCGGGGTCGCGGGGGAAGTGTCGGCTTCTACATTAAACGCAACTTTACTGCTCGCACATGGAAGCACCCCGTAGACCCCCTGCACAAGTCTGTTGAGCAAATGTGGGTGACTTTGACCCTCAATGGAAATAAGCTGGTCATCGGGACGGCGTATCGGCCTCCTTGGTTGGGTGTTGACTTATTCTTTGACGCTATCTCTGACTCCATTAGCTCTATCCCTAATTATGACCATTTAATATTCCTGGGTGACGTAAATGTTAATTTATTAAATAGCAATAGTACTGACAGTATTAAATTTAACAATTTTCTGCTTAGTTTTGGTTTGCTCCAGTTAGTAGCACAGCCAACTCACTTTACAGCCACTAGTCAGACGCTACTTGACGTGGTCTGTACTGACCTGCGGGCAAAAAAAATAACTGTAGAGCATGTTGGTTCTCTTTTTGGGCACTGTCTAGTTGTGTGTCATTTTAGTGTTAAGTATGAGAAACCTAAACCTTATAGCATAAGTTATAGACCTATAAAAAATATCTGCCTTAGTAACCTGGATGCAGACTTGCAGGGTGTGAGGTGGGACCTTATTTCAAACCTACCTAATGTTAATGATATGGTCAGTGCATTAAACCTAGTTATAGTTGAACTATTTAACCTTCACGCACCTATTAGATCCGCTGTAGTTCAGGCACGCTCTCATCCATGGATTACTGATACTGTCAAACGCATGATGCGGCTCCGAGACGACGCCGCGGCGGTTTACCACAGCAATCCGTGTGACGTGAAAAGGAAGTATTATAAGGATCTAAAATCTATTGTTAATAAAGCACTGTTTCATGAAAAATCAGCCTACTTTAGGCAGAACATTAATAACAAAATTAACGACCCCAAATCTCTTTGGAAAAACTTGAAGTCTACTATACTATAAAGAAAGAATACTGAACTGCCGTCATCCTTCAATGATCCTACTATTATAAATAATCATTTTTTAAGCTTACCTGGTACTTCAGGAACATCAATTTCACAACTCACTTTCTTCGAGTTCCACAGGTACAGTGGTTCAGTATTTCATTTAGAACCTATTAGCCCAGATCAAATGTACAGAATACTAAACAATATAAAATCTAATGCTGAAGGTGATTATGGTATTAGCTTAAATATGATTAAATTAACTCTCCCCCACACTGTAGACATTATTACTAAGATTATAAATTCTTCCTTTCTAACATCTATCTTTCCTGACTAGTGGAAGGTTGCAATTGTTCATCCTCTGCCTAAAAATTTAAATCCCTGTGAGCTTAAAGATCTCAGGCCAACAGTATATTGCCTTGTCTCTCAAAAATTATGGAAAAAGCTGTGTGTCAACAACTCAACAACTTACAGATTACCTAGAGAGTATCAATGTACTACCGGACGTTCAGTCAGGTTTTAGAAAGGGACGAAGGACTGTGACTGCCTTGCTGGATGTCACTGACAATATACTGTGTGCTCAAGATCAGGGAATGTGCACCCTACTGGTATTGCTTGACTTCTCAAGGGCTTTCGACTGTCTAAATATTGATATATTACTATCCAAACTTAGTTACTACGGCTTTGACAGTAATGCATTGCGGTGGTTTAAAAGTTACCTCAGTAACCGCACTCAGTGTGTCAAAATCAATCAACATGATGGCACTACACTGTCTTCGGACCGGGTATGTCTTACTAGGGATGTCCCACAGGGGTCTGTTATCGGCCCGATCCTGTTTATTTTATACACCGCTGATATAGGGTCACACATTACACACTGCAAGTTTCACATCTACGCCGATGACATACAGGTTTATATCTCATGCAAGCCCTCTGAAATTAATAGTGCTGTAGAGAAACTGAATCATGATCTCAGGCAAATAGCTTCCTGGGCTGCCGCAAACTGCTTAGTACTCAATCCTGACAAAACGAAATATCTTGTTTTTGGCAGCAAACAACAGTTAGCTTGTATTAGGCCTACAATAGATATTAAGTTGATGGATATACCCATTGAGCGTGTGTATGAAGCACGCAATCTGGGCCTCCTGTTGGACTGTGGCTTGCGCTATGAGAAGCATATTGCTAATGCAGTCAGTGGCTGTTTTTATAAACTTAAAGTGTTATATAGAATAAGGCCCTACATCACTGAAAGTTTACGTATAGAGTTAGTGGAGTCACTTGTTTTATCTAAACTCAATTATGTTGATACTGTCTTTGGTCCAAGACTTCTTGCAAAGACAAAAAAGCTCATCCAACGAGTCCAAAATGCCTGTGCACGCTTCTGTTTTACTATTCCATTGAGAGCTCATGTCACACCTTTTCTGAACAAGCACAGTGTTCTGAAAATGCACCACCGTCGTAAGCTTCATTTGGCCTGCTTGCTCTTCGGAGTACTTAAGTACAAAGCTCCTTTATATCTCTTCGAAAAGCTGTCCAGCACCAGGATGCGTGGTGGCCGGCAGTGTGGGTTGCAGTTGCTAACCCCCCGCCATGCATCGGCCGCTTTCCGTCACGTGGTAGTTTCCGATATGTAGCGACCAAGTGCTGGAACAATGTCCCACCTCCGTTTCGATGCCTGCAACATATTCAATCGTTTAGATCCAATTTGAAGAAGTTCATGCTCAAACATCAAAGAAAAGAGGAAAATTGCAGATTAGAAACTAGTTGCTTTTAAAATATTCAACAGGTTTTATTTTACTTACTGCTGGGGTATGCACCTTTTGCATAATCTGCATTGCGATGTTGTAGTGTTTCGTTTTTGTGATTACGACGCAGATGTTCATTCATTTATTTATGTAGTTTTTAAGTCTTGTAACGTTATGCCATTTGCCACTAGTTTATTAATTAGCGCTGTATGTAATTAGGCACTGTACTTATATTCAATTATTCACATAGTACTTTTGTATATTTTAGCAAGTTGTACTCGTACTTATTGTTTATTGTATATTTTCCGGGATAGTGACGTGACGATGACGCCTCCATGTCATAATAAAAATAATTCCGCTGGCGCTAGTTGCTACCGACTCTAGAGACGTAGCTATAGGTAGTCAATTTTATGGTCGCGTTCACGATTCTCGTGAATTTTTATTTGTACGTTTTATTTAGATATCATTTTTAATTTTCTCGTATAAGTATGTATAATAGCTTAACAATATTATTTGTATTACTGATTATGTATATCTATTTTTTGTGTTTTGTCTATCGTGCTGTCACTTGGCTCCAGAGGAAGACCAGCGCTAGCATGTGGCTAGCACATGCTGATTTGGGGCCATTTCGTGGCTGATTTATGTGTTATTATGTTTTTGTGTTTTGTTCTGTATTGCCATGAATAAATTTATTTATTTCTTTCTGATACCTTTTTCATGCCCAAGTGGTCATGTATTATATTATGAACACTCCCTACAGAAATTATGACTTCTTCTGCTATAAAACGAACAGTAACACGACGATCCGTTAAAATTATTTTCTCAACTTTTTTTATCATTTGTTCGGTCACTGTAGTGTTCGGCCGCCCTGAGCGTGGGTCGTCATCGATGTTCGATCTTCCTCTTTTAAACTCGGCACAACACCGTGCAACCGTGGAATAAGAAGGAGCGTGAACCCCTAATGTTTCTTGCAAATCTAAATTAACTTGCTCAGTAGTAAAATTTTTCAAGCAAAGGTATTTAATCACCGCACGAACTTCAATTTTCTCCATTTTCACCATTTGGTTCCGACACAACGAAATAAATGTACTCTATTTTAAAAAAAACAAACGACTGTCAAGTTATTTATTTTTTATTTTTCATAATAGTTAAATGGGCTATGCCTGCCAGTACTTTTTTATTACTTTGCCGAAGGGTTTATATGTCATTATCATTATTTATTGAACACCCCTCGTATTTATATCGATTACTTGGAGTAAGGTAAAACAATAACTGGCGTTTATTATGCCGCTTTGTTGGAGAATTTTAACGCAGAAGTTGCGAATAAACGGCCACATCTGTCAAAGAAGAAAATACTGTTTTATCACGACAATGCCCCTGCACACTCGTCGGCAGTCGCAACAGCCAAATTAGTAGAATTGCGTTATGAAATACTGCCGCACCCACCCTATTCTCCAGATTTGGCACCGTGTGATTTTTTTTTATTCCCAAATATGAAGAAATGGCTCGGTGGGAAAAGATTTTCATCCAATGAGGAAGTCATAGCTGAAACTGAAGCTTAATTTTCAGGGTTTGACAAAAAGCATTTTTTCGAGGGGTAACAAAAACTGGAACAACTTTGGACGCAACGTATCGAATTGGACGGAGATTAGGTAAAAAAATAAAATTCAAAAAATTGAAAATCCCTTTTTTTTTTAATAAAAGTCACTGACTTATCAAACCGCCCTCGTACAGTAGCATTGCCGCAAGTTTTCCAAGCAGTACGATAGAGGCGACCAAAGACTGGACTTCGGGGAATCATGCTGCATCATGACATACGTCCCTCAAGAACAAAGGCGTTTATTGAGGAAGCCGGGATAGAAAACCTTCCCACATCCACCCTACATCCCTGACTTAGCTCCTTGTGATTTCTTTTTGTTCCCGGTAGTGAAAGAAAAATAAAAGGAAAGTTATTTTCGAGCGCTGAAGAAGCCGTGGGTGCCTATGAAGTAGCAATTTCGAACCTATCAGACTGGCAAAAGTACCTCCAAAGTTGGTTTAGACGAATGGAACTTTGTATAGAGAATGATGGAGAGTTAAATAAATAGTGCCTATATATCTTCAATAGTTTTTTATCTCAAAATTTATCGAGTGAACCACGTACGAAAACGAAGTTCCGTGCTTATTTTTTTTTTGTTGGTCTGAAGTCGGAAGTGCCGTTTTATATGGTTGAGTTGAGACCTTATACTATTTACCCTGCTTATACGTCCCGTAGTATCCGTTGTATAGAAAAACCATTTATTATGTCGAGTGCCATTTTATATGGTTGAGTTGAGACCGTATACGTCCCGTAGTATCCGTTGTATGGAAAAACCCTTTTATTACGTCAGTGATGGTAGGTAAAGAAAATAAACTTAAGAATCCTCAATTCTTCGATAGCTTTTTATATCATAATGAGGCAAGAAGATAAAAAAAACAGGCAAACACCTATAAAGTGTAAGCTGTGATTTACTTATTCCAGAGAGTAAGTAACTAAAAACAACCGATACCAATATCGCTTTCTTCAATTAATCACCTAACCTACGACCTCCAAGACAAAACATTTTGTATTATCGACACCCAAAACAGCGTTCAAGTACGGTCGCGTTCTTTTATTTCGGGCTCCATTTCACGATATTGTTCTTTGAATCTTAGACATTTTGACACGACTATCACCTTAAGGGGCCCCCAAATTAGAGTCCTTGACGTACGGAGATTAGTCTAACGGCCTTCAACTGGGTAACCTAAAAATCTTAACAGAACCTTACCTAATATATACATTATCAATCCCAAAAATTGTGATAATATGTTTACATTATGAAATGGATAATGCGAACTATGAGCACAGTAAACTTTTAATTCCAGATTACAGGTGTAATCAAATAATTATTTGTCTGGCTTTCGCTTATTCAGCTTTTATTTATCGCTTATCGTAAATAATTGTGATTACTACTCGTATATTATTACGTTGCTTGATTTGTCGATCTACGCGTCCAAAGTTAAAACAGAGGTTTCTTTTTGAACCCATAAATAAAATAAACACTACTATTTACGAATGGCGTTATTGAATAGTGGACAAGTCAAAGCCCTCTAAATATCTGCGATCTAATACGCGTATATGTTCATCGAAATCAAAGCCTTGGATTTAATTACTGCCAAGCGTGACCATCTTTTGTTACATAGGTACCTACATAAGAATATGCACAAATTATGCTACGTTTGTGGTACCTACCTACATTGTTCAGGAAAGTCATGAATAGGTATCCGCCCAGTAGATTTTGCAAAGCATTAGTAACATCCCAAAAAAAAAATTGTACGTACTACATAGATCTTCCCTCTCACAGAAAATATTCTACATCACTTATAGGAAGCGCGACTGTATAGATTTATCTCGCTGCAGACTTAACTAGATAGAAAACCTAGCTGTAAGAAATCTCTTACAGGGATAATATTGCATTGTATTTAGGGTTTCTTCTCGAGTTGTCTCGAACTCAGAATTTTGGCTTCATTCGAGACGAGAAAAAAATGACTGGAACTCGAGAATTCTCGAGTTCCGAACGTAAAGTGGTAAAGTGCAGACTGAAGTCAATCGCACATTTTCACCTACCACGGCCACGATATCGCGCGGCGGCGGCGGCGACAAGCAGCGGCCATAGAAGCGGCATATATTGGAGCGAGACAAAGCGATCTGTCTGACCTTTTGAATAGTCTTGGTTCTGATTTTGATACCATTTAATCCGTTTAATTCGATCATCAAAAAACTCAATCGGTATATTAATAAATATTACATTGCACATGATTAAAAGACTGTAAAATTAGATTATCAATCTATAACTTGAATATTTAATTTTTCTATGTCATTAATGCTTTAATATTCATAGATGCTTACTTTTTGAGACATTAAAAGTCTTGCTTATATTTCTGATACCATTAAGTTTATTTAGATTAAAAAATATCTCAATCAGTATTAATAAATACTTACACATACTTTAAATTTAACTAATTCAATTTGTTTCTTGACTTAAGTCATGGCTAGGAAGTAGTATGGCTATCTATAACTCATTAGGAATTTGTAACGAATGATGTCAATAAAAAACACCAATTTGGGACTGATTCATCATGCCAGCTGAATGACGTCCACTGCTCGACATAGGCCTCCCCCAAAGACTTCCACAATGACCGGTCCTGCGCCACCCGCATCCGGCGGACACCCGCGACCCAGGTTATCAGTCAACCGTGTGGAGGGCCTGCCCACGCTACGCCTTCCGGTACGTGGTCGCCACTCGAGAACCTTTGCGCCTCAACGGCCATCGCTTCTACGTGCTATGTGCCCCGCCCACTGCCACTTAAGTTTAGCGATTCGAAGGGCTATATCGGTCACTTAGGACTCATTAAAAGACAGGAAATAAGATTTCAGTATTAATAAGGTTTAATGTTTTGATTTATTTTTTATGTATGATTGAATAATTGTGTTTTTTTAATATTAATTGTTTTTGCTTGTAAAATTTGAATTTATGTTTGTTTAAAAGAAGATTTTCATTTATTTTACTTTCTTGTCATAATGGTGCAATAAAAATTACTTACATATCAGTTATTTATTTTTTTGAAAAATGTTAGTTTAGAATAAGACTCGAGAAAACTCGAGACTTTGGGCTCGAGACTACTCGAAACTCGAGATTCTAAATCGGTCGAGAAATGAGAAACCCTAATTGTATTGTAACAATAAAGAGCAATTTCAGTCATAGCTTTGGCGGACTTAGACAAACCAAATGCTAAACCACTTAATGACGTATTTCCAAATTGAAGTACCTACGCTACGAGTCATACTTGACTTGAGTGATGTCGGCGATGTCCTGATGTCCAATGTGATGTTATGTAAATATAATTATGCTGACTTAACGGATTGTCATTTTTCACGTGATGCTAACAAATTATATACCTAACACAAGCAACACTTTTTCCATATATAGCTACTGCGCTCGCTGCGTGCAAGGAAGAGATATATCAATCAAGACTATTTGCAAAGCATGTAGCTACCACCTGGACCAAGAAGCTTTGGAAATTCAGCAGAAAGCAGCCCAGAATTATATCTGTCACTTCGGGGTCAAGGGACTCTTGGCCAAGATGGAACTATCAGACATATAGATTGTAGTATGGAACACCTGAATGTCATGCCCTTGTCAGACAAAGAATCAAGGACTTTGGTTACCTAGAACCAAAGGAATTCAGAATACTCTGGCTGAGCTCCATCATCAGGTTTGTGGAAATGTAGGAGAGCAGCTTAGAGTAGGTATAAAGGAGGGGGAAATTGCGAGGGCCCTCATCTAGATAAGATAAGATGTACCTACAAATCCATGTTTGTCTATAATACCTTTACATACACCTACTTTACTTATCTGTAACATGGCACTTTCCTTTTATTTTGTTGCTATGTTGCTAGCTGAAGTTGTGGTTATCATTATCAAAATGAATTACTTTTTATCTGCCCTGCAGCCCCATTATGTATGTTTCGTGATTGTAAATTATATTTTTCTATACTTTATCTACTTAAAGTGCATAATCACGAACACGTGTTCACGTATCGTATCGTGTATGCGATAGCATAGCTTGTATTTGCATGCTTACTAACAACCGCCTCATGTGAACCAATCTACGTAAAAAAAATCGAAACAAGTTATAATAAAGGCGAGTTGCGACTGGCAGTGAATCGTATAGCAGATCATGATTCCAAATTTGTTATTGCGCAAAACAGTGTATTTAACCTTTAACTTGACCGGTCGATGTAAGGAGAAATCTATTTGCATACATTTAAATGTATTAAAGCTCAACAACTTCGAGAAAAACAACTACATGTTCCTGCCTATATATGTACCTCAGTGATATATAAATATTTGTAGATGACGCATATAGATCGAACGGCCCTAGATGGAAAAGGTTTAAAATCCTTTTACAATACATATGGTGCTAAGATTACGTACTGTAAAACGTTGTACGATACACGTGCGTACAGGTAATTCGCAACTCGTGTCGATTTAAAACACTCCCTTCGGTCGTGTTTAAATTTATCACCCCTCGTTGCGAGTTTCCTGTTCGCTGCACTTGTATCGTAATGTACTATTCTCAAACAGCAATGAAATAAAAAAATGACACCACTCAAAAAACAAATTTAACAGACGCCATGTTTGACTTAAAAAAATACTATCAGGCCTTCAATTTTTTATGAAATTCCTTTACAGTTCTCCCGGGTCAAAGGGTAGGTGGAACACTACAACGTGATACTTTGAAGCCTGTAATAATTATAACGTAGGTACGTAATGAGTGTAATGACGAAATTTCATTGCATGTTTGAGAAAAATCTTTTTTCTACTCCTGTACCTTTATCTGTCATTTTCATAGTCGCTCACTCATATGTGTACAATGCCACCAACAATAAATCGGTGAGAACTCTATGTTCTCTGGTCTATAAAATCACTGTCTAGCTTGCTTTTATAGTTCATACATCTATCTAGGTATATATATAAAACAAAGTCGTGTTAGTTACACCATTTATATTTTTTTTAAGTAAGGCTTTGGGTCCCAATTGTTCTTCAATACTTACAGTGGTACCGATGGTGGTAAAAACAACAAACAAAATAATACCATAGTTTTCAAATCAAACAGTTATATATTATATTATTTACTAATACAAACACAATCACACTTGTAAAAATAGTGCAAGTTTAAAGGAATATGTTGTAAGAGGCATCGGAAATTCGGATACTCCTATTACTCCTATACCTACAACTAGCAAAATCCCGGAAAAGTTAAGCAAGTATGGAGTCGGCTTCTTAAAATTAATATTTCTATTATTTAGTTTCTAGGATTCCGGGTTTGTATAAAGCATAACGAAAAGGTTTTTTTTAGTTTATGACTATTTTCAGTAGATTTTAGCAACACTCACGTTGGTAAACAGTTTTAACGACATACAGATTGTAACAAAAAAAATCGTGGTGGTCCGTTTAAGGGTGTCATAGGTATTGTGTTTTGATTACGGAATATGTACCTATGTTATCCTAATTTTCGGTATTCCGGGAAATCCCGGCAAAATTTAATTTTACTAATACTTAATACGGTCACAGAATAAGGAATAGTACAAGTACAGAAATTTCACTCCCTAACAAAAACGGCGTTTAGGCATAAGAAACGTGCCTACTCTCTGCATCTCTGTCTATCGCATAACTTGTATTCATTCACGCGCGGCACGTGTAGCCATAGGGTTGTCACGTCAAAAATACTTCAATGATGCAAAAAATTTTGTACCTCACCAGATGTCGCTTAAGTACAGTGAACCGATATTAATTAAGTACATGTTACTTCACAAGAATAATAAATCTCATATTTTTTTAACGAACCATCTAACGATACCCTACTCGGTGGGTTTTGCAAGAAGAAAAAATGCATCCCCTTTTTACGTGTAGGGGAAGTACCTTCAAACTACATATTTAGTGTTACATTTAAAATGAAAGAGCTCATTGTGTGCATCTTAAATATTTTTTTTGTAATTTTAAAATAATTATTTTAGAAATTATTTAAGAAAATAGCCAAAAAATTACCATTTCCCCCTTCATCTCCGAAACTACTGGGTCTAAAATAATTAAAAAATACATTTCAAATCATCAACCAACAGGTTTTGTCGGACATACAAAACAACAACAAACACGTCACAACTGCATACAACAGCCCGGCTAGTATGATAGCTTATACCGTCACGTTATATGGCCAAAATGTACTGAAACGTCACATAAAACGTGACGGTATAAGCTATCATACTAGACTGGCAGGACAGGTCATCTTCTTATGTTTTTCAGCTACTTATACCTACCTTTGTCCGTGTTTCAAATGCTATGGCCACAATAAAGGACAACTACCTAAATAGGACAACTATTATGTAGCTAATCAAGTAAAATAAATTTAATAACGCGTGTTTCATCTTGAATAAAATTACAGTTAGTTACTTAATAAGTAAAACGTCGGAAATGGTGAGTTTAAGCTATAAGTATCTAACAAGTAGCCAGGTGGTTCGTATCGTATTTATTTGTATTGTAACTTACAAGTTGATAATTTTAAACACCAATCAATAATTTTAAACACCAACCATCACTACATAAGTACTTATTATTACATATACCAAACTAAAATAAAAACTTACCGTTCAAAATTTGTAGGCAACTGAATAAAAGATACACCAACGTTCCTTCGGGTATTCAAACAAGCATATACACAGAACATGTGTGGCCGGTTTCATCGTGGGTTTTTTAAATCACACAAAAAATTGCGTAGTAACGCGCGGTTCGTCGCGATCAAGTCGGCAGCGGATCACAAAACGACGTGCACGTACATGCTCGGACGGCGACGGCCCGCGACTGACAGCTACTTTCGGGGTTATCGAGCGTTAGGTTATTAACGCGGCGCGCTCCACCCATTGCAAGCCCCTTGACGCGGTGTAGGTACTGAGGCCGAAGTGTAGGTATAAAAGTATCGGAATTTCCGGTCGCTGCTTGTAAAGTATCGGAATAATCTATACTCTAATTTAAACAGGTTTAAGGTCACAGACATATGTAGGTTTCTTAATATAGGCCATTTGTTTATCGCTTTTTGATAATATTTTAGGGAAGTTATGATATGGATGTAGATAAACAAGATTTATAATTCTCCAACTAGTTTTTGTGAGATGTCCAGAATGAGATTGTTCACGACGAAATAATTAAGTAGATTAAGTGAATATTGATATTAAAGTTATGTTAGATTAGGTTACCTAGTTAAGTTAACTTTTAGACCATTTAGTTGTTAAATATTTATGACAAACGGAAATTCACACGCCGTGAGAATAATGTAACAAAACAATAGTTCAGTTCTGCGTAGGCAAAGTTTAAGGAAAGGCCTGCCTATTGTTTTCCACGGCCTATTCATGTTTTTCGGAACTGATTTGTCTTTATTGGGGTGTGCACCAAAAAGACCATTTGTATTAATGTATAGTAACAAACAGCTGCGATGCACAAAGAGGCCGACAAGGTAGTAAAATAATGTTCAATAATCATTACTTAGGCTAATAAATATTTGTGCCTTTGCGGAGAGAATGTGCCGCTCCGAACCCGTAAACAATTAACTTGTAGAATAAAGAACATGAGGGGCGAGGAGGGGGCCGGAGGCGGGGCGCTTGGACATAGCAGGCGGCCCGCGCTTATTCATTGCCGATCGAGCATCCGAACCGAGAACACCTCTACAATAGAAGCCTCTCCGACCTCGCCTCTCGCAAGCCTGAAGTTCAGTTCGCAAGCCCGGTGTTTTATTCGGTACCTTCTGCTACCTATTCAAGATAAAAGATACAGTCCACATCTAAGTCGATCCCAATCGAAGAGCAAACCCAACATTACATAGTTCTTCGAGCCGGATCACTAAAACAAAACCTACAGAGATTCAGAAATTCCTTCAGAGTGTTGATAACACCCCAATAGTAGAAATGGTCAGCACACAATAACGATAACGTCAACGTTTGCGTACCAAGTAGATTTTTGTAGAAAATTTGGAACATCGGTTTTTAATTCATTACAGTTTAAAACTTCAGGCGACTAATAATAACCACGAAAAAGGCGACAAAAATGCAGTGTTAATAGAGTTTATCATAAAGGCAAACGCCTGTGATTAAATTACTATCAATGCCCTGGTGTAATACAATTTATACAATCTAAGTACTATTATTATCCGATTAAGTAAAACGAAAGTAGAATTATATCATGGCGCAGAAGACAAGAACTAGGTATACTCGTACAACCCGTATAACCTGCCAAGCAAGTAGGCTTATTGTGGAAAATTACTTCAGTCTAAACGACACAACGGCAGTAATACAATAGGTATGTGTGTATTTTATTGAGCTGAGCTAGGGCATGTAAATTTTGAGGGAAATTCCATACAAATCGGGACCGGGACTGCAAACCCCAAGCTGAGCGAAGCGAAGCTCATTCTTAGGCGACAGATGTATTTCGTTTGAGTTCTTACTGCTCCTAGACGCTTCAACCGATCACGCCCACATTTTGCATGTCAATTTTTGAAAATTTGAAAATCGGACATACCACGGAGGAATAATCACCGAAAAACTGAATTTCCGTATATTTCAATGTAAAAAGTCGTGCACGCGCAAAATTGATGTAAAAAATTGCACATAACTCTGCCGATTAAATTGAATTTAGCTCTGGCAATTTCTCTCTTACTAGACCTTTAGGCAGCGTTTAACTTGCGCCCCATATCAGATCAGTTTGGATCCTTACTAGTTTCAGCCTTTGTCCAAGCCCTGTATGCGGCATGCTTGTACTCGTACTCTTGCATTGCATAGTTACAGGGCCGATTAAACTAAGGTCGCTTTTTCGCTCCTGCAGCTACCAGCGAGTTGAGAATGAAACATTCCATCCCGCCAGGATCGTCTCAGCGACAGCGGCTGCACAGGTGTCTTGGATCCTCTGATGTGAAACAAAGCTGCCTCCACGGGTACGATGCGTAAAATTCACGCAGTCCATCCCAGTCTGCTGACCTATACTGGCACATGCGCCGTGGGCTGGTTGGCCGTGGCGGTTCCGGCCGCACATATGGTGCCTGTGTCCGGACGAGGCAGTGATCGGACAAGCCGAGAGGTGCATTCACTAAATGGAATATCCGTCCGGACGTGAAGTCAGCAGAAGGTCCAGTAGAGAGCTAGTATGGCCCTCGACGTCTGGTATTATCGTGGGAGAACGTAACAGTTGCGAGAGTCCATAGGCCAGAGAAAATTCGTGATCAGACCTACGCGCGTAGTCGGTGAATCGAGAACTGAGCCAATTAATACCGTGGGCGTTAAATTCTCCTAAGATCACCAGCTCCGAGGAGGGGTACTGCTCGAGAACCTTGTCAGTCGTCAATTGCAGATGCTCAAAGAGCCAAATTGTGTTCATATCACCGCTATGAGACCTGTAAAGGCACGCGTAGACGCGGGTGTGGCCACCGCAGTCAACGTGCACCCATAGCACTGACAGGTCTCTACGAACGACCACTACGAACCTAAGGCAGTGTTGTTATTCCCGTAGGTCCCCCGTCGTCGACACAGCGCATCCTCAAGGAGCTTTAGAAACCTTACTCACTTCCAGATACACAAGACCACATATCTACTGAATAAGTATTGGCGTTATTATGGCTGTGACCTTCTGTAAGGTGGAGGTACCTCCCCAGTTGTCCTGGTCCAAATACGAGCGAGAACCCATTATTTCGCTATGCCTTACCTCCTACAAAGTACCTAGTTTTACCTTACATTTTATAACCTTACCAAGTTATACGTAGGTTTTTCTTAGCCTAAGTCTTGACTAGGTTCTTTACACTATCTCATATCTATAAAAGTGATTTAATCAACCCCTGGTTTAGTAAAATGACAACATCGGCTAAAAAAGTCTACTCCATTAATCACTTCACTACACCTTTGTATGAGATTATGCAGAAAATATACAGAGTGGGGCCTGTAATAGGAGCAAAAAAAATAAAGGCTGCTTCCTTAGAGCCTCTGCAGTAACCTCTTGTGTCCAAAAAAAATCTTTTTCATTTGGGAGAAATTTTGATCTATAGTTATGACAGCGCGGCAGTCACTGCTGATATTGAGGTAGCATCTAGTTATGACTCATAATCATTGTTGCATTTTTGGTTTAAAAGGATATTATTGGATTTCTCTAATTTTTTTTTTCATTTTTTAGTGTTTTTTAAATAAATAGTTATTAATATAGCTTCAGTAGAGTAAACAAGTACATATAACCTACTTTTGCGAAAAAAAACAGAAATATTTTTTTTATTCAATATAACCATTTAGAAATAATTGCTGGAGAGCTCAATAGTGTACCGTTTAATTTTTTGTTCCTATTACAGGCCACATCCTGTATAAGATTATCGCATAAAATATATCCTTAAACACACCACACATATAGTACATTATTCAATCGCGCAAATAAGTAACAAAATGAGCCGAAGGATGGCGCTGCACCCATGGTCACGGTCATAGATCGGGTACACGCGCGATTGTCCCCAAATATTTACTAGTGTCTTAAATCTATATAATTATCGAACCTGCTCACAAAAATTCACGAGATTCGGTTGAGAAATGCGACCTGTAGAGGAGAACATCCGGACAGACACACAGACAGGCAGACATACGTTTTTTTTATGAAAGCTGAAACGGAGACCCTTCGCTCGTTCGGTCAATTCACTTTATTATATTTTACACTTGTTTTTCTATAAACAATATTGAAAGAATAAAAAAAAACGACTAAAGAGCATGTCGGGGTGAGCGTCAGGATGACAGGACCATGATAGATTTTTATATCGAGAGTAACTCCAAGTTTTAGTACCTTTTTTGTACTACTTGTAGCAATAAATCATAACGTTGAGCTAAATTTAAGGCCCGGGTCAAATTAACGGACTGTAGTACTACCTAAGCCCATACAAAGCTAATTCTTGGTGTAACTTTTTTTTGTAAGTCTGTATGAAATACTAAATATCACGAATTAAGGTACTAAATATTTACGAAAAGATAGATTCGTTGTAACGCCTACAACTAGGGAAACTGGACTTGGTTATGTCAACCTGAAGTTAGAATGGCTGACCACTTTAATTTCAATATTCCTCGATTTTTAGCGAGGTACAAATTTTATGATGTCAGGTACCAAATAGTATAGATATCATCCTGTCATCCTGACGCTCACATGTCGGGCCATGCTCAGTGTAGGGTTCCGTAGTTCCCGACTCTCACATAAGTCTGTGGTCCTATATCCCAACCAAAGTTTGAAAAAATACAGTTATTATTTTATTTGGACCAATATAAAAAAAAAATAACTGTATTTTTTCAAAAAATCTAGAACTGCACAGCCGATTATTTTATAAATTACTTTTTTTTAATCATTTCCTCCCCACTTTATTTTATTTGTCGGCGTGATTGATGTGCATATTCATGCCAAACAACAGCTTTCTAGTACTAACTGTCTCTGAGCTTAGCCGCGAACGGACTACAGACATGGCGAAACTACAAGGTAATAGTTGACTACGGAACCATAAAAATAGAGCCAAAGCTGGTAATGGTTATATGAAAAAACCAATAGAAATCGAATTTTTATGTACATAAACGGGTATGTAAACGAAATTTCAATTCGCATATACGTGTATTGGGTAAGTCAGTAAGAATGAGTGATAATTTCTTTCATGTGAAGTGCCTATTTTAAACATTAACATATTTTTTAAGTGACTGGTTATTTTATTTGATAAGGCGCCAACATTTATTTTAAGTTCAGAGTTAGGAGTAACTTTCTTACTAGGTACAACAGGAAATTTATTAATATTTAGTACCCATTTATGCAACAAATAATATATAATTGGTCGCTATAACTCATATGCTTACGTATCTAGAACTCCTTTCCAAATCGTTCGTTTGCGTTTATGTTTCGAAAAAAATATACTTGAGGTACTACTGATTGTAACCCGAAATACTATATTTATATGTAAGTGTACGCATACGAGGGGTGATCAATAAGTTTTGATAATCAGTGTTAAATATGGGAGATAAAAGGTGAGGTACATATATTCGCGGAATGAGGTATTTGCAAATTAAATAAAACAATCGAAGGAGTGTTCTTTTTCAATATATTTACCCTCGAGTTTAATGCATTTTTCAGATTGACTAATTAATTTATATAAACCAGCAAAAAATATTTTTTATCTTTGCTCTCAAAATGAGCCGAAATAGCCTCCTTCACTTCTTCATCGTCACAAATGTTTTTTCCTCTGAGTTCTTTTTTTAAATTTGGGAACAAATAATAATCGCTGGGGGCCAGATCCGGGCTGTAGGGTGGGTGAACCAGGGGTTCGCAGCCGCACCTGTTAAGAGCAGCAGTCGCAACATGGCTCTGGTGAACCGGTGCATTGTCGTGCAATAAGCAACACACCCTTTGACAGTTTTCCCCGCCTTTTTTCTTTAACTTCACGTAGTCTTTCCAATAGCATTGCATAATATGTCCCAGTTATGGTAATCTTGGTCTTTGTAGTCGATCATGAGAATACCTTTAGAATCCCAAAAAATCGTAGCCATCAACTTTCCGGCCGATTCTGATACCCTGAACTTCTTTGGAGGTGGTGCACCCTTCTTATGCCACTGCATGGACTCTTGTTTCGACTCAGGTTCAAAATGATGAACCCAAGTCTCGTCTCCAGTCACAATTCGTTCCAATATGTGGGTAGGATTGTCACTGCACAGATTCAAAAATTGCTTCGATGCTTCAACGCGTTGTATCATCTGCTGCGGTTTGAGCATTCTCGGTACCCACCTAGCACTCACTTTTGTCATGCCAAGATGTTCATGTAAGATCCTCAAAATTGTTGTATTGGAACACCAACTAATGCAGCTAATTGTTTCTTTTCGAGTCGAGCATCTTGTAGTACGAGTTTTTCAACTTTTTTAACGATATCCGACGATGTGACTTCAATCGGCCGTCCTGGGCGAGGGTCGTCTTCAATTGACTCTCGGCCATGTTTGAAGTGGCGATGCCACTTGTAAATCATGGTTTTTGGCTCTCATTTCATTAATTTTAAGTTGCGGAGGTTTTCCTTGCTTCGATAGAAATTTTATCACGGCACGATATTCAATTTGCTCCATAGTCGCAAGTGTTTTTTTTTTGCTTTCGTTATTTGTGGCGTCTTGCTGCTAAGGCACTTTGCCAATGTCAAGTGGAAGGGAGTGTCTTTACATTCTGTGGAGTGCACCTACTAAGACTTGCCCAGGGGTCTTTTTATATTAGTTTGTATCTAGTTAGGTTAAATATGCATATTCAATACTGTAGCTTGATGTAATATATATAATATCATTATAATTTAATGTAGTTTTTATCAATTTAGTCGCAAGTTTATTCCGAAATATTTTGTTTGAAGGGCGATATTATTAAAACAAAACACGGTTTTGAATTGACATTTATATTTTATTTTTCTAAAGAGTTCTCATACTAGACAAGCAAAGAGGAGCACCCTTGTCAATTAGAAGGCTCTGAAGTACAATTTCTGCCGAAAATTCATGTTTTTTTTTTCAGTATATTATAATATTTTTTACAACTATAGAATAATATTATACAACTCCCCAATAATATTTTTGAGCTCAATTGGTGAAAGCTAATTTATTGGTAGGCCTCAATAGTCCAGGAAGAAGTCGAAAAATACACCGTACTTAATTTTGGTGACAGAGCTGAAGATAAAAAAGCCATCATAATGATAAACCAAGGTTTTATTTTCAATTACAAATACTCTTTATTAATGCATCAGGACTTTTTCCACGCCACTCCAAAGAGTTACAAAACCAACTCTTATTTTTACCATCTTGTTATTTTTTCATGCAGATGGTTTTTGTTCAGCAATTACAGAAAAACAAATGAATAATATTTATATATTTTTACTCTAATTTAATGTTGAATAGTCTCATTAAAATAATACCAATAAGAGGATGGTTCATACTCATACCGATTATCAAAACTTATTGAACACCCCACGTATGTGTTTTGGATATAACATTCAAGATTTTTGGTCGAGGAGGTGTCATTATAACACAATTTTTAAATGATTGTAATGTGTAGATGACATCAAAACAAGCATCTTTTATTGGAAAAACTTTTCTCTAAACTTAAAAATGGCCGAGTTAGAGGCCTTCAAAGGTTGAAGTTTTTGAAGGGACATGGGACTTGTAAAAAAGTTACCAAATGATGTTTAAATGATACTGTTTTTAAATAATTGTAATGAGTACATGATGTCAAAATATGCCTGTTTTATTAGAAAAACTTTTCTCTAAAATTAAAAAATGGCCGCGATGATGTTTTTATACATTTTCTAAGTATTCGTTAAACACCTGCCCGGCTTGTATGATAGCTTATACCGTCAGGTTATATGTGACGTTTCAGTACATTTTGGCCATATAACGTGACGGTATAAGCTATCATACTAGCCGGGCTGTAACACTTCTTTTTAAATAACAACATTATCAGCACATTTTAAAAAACATCAAAATAACCAATTTTTACTTGAAAAAGAGTTTGTCATATTTTAAGATGGCTAATTGTAAAGGTATTTCGGAGCACTGCGGACACGTCCGCTCACCACGGTGCCCAATCGCGCGGTGGTGCCCGCGCGGTTTGATGCGTAATCAAGGGGCTTGCAATGGGTGGAGCGCGCCGCGTTAATAACCTAACGCTCGAAAACCCCGAAAGTAGCTGTCAGTCTTGAGCCGTCGCCGTCCGAGCATGTACGTGCACGTCGTTTTGTGATCCGCTGCCGCGCGCCGCCGACTTGATCGCGACGAACCGCGCGTTACTACGTAATTTTTTGTGTGATTTAAAACCCACGATGAAACCGGCCACACATGTTCTGTGTATATGGTTGTTTGAATACCCGAAGGAACGTTGGTGTATCTTTTATTCAGTTGCCTACAAATTTTGAACGGTAAGTTTTTATTTTAGTTTGGTATATGTAATAATAAGTACTTATGTAGTGATGGTTGGTGTTTAAAATTATTGGTTGGTGTTTAAAATTATCAACTTGTAAGTTACAATACAAATAAATACGATACGAACCACCTGGCTACTTGTTAGATACTTATAGCTTAAACTCACCATTTCCGACGTTTTACTTATTAAGTAACTAACTGTAATTTTATTCAAGATGAAACACGCGTTATTAAATTTATTTTACTTGATTAGCTACATAATAGTTGTCCTATTTAGGTAGTTGTCCTTTATTGTGGCCATAGCATTTGAAACACGGACAAAGGTAGGTATAAGTAGCTGAAAAACATAAGAAGATGACCTGTCCTGCCCGGCTAGTATGATAGCTTATACCGTCACGTTTTATGTGACGTTTCAGTACATTTTGGCCATATAACGTGACGGTATAAGCTATCATACTAGCCGGGCTGTTGTATGCAGTTGTGACGTGTTTGTTGTTGATTTGAATGTCCGACAAAACCTGTTGGTTGATGATTAGAAATGTATTTTATAATTATTTTAGACCCAGTAGTTTCGGAGATGAAGGGGGAAATCCTTTCGACGCATAGTACCAAATACGCAAGGTGCCATTTGGCGCTTCGCGAAATGTTTTTTCTTCATACGCAATGTACCACATTCTTAAAATACCCGTTAAGCTTAGTGCCAATACGCTTAACGCCAAATACGCAAAGTTCCATTTGTCGTTTCGCGATATATATGTTTTTTTAAACGCAAAGTACTAACTTCATAGAATACCAAACAAATATGCCCTTCGACGCATATTACCAAATTCGCATTATGTCAAATATGACACGACCCCTCTTGACATAGTCACTAGACTTCGAACTTTAGCCCCCTTCCTGGTATAGGTAATTTTTCACAGAAAATAATAAAAAATATATTAAAAAATACTTAAAAGATCTTCATCTTTAGCTTGCTTTATACGAGTACAGTGATTCTTTAAATCTTGTGAATTGGATTTCCGACGTGAGGACGAATAGGAGTTGGTCAAGGTTGATGGGAGGGACAATTTTAGTAACTAGCGTAGTTGGTACTTTGCGAATTACAGTTAGCTTATTTGGTACTATGCGTATTATAGTTTTGGTAACTAGCGTGGTTGGTACTTTGCGTATTACAATTTTGACAACTAGCGTCGTTGGCACTTTGCGTTTTACAGTTTTGGCAACTAGCGTAATTGGCACTTTGCGAGTTTGTCTTTTTGCGAACTTGGTACTTTGCTAAATTGGAGTTTTGCGAATTTGGACATATGCGTACGTTGGCATAATGCGAATTTGGTACTATGCGTCGAAAGGCGGACAAGGGTAATTTTTTGGCTATTTTCTTAAATAATTTCTAAAATAATTATTTTAAAATTACAAAAAAATATTTAAGATGCACACAATGAGCTCTTTCATTTTAAATGTAACACTATATATGTAGTTTGAAGGTACTTCCCCTACACGTAAAATGGGTATGCATTTTTTCTTCTTGCAAAACCCACCGAGTAGGGTACCGTTAGATGGTTCGTTAAAAAATATGAGATTTATTATTCTTGTGAAGTAACATGTACTTAATTAATATCGGTTCACTGTACTTAAGCGACATCTGGTGAGGTACAATTTTTTTTGCATCATTGAAGTATTTTTGACGTGACAACCCTAGGGCTACACGTGCCGCGCCTGAATGAATACAAGTTATGCGATAGACAGAGATGCAGAGAGTAGGCACGTTTCTTATGCCTAAACGCCGTTTTTGTTAGGGAGTGAAATTTCTGTACTTGTACTATTCCTTATTCTGTGGCGTAATATATAAACTCCCCACCACGTTCCCAACCGAGTTGATGTAAGCGCGTGGATATCAATGGAATTTTCATACTAATTTCTTCGGATTTTCAGTGTTCTGGTATTTGTTTTGTTGGTTTTCGATTGTAGTTTGGGTTTTTCAATTTTCTCGGTAGTTCACATTTGTTGGGGTTTCTTGGTATTTGTTAAATTGGGTTTTTAATATTTTTGTCTGGGTTCGTATTCGTTTGTAGTTTGGGTTTTTAAATTTTCTGGGTAGTTTTTATTTGTTGGGGTTTATTGGTATTTGTTCAATTGGGTGTTTTAATATTTTTGTAGTATTTTCGTCTGGGTTCGTATTCGTTTAGATTGGGTTTTAATATTGTCGTAGTTGTTTTTGAGTTTTCATTCTTAAAGATGTTGCCTTTAGAGGTGATTTTGGTGCGTAATTTCAATTTATAGAATTACGCAGCTACCATTGCCACAGAGGAACAGGCGATAAAGGCTGCTCAGGAGTGGCTTATCTTTTGCCAAAAGAAGCGAAATGCCCTTCCTGTAGGGCTTTAATGTCGAAAGAAAAAAAGACATCGTACAAGCTGGGATTTCGCTTTCGTTGCTATAAAAAAGAATGTAAGGTGATAGTTTCGCCTAAAAAAAAAACAATTTTTGAACGGACCCATGTCTCTGTTCGAGGCACCTTGCAATTATTAATGCACTTTTTCCCAAAGGATAAAGTAACACAAGCGGCGAAAGATGCATCTGTAACGGAGAAAACCGCCATTCAAATGTATCACTTTTTTAGGGAAGTGTGCGAGGTGGCCGAAGGACATGATCGTCAAATGATCGGGGGGGGAACGACATTGTGGAAGTTGATGAAACCCACTTATACACCCGGAAATACCACAGGGGTCGGGTTTTAAAAAGCCAGTTTTAAAAGGCTTTCGGGTGTATAAGTCGGAAAACAAAAAAGTTTCACGTCGAGGTCATATCGGATAAAAGTAGGGCAACACTGGATCCCATTATGGCGGCCAATATAAAAAAAGATAGTTTCATCATGTCAGTCTGCCACCGATCCTACACTGGCGTTCACTTACGCCTGGATATGCGTGGGCATGCCACTGTAAACCACAGAGTGGAATTTGTCATTAAAACAGTGGACATACCTGTGAACGCCACTTTAGGAAACCCGATTCCTGGGTCAGACCTGGTCCGAGTTAAAGGACACTCCACTCCAACACAGTGGAACGGCAATGGCTCGAATTGAAACGCCATTGCCGTTCGTGCCGCAGTGACAGGCGGATTAAGTGGTACATGGGAGAGTATATGTACCGCCAAAATGTCCTGCGGTACCTCCCAAGTCAAGCCGCGAAGTTTCGCCGCATGCTCGCCGACAACTATCGGGTCTACCCAGGAATCGGTCGACGTGGAATTAAAGCAGTTAATTTCAGGTGCAAGCCCAATTGTCCACGAAGACAACAGGCCAATTAGTTATTATTAAGAAAAAAAATCTAAAAAGGAAAAAAAATACAAAAACAACAAATAACAAAAAAATACCAAAAAAAATTAAAAAAATAGATTAACCCCACTATCTATGTGGTCTTAACTATCCAAATTAAAAACCGGCCAAGAGCGTGTCGGGCCACGCTCAGTGTAGGGTTCCGTAGTTTTCCGTCCGTCACATTAAGTTGACATATTAAGTACAGAAACACAAAACCCTAAAAAGCACGCCATTTCATTGTGATTTTGTAGAAATGACAGGTACAATAAACACCTGTTTATACGGTTAAATTACAAACTTAGTTCAGAAATTATTTTTGTAATTTTTTCAAAAACTATTCAACCTATCAAGTTCAAAATAATTTTCCTACAAAGTTTTTATAAAGTTCTACTTTTGAGATTTTTTTCATATTTTTAAAACTTATGGTTCAAAAGTTAGAGGGGGGGGACACATTTTTTTTTACTTCTGGAGCGATTATTTCCGAAAATATTAACATTATCAAAAAATGATTTTAGTAAACCCCTATTTATTTTTAAATACCTATCTAACAATATATCACACGTTAGGGTTAAAATGAAAAAAAAATCACTCCCCACTTTACGTATAGGGGAGGTACCCTAATAAAATATTTTTTCCACTTTTTATTTTACCACTTTGTCGGCGTAATTGATATACATATTAGTACCAAATTTCAGCTTTCTAGTGCTAACGGTCACTAAGATTATCCGCGGACGGACGGACGGACAGACGGACGGACAGACATGGCGAAACTATAAGGATTCCTAGTTGACTACGGAACCCTAAAAATGGCACCTTAAGGAAGGTTGATGTAGGTACGACGACGAGCGAAGCGAGGAGGAGTGTTAGGTAGAACTGCGACCTTACAGCGCGCGAGCCGAGCGAGCGAAGCGAGCGTGCCGCGGCAGCGGCCGGCAAAGCGCCAAAACCGACTTTTTTAAATAAAAAATGTTGTACAGAATCCAAATTGAAAATGGCACCTTAAGGAAGGTCGGTGTAGGTACGACGACGAGCGAAGCGAGGAGGAGTGTTAGGTAGAACTGCGACCTTACAGCGCGCGAGCCGAGGGAGTAAAAGCTCCCAGCTCATTTTAAAACATCAACCTTTGAAGGACCTGAGTTAGAACTCAGCCATTTTTAATTTTAGAGAAAAGTTTTTTTAATAAAAGATGCTTGTTTTGACGCCATCTACACACCCCTCTCGATGAAAATTTTACAAGTCCCCGGTCCCTTCAAAAACTTCAACCTTTGAAGGCCTCTAACTCAGCCATTTTTGATTTCAGAGAAAAGTTTATTAAGAAAAGAGTAGTTATTTCATCAAAATCTTGAAAATTATTCTAAGTCTTTTGTAACCCCTATGTATTTTGCATTTTTCAAAAAAAAAACTAAGTCCCAAAATCGGCCCCCCTTTGGTATAGTCTGACCCATTCAAGTAGTTCACACCCATGTATCATACAAACGTATACCTAAGTTGGGTAAGTTACGAGGGGCACACCGATATGATCGGATATGGAGTGCTTCGATTTATTTTGTGACGTCAACGCTAATCTTTAGTAACAATAATAACATTTAAACAATTGTGAAAAACGGTATAATTTTTACTACAAGTCTGTTGAAGTTTATGATTTGATTGAGAGCTCACAATTCTCGCTCGCACGCAAGTTTCAGTCATATTTTTTTTTACTACGAGTATACATATTCACAATAGTCACAATATCAAGATAAATTTATCAGAGGGCTTATTTCAATGTTTTTGATATAAATAATAAATAAATATTAGAACCCAAATTTTTTCACAAATCGAACTAGTCCCATAGTAAGCTCAATAAGGCTTGTGTTATGGGTACTGGACGACGATGTTTTGTTTTTTGTTCTGTATTTTTGCCACGAATAAATGTATTTCTATTTCTATTCTATTCTATATATTTAATAGATAAATACTTAAATACATAGAAAACATCGAAGTCCCAGGAACAAATGTTTCTGCTCACCACAGAAACAAATGCCCTTACCGGGATTCGAACCCGGAACCTCTAGCTTGCTAAACAGGTCGACATCAGGATCAGGTCGTAAGATATACTTAACGTCACTTTGGCAACTTGCAGGCTGATCATGAACATGATATTTTTCCACTCCGTTACTTTCATACAAGGGGACAAGCCTGCTTGGAAGCAACGAAATATAAAAAGGATACTTTTTAGTTTTCTTTATATTCTGTGTAAGAATAGCCTAAATTTTGAAAATTATGAGTTGTCAATTTTTGGCCTGTAGGTAACCAGGTTTCTTTCTTTGGTTGTTCAATTTTGAATCTACATCAAAAATTTTATGTAGGGTGTAAGCCGTGTAAGTATAATAATAATCATTTAATTCGAGTAACATGGTCACATTCAATAATTGTTAATAATTAAGTTTTTAAGATGTGTAAGAGTTCATAGTCATAAACAACCTATAAGGGCCTGTATGTGGATATGTCGGTTTTCATTGCATATTAGCTATGAACCAATGATAAGATTGATAAGGTATCGACGAAAAATTACAAAACTATTAATTTTTGTATAAATGTATCCACTATTAGAACAAGTAACAAATCTGATCTTAAGCATGCATGCTCATCCGTTATCTCCGGACAATGCATTATCGATTGCGACATGCCGATCCAGTGAACAATGTTCCGCGACCTTAATACTTAGGCACGTTTCGCCATGCCGCTGCAAATAGCTGATGTTTTCAAAGCAAATTAACATTTATCGCTTAATAATTAGTGGTTACCATTGTAACATTTCCATTGCCAGAACCGCTACGCTTACAGTCAATTTAAAAATTAACACTTTTTTTTAATTAGTACTCGCATGTGGTGACAAGCGCCCGAGTGTGCCAAGATGTTGGTCCTGTGCTACCCTGTTCTTGTGTCACTGGCTTTGGCTGCTCCAGGAGTTTCACGAACATGCTTCGAGTATTGCAAGACAAAGTAAGCTATTATGTAATTTGTTGGTATTTTGCAATTTAACCTACTCATTAATAACTTGTTAAAACGTTCAGCGATCAGTAATAGCTTTTTCCCCTCACTAGCTCGGAAAGCCGTCTTTTATCCTTTGAAACAAGCGGGTAAAAACGCTTTTTATCCACAAGTGGGGAAAGTAATTTGACCTTGGAGCGTGTTTGAGTAACTTTTGACAGATAACAAAACGTAAAACGTTCATATTAATGGTTCGTTTGATATCAATTATCATTAAATAAATGGTTTGAGAATTTAATAAAAAATAACAAATTTAGCTTTATTTAATGATTTAAGTCGTAAACCTTAAAATTCTATAAGTAAAATTTTTTTATAATGACTTTGAGTATAATTTGAGCACAAGTTGAGTCGATGCAATTTCAAAACGCATCCTCAGAAATGTCATCTTGTCAATGTCAACTAAAATATACACAACTTGTCACCGACTCCGACTCGCGTAAATATTATACACAACTTTCAGTTTTCTGTTATAAAATCGTAAATAAATCAGTGATTCCAGTGATGAAAATCATGCCTGTGGAACTGTGTTTTTTTGCATGTTGCACTTTCCTCGCTAAAGTGAGGAGAAAAGTTTTGTGTTACACACGGGTGCAAAGTTGTATTTTACTTCTCATGTGTTGAAACACTCGCCACGCTCAGGATTCTATTTTAGAACCAGTCGCTTCGCTCGTAGTTCAACTATAGAATCCTTTCGCTGGCTCGTGTTTCAATTCCACACTCGCGGGTAAAATACAACTTTGCACCCTTGTATAACAAATAACTATTTTTAAACTGTTAAGGCGGTAATACCTAAAAGTTTTGACTTTACAACACCTCTTAGCTTGGCTGTAGGTATATGATTTTAAAATAAATCGCATACTCCACTTGTTGTCCACAAATGTAACAAAACAAGCAAAAACTTGAAACTAAACGACCAGGATGGTCTTACTAAAAATGCCAAAAACTTTTATAATTAGGAAGTTGGGCGGCAGATGGGACACTAGTAAGATAAATAAACCCAAACTCGTGATTGCATGGAAATATAATATACTTATTTTAATGTATTTAATTTTAATGTAGTGCTTTTTATTTTGACTTTGACGGTCATTTCGAGATATTGATATTTAATTCCTTATTCTGACATTGGCATTAAAACGTTATTAATGTTATTATAATATATTTTCATCACATCAATGATTTTGCCACAATATTGCTGTGTGTATGTGTAGGTACCTGTGACAATTCGTTGTATTACCTGTAATATGTAAAAGGTAAATATAGCTTTAGAATAATCTATGAAATAAATAAATCTAAATAAATATAGCTTTAGTATTTGGTTGATAACTTTTTTTATGAAACTATTTAGTTATTAACTGAACTAATATTGAAAACGTTCAGCGTAAGTATGTGTAGCGTGTAGAGCAGCTTACTTGCACAAGCTGCCAAAAAAGAAGTATGCACTTCAAAATATATTGAGTATATTATTGTTGAACACTCACTTATAGCACAACTGTGCCCCTGCCCCGCGAGTCTTTCTCCCTACCATTAGAAAAATAATCAAGGACTTAAAGATTTCAGACATTCCCTATTTACGAGTATAACTTACTGATAAATGCAAAAAGGTGGAATAATTAGTACTGCTCTCGGTGTTTTGAATTTAGTCCATCAATTTCACCCTATAGCCTAGAACATTTAGATTCGAGGGTTTAAATTTCAAAACCCGCGAAATGAATTTTCACCTCACCAGATTACACCAAAATGCAACTTTTAATGGGAATGGGAACTGTAGACGTTTAAAATTTGATGGTATATTATTCGGTATAATTGGAATACGTGGTATAAGTACCTACAGTTTTCGCCCTTGGCTCCTCCCGTTCAAATCGTGCCCTTCACAATCATAATCATCATCATAATATCAGCCGAAGGACATGAAGGACTGCCGGAGACAGGCCTCCCCCAAAGAGTGCCACAATAACCGATCTTGCGCCACCCGCATCCATCTCCTCCTTCACAATCAATTTACTTCGCTAATTCGTCCATTCTAAATCTAGTAGTGGACGGTTTAAGAGTCCAATTCCAAAGTAAACCCACAAATCGATGTACAGTTTAGCCATTTGGCACACGCATACTAGAGAACAAAACAATTTTTTTGACCCGCAGTTAAAAAAAAAATCCTTGGGACGGGGAGTGCGGGTCAAAATTTTGTGCTTTTATTTTCAGATACCTATCATGTGTGGTATTATCATATAAAAGGGTTTATTGAGGCGATTCTAAAAATATACCACATTATTACACTTGTGACATTCTTTTTAACCGACTTCAAGATTTCAAAAGAGGAGGTTATCAATTCGGTTGTATGTTTTTTTTTTTAATGTTTGTTACTTAATAACTCCGTCATTTATGAACCAATTTAAAAAAATCTTTTTTTTATTGTAAGTATATATATCCAAGTTGGTCCCGTTTTTATCAAAACGCAGTTCTGATGATGGGATCTATGAGGAATTGAGGGAACTCCTCAAATATTAAAGGCAAACATATAGTGATTTTTCATACAAAAATATGACATTTGATGAAGTGGAACTGCTGATGATGATCAGAACAGAACTCTTCAACGACGAAAAGTTCACGTTTGACGATTTGTCCTCCTAGCTGTGTTTGTTAAGCAAGTTCTATTTTTACGATGAATTTTATTCACGCTCGATTTCTGATGATGGGATGCATGAGGAATTGAGGGAACTCCTCAAATCGTAAAGGCAAACATATAGTTATTTTTGTGTTTTTATCAACAAATTGAGAATTATCGTACAAAAATGTGACATTTGATGAAGTGAAACTGCTGATGATGATCAGAACAGAACTCTTCAACGACGAAAAGTTCACGTTTGGCGATTTGTCCTTCTAGCTGTGTTTGTTAAGCAAGTTCTATTTTCACGATTAATTTTTGTCATGCTCGAGTTCTGATGATGGGATCCATTAGGAACCGAGGGAACGCCTCAAATGTGAAAGGCAGACAAATAGTGATTTTAGTATTTTCATGAACTAATCAAGCATTTTCATTCATAAAAGTGACATTTGATGAAGTGGAACTGCTGATGATGATCAGAACGGAACTCTTCAACGACGCGTAGTTCACGTTTGGCGATTTGTTCTCTTCGTTTTGTTTGCCAAGCAAGCTAGGTTTTCAAGACACATTTTTGTCAAGCTTGAGTTATGATGGAGGATTCAAAGAGGAATTGAGGGTACTTAGTCTTCTACCATTATAAACATACTTATAGCCATTTTTATTTTATTGTATGGAATCTAAGAGTGCACTATCTAAGTATAATAATCTCTCACCGGCCTCCCCCATTGAAGTCGGTTTTTTTTTCTTAAAAATTATTTAAATTAAAACGAAAATATTTTTCAAAACATACCAAGTTAGGACTCCTGCAGATACGATATGGCTGATTTTATTTTGTACGATATACTACAAATGATACGTGATATCCTCATATCTAAACCCAAGAAAGCAATTTTGTTACACAGTTAAAATAAATAAATAAATATTGGGGGATAATCTTACACAAACCGACCTTGTACTATGGGTACTAGACGACGATAATACATACTTAAATACATAGAAAACACCCAAGACCCAAGATCAAATATTCGTGTATATATACAGTTCTACTTCAGTACCTATTTTACTAGACTTGTGGAACTGTACTGCAGATACGGTACAGTCAGTCTCAGCCTCATAAGTAGCTGGACACTTTGGGACTTTGTCGCTTTCACCCGTGGACAATTTAGTATGACAGTTCAGACATGACGTTAGAGCGACACGGTACAATTGCACTACCTATTTTTAAAATCTCTGTTTAGGAGATAGATGGACATAGGTATGTAGCAAATAGATGAGGTCATCTGCTACATCCGGTATATACGTATGTCCATCCATCTGCCAAACAGCATGTATACATGGTAGCGTTACTTTAAAATAATGAGTACCGTAACCAGTTTCACAAAGGGTCTCTGTACCAATCAATTCGTATGACGCTAAAACACATATTAATATAATAGGTTTAGACCTCTGCTTAACACAATAGCAACGTCTATAAATACAACATAAAAGCTCCTAAATACCTCTATAAGAACTTTTTGTTAGAAAGAGGTCAAAGTCACGAAATGAATACTACAGAGCTCTTACGCACAGTGAAACTAACTGCAACAGACGTATTATTTTACAGGAACGCGTACGATTTGACGTATTTATTTTTACAGAGGAACCGATCCAGTGAAAGACGCATCTCCGGAGTGTGTTTGTGAAGATTTCATAGATAGTGTAATAGACTCCGACGAGTCCTCCATGATTATACTTGACGATACGGGTGTCTACTTTGTACCGGCCGAAACGCACTCGTTTCAAGGGCAGTTTTCTTCCCGGCCATTTTTCATATCCAACCCGGCAAAATTAATCCCAAAAACCAAACACAGAATTAACAGAGAGTTTGTTGCAATAAAAGAGCCGTTAAATGATCCCGTGCCTGCACAGAGTGCACATGTCGAGATATATAAAAAAACAGAAACCATTTCTCATGCAAGTATAAACGAGAATTTAGGGATGTCGCCTTTGTATTTAGATATTGAATTTCAGCAATCCACAGAAAAAGATAGAGCAGCTGTACAGCAATACACCTTAATAGAAGATTTTCAGTCGACTGAGCAAACTTTAGTAGAGTGCCTCGACTTTCAAGTTATACATTACACAAGGAAGTATGGATTTATAGAAAAATTCAGGGAATTTTGGGCAGCCAGGAATTTAGACAAATATGAAAACTCGTCTGATTTCGCTATAGAGGAAAGTATAAAAAAGTGGTGTAGCGAACCTGAGTATATAGTACAACAGAGCCTACAAGAAATAAAAAAAGGATTACCCAAAAAAGTACCAAAGTTCAGACCACCAAAACTTAACAATAATAATCAGTTTACAGGTGCACACAATTTAACAAACATGGTGACGTCAACTAGCCTGTATTACAATGTAACCGAAGATCCTGTGACATATAATAAAAACACTGAAGAGCCGTCGGAAAATTTAACAGAAGTTAACGATACCACATACGATCCAACCGAAGATTGGCATTTTATCAGTGTAACTTCGCCTTCTAATTTAAAAGAGGACGAATCATACGAAATACAAAATTCAAGTTCTCTTGTTGATGTGCTATCTGACACAAAAGCAATAACCACAGAAAATACACTTATAGTAGATAATCTGAGGGAAACCATAATAGAAGGCAACCAAACAAAGAGAATTACAGCAAGCGACTCAGAACATGATTTAGAAACAATGGCTTCTGAAGATGTTTTCTACCCATACGTTCCAGCCGTAACAGAAGTTAAAATACTTGATGACGCGCGTCACTTGGATAACAAAACAGATATTCTTCATAACCCGGCTACCCCGTTGAGTACGCATGAATCCCTGGAAAGGCAAAGTCCTGTTACCGATGGAAATATTTTAGATGGTCAAACGTTGAACGAAAACAATACTTTATCGTATGATACTTCACAGATTTCAGTAACTGACGCCTACTTGGACCATCGAGAAAAATACGTGGAAAAAGATATAAGAATACCGAAAATAATAACCAAAGAATGCCAAAGTACAATTCAAACTACCGTAGATGGCTTTGAACAATTACCGAATAATGACTTCAAAAAAGATTCCGCACCACAATCAGAAAAAAATAAGCAGAGTAACGGACATAGTGAACTGGACATAACAGGTAGATTATACTTTGTTTCACAAAAAGAGCTTATACCAATGCGATTCGTACAAACCGATACTGGCGCTATTAGTTTGGGCCTAGATGGGCCCACACTGTGTGAAAAACTAGGTCTTAATGCGAACATAAAATCACGCTTAATGACAGTCTTATGCGAATATGTGCAAAGTCGTAATGACAAAGATAATATATAGCTCAAATATGATTACAAATTAAATACAACTTTACATAATATGCCTACTGTTTGTTTTTATTTCAACTAATAACGAGAACCTACATACGGTTATAGATTATATTTCATACAGGCTTTTATTCCCGAATGTACGCTTTATGTACATACATACATACATATTTGGGGGAGGCCTATTTCCAGCAGTGGACGTCTTTCGGCTGACATGATGATGATACATACATATAATCACGCCTGTTTCCCAGAGGTCACGGAATTCCATTTGCTAGGATGCTGGCATACAACTTTCGCTTCATGAACTCTCATTACATTCTTCATGTAAGCGCGTCGATTCAGGGTAAACCTTGACCTGGCCTTTCTGCAGAATTCGGTCGGAGTACGTTCGCCGAGGTTCTTCCCCTTCCAACTTTTCCATCCATTCTTTTCCACGTTTAATGTATTAATAAATATATAATAATAAGTATAGTAACATATCAATTCGATTCTAATAACAGGTTCTCATTGTGATTCAGAATTTTTTCAGCAGTGATTTTTACCTTGATCCCTATACAGCATGGCATGGAAAAATGATTAGCATTGAATCGAACATGAACCGACATAGAAAATATTTTTGTGTTTAGAATTTAGATTTAAAGTTCTTGCTAACACTAAGAGCGAATGATCCTTTCAGCTAGAATCCGTTTCTATGATGTCTATATAGGGAAAAGAATTAAATGAAAATACATGTCTAGACACTTTTTTGCCAATGAGACTGTAATACCATGTACAAGCTCTAAATTATAAAAATACTACATTTTCAAAAAATATTTGTAATTTTTCAGTGGACCCTTAAAAATGTTGACTATTCACTTTTCTTAAATAATGATCTATTTAGACAAATAGCCATTTTCATGCCCATTTAGTGGCAAAACAGCCCAAAAGACACAAGTTGGCTCAAGACTAAAACATGCTAACAACATGACTTAGTTTTTTTTTTAATACCACGTCGGTGGCAAACGAGTGTACGGCCCGCCTGATGGTAAGCGGTCACCGCAGCCTATGGACGCCTGCAACTCCTAGGGTGTCACATGCGTGTTGCCGACCCTTTAAGATGGCCATGAACCCCACATTTGCGGGATGAAATAAGGCACATTATAAATACATACTCATCTACTAATTTGTTACAAAGCAGTAATGCCTGCTATCTAAAATTCCAAATTTCAAATTAAAGGGAAAAATTAAATAAATTGTGCTCAGAGCAAGTTTCATACTGGCTCAAAATTAGTTTAGTTGGTAATGGCACATTTTTACAGACAATTTCTTTTCTCAATGTAATTTAAGACAGTAGTGCCATTAAAATAAGTCGAGTATTCTAAGGCAGATATCGCTGTACACTAAGCCCTAAGCTGCCCTAAGGCTTGAGCTTGATTGTTCTGATAGCTCAGTGGCTAGAGAGTGGTTGGCCTTGTATGCCAGATGTTGCATGTTTGAATCCTGCTTGAAGCACAAAATTTTCCCCGTTAGTTTTAAATACTTGTCTATGTTCAAAACTAGGAATTCTCATTAGACTGAACTTTTTCCCATGCAACCAGTTTGCCATGTTGATTGTGTACATGGGCAATTTTCCATTGCATTTTTATGCCAATTTCTTATTGCCTTCTAAGTCTTCCAACTAAGTGATAATTAGCTAAGGAACAACTTATTTAACAGTGTTCTAGAAATTTCTTTCAATTGTTATTGGACAGTTAGCATCAAAAGTAGCTACGCATTTGAAAAGTTCAAAAGTAATTATTATAAGGGAACAAGAGCTTATGACATCTTCATATGCATCGCTACTTTTATTGCTGACTATACAACAAAACTATGTAATTCGATGTAAGTATACACACAACGTATTCGAATGAGAGGAAAGTATGCAAAGCTTAATCACACTAAAAACGAGAATAATATGAGGTTCAGAACAGTGCAAAATAATTACCACACAACGGTAAATATTGCGCATTATAATGTCCAACGATTACAACTACGATCCTAACCGACATAGTGAAACAGACACACAATACATACCAAAACTAAATAAAATGAATAAACCCTTAAACTCCTTCATTTTTACCGCCAAGCGTCTGGCCTATCACCCTCCAATCCAACTCCTCAATGCTCAAATGTGACATGACATGTACACTCAATTCTTGCACTCCATTCCGATTTGATTCCGATACGCCAATGCCATTGCTATTGTTGCCAGTATAGAATTCTTCCTCGGCATTATCTAGCTTTTGTCTTTGTATAATTGGATATTTATTTATGTATGTCTCAAATATAATACCTATCATAAGAATCATTTTCGACTGTGAGAAATAATTATTAAACTTATTAATTATAAGCACAATACGAAGCTGGTAACACTATGAAGTTGGCATAATAGACACTTTCTATCGCGCACTGAGAAGCCTTGAAAACGCTCACCGATGAGAATATATTTTTAACAATATTATTTCCAGATTGTAAATAAATATTTAGCCCACTACAAATACAAGTTGGAATGTGAGATAAATCGTTATTTCGCATGCATTCCATAAATAGCTCAAATTTCAAGAATCCATGCGACGTATCAGAGAAAAAAAAAGACAATTAGTGTTGCGCCAGGTCTTACCGTACGCTAGAGATCATTTTTCGATATTTTATAGCAAGATTTAGGACAGGTCATATTTCAATCATGAGCATTAAATATCTATTGGGTCCCTTTACACGGTTAATGTTATCACATTACTGGGATATCAATATTATAGCAATATTCAAAATTGTATGTTTTTCGTCAATATTCAACAATATTCACGTAATACGCATCGTGATATGAGTGTATCGCGTAAAAATAATAGCCGTGTAAAAGGACCCATCAATGTCCACGTGAAAACATGCAAACATGGGAAACGTTGTGGACATAGATCTTGTGGGGCTACTGCTTTATTTTAGTTTTATCTACCTTTATTCATCTTTTTTACTGTCATCACCGCCCGTACGCCAAACAAGATTCAATCACAAATTATCCCCGAGATGTCACCATCTCATTTAATCTTTTTTTATTATTATTTAAAACGGGATTGCTAGTTTCATTATTCACGTCACGGTCGATATCGCTATCATATCCATTTTATCTTATAATTATTTCTTATTTAACAATATTTCCTCTTTTTTGGTCTCCTGCGATAAAGGCTATGTATGCCTAGTACTGAGACCGGTTGCAAAATTTGTAATATACTATGTATTGAATAAATGCCTACGTCACCTACGTGTATGTCTATTGGCTATGTGCACGTCTGAAACGTCAAAGGTCCCGAGACAATGTCAAATCTCAGAGATGTCAAATAATGTCACATGAATATTTTATTTACTTTAATTAACGAGAAAGACCCCGTATTGGAAATTTTACTGAAATAAATAAGAGAATAAGTTAATACATACAAACGAAACGAATCGTAGGAAACCGTTAAGAAACCAATAGAAAACGTGAAAGTAAATTTGACAGTGGTCCCCGGTAAGTACACATTTCTGCCATGGTGTGCGCTACGATCGCCTAGCTTACCCCCACCGCCTACTTCGCACATAGCCAATACTGCACTAGCAAACCGAGGTACCTAAAGTCGGAGCAAACCGGGAGCGTAACGGCATCCAGCCCGGCTAGTATGGTAGCTTATACCGTCACGTTTTATGTGACGTTTCAGTACATTTTGGCCATATAACGTGACGGTATAAGCTATCATACTAGCCGGGCAGTAGCATTTAAAACGGACAGACTTAGAGCCAGTCCCTGGTGCAAGCCCATCGTAACGCTGAACCCATCGGTAGTAGCAGCCGATGACCGAAGGGCAACGATGGTAACAAAATACGATTTCAAGCTAACATGGTCACTAACAATAGAATTACTGTTAAAAACGGGATTTTTACCATATACGTTAATATTCTTGAGTTTCCGATATTTCAGCGCTGTTTCGGTGTTGTTTTGTGTTAAGCCTTGAAAATGGTGCTTGAACAACACCGAAACAGCGCCGAAATATCGGAAAATCAAGAATATTAACATACATGGTAAATATCCCGTTATGAACAGTAATTCTAACGATGGTAACGTTATTTTCTTTTTATATTTACGAGTATTTGTTATTGTAGACTTACCTATACATTGAATAAGAAAAAAGCGTACTTGTTAAACCCAACCAATCTTCCCAATTCAATCAATCCTTACTATAATATGAAACGTCAGTACTACCGGTTATGTCAACAACCAATTTCAAAACATTGTGCGTGGTCAATCCTTCGTCCTTTTATTGTTTTTAATAATTAATAATATTCACAATAAGCTTTCTGACAACGTTTTGGATGATTTTTGGCACGTTTATTTTTATAATCAAGAAATATTTCGTCTTGATGTAAGTTTCTTTACATCGAAGACATTCGATGACTTCAAACGTCTGTTGTCAAAGAGTATGTCTTGCCATTAAAATAAATTAGTACCTCTAAAAATCCGCAACATAGCCAGGTCCAAATAAACACTGGTTAGGCTATTGGCTATGTGCGAAGTAGGTGGTGGGGGTAAGCTAAGCGATCGCAGCGCACACCACGGCACAAATGTGTACTTACCGGGGACATCTGTCAAATTTACTTTCACGTTTCCTATTGGTTTCTTAATGGTTTCCTACGATTCGTTTCGTTTGTATTTATTTATTTATTTTCTTATTTGTTTCAGTAAAATTTCCAGTAAGGGATCTTTCTCAATTACTAAATAAAATAAAATATTCATGTGTCATTATTTGACACCTCTGAGTTTGACATTGTCCCGGGACGCTTGACGTTTGACGTTTCTGACGTGCACATAGCCAATACATAATTTATGCAACTTTATTCCTGGATAGTTTTGCAATCCTGTATATCTCTCTCATTTTAAAAATGGGACTCTTGCTGCAACAGTTAATGTTAAGAGATTCCTTAAAGGGTTAAGTTCGTCTTTTTGCCGATACAACCGAATTTGTCTGTATTTTTACCTGTGTTTTGTGTACAATAAAGTATTTACATACATACATTAAGCGAAAAATAATGTCGGCCACTGACATGCATCCTCATTCAGTAACTTCCACACTTCGCCTGATATTATTACCATCTGATCCTTGCCTTCTTTGATGCTTTTTATTACAGCTTTTCTTACTTTATCTAGGCCTATATCCATTACTAAACCTATATTTACAGGCTACTTTTTGAGCATCTCATTCCAGGGATTTCCTTTACTCTTTAAGCTATCCAACGTCATCATTCGTTTTTAGCCCGACCAGTGCCTATTTGGACCTGATATAATGTCGCTGCAAACAGCATCTTATATGTCAATAATATACATACGTCATGTATAGTCGGGACAGTGTGTATTGGGTTTCTTAGTCATCTCATCATCATCATCATCATCACGTCAGCCGAAAGACGTCCACTGCTGGACATAGGCCTCCCCCAGTGACGTCCACAACGATCGGTACTGCGCCACCCGCATCCAGCGGACACCCGCGACCCTTACCAGGTCATCAGTCCACCGTGTGGGGGGCAGCCCACGCTACGCTTTCCGGAACGCGGTCGCCACTACAGAACCTTTCCGCTTTAAATTTGTTATCGTAGACTTACCTATACATTAAATTAGAAAAAAGTGTACTTGTTAAATTCAACCAATCTTACCAATTCAATTAATCTTTATTATGATATGAAATGTCAGTACTACCGGGTTATGTCAAGAACCAATTTCAAAACATTATGTATTGGAATATTAGTCAATACTTCGTCCTTTTAATGTTTTAAGGAATTAATAATATCCACAATAAACTTTCTAACAACGTTTTGGATGATTTTATTGGATGATCACGAAATATTTCGTCTTTCGTAAGATTGTTTACATCGACGACATTCGTTGACTTTTAATGTCTGTTGTCAAAGAGTAGGTATGTTTTGCCATTAAAATAAATTAGTACCACTAAAAATCCGCAACATGGCCAGGTCCAAATAGATACTGGTCAGGCTATACCCACGAACCAATTTATACTATTCCCGCCTCATTTTTCACACTTTTTATACGAGAAATGTCCTTTGAATTTCTCTCTCTCTCATTTTTTAATCATGTAACCATGCTTTCTTTACTTTTACTTGCATACTCTTAGGCTGGGTTGCACCAACTTACGATCACAGACCGATCATCGGTAAATATGGCGCCGGCAGCTGTCATCCCATAGAAACGTGTCAAAATTTCCATACATTCAAATTTTAACGAACACCGCTTACGTTTACAGACGGTTTGGTGCAACCCAGCCTTACTCTTTCATTTCTAGCAATTGCCAGATTATTTTAGAAGGGGGCAGTTCTTTTTGAAAGCGGGGTCTCGACTTTAACTTTAAATTTAATGGGGCCCTTTACACGATTAATATTAACACAATACTGGCGTGTCAATATTATCGCGGTTTTCAAACGTGTACGGATTTTGCTTGTATATTCATCAATATTCACGCGATACGGATCTTAGTATAAGTGTATCGCTTGATAATATTCACCGCGTAGAGCGCCCCAATAGTCTGTGTGCTGTAAAACTAAATTATCGTCCGGGGTATACCGAATCAAAAATATCGATAGTCGATATTTAAAAAAGAAACTTATTCCGACACACTATTGCGCGCGTCCCTAAATTTTCTCTATATTTGTCTTGTCACGATCGAAGAGCAGAACAGTTAACATCGAGGAGAGGTCGTGGAGGATTTTTACCATCTAGCCACCATCGCCGTTCGCCAATTACACCATGGCTGATACCGAAAAGGCGCCGCAGCCGCAGCCCCAACCACAACAGCAACAAGACCCAAACGCCCAGCCGCAACAAGCTAAAGCGGCCAAACAAAAGCAGGTCATTGGTAAGTGCCGCTACGCCATCTTAGTTTTCGGGTGCCCGGCATTTTTATATCGAAAGCACATGGCCGCTAAAGTGCGAAAATCTTAATTTTCGTAGTTATTTCGATATTTATTGCATTTTTAAAGTGTATTTTCATTTGCTGTGATAGCAATAAGTCTTTTTGTAATAAAATAAATGGTACACTTAGGAGTCTTATTGATCGAATGTTGATCCCGGCCCGGCGCACTATTTTGCGTGGGTACCTGGTGCATCGCGACGCAGGCTTAATCAATACCCGAGATGCGTCCTACTGCTCACGTTTCGATTCGACGCAGATGAATTCGTGTCACCCGAGAAATCTCTATTAAGTTGTATTATGCACGTAGCTTCGAATCAGATTCTAACTAGCATGGTGATGCGTCGTAGGTTTTGTTTTTGGCAATAGAGCTATACAGTATTGGATTATTCTTTATCACTGCATCATGATCTAGTGTGTATAAACAGTCTTTTTTGTTTGCTCATATTTCATGTAAACTAAACAGATATTGCTACAAGGACATATTGTTAAGGCATACTAGCAATCATACTCGTTAAAATAGTACTTACTGTTTAGGCAATCCAACTCCATTTTAGTCGTTTACAAGATGTATGGCTTTTATAAATTCTGTACTCAATAGTGTCCCATCGGTGTAAATAATGAATATTTAACACAAGCACATCAATCTGGCTTCTGAGGAAAGATAGGCAGTTAGTTGGTCATTGTGCTAGAATGAAATACATCAATTTTATCTATAAGGCAATAAATTCCAGCACATTGATGAATACCTTCAAGAGAAGTGTGATGAGTGGTGTGTGAGTGTGATGTGTATTCATAAACTGGACACAGTCTGTCGACAAGTGGGTCATATGTAGGCTTTTCATACCCATAGTACAGGCTTTCCTTAGATTAGGACTCTGTTGATTTGTGGAAGATTGTGCCCCAATATTTATTTATTTCGGTATCAACATTTAATGACAGTACTGTACAGGGTTTGAAAGGACAATTATCGTGATTTTTATATAATGATAATTTTCGATTTGATAATAACTTAAAAAATAATCCAAATGTGGTTGTTAAACTTCAATGTCTATTTCTGGAGGCAGTTCCAGGTATAATTATCAAAGACTTTTATTATCTTGATAATTCTAAACCCTGAAACTGCCAGTGAAAGTTGAGAGGTTTCAAATATATGAAACCACAGCTTGCACATTAGCGGATATTTACCTGCCTAAGTCTGACCAGAAACACAGGGTCCTTTAGGTGTCACAACAGCCTTTGAGGAGTGACCATTTTGGATTTGACTCCGTGCTCTGTTCATCCCTTGATATATCTGCTACCTGGACAGTAATATTGTTAGTCTTATCCTAATTGTTTGTGGTATAAAGTTATCAGGCTGAATAATTAACGATGTTTTCTTTGTTTACACAGCTGAAAAAGTATCCGGCACTGTCAAATGGTTCAACGTCAAGAGTGGATATGGTTTTATCAACAGGTAAGCTATTTATATAGTATTTATATTAATAATTTCCATTATTCATGCATAGAGTTTCAAATCTTGTGGTCATCATCATCATCCTCCTAGCGTTTTTCCCAGTACAGTTGCATCCTGAAGGATGCCTGGGGTCTGCTACCTTATAGTGTTAAATCTTGTGGTATTCGAAATTAGTTTTGGTCTTTAATGACCAGTGATTGGAATTAGGTGAACTAAAATACCTATTCTTCGCAAGAGGACATAATATAGAGTGGTTACAACCGATAGAAAAATATTTCTTTTCTTGAATACTGAGTATTCAATATTTATAGTTATATTCGATAACATTTTCGTCACACTTTAAAAAAGGGGCCCTCTAAACCTAATTATGCATTTAACTAAAACTAGTACCCGGATAATTATCGAATACCCCGTATTCAAGAAAAAAACATTTATACTACCCAGTTGTAAGCACTCTATGTCCTCTCACGAAGAATAGGTATTTTAGCTCACCTAATTCCGATCACTGTTAATGACTGGAATGTGCTTGCATGTTGATGCATACTCTCATACCAAAGTCTGTATGAATCCACTTCTTCTCACTTTTAGATATATTCACCCATTTTTGTTTTGTTTAGGAATGATACCAAGGAGGATGTGTTTGTACATCAGACTGCAATCGCCCGGAACAACCCACGCAAGGCTGTGCGCTCGGTCGGAGACGGTGAGGCAGTGGAGTTTGCCGTGGTCGCCGGGGAAAAAGGCTATGAAGCAGCTGGAGTAACTGGTCCCGGCGGCGAGCCAGTAAAGGGCTCGCCCTATGCAGCTGACAAGCGCCGCGGTTTCCATCGCCAGTCAGTATCACTCTTGAATGCTTTTGTTTTAGTGGTAACAATAGTGTTTACAGAAGCATACCGGTTTGTTTCTTGGAAATGCAATATATAAATGGTTACTCCTTAACCAGGTGTATGTAAGATCCCATAATACAATAATACAAGGTATGACACTGGGGAAAATCTGTAGTGTGTGTGACACAAGCCTACATCATTACTGCTATTGGAGCCTATTGGTGATTGGCAGTTAGTGTGAGTTTGTGTACAGGCAGGTTTGCCACGATCCGGAGTAGCGGACGTTGTTTTCTTAGACCATCTAAGATCCTGGTTGCAATTTTTTTTAGTGATTTTCCGTATCAGGTATTACCCCCGTCAAGGCGGAGGACGCGGCGGTGAAGGCGCTCCACGCAGAGGTGGCATGGGACGCCGCGGACCCCCACCCAACCAGGGGGGCGCCCAGGGGGACGAGGGGCAGGAGGGAGGCAGTGCACCGCCTCAGCGTAGGTAAGGATCCACACTATATGCCTTTCTTTACTGTCATAATATTATGTATAAGAGGCTATGTTCCTGTCTGGTGAACATTATTATAATGTTAATTTATTTTCAGTTATTTCCGTCGTAACTTCCGTGGCGGACGTCGTGGAGGTGGGCCGGGCCCCATGAACCGCGGCGGAGGTGGCTTCCGCCGCATGCGCCCGCGCAACAACTACCAGGGACAGGCTCCGGGTCAGGGCCCAGCGGGCGGCCAGCGACAGAACGGCCAGGAGGGCGAGGCCCCCGCCACCACGTCATCCCCGCAGCCGCAGCCCGCTCAGCCCAAGCCCAAGAGCAACAAACCTGCGGGCACCACCATCGAGACTACCACCAATGAGAGCCAGGCCTAAACACCCGGCATGTTAGTGTGGCATAACCCCTTGTAGTGCATGTTAATTCTAGCTGTGCCACACTCCCATCACATTTACTGTCTGTTCAACCAGTGTTGTTTAAATGTTGTATCGGGCTCTGAGAAATGAGATCTTCGTAATTTTAACATCAAATTTATCTTTCATTGAATTATGGTGGGGAGGTACAATAAAAAAAGAACTGCAAGTATCATGGATTTAAGATGTGATATTTTATTGAAAAAAAAATAATTTATTGTTTTTAAATTATGCATTTTTTACTTGCAGTATTTTTTACTTTGTCTATATTAATGTATTCCTGATTTTTAATCAAATCTATTAAGAGGCGAAAATTGTGCAATTAATGTTATATAGTAAGGGATTTGCAGGTCCAATGCCCCAATTAAATGGAATACTGTGAGAAACTTTTTAAAGTTTAATTTTGTGCTGCATGTTATGTTTTTTAAATTAGTAGTACTGTACCCACTCGGAAGATTAAAAACTTCTTTATACCTGTGTGAAACATATTTTATTTCAACACCCGACCGCAATGCAACTGTGCCCCTGCGTAATTTTATACACAGTCGATATTGACAAAACTGATACCTAATCCTATGAAATTTGACGTTTGGGTTCAATTCGTAAATATTCCCATTTTGACAACATGCCAGATCGCCAAAAATCCCAGTTCGTCCAGTGTCGCAACTTACCCACGTTCCCAACTCTTCCACTTTCCGAACTCATGTTCATATTGAGGCAGTTTTACTCGCGGCCATCTTAGGAAATTACAAAGGCGGCTATTCGAAAACTACTAATTAATAAATAAATAAATATTGGGGGACAATCTTGCACAAATCGACCTAGTCCCAAACTAAGCATAGCTTGTACTATGGGTACTAGGCGATGATATACATACTTATATAGATAAATATATACTTAAAATACATAGAGAACATCCAAGAACAAAATCCGTGCTAAATCAGGGTGTCCACTTTCTGGAAAGTCAGGGAAGCTCATGGTGGTCATGGAAAGTCAGGGAAGTTTTGGAGAGGTCAGGGATAAATATTGGTCTAAGAAGAAAGTCTTAAATCTAAAAAGCTCCTAAAGGGTAAAGTAGAAATTTCAATGTCATGCATGACGACTTCTATAGTTCAAATTGAGGTTTATAATTTTTTTTGAGGTATATTATTAAAGTTTTGTCAGTTTTAGATAATATTTTGAAACCAGTGTAAACACTTTCGTTTTGATGTTTATGTTTATATAGAAACATAATTTTCTGGGTTACGACCCAGAAAATAGGAGCGAGGAGAAGCTATACTTATATATACGTCCTATGCTCGTCTCGTCCTCCCGCTCGTACTTATTTATATATGAGAAGACTCATTTCTAGCAATCATCCTCCTAGCATTATTCCCACACATTACATTACAGTTGCATCCTGAAGGATGCCGGGGGTCCGCTACTTATTTCTGTCAGTATCATATTATAAATGTTAGGATGACTACCAGTTTGGCATAGTTGTTAGTTAGACAGGGGCCTAGCCTGAGAAGCCCGTCGGAATTCGAATCCGGGATTGTCCCAGCTTCGAATCCCGGTAAAGAGTATGAACAGGAATATTAATTTCCGAGTCATGCATAGATGTTTTCTATATATTTTTTAAGTATTTATTTGTCTACACCTACAGCCTCTGCCTTCCATAATAAATCATTATTTTAACTGCTATCATTTAAACGCTTATGTAGTAGTAAATACAATCTTTTTAAAATAGCTTGGGTACTGTAAGAGCGGTCATTTACATTTCATCCCAGTACACTATACAGGGTGTTTGGTCCATCCTTTGCCAAACTGAATTGGCGGATATGTGGGATCATTTGCTATGTCCTAAGGCCCCAAAAAAAATTCTTGAGCCCACGCATTTTTTTTACTGACTTCAATAGAAGGAAGGAGTTACTCAGTTCGTATGCAAGTTTGCCGATTCTTTTTTTTTGTATGTATGTTCCCCGATAACTTTTGACTACGTTGGCCGATTTTGATAATTCTTTTTTTGTTTCATAGCAGGTACCCCGATGTTGGTCCCATATAAATTTGGTGAAGGTCTGATGATGGGATCTAGGAGGAATCGAGGGAACTCCTCGAATTTGATAGGCACGCATATGCCGATTTCGGCATTTTCTGTAGGTAACCAAGCATTGGCTCACGGAAACCACAAATTGTGGCATAGCAAGTACAAAATTGAAGTCGTTTTTTTTTGGTATAAATTATTATGTAATATTTTTATGTTAAATATAATCTTAAAGGTTAACTCGTTAAACCTTTAATTACAAAAAGTAAGTGGTAGAGACTGCAATTTAATTTCTATTGAAATGTGTAATGATGTACGGCTCTGGACCCGGGTATGTCCTAAAACTACGACCAAGACCACCGGGGGATGGGCAGCAGCATCCCTGGAGTGCGGTGGAGATACTGCGATCGCCAACCCGCATGCCAAGCGTGGCGATTATGGCATATACCCCCCGTGAATTTGGGGGAGGCCTATGTCCAGCAGTGTACGTCCTTTGGCTGATGTGGTGGTGGTACGGCTCTATCAAAATGATAATTACTTGCATGTAACTTCTAGTTTTTTGTTAATGGTCCGCAAATATATTTCAAGATTCAGTAGCAAATCAACTTTACATTGCAATTAAAAAAAAAACTAAAAGAGATCATGTTCTTAAAATTCTTTTAAAAAGTGCTCTGGTCTATCCTCTTTTTAATGATGTGCAATATTGGCAATAAAACCTTTCACAAATTTTATTAATTTGTCAATTTTGTGATAAATTAGGCTAATATTCGATATGCAACTTTGCCAACCTTTGGGCTCAAATTCAGTACGCAGGTTTTTGCGTACGCCAAATTAGTGGGTGATAATCAAATTTCAATCATTTTAGTCAATAATTAAATCCAGTCAGTCTGTTGTAGCAAATGTGAGAGGAGAAAGAGATTTCCCTTGTTAGAGGGATCGGTGATATAAAAATCTGCTATGGGAAGCGAAGAGCGAGCGGGAGAGATTTAGAGTCAGAGCTGCTACCGCGAAAAAAACGAACAAAGTTCATGTATCTCGCTCTCTGTCGCACTTGCAACTTCTAGCTACAGACTTCGTTCGCTTTCGGGCGTTGTATCTCTTGCTTGTGTCCGCGTGGACTTTCGGCCCTCGGGCTCGCGTGGAGAGTGCGCTCTTATGGGACGCTTCGGGCCTTTGATCCTACGCCAAGCTCGGCCTTTGACCTCGCCGCTCATCAGCCGCGATACATTTAAGGCCGAAGGCCCTTAGATGAGCGGCGAGGTAAGGCCGAAGACCCGAAATGTCTCATAAGAGCGCGCACTCCAGGCGGACCCTCATATCCCCCTCACCCGTCTCTCACAGTACCTGCGTCTCTCACAGCCTGACTCCCGCTTTCCACTTCCCATAGCAGATTTCTAAATATCCGACTCCTCTCACAACGGAGATCTCTTTCTCTTCTCATACTCCGACAACACAATTAATGTGATTTGATGATTGAAATTCGATTGTTACTTACTAATATGACGTACCTACTGCAAACCTGCTTACCGAAAGTTGCATATCGATTGTTGGCAAATTCCTGAAGTTTGTGACAGGTTTTTTAACATTATTGCACATCATTAGAAAAGGATAGACCGGAGCACTTTTAAAAGAATTTTAAGAATATCATCGTTTTAGTTTCTTTTATAGCCATTTAAAGGTGACCATCGACTGAATTTGTACATCTTGAAAAATCTTTGCGGGTCAATAAGAAAACAAACTAGACGTTACTTGCAAGTAATTGTGATAGAGACGTATAACATTGCACATTTTCATAAAAATTAAAAATTGATGACGAGAACGTTATTTTTTTTTTATTTTAAGTTAAACGAGTCAACCTTTAAGAATCATCATAAAACTTTCAAAAAATAAAAATGCGTGCAAACTGGAAAAATGGATTTAAATGTGACTTATTTGGTCAGGGAAAATTGAAGAAATGGTCAGGAAAAGTCAGGGATTTTTTTTCTGGGTTTGCAGTGGACACCCTGTAAATGCACAAATAATGCCCTGGCCGGGATTCGAACCCGGGACCTCAAGCTTCTGAGGCAGTGTCACTACCAACTAGGCTAAACAGGTCGTCGAATTCTATGAAAATATGGTCTTACGAGGAGAAGGTAGAAAGAAGGCTACAACTTTCAGGCATATTCTTTTGAGGTGTTCGGTAAAAAAACGCACATTACATTTGACAGAGCGTTGAAAAGGCTAAGGCTGGGTTGCACCAAACCGTCTGTAATCGTAAGCTGTGTTCGTTAAAATTTGAATGTATGGCAAGGTTGACAATTTTCTATGGGATGACAGCTGCCGGCGCCATATTTAACGTTGATCGGTCTGTGATCGTAAGTTGGTGCAACCCAGCCTAAGTGTCGCGTGGTGTGCCTTGTTCGTGAAGTTTCGAAGATTTTCTAATTCACTTAGATTATATAATAACTAGCTTTTACCCGCGACTTCGTACCCATAGAGAACGTTAATAGCCCTGACTTGACAGTTAAAAAACAAATAGACTTTCACGTATTCAATAATCGTATGGAATCTAAATGTTCTAGTCTAGGCTATAGGGTGAAACTGATGCACTAAAATGCAAAACACCGAGAGAGAACTAATTATTTCATCGGTTTTGGGGTTATCGCAGGCTACGTCCCATCCGATTTAGTAAGTTATGCACTATGTATTATACTTATTCCGTGGTTATGCTCAGAAATGGCTCGGAGATGGTGGGTGACTCGTCGATAATCAACCGACGAAGAAGGTACGGTTCTATTCACCAGATAATTTTGTCATATGGAATTGGGACATAAATTTACTACATTTTTAAAAATTTGTTTTTACAACTTAATTTATTGGAGTATACTTCTATTAACTACATTAAATAATTTATTTCGGTCAGCACAAACATGCAATGCATTTGCAAACACGTGAGCAAGCTACATACTAAGGTAAATGTACGGAATTCCGTAAACCTACGGAATTACGGAAATTATCGGTTAAGGTCCAAAAACAAGAAAACTATTACCTATTTTCAAAATATATAAATACTCATATAAACTGTAGACATGCGTCGAATGGACAAGGAGTCAACAAACTATGGACATATGGTACATTTTTACGTAATTTGTTTTAGTCAGTCCACGTCAAACCACCGAAACTGTAGGAAGTGCTTCGCGTGGGCGTAAGAGCTTACACGCATTTTCTTAAGGATTTTGTAAGTAATGAGACAGTATTTTCATTATAAATTATTTTAATCATTGTGCAGGATTTCATAATGAACTGATTAAATAAATTTTCATGGATATTCCGGAAGTATTTAGTAAGTTACGGTCGATTTACTGATTGCCGCAATTACCATACATCAAAAACAGACCATGTCCCAAAAAGCGTCAAAATTACGCAATTGAAGAAAATAAAGGGATTTTTATTCTGTGTTTTGCCGGGAATTCAAATAAGATAATCAAACAAACTTTGCTGTTACAAGCGTCATTTTTGCCATAGTTTTATATGATCAAATTAGGTATTATGATTTAGTGAACCATTTTTATGAAAATAGGTGTCGAATGTAATCAATTTTGCCAATCTCGTAAAATGTTACCCCAAAATTCCACATGCTAAATAGTTAAATTATATTGCTTCAGTCCAATGTTATAATATAATTCATGGTAAATCTACTAATCTGAACACTTTACTATAGAATTTAGGTAATTTTAGGATGTGGAAAAGACTTACTCCTTTATATAGCTGTTTTTCTGACTTCCGCAATTCCCTACTATGTTTTTCGGTCGTGCTTCTAATTCCGTATATAGTTGTGCTTATGTTTTCAAAAGAATTTTCAGTATTTTGTGAGTTATATTTATAGGTAGTTAAACTAACGCATATCAAGTTAATAAACATAAACTGAACTTAGGGGAAATTGGGTCACTTTGATTTTAAGGCCCATTTGTCCTATCCATCAGCGGGACAAATTCAGATTCAGAATCAAATTTTTCCATTTGTCTTCACTAGGGAAGACACAGACACAGATATCTTCCCAAGATATCGTTCCCATTTTCCCCAAAAAAGTAGGGGAGACTGTTACGCGTTAATTTCATTCCTAGATATCTCGCATGAGACTCACAGCGCCATCTACCGGCGAAGTATGGCGAGCAGTGACATAACGTCAAATTCTAGTTTGCCCTAAAGCTGCGTTCGGTTGTAATGTTGGTACGGTGAATAATTAATGTGTTTTGTAGTACATTATAGGTATTTTAAGCCTACACAGTTTATTACTTTGTTAAAAGTTATCGTGGTAAAATTGGAGAATAATTTTTGTCTTCATGCGGTGAGCGCATTTGGTGTAAATGGCCCATACTCTGTAATGGTCTTGAAGTGGAACGCGTCGGAACGCATCCGTTCTGATTTTGACATCTGGAGAAAGAGCGGTGAGGCCTGTCACTCTCTGTCAGGATGCCGTGAGCAGTGCACACGTATTTCTGAGGGCACTCGCTAACGCTTCGGCCATTTTTATAATTTAGAGATGGGTGCTTAGACCCAAACGCATCTCGTTGAAAATAACTGCAATGACACAGTGAACAAAAGGTGAGTGCGTCGAAGTTTGTCGTGAATCAAGTGATCGTGTTATTTTTGCGGTTACAAGGCCGATCTTAACGAAATCTGTTGTTTTTTGTCGCAGCCTAATTTTAACATTTTGACGAAATGAAGTGAGGACATCGTGGTCGCGTGTGGACCGTCACCAAGCCTAGACTTGAATTCTTGCCAGGTGAGATGAGCAGGATTTCGTTTACGTAGTGTTCAAAGAGTTTGCGTTGAGAAGTCGTGCACGAGGTTGTGGTTCGAGGATTAAATGTTTTGTGGTTTTCAGTGATTGTTGTGCTGGCCGGTACCGGCGGGCCAACATAGGCAATTGAGCGGTCGAAGGGCGTGGCGCGAGACTTTGCTCACGTCTCTGCATGGCCCACCAAAAGTCACCGCGACGCGGAGTCACTTCTTGAGGCTTCGTGGACCGAGGAGAGACAGGCAGAGGGTCTGCATGCTGGCGCCGCAATCTTTTAAGGTGATATCCATCCGTAACTTTTGCTCCGTTCTCTTGAACATGCCACGTGTCAACGTAGTGTTACGAACTATCTTGGTAGTGTTATTAGTCATAACAAGCTTCACACAAACACAATTCACGTTAGATTAAATTAAGGCGCTAAGCCGGCCTCATCTGATATTTTATTTTTAAACTCAAAGTTAATCCTTATCCGTCTTCGGTCAGAGACATAGTGTAAATCTCTAGGTAGAAAGCCCTGCCTAAAACATTGTGACTTGCATGCTAGCATTAAGCCTACATCAAGGTATTTTATTTCTTTGTATAAGCCGAGAATGTGTGTACTGATTATACATACCGTTCGGTTTGAACACTAAACTTGTTTACATTTCTCTCACCTGTAAGTGATTCCTATATAAACTCTTTCATAGTTTTGAGTGATAAACTATGTGGCGCCCTCTTCTAGTAGGGCGCCCACGTTGGGCGCCAGAATGTAACGAGCAACCGTGTATGATAGCAAGCTGTGACGGTTGTCAGTCACTTGAGTGTGAGAGCGACTTGACGGGCTCGTAAGAGTCGTCCACACTTGATGTCATGCACCGCACTAGCTAGATTAGGTAGAGAATCTCAGGAGGTAGGTACTTTCAGGTTTTCAGCTGTCACCATATAGTGCTACTAGAAGAGGGCGCCACATAGTTCATCACTAAAAACTATGAAAGAGTTTATATAGGAATTACTTACAGGTGAGAGAAATGTAAACAAGTTTAGTGTTTAAACCAAACGGTATGTATAATCAGTACACACATTCTCGGCTTATACAAAGAAATAAAATACCTTAATGTAGGCTTAATGCTAGCATGCAAGTCACAATGTTTTAGGCAGGGCTTTCTACCTAGAGATTTACACTATGTCTCCGACCGAGGACGGATAAGGATTAACTTTGAGTTTAAAAATAAAATATCAGATGAGGCCGGCTTAGCGCCTTAATTTAATCTAACGTGAATTGTGTTTGTGTGAAGCTTGTTATGACTAATAACACTACCAAGATAGTTCGTAACACTACGTTGACACGTGGCATGTTCAAGAGAACGGAGCAAAAGTTACGGATGGATATCACCTTAAAAGATTGCGGCGCCAGCATGCAGACCCTCTGCCTGTCTCTCCTCGGTCCACGAAGCCTCAAGAAGTGACTCCGCGTCGCGGTGACTTTGGTGGGCCATGCAGAGACGTCAGCAAAGTCTCGCGCCACGCCCTTCGACCGCTCAATTGCCTATGTTGGCCCGCCGGTAGCGGCCAGCACAACAATCACTGAAAACCACAAAACATTTAATCCTCGAACTACAACCTCGTGCACGACTTCTCAACGCAAACTCTTTGAACACTACGTAAACGAAATCCTGCTCATCTCACCTGGCAAGAATTTAAGTCTAGGCTTGGTGACGGTCCACACGCGACCACGATGTCCTCACTTCATTTCGTCAAAATGTTAAAATTAGGCTGCGACAAAAAACAACAGATTTCGTTAAGATCGGCCTTGTAACCGCAAAAATAACACGATCACTTGATTCACGACAAACTTCGACGCACTCACCTTTTGTTCACTGTGTCATTGCAGTTATTTTCAACGAGATGCGTTTGGGTCTAAGCACCCATCTCTAAATTATAAAAATGGCCGAAGCCTTAGCGAGTGCCCTCAGAAATACGTGTGCACTGCTCACGGCATCCTGACAGAGGCTGTGTTCCGAATCACGCTCACAGCGCTCTGAGCGCGCTCACGGTCGGACCGATTCACGCTCACAGCGCTTACACGAGATTACGTGACGTCATTGATGACGTCATGGACGGCGCTCACGGTGCTCACACTCCCAGCCGTAAGCACCTTGAGCGCAAACGTCAAGTTGACGTTTGACACGTTTTGACATCTCATTATAGGCGCGAAAAAACAAAACTTCACAGGTTATATTAGTTTATTTATTACTATAATAATAATAATCATTTATTTCACCATCTCCTATGCTACGAGATCAATCTCAATTTGGTACTGGAACATGTCGTTCGGAAACTGCTGTCACAGGATTCCGGAATTGAACTAAACAGAAAACATAGGCTGATAGTGTTGACCCTATCAGTTTATACTTTCTACGCGTCTACGCAGACTTTGGTTTACTAGGCGAAAACCGAGAAAAGGTGGAAATGTCAGCTCGAGAATGTTGGATCAAGAAGCAGCAAAAGTGGGGCTCAGGATTAATCATGGAAGACGGAATACCTCCACATCACTGATGACGTCATGGACAAGCTGTGGAACTCCTTGCCGGAATCCTTGTTCCCTGAAAACTACAACCTTACGGTCTTCAAGACGAGAGTGAACCGGTTTTTACTAGGTAAGCGCGCTCCATCCTAGACCACAATATCGCTTACCATCAGGTGATTTATGGTCAAGCGCAAACCTATCCGGACTAAAAAAAAAAAAAGAAACATGCGTTTCAGAAACAGTCGTGCCAAACGAGAAGTCCTACTTGTAGGGGAAAGAAACCTCTTACCTATACAAGGGAGTGTCCAAATTAATACCTCGGATGCATTGTCACTGATACGCATGCTAGAGAGAATGACATTAACACCCGTATCCAGACTTACGCTGCAGTGTTGCTCTGAACAGAGTGTTGGCGTCCAAGCTCCTCAGTAAACGATCTAAACCTCGGATATATAAGATCGCAATCCGCCCCATCTGAATGTATATGGGTGTGAGGCCTGGACGCTAACAGTTAGGGAGGAGCACAGCCTGTTAGGAGGAAAACGTATAAAGTGTTCCGAAAAATCCTGGGACCAGTGAAAAGAGACGATGGGAGTTGGATAATACGTTAAAATGCTGAAATCGAAGAGCTGGTGGCCGAACCAAATATTATGGGTGAAACCAAAGCGCATCGTCTTCGCTGGCTTGGTCACTTCGAGAGGATCGAAAAAGATCGACAGGTGAAGAGAGCATACTTGGGCCGACCGACCGGACGGCGTCCTGTGGATCGCCCCAAGTACCGCTGCAAGGATTTGGTGGACGAGGACCTGTGTGAGCTTGGAGCCGGTGCAAGCTGGCGAAAAATAGCGCAGGGCCGAGAAAAGTGGCGTGCTCTTGTCTCGGAAGCCAATACTCATTTTGGGTCGTCGTGTCAGCCTAGTTAGTTAGTTTTATATTAGTTAGTTGCAGATTGCGATTAATTTGAATTATCTACAAATCAAAAACCCAGCCCAGAATTTCCTACTACGATTAATTGACGCACAGCGCAGCCACGAGAAATACTGGGAAACTGAAAGTAACCTTCTATAGACTAGTAAAGGCGAAAAAGTCGTTCTTGGGAAATTGTATCAAATTCTACAATAAAATTCCTAAACACATTACTGAACTTAGCAATTCTAAATTCAAATCTGTAGTAAAACAAACACTTATTTCAAGAGCATATTATAAGATAAACGATTACATCATGGATAGGGATGTTTGGCAGTGATAGCGTCCTGCACGGGTAATCTATCGCGAAAATATGTTTTCTACTGTAGCATTGTTATTTCAGTTATTTTGTAGTAGCTGACACTGTAATTTATATTTAACTATACAATGTATATTGTTTTGAAAAAATGACACCTCGTCGAGTTTCTTACGCCGGTTCTTCTCGTGGCAGAGGTATATTTTTCCGAACCGGTGGTAGTTTATTGACGTTCATAGGTGCATGTAATATGCCTAATTTGAAGAATAAACTACTTTTACTTTACTTTACTTTTACTCAAAATTCAAATTCAGTTGACGTTGATATGAACATGACAGTGAACACGCTTCTGACTGGTCCGAAACAAAACACCACTTACACGGCCTTGAGCGCGCTAACTGATTCGGACCGGCCGCCAGCACTGTAAGCGTTGTGAGCGTTGTAAACGTGATTCGGAACACAGCCAGAGAGTGACAGGCCTCACCGCTCTTTCTCCAGATGTCAAAATCAGAACGGATGCGTTCCGACGCGTTCCACTTCAAGACCATTACAGAGTATGGGCCATTTACACCAAATGCGCTCACCGCATGAAGACAAAAATTATTCTCCAATTTTACCACGATAACTTTTAACAAAGTAATAAACTGTGTAGGCTTAAAATACCTATAATGTACTACAAAACACATTAATTATTCACCGTACCAACATTACAACCGAACGCAGCTTTAGGGCAAACTAGAATTTGACGTTATGTCACTGCTCGCCATACTTCGCCGGTAGATGGCGCTGTGAGTCTCATGCGAGATATCTAGGAATGAAATTAACGCGTAACAAGACTGGGGTCAATTGGAATGTTTTTGAAAAAATCAGCTTTTCTACTCTAACAAATAAGAATGAAAATTCCTAGTTGTCCCCAGTGGAGCAGTTTTGTGGACATCGGCTAATATTGTTCCCGTGCTCAAGAAGAATAACTGAAATTTCCTCACCCCCTCCTCTAATATTAAAAATAATTATCTCCTTTTTGTCAAATATTTAATGATATATGTTTTTTAATTATTCATGTTTAATTTATATTTCCTATTCCATTAATTCTGCAGGAAAGCGGCATTTACTGAATTTACCGGATTTACGTGCACGCATTTACGGAATAACCGGCAGGGACTATTTTTAATCCGTAATAACGTACATTTAAGAGGTTAATATAAATGACTGTTAGTTATATAAAACACAGTTTAATATATAGTTGTTATATAACATTGTATACTCTGAAAGCCAGTCTTTACTAGTGAACAGATTTGAATTAGCTAAGATTTCTGGTTTTACTGGAAATAGCTTACAAAGTCAAAAATGGCTTAATACTCCGTAATTCCGTACACTTCCCTTACCGCCTTAAGAAAAACATGTCGTGCCCAAATGTATTAACGATTGCCCCTGTGATTTATTAATGATCACGAAATAAAGAAACCTGCCTAATTATAAAATATATACATATGTATGTATATACTCTTATTATATATATATATATATATATATATATATATATATATATATATATATATATATATATATAATATATATATATATATACATATATATATATATATATATATATATATATACAGGGTGTCCCAAGAAGTAGTGATATACTGAAGCTGGGAGGTAGAGGACCGGAGGGGAGGAGGACGGAGTTGTTTTTTTTTTAATTTTTCACCTATCGCCGCGTACGATGAGATTTTTATTTATGGTGACGTGAATTATTGCGGTAGTTGCTTGATTTTTTTTGTGTGCTAAGCTGATAGATAGGCCAATTCAGTATGGTAACATTTACTATCGTTAGATATTTGAATGGCATAAAAAAAATTAAATGCCAAGAAAACTAAAATTACCCAGTATGTTCACAACTTCAAGGGCCCTTAAAAAAATAAAATCACATAAAAAATAATTACCGATTGGCTTTTAAAAACTTGCTCTATCTATCAGGTAGCTACCCTGAAAATTTCATTTTATTATTAATAAGGCTTCAATCAAAAAATTTAAATCTAACTGTGGTAAGTGCAAAATTTTTATTTACATAATGATTAATGCGAGCAAAGTAAAACCAATTACAAGGTGTTTAATTACAATAAATTTTCAAAATGGCAGCCCTGTTGCTCAATGCAAGTGCGACATCGCCGGAAAAAGTAGTCTTTTAAACGTCTGAATGCACTTCTATTATTTTTAATGGTTTCTTCTGCTACTCTCAATTTCCGGGTTAACTCGTCCATATTGCGGCATTCTCTCGAGTAGACGAGGTCTTTGTAATATCCCCATAGAAAAAAATCTATGGGGTTTAGGTCGGGGGAACGTGGAGGCCAGGCTATAAGGCAGGCGTCACCCCGGCCGCAACGACCAATCCATCTTTCAGGGTATCTTTGATTTAAATAGTTTCTCACGTCCAAGGCAAAATGGCATGGTGCACCATCACACTGCAGTACTATGTTTCTGCGTGTCTCCAAATCTACATCTTCTAACAGCAGGGACAGATCGACGCGTAGAAAATTTAAAAAGTGATTGCCGCCCAAGCGGTCTGGCAGCTGAAAGGGCCCGATTAACTTACCGTTAAGTATGCCAGACCAAAGGTTAACACTAAAGTGTTCTTGGAATGTCGATTCCCTTTTTAAATTCGGATTTTTAATTGCCCATGAGTGAGAATTGTGCATATTAAAAATCCCATTGCGTCTAAAGTGGGATTCATCCGTCCACAAAATTTGGTTAAAAAAATTTTCGTTTTCAGCTTGTCTCCTCAACATTTCCTGACAGAATTCAATTCGCCGATTGTAATCTTCCGGTTTCAACTGTTACACTTTTCTAATGTGAAACGGATGATATCCTACGGTCTGTAGTGTACGGTGTACCTGAAATTTAGAAAGTCCGGTACGACGTTCCGTAACTCTCACACTGGTTGACGGGTCTCTTTCTACTTCTTCAACAACTGCATCTACTACATCAGGATCCGGCATAGTGGCCATACGGCCTGATTTCGTACCCGGTATGTGACCTTCCAAATACGCATTATGTACTCTTAAGATCATGCGATAGTCAGGAAACGTTTCAGGTTGAGGCCCGCCTCTTCGTTCCACATGTTCCCGGTACAGCCTTGAAGCTTCCGCCGCATTCCCCCTAGCATAACCGTAATAGTAATGCATTTCTGCGTAATCACGTGAAGTAAACATGATCACTTACACGCAAACTCAAGTCCAGTTAAATGATGCCAACTCGTCGATTCCAGGTAATAACACTAATCCAAATCGTAATGCAAGTCAAAATCCATATGAATAGCCAAAATGATTAGGGAAACGAACAATTAGCAGTATTAAAACACAATTTTTAAATTATTGAAAAATAACAACGATGACCAAACAACGTGAAAATTTTCTCATGCGTCAACCGTCTTTTGTTTTTTGTTCTTTTTCTATTGATGGCCAGTGCGTGATTTAGAACGAAATTTATTTAGAAAGGTTTTGCTTTGCTTGCATTAATCATTATGTAAATTAAAATTGTGCACTTACCACATTTAGATTTCAATTTTTTGATTGAAGCCTTATTAATAATAAAATGAAATTTTCAGGGTAGCTACCTGATAGATAGAGCAAGTTTTTAAAAGCCAATCGGTAATTATTTTTTATGTGATTTTATTTTTTTAAGGGCCCTTGAAGTTGTAAACATACTGGGTAATTTTATCTTTCTTGGCATTTAATTTTTTTTTATGCCATTCAAAGATCTAACGATAGTAAATGTTACCATACTGAATTGGCCTATCTATCAGCTTAGCACACAAAAAAAATCAAGCATCTACCGCAATAATTCACGTCACCATAAATAAAAATCTCATCGTACGCGGCGATAAGTGAAAAATTAAAAAAAAAATCATAACTCCGAAAATACTAAAAATCGCGGAACATACATGGGGGTGATTCAGATAGCCCTCTAGGTCCTCTACCTCCCAGCTTCAGTATATCACTACTTCTTGAGACACCCTGTATATACACTTATATATATATATATATAATTAAAATTACACAATAAAAAGGGACACAATTTGTCTTAGTAAATTAAGTCTCTTTCTTTCGTGGTGTTGTGTTCTAGGTGGAGAGTAAGGTCGCCAGAGCTCGGGAGATACGTTGTGTTGAATTGAAAGTGAGGGACTTTCATGTCTCTAAGTAGCTTTTAACACAACGAATCCTCTAGTCAATAAAGGGTCGGCACACACTTGTAGAAAATTTGATCCGTAGCTATCGCGGCTCTTGAGATACAGCCTGGTGACAGACCGACGGACGGACAGACAGCGAAGTCTTATTAATAAGGTCCCGTTTTTAACCTTTGGGTACGGAACCCTATAAAGTCTTCTAGCCCATTTAGAGGGAGCATAACTCGTTTTTGCTCCCTGTAATTTGCCAGGGAGCGAAGTATGATCCCTGTCGAGCCTTATGCTCTTTGTCGGCAGCGGCAGGTCAGAAATGAAAAAAAAAAGATCATAGCACAGGGAGCGAAATAGGGTTTTGCTCTCTCTACACGGGCTAGAAAAGACCAATTTTCGAATAGGATAGGTATGTACTTAAGTGAAAAATATTCATGCGCTTCCTCACTCCGCAGTTGTTTCTTTAAACCTTATTGCAAGTGTATTGTTCCACCGTAAAACACAAATTATTTCAGACAGAAAAATACGACTTGAATTGGCTGTCGGAGTGTGTACAGTATAAGACCTGTGTGTGCCATTTCATTACCCAATAAAAACCAGGTGTTTTGTGCGTTTGTCGATTTAGAGAAAACCTATGATAGAGTGTTGAGGAATGATTTGTGGACAACGCTGTACATGTATGGGGTGAGTAGTTACACGGTAGCTACACGGACTGGTTTAGCATTCAACGAGCTGTAAGGCCGGATTGTGTTGTTCACCATGGTTGTTAAACTTATTTATGGACAGTTGTTTCCTATACGCTGATGACCAGGTGTTAATTGCGTCATCAGAGAAGGAACTGCAGGAGATGATAACTTGTTCTAGTATGAATGACTCATTGATGATTTTAAACAATTTTGGAAGTGTACTAATAGAATGAATACGAAAGCCGGGCTTCTCGTGGGTGTCGACGGTGTGACTGACTCCCGACTAATTGCTGAAGTTTTTAAAAACCAGTTTCGAGTTGAGTCTCCATTGGGGCCGTCCGATTCGATGTTCGAGGCTGAGACTTCACTTACCACAGTTAGATTTAAATTTTTTGATTGAAGCCTTATTAATAATAAAATGAAATTTTCAGGGTAGCTACCTGATAGATAGAGCAAGTTTTTAAAAGCCAATCGGTAATTATTTTTTATGTGATTTTATTTTTTTAAGTGCCCTTGAAGTTGTGAACATACTGGGTAATTTTAGTTTTCTTGGCATTTAATTTTTTTTATGCCATTCAAATATCTAACGATAGTAAATGTTACCATACTGAATTGGCCTATCTATCAGCTTAGCACACAAAAAAAATCAAGCAACTATCGCAATAATTCACGTCACCATAAATAAAAATCTCATTGTACGCGGCGATAGGTGAAAAATTAAAAAAAAAAACAACTCCGTCCTCCTCCCCTCCGGTCCTCTACCTCCCAGCTTCAGTATATCACTACTTCTTGGGACACCCTTGTTTCCTTCCCTTCCCCCTTGTTTCTTTGTTTCCTTGTTTGTTTTGTTTGTGTGTGTGTGCCTATATATATATATATATATATATAAGAGTATATACATACATATGTATATATTTTATAATTAGGCAGGTTTCTTTATTTCGTGATCATTAATAAATCACAGGGGCAATCGTTAATACATTTGGGCACGACATGTTTTTCTTAAGGCGGTAAGGGAAGTGTACGGAATTACGGAGTATTAAGCCATTTTTGACTTTGTAAGCTATTTCCAGTAAAACCAGAAATCTTAGCTAATTCAAATCTGTTCACTAGTAAAGACTGGCTTTCAGAGTATACAATGTTATATAACAACTATATATTAAACTGTGTTTTATATAACTAACAGTCATTTATATTAACCTCTTAAATGTACGTTATTACGGATTAAAAATAGTCCCTGCCGGTTATTCCGTAAATGCGTGCACGTAAATCCGGTAAATTCAGTAAATGCCGCTTTCCTGCAGAATTAATGGAATAGGAAATATAAATTAAACATGAATAATTAAAAAACATATATCATTAAATATTTGACAAAAAGGAGATAATTATTTTTAATATTAGAGGAGGGGGTGAGGAAGGAATTTTATTGTAGAATTTGATACAATTTCCCAAGAACGACTTTTTCGCCTTTACTAGTCTATAGAAGGTTACTTTCAGTTTCCCAGTATTTCTCGTGGCTGCGCTGTGCGTCAATTAATCGTAGTAGGAAATTCTGGGCTGGGTTTTTGATTTGTAGATAATTCAAATTAATCGCAATCTGCAACTAACTAATATAAAACTAACTAACTAGGCTGACACGACGACCCAAAATGAGTATTGGCTTCCGAGACAAGAGCACGCCACTTTTCTCGGCCCTGCGCTATTTTTCGCCAGCTTGCACCGGCTCCAAGCTCACACAGGTCCTCGTCCACCAAATCCTTGCAGCGGTACTTGGGGCGATCCACAGGACGCCGTCCGGTCGGTCGGCCCAAGTATGCTCTCTTCACCTGTCGATCTTTTCCTATCCTCTCGAAGTGACCAAGCCAGCGAAGACGATGCGCTTTGGTTTCACCCATAATATTTGGTTCGGCCACCAGCTCTTCTATTTCAGCATTTTAACGTATTATCCAACTCCCATCGTCTCTTTTCACTGGTCCCAGGATTTTTCGGAACACTTTATACGTTTTCCTCCTAACAGGCTGTGCTCCTCCCTAACTGTTAGCGTCCAGGCCTCACACCCATATACATTCAGATGGGGCGGATTGCGATCTTATATATCCGAGGTTTAGATCGTTTACTGAGGAGCTTGGACGCCAACACTCTGTTCAGAGCAACACTGCAGCGTAAGTCTGGATACGGGTGTTAATGTCATTCTCTCTAGCATGCGTATCAGTGACAATGCATCCGAGGTATTAATTTGGACACTCCCTTGTATAGGTAAGAGGTTTCTTTCCCCTACAAGTAGGACTTCTCGTTTGGCACGACTGTTTCTGAAACGCATGTTTTTTTTTTTTTTTTTAGTCCGGATAGGTTTGCGCTTGACCACAAATCACCTGATGGTAAGCGATATTGTGGTCTAGGATGGAGCGCGCTTACCTAGTAAAAACCGGTTCACTCTCGTCTTGAAGACCGTAAGGTTGTAGTTTTCAGGGAACAAGGATTCCGGCAAGGAGTTCCACAGCTTGTCCATGACGTCATCAGTGATGTGGAGGTATTCCGTCTTCCATGATTAATCCTGAGCCCCACTTTTGCTGCTTCTTGATCCAACATTCTCGAGCTGACATTTCCACCTTTTCTCGGTTTTCGCCTAGTAAACCAAAGTCTGCGTAGACGCGTAGAAAGTATAAACTGATAGGGTCAACACTATCAGCCTATGTTTTCTGTTTAGTTCAATTCCGGAATCCTGTGACAGCAGTTTCCGAACGACATGTTCCAGTACCAAATTGAGATTGATCTCGTAGCATAGGAGATGGTGAAACAATTAAAAGGTCGCTGTAACAATTAAAAGGCGTATAATAGAATCTAAAAAAAATTTTAAGAGTATAGGTCTACGCATGACCAGAACATCCAAGAACGGCAATCTTCCTTCACTCTCCTCCACCGTGAACTTGACCTTAGGATGTACACCATTCAGGTGCTCCGTAAACTCCAAAAGGCCATCTTTCGGGACAATAGCAAATACGTCATCTACATACCGCCACCAATATCTAGGCGTAACTCGTGCGCTATTCAAAGCTTGGTCTTCAAACCACTCCATAAAGATATTGGCTGTAACGGGAGCTTTAGGTGAACCCATGGCCACTCCATCCACTTGAAGATAACAGATCCACTGTAGCCAGTGTCGACAATAACAGTAAATAAAATAAAAAAATACAAAATAATACAGTCATCATCATCCGAGCGTTATTCCCAGTACAGTTGCATCCTGAAGAATGCCTCAAAGGGTCCGCTACCTAATCCCAAGAATTGGCGTAGGCACTAGTTTTTACGGAAGCGACTGCCATCTGACCTTCCAACCCGAGGGGGAAACCGACCTTATTGGGAATAGGCTCAAGTGAGTGGGCAACTTGACTGTTAGAAGTTCTCAAGCCGCCCGGAGGCCTCTAACTTGGCTTAACGACTGCTATCAAAGACAGCAACCGGGATGAACGGCTTAACCTGCCTTCCAAAGCACGGGAGCGCTCAGTTAGTAACCATTCAAAGCGGTCACCCATCCAAGGACTGACCTCGCCCGACATTGCTTAACCTCGCATACAGCACGCAGTACGCGGGTGCCACTGGGCCACGAGCGCGCCGACACAAAATAATACAATAATATACAATATATATATATATAAATTAAATTATACAAAATAATACATGTAGTAAAACATATACATGCTAGCTATAAAAATAAACATGACAATGAAAATAAATAATCTTTTATTGTTTTCCTCAAATTTATTTATTTAAAAAGTCATATGTCTAAGTCATTTTATTGTTTTTGAGGACGCCCTTTTCTGTGCTTTGTGGGCATTCCTTTGCCGTTATTCTTACGCACTTCCTTCATTCACTATTTCTTTACATTACTCCTAGATTTCCCTGAAACAATGTAAATTTCAAAGTTTTATAGGTACATATACGTAGTCATATCATTAAGTAGTACTCATAGTTAAATTGGGAATCACATTACAAGTGAATTAGTATCTATGTACAAGTTTAACTATTCAGTATTTTAGGTCATACTAAATTTATTTAGTAATATTTAATCTTAACAGGCTATATGTACTAAATCATTTTACACTGATAAATTTCTAACCGAAACAAATAATATAAATATTATTTTTTTCGTCTCATTTGCTCTCTTTATTTGATCGATTAGTAAAATATCAAAAAGTGGCATTTACGCTATATTACTTATCTTATCAACATCGAACAATATTTAACTAATCTTAAAATATTTAATATAGCGAAATTGCCCAAAATAATGATTATTAAGTCAATAGGTAGCTGTACATATTTGTCTCTGTTCATAAATATAAAATAATGTTTTTAGTAGTACATACCCGTTTCCATTCCATCCATTAGCAGTTCGTTTGTATAAACTTCTTCTAAATCGAACTATAACTTTCTCTTTTCTTTTCAGCTTGAAATGCGGAAAATCACGTTAAAAATACCAGATATTTTACTTCCCGTGTTTCACTAGGTACGAATTGTCTTATTCATTTTCACCTTACTTAGATATTATCGCTGACAAAAACTGGGTAAACATCGGTAATACTTGGCAGCAGCAATTTAATGTTTATTTACGGACCAATGACACCTGGGGCTGCCGTGTAGTCTGACAATAAAGAGTAGAAACTAAATAAAATGGAACTAACATAGAATCTTATATGGCAGCCCCAGGTGTCATGCCGAAATTGTCAAATATTGGTCCATAAATAAACTTTCAATTGCTGCTGCCAAGTATTACCGTTGTTAACCCAGTTTTTGTTTGACGAAAATATATAAGTAACGTGAAAATGAATAAAAGAATTCGTAGTGACGCACGGAAAGTACAATAACAATACAACTCACATTATATTTAACATTATTGGCCGGGTTTCAAGCTGGAAAGTTATTGTTCGGTTTAGATGATGTTTACAAACGAACTGCTATGACGGGTATGTAATACTAAAAACTTTATTTTATATTTATGAACCGAGGCAAAGATGTACAGCTGTTGACCTAATAATCAACAAATAAAGGATCCAAATGAGACGAAGAAAATAATCTGTACATTATTTACTTAGGTTGCTAACATATTCAGTGTGGCACGATGTAGCTTGTTTTAGAATAACTATTGCTAAATTAATCTACTATGACCTAAAATACTAAATAGTTACACTTATTACCCGATTAACTATGAATAAAACTTATTGATATGGTCATAAATATGTATAAAACTTTAAAATGTGCATTGTTTCAGGGAAGTCAGAGAGTACTGTAAAGAGAATAAAGTGAATGAAGGAAGTACGAATAAGGGCAAATTTGGAACACCCATAAAGCACTGTAAAGGGCGTCCTCAAACCAATAAGATTACTTTGATATATGACTTTTTAAATAAATAAATTTGACGAAAACAACAAAAGATTCTTTATTTTCATATTTGTATTTAGTTTTATACCCGGACCCGGGTATGTTCTAAAACTACAACCAAGACCACCGTGGGATGAGCAGCAGATACTCTAGAGTGCGGTGGAGATACTGCGATTGCCAACCCGCATACCAAGCGTAGGTAGCGATTATAGCATGTACCTCCCATGAAGTTGGGGGAGGCCTATGTCCAGCAGAGGGCGTCCTTCGGCTGATATGGCGGTGCACAGTGTTTGATAGCACTCATAAAATTTCCCTATCGTATACTGGCTACCTATGTTTACTTCATAACTGTTAAACAGTGAACAGTGAAAGAAATGGAGTCGCTTTGGTTATTTATATTATTTTTATTTTAGTAATGTTTGTACAACAAAAACGAATACGAATAAAATCCATTTTAACATTCTTTTTTTCTGAAGTTAGCTTTTTAATATTTCGATGTATACAGAAAACACACCATAAAAGAAATTAGGCACCTATAAATTAAGCAAAATTTAAAAAAAAACTGGGTCATTTGCTAAGCTATAATTTATAACAATAGTAATTTCTCAGTAAATATAAATTACTACGAACTTCAAAAGATGGAAATGACTATATTTCCACGGAATAAGTCCTAATTTCCTTGGAATAAGTTCCACTTATTAAATAGCTGTCTCTTAGACGTACATAAATTTACTCGGCACTTTCTTTCTTTGCAATGTAATGTAAGCGGACAGTCAGATACTGATTGGTTTATGGACTTTATTATTATAATCCTCTGATTGTTACTATGTTATTTTTCTGTGTTAGAGATAAATATCTTTACTTTCAAGAAATTTTTGAGCTAGAATATAGGTAGTTTTTTATTTCATAAGTACTGACTTGTGCCATTGGAGCAGCATTTTGTAATTTCACAACTTTTGGTTTGTATATCATCGTCATCTATATCAGACATCTATAAAACATAGATACCTGCCTACTATGAACTTGAAAGATAAATAAATTAATTATAATATGTTTTCCTCTGCATGATTTTTCACGCTAAAATTATATCTTAAAACAGAATTTGAAGAATGTAGTTGTCGGGAGGAACGAACTTACGTTCAAGACAGGTTTTAATTAATAGAAGATGCAGTTAGTCGATTTAAGCCTTTATTGGTCCTGTATATGTTGGAAATAGGGAAATAGGCCGAATACGCAACACTCGTGGGGCTTGGTTTATAGAATGCGTCATGTGTACTTTGCGGTACAATAGCGGTCCATTTTGAACGTCGCTGAAGATGTGGAAATCTTTAATTAAACGGTAAATTTATTCCTTACCAGTTTCATGTAAAAAATATTGACGCCTAATAGCGACTCCTTACATTTTGTTTCTAGATAACCTTTAATTTGTACTAACAAAATTATTTATTCAAAACCATGAAATTACCAGGATTTAACATAAATTTTGTAGCATTATCAAAATAACTAACCTAAATAATTATATTCCATCCTTTTCATGGTTGTTTTGTACCCATTTGATTAAATCAGTTTTTCACAGCTCATTTTGTCATTGTTGGACAACTGTCACTGTCTGCGGTCCAAACACGACTAAACAGGAATGTACCGCCCGAGTCGTGCGGGCGGTACTTTCGCGGGGGCCATTTTTTTGGGCTGATTGTGAATCTAGTTCTATAATAGTACATCAATGGTGCTATCAAACACTGTGCGGTGGTGGAGGCTTACTATTATTTATTTTGTGGTGGTGATTTATTTTTATAACTAGCATGCGTATATTATTATAAAATATGTAATGTATTGTACTGTATTATTATTTTGTATTTAAATATTATCATTTGCAAGTATCAATATAGTTCGAGTCCTAGTATAAATGTTGCCCGTTGAAGCACAGTGGCGACCTCAATTAATTTCTAGTCTTTATTGTCAGACTATAAGGTTCTATGTTAGTTTCATTTTATTTAATTTCTACGCTTTATTGTCAGACTACCTACTCCGCGACACGTAAAGTGGGGATGATTGTTTTTGCTTTAACCCTATATTTAGTGTGGGCTGTTGTTGGATAGGTCTTTTTAAAATGAATAGAGGTCTTCATCAAACATTTGACAAAGCGAATATTCATTCCAAAAGAGAAAAAATGTGTCGCCCCTATAACGTTTGAACTATGGGTCCAAAAAATATGAAAAACATCATGAAAGTGAAGCTTAATAAAGACTTTCAACGAAAACTATACCGGACACGATCATTGATCAATTAAGCCGTTTTTTAAATTATAGTAAAGTCTTCCCTTTTTAGTAAAAGACTTGTGAAACGCTTCGAAAGTATTCCCTTTTGCTTGTTATTGTTTTTTTAAAGAAAGTTCATTGGGCAACTACGGAACCCTACACTGAGCATGGCCCGACATGCACTTGGCCGATTAAAAAATAAAAGGGTCGTGTAATTACGCGCGGCTCACATGGGCATTCCAATTGCGCGACACGTCACCTCACATCGGTGGGGTGGAACCACACTTCGTATGCGCCATTCGTTATTCGGCTCCACGCCACACTTCAGGTTGCGTATTGGCGTTGCGTGTTCGCGTCCCTTTCTTTTGCGATATTAAAGAAAGAGAAAGCAATATATGGGGTCCGAGGAAGATATTTCCTCCCTCGGACGCTCCGATTGTGGAATGAGTTCCCTGCAGAGGTTTTCCGACGGACTACAGTATGGGGTTCTTCAAGAAAGGAGTGTATAAATACTTCAAGGGTCGGCAACGCGCATGTGACACCCCTAGGAGTTCCAGGCGTCCATAGGCTGCGGTGACCGCTTACCATGAGGCAGGCCGTACGCTTGTTTGCCACCGACGTGGTATAAAAAAAAAAGAGATGCAACACAAAAATTTGCACAAACACCTGAAGTGTGGTGCCACCATTATGCGCATGCATTCGACGAAGTGTTTGATAAAGCAAACAGCAAACATAGATGTTTGCTTTATTGTATTAGTACTATTAGTAGCGAGATAGGAAAGAATTTTTTAACATCAATATAATACGCAGCAATTTGATCCAGTAGAAGAATCCCCTTTATTGCTGTAGTACCATTGGACAGTACTATCAATGGAACTAGTGATACACTTGTATATTGCTAGTACCATCGATGGTACTGGAGAGACATGTTAGTTTGAGGTATTACTGTAGTATCATTGGACAGTACCATCAATGGAACTAGTGACACATTTGTATACTATACTGACGTACTAAGAAACGGTCAAAATTGGTCAAAGAGCGAGACACATATATTCTGCACGTACAAATGCAGCTCATTAATGGTGAAATCGGGGTACCATTGTTTATCATTATCAATTAGTACCATCCGGGTATATACGCACCTCGAGAGTAAATATCGGCCTAATTATTATTTGCATTGATTTTTTTTTGAGTTTAATTGGTGATTATTGATTGACTACACTATTGCAACACGATATACTTCGCATTTTTTATATGCCCAGCAAAAATAGTTTATCACTATATTTTCATTTCAGTTAAATTAAATTGGAGTCTTTACTAAACTGGCAACACTGACTAAAATTTGATATGGCGGGCATAGTCGATTGTATTGCTGCGCGTGCGGTACGGAACGCATCCAATAAAAATACCAGTCGAGCGCGAACGTACGATTGAATAACGCGCGCGTATTTTCAAACTTATAAACATTATGCGTTTTGACTCCTCGGATTAGGAACAGCGTGGAAGTGTTTAATTTATTGCAGAAAAAATAATTTTTTTTGTGAATATAACATAATCTAAAGGTATGTTTTTATACACTTTTATTTCTTAGTTGTATTTAAGTATGATTTTCGTTTATTGGCCTTGTGTTGCGACTTTCACTAGCATTACATAACATTTGTTTAGCAATGCCATGCATTTCTAGTCAAAGAGTAGTTGATTGAACAAATAGATCTTATAGCCACTGCGATTTTTTTAAACTAGGGTAAAGTTAGTATATATACTTGATTAAGTTAGCTAAATCAATAAGTAAAAAAAATAAACGGAGTAGTTTTGTGCCTACTGGACATTTCAAGACTTTATGGCTGCCTAAGTTGATGACTAACGTGACTTATCACAGAAATTTATTTATATTTTATGCGGCTTCAATAAAGGAGGGTCTCGTTTTGAAATATATAATTAGGTATGGAAATAGTGTGTCATAATTTTTTTATCTATACATGACTGTTTTGTGGAAATGGGCTTTTTAGTAAGCTATTTCTAGTTAATCAGTGAATTAATAAAAAATGACTACGTATTTCTAATTATACGTATATACCTACGTATGGAAGATATAATTTCATAAATAGGTTATGGCATATTAACCACTGCGTAATGAAATAATAAATATTTCTGTTTCGTGTTGACAACGCTTTACTTAATGCAATTTTGTTGTTTTAAATTAAGTAGTTACCTAGGAAATGTTTAACAACGCAACTTATGCAATGCACAACTGAATCTGATGTGATAAACATCCTCGTAGTTTTTGTGGAAGGTAAGGTCAGCCAGTTGCTAGATGACATTCTACGGCCTCTACTCGGCTAGTTGCCGAGTTCGCTTAGTATCCAACGTACTTGCAGTTATTTAAGAGGCCGTCTAACCCTTTTTTGCTATTTTGTTAAACTTAGTAATGTTGTTTTTTAATGCATTGTAATGATCAGTGGTCGTAACTTTTGTAGCATTTTCGGTGCAGCGCTGCAGTGTAGTTGTGTTAACGGCGTTGATATGGACAAATACAATTTAAACGGTTAATTAAGGTTAATATTAACGTTATTAACGCTAATGAATCATAAGAATTTAAATCATTTATCCCAATTTCGTTTACACCACTACGCTGCACCGAAACAGTGTCCCTTTTTGATATAACGCAACGATTGTTTTGCTAATTTGTACTTAAAGAGGTTTAAAAGGGGCATCTATAATCATATAAATTGACGCCAAACTGGTATGCAAAAAAATAGTATGTATTGCATCGATAGTCTTTATGGGAATAAGTGGAGCACTTTTTCCAATTTACTAGCATTTTTTTTCAATAGAGACTTAAACAAGTTGGGCTTATTTTGGAAAAATCGAACTAAGATTGCTAATATTTTTAGCTAAATTTAAATATTATTTAATATAAATACACAAATATCCACTTTGTTCTATGTCGTAAATTAGAAAAATGTATACGTAATATTAGTAAATTTTACCAAAATCATCACTGTTTACAGTTAATCTTAATCACGCATTAATTTTTTCGACATATATTCCCAACGTATCTCATAATAGCTTGATTCAAACACTTAAGTGCTTGTATAAAGCCAGCTCTATACAACCAATATTTCTAACCTTTGATTCAAAACCGTAAACGGACTTTTAAATGGTCTCAGTATTAGACAACTGTGGGTACAGATTATTTCGTGATTACATTGACGGTTGCAAACGCCAGCGTCAGTTTAATAGCCATTATTACGCTCACAACATAAGCGAGTTCGATATTTAAAGTGAATAGACATTATCGTAATATTAACTTTATTTATAATCAATTGAGGTTGCCAGCGGGCGGATAAGACACTACAGTCAATTTCATACTCGCATTATTGATAGAACGTGACGAATATTTTCTCCACGACGATAAGTGATAAAATTGTAACCATCATTTTACCTGTTTTTGTCTCCACGAATAGCTGTCAAAGGAACGAATCTTCAAACCAATAAAAGCTCGGCAGGGCGCTGGTGACTGGTGATGCTTCAAAATTCGCAGGAGTACTTACTGGCGTCTGCTTAGCATCAGACCGGACATTTCCTTGCTTGCCACCGTCGTAGTACTTAGGTACATAATACATTAAACGTCAATGAAATCGGATGTTTTGGAGCTGGTGGCAGCATTATTCGCTGGCTTGGATGTAGATTTGCCTCGAGTTACGGCCAAGAACCGCTCTTGCAACTTGACAGTCATGGAACGCATGGTATTAGTTCTGTACATTACCTTTTCGCCCTGAAAATCAGCAAATATAACATTGCGTTGATGGAAATTTAATGTTTTCTGCTACAGATTACGGGTGCTCAATTCATTCGAGGACCGATACGCCACGTGCGTAAACCGTAGAGCGTACCGGCATTTTCCCGCCATATAGCGGAAATAACGCGTAGGCCGATGACGAAACCTACCTTGAATAGGTTAAAAGTGACAGAAAGGCTGAACCTTTGACATACCTACGTAATTTAGATCAATAGTACAGTCAAGGGCATCAATATCAATATGTCTACATTTTTCACCTTATTCCATGTACTTATACATATTTATGCGCTCGACTGTACCTATACACATCCCTTGACAGTTTCGTTAAAAATACTTATCTATTATTAAACTTAGAAAAATGTTTATCATCATTTATATATACATCAATAGTCCTTTAACAGAAATGAGAAAAAAAACATTTGGTAAAATAACATTCGGAAAATAGGTGCAAGTACATTACATCGATACGCATGTGTAATCGTTTGTAATAACATCTTTATCGTATAATACGTCACATAATCAATACTGTGGCCGGTACAGTAAATAAAATAGCCTATTTCTGAATGTATTTATCCAAATGCATCTTACAACTTCTCGAAATAACTTAGGAGTAGAATTAAGATTTCAGTCAGCCTTTATGACTGTCAGTTACCTGTATCCCAATGATTGAATTAGAGATCCGTATACTCGAAAAAGATTTTTTTTATAACCTCTTTCTAACCCATTACCATTAATCATATGTCCACAGGTTTAATTTAAGGAACACCGATGCGTTATTGTATTTAATAACGCAATTATTAGCTATTTATTAAATTGGAATGATTTTTCAAGATACATGCTCGTATCAATACTATTTTAGAACGCGATAATTTTCTTCAGTTATTTTATGGTTTTCGTTTTTTTTTTGTTTGCACCACAATGGGTTTTTATGGTAGCAAGCCATTTGTTTACATTTTTGAAATCTAATTCCATCACCGAGTTTAGCATGTTTTTAGGGTTCCGTAGCCAAATGTCCACAGTCCATGCTTATGTCACAGTGGATTTACTCGGAGAATATTTAAGCACTACAGATATGAAATTTGGTAGGAACATTAAGGTGTATTCTATAAACCGCTACAGAAAAGTGATGTGAAATTACAAATAAATATTATATTAGAGGAAGCACCCCATAATGTAACCGGGGTGTTCACGCTATTGGTGATTTATTTAATTTTGTTGCAAGAAAATTTAGTTTTATATCGACATGACTTTTATTGACTGACTGACACACATGACATATATATATATATATATATATATAATCAAATTAACCATAGAGTTCTAAAAGTAGTAAAAAGATCAAACATACCGCCCACCAAAATACTTATTTTATACTTCGGTGGTGATAACTATACCTTTAGAACATAACTCATACATATATATGACAATAGATGTCACAAAACATGAGCTAACCTCAAGAACATAACATGACTAGATTACCTCACAACATATGATTACAAATATAAGCATTCATAAACATAACTTTCACATAAAATAACAATTCGAAGGACCTACCTATAAATAAATAAATAATGCCTAGTAATACAATGGACTTAACCGCCTACCGTAAACTTACTCGTCGTAGAACAGGCTGAACACATTAAGATAAATTTAATTTTGACTCTAGTGCGACGAGGTGTAAGGCTTCAAGCCGGAAGCTGTTCCGATTTTATTCTTCTGTTCTCATTTATATCCTGCATTTCTAAATTACTTATCAAATATTCATAATACATGATACCTTGAATTATTTCATCTTTAGAAACGGTTCTGTGTAAATCTGTGTGCTTGTCTGTCATCCACACTTGACAATACTTCTTAGCAACGTCTTCAAACATACAGATCTTGCGAGCTCTCTCGTGAATCACCAAGCTACGTAAGTTTAACTGAATTATGGGTCCATTCATCGAAGCATTTTATAAGGAGATGCTGTTCGAACTTATAGTTGGGGCGGTGACGATCATGTGCGTATTCATAGTATCTTTTGTAACAACAGCATGATGTGTAAGAAATACCGATTCAGTTTCATCTTTAACTTGAACTTTCTTCATATAACCCAATTCCTTCTTCAACTTTTCATTTTAATGAAACCTTTTTTCTAGCTGTTTAAATCTCGCAATTGTTTGTTTTAATTCTCTGCGTGACTTCAATGTATTTTTAACGCTTTGGCTAAGTGGCAAGTGGACAATATATCTTCCAGTGTCGTCTCTTGTTGTCGTTGTTTTGTAAACTTCTTCACATAATTCTTCTTCCCTCGACCAAGTTTTCATGTTTGTATAACCTTCTGTTTCTATCTCCCGAAATTTCTTCCAAAGATTGTTGTCTTCTTTCACTTGACGTGTGACATGAAAGCTTGTGATTCTGTGTGAGCTGGAAGAAGTTGTATTAGTGTTACCTGACAAAATCCAACCTAGGTGTGTATACTGAGCGACTACATTCCCGGCCCTCTCGTAAACCCAGAATCAATGATTTTGCCAAATACATCAGCCCCGAGAAGAATGTCTACCCTACTCGGAGTGTTAAAGGTGGGGTCAGCTAACTTCATATTATCAAGTTGAGGCCACATATTACAATTGACTTCTCTAGCAGGCAAATTACGAGTCAATGAATTCAGTACAAAAGCGTTTACCTTGAAAGTGAAATCAGTTTCATACCTCGACGTGATTTGTAATTCCACCTTATTTTTGATGCACACGTTGTTCTCTCCGCTGATCCCAGATACCACTCCCCTAACTGCTCGGCTTCTCGAGCTGTGACAAAGGAAGCTTCGGATCTCTGATCAATCAACGCCCTGCAGACCTGTGGGTGTCCACACTTTGATGTCACTTCCACCAGGGCAGTGGCCAACAAAATGCTTTGTTCATTATCCTCTCCACTCGGTCTAACATGTGCGACCACCTTTGAGTCCTTCATAGTCATGTCTACCTTCTTGTTTTTTTGCTTATCTTCCTCTTGTTTTGTATGTTGATGTAACAACGAATGGTGTCGCCTCTTGCACACCTGGCATGACGTTTTCTGCTTGCATCGCCGTACTGTATGATTTGGTATAAGGCAGTTGTAACAGAGATTGTTGTCACGAACAAAGTCGTATCTCACATCCACTGGTCGCTTCGCAAATTGTTTACAATGGTGTATTAAATGTTTCTCTTTACAGAATGCGCATTCAATATCTGTTGAAATGGTTTGTAACTCTTGTTGACTGGTTCTACCATCTCTAAAGTTCTGAACCGAGTCTCGAAGAATGACTTTAGTTTATCAAAAGTTGGGAAAACTGCAGACTCCTCTCCATTAATCGACTCCTCCCAACGCTTATGAGTAGCAGGATCCAGTTTTGATACGACGATATAAATGACGATGGCATCCCATAGAACTGTTGGTAAGACGAGGTTCTTAAGTGCATTCAGACATTCGACGGATGTATCTAGTAACTGTTTCTAGGCGGTGGCTGATTCTTGAATTGAAAAGAATTTCTTAAAGAGACAGTTAGCAATGTACCTTTTGTTGTTATAACGCTTCTTCAAGATAGTCCATGTCAGTCCTTGTGTATAGTTCTCGCCAGTAATGGGAAATTGTCGTAAAAGAACTTCTGCGTCACCTTTCAGGTTAACTTTGAGGTAATTCATCTTTTGAACACTATCCAGTTAGCCATTTTTATGTATAAGTGAGGTAAACAAATCATGAAACGATTGCCATTCTGTATAATCTCCACTGAAGCAGGGAATGGTAATATGTGGCAATCTGATCTCACTTATTTGCACGTGACCGGAACCATTACCACCCTGTATAGGTTGGGTACCATGACCACCCTGTATGTTTTGGTTACTCTTTGCCTCGTTGCTAAATTTCTGTAAAATCGTCTTCAATTCGCCTTTGTAAATGTAAAAACGTTCTTCGTAACTGTCATATACATCGTCCGTAAAATATGACAGTCGGTCATTGTCTTCTTTCGAAACGCTTGTCACATTTTTTTCATGCATGCACTTAAATTCTCGAAAGTAATTTTCTAATGCTTCCAACCGACCTTGTACATATCCCAATGTAATTCTCTCCCTCGGAGACTTCTTGAAATTAATATACGCCTTTTCTATAATTTCCAAGCTGTCTATTTGAAGCGCCATGAGTTTCTCTGTAGGATTCATTTTGTATATGCGATTTTATTTTTCCGATTGAAATATGCAAACTTACTACCGCGAATTATTGTAAATATTTAGGTCACTGAATTTCTTATATATTCGGTTCTGAAAGGATCATGTTCACGCTATTGGTGATTTATTTAATTTTGTTGCAAGAAAACTTAGTTTTATATCGACATGACTTTTATTGACTGACTGACACACATGCACATGACATATATATTTAATTTACCATAGAGTTCTAAAAGTAGTAAAAAGACCAAACACGGAGGATGAATAAAAATATATTGCTCATAGTCTAAATGTGTATCGCCCCTCTCTTATTTCCAAACTTGGAGTTTGAAAATCTGAAAAATAGTTGAGGTGTGATAAATTAATACGTTCAACGATTTTTTACTTGACAAGATAGGAAACGGTTTTTTCTTAATTTCACATGACTTTTCTATAGGAGTTTATTTTCATAATTGTGTGTGACATACGGACGGACGAACGGTCAGACATGATGAATCTATTAGGCTTCCGTTTTCACCATTTTGGCTACGGAACCCTAAAAAGGGAATGTTTAATATGTTTAATACTTAAATAAATATTAAATCTCGCTTGAGCCATGTTGTATGTACGCGTACAAGATGCCTTAAGAGTTCCCAGTACGCTCGGCCGAACTCGATTCTCCATACAAAGGTAGTTACGCTCTCATTTTAAAACGCCGTGCTAGAATAACATGAAACTTTGTATACACAATGGGAGCCGCCATATGTATCTAGGTCGGAAATTAGTTCCTGTTGCTAGAAATTGTAATAGAAAAAAAAATACAGCGAGTTTTTGAGTTTTTTACGTCTTGTTATGAAAACCTTAATAATCGCTGTATTTTTTCTCCAATATAATTTCAAGCAACAGAAACTAATTTTCGACATAGATATGCCGGATCCCATTGTGTATACAAAGTTTCACGTTATTCTAGCATGGCGTTTTAAAATGAGAGTTAATTACATTTGTATGGAGAACCGAGCTTACTGCGGACTCTTAATTGTATGCAATAATATAATTAGTATTCAACGTCAAAATTAGTAGCTAAATGTAGTAAAAGAAGTCAATAAGAAAATGTTAGTTAACAATATACTTCTGGTTCTTCGGAGGTAGATTGGTTGATTTGGTTCAACTTGTGTCTTGTTAGCACATCGGCGTAGTCACATGAAGACGAGTCAGAAGATACCTAAAACAATCAAATTTAAATTAGATAATCAGAAATCTTTCATAATAAAATATTAATAAAACTAGTGACACCGTGTACTGTAGACCCCGCAATTTTTTTTCTTTCTAATTTCAATATTTTCAAATACGAGTCAGTATTAGTACAAAAAAAAACTATATAATTAATGAACCTGCTCACAAAATTTCACGAGAATCGGTTGAGAAAAGCGACCTTTAGAGAAGAACATCCGGACAGACATACGAAAGATTTTTTGTCGAAAGCTGAAACGGAGACGCTTCGCTCGTTCGGTCTATAAGTCCTGATGATCTCGTCTAAGTAAGGGAATACTGTTATGTGTTTGTACAAATTTATGTGTAATGCAATACAAATAGGTTTTCATTGTAGACATAAGCAATCAAATGTTTCACACCTTAATTCTAAAATAATTATTACGCCCGGTTGTTCACCTGCACTGGTATGTTTTTTAATTGAATGTGGTATTGGACAGGTCGTGTACTGGAGTGAGTTTATCTGTCCTGTGCACAAATTGGGTGACAGTTATGTTAAATACTTATGTAGTTATTAAAGATATTAGCCAAAAGTAAAGAGCGTACTCCCATCTCAAAGGCAGGCAACGCACTCCTCTCTGGTGTAGCGGGTGTTCATGGGCGGCGCTAATCGCTTACCATCAGGCGATTCGTCTGCTCGTTTTCCTCCTATGTCATAATAAAAGAATCTGAAGCTGGAATTTTTAGTTGCAATCTTTTTTTATTTATTTAATGACCGAGTGAAACGAAGGTCTCCGTTACAGCTTCGGCCGAGATCCTTTCCGGCACTTCTCCTCTACAGGTCGCATTTCTCAACCGATTGTTGTAAAATTTTGTTAGCATCAGGTTTGATAATTAATTAATTATATAGATTATTTTGACGCGTCAATTTTGTTTTTATTTTTATTTTTTTTAAATAAAATCGCTAGGTCTACTGCTCACAGAGCCACTAGTTTTAAATATATGAAATACATAGAAATACTAAACAAATAGTTGTGTCATTCTAAACATAGTAAGGTACAAGGTTGTATCTAAGTTCGTAGGTACCGGGACGAGGGATCTTCGCTCAACCCTATGGATATCGCGTAAGCACGCTACCGGGGAAGTGAACACCGGGTCCACCCGGAGCCTGTTGTCTTCGTTTGCATTAAACACAAAGAATGAGTTGGCCAACGGGGGCAGACATTTGATGAGGATGTGGCATGCAGCTAGGGCCGCGCATAAGATGGCGGCGGACACCGCGAACACAGGCGCAAACCCAAGCTTCTCCACCGGTAGACCGCACTCAGACTTGCGCTCATCAAACCTGCACAAATTAGTAAACACTTATGGAAGTAATCACTGGATGCATGTAGTGCTAGACTTTAGCTATTTAGTTTACAAGGTTTTCTTGTACCTAGTTACAGTGAAAATGGCAAAAGTGGTACCAGCTACACATCACGAAAGTCCTGTTCATAAAACGCAGAGTTGTGGAAAACCCGCCTGCGTAGGTAAACCGAAAACTTATGAGCTTATGACCTATATATATACTACACATAACTAGATAGTACTTAGTGCCTCAATGACAAACCTTTCGGTTCCATAACCTATTACTAATACTTTAAATACTATATTCTTCTTGTACGTTATCCTATAGTCTATAGATAAATACTAAAAAAAAATAGTTTTTTTTTCATAATTTTAGGCACAGTTGTTTCGGAGATAGATGGATGCTCAATTTACTCCTGTTTTCATAAATAATTTCAAAATCATTTATTTACAAATTATTAAAATACAAATACAAAGTTACTTTACGTCGCCCGTCTTAGGGACACAGATTTTTTTGTGCTTTAAGTGATGAACCGCTTAGGAACTCCTTAATTTTGCTGCTTAATCCCTATTGCATTAACATGCAACTATGGCAATTGTCGTTAAAACGTCATCATAGTACATATTGGTAACACGTTGGTAATTTGTCATTTTGTTTTTGAGTGAAACTGACCGACAGGTTTGTCGAGAGAGTGAATAAAAAGGTTGACACTTCTTGAAGCTGTCCTGAAGTCCTGACTTGACAATATATTAATTTACTCCCTCAAGAGATCAAAAGACTGATTTAATTTTAAAAAAACTTACTCTCAGTTGCATATTCGCTGCTATTTAAACACTATTTACTTTCCGGTTCCGTTTCATAAAGAGTAGCAGATTTGACCAGTTATCGTATTTGCAGGGAAGAACGGAAACGTGTGATTGGCGTTACTCAGTTGTCGCTCCTTAGTATTTATACTCGACCGAGCGAGCGTAGCGAGCAAAATCTCCATTACCGGACTGATCGATTTTCCCTTTGTTCAGATGTTTGTTCCGGGCCGCCCGACGTAACACAGAAGCGCTGTATATTATCTGAATAAATGTCCACATTAGAATCCTAAGCCGTACAATCCTGCTGAGTAAGAGCATTAGAGGCGCCTCTAAAGCTGATATAACTGATTTTGGCACAAATTAAACAGCTATTAGCTGAATAACTGTAACTAATGGTGTTATATTAGCATTATTTGAGCATTATTAAAAGTAACAGTCACCCCAAGAGCTGAACATTGACTGATTTATTAGAGTACGTGTTACCCATTATACAGCAGAATGGCCGATTAACAGTATTTGTGTTACCGATTTTTCAGCACAAACCACCGGGCCAGGATCTTTTTAACGCTTCTATGGAGCTGAGTAACTAATCAAAAGTGGCAAAATTGTGAATATTTTTCACTCCTACACTTCATATTTTCATAAATATGCCGTACCGTTTGCGTGAACCACATTTTGTGACAGCGAAAGTGTTTGTGCTGTGTACGTACATTAGTAAATATTGTTTGATTTTTTCTCCATGTGCTTAAAATTCGAATGGAAAAGGGAGTTCATTGTCAAATACTATATGATTATATACGAAAACTTTCACGTGCCCTCAAAATAATACTGTTTACTTAAAAAATATAGTAAAAATAGGTTGATGGTATGATGAAATATATAAGAATATTTTTATTTTGCAGTTGTAATTTGACATTAAGCTGTTAACTTATAAAATCATTCGATTTTCTAATCAAATTCAGTTGTCATTTTTGTTGTGTAAATAAATATAAATTGTTAATATTATTATTACGTTTAAATTAGACCCCATAAAATGGCTGAAACTCAATGTGCACTGTATTAATCACAATCAAATGGACATGAACCAGTAACGAGCTGACACGATTAGTTTTTGTGTCAAACAAGTCAACCACAGATTCATGTAAAGCTTAATAGCGGGTAACATGTACGCAATTTTTTCCACATGGCACAATATCGCAATGCTGGCGGCGATTAACTGCTGATAATACGTACGAGGCTATAGTGATCATGTGGGCTATATAAGTGCTATTATAAGATTACGTGTAACAAGCAGATTAACAGTATTAAAGTTCCATTATATGCAGCATTAGCAGATTAATTGCCGACGTTAGTAACCGGGATTATGGGTAACATGTGACCTATTGTATAGCAGTTCTCTGTAATTTAGCATCATATATATATTCACTTATAGTGATCATGTGTGCTATATAAGTGCTATTATAAGATTGCGTGTAACAAGCAGGTTAACAATATTAAAGTTCCATTATATGCAGCAAGACGCATTATACCCTTGTTAATTGAAGTCACAGAATAACTTATTGCATTATAGTAGTTCAATGTTCTTTCTTAAAATTCAAGCGTTATAAGGGTACATTTTTGGCCTTCAACTCAGAATATAGCTTAGTTTAAGTCCATAAAAATGCTTATTTGCTGCTGACAGTACAATTGATTGCTAAGAGCTGTATACTACTGAACTATATACCTTTACTAGCGACCGCCCGCGACTACATCCGCGTAGATTTTAGGTAATAAGAAATTTTATAAATTAAGTCAACTTTTTTTCGGTCAGTTGCCATATGCTGTTAAAAGGCAACATTTTTTTTTATGACAGGTGGCAAACGAGCAGACGAATCGCCTGATGGTAAGCGATTAGCGTCGCCCATGGACACTCGCAACACCAGAGGGGTTGTAAGTGGGTTGCCGGCCTTTAAGATGGGAGTACGCTCTTTTCTTGAAGGTTTGAAGGTCGAATCGGTCCGGAAATACCGCAGGCGACAGTTCATTCCACAGTTTAGCTGTGCGAGGCAAGAAATTGCTGGAGAAACGCACAGTTGAGGACTGCCAACCATCTAAGTGGTGAGGATGGAAATTTTGTCGCGTTGGGCGATGGCGGACAATACAATTCCTCGGAGCACTCCCCGTAATACATGCGGTAGAAAATGCAGAGCGAGGCTACATTTCTACGCAGCGACAAGGAGTCAAGCCGTTCCGAAACCCGCTGGCAGCCGACAATTCGAGTCGCTTTCCGTTGGATGCGGTCCAGAGGGAGAAGCTGGTACTGTGGTGCCCCTGCCCAAAGATGAGAACAGTATGCCATATGTGGGCGGACCTGTGCCTTATAAAGCTGTAGGCGATGGGCCGGCGTGAAATACTGTCTCGATCTGTTTAGCACACCGAGCTTAAGGCCTGATACTAGAAGAGACAGGTGGAGTTTCCGACACCGGCCAAAATGAAATTTTCTAGACGGTACCTCAACATTTCAACATTTCAAAACGCATATAAAAAAAAACACAATCTAAAATGTGCTGAATTGCGGACCAGGCAAAACTTAAGGCACATAAGCGAGTGAATGCGATTCTTATTTTATGCTACAGGCTAATATGAGAGCGATGAAAGATTCAATTATTATATAAAGTATGGCACACATAATTATTATGAGACATAAAAAAAGACTATAATATTGTTGCCAGTCAACCATAGAGCGAAACAGGGAATACTGTTTGACAAAAGGGAAAAATTCACGTGGACGTAGTCACGGCGCAGAAAACAGGTAAAGAAATAAAAACATAAGCTGGTCACCTAAGCGGAACACCTCTTTATAAACAACATTAGCGGCATTTCTCTTTCTTCAGACTGCTGTGCTGGCAGAACTCACCCTAGAACATGCTACGTAAAATTGCCCGAGAGAGAAACAGTCTTCTCTTAAATCAATCCCTGCCATTTTCAGTGACTGTCCTTGGGATTTATTAATAATCATTGCGAAGCATAACTTAAGAGTAATTAGAAATAGAAAATCAATTTATTCGTGACAATTACAAATAGGAAGAAGCATAAAAGAAGCATAACATTGTCTTCTTTTGAACTTGAACGGGTTGTCTGCTGGAATTATCAGTATTCTTGGAATATACACTATTTCGCCTCGAGCGCTACCTGTGATTACTGTAGCTTCGATAACGTTTTTATGGAGAGCTTTTATTTGTAATCTAGTTACATTACATAATTTAGGCGATCTAAGATTCCTTATTAAGATAATAGGTGCTCCAACTTTAACACTTAGTTAATGAGGTGGAAGGCTAGAAAGGGTTTAAGCTATTTAAGAACTCCACGGGATAGTGTACGGCGTCATCACTTTGTATGACGGAATCGAAAGATCTGTATTGAGCGCTCTTAGCTTCAAAATTATTTGGTAGTTAATGATTAAGACTGCGCTGTACGTTCGGTTCTCCATACAAACGTATTTATGCTCTCATTTTAAAACGCCAGGCTAGAATAACATGAAACTTTGTGGAGAAAAAATACAGCGATTATAAGGTTTTCATACAAGCCGAAAAAAAACTCAAAAAGCCGCTGTATTTTTTTTCTTTTACAATTTCTAGCAACAGAAACTATGGTCCGACCTAGATATGCCGGGTCCCATTGTGTATACAATTTTTCATGTTATTCTAGCATGGCGTTTTAAAATGAGAGGGTAAATACGTTTGTATGGAGAACCGAGCCAGACCGAGCGTACTGCGCCCTCTTAATAGCGGCAGCATTGTCATTCTTCGGGGTGAGGAATGCACGTTCGCACAACCATTCTATTGATTTCTTGAGAATATATTGTAAATCAAGATATATTGCGGCAGTTGGTTCAGGTAATAGTGTAACTATTGTACATAAATTTTGTGGAAGCGTGATTTTACCATCGAGTGGTGGGTAATTTCCATTGCCTATTCTGAGTAGCAAATCGACGAAAACACCAGCAGATTCATCGCCTCTTAAATTAACCCGCATATTTGTGTGCAGTGAAATGTTGTCTAGTAGTGGCCATAAACATGATGACTTTAAGTAGGCTTTAATCTCATCTGCTCGAGTACCCCTAGGCACAACAGGCAATGTCTGACGAAAATCTCCACCTAAACCTTGTAATCTGTTACTTCAACCATTTGGCATTTATGAATTGACGTTTGTAGTGATGAGGCTAAGACGTATCGTTTGTCAAATGAAACGATTATTAACGAATGGTTGTTTGAATCGATTTTACAGCCGATTTTTGAAATGTTTTTACGATGCATTTCTATATTTTATATAACATGATTTTATCAGTCTCCTCAAACAAAAAAATGTTACTTATGTATGGCGTTGTATATTCCATACAATAATAAACATATTAAGATTTGATTTAAGAAGAAATAAGAAAGACAGACGTATTCTCTAAATCACGTCATCGCTATGCTGATGCCGTAGCTGGTCGGTCTGTCGCAGCCAACCGAACAGACGCGCCCTCAACAGCGCGTGAAAATCGGGTTCCTCCAAAGGAGAAACCCCCTCGCACCAATGTGAATAAGGAGGGTTTTACAACGGTATCGAGGAAGCGCAAGCCGCGCAAGAGTCAGTATGGTACTGCAGAACCGGTTGGTTCTGGTCTGCGGGTTGCCACACCGAGCATGGCGCTGTATGTATCGCGCTTGCACTACACCGCCGCGGCTGATCATGTGGTGGAGTACGTTCGCCAAAAGACCGACTTCCCGCTGAGGTTGTCCCAGCTGCGTTCGCGTCACTACGTGTACTTCAGCTCGTTTGTGGTGTGCATGCCGCGGCCGCTGCAGGAGACCATCGCGTGTGCTGGGGGTCTACTCCGAAATTCGAAATCCGAACTTGTCTATCATACACTATATGAGTGAAAGGGACGGCACCATACGAAGTTCGGATTTTGAATTTCGGAGTAGACCCCCTGACTTCTCGCCGAAGGGCGTGGGCGTGGCCGTTGTGTTTCGATGGTTCCGGGGCAACCTACCGAATCCTACGCCGGAGACGACAATGCAACGGGGCCATGCCGCTTCATCGCCTAAATGATTACAGAAAGTATCACAAATTAATATCTATTTGTGATACTTTATGTAATCATTTAGGCGATGAAGCGGCATGGCCCCGTATTCACATGTTATTTGTTCAGTAAGCTTAAGTTTCATGGCGCATTAGGTTTATGTAATGTCATGTAAACGTTTGTAATAAATAAATAAAATGCGGCTTCGTAGGCAGGGTCACTACTAACTAAGCCAAAGCGGTCGTCACCACCACGTATAAAACATACGCACGTAAGCACGTCGTATAAAACACTAAGCACGTAAAATATATTTTTTGTATAAACCAGACTGTACATCATTTTCTTCGGACACAGAGGCTGAGGAGGTGGATGAGTCACCAACATTAATAAAAAAATTTTATACCACGTCGGTGGCAAACAAGCGTACGGCCCGCCTGATGGTAAGCGGTCACCGCAGCCTATGGACGCCTGCAACTCCTAGGGGTGTCACATGCGTGAAACCGTACCGTACGCGACCATTTAGGTTCTAAGGTGTGAGGATGAATGCCCTGCCGACGGCGAGCGGTGCGATGGTACAACGCGGCCGTAGGCATCATGTCGAACAGTTCTTCGGAGCACAACCCATTATATAAGCGATAGAACACGCACAAGGAGGCAAAATTTCTCCTTAAACTCAACGGCTCAATATCGCTCGTGAGCTTGGGATCGTCCACGATTCGCACAGCACGTCACTGAAGCGAGTCAAAAGGCCCAAGCTGGTATCCAGGTGCTCCCACCCAGAAGTGACAGCAATACTCCATATGGGGACGGACTTGCGACTTGTATAAAAGAAGTCTCTGTCCCGGGGTGAAGTATCGCTTCGCTCTATTGAGCACACCTAGCTTTTTAGATGCCAGCTTGGCTTTGCCTTCTAAATGGCTCCGAAACTGGACGTCGCTGGGAATATCGACACCAAGGATCCCAATAGTCTCTGAGATGGAGAGGGCTGCGTCTTGGAACCGCGGGGCTACAGTGAATAGGGTTTTTTTAGCAGTGAACGCGCATACTTGTGTCTTGGTGGGGTTGAACTGGACCAGATTATCCTGGCCCCACTCAGAGACTCTGACTAGAGTGCTCTCAATTTCGGACACAAGTTGTTCGCGACTCTCTAACACACAGGAACGAGGAATGTTGGCACGGCCCGTGTAAGAAGCATCCCCGGTGCTGTCATCCGCATAACAATGGATGCCGTCAATAGATAGCATGTCATTTATATGCAGCAAAAACAGCGTCGGGGATAGCACGGAGCCTTGTGGGACGCCGGCGTTAATGTCCATGCTTTTGGAGCAACTGCCATCTACTACGGCTCTTATGCATCTGCCGGACGGAAAGCTGGCAACCCACTTGCACAAACCCTCGGGCAGTCCATAGGATGGTAGCTTCGACAGAAGACCTCGGTGCCAGACCCGATCGAACGCCTTCGCTATGTCCAAGCTGACCGCTAAAGCCTCATCCTGACTCTCAATGGCACAAGCCCACCGGTGAGTAAGATACACTAGAAGGTCACCAGTCGAGCGACCGTGGCGAAAGCCATACTGACGGTCGTGTTCTTCTAGGTATCTTAGGAGCTTTGTGTTGATGACTCGCTCCATCAGCTTGGAGAGCAGGGAGGTGATAGCGATAGGCCTGTAATTCGATGGGTCTGATCTATCCCCCTTTTTAGGCACAGGGTGCACGAGGGCAGACTTCCATGAAGACGGAACTTGCCGTTTGTGGTATGAGAGCGCGAACAGTCGCGTTAGTACGGGACACAACTCAGGAGCACAAAGTTTGAGCACCACTGCTGGTATGCCGTCCGGCCCACTCGACTTGTGGATGTTTAGGGACAGCAGCTCCCTCCGGACATCCCTTTGCGAAAAACTAATTTCGGGCATAGAATATCCACACCAAGGGATAGAAGGAGGTACGGCGCTGCCATCGTCGTCCAAAGTAGAGTTCGAGGCAATGAGGGTGCCCAGTAGATCGGCTTTCTCTTTTGCGCTGTGGGCCAGGTCTCCAGCTGTAGTTCGCAGTGGTGTTAAAGACGACTGACAAAAGTTTCCCTCGGCAGCTTTGGCGAGGGACCAGAAGGCACGACTTCCGGAGGGATATCCAGTAAGCTTCTCGCCAATTCTGCCGATGAAATTGAATTTAGCTCTGGCAATTTCTCTTTTACTAGACCTTGAGGCAGCGTTTAACTTGCGTTTCACATCAGATAAGTTTGGATCCTTACTAGCTTCAGCGTTGGTCCAAGCCCTGTATGCGGCCTGCTTATGTGCTCTAGCATATTTACAGGGCCGATTAAACCAAGGCCGCTTTTTCGCTCCTGCCAGCTACCAGCGAGTTGGGAATAAAACATTCCATACCCGCCAGGATTGTCTCAGCGACAGCGGCTGCACAGGAGTCTGGATCTTCTGATGTGAAACAGAGCTGCCTCCACGGGTACGATGCGTAAAATTCACGCAATCCATCCCAGTCTGCTGACCTATACTGCGGCATTACTGCCACATGCGCCTTAGGCTGGTTGGCCGTGGTGGTTCCTGCCGCACACATGGTGCCTGTGTCCGGACGAGGCAGTGATCGGATAAGCCGAGTGGCGCATTCACTGAGATGGAATACCCGTCCGGACGTGAAGTCAGCAGAAGGTCCAGTAGAGAGCTAGTATGGCCTTCGACGTCTGGTATTCTCGTTGGAGAACGTACCAGTTGCGAGAGTCCATAAGCCAGAGAAAATTCGTGAGCAGACCTACCCGCGTAGTCGGTGGCTCGAGAACCGAGCCACTCAATATGGTGGGCGTTAAAGTCTCCTAAGATCACCAGCTCCGCAGAGGGATACTGCTCGAGAACTTTGTCAGTCGTCAATTACAGGTGCTCAAAGAGCCGAGTTGTGCCCATGTCACCGCTATGAGACCTGTAAAGGCACGCAATACGGAAAGAAACGGGATAAGCTCACAGTAAAACGAAAATTCAACAAACTGCACGCTAAACTTGACAAGCGTTTCTTTTTCAACATCATCTTTGTTTCGTTCCTACACGGCAGAGGTTTGTTATTTAACTATTTTTTCACGTCGTATTTCATGATTTAATTTTATTGATATTGTAGACGACGGCCTCTTTGGAGTGCCACTGGCTCTTATAATTATATTTTGTTACAACTGTCACAGATTCTTCTATTTCATTAAGTCAATCAAAAAAATTGCGCATATTTTACAACTTTACGGAGTTTTACTAATATTTAGGTTTACAGCGTCAACAGATATCTTTTTTGCTCATAAATGTATCGTTATAAATATATGCGTACCTAATCGATTTCTATCAATTTACGGAAATATCTTCTGAGTCGAAACGACAGACTTGGTCACAACACTAGTTTTAAAAAGAAAACGACATAACACGTAACTGTTCGGGTGGTAAATGATTATCGTAAAATACTCATAAACAATGAACTGAAAAAATGTAACACAACTTAAATTACGTTTAAGACAAGCAAAATATTATTTTTATTTACTTGAAAAGCCCTAATACTATTACGTGATTTTATTTATAATTCCGATAAGTCTTGCGTGTTTACGTTTTATGGGTGTTGTGATGTCTCAAATGGTTGAAGTAACAGATTACAAGGTATAAGAGTAAAGTTACGCCACCCATTAAAAACTATTATTTCCTCTTATATCCACCACCACCACCATATCAGCCAAAGGACGTCCACTGCTGGAGATAGGCCTCCCCCAAATTCACAGGGGGTATATGCCATAATCGCCACGCTTGGCATGCGGGTTGGCGATCGCAGTATTTCCACCGCACTCCAGGGATGCTGCTGCCCATCCCCCGGTGGTCTTGGTCGTAGTTTTAGGACATACCCGGCTCCCCCTTATATCTTTTACTATAATGTTCTTAAAATATAGAAACTTTATTTTTATGTTAATTAATGACTTAATGATACCATAAACAATTTATATTTTTGTTATTTATAACAACAGACGTACCGTATTTGTTGTATTTAAACGGAGAGTCTATATACGAAGTTTCAAATCTCTAACCGTACAAACTTTGAACCCCCATTTCACCCCTTTTTAGGGGGGAATTAGGAAAACGCTTAAATACGTATCTGTTGTATTTAAACAGAGAGTCTATATACGAAGTTTCCAATCTCTCACTTCAGAAAATATTTGCTCCTCATACAAAATTTGAAACCCCCTTTTCATTCCTTTTGAGAAAGAATTTCGAAAAACGCTGATATACGCTATTGATATATTTAAACTAAGAGTACACGCAATTTCAAGTGTCTAAGTCCAAAAATTTTGCTTTTTTTCATACAAATTTTCATCCCTTTTTTTACTCCCTTAGGGGATGAATTTCGAAAAATCCTCTCTTATCCCTAGCCTTCGCTATAAATGTAACCGACTGTACAAAAATCAGTTCTCTAGCTTTAGTAGTTTCGGCTGTGCTAGTTATATATATAGATTAACGCTTGCAACATTACAGTGTTGTCTCCGTGACGCATAATAGCATTACTATACAGGCGAAAGCGTAATCTTCAGCCATTGTAGTTGGAGTGTACTCTAATAAGTCTTCATAAATGCTAAAATTACCGATGAGGACTTTTGTTACATTTATGATTTTGTTTTTTTGATTGGGGGAAATGGGGGCAAAACGGGGGGGGGGGGGAGTTTCCTGTAGTCTTATGAACGGATTTCAATCAAATTCACAGGAAATATCAAGTACCTGATTCAGCTACTTACTTATTCGGATACCCTTTTCTATCAAACTTCATAGAAAGTTTAAGTGCTAATTTCATATATACATACTTATTACTTTCTAATAAATTAGCATTGGAAAGACTTTTTGGAACTAGCCATTTCTGCAACACCAAATTCGCGCTAGGACTAGAAGTAAGTATTATAAATATAATAAGTATTATAAATATAATAAGTATTATAAACATAACTTTTTTTTAGTGAGAGAAATCCTATTAAAAGAAAACAACTACAAACGAAGACACGAGTTTATTCCTATAGGGTTTTAGTGAACCCTAAAACGTGTTGTCATTAATGACACTTACTTTCTAAGTTATTGTAATTTTTTTACGATTGGGAGAAAATGGGGGCTAAAGGGGGGAAGTTCGCTGTAGCGTTGTTTACGAACAGATTTCAAGTATATTCGGAGGATTAGTTTGTGAATAACACGTTTTTAAAAGGGGGAAGGGGTTGAAAAGGAGGATAAAATGGGCTAAAGTAATGGTCGCATTTCTCAACCGATTCTCGTGAATTTTGCGAGCAGGATCGATAATTATAAGGCATTTTACTAATCTATAGAAAGAAGTCCGAATCGACAAATATATTCTATATAATTATCGATTTTGGGAGGTCTACCTCACGGCAGCTCACGGAGCCACTAATCAACATTTTACAGTGCGAATGTTCTAAACGCTTGACGAATGTCTAATATTTACTAAGGTTGACTATGACTTTTTCTTATGTCAAATTCTCTTAATTAGAACGACTTTGACATTGGATAAAGTTTCGTATTTGACAAGCAGAGATCGGCAGTGGTTAGGTTGATATTAACAGGCATATTTTTTTAAGTGGGTTCAAGTCTGTTGTATCTATCTATACCTACGTAAAGTGGAGATGATTTTTTTCTGTCATTACCCATTCTGTGGGTTATAATTAGATATTGTTGGAAGGTGTGATGCTGACCTCAACTAATCTTGTCTATGGTTGTAATTTTGAATACAATAATATAAAAGAAGTGACACATTCTAAATATACTCATTGTTTTCTCAGAAGTAAATAAACATGTCAATGTCTTAAAATTATTACACTTTTATTTTAAATAGCTCTGTTCGTGTCGCCTTATCCCAATTTTCCCTATCAGATATCTCATTTTAAAACATTGCGGGTTTTCTGAAACCATTGTTTGATGCTCGAATCCGTTTACATATTAAGTTCTAATTTTTTTTATGGTCATATCATCAAGTGTCCCCATCGTCTCCCTTGCCAGCTAAATGGTTGCTACTGAGTACCTATGTGAAAGTGTAGAGTCTATACATATAAAGGAAAACTGTCACAGCTACATAGCCATTACTAGTTAACGAGTACGAGTCTATTAAGTCTCTTGTACAATTTCAATAGATTACTTAAATTAGGTTCTTAGTTGAGTCAAACACATTTAAGTCAGCATAATGTAACAAAAAAGTGGACAACTCGGAACTCTACATTGCACGTGGCCTGACACGCACATGGCCACTTTTTTTTCCTTTTGAGAACCCTAAAACAAAGCATTTGTAATCGACCACAAAAAGTGTTGTTAAAACATTTTTATTGAGTGATGTAATGTGATGACTTACGAACGAAAAAACTTTACTTATATATTTAGTGCCTAAATCCGGGTTTTTTATACCATGTCGGTGGCAAACAACCGTACGGAACCGTACTATATTTCGTTCGCGAGTGGCTCAAAAGACCGCCACGCGCACGTGTTGAGTCGATTTTTTTTCATAAAAGTTGAAAAAATACGTTTTACGTTTGTTTTTTTTTTAAACGTACCTGTATATTCCTATGTCGTACTTAGGATCATCTAATTATTTTTAGTCCTTAGAATTGCCTTGGTATACAAGTCACAGAAATGATATTCTTTAGAATACTTACTCTATCTTCCCTTCTTTAGAATACTTCCGAATAATAACGACTTTACAGTTTGGCAAAATATTCCGCCTTGGGTTTTCATTATTTTGTCACAATTGACTTAATTTTTATTATTTCTGACAATAACTTACTACGAAAAGTTAAAATGTATTTTTATTGACCTGGTTTTATTTACGAAAACTGCACAAAGGAGAGTGATTATGCCGTATAAATAGGCAATTTTTAGTATGCGAATGAAAATGTGTGAAGCGAGGCGAGGAACAGGTTACGCCGCGGTATAAATAATCATGATGTAAATAAACCGAAAGAAATAAATTTGGGGCTACGTAGATCACTTACCAGGGGTTATTTTAAGCAGCAACACGGCGATAGTGATAAAGGCAAGCGGCGACACAAATTATAAAATTAGGTAGGAATTATTTTCCAAAGCGGATGACAACTGACACATAGGTATGTTTTCTTCACCGGTTGTAGGTGCGGCGACCATAGAGGAAACAACCTCCGTAGCGTCTTTAGTAAAAGGAGGCCAAAGGGAATTTAGGATTCAATATAATACAGCGTAACCAGAGAGTCTTTAATGACATTATTTCAGCGGAATGTTGGTTTTGGAATTTTAACTAAACGACCACGTTCGCTATGTTTTTAAATCATTTAGGGGTTTTCCTTATGCTTAAGTATTTATTAGTTCTCGATTGTCACTTTGTAATGTCAACCTTAAATTAAACTAACAAACATTCAAATCAGCATCAACTGCGATACAGCGAGGAAATGCCGCCAGCATCCTCGGTACAATGCCTCAAGGGCCTTTTTTCGATTTAAGTTAGTTTTAATTTTATTTAGAACGTGCTCCTGAAGAACCCACATAACTTTACCAGCGTATTCCTGATCATATTTAGAGACTGAAAAGTTGTGTGAAAGTTCACTGAATTCAGGCTAGTTTCAGAGATATTACCGTTTTTTCAGAAAACATTTTTTATTCCTAACTCAGCGCAGTGTGCGTTTTTGCGCATGATGTTGTTATTATGTGGTTGAGTCAAGACATACGATTGACAGATTTAAAGGGGCATTCTCATGTCTTCGCAAACTAGGTCCCAACAAAAAAAAAACGTTCCCGATCGAATTTTAGTCATGGTTACACAAAATAAAATTTAACTTTAAATGTTTAATAGCATTCCAAAAACCTAAATAAAATAAAATAAAAGTTTATTAACGTTATTGACCTAAAGTCATATTATATATATTTTTTGCTACTTTTAGCCTCAGCAATGGGTGGGTTAAATCTTTTGGGTTCTTCGCGTTTTGGTTAAGTATTCTTGTATATATTGCCTTTGTGTATAAATAAAAATGTTTAATGCAAATCAGTACGAAATAAAACAAAGAGTCAAGTACGACTTGGGTGCAAGATAATTGACGACTTCGAATTTCCCGCGTTAGAACATGACAGATGGAGTTCGTAACCCTGCTAATTTAAATTTTAAATAAATCTAGAGTTAAATAAAAAAAATGTAATTTTTACTAACGTCCTCGAACGAAAATAGGAACCTTACGAGTAGGTAAGCCGAAAAGGTTACTCGAATAGAACGAAATTGCTTGCACTTTTAATAATTTTAAATGAAGCGGCAGCACGGAGTTTTTTTGGGTGACGTAACATGGCAGAAATGGCGGTTACTTGTTACGAGATTTTAATGTGATACGTTTTAGGAACAGGTAATATATATAACGTTGGTTGTCAAACCTATATAAAGGTACCATTTAGCTTTACTCGTGACTCAACAGTCGCATAGCAAATCTACCCCCATTTTAAACCATAGGAAGTGATTTACGACAGATATAAAGTATTATATCCTTTTATAGGACTCAAAGTAACCTAACCTTCATTTTATTCAAAATTATATTAGTTTTCTAGTCAGAATCATGACTGATTGTATATTGCATAAGGAAAAAGTATTTCAGGTTGATTTCCACTTTGTGACGGTGTAGGAATAAAAAAAATAACAATCAGTATAAAAAGAACGTCACATGATGGAAAAAAACGTAACATTATTGTACCCAAGGAAAACGCAAACTGTTTGAATAAAGAGAAAAATAGTAAAATGTTACTTTTTTTAAACGCCTGTAATATTTTGACTAACCAGTCAACGACACCGCAGTTCTTGATTCCGTCGCAGACCACGCCGCTGGTAAAACAGTACTTCTGTTTATTATAGACGCATAGGCTTTCGTTTTTTTTATAGCATGCCTTCTCGGAGGTTAGAAGCCGACGCGCTGCTGTTGCTGTCACCTGATACATGTGAGCCTGAAATTAACACTGGGTTATTAATTTTCATAACAAATTATTGATATATCAGGCAACGTAACAGTGCAAGTTGTGATTTGAACAAAAACGTTTAGGATTGTGTTATTTACATCCCCGCTGAGGAAACACAATGCAATGCAGTTGTCAAGATTAAACAAAGTGTACTTTAATTATTATCAATCTGTCAATGTGACACACATACATATTCCATCATCGAGCGTATTTTCAAAACGAATCCCTGCTTAGCTAGCAGGATTGCTTATGTGACGTTTTACTATATCGGCCATATAACATGACGGTATAATCTATCGTGCTAGCTAGGCTGGAGAGTTTAGTAAACCTCTGCCTCTTTGGGTATTTTATAAGGAAACTTTTTTAATCGCTTTGAAACTATTATCAGCTGTTATACTAACGAACATTTATTAGCGACGGCCGACCTTTAAGGCTGATTTTGATATACATATATTTGATATATTTTTATCATAACTAGTTGTCCGTGTCTTCATCTAATCCCCACGACTCCATATAGAATGTTCCTAATCATCCTCGTACATAATCGTTCCTGCTGCTGAGCAGCATATGGAGTCATCATAGAACGTGACGATATAACCTATCGTGCTAGCTGTAGCACGATAGGTTATATCGTCACGTTCTATGTATGACCACAAGTAAATTTTTAACAAAAAAACAGTGAGTGCGTCACGTTCATAATAATAAGTTGTTTTGTATGTTGCAGTGTCACATGCAAAACATATTTCCCTACACATGTAATATTTGTATATAAATAAAATAGCTTTGTTCCTGAGCCTTGGATAATTTTCTGTGTATTTAAGTGTTTAGCTAGTAGTAAACGTTTGAAATTTAGTTCGATTTGTGTAAGATTGTCCCCTAAAATTCATTCATTATCATCATGCCAGCCGAAGGACGTCCACTGCTGGACATAGGCCTCTCTCAAAGACTTCCACAATGACCGGTCCTACGCCACCCGCATCCAGCGGACACCTTGCACCTTTACCAGGTCATCAGTCCACCGTGTGGGGGGCCTGCCCAAGCTACCCAAGCCTCCCGGTACGTGGTGTAAAGTGAGCGATATAGCCCTCCGAGTAGCTGAACTCAAGTGGCAGTGGGTCCAGGTCCGAGGCGGAAAATTCATTAATTTATTAGTATTTATTACCGGGAATAATATGAACTTGGCATGGTACGGGCATGGTATTGGCATTATCCACTGTTTAAATGTTGACTTGGAACGTATTTCTCACTGGAACGACCGCTACGGACTAAAAGTCAACCCCGCTAAAACACAAGCGATACTCATAGGCAGCCCCAAGCTAATACCTAGGGTTGACTTTAGCAACTTGCCTACTGTAGTGTTTAATGGAGTGCAGATTCCATACTCGCAGCAGGTCAGGAACCTAGGCGTGATTATGGACAGAACATTGTCGTGGGTGCCTCAAGTGAGCGAGGTTAGCAGGAGGATGTTTGCTTCAGTTGGTTCTCTCCGCAGGCTCCGCAACTTCTTGCCTCTCGCCACTAAAATTGCGCTTGCTCAATCCCTTCTTCTTCCTATATTAGACTATGCTGACGTTTGCTACCTTGACCTATCTGAGGTTCAGCTGAACAAACTTGAGCGCCTCCAAAATCTTTGTATCAGGTTCATATTTGGCTTGCGCAAATATGACCACGTTTCTCAATTTCGCACTCAGCTCAAGTGGCTTCCCATTCGTCTTCGTCGGGATTCACATATTCTTGCCTTACTTTTCAGCATACTTTTCGTCCCCACAACTCCTCTATATCTCAAAGAGCGCTTTAATAGGCTCACTTCCATCAGATCTTTACAAAACCACCTTCTCGCTCCATCACCTTCATCCTCCAAATTTTATAATAATTCTTTCACCTTTCGGGCTGTTCGACTGTGGAATGCTTTGCCGCGGCATGTAAGATGTGCGAAATCACTTCCGGTTTTTAAAAATTATTTGAAGGAACATTACTTGTCACTCCCTTGAATTGCCTTTATATATATTATAGAATATATATTTATGTATGTATATTTATTTATGAAGATTGTGTTATTCGTTTATTCTGATGTATGCGTATGTGTTATTTTGAATCTTCTTGCAGTTCTTCTGCACTACCTGTTTTCCCAGTTTTAGTAAATTGTTTTCCCGCTACCCAAAGGTTGTCTGGTAGAGATCGCTTAAAGCGATAAGACCGCCTGTTGTTACCATTTTTTTTTTAGTAAGTCAGCTACTGTACAACTTATCACTAAGTGGTGCAATAAAGAATATTTATTATTACGGGTATGGGACTTACGTTCATGTCTATATTAATACTGCTGTTACTGCGAAAGTGGAATCCGAATCTTCCCCGAACAGTAGTAACGAAGTAAGGTGACTTTTTATCCTTTTCATGTGTTACGGTATCGCATATTCGAGTACATTTTTCCGCCCTATGTATAGTTAGAGCGGTGGGATGTCGGTAGCAGCTGTAGTCGATATTGGTCGGATATAGAATGGATATCACCAAATACACATCAGAAGACTGGGCAACTATATCGACATTACACTCGTAGTCCATCGACGTTAATGTGTTAAACACCTGTAATAGTACATGATTGCAGAGAGGCCGGGAAAAAGCAATTCGTGCACAAGTTGATTTTGACGGATGACACGAAGCAGAGTCCGTCTAAGATATACGTCCACGAAATGCCATTCCCGCCGAGGTATATATATATATAGTGCTTTTCTCTAACAATGCGAGAAAAGAAATCTATGAATAATAATTAAGCATATAACAAAAAAAAAAACGTCAAAACCTAATTCACATCGCCTTACCGCCCAACATAGTTTTTGAAAAGGACACGGCATGACTCTTAAATGCCACTTTCAGTCAAAATAATAATTCTAACGTTGAAAATTTCTAAAACAGTTAATTAACCAATTTAATATTCGAATTTAAAATGACTAAAAATAAACGGGAATTTAAATATTTACGCATTTTTATTGAAACTATTTGAGACTTGAATTAATGGGTTCGGGACAGGCATATGATCGTTGTACGGAACCCGCGATACGCGAGTCAGACTTGTAGTTTCTAATAAATAGTTTTGTAATTAAAAAATAAGTAGGTATAACTCAAATTTAGGGCATGCAATTTCCCGGCAAATTTCATACATATCGGAACCGGGACTGCAAACCCTAGTCACATTTAATTTGGGTTCGCACCTATAACTTGCTTGACGAAACATAACGACGAGTTGCCGAGTGGGGGAATCATTATTAAAATCCCACATTGCGATACGAAATTGACTTCTAGACTTCATAAATTTTAGCGTCAGTCGCGGAATCCCGCATCAGACATCCACGTAATTACATGCACCTATGAGCGTCAATACTACCACCGGCACCGGTTCGGAAAAATAAACCTCTGCCACGAGAAGAACCGGCGTAAGAAACTCGGCAAGGTGTCATTTTTTCCAAACAAATTACAGTGTCAGCTACTGCAAACTACAATGCTACAGTGGAAAACCTATTATCGCGATGGATTAGCCAGAATTGTGACAATAGTAAGTTAAGGTTAGATAGGTACAGACCTATATCAAACAATCTAACTGACTGTTCAAGGACTTAAATTTGGGACCACCTTAAGGTTGACAGTCCCCTCAAAGTGTATCGAAAGTCAAAGGAAAATATTTTGAAATTGGTTCAAAATTAAAGAGCGCGACCGTGCCTAGTACTTACCAATGTAATGGTGTCTGACAATCCCATCCCGAAGGATAAGTCGTACCTCAATCCACTAGAAAACGCACAATTGCTTGTAACGTCATATGGCCGGTATAGTATTAGAAGTCCGACTCCGGTTACAGAAAAGACTGAGTTCAGTAATAAACTTAGACCAAAAACTTGATTCATTATGCTGGTTAATATGCGCTCGCATATGGTATTATAATTAGTTTGCAAATGTAAATACTACATGGTCACGGATGTCATGATAATAGTTTTGTAACAGGCACGGTGTAAGTACTTGTAAAGCGGTTGTAACAGCTTTACAGCCGGAGCAAATCCTTGTCTCTATTATGTTTTATCCCTTGATCATTAACAACTACAAGTATGGCTTATATTATTAGAAGACAGGGTAATATTGTAACGCCGAAATCTTATGGATATTCTGTGAATATTAAGTCTGGTCTATTCTAAAACTAAAATATGTGTAATATGTATAAACAGGTAACTACATATATGGCTGATCAAAAACTTATAGTAATGTACCACTATGTTTTGCCAGAAGCCATACGAATATTTTATGTTAAGACCATGTCGTCGAAATGGAGCTAACACAACGTATCAGCATTGCGATACAGCGAGGAAATGCCACCAGAATCCTCGGTACAATGCCTCAAGGGTCTGTTTTATGTTTAAAGGCAGTTTTAATTTTATTTAAGTTCATAATACGTTGTAGATGGTAGCCGAGAGAGATGCCGAGAAGATCGACGAGGAAGTAGCTGATCAATATGGATACAAAAAGGATTTCCGTACAGCTCTCCCTCAACTTCTGGCAGTCAGCGTCAAAAACCTGTTATTACTCGGTAAGCAAATGGCCATTTTATATATATATTAAGGCGCCCAGTGCTCGACTCTGACCCGACACTAGCATTTCCAATATTTAGGCATAATTATGTAAGCCAACAATAGATGTCAATTATTGGGACGATTATTTTACGTAAAAACACCAATATAAAGATATACACCTATCTATATCCTAACCTATGGTACAAGCAAACACATCTGGGACGTAGATTTAGAATTAGATTATAAATATTACAATAAATGTTTGTTTCAGGTTATGGCATGACACTCGGCTTCCCAACGATTCTAATACCTGCAGTAAGCCAACCGATAGAAGAAGAAGTATTACATCTTTATCCGTCTCAAGTAGCTTGGATTAGTAAGTAGAACCTAGTGTTATTTATGAGTATAAAATAAAAAATGAAAGGGACCCTAAACAAACGTCCCTTATACCTAATATTTCGACTTAGATACGACGTAGGAAAGGAACGATGGTACGGAACAATACTATTATACTATAGGTACATATTCTGTGGCGGTACTACGGTTCGGTAGCGAGTCAGTGCCAACTTGCCAAGTCAAAACATCAACAAGCAATCTTAAGCTTCAAACATAGGTACCTAGTACCGTCAGCATCATAAGTAGCTACGCATATGAAGGTTTCAAAAAATCTTATTCCCTTATAATAATGCTTCTGAACTTTTCAAATGCGTAGCTACTTTTGATGCTGACTGTACAGTGCAAGGGCTGTGCAAAAATAGTTTACTACTAGATGAAAGCCCGGCTTCGCTCGGGTGAAATAAATAAGAAAGAAATAAACAAAACATTTATTCGTGACAGTTATGCAAACGACGAAAGAAATAGTGTACAAAAATGTATAAAATAAAAACATTACAACAACGGATTATGATGAAACTTCGAATCGTATAGAAATATAGTCTGTAGTCTGGATTGGGAATAAAAGTATGGAATGGAATTATATGGAATTGGGAGTAAAAGATTACGCAAACGACGTCACGGGCAAAGGCTAGTATCTTTGCAAGTTAATCCTAAGCATTTTTATAAGGGTAGTATTTAAAGGCACATAAAAAATTTGACGCCGTAATCAGTACTGATTTGTATAGCTAAAATACTAATCGTTCATTAAAATTCAATTCAGATGTGCATTGTTAAATATTGATGTGCCAGTCAGTATTTTTGGTGCGAAGTCAGAGCTGCTAACGCGAAAAACAAATGAAGTTCGTGTATCTCCCTCTCTGTCGCACTTGCAAATTCGAGCGACACAGAGGGAAATACACGATGTTCGTTCGTTTTCGTTTCGCGATAGCAGCTCTCTATTCTCCGCCAAATTCTATTTAGTGGGGCCCTTTACACTCAATATTATCGCGATTTTTAAAATTGTATGGGGTCTGTTAAACGCTTAATACTATCACAATACTGGTGTGTTAATATTGTCAATATTCATTGCACGTGATACGGATCGTGATATGAGTATATCGCGCGTATTCAGTGTTTCACGTGATAATAATAACAGTTGTTAATATTTTCTCCAATTAATGGAAGCTATTTAACAACTTGTTCTGTTTTGCCAAAGGTATTTCACATTCCGATACGCGCACCATCCAGGAATAGGAGCCGTCAGACCAGAGGGCCTACCACGATCTGAAAACGAAGTATTTCCCTCTCCGCGCTCGAATATGCAAGTGCGACAGAGAGGGATATATATTTAGTTTTCGGTTGGTAGCACCTTAGTCCGAGCGTGGCGGACGGTCGAAGAAAGTCAAAGAACATTCCGTGTGTTGTCTGTCACACAAATAATTTTTTAGCTTCCCATCGACCTATGAACTTGAAATTAAGTGATAATGTTTATTATGAAGTATATTTTACCAAAAATATCAATATATTGATAAATCACATTTGTTTTTTAGTTGTACGGAACCCTCAGTGTGCGACTCCGACGCACTTGGCTGGTTTTTATTACATTTTCAATTTTATTTCTCTTATAGTAAAATACCCTATTCGTTTTAAAGTTGACGCCTGAGGGCCTACCGCGAACCAAAAACGAACTATCTTCCTCTCTGTCGTTCGAATATACATGTGCGAGAGAGGCAGATACCTACTTCGTTTTCGGTTCGCAGTAGCGCCTCTAACGTCCGAGCGCGGCGAACGGCATGAGCTGAGGGTCTACTCCGAAATTCAAAATCCTAACTTCGTATGGTGCCGTCCCTTTCACTCTCCTGTCATAGACTATATGAGTGAAAGGGACGGCACAATACGAAGTTCGGATTTCGAATTTCGGAGTAGTCCCCCAGTACCACTAAGTTATAAGATAGAGCGAGATAGGGATAGAATTTTGCTAGACGTTTAAAAGCCATAAGTCACCTAGTAGTTTGTCACAAACAAAATAGAGACGCAGCTTTAAGATGGCGGACAGACTCAGCAAACATTCAAGTGGTGTCCTTTACACGATTAATATTATCACAATACTGGGGTGTCAATATTATCGCAGTTTTCAAATTTGTATGGATTCTGCTTTAATATTCACGTGATACTTATCGTGATATGAATCCATGTAACAGGCCCCATACATTCGCTTTGAAGGCGGTTGTTGTGACAATCAGTCTAGCTAGCACGATAGATTATACCGTTACGTTTTATGTGACGTTTTAATACATTTCGCCCATATAACGTGACGGTATAAGTTATCGTGCTAGCTAGGCTGATAGGTGTATAGAACGCTTGAAAAGTACAAAAACAAAACGCTGCAGACGCGGCTAGCCGAATCCACGCAATGGGCGATGATGGCCCATCACCCAGAACGCAGCCCAGCAACCTGGCCAACATACCGGACGCAAAAATAATTCACGATTTTCGAACGTAGCCGACACTGTCAACCAACAAATTTAATATAGCAATATAGTCTGTGGGCAATATGGCCGACGTTTTGTCATCAAATTAACACTTTTAAATGCAAAATACGCGACAATCCGAATTTTGCGGATACATATGTTCAACTCAAAAATCGTTATTTTTATACGTTCTTCAATTTGAGACAGGTCTCGTTCGGGTCTACCGTACCCCTGCACGAAATTATTAATATAGATGTGCTGGTAAAGTGCGTTTTCAAAGCAGCCAAACTAAGCGGAAAGTACCACTTTTGGCACTATAGTGCTTTTTACTTTCCATTTTTATTCTTTTTAACTTTCTCGTCAACACAACGCTAGGAGATTATTTGAGAATAGTATTATAAATTAGACAATATTATTTACTTATTCCTCTAATTCGAACCAAGCGCTATGCATCATCCTTCATAATGCAATGTAATACTATTATACTATTCTGTGATAATGCGCACTTCTAAGGTTTGGATTTCTCTGCCGGCGTCTGTATTTCCGAGTTCATATAACCTGGACCTTTTCAAGGCACGAATGAATAGGCATCTTCTGGGTGACCTCGCTTCATCGTCGGCCTAGAGCATCCCATTTTTAATAAAAAAAAAAGATATACTTACAAATATTTACACTTCATTAAACGTATTAATCAATCTAGTTTTTAATCTTTACCTGTAAATAAATTTTAATACATACTAAAAATACTTGGCAGAATGGAGATTTAGCAAGTGCCTTTCCGATTTATTATTATGGAGATGCGCAGTTGTAGATATTATGAACGCGCATGTATTAAAAAAAGGCCTCCACATTTCATTTAAGTACTAATTTCTTGTTTAATTTGAAGTCAATTTGTGTTAATTATTGTTTAAAGTATCGATTGAAAGTGACGAATCAGATCAAATTAACCTCTGATTGTGAAAATCGATCGGTGAGCATACATTAAAAATATACATGCAGTTGATACAGTGAAATATTGACCTACTCCGTTTTCGAAGTCGGTTAAAAATACGGTTACTTTAATTAGGAAATAAGCGCATTTTTGGTTATTAAACCCTCATGATATTTTTATTACCTACTTTAATATTGAATACTCGTAACCTATTTACGAATTTACAAGATGTAGAACGTCATTATTTTATTATTTTTATTTAATTCCCATAGGCGAAACTCGCAATATATTATTCATTGGCAAATGTTAGAATAAAAATTGGTAGTATTTTGCCAGTAGTAGACAAATGTTAAATAATAAGGTAAATTATTGTTTAGATTCATAACTGATAGTGATAACAGATCCGTAGTGTTAATCAATATGATTTTTCATAACCAGGGCTAGAACTTTTCGTGCCGATTACGTAAAATTGCATATAGGTGATTCCAATTGATGTTATAGTTATTATCAATCTTTAGTCATCAATCATTTAAGCATGCATTTACTCGTATAATGGTCGTTTTTCAATACGGCCTATTGCATCCGAAAATTATAAAGGATTTTTCTTTCTATTTAGAATGTTCATTTACAAGCAGGTGAGGAACTTATATTCTTTCAAGTTTTATAACAGGCTTTTTATAACTAGTTTTTTTATAAATGTTTACCGGCAGCTCTAGTTAGCCCGCTCTATTGGGGTGCTCGACCTTCGGCCTCGCGTGCTTTACCACTCAATTTCAGACCTTCAGCCCTCACACTTACATATAGAGGCCGCTCTGTTGGTACGCTCTGCCTTCGGTCTCGCCAACTATGTATAATCATTTTTGGCTGTTAACGAGTTGTTTCCATTTAAAAGCACACCAAAATATCAAATCCCATTTTTCTCATTTGACGGTCCGTTTAGCCTAGTTGGTAGTGACACTGCCTCCGAAGCTAGAGGCACAGATGAAATACAAGGGTCCCGGGTTCGATTCCCGGCCAGGGCATTTATTTGTGCATTTAGCACGGATATTTGTTCCTGGGTCTTAGATATTTTCTATGTATTTAAGTATGTATTTATCTATATAAGTAAGTAAATCGTCGTCTAGTACCCTTAGTACAAGCTTTGCTTAGTTTGGGACTAGGTCGATTTGTCCCCCACAATATATTATTTATTTAATCCAAAACGTCACAAACATCAGTACAGTACAATTTGCAGTTATAAAAGCGGCGACACTGACAGGTGAAGACTTGTGAGATATTACTTATCTGTCTCTTTCTCAAACTGACTGATTTGTGCATGATTGAGAATAGATCAAAATGTACATAAATATTTCAACTTAAATGAGCGGATCGGCTTTACTCTGATATCTGTGATTGATTGAAACTTCTTCGGGTCTAGTCCTATTCCTATACTGTCGTCTCGAAGATCTCACCGTTCGAAAAATAAATTCTAAAATCTGCACATCGATTTGCGAAGAGGCTTCGGGTGGATTATGATTTCCTAAAATAAATGTCTCAGTACTACAACGACAAAATACAACAAATAAAATTCTCTTTAAAATTTCGAGCATTGGGACGTTTACTAGTACCAAGAAAATATATACAAGAATACTTAATCAAAATAACTACAAACTTTCGAAAAAAAAACACATTTACTTAATCTTTTAATAAATATACTACAAATATTACAAATAAAACTACATTAAAACTAAATACTAATACTAAATAAATATAAATAAATCTAGCAAAATTAAAAATAAATAATTTGTTAGTTATAATAATATGAATAATATTATAATAACTAAATTAAATCTAAAACTGCCCCTTGAGGTACCAAGGATGGTGTATGGCGGCATGTTGTCCTATTATCTGCGATTTGACGAAGTATTGACTGGTGGAATTAAAACTAAAATAATATGATCTGGATTTAAATGTTTTTAATCTGTTGTGCAAAATAAACTCAACATTGATAAAATTTATCCTTATCTAATCTATAATCATAAAATTCACTGACTGTTTCCCATACCTTCTTAGTTGATCTCAAGGAAAATTACAGATACTACATACTTGTCGATCGAGCCGCGGATTGTGATTTATCTACAATTCAAGATAATATTGTCTCTAAAGTTGTCAAATTGATAAACGTTAAGTACTGTTTCCTATAATTTGAACATTGCACCACTTAAACTTTTCCTCATATGACCACACAAAATGCACCGTATAGTTTTCCTATCTACTACCTAAGTATTCATTTTGTTCATTAACGCCCAGATCGCTAATTCCCTAAGAAAAATTCAGCCGCCTGTAGTACACCTTTCGCGGGGACTAGATCCTGCATTTAAAAATAACTGACTTTTTATTTATGAGGTTTACTTACCTCTACAAGTAACGCTGTCACATAATAGTATAATAGTATTAGTTACACTGTTATGGCGTCATTGTTCATACATTAAATTAATTTTAAAAATGATGTAAAAAGAAAGACGAACATACGTTTACTTAGCAATATCTTTCAGCTTTTTGGGCGTTAAGAAGGCTGTGTGAATAATATAAGCCTGGACTAGAAATCTTAATGAAGAAATCGGTCCATGTACCTATCCTTCCTCGATCTACAGCGCCATATATTTTCAGGTTCAATCAACTTAATAGTAGTGCCATTAGGCTGCGCGTTGTCAGGTGTGGTGACCTCTCCCATGGGTCGACGGCGAGCGATGCAGTTCGTGAACTTGCCCTTCTTCGTGGCCTGGTTGATGTTTCACTTCTCCACCACTCCTGCCCATCTGTACGGAGCCCTGTTCCTCACAGGGTTAGCAGGAGGACTCCTGGAAGCTCCAGTAAGTACTTTGTAGCTACAAGAGTAGAACCTGGATCCTTATCGTGCCTGGTCCGTCTGACTATATTGACCGGATGGTCTAATTTATTGTATTTGTTTGTGATACATATAGTAGTTTATAAAAATTGCTTGCCTTCTATTTCTTACAATATTGTACTGGGTTTTCCTTAGGGACATAAATTTAAGTATGTATCCTAAATAACTTTAAGTATATTACATTAAAGTCCTCCTCATTCAAGCAAGTATGTACGTTTAAAAATCAACAAGCTTCGAAATCTGACCAACAATAAGGCGTACATTTTTAGGGTTCCGTAGTCAAATGGCGCAAACGGAATCCTTATAGTTTGTCCGTATGTCATTCACTCGGAGACTATAAGCACTAAAATTATGAAATTAGTAGGAAGGTGTGTTCTATGAATCGCTATAGATGATGTGAGATTACGAAAAAAATATTAAACTAGGTAGAGGGCACTCAATACATGTAACCGGGGAATGAAAAAAATCAATGCATATTGCCAGGCAGCGAAACTGGTGCCGATGACAGACGTATGACGTAGCGGCTGCATACAGAATGTTTTTATCTAGATGATAGATAATCATTAATCACTAACAACTTATTGGCCACTTTAGTACACGGATATTTTATTGACACTTGAGACGGCCAGTACTTATAAAAACATCATAACTGTCTTTGTCATTTTCATCAGAAAACTATCGAAGACAATATTGTACATCGTTTTAGTATTTTGTATTCGTGAATTTAAGAAATGTGAATTGATAAGGTACAACATTTATAAGGTACACATTATAGGTATCGCTTGACCGTAGTCGCCATGGAGTCTATGCAGCCGTATTTGCAGACGTTTTCTTTTTTAGTTGTTAAAGATGAAAAAATGTTTTTCTCCTGCTGTCAGCAAAATTAAACAGCTAAACCAAGTAACATGGAAAAACATTTAAAAACTAAAAAGCACATTGAAAGAGAAGGATCAAAAATGACACAACAAGACTTTAATATGGATTTAACAAATTTCATGATAGCTTCAAATATACCTTGCAAAATAAAAAACTTCTGATTTTCTTCATAAATGCCTAAGCGGTCATTATGCAAATTCTGTGAGTATACTATTAGAAGCAAATTTAAGACAACCCTATTTGCCAAAAACGTTTCAAAAGGCTTACGCTTCCATACGACAAGATATAGGTAACTTCTATATTTATGTAAGTGTGGATGAGACGCAAGATAGATTACAGCAAAACGTTGCGAATGTAATCGTGGGAGCTCTTAAGGAAAGTAACGCGAGCAGGCCGCATATTATCGCTTGTCAAGTTCTAGACAGAACGAATAACGTCACAATTAATGATTTAGTTGTTAACTCGCTGAACAAACTATTCGAAAGTGTCAATTATCATGAAAAAGTGGCCTTATTCCTCACTGATGGAGCTGCGTATACGCTAAAAGCAGGCCGCACACTAAACGGCATTTTTCCTAATATGACCCATGTAACGTGTGTTGCCCACGGATTTAACCGTGTAGCAGAGACAATTCGAGGTTTATACAATGATGTTAATGAATTAATATCTATACTAATATTATAAAGCTGAAGAGTTTGGTTGTTTGTTTGAACGCCCTAATCTCAGGAACTCCTGGTTCGAATTGAAAAAATCTTTTTGTGTTGGATAGTCCATTTATCGAGGAAGTCTTTAAACTATATAACATCACGCTGCGACCAATCGCAGCGCAGACGCGGACGAAGTCGCGGGCAACAGCTAGAATTAAGTATAAAATCGGTATTCTTAAAATCGCCCCCAAGAGTGAGAGTATTAAAACAGCTCTACCCTGACAAGTCACTACCACCACGACCCATAATAATGAGATGGAACACGTGGATTCAGGCCTGCTTATAGTACAGGACATACTTTTCGAAATCACAATAGTACATTACGATACAAGTGCAGTAAACAGGAAATTCGCAACGAGTGGTGATAAATTAAAACATGACCGAAGGGAGTGTTTTAAATCGACGCGAGTTGCGAATTGCCTGTTCGCACGTGTATCGTACAACGTTTTACAGTACATATGGCTCTTTAAAGTTTCGACATATGCACGTAATCTGCTGATTACCGCACTCTTGCGGTAAAGTAGCACCATTTGTACTGTAATAGTACATTACGATACAAGGGTTGTAAAACAAAGAAAGGCCGATATCGCAGATGTTTGAGGCCCGAGCCGCAGGCGAGGGTCATAAATATGCGAGAGAGGGCTTTCTCTTTTACGACCCGTGTTTTGTACACAATTTTACGTCACCACTTGGCCAAAAAGTGGGTCTTTCCGGACGTGCTCTAAACGAACGAAATTCAGCCAAAGTAACAAGAGCAAAATTAGCTCGAGATATATTTCATAGATGAAAACTGCAACATATTGGTTCATTACACTAAGCAAATACAAAACTCGAAACTGACATTGAGCGTGTCATTGCGTGTGATAACTGTCACGGCAAAACTATCAAAGATTAGGTTACATTCCGAGGGAAAAAAATATCGGAATCATAAAACAATATTACAGAAAAACAAAGGACTACAAATCATGAAAAATATGGCTGACTTAAACGACCAAAATGAAATCTGTCTCTATGAATTCTCAGAAAGAATAAACTTGTGGCGTTTTTTCAAATATGCTCCTAATTACTTCAGTAGAAGTGGAAAGATCATTTTCAATTTTTTACCAGCACGCAGTGTAACATGACTCCTGATAGTTTAGAGCAAATTTTGATTATCAATTTCGAATTGAAATATAATCAATGAAGAGTTATCTTTACAAACCTCTTTCTACCTAAGCTTTAGCCTGTATCAATTGCAGTTATGTACAGAAGAAAAACTTTAGTCTCGTCTATAAATATAACGCACAATTTATTGAATGACATTTATTGTTTTAGATGCTAAATTTTCATATTTGAACTTGCCAAAAGTATTACACAAAGAACTATTTTTAATGTCGTTACCATCAGAAGAAATCGATTTAGATGAAAAATGGTTGACTTTCAATAGTATTTGCTCCAAGCGCGGGTATAAGGATAATGATTATGAAGAGAACAGCGATAATTTGTATAACTGGCGCGAGATTAGAGATTTATATTGGCCTGAATGTACGTGTAAAATGTATACATGTAAATAAAGAAGAAATTTATGTTTCAATTTAAGACGTTCTGTTCTGCAAAAGAAATTTTGTTTGTTATTTTTCGTTTTCTTGTGAACCTATTTTTTGTTTCAAATACATTACCCGGTAAAATGTTGTATTTAGGTAAATAAATAAAACAATGAAAAGCCTTCCTTGTCACTATATTTTTCGCCAACGATATATAGATATATATCGGCACCGCAGGTTCAACGCTAACGACTGATATATTCATCGAACCACGCGAGCCGAAAACGTCCTTAATTTATTTGTGTAAGGTTGAATATAAAGTTTGACATTGCTATTAACTCGGCGTGCTACTGACAACTGTTGCATCTGTCAAAGCGTGGTAAAGGTTAATAATTATGTTGTGTATAATTTATAAACCCATCCTATATGCCAATTTATTTGCGTCATAATGATGTCATCGGCACCAAAGTTTCGCTGCCTGCATATTGCATATAGATAGGCGTATCGCCCGGCCTCTATGTTAGGAAGGTTTCATTTATGTCAACCGTTGGTGAGATATTAGCTATCAACGTCTTAAGGAATGTGGCCCTCCTCCCTAATTATCAAACTATGACTTTTTATTTTTTTATTAATGGAGGTGGTGTACATTATTAAATATACTCAAAGATTTTTGGTTTCAACAAGATAAGTCAAACAGTTAAGTTATCGCTGATAAACCGCCTCTACCATGCAAAATACATAAGTTCCATGGGTTTCCAATGGATATACTTTTTAAATTCACTCTGTAGGATAGTGGTTTATAAATTAGGAGTAGTAACAGGTACGGAACCCTTCGTTGTGCGCGGTCCGACACGTACTTTGCCGCTTTTGCCAGTTTGGCTTCAGATCCTGAAAAATAAGGCATGCCGGCGGATTTCCACACAATGTTCTTAGCAACTTAGTTAACACTTGACGTTTTTGCGGTTATGTCGAGTCGGTTGCAGCTCATTGTTAAATAAGATTCCTTATTTTCCTTCAAATAACCCGAAATAAGATTTTTATTTATATTATTTTTGTTTAAGTATTCTTGTATATATTTTATTATACAACATAAATAAATTACTTTTTTAATAACACGAAATAGGTTTGGAATCTGCAAATTAAAAATAGGTATCAACGTAGCTAAAGATAGTTTATAACCTCTAAGTGATTTTTAGGTTTTAAATTCTATGGAATGACAGGTGTCAAGATTGAATTCTTAACCACCGACGACTATAATTAATGGCAATACTACCTATATCATGAGCAGGGCTCGGATTTTTCATCGCACGGGAAGATGAAGGAAAACTATGGAGTCGATATTAAGACCAAAATATAACTCACTCGTTTTCTTAGTCCCGAAATACTTTTATCCCTTTATCAGGCTGATGACAGATAGAAAATGTCAATCGAAAGTCTTATTTAATGTAATTAAACATATTTTTTGTAGGTAGTACGATGTGGAAAGTGTTAGTAAAGGTTTACATTTATCATGTAACTAACTTGAACAACTTAGTTAAGTACATAATTATACAGACTATTTTGGTGCGGTCAATGATATTTTAAGTATAGTCATGGGTGATCCTTGAGTGCACATTAAAACGCACTAAGGCAACAGGCATTACAATCCACAAGTAAAATAAGCCGAAATTATGTTATTTTTTCGATCTATACCTTACACTTACCAAATATGACGCCATGAACAAGCTGTCTCAGAGAAAGACCTACCGTCGTTTACAATGACAGTCATAAAGATATGAGCATAGATCAATGTAACAGATGCGTCATGCCAAATCTCATTCAGTTCGAGGTTATGTGTTACATAGAAGACTTGTACTTAATGCCCTATATGTTTCTTGGATTTTATTTATAAGAAAATAATGGTTTAACCATAAAATGTTATTTTTTACAGTAGACCTTGGTTTACCAGTAATCATCAGCATCATCATCCTAGCGTTTTTCTGAGTACAGTTGCATCCTAAAGGATTCTCGGGGTCCGCTACCTAATCCCAAGAATTGGCGTAGGCACTAGTTTTTACGAAAGCGACTGCCATCTGACCTTCCAACCTTGGTGTACCAGTAATGATAGTGTAAATAAGTGAGAATGAAGAGGAAATTACTATATTAAAATGTTGATATTTTAAAAGTTAGGTACTGTTAAACTCAAAATAATTTCAATATTTTATTAGTTAGTAACGGTGTTAAAATAAGGGTAGACAATTGGTGGTCTTATCGCTAAAGAGCGATCTCTTCCAGAAAAGGTTAGGATGGGTGGGTTCGAAGTATTGTGTAATATTTATACACTTTCTAAAATATACAAAATAATTACTACATAGGGACATATGGTACCGAAATATATACATTTCATATTTACGATGCTGGCAGTAGGTAGTATAGTGGTTTGAATTTATCGTACCTATTATTAGGTGCGACAATGTACAGTTAGCATCAAAAATATGTATACAATTTTGAGACCTATTACACAGACATAAGTTCCGAAATATAGACATATTTTTGATGCTGGCCGTACATTCGACGTTAAAACATGTTTACACTTTCAGATTTTATTCTATAGTAATAAAGTCCAAAATTGCCACATTTACTTATATGTAAGATTTATTAGTAAATGACATTCATTTTTAGCTTAATCTGCTCCATATAATCTATTGATTCGAATAAATTAAAAATGATATGTAAGTTATTTATAATAATTTTATTTTAAGTAATCTTGTGTCAAAGTCAGTTATTTTGCAATTCGTTGACGTGCCTACAACGTACAGCAACCTGGTACTTACACTCGCGATCATACGTCGATTAATAGGTAGAAACAGTTTGCACCTTCTGCCTAGTTGGTTTCTTTAATCTATGTCAAACGTGCGGTGATTGGTGTTCCGGGTGTAGCCTGTCTCTATCTTGTGTATTATTAGTGTATGAAGTGTGCGTATTGTAAACAAAAAACAAAATGCGAATGTGTGATGCCGCGATGTTGGAAGTATTTCTTGCACTTGTGATGTTTGAGCTTAACCTATCTATACTTAAAATATCATTGGGTGCGGCAGACGTAATGCTGGGTACTAGCCCCTTTATCAAATATCATGTGCATCATACGTCAATCATTAACGAAAAAAAGGATGAGAAAATATGGAAATCATAAAACCGCCATTTTATACCCATTTTACAATTGTAATTTTGATATTGATAATACACGTGTCATAATTTTGAAGCACTCATTCTTTTATATACGAGTTTATGCCCTATGAATATTAAAAAACTAGGTGCTTTCACTGTTGCAGTAAACCTATTTTTGGTATACTTGTCTATGCTTAGGCAGGTTACAACTGTCGTTGTCAGACTTTACTTAGAAGACCCGTGTTGATTTATTGCTAATATATGAATATCTATTTAAATAAATAAAAGGAGTGTTTCGTGATAATACTGTTTTAATGTACAGTTGCCCACAGGTTATGGGCTTTATAATGCACAAATAATGAAAAACTAAAAATATAAAATACATCGTAAAATTTCTAAATATATAAAAGAAGAAACTGACTGACTGACTGACTGACTGACTGACTGACTGACTGACTGACTGACTGACTGACTGACATATCAACGCACAGCCCAAACCGCTGGTCCTAGAGATTCCAAATTTGGCACGTAGGTTCCTTATAATGTGTAGGGGTGCACTAAGAAAGGATTTTTCAAAATTCAACCCCTAAGGGGGTGAAATGGGGGTCCGAAGTTTGTATGGAGAAACAAGATTAGTTGGACTATTTTATTCGAAACTTCACAGGAGTATTTCTAACGATAAATGAGTAAACACGTGTTTCAGGTTTTTTGAGAAATCAACCCCTAAAAGGGGGAAATGTGGTGACAAATTCTGAAAATCGACATGGGTGTTGTTTTTCAGGTTTATCGGGTCGCTGATAACGAAAACAACAATGAATCTAAAATCCTACGTGGAGGACGTGAAATACCATCCCCCCTGTTGGGGTGCGAGGGGGATGAAATGTCTAAATATTAATATGGGTGTCGTTTTTATGGTTTTTTGGGACGTTAATTACGAAAATGGCATCAATTTTGAAGTTTAATATTGTGAACATGATAACTTTTGAAAGTTTGTGCCAAATTGCAAGAAATAACTAACTGACTGAGTGAGTGACATATCAACGCACAGCCCAAACTGCTGGTTCTAGAGTTTCCAAATTGAGTATGTAGGTTCCACATAAGGTCTAGAGGTGCATTAAGAAAGGATTTTTCAAAAATCAACCCCTGGGGGCGGGGGTGAAATGGGGGTCCGAAGTTTGTATGGGGAATCAAGATAAGTTGGACTATTTTATTCGAAACTTCACAGGAGTATTTCTAACGATAAATGAGTAAATATGTGTTTCAGGTTTTTTGAGAAATCAACCCCTAACAGGGTGAAAAGTGGTGACAATTCTGAAAATCGATATGGGTATTATTTCTATGGTTTATCGGGTCGCTGATTACGAAAACAAAAATGATTTTAAAATCCCACGTAGAGGACGTAAAATACCATCCCCTCTGTTGGGGTGCGAGGGGGTTGGAATGTCTAAATATTAATATGGGTGTCGTTTTTATGGTTTTTTGGGTCGTTAATTTCGAAAATGGCATTGATTTTGAAAGTTAATACTGCAGACATGAAAACTTTTAAGAGTTTGTGCGAAATTGCAAGAAGAAACTGACTGACTGAGTGAGTGACATCAACGCACAGCCCAAACTGCTGATTCGAGAGATATCAAATTTGGCATGTAGGTTCCTTATAAGGTCTAAAGGCGCATGAAGTGCCGTGAATTCCCTATGAATATACGACCTTTCTTGAATCAATGTATTGTAAGTGGTTTTATTAATCAGTGCCGTCCGATACGATTTCAACAAAAATCGATATTTAGGCGTCCGAGAGGACTCTTAATACGACTCCTAGGTAAATATTGGAAAAACTGGCGGCCATATTGCTTTTCTTCACTTTCGTCCCGATTTCGTTCAAAATAGAAATCTGAGCGTCCGAGATGTCTCTTAATACGAATCCGAGGTAAAATATGGAACAAAGTCGCAGCCATATTGATTTTCTTCATTTTCTTCCCAATTTTGTTCAAAATCGATATCTGAGCGTCCGAGAGGTCCCCGAATACGAATCCGAGGTAAAATTTGGAAAAAGTGGCGGCCATATTGATTTTCTTCAATTCCATCTGGATTTCGTTCAAAATCGATATCTGAGCGTCCGAGAGAATTCTTAATACGAATCCGAGGTAAAATTTGGAAAAACAGGCGGCCATATTGCTTTTCGTCATTTTCGTCCCGATTTCGTTCAAAATCGATATCTAAGCGTCCGAGATGTCTCTTAATACGAATCCGAGGTAAAATATGGAAAAATTCGCAGCCATATTGATTTTCATCATTTTCTTCCCGATTTCGTTCAAAATCGATATCTGAGCGTCCGAGAGGTCTCTTAATACGAATCCGAGGTAAAATTTGGAAAAAGTCGCAGCCATATTGATTTTCTTCCCGATTTCATTCAAAATCGATATCTGAGCGTCCGAGAGGTCTCTTAATATGAATCCGAGGTAAAATTTGAAAAAGTCGCAGCCATATTGATTTACTTCATTTTCTTCCTAATTTCGTTCAAAATCGATATCTGAGCGTCCGAGAGGTCCCCGAATACGAATCCGAGGTAAAGAAATTGGAAAAACTGGCGGCCATATTGCTTTTCGTCATTTTCGTCCCGATTTCGTTCAAAATTGATATCTGAGCGTCCGAGAGGTCCCCCTAATACGACACCGAGGTAAAATTTGAAAAAAGTGGCGGCCATGTTGATTTTCTTCAATTCCGTCTCGATTTCGTTCAAAATCGATATCTGAGCGTCCGAGAGAATTCTTAATACGAATTCGAGGTAAAATTTGGATAAACTGGCGGCCCTATTGATTTTCTTCATTTCCGTCCCGATTTCGTATAAAATAGACATCTGAGCGTCCGAGAGGTCTCTTAATACGAATCCGAGGTAAAAATTGGAAAAACTAGCAGCCATATTGATTTTCTTCATCTTCATCCCATTTTCGTTCAAAATCGATATCTGAGCGTCCGAGAGGTCCCCGAATAAGAATCTAAGGTAAAATTGGGAAAAAGTGGCGGCCATATTGATTTTCTTCAATTCCGTCTCGATTTCGTTCAAAATCGATGTCTGAGCGTCCGAGAGGGCCCCAAATACGAATCCGAGGCAAAGTTTGGAAAAAGTGGCGGCCATATTGATTTTCTTAATTTCCGTCCCGATTGCGTTCTAAATCGATATCTGAGCGTCCGAGAGGTCCCCGAATAAGAATCCGAGGTAAAAGTGGGAAAAAGTGGCGGCCATATTGATTTTCTTCAATTCCGTCTCGATTTCGTTCAAAATCGACGTCTGAGCGTCCGAGAAAATTCTTAATACGAATCCGAGGTAAAATTTGGAAAAAGTGGCAGCCATATTGATTTTCTTCCCTTCCAATCCGATTTCATTCAAAATCGATATCTGAGCGTCCGAGAGGGCCCCAAATACGAATCCGAGGTAAAGTTTGGAAAAAGTGGCGGCCATATTGATTTTCTTAATTTCCGTCCCGATTGCGTTCAAAATCGATATCTGAGTATCCGAGAGGTCTCTTAATACGAATCCGAGGTAAAATTTGTGAAAGTGGCGGCCACATAGATTTTCTTTTTTCCGCCCCGATTTCGTTCAAAATCGATATCTGAGCTTCCGAGGGGTCTCTTAATACGAATCCGAGGTAAAATTAGGCAATCCATACATGCCAGGGATTGTAAAAAAAGGATTGACTTTTAAAAACGACATAGAGGTTTCTATATTTTTAACCGACTTCAAGATTTCAAAAGAGGAGGTTATCAATTCGGTTGTATGTTTTTTTTTTAATGTTTGTTACTCCATAACACCGTCATTTCTTAAGCGATTTCAAAAATTCGTTGATTGTAAGTATATATATCCAAGTTGGTCCCGTTTTTGTCAAAACGCAGTTCTGATGATGGGATCCATGAGGAATTGAGGGAACTCTGAAATCTTTAAGGCAAACATATAGTGATTTTTGTGTTTTTATCAACAAGTCAAGCATTTGCATCCAAAAATGTGACATTGGATGAAGTGGAACTGCTGATGATGATCAGAACAGAACTCTTCAACGACGAAAAGTTCACGTTTGGCGATTTGTCCTCCTAGCTGTGTTTGTTAAGCAAGTTCTATTTTCACGATAAATTTTTGTCATGCTTGATTTCTGATGATGGGATCCATGAGGAATTGAGGGAACTCCTCAAATCTTATAAGCAAACATATAGTGATTTTTGTGGTTTTATCAACAAATCGAGCATTATCATACAAAAATGTGACATTTGATGAAGTGGAACTGCTGATGATGATCAGAACAGAACTCTTCAACGACGAAAAGTTCACGTTTGGCGATTTGTCCTTCTAGCTGTGTTTGTTAAGCAAGTTCTATTTTCACGATTGATTTTTGACATGCTCGAGTTCTGATGATGGGATCCATTAGGAATCGAGGGAACTCCTCAAATGTGAAAGGCACACAAATAGTGATTTTAGTATTTTCATGAACTAATCAAGCATTTTCATTCATAAAAGTGACATTTGATGAAGTGGAACTGCTGATGATGATCAGAACGGAACTCTTCAACGACGCGTAGTAGCGTTTGGCGATTTGTTCTCTTCGTTTTGTTTGTCAAGTAAGCAAGGTTTTTCCATGATTCCATGAGGAATCATGGAAAGTCTAAGTCTTCTACCATTATAAACATACTTATAGCCATTTTTATTTTATTGTATGGAATCTAAGAGTGCACCATCTAAGTTGAATAATCTTTCACCGGACTCCCCCATTGAAGTCGGTTTTTTTTTCTTAAAAATTATTTTCCATTTAAATCAACCTTTAGATTAGTATTACATACTTGCAGCCCGGCCCATACAAATAATTAAAAAATATTTATTCTAAAATTAGGCACTCCATACATGCCAGGGATTGTAAAAAAAGGATTGGCTTTTAAAAACGACATAGAGGTTTCTATATTTTTTCCATTTAAATAAACCTTTAGATTAGTTATACATACTAGCACCCCGGCCCATACAAATAATTAACAAATATTTATTCTATCATCAATAGTTTTCTTAGCGCACGCGATGTAAAGAATATTTGAGTTACTTTTTTTTTACAACATTACATTATTGGAGTTTTAGTAAGAATCCTTATTTTTTGAAAACATAATATAGCCCATATCAATGTCACCCAAGAATAGTGTAGCTATTCAATGCAAACTAACAATCAAATCTTTCCTTTTTATAATATTAGTATAGATTAGCTGTCTAAGTCGTAAAAATTGTGTCCCCTGACTGTATATAATTTCCAAACTTTGAAGTTTAAGATTCTGAAAAACATTGAGATTGTGCATATTAAGTAAATACTTTCAGCGACTTATGGTTTCAACAAGAGATGTTTACCATTTTTTGAGATATCGTTGAAAAACAGTCTTGCCCAAACAAAAGGACTTAAGTGCCGTGAGTTTCCTAGAGTGGTTTAAATGTGAACTAGCAGGTGTTGGCACGGAACCCTTCTGTGTGCGTGTTCCGACACTTGGCCGGTTTTAATTTAATATTATGGACATGACATTTTTTGATAGTTTGTGCCAAATTGCAATTCTATCGGTCCAGTAGTTTTAAAGCAAATCGGTTGTAACAGACGGACTTCAGATGAACAAAAGTCAGTATAAGTACGAGCAAATAGTAAGGAGTGCGAAAGGAAGTGAGGCCAAATCGTTCTTTTTGGATGCTCAAACGGAAACTGGCATAATCTACCAATTAATTTAAATTTAGGAAAAATAAGGGTTACGCTAGATATTGAATTAGCCGTATTTCTGTACTTCAGAGGACCAGAGTTTATGACTGCTGCTTGGTCGTTACCAGACCTTCAATTGGTGTTACTGTTGTACACAGATCTTCTTTCTCTCCCGACCTTTTCCCCCTCGGCCTCTCGAAAATGTATGATAATAGTTTTTCGATCCTTATTATTGCCAAAATCAAATGAAATTCTACAGTTTTCCGGTTCTCAGAATGTATACTGACTTTTCATCGGTTCATCTGTTTATGAATCACAATCACCAAACTTCGTATACCAAAACCCCCAAAATGTAACAACTACTTTTCTGGAAACTGCATCTAAATCGGTTCAGCCAAACACGAGATAATCGTGGACAAACATACATACGTACATACATCTGTTTATGAATCACAATCACCAAACTTCGTATACCGAAACCCCCAAAATGTAACAACTACTTTTCTGGAAACTGCATCTAAATCGGTTCAGCCAAACGCGAGATAATCGTGGACAAACATACATACATACATAAGTACATACATACATACGGGTCAAACAGAGAACCTCTTTTTTGAAGACGGTTAAAAATTATGCTTAGAGTACGCGGGCGAAGCCGCGGGCAAACGCTAGTATACCAATAAAATAAAAAAAAACACGAGTTACAAAAAATGTCAAGATCTGAAAATGATAATATAGAAAAACTAACCGGCGTCGAATCTTATCGTGGCTGGAAGTTCGGGCTCACAATATTTCTACGAGCTAAAGGTTTGTTGGATTTAACTAAACCAGAAAACAAAAGCGCAGAAAAAAAAATCGATGAAAAGCTGGATGCTCAGGGGCAAGCCCTAATAATCTCAACTATCGATAGAAAGCATCTGCAATATATTTTAACATGCGAAACCACTGCAGAAATGTATAAAACCTTGTGTAACATCTATGACGGGCAAGAATCACGAAACAAATGCAGTACAATGCAAGATTTCTTCAACTACAAATATCAGGGACAGGATATGACAGAGTTTCTCTCTGAAATGGATAGTTTAACATATCGCCTATCCAAATTAGGCAGTAAAATCGAAGAAGATATGATAATGTCAAAAATACTATCAGCTCTTCCTGAGACCTACAATAGTTTCGTTACCGCGTGGGAATCTTCAAGCGACAAAACACTATCTAACTTAAAGAACCGCCTGTTGTTAGAAGAAAATAGAAAGAACGGCCAACCTTCAACTTCATCAATAGCATTCAAAGCTAATACAGCTATACAATGCCTAAAATGTAATAAAAAGGGCCATAAAGCAAAGGAATGCAAGTCAAAACAATGCAGTATCTGTAAAAAGTATAACCATCCAGAAGAGAGGTGTTTCTTCAAAGATTCTTATAAAAACAAAAACAAAAAACCTGGAAGAGTAGCTTTCCTTTCAAGCTTTGAAAAAAATACAAACTTCAACCAACTTGAGTTCATAGTGGACTCCGGATGCTCGGCGCATATGACAAACAACCTGAATGCCGTAAAAAACTTCACAAGTCAAGAATCAGAAATCTGCATAGCCAAAAGTAAGGCAAAGATACTATCCAAAGGTATCGGGACTGTCGAAGGAGATTTATGTGTACTAAAAAATACATTATTCGTACCAGATTTATCACAAAACCTCATGTCAGTCAACGAAATTACAAACAACGGTGGTTCGGTAATATTCTTTAAAGACACCGTCAAGATATGCAAAGAAGACCTTACAATGTTCGGAAAAAAAAATGAATCTGGTTTATATACAGTAAAATTAAACCAAGAAAATAACACGGCTATGTGTGCAGAAGAAAGCTGGCATATTAAAATGGACATCCAGGAAAGAAAGCAATTATAAACTTACCAATGATGGCTGATGGCATTATACCTATTGATGAAAGTAAACATGAAGATGAATTATGTGAAGTATGCATCATGGCAAAACAAACCAGAAAACCTTTTAATACAGAAAGAACAAGAGCAACAACTCCTCTAGAAATATTACACACCGATGTCTGCTATGTTGAACAATCAACATGGGATGGAATGAGGTAAATTGTTACAGTTTTAGATGACTACACTCATTTCACAAAAGTATACCTGATGAAAAATAAATTTGAGGTTCCTGAAATAATAAAACAATACATTAATGAAGCCGAAAGAGAATTAGACTTAAAAGTAAAAAAGCTGAGGTGCGACAACGGTGGTGAGTACACTGAAAAAGAATTTAAAACTTGGTGCCAGCGAAGAGGCATTAAATTAGACTACACAATCCCTCATAGCCCTCAATTAAATGGAAAATCTGAACGGCTGAATCGTTCGTTAATAGAAAAAGCAAGAGCGTTGCTGTTTCAATCGGGACTACATAAAGAAATGTGGGGAGAGGCTGTGTTAACTGCTACATACCTAATGAACCTCCTACCTTCGAAAACAACTGGTACTACTCCATATGAACTATGGTATAAAACAAAACCAAACCTAGCACATGTAAGAACATTCGGAAGCATCGGATATGTAAAGCGTTTGGGATATCTAAAAAAACTAGAGACAAGAAGCAAAAAGCAAATAATGGTCGGATATGCTGCAGTTGGATACAGAATGTGGGATCCTGAGCGTAGGAAAATTACAATTCAAAGAGACATAATATTTAATAAAACAGAATTTGCTGGAAATTTTAGACCAACAGCAATCCTACCCCAATTTGAAGATGAAGAAGACGATCCAAATACAAGAAAAACTGAAAATCCTTCTAAAGATGACGTGATTGCAGTGAAGAAAATACTAAAGTACCTGGTCGGAACTAAAGATAAAGGTATAATGTTTAAAAGAAACATACCGATAGGCAACATTCAAGCGTTTAGTGATTCTGACTATGCAGGTGATACCATAACTAGACGGAGCACAACTGGAACCGTGTTGATGCTTGAAAATGGTCCTATATACTGGTCATCAAAAAGACAGCCTATCGTGGCGCTCTCTTCAACAGAGTCAGAATTTATAGCTGCCGCTGACAGTTGCAAAGACGCTATGTACCTGAAATCTTTGCTGAAAGAGTTAGTGGAAGAAAATGTCAAGCTTATTCTGCATGTGGATAATCAGAGTTCAATACAGCTGATAAAAACCGGCTCCTTCAACAAAAGATCCAAGCACATCGACGTGCGATACCATCACATATATGAGAAGTTTGCTGAAGGCCAAATTGATGTCACATACTGTCCTTCAGAAATACAGTTAGCCGACATTATGACGAAACCTTTGAACAGGGTGAAATTTCAGAGACATTGTAATGATTTGATCATTTAATTTAAGAATGTTTAAACTTATTATTGTGTTGAATGATAATACTGCAATGTCTGTAATTGTTAAACTGTCAAATTGTTTTAGGTAAACAAACCTATAATATAATTAATTTTAAAGACAGTTTAAAAATTAGGAGAAGGTGTTGCAGTAAACCTATTTTTGGTATACTTGTCTATGCTTAGGCAGGTTACAACTGTCGTTGTCAGACTTTACTTAGAAGACCCGTGTTGATTTATTGCTAATATATGAATATCTATTTAAATAAATAAAAGGAGTGTTTCGTGATAATACTGTTTTAATGTACAGTTGCCCACATTCACAACATTATTCTTTTTTAACGTGTGGCAGTAAGTTTTTTTTAAATATACTTAATTCAAAGGAAATTATTTATTTGACTTATAATTTACTTTTCGGCATTAATTAAATGAATGAGTATGAATAACGGGTGATAACAAAAAATGAGATTACATTTGGGCAACAATAAAATTAATACTGTCAACCCAGAAAAAAAAGTTGTTTAAGAAGTTGTTGCTACCTCTTTTGAGAATCGTAGACGTCTTTTTTTTTCATAATTTTATATTTGTCGAAAATAGCATCAAAACCAGAAAGACTGAGACTACGCGTTGTATAGTTTTACAATTTCAACATAAGCTTGGGTAAAAAGTACACAGTGGACCCATTTTAACAAGGAGAATGTGCCAATTTCTATTATTTACAGAATCCTAGCATCCTTGACAGTAGCTCGTAAAAGTGGCAACGGTCGACCAGCGAAGATAATGACTAAGAGAAGTTTGGAGCCATAACCATACATCTGTAGTTCGTTAAAAAACATAGGTCTGGAATAAAGAAAGAAGGTAAGGGCACCAGAATACACTTATGAGCAAAAATCGATGGTTATGTCACAATGTCGCTGGATGACCCGCAATTACAAAGGAAAAAGTTTTATTTTGGAGGATGAAAGTTATTTCCCTTTAAGTAAAACCCATATTCTTGGAAATGATCGATACTATACCAGCGATGTTTCTACTACGAGTACACCAGAGGACATAAAATACAAGTACAAGCACAAGTTTGAGCAAAAAGTTAAGCTATATGTGGCTATTTCTGAACAAGGTACATCGAAACTGTTGTTCAAGCTAAGTGGTTTAGCAGTCTAACAAAAAGTGTACGAAAAAGAGTGTTTGAAACAAATATTGATGCCTTTTATTCGTAAATATCATTCAGATGGGCAATATGTTTTTGGCTTGACAAAGAATCTTAGCACTGCCAAAAAAACGGTACAGTTCCTAGAGGCCAATAACATTCCATTTTTGCCAAAAACACGTAACCCCACAAATCTTCCACAATGTCGTCCGATTGAAGATTTTTTCCGTCATTTGAGCAGTTTGGTTTATAAAAAATAATTGGAGAGCTGAAAATTGTGCCCCACTTTAAAAAAAAATCTATACATGTGTTCGAAAAATGGACAAAGATGCCGCCCAACGGTCTTGTTCTTTTATTTTAGTCTTAATGTCGACTCCATAGTTTTCTTTCATCTTACCGTTACCGTGCGATGAAAAGTCCGAGCCCTGGTGAGGATTCTTGAATCATGAGTGATCACATCACAGTGCGGAACGTTATCTCATGCATGTATTGAACAGCCCAGCTGTGGAGTACGGACCTCACAGATGGTCGCAACAATAGGTTGTGTTCATTGGATGAATGAGGTTGCTCTCATATTGAATATCAGTAGCTACGTGGGCTCACAGGTACACATATAATGGAGTGAGGTTAACAGCTCATAGTAGTTATTGATAGTGACTACAGAACGATATTGGCTTCATACACAAAGTAAGGTTAGATTAACATTTATCTGATGCGTTCTGTCGTAACGGCTCATACTACGAGTATATCAGATACATTACGTCACAGACGCATCGTTGTGACAGTTATTAGTGTTAGAATATTTAGTCGAAGGTTCGTAAATGTAAAGAATTTATAGGAAAAATAGTAAAAGAGATGTTACTGTCACGAGTGTTTATATTGAAGTAACTAGGTAAACAATAAACATTAAAATATTGAATAAAAGAATATGTCAAATAGAATATGCCTATAGAAAAGAAAAATAACTTCTGAAGAGTCTGCACAACAGAGATTAGACAGAATCTACAACAGCCGCCCTTAATCGATGTTGTGCCTGACATCAACAAAACAAAAAAGTTAAGTTTCTAGTCCTAAACTAACTGTACACCTTTTGTGCACTAAAGGCCCAAGTGGCTTAGTAAGGACATCTGCAGGCATGTCACTACTTTTTACATATTCTAGGGTAATAACATTATTGGATACCTTTTCCCTAATAAAGTGAAACCTAGTATCAATATGCTTCGTCCTGCTGTGGTGTATTGGATTACGAACGAGGTTGATGGCACTCTGGCTGTCAGACGCTAAGTTAACTGAAGTAAGTTTACCTGTTATCTCATAGATAAAACGGCGTAAATAACAAGCTTCCTTAGTGGCAGACGCTAGCGCCATATACTCGGCTTCCGCTGAAGATAGAGCAGTTGTAGGCTGCTTCTTTGACTCCCATGATACTGGTCCTCCACCTAACTGGAAGGTGTAACCCGTATACGACTTCCTGTCGATCAGACAGTTCGCCCAATCAGCGTCGCAAAAACCCTTTAAGGGTTCTCCACTTCTCCTGTAAACCAATGAATAGTTTATAGTACCCTTCAGGTACTGTAGAACCCTTTTTGCAGCATTCCAGTGCTCCTTAGTAAAACACGTATTGTACTGGCTTAAATAACTCGTTGTATAAGCAATATCGGGGCGAGAATTTTGTGTGAGATACAAGAGGCATCCGATTAAGTTCTGGTAGGGATAAGACTCACCAACTTCACCATCACTTCTCTTCTGCATACATTTTTTAACTAAAGGAGTATTCACAGTCTTGCATTCTATCATATTGTACTTATCCAGCAACGATAAAATGTAATTTGTCTGGTTTATTTTAATACTCTCGGAATCATAACTAATTTGTAATCCTAAATACGATTTTAAAATTCCGAGATCTTTTAGTGAAAAATATTTCGACAAATCATTCTTGACAGTGTCAAATGTCAAATCAGATTTAAAGAAGACAATTATGTCATCGACAAATACACCCAAAATCACGAGTTCTTGTCCAAAGAGTTTAGTATACACGCAAGGTTCGGAAGGAGTTCCTATGAAACCTATTTTTAAAAGCGTTTCGTTTAACTTTTTGTTCCAAGCTCGTGGTGCCTGTTTAAGGCCGTATAGCGATTTCTTCAGCAAACAAACCTTGTTTTCCTTGCCTTTTTCTACAAACCCAAGGGGTTGCTGCATGAAGACCTCTTCTTCTAAATCTCCGTTTAGAAAGGCGGTGTCAACGTCCAGATGCTTCATTTTTAACCCCATCTCTGCAGCTAATGCAAATAGAGTGCGCAGCGAAGAATGACGGATCACTGGTGCAAACGTCTCGTCGTAGTCCACTCCTTTGACTTGATTGAAACCTTTGACGACCAGCCTCGCCTTATATTTCGTGACGTTTCCATAAGCGTCCTTTTTGATCTTGTAAACCCATTTACATGGTATGACCTTTTTATTAGGTCTGTCAACTAAGTCCCACGTATGGAGTTTAATCAGAGAATTATACTCATCAGTCATCGCTTGATGCCATTTCTCGGCATCATCGGCATGAGTAGCTTCATAGTATGTCGTTGGTTCATCCGAATCCACCGTTGACACATTGTAAGTAAGGAAATCGGGTCGTTTCCTACTTCTTGAGGGATACCGCTGCTCGAGGACAGGTTGTTCCTCGTCCAAACTTGCCGACTCTACATCACTACTAGGTAATATAGGCTTATGGATAAACTGCTCTTCCATAGCTTCCGCTTCATGATTTTGCGATGTAGATGGTTCAGCCGCAGAACTGGTACTCTCAACACAGTCAAAAAATTGACAATCTTCGGGCTCAGGCTCCTTTTCTTCGAATAATAATATCGAGTCGGACTGTACCATAAGGCTCAACTTGCCTCTGCTTTAAACCTGTAAAGCTATTCTCAAAAAAGGTTGCATCTCTGGACATAAATATTTGTCGAGGCTTTGACGGATCCCTAAATATATAAGTATTAGGATTCTCAGAATAACCGACAAAAATCGCTTCCTTTGCCTTCAAATCTAACTTCTTCCTGTGACAAGAAGGTATATGAACGAGTGCCCTGCACCCAAATACTTTCAGGTGACCAAGATCACTCCTACGACCACACCATCTGTCATAAGGAATTTGCCCACTTAAAGCTCGGTGAGGCGACCTATTCTTTAGATATACGGCAACTCGGAAAGCGTCTTCCCAGTATGCTTTAGGTAATGAGCTTTCAGCTAGCAACGTTCTCGCCTTCTCCGTTATTGATCGATGCGTACGTTCAGCTACCCCCACTTGTTGAGGGCTGTACGGTGTCGTCACTTGACGTTCGATACCTTTTGAGTCAAGGTAATCAACAAACTCCTTGTTGACGAACTCTTTGCCACCGTCAGTCCTAATCGCTTTAATCTTTTTATCTAATTGATTTTCGACAAAGGTTTGAAAGAGACAAATAATCGTCGTCGTTTGAATAATCGTCTACTATAGTTAACATGTACTTATTTCCTTGAAAGGAGGTTGTAGACGTGGGTCCACACAAGTCCATATGAACCAATTCCAATTCAGAGGTAGCCCTATTAAATGCTACCTTCTTAAAAGGTTTTCTTGCTTGTTTACCTTCTACGCAAGCGATGCAATTACTTTTATCTACTACCTTAAACTCTACGCCTACCTCGTGATTCTTCAGTTGGTTCATGCCTATACGACACAAGTGTCCTAACCTCTTGTGCCAAAGTTGGTAACTATTCTGACAACCAGAGTGCACATCCTGCGTCAAATAATTGTTTGCCGCGTTATCGGGAACATTCACGGTACCATCGAGTACATACAGTCCACCACAGGGCGAGGCATGAAGAACGGAATCACCTGTAAAACGAAAAGCATTATTTTTATAAAAGTTACATCCATTTTTATCAAAAACACAAATAAAACCCTTATCAACAGCCTTTTGTACAGATAACAGGTTAGCTTTTAAATCAGGAACAAAAGCCACTTCGCTGATACTGTTGACAACGTTCTCTTGTGTATTAATTGAGATATTACCAATTCCGCAGCATTTAATTTGTACTCCGTTAGCGACGGTAACGCTACCTTTATCCATTAATGTAATATCTTGGAACCAATCACGTCTAGAAGTCATATTTTTTGTGCATCCTGAGTCTACGTACCAAAGGTCCTTGTTTGAGCTACCAGAGGTATTTAGAGCAGTAAATGTGGAGTCATTTCCTTTAACTTTCTCCTTCTTGCTTCTCTGTGGACAGTCTGGCCTTTTATGTCCAGGTACTTTACAGTCGTAGAACACTATTTCCTTCTTCTTTGGCTTAGGCTTTACTTTAGTATTGAAAGCAGAATCCATTGGCGTAGCTGCATTTTTGGACATCTCATTCAGCAGTTTAGTTTTCACTAAATCTGTAGTAACGTCAATATTACAGTTTTCCAGCGCCATAATAAGAGGTTCATATTTTGGAGTGAGACCTCCTAAAAGTATAGCTGCAATTGACGTATCCTCAATAATTTTGTCAATATCCGCAAGATCCTGTGCGGTTGACATAACTGCGTTAATATACAGTTCGATGTTATCGAAATCTGACAGACTTAACCTGTACAGTTTACGCTCTAAAGCTAGTCTTCGTCCCATACCTTTATCCTCAAAAGCTTTCTGCAAAGATTTCCATGCTTCGGCTGCAGTCTTCGCACATCTGACGTGAGTTATAGCTGCACCATCTACTGTTAAGCATATTTTTGCAAGCGCTTTTGCGTCGCTTCGTACCTTGATTGAGGCGGGGGTCGTATCACCTGTCGGATAACCACTAACTGTTTCCCATAAGTCCTCATGTAAAAGGTAATTACGCATCTTGAACTTCCATACATGATACCCATCTTTATTCTTCAGGCAAAAGGATGGAATTGAAGAGGAACTCGACTTATGAACACCTGAGACATCTCCAGATTCATGTGACATTTCGACGAAAAACTTTAATTTCAGTCACACGACAAATATACTACAACTAATATCACTAATTAGACTTTACATGAACACATCCTCTATTCGTGCTGATAACGTGTTGGAATATTTAGTCGAAGGTTCGTAAATGTAAAGAATTTATAGGAAAAATAGTAAAAGAGATGTTACTGTCACGAGTGTTTATATTGAAGTAACTAGGTAAACAATAAACATTAAAATATTGAATAAAAGAATATGTCAAATAGAATATGCCTATAGAAAAGAAAAATAACTTCTGAAGAGTCTGCACAACAGAGATTAGACAGAATCTACAACAATTAGCAATGCATGAGATTCATGCATGCATGTTCTTGTGATAGACACATATGCTTTACCTATACTTAGTTACAAGTTTTACATATACAAGTTTTGTTTCTACATAGTTTACATTAGACGCAAAGTAGTAAGTAGTAATGATGAAACTAATGAGTACATAAGTATCTAAATATTTATGGTCCTCAATCGTGGACCGTGGTGGAACATCGTTATTCAATTGTATAGTTGGAGATGCGTGCGTAAACGTGTGTGACAGAATAGCGTCAAATGTTTACAGTATTCATTAATAAAAAACATCGGCCACGAGCATGTCAGGCCATGCTCAGTGTAGGGTTGAATGAACTTGATTAATGATTAAAAAAAAACAAGCAAAAGGAAATACTTTCGCAGCGTTTCATACGTCTTTTACTAAGAAGAGAAGACTTTTTACAATAACTCGAAAATGGCTTAATTGATCATGACCGGTAATCAACTTTTAATATACGTCCAAACCTACAAAACTATCATCCGATCCATCCGTCCCACTTTAAGACGTAGACCATAAAATCGCAAACATCTTGTTTTCGAAGCCGTTGAGCATACCCTCCCGCCGTAGCCATAGAAATTAGACTATGTTTTTTTTAAACCTTACTTCAAATGTTATGCACTAATTTTATAAATACAGTGTATATTAATAATGCAATATTAACGATGTGCGACGTGCTTACCGTTTAATGGTCCCGCGTGATAAGTCGATAACCCCCTTATACTTAGTCCCAAAAAGACACGTGATCTTGAATGAAATTGTTAGCGTTAAAATCACCATGTATCACTAAGTTGGAGCGCCTATTACTGACCGACAATCCACTCCGTCCACCTGGTTAGACGGTTAGTATTTTTTTCTTAACCAACAACCATCCTAGTTGGTTGGTTATAGTAATATAGACTTTTACTATTAGCCGACCAACTGCTTTTGGTATGTCCATAGCCATACACTACTAATCCGAAAACAATTCCTTCTTAGAGTCAGCAGAGCCCCGCCGCTACAAGGGGCTCCTATTTCTGGGCGGTTTGCCTTTCGGGCATCTGAAGCTACCTAACGAACCTAACCTACCTATTTTTGATACTAGGACTAATCTAACACTTTTTTTAATTTAATCGTATGGCATTTATTTACGAACCGTGAGATCTTCGAGAGGTAAGTACGTTTGCCAGTTTTTGTTGCACTTTTAGCACCACCCAGGGGTCACGTGTAGGGTAACGGTGGGTACTCCCTACGGACGTGGTGCAACTTCGACCCCCCTTTGTCAAGTGAGTGGGCAACTTGACTGTTAGAAGTTCTCAAGCCGCCCGAAGGCCTCTAACTTGGCTTAACAGCAGCCGGGATCAACGGCTTAACGTGCCTTCCAAAGCACGAGAGCGCTCAGTTAGTAACCACTCAAAGCGGTCACCCATCCAAGAACTAACCTGCGCCCACATTGCTTAACCTCGCATACCGCACGCGGTAGGCGGGTGCCGCTGGGCCACGAGCGCTCTCAATCTAACACTAATTAAATAAGTAGGTAAGTTGGGTTAGTTAGGTAGCTTCAGATTCCCGAAGGGAAACCGCCCAGGAATAGGAGCCCCTCTTAGTAGTTTCTAACTCGAAGTCAAAGTTTATATTTGACGGCCTGTTTAGCCTAGTTGGTAGTGACACTGCCTCCGAAGCTTGTGGTCCCGGGTTCGAATCCCGGCCAGGGCATTATTTGTGCATTTAGCACGGATATTTGTTCTTGGGTCTTGGATGTTTTCTATGTAATTAAGTATGTATTTATCTATAGAAGTATGTATATCGTCGTCTAGTACCCATAGTACAAGCTTTGCTTAGTTTGGGACTAGGTCGATTTGTGTAAGATGAGACACCCAATATTTATTTATTATTTATATTTGCGAGAATTATGGTACATAAAGATGACAAAATGTGATAAGATAAGTATAGAGCCCCTTGCCAGCCAGCCCTTAAAAATTACTTGATAAAATCGTTGATGGCTTATTACAGGGTCGAGGACTATCTAACTGACAGAAATGCATGGCCCAAACCAGAGACCTAAATAGCATTAATATCCATATATGTATATTTTCATTGTACCACGTCTAGTATATTTCCATTGTAACACATGTTGTCTTCTTGAACAATACATTGTAAATATTCTTCCTCTTTTTTCCATGCTCAGATTTATTTATATTACGTAGGTTAAGTATTATCATTGTAATAAGCATTTTTTTGGGAAAAAATGACTGACTGTCGATTTTGTTAGGGCGTTTCTTCTCGGCAGTGGTCTTCTTTTGCAGAAACGCTAGTAGATTTTGACTTGTAAAAGTGCCATTGCGGCGTACTTGCAGAATAAACTTCATTTATTATTTATAGAACTGTACAATTCACCATTACAACGGCATACAAAATATACAAAATTAAATTGAAATCTATGGAATGTATTATGGTTATGCAATTATTGTGTAAGTAATAAAAAATGGTATATTTATTATTTATAGTTACTTTAAATTTGGTGTCATCAAAAAAAAATCGTTCATACAATAAAAATATTTATCTAGAAGCCATGAGCCAAGTTTAACTATGAACATTTTATATGGTAAGGTCCTAAATTCAAGAGGAATATGATTATAGATTTTAATACAAGTAAATAAAAAGACTCATAGTACCTGCTAAAAAAAACAAACGTATCTAAATCTAATAAAACAATTTCTTTAATTGTCAATGCGTCATCACTCATTGTTGCGAACGCAACGCTTATTTTTGTATAGATTCATACCATTCTTTATGTAGTAGCGAAACGCGCTCATCGGGCACAGTTAGTATAATCGCGGCTTCTAAAAGCCACCAATAGCAGCTCTTTATCCCTACCACAAAAACCTACACTTTAACTAAAAACAGTAAAAATCTTGCTTGTCATCACCTACCATCTTCTTTATTCATACACTTTTACCACTTCTGCATACTCTTTCGGCGAACAATCTTGATGTAAACCAGAACCTTTATGGGAACTATATATCTACGGTAAACTTTCATCGAAGTTTCATTTAAAAGTCGTCGAGTTCCATCATCATCGGCACCGGCGGCTACACTCAACACTTTTCCAATAAGTAAAAGGTTCTTCAGTTTGTACAAACTGAAGTACCTAAAAGTTTTTTCGCCAGACTCGTTTTTAGGGTTCCGTAGTGAACTAGGAACCCTTATAGTTTCGCCATGTCCGTCTGTCTGTCAGAGGCTTTGCTCCAGTTGCTCTGTGATTGTTAGTGCTAGAAAGCTGCATTTTGGTATGGATATATAATTCAATAAATCTGATAAAGTCGTAAAATGAAATGTAAAAAAAATTACCCCCCTACACGTAAAGCGGGCATGAATTTTTCACACTATGGTGTGGGGTGTTGTTGGATAGGTCTTTCAAAATAAATAGAGGTTTTCATTAAACTTTTTTTTGATACAGTTAATATCATCAAAAATAATCACTTCAATAGAAAAAAATTGTGTCCCGCCCTCATACTTTTGAACTATGGGTCCAAAAAATGTTCACGTACACATTATGAGAACCCTGTCGGTGAGATGGGGCTACACGTATCTACATACATTATGACAACCCCGGCGGTGAAAAGGGATAACGTATCTACATACATTATGACCAGGGAGCGAAACTTTGGTGCCGGTGACGTCATTATGACGTAAATTCACACATATGATTATTTTATATAAACAACATTGCAACACCGATATGATTCTTAATAATGCTATTATGATAGTATAAAAATATTGTTTCCTAATAAAATTTACAAATATTTATATAAAAAATAATGTAAATATTAAAATAATGATAATGGCAAAGCGATACGAAAAAAATATTTTATTGAGTAATGTAATTGTCAAAAATATATAATTTTTACAAGTAAATAAAAAACAACAAAATAAATTTTGTTGGATGTCGAAAAATATGCAGAAAACTTAAAATTCAAACATAACAACGCATTATTATGCTTCCTAATTTACATACATTTAAGTACAATAATAATAACTTTCGAATGTCCCGCCAGTTATAAAAATATTGTTGAAAGTCAACCTTTCTTCATCTAAATCGATTTCTTCTATAATTTAGATAAAACACTCTGTATGTAGCTTGACGTGATACGTCTGTCATCGGCACCAAAGTTACGCTCCCTGATTATGACAACCCCGTTGGTGAAATGGGGTACACGTATCTACATACATTATGACAACCCCGGGGGTGAAATAGGGCTACACGTATCTATATACATTATGACAACCCTGTCGGTGAAATGTGGCTACACGTATCTACATACATCATCAGCAGTCATTTAGCTATCCTTGTTGTTTCCTGGCTCCTTTTAAAATACGTTTCAAGTTATTTAGGTAGGTGTGTTGAGTATGGTGTATTTGTTGCACGATGATGCCATTGTGTATACTGTGAATATTCACGCAGGTGTTAACATACGTGGCCGAGATTACTCAGCCGCATTTGCGGGGAGCGTTCACCGCGACCAGTTCCATGTGCATCATCATCGGCGTGTTCACGCAGTTCCTCCTCGGCTTGCTCTTTTACTGGCGCACCGTGGCCCTGGTCAACATCATTTTTACGGTAAGTTTTGCATTTACAAATAATGCTTGAGTAAAATATATGAAAATGTAGGATTATTTCTAAATTGCTCAATAGTTTAGGCCCTGCAGGAGTATGCTAGTTACCATTTTAAAACTTAACGTCGTGGATAAGAGATTCGTCATTCACACATCATCCTTATCCATAACGATAAGTGATAAAATAGCAACCATCATACGCCCACGGGGTTTAGGCCTTATGTAATACTAATTTATTCCTGTTTGTAACGAAAGTTATGGACAGGGAGCGTAACTTTGGAGCCGATGACAGACGTATGACGTCAAGCTACATACAGACTGTTTTATCAAATTTACAGAAGAAATCGATTTAGATGAAGAAAGGTTAACTTTCAACAATATTTTTACAACTGGCGGGACATTCGAAAGTTATAATTATTGTACTTAAATGTATGTAAATTAGGAAGCATAATTATGCGTTGTTATGTTTGAATTTTAAGCTTTCTGCATATTGTTCGACATCCAACAAAATTTATTTTGTTGTTTTTTATTTACTTGTAAAAATAATATATTTTTAACAATTACATTACCCAATAAAATATTATATTCGTATCGCTTTGTCATTATTTTAATATTTACATTATTTTTTATTTACATATTTGTCATTTTTATTAATAAACAATATTTTTTACACTATCATTATAGCATTATTAAGAATCATATCGGTGTTGCAATGATGTTTATATAAAATCATCCTATATGTGAATTTACGTCATAATGTCACCGGCACCAAACTTTCGCTCCCTGGTTATGGATATACATTTTCGTCACACAATGGACTTAATGAAATTGTGTATGGTTGAAATTCATACGATCACAACTAGGTACACATAGATGTACAGTCAGCATCATATAGTTAGTGACAGTAAAGATAGACAACTATATTGTAACAAATCTTTGTTACTGTAGGAATAAAAGTGTGTTAAGAGTATTACGATATAATTGGTTACTTTGACTGACACTAACTGTACTTCCTACGATGACTGATCCTCCAAATGCATTCTAAATTCTATAGTGTTTTGTCCTTTATAAAATCTACTGTTCAATCGTAATCAAATGCACCGTGTAGGTAAAGGTGCGCAAAACTATTATTTAAACGTGATTTAATTGACGTCCTGCTTGCGAGTTACGTCGTGTTAACAAAGATATCTGTATCACATATTTAGTCACAGTTTGATATTTCATTATAAAGAGAAGTATTTATTCCTTTTTTACAGATCGTTGCAGTAATTGCGCTGTTCTTCGTGCCCGAGTCTCCGCACTGGCTTGTATCAAAAAAACGCTACGATGAAGCTAAATCGGTAAAATAACAGCATTGTAATGTGGATATACACACATATAGTACCTATTATGTCATTTTCGATGCTCAGGTGGACCAATATTTGTGCAACTGTCGATGTGAATCTTTAATTTTGTTTACCTGTGTGACAACTGACAACTCATATCTGTCTGTATTTGTCATACGTTCCTTTTATGATACCTAGTTATTATACTCTAGTTAGGTACATATAATTGTGTTTTTCACGCTCAGGAGGTAGGTTGAAGTGAGTATTTGCGGTCTTACTGTTCAACACGTGATATTTACCATGTATATTCGTATAACTAATAGCGGTCGACGTAATAAGTACTAGGGCTTGGGTATATTCTAACTAGCTTTTGGCACTATGTAGATACCTCAGATCGTTCTGAGGTAGATACGTACCTAAACAATGAGATTGCTTAGATTCTTAATGGACACTGCTCCAAAGATAATTGGCAACTTTTTTATGGTGCCATCCAAACCAGTTTTTAGAGGGTTTTTTTTTTAAATCAAAAACTGGGATTGCTATTGGATGTAACCTATAACCACATATAACCTAGACCTTTTTAAGGCACGAGTGAATAGGCATCTTCTGGGTGAGCTCGCTTCATCGTCGGCCTCATCTTTGCCCCCTGGCTAGATGCTGGCCAAGAGCAATCCCTTTTTTATTTTTTATAAAAATGCCATATGTGACCCAACTACAATTAGAGCACAAGAAAAGCCAATTTGAGACAAACTAAGTATAACTGTTGCACGTTACTGTTTACTTACTGTAACTGTAATTGTTTATATTAAAACGAATTTATTGCGACTTAATGCTTTATGAGCCTTAACTTGGCAGTTTTCTATGCAGTATGTTATATTACAATGAAAGCTGTTGGATATTTAAGAAAACTGCCAAGTTAAAGCTCTAAATGCATTAAGCCGCAATATATTAGTTGTGCTGTAAACAGTCTAGTGCCAGTCTTGGCACCTTTTCAGATAATCTACGGAACTTGGCACCCAATTAGATCTCAATTCTTTTGTCGGTGAAGACGACAACCACACACCGCATATTGTTAATATTGAACTTGGATCCCATTTTCACAATTATTATTTTGATAGGATTAGATTTATCAAGCGGGGCTAAAGTGGTGGATTTACCCCATAGGGAAAATATGTATACATATTTATAATTGAAAAAACAATTTAATTGGACCAATGAAAATATTTCACTATATTAAATCCACTAATCACAAAATACGCTAAACATCTCGGGGTAAATTTTAAAAAGGGGTCCTAATTGAGAAAAAGAAACTACAGTTTTTATTTTAAGATAGGTTACGAGTATTTCATTAATCTTCTGGAGTGATATTACAAATGATTTAAATATTAGAATAAAATAAAAATCGACAAATACTCGAAATACCTTTTAAAATAAAAATCTTAAACTATTATGACTCATAACCTTGATTATCATCAAAAACTGCATTATATATTCTCGTGGTGTCAAGATACATTCCTGATGCGACCGAATTTTTATTTATTTATAGGTAGCTCCTGTTACAGGGCCCACCTGTTATATATTGGTCTAATGGCCTTCCAGGAAGTAATAGGTATTAATGTAAAACAGTAACTCTAATTTTAGGGTAAGTAATAAGAATCTGCCCTAAGGTATAGGTAGGAGGTAGGTATGGTGCGTTGTGATGATACGTTGCGTTGTGCTGTGCTTCTCTTTGAATTACTCTGCCACCGGTCTTCATGTAAGATCCGCCACATACGCCGCATTCTTCCTTTGTTTTATTTATATTTTATATACACGTAACAACGCCACATCCTACGATATGGTTACACTGAGGTAGGTACTGAGGTAGTAGCCAAAGAAAAATAATGAGGCGACCCTCGAAGATTGAACGATCTATATCTTAAGTAGTTGTAGTATTATTTAAGAACCAAGATTAATCCAACATAAGTTACAAATCCTTGAATAACATTGTTACCTTATTGAAAGTCGTTAGTAACAATGTGAAGTACCGTCGCGATAATACGTATTTATTATTGTGCCTTCCGTTGAAGTCACGTACACTGAAAAAAAAAAGATTTGTTAACAGTAGCCCAAATGTTAGCTGCTAGTAACTAAATCGGATGACTGGCAAACTGAGAGTTTACTAGTAACCAAATTAGTTGTTGAAAATTATCATAATTTTGGTTACTACTAAGCACAATTTGGCTATTTCTCAAGTAGCCAAACTAGTTGAGCTATCCTTTTTTTTCAGTGTAGAAGTATTGCCCTTCATAGAAACGAGACCAAAAAAACCGGCCAAGAGCGTGTCGGGCCACGCTCAGTGTAGGGTTCCGTAGTTTTCCGTCCGTCACATGTTTTTTTTTTTTGAAAAAATTTTAAAAACTATTTTACCTATCAAGTTCAAAATAATTTTCCTACAAAGTTTTTATAAAGTTCTACTTTTGAGATTTTTTTCATATTTTTAAAACTTATGGTTCAAAAGTTAGAGGGGGGGGGGACACATTTTTTTTTACTTCTGGAGCGATTATTTCCGAAAATATTAACATTATCAAAAAATGATTTTAGTAAACCCCTATTTATTTTTAAATACCTATCTAACAATATATCACACGTTAGGGTTAAAATGAAAAAAAAATCACTCCCCACTTTACGTATAGGGGAGGTACCCTAATAAAATATTTTTTTTCAACTTTTTATTTTACCACTTTGTCGGCGTAATTGATATACATATTAGTACCAAATTTCAGCTTTCTAGTGCTAACGGTCACTGAGATTATCCGCGGACGGACGGACAGACGGACGGACAGACATGGCGAAACTATAAGGGTTCCTAGTTGACTACGGAACCCTAAAAAGATGAGAAAAGATTGGTACGTGCCATCTGTGCATGAGCAGATGAGCACCAACCTACGTCAGAGGACTGTACACTTGTACAGTCACGTACCTTGTCACAATGAAAAACAATATGAAATCTGTTAGAGATCTCATATTATTGCCATTGTGACAAGGTACGAAGTGGCCCTGAAATCAAACTGGTTGACGGAAACTACGTATATCACCTGCGCCCATATATCACCTTTAGCAAAATAAAGTAATCAATCTTGGGAATAAACATTTTGTGTGACATGGGTGATTTCGTAACGTTTTTGAGCGTGCAAAGGGAACATCTACATGTCACTTCCTTTACTACAAATGACCGTTAGATCAATCTAAGGCACAGGTCCGCCCACATATGGAATACTGTGGGCAGGGGCACCACAGTACCAGCTTCTCCCTCTGGACCACATCCAACGGAGAGCGACTCGAATTGTCGGCTGCCAGCGGGTTTCGGACCGGCTTGACTCCTTGGCGCTGCGTAGAAATGTAGTCTCGCTCTGCATTTTTTACCGCATGTATTACGGGGGGTGCTCCGAGGAATTGTTCTGATTAATCCCTGCCGCTTCCTTTCGCCATCGCCCAACGTGACAAAAATTCCATCCTCACCACTTAGATGGTTGGCAGTCCTCAACTGTGCGTTTCTCCAGAAATTTCTTGCCTCGCACAGCTAAACTGAGGAATGAACTGTTGCCTGCGGTATTTCCGGACCGATTCGACCTTCAAACCTTCAAGAAAAGAACGTACTCCCATCTTAAAGGCCGGCAACGCACCCGTCTGGTTTGCGAGTGTCCATGGGCGGCGCTAATCGCTTACCATCAGGCGATTCGTCTGCACGTTTGCCTCCTATGTCATAAAAAAAAATCTAGAGTAAGTTTGGCGCGTTACGTACTTAAATATAACCAAGTAGTCCTTATACTCAACGCCGATTTCATATCAAGTTATGTAATAAGAAAATCTTTCAGAAAGTGTTAAAAAAAGTTTGACAAACTCATTTATATACACGTGTATATACATTATACCTATATCACATATTATTTATAATACTAGTTCTGTATTATTTTTACATCTCAAGCTCGTAAAGTTTTATTTATATCCAGAGAAGGCTGCATAAAACGGCTCGTTTTATGATTTTGTTGTACAAGATCTACTATTATATGACATATACGAGTAAATAAATAAATAAATAATAATAATTAATAAATAAATATTAGGGGACAATTTGTACAAAAATCAAACTAGTCCCATAGTAAGCTCAATAAGGCTTGTGCTATGGGTACTAGACGATGATACATTTAATAGATATTTACTTAAGTCTCTGCTCACCACAGAAACAAATGCCCTTACCGGGATTCGAACCCGGGACGTCTAGCTTCGGAGGCAGTGACACTACCAACTAGGCTAATCAGGCCGACATATAATATAATATAAATAATGGTAAACGTTTCCATTTTACAATCGGTTAAGACTACTGAAATACTAACCTATTTACAGAGCCTGCGGTGGCTTCGGGGATGGACGCAATCCAGTGCTGTGGAGAAAGAATTACGAGACATTCAAGCATCATATAAAAGTAAAAAAGGTAATCAACTGGTAAATAACATGTTAGGTAGAAGTTTAATTCCTTATTTCAACTATGTCACCAGGTGAAGGTCTATTTCAAGGTAAATTTTTACCAAGTTTCGGCACCGTATACAAAAATCGAAAAGACCAGATCGAGTCAAGCGTACCTTTGTTGTACGCCGGATACTTCTATTCCTCCAGATCATGTCGAGGTTAGCCATAGCGCTTTTGGACCTGCCAGATCTAAGGCGTATTTCACTAGCGCAGCCACCGTCACAGATCGCCATTAGCGATCTGAGATACACAAAATCGCTGACTTTTTCATACTTTCTAAGTGCACCGGTGATGGGGACTATATTGGCTCTGTCTACCAAGATTACTTTGGTATATGATTATCTTAAGACCAAGCTTAGCACTCTCTACCTCAATTTTCTTCAGAAGAGTTGCCATAGCCTCTTCGCTCTATGCAACTACCGTCGTATCGTCTGCGTATCTTAAATTGCTGATCCTGCGTCCACCTACTACGATACCTCCATTCCAGCCATCTAGTGCCTTCCTCATAATATGTTCGCCGTACAAGTTAAACAGTTTTAGTGGCAAAATGCAACCCTGACGAACGCCTAGTTCTGTGTGGAAGGTATTTGATTTTTCGTTTTCCAGTTTCACGAAGCTCGAGCTATCAAGATATAAATTCTGCACCATTCGCTCTTGAAAAGTACCATTTGGTGAAGTTTGACAAAAAGTAATGATATCCCATCAAAAACATAAATGTGAAAATGGCAGCCGAGTTCAATATGCGAGGTGTGGTTGTCGTCTTCACCGACAAAAGAATTGAGATTTAAGTGGGTGCCAAATTCCGTCGATTATCTGAAAAGGTGCCAAGTCTGGCATTAGGTTGTTTACAGTAAAAGTAATTTATTGCAGCTTAATGCAATTTAAGCCTTAACTTGGCAGTTTTCTATGTAGAATTTTATAATACCATGATAACGGTTAGATATTTACGAAAACTGCCAAGTTAAAGCTCAAAATGCATTAAGCCGCAATAAATTAGTTTTACTGTAAACAACCTAATGCCAGACTTGGCACCTTTTCAGATAATCGACGGAATTTGGCACCCACTTAGATCTCAATTCTTTTGTCGGTGAAGACGACAACCACGCCTCGCATATTGAACTTGGCTGCCATTTTCACATTTATGTTTTTGATGGGATCATGTGTAATCAACTGGACATTTTAATACAAACCGACTGTGTAAGTATGTTCCTGTGTATATGTTTAAACTTTTCCAACTTAAGACTGGTACGGGTCATTAAGTAGTGTTAGCACAGCATGTAAAGAACAAAGAAAACCTGAGAATGGCAGCAGATATTGTGATAGATAAAAGATGATATCTTGTGAATTATATCTAAAATACGTTGAACCATATTCTCAACGACTACTAAAAGTTTTCCAAGACATTCTTTTCACAGGTCAAAAATAACGTAAATGAGGTAGAGAGATGCAGTGCAGCTAATTAAAATCGATTTTCATAATACCCGATTACCATTGATGATGCCTTAATTAGATGCATACACCGCGGGGCTTAATAACCCAGAAGATTTAAACCAGCGATTCCAGAGCCTAATTAGAGTATAAAATGTGGTATAACATATAGTCCAAAACCCATAATTTAAGAGATATTAATTATTTAAAACAAATCACATGTTGAAAAGTCTAACACACCCTAAAGGCGTGACGTAGATACCTACTACTTTTCTGACTTGACACTTCTTGTCTTGAAGACATTTGCAAGTTACGTAAAGATTTGTTCACAAAGAAGCGGTTTATTAATTTGGTTTATTTTGTGCTGAAATAGTAGTTTAATTAAATAAATAATTGGACCCATGTTGATACATACATACATATAATGTATGTATCAACATGGACCCATGTTGATATTGTTGATATAACATTATTTTCTCAAACATGCAATGAAATATTGATGTTATGTTCCTTATAATAGGCTGCGAAGTATGACGTTTCAGGCGCGGCTAGGACAAGAGGTCGTTAATGGAAGTTCATACAAATCTTGCAGGCCTAGGCCGGCAAAGTCCTCTTTTTTAATTCCATTCCACATAAATTTGTGGCACAGGCATCATGACATTCTGCCACTATGCGTAATAAATTTTTTTTTTGATTTTTTTTGTTGTTTATTTCAATTCATGTTTGAGAAAAGCACTATACATACGTCGGCGGGAAATTTGGGGTTGCCAGCCTTAGACCTATCCGGCCTCGCTTCGCTCGGCCGTATGTATGTCTTCAGCCGGCAACCCCTTTCGTCCCGGCCTCTGTAGTAATGTACTATTACTCGTAGTGTCGTCAAAAATACGTGGTTAGAATCTTTTGGATTGTTAGGGCACCCGCGGTGTATATCGGTTACTTGTCGTGTTTCTCTCAACAGTGGGCCCTAATACTGAATTAGAAATGATGGCAGATTTCAAACAACTCAATAGACCCAACACTAAATTTAAAAACAAAATGTCATAGAACGTACCTACCTGAATGCGTATCATGTTAACAATGCAAAATTCATTATGCACTGCACTGATATGGTATACATAAATGTAATATACAATAAATATAATTGTTATAAACAAGTGTGTCAGGTGATTCTTTTTTTATTATTTCGATGAGCAATATCTGTAGGTAATCTTTTACTTCAAACATTTGACACAAATTACATATTGCACCATAAGGAAGACCGCCGACTCAGCTCACACGCGCCACCGACCGACGACACGAGGCGCGACGTCAGCAAAACAAGCGTTTACCTTATTGAAGCAATTCCATTCTTTATTCACTTTTGATTCATACTTCGATCGATTGTCACCGTACTTAAGGCTATAATTTTTGTATTACTTATTTTAATTAAATTAGTTATAAAAGTTTTTGGTTTTTTTTCGGGCCTCCGATTGCAGCTATCATAATTGGCGCAGTCGGTAGGATACTCGCGGGTCGTTTTCGCGAATAAATTCGGGACCTCCAGAATCGAGACCGCGCGTTCGCGAGCCACCCGGGTTGGCTACCAAGCACCGCTGCCGAGTATCCAGAATCTACGAGCTGCAGACCGGAGGCGAATCCAGCAATTGATTCACGAGGAAGGCCAGAAATGAACCACATGTGAGTACACCTGAATTGTTCTCGTGTTGCTTGCTTCCTTAGCCCTTATATCCCTATTTTTCACCATTTTTCATCCCAGAAAGTCGGGATCCCGGGAACCTACATCGAGTGAGGTTCGTCGGGAAAGAATAGATTTATTGAGAAACTTGGATAATTTAGAGTTAGAAAACCCTTTAGATAATTTGGACGTTAGTCGCTTAAGTGAGACAAGTATAATAATGGCAGCGAACCCTGACGACATTTACAAAGCCCTGCGATTAGTCCCGGACTTTGACGGCAACCCCAACATTCTCACCCGATTTGTTAAAATATGTGATCAGATAGTAGAAGCTTACTTAAGTGCCGAACCCGGAAGCGAATTATCCAATCTCTGCCTCATTAACGGAATTCTGAACAAAATTACTGGTACAGCTGCAAGTACTATTAACAGTAATGGCATCCCCGATAGTTGGTTAGGTATTAGATCGGCCCTCATTAACAATTTCTCCGACCAACGTGACGAGACAGCCCTATACAATGACCTCTCAATAGCCAGCCAAGGTAACAGGACACCTCAGGAATTTTACGACCATTGCCAGACACTTTTAAGTACAATAATGACGTATGTGTCCCTTCACGAGAATGTTGACACTACTATCGAGGCCAAGCGGACCCTTTACAAAAAGGTGGCTATGCAAGCCTTTGTGCGCGGCCTGAAGGAACCCTTAGGGTCACGAATTAGATGTATGCGCCCGGATTCCATAGAAAAAGCCCTCGAGTTCGTACAAGAGGAGCTTAACGTAATATACGTGCAACAACGAGGAGATTCGGGTAGGGTCCAGCAACCAAATAAGGTGACCATGCCCTCACCAAATGTGGGATTCTTACCGCCTCGACCATTCAATCCACCTCAGGCGCCAAATTGGCCTGTACCTTTTGGCCAGCGACCAGTGCAGCAACCCCCTCAACCATTTAGATTCAACCCTATTCAAACGCAACCCCAAAACCGTATGCCCACTAGGACTCAGCAAATGTTCAGTGCCCCTCCGCCAAATTACAACCCCCGGAGTAATGTATTCCGACTACCCCCTAGGAACAACCCCCAGGCTAATTCAACCCCTAGACCTATGAGCGGAGTCCAGAATTACACCCCGAGGATATTGCCTCAGTCAAATCAATCTTTCTATAGGCCACGCGAAATGAACATGAACGAATGGTCACCCTACACCGTTGACTCATATCCCGATAACTACTATATGCAGCCAGAATATTATTATGACACGCCCATGACTTACGACAATTATTACACCGAATATGACCCCGCCGCTGGACTGGACACCGAACCGAGCTATGATTATCAACCGAGTAACGACGCGTTACCTAGCACTAGCGCACAGCCGGATTTTCAGTCGGACCAAAGGTCACTCAAGCCAAAATAGAACTGAATTTGCAATCTCAAAGGCAATTGCCTTACATCCAAATTGGCGAACCGCCACTTAAATTTCTAATAGATACCGGAGCAAACCAATCTTTTATCAGCCCCGAAGCCGTCCAGCGCTACTTCCCAAATGTTCCCCTCAATTACGATCCCTTCGAGGTCACTAATGTTCACGCCGTGAGCAGGAATGACTATTCGCTAACGTTACCTTGTTTCCCGGAGTTTAGGGATACGAACAACATGAAATTATTCATATACCGTTTCCACGATTATTTCGATGGTCTCATAGGGTTAGATTTACTAACCAAATGGGAAGCTAAGATTGATCTTAAAAGTAACACTTTAATCACGCGAACGTCAAGCAACCCGATACTGATGTATTACTCGGGCAACGCACACAATCATTTCGAGGAAATGATCCCGGCCGGCACGTCTAGAATAATAAAGGTTCCGATTAACACCGCCGACGGCGAAGTTTTAGTAGAAGAACAAGTAATTAGTAACTGTACGATTCACCCTTGTTTCACAATAGTTAAGAATAACCGCGGATACATAGAAGTTGAAAACCAATCCCCAAACGACGTCATCTTCTCGCTTGACCGGCCAGCTCAAGCTGACCTCTACAATATCGAGTGCATGCGCACCAAACTGAGTAATAATACACGTGCACAGGACGTAATATCGCGCTTACGTACCGAACATTTAAATGAAGAGGAGGCGACTAACCTGAAATTACTTTGTTCCCGCTATGCCGACGTGTTCTACATTGAAGGGGAAGCACTCTCCTTTACTAACAAAATTAAACACAGAATCATGACCACAGACGAGGTGCCGGTATATACAAAAAGCTACCGGTATCCCTTCGTACATAGGCAGGAAGTTAGGGAGCAAATAACCAAAATGCTCGAACAAGGAATAATCCGGCCTTCGGATTCCGCTTGGAGCTCCCCTATCTGGGTCGTACCCAAAAAGGCGGACGCCTCAGGAAAACAAAAATGGCGACTTGTGGTCGATTTCCGCAAGCTGAATGACAAAACAATTGACGACAAGTACCCGATACCGAACATCACAGATGTGCTGGATAAGTTAGGGAAGTGCCAATACTTTACCACACTAGATCTGGCAAGCGGATTTTACCAGGTTGAAATGGACCCCCAGGACATTTCAAATACCGCTTTTAATGTAGAGCAAGGACATTTTGAGTTCTTAAGGATGCCCATGGGTCTCAAAAACAGCCCCAGCACGTTTCAGAGGGTCATGGATAACGTCCTGAGAGGTCTACAGAACGAAATTTGCCTTGTATATCTCGACGACATAATTGTCTTCAGCACGTCGCTACAAGAACATATGGAGAATCTAGAAAAGGTCTTTCAGAGATTAAGGGAATCAAACTTCAAAATCCAGATGGATAAATCTGAATTTCTGAAACTTGAAACCGCTTATCTCGGACATATAGTCAGCAACGACGGCGTCAAGCCAAACCCCGAAAAGATCTCCGCCATACAAAAATACCCGATACCTAAAACTCCAAAGCAGATTAAACAGTTTCTGGGCCTTCTCGGATATTACCGAAAATTCATCCCCGATTTTGCCCATATCACCAAACCTCTCACCACTTGCCTAAAGAAAGGGAACAAAATTACCCTTAACTCCGAATATATCAACTGCTTTGAAAAATGCAAAACCCTCCTTACCAATGACCCTGTGTTACAATATCCCGACTTCACTAAGGAATTCCTTCTGACTACAGATGCCTCAAACGTCGCTCTAGGCGCAATACTCTCGCAAGGTCCCATAGGGTCCGATAGACCTGTGTGTTATGCCTCCCGTACCCTTAACGACAGCGAGCTTAACTACAGTACGATAGAGAAAGAGTTACTCGCAATAGTTTGGGCTACGAAGTATTTCCGACCTTATCTTTTCGGACGAAGGTTCAAAATTTTAACAGATCACAAGCCCTTACAGTGGCTACTCAATGTAAAGGAACCCAACTCACGCCTCACCCGTTGGAGGCTAAAGCTCAGCGAATATAAATATACGGTTATATACAAGACAGGGAAATCTAATACCAATGCCGATGCCCTGTCCAGAGTGGAGATCCACAATGAAGAACTCGAATCCATAATAGCAGACGAGCTATGCTCCATTTTACCTAACCCCACAGAAGCTCCAGTTACCTTGGACAATTCCTCCACAGAAACTGTGCATACAAGTAATGAGAGTCCCATATTAGAAGTGCCCATTACCGACGAGCCGCTTAATAAGTTTCACGGGCAGATTATATTTACTGTCGTAGATATTGCGGCAAGGAAACCAACCGTAACGAAACCATTCGACACACACACTCGTATATCCGTTCAAATCTCTCAGTCAAATTTAGAAACCGAAGTGATAACCGCTATCAAAGAATATGTCAACCCCAAGGTCAAAACTGCCCTACTTATTCAACCCCCACTCGCTATGTATAAAATTATCCCAATCATCCAAAGCAATTTTAAAAGCTCCACTATGAATATCACGCTCGCTAAGGTAGAACTGGAGAATGTCAAGGATTATCTAAGACAACAGGAAATCATAAATAACTATCATGATGGGAAGACCAATCACCGCGGCATTGCGGAATGCTACCTAGCTCTCTCCCGTAAATTTTATTGGCCCAAGATGAAAGATCATATTACCAAATTTATAAACGAATGCACCACTTGCGGCCAAGCCAAATACGATAGGAACCCGATTAGACCCAAATTTAACATAGTCCCCCCTGCAACCAAACCGTTCGAGACAGTACACATGGACCTCTTCACCGTTCATAACGAAAAATACGTAACCTTCATGGACGTATTCACGAAATACGGCCAAGCCTATCACCTACGCGATGGCACAGCAGTTAGTATACTTCAAGCTCTCTTAAAATATTGCACGCATCACGGAGTCCCCATCACCATAATTACAGACAACGGAACCGAGTTTACTAACCAGCTCTTTTCCGAATTTGTTAGACTGCACAAGATAAATCACCACAAAATCCTAGCTCACTCACCTAACGATAACGGCATTATAGAACGTTATCACTCAACTCTTCTTGAACATCTCCGCATACTGAAACTAAAGAAAAAAGACGAACCCATTATTAACCTCATGCCCTATGCCATTATAGCTTATAACAGTTCCATCCACAGTTTTACCAAATGCAGACCATTTGACCTTTTAACCGGACACTTTGACCCAAGGAACCCCCTCGACATTGACATAACGGAACGACTCCTACAACAGTATGTCCAAAACCATAGAGAACAAATGAATCTGGTATACGACATAATTAACGACACAGCCCTCGCTAATCGAACTTCCATAATAGAGAACAGAAATAAAGATCGTGAGGACGAGGTGGAATACACCCCGCATCAGCAAGTTTTCATAAAAAATCCCCTGGCAACCCGCCAAAAACTTGCCCCACGCTACACCCAGGATACAGTTTTAGCAGACCTCCCCATACATATATACACGTCAAAGAAACGCGGGCCCGTAGCTAAATCACGCCTAAAACGCGTACCTAAAGGAGACCCCTTGTTGCAGAATTCTTTTGCTGCTGACGATCCCCCTGACGCAAAGCTCCGAGATAAAACTTGAGAGCCTGGACGATGGACCCGGACTTCTACCCTACAAACTTGGACCCATGCGACTCACGACCCATTACCATACCTACTTGCAATACATACAGCTTGACGAAATAAGAGAAAAAATTAGCTTAACTTCCGAGCAACTACAGACATACAAGATTAGGTTGGTTAATGACACGTACCTACTGTACGAACACCAAATAAAATACTTAATAAATAAATTAGGAAAGGTAGCAAATCAGCTAGAAACCCTGGAACCGACACGAACTAAGAGAGGTCTCGTGGACGGACTGGGGACAATCATTAAAAGTATCAGCGGTAACCTAGATCAGTCAGATGCCATTAACTACAATAATCTTATAAAAAATTTACAGCTCAACCAGAACAAAATAGTATCAGAATTAAATAGTCACGTGAGCCTAAGCAAAGATTGGGCAAGTCGCCAAGGCAGCATACTAGATACTCTGGTGGAGAATCAAAGAAGAATTAATTCCACCTTAGAAGTAATCTTAGATAATAATGCTTATAGAGAGGATAGTTTGATTAAATATGCAAAGTTCGCCCAACTCCTTCTGATTTTGAGCGACAACGTAGAAGATCTGAGCCAAGAGCTTTTAAGGATAGAAAATAGTTTAGCGTTTATTCGTAGCTCTACTGCTCATCATTCCATGATAGAGATTAGCGTCCTAAGAAACATGTTAGATAAATTAAGAATATTATACGGTAACGATAGGATATTAGACTTAGAGTTACGAGAATATTATGACATAATACGCCCGGGATCCTATTACACAGACAAAGAAATAGTAATTACATTTCAATTCCCTATAATAACGCCAGAAGTTTTCGACTTGTTCAAATTATCTATTGTACCCAATAAAAATAAAGAAGCCCTGATTCCACCCTATCCCTTCCTGGCAACGCATGAGAATTCATTCATGTACATGGAGGCAGAATGCCCGAAGTTCAGCCGCCATTACGTCTGCCAAAAGGAAATAAGCCTGCAACTTCGTAGTTCATCGGATTGCATACACAAACTTATCAGAAATGAAGAGCCGAAAGCATCGTGCCAACCCACTACAGTGTCCCTGTCAAGACCAGCCATGGAAAAACTCGATGACCAGCACTACATCATTTCGCTTCCGCAACCAACGAAAATACAGCTGTCCTGTAACGGGGAGGATTACAGCACGCTACAAGGAAGCTACCTAGTTATCATCCCACGCAACTGCTACCTGCGAACAAAAGAGTTTACAATCACCAATGATAAGGACGAAATACGAGGCCACCCCCTAAAACTGGCCGAAATTCCCCACGACGCTGATAAGCAAACTACATCCTCCGCCCACGTTAGTCTAAAATCCATAGACCTCAAAGGACTACACGACGCCGAAAGCAACCTCATCTTCGAGTCTCCCGTCCAATTAGATGCAAGTCTGAAAAACACGCTGTATCACACAACGATACCACTGTACATCATCCTAATAATAGGCGCAGGCGCACTCACGTTCGCAATCTTAAGGAAGCCCTACTTCAACCGCAATTCAAACGAAAGCATTCCAGAACCAAGCAGTAAGACCCCTGAAAACGAGGACCTAAGAAATATTGAAACCCGACAAGCCCAGGATAGACTCCCGGCGATTTTTTCACTAAACGTGGGAAAATAATCGCCGATCTGCGGGTGGACGAATTACATATTGCACCATAAGGAAGACCGCCGACTCAGCTCACACGCGCCACCGACCGACGACACGAGGCGCGACGTCAGCAAAACAAGCGTTTACCTTATTGAAGCAATTCCATTCTTTATTCACTTTTGATTCATACTTCGATCGATTGTCACCGTACTTAAGGCTATAATTTTTGTATTACTTATTTTAATTAAATTAGTTATAAAAGTTTTTGGTTTTTTTTCGGGCCTCCGATTGCAGCTATCATAATTCACATCACAACACCCATAGAACGTAAACACGCATGACTCATGGAAATTTTATAAATAAAATCACATAATTATATTAGGACTTCTCAGTTTACACCACAACAACACAACAATTATTTTCCATTCCAGAACGAAAATGATTTCTTGAATACCTTCTAAATAGTACGAATCGAGATTCTAGTATTAGTATCTTAGAGAATATTACCTTATTGCATATCTCAAGGATCTGCTATAGCAATGAATGGAGTTTCAAACAAACACTTTATAACTGAAGTTTAATTTTAATCATAAATTAAATCACTCTTTCTAATTGTATCGCTGCTTTGTAATTATATCACTGTTTCATAAATCTTTCATAAATCACGTAGGCGGGTACTTAATACTTGGTGTGCATTTTCAGTGGAATCTGAAGATTCGGATGAAAGTATTTCCGAAAAACTATCATATTACCTGGAGAGGAGTTTCTTGTTTCCATTCTTCTTGATTAGTTACTGCTTCTTCGTTGGACACTTCAGTGGCATGACGACCTTACAGGTAAGTAGGTAAATTAATTAAAGTATTCATCATACAATAATTCACCGAATGGGGTTACAAACAATGAGCAGGCTGGCTGTCCCATATGTTGTTCGAAAAATTGAGATGTTTTATAAACAAGAGGCATTTTCTTCAGTCTGTTTATAAACCTGGGCAACATTTCTTAAGATTTTGTCCCATTTGTCCTTATATAACCTGTCGGGGACACAATAGATGTCCTAAAATCACGCAAGTGTCCTAAATATGTTCTTGGTGGATGGATATGCAAAGATGTCATCTTTGCCTGTATATCCATCCACCAAGCCTGATGCCGCCTCTAAGTCAAGCAAAAGAAAGAGGAACGGCACCGTATCAATATTAGATATCTTTGCTTTTTAAATACATACAATGATAATGACTAAGCCATCGCACAAAACACTTTACATGATTATTTTAAACGATTGACCATTATTCTTATATCATTATGAAGCCGTGCGATTACCAAGTATTTTTTTTAAATAAGGATATTTAACATTGATGCGGTCACTAACATGTTGTTCCTTAACTAATCATTTTTATTAGGTAACAATTTATAAAGTTGTTATTAGACAGATGGTCCCATGATTGTTGTGGTGGAGCATCAAACCTAATCTGCTTGGCAATCTGGAGCAATTTGGCTTACTCTTTTTTCGAGAACTATAAAGTTCCTCCATGGTTAAATGGACACCTCCGGTACTGACTAAAGTAACCGACTTGGTTTAACATTACATCTTTAAACTTATTTATTGTAGAGAAACTGCGTTGCGACACTTGAATCTTTTTACATGTAATGTTCTTGATGTGATTCGCTTAATGATGGATGGGGGATGAATCATGTTACCTTTCAGATAAAATATAGACGTAGTGAAGACCACTTCATCCAAGATACGATATCACACTCTCTCAATAAATAATATTGTTGATTACAATATTTAACATACCATATAAGGCGCCAAGAAGGTTCAAGATAGATAAAACCTTCAGGAATAAAGGTCATGACTTTGATGTGATGCATACATAAGTAATTTTCAAATTTTATGTCTGCGTTCAAACTAAACTCCGCCAATTTTATGAATATTTCTATTAGAGTTCCGCACCAAACTTGATCCAACGGAACAATTATGCGATCACTCGATTTCTGTCCGTCTAAGTCTAAGGCATACATACATAGGGTTGAAGTTGAGGGTGTCTGGATCTGGATGATGGGCAGCAGATACCTGACCTGTCACTGTAAAACTGCAATTGATAGAAGTCGCTATACACCCTAGGCCGAAAGTATGGAAACATTTTATTATTGAACGATTCCAATCGTTATTATTGTGTATTGGTAACCAATTATTAAAAATACACCCAATCTATTAACACATCCCAATAGATTGTAAAAAACTAAATAGTAGATTGTGAACTAGACAGATACCTAGATTGTAAACTTTTTTTAATTGCCTTTTTACAAAATGTTGTACCGGCAATTTTCGTAAGCAGAACTGGGGCAAGCAGAATTTGACAATTCAAAACAAAAAAATAAAATGACCGATGATGATGATGATTTTTATTTATTTAACAGACATGATGAATGATGTATTTTTATTGTTTTGTTTTGAATTGTCAAATGAGTAGTTTAAAAGTCCATAGCAAAAAAATCTATTTTACCAAACAAGTGAATAATGTCCAGAAATTAGCATCATAGTCGTCTAACATAATACAGTTAATAATAAAATTAATATAAATCTGAATATAATAATGATAATATTTGTTTATTTTCAATACAAAATACTTTTTGTATGAAAACCACAGGTTTGTATCATCATACATACAAGCATGTTTCCAAACTTTATACTTATATAACATAAAAATGGCCGACCATGTATGAATGAATGTACCTACTTTTTATTTATATTTTCAAATGGACACGCGCAGACGTACGCTGTGTCCATATTCCAGATGCTGGAGGCTCCCATAGACAAGTACTACGCGACGTTGATACTGGGCATCATACAGATTGTGGGGTCCGGCTCGTGCGTGGCCTTGGTGCACTACACAGGGAAGCGGCCCTTAGCCTTCTTCTCCACGGCGGGCGCGGGCGTATGTTGCGTTCTTGTGGCCGCGTATGACGCTTACATACAAACGGTGACTAGCATATATTTATCAAAAAGTATTTAAATAAAATAAGACACACCTTTTTCATGAAAATAGGTGAAAATTACTTAAATATCAATATAATATAATAGTGGTACACATTGTCACCGGCTCAGGATAATTTTCATTTTGACATCTTGGTTAGTGGTGTTAACGGAGTTGGCATGGACAAATACAATTTAAACGGTTAATTAAATTAACGCTAATGCATAAGTATTTAAATCATTTATCTCAATTCTGTTAACACCACTACGCTGCACTGAAAATGCTACAAAAGTTACGATAACAGGTCATAAAATGTCATCACCTTCATAATTTGTTCCCATTGCTATGTCGACAACTTCGCATCCTGCCTACATTCCTGGTCTGGCATAGTCCACTCTTCCATATGGCCCATAGTGTTAGCGCTATCAACGTGCATACGTTGTCAACATACCTACATGGTCCACAGTGATAACTCGGCCACATGCCTTCTTTAACCCAGCGAGGCTTTAACTTTGACTACATAGAAATATGGAACCGTTAATTGACAATTCAGTATTGCAGACGAGTTAAGACAGTGTGCAATTTAGGAATATAGATGAGTTAGGACAGCGAAAGATATGACAATCTGCTAAAGTAAATCGACGACATAAAAATGACAATGTTAGGAAGTTGACAAAATAACAATATTAATGAATCAAAATAGTGGACCATATGGCAATTACGAGTAAGGCTAGTTAAGAAGGTTGCATAATGAGTATACAAGTACATATAATTATATTAGAAGATTAGTTTCAACACTCTCTTTTTATCGAAACTGGTTACTGTTAGCTTTTTTTAATAGGAGACCCAGTTTATAAAAACTCTAAAGTAATTAATTATTTAATGTTTATTTATCTTACAGCACAATACTCCAGTGGAAGATATTACCGAGTCGAATATCAATGGAACCCTTGACAGTGACGTAGCGGTAGGTAACCGTAGTTGACTAGGGAATCGGATAGTTATAAGAAAAGAATATTAATTTAACCATGAATCCACATTTTGATGTATTCTAAAAAATAGCGGGTCGCATCGGGGATATAATATGTAAAATATTAATTTTCGGGTATTGCACTGCCAGCTTTTTTGTCGCAAGTTCAGAGTTAGATTCATCTCACAGGTAAAATCATAATGGAAGACGCAAAAAAATGCTTGGTTGATTTCTTGCCTCGATCAAAATTTTCCCGAAAATTATAAATATCACAGCAGCATATTTACACCAGACACTCTTTAGCCATTGTAGCAGTGTGGAACAAGCCAGACTTCTGGCAGTCAGCACAAGAGAGGCCGGATACCGGATATATACCTTTTTGCAAGCACTGGCACATTTTTAGAGCCGAATACCCTTAGACTTTCGGTTTGCCTCCGACTCGGAATCCCGGTTTGCGCTCCGCATCAATACCCGGTTGTGACGTTGACCGGTTTGGACACCACGGACTGTCATGCCAAATAAGTGCGGGCCGCTTCTCTAGACATGCCGCCCTAAACGACATCATCCGCCCGTGTCTTGCGTCAGTTATCGTGCCGGCTTTAACCGACAGAAACGACGACAAGAGGCCGGACGGGATGTCGTTGATCCCTTGGAGTATGTGGCGGGTGCTGGTGTGGGATACAACATGTGTGGACACACTAGTTCCGTCCCATCTCCAACATACCTGCGTTAAGGCCAAAGCGAAGGCTGAAGCGAGAAAAGTACAACTTTGTCCGTGGAGTCCCGGCACATAAAACCTTTTTAAGGAAATCTCAATGAGGCTGGTCGACGTCACTGGGGACCAAAGAGCTGGCAGCTTACTCGCCCAACGCATTGGCTTTATTTATTATAGTTTTGCCATGTCCGTCTGTCTGTCTGTCTGTCTGTCCGAGGCTTTGTTCTGTGACTGTTAGTGCTAGAAAGCTGCAATTTGGTATGAATATAGAAATCAATAAAATTGTTTCCCCCCTCAAACTTTTGAACTTAGGCTCCAAAAAATATGAAAGTCATGAAAACAAAATTAAAGTAAATACTTTTAACGGGAACTATAGCGGACATGATCAGTTAAGCTGTTATTAAGTTATCGTAAAAAGTCTTCTCTTCTTAGAAAAGAAGTATGAAACGCTGCGAAGGCATTCCCTTTTGCTTGTTATTGATTTTTTTAAAGTAAGTTCATTTCGCAACTACGGAACCCTACACTGAGCATGGTCCGACATGTTTTAGTGAGAGTTGTAGTTTTAAATCCATTTAGCTTTTATTATGACACTGTGTACTTGTTACTCAATAAATATACATTTTGCTGATATTGTTAATTTGTACACTCAATAAATCTGTCGTTTTCAGAGAAGTATAATGTCTGGCTATTCATGGATACCTACATGTCTCCTTTTGATGCTCGCCTTCATCACGCACACAGGGATCAGGTTGCTGCCTTGGATTCTTATTGGTGAGGTAATTTAGCCATTCGATAATATTAATATGTTGCTATAAACTCGTATCTACGATTCACCTGATGATTACTAGACATAATGGCGATCCTTTAATTTTTTTATGTGGATTCACTGTATTCGCAACTAACTTCACGGCTAACAGTACAGGTAGTATGAATATCTAGTGGGTTATCGAATGAAAGGGCTTCATATGTTCCAGAAAAATTAGATAGTGCCCCGCGTTCATTCTAGTTCATCTTGACGGGACTTGACTTCTACTAAATCCTCCAAAAAATCTCCACACGCGTTTACAGGTCTGTAGTCTGATCCTCGATTAATAATGAAGGATGAATGCTAAATGCCATGTTCATATGGCCTGTCGTTATTGTCATGCGCATGTCAAAAGCCTCACCATTGCCAGTTTAAACTTGTAAAAATATAACTTTTTAAATTGCCCTGTTTCGCGAGCCCCAGTCCAGACCAATTTCAAAAACTTTGGCGATATTTCTCACCACTAGGTATGCCAAACTGCATACCTACTTACTTACCTACTTACTTCAGAGGAACGGTGCTAGCCCAAGTTCCATATTTGGGCTACCTACACATCGTGTACCCATAATATCAAGAGACTCTCTAGGTACCTAGTTGTTTTAAGATTGTTATGAGTGATGTCTGGTATATTTCAGGTATTCAGTGCAAAGACTCGATCTGGAGGCGCTGGCCTAGCAAGCGGTGTGGGATATATTTTTGGCTTCCTGACCAACAGGATGTATGTCGCTTTACTGGATAGCTTGTCAATCCGGGGAACATACGGCTTCTATGGTGCGGTGAGGTGAGATTTATTCCTTATATTATATGTTACAATTTTGTTGTCCGTCCTAATTTTACTGTTAGGATGTGAAAGAAGCTACAGACTGAATTAAAATCAAAGAACTATTCTGCAAGTCGGACTAAAGTGAAATGCTACATAGCAATGATGAACCAACAGCCAAATGTGCACATATTTGTTTAGAAATCTCGGGATCTGTTACATTGATTCGTGTTACGAATAGCTATTTAAGTATAATGTTATCTTATATTGTCATTTTTAATTTGAGATTATAAGTTATCAATTAAGTTATTCTTATTGCCGTCAACGGTCTTGGGATGATGTGGGCGTGAAGCGGATGACTGACTGCTGAAAAACGCTGCTGGTGCAGATAAAGCCAGATTAAACACTGTTTCAAGGCATGAACCTGGTGCCCGGTTACACGCTCTCTCTTCTCCGAACCTAGGCACCCTCCTCGACAACGACTCGCTGCGGGTGACCGTCGCTCTTCGTCTCGGCTGCGACGTCTGTTAACCCCATTTATACATCTGCGGCTCGATAGTGGAGAGCGACGGTCACCACGCCTTGAGTTGTTGCCGATGTGCGGGGAGGTTCCCACGGCACCACGTCCTAAATGACATTATACGTAGGGTATTAACATCCCCTCTATGCCAGAACCACCAGGTCTCTGTCGGTCGGATGGCAAAAGTCCCGATGGCTTAACGCTGGTGCCGTGAGAAAAAGGGAAGTGCTTGTTGTGGGACGCACTTTTGCCGCCTTACACCTCGTGCGTACTATACGGGCAGCAGGAGCAGCGGCTGAGCTGGCAGCCAAAAACAAGAAACTAAAATATTCGGCGCTTTCCAGCTCAAAATTCCTTTTCGTACCGTTTGCGATAGAAACGACCGGGTGTTGGTGCGCAGAGGCCAAATCCTTTATTAAGGAGTTAGGACGCCGTCTACAGTAAAGGTGTTAAAACCTCCTATGGACATTCGTGACAGGCCGTTTGTAAATTCAAATGATATTTTAAATATGTTCTGTTTCATGTCATTGTGTAAAATGTATTTGATATAAATTATTATACTCATGTTTGTTTACGGTGAATATAGTAGTATTATTGCTTCTAACATTGGTTATTGGGATATAAATAACCGTAAATTGAGTGAATATTATCGCCAGTTAATATTGTTGTGTATTCGTGAGTAAATATTATAGTAAAATATTATTTTACATAATGGTTGAAAACGGTTCAACGGAAAATATTTCGTTAAACAATCTCATCGTAAGTACCGGTTCTAATATGTCCATCGGTAAATTAGAAGGTGTAAATAATTATGCTACCTAGAAATTTCAAATGAAGTTGTTACTAATAGATAATAATAAATAATGGCTTGTGGGAATTTGCTAATGGATCTGGTGACGCGACTAAGAATCCCACGAAATACCAAAAAGCTTATGCAAAGATTTGTTTGAATATTCAACCCATCTGCTATCCACATGTCTAAAAGTGGAAGACTGCTTCTGAAGCGTGGAATAATTTAAAATTAGCTTATAAGAATGCTGGCATAAGTCGTAGACTCTCTTTGAAGAGAAATTTAGCTCAAATAAAATATGAAGAGCATGATTGCATTATCTTGTAAATATAATTTCCGTAACGCAAGAATTAGTTGATATTGGCTGCACCATTGATGACGAAGAATTGGCAGAATTGATGTTAATTGGCTTGCCAACTGAGTTTGATCCACTGATCATGGCAATTGAAGCCTCAAATACAAAGTTGACTTCGGATTTTGTTAAATGTCAACTAATTCAAAAAACAGTCGTCAAGTTCAAATTTGTAACCATCCGAAAAGATTTTATTGGCAAAGAACAAATTTGTTCCTATCTGTCACAACTGTCATGTCAAAGGTCATATCAAGCCTAAATGTCCCAAGTTGAGGAAGAATTCAAAGAAGAATTTAAACAATGTTTCAAATCAAGATTCTTCATCTTTTAAAAAGGGAATTAATACTTCTTTATTTTCAACTGAAACTGCTTTAGTTAGTAATGTTTGTGATCGTGATAGCTGGATTTTAGATTCGGGTTGCTCTAGTCATATGACTAATCGGAAGGATTGGTTATTAAATTACTCTTCTAGAGTTAAATCTCAAATCACTACTGCCAATAGTGATGTTAATGTGACGTTGCATAATAATACTGTTAAAGTTATTACTAATGCTTTATATGTACCAAAAATAGCAACGAATCTTTTGTCTGTAAGTAAAGTGGCAGCAAAAGGTTACGTTTTAGTATTTCATATAAATAAATGTAATGTTTACAGGAAGGATTATGTGTCCGTTACTGGTTTCTGTGAACTGCAAGCTACTAATGTGGGCGGTATATATAAAATTAATCAAAAAGAGGAATGTTATTCAACTTTATTAAACAACCAAGAGCCTAAGATGTTTACCGAAGGTAAAGCTTTTGTATCCAGTACCGATTTGTTGGAGCTATGGCACCGTCGCTTAGGACACTTAAGTTTTTAGCCCGCAGTATTAAGTTTCCAAATGGAAACCTGAATCCATGTTCCCCATGTATTGAAGGAAAACAAAAGAGTAAATCTTTTCCACGTGGTCAGGCTTATAGAAGCGTGAGTAAATTGGATTTAATTCATACCAATATTTGTGGACCTATGTCCGTCAATAGTTGGAGTGGCAGTCGTTATTTTATCACTTTTACTGATAATTTTACGCGAAAATCGTTTATTTATTTTCTAGATCGCAAAGATTAACCTACTGTTTTGAATACGTTTATAGAATTCAAAAACGTGGTTGAAAAACAAACCGATCTAAAGATTAAGCGTGTTAGAAGTGATAACGGCACGGAGTATTGTAACAAAAGTTTCATGATTTATTTTAAGCAATGCGGTATCATCCATGAAACCACTGTGCCATATAGTCCTCAACAAAATGGCGTAAGCGAGCGTTTAAATCTTACTATAATGGAAAAAGCCAGAGCATTGTTGCAAGACGCTGGTTTAGGGAAAAAATATTGGGCTGAAGCAGTTAATACTGCTTGCGATTTAAAGAATCGTAGTCCAACTGCTGCTTTAAATACAGCTACTCCTGAAGAGCTCTGGACTGGTTCAAAAGTAAACCTTAGTCACCTCAGAGTCTTTGGTTATGTATCATACGCCCTTACCCCACAATGCTTGATCCCAAATCAAAACCCTACATAATGTTAGGATATTGTGATCACACGAAAGGTTATAGACTCGGTGGTCTAGCTGATGGCGGCAAAATGAGTAAAGCTCGTTCAGTAGAGTTTATAGAAACTGTCAGAGGTATTTAGTTCAAAACAAATGAATCGAATGACAATTTAAATGATTCAGTCATTGCTATTGAAGTTTAAGTAGATAATTCAAACGCACCTCGGCCAAATGTTATTGAACCTGATGTTGACATCGATGAATATGCTACACCAGAAACTCTTTCTATTCAATCTGAAATTCAGGATACCATCATTAATGAACAAGGTACTCCTGTTTCACCATTGAATAATGTTAAAATTTCTCAAAATATAGATCCTGCACCAATGAGTTCTGACTCAGACTCGGAGGTAGTTGAATATTCTGCACTAATGAGTTCTGACTCACAATCGGAGCTTGAATGTTCTAGACCTGTACGCACTCGCTGTCCTCCTAAACGATTTGATGTTTATGAAATGAACTATTTCACTCAAGTAGGCTTAATGGGGCGCAGTGAACCTAGAACGTACAATGAAGCTATAAAATTTGAGAAAAATAAAGAATGGTTAGAGGCTATGCAGGAATAATATAATTCTCTCATCTCACATGGAGTCTGGAAACTTGAAGATCGGCCAAAAGATATTAACGTAATTAAATGCAAATGGGTTTTCAAAGAAAAAGTTGATCCAAGTGGTCACTTTGAAAAATTCAAAGCTCGCTTAGTAGCAAAGGGCTTTACCCAACAATATGGGATTGACTTTGAAGAAACCTTTGCACCTGTCGTTAGACATTGTACCTTACGCTTACTTTTCGAATTAGGTGTTGAAAATGATATGGACATTGAACATGTTAATGTTAATACAGCCTTCCTTAATGGAGACCTCAATGAACGCATTTATATGGAACAACCAACTGGTTTTGCGATTGAGGGGCAGAACAAAGTCTGTTTTCTGAAGAAGAGCTTATATGGACTCAAGCAAGCCAGTAGAGCTTGGAATGAAAAAGTTCACAAAGTTTTAGTTAGCAATGGATTTAAGCAACTTAAAACTGAGAAATGTGTTTACTTCAAAAATTAGGTCATTATTGCCTTATATGTAGACGACTTCTTCATATTCAGTTCAAATGAACGTGAAAAGAAAATGCTTTACAAATTGCTCAGTTCAAACTTCAAAATCAAAATACTTGGACCTGTGAAACAAGCCTTAGGCATGAAGGTGGAGAGGAACCGAGAGCAAGGCACTTTGAAGTTAAGTCAGTCTGAATATGTGAAAAATATTTTAGTTAAGTTTGGTATGAAAGATTGTCATAGCGTTGCTACCCCAATGGAAGTCAATTTTAATCTTCCAAAAGCAGATACCATAGATACAAGGTTCCCATATCAGGAACTAATAGGAAGTTTGATGTATCTCGCTGTTTGCACTCGTCCAGATATAGCGTTTGCATGCAGTAAGCTCAGTCAATATAACACTTGTTATAATGAGTCTCACTGGATGTCAGCTAAACGAGTTTTGCGGTATATTGCGGGTACAACTGGCTACGGACTCAATTTCAAAAAGGGAAATAGTGATATCATTTTTTCATCCGGCGCAGATTGGGCGGGGGATACCAGTGATAGAAAATCTTGTTCGGGTTTTGTAAGTAGGTTCGGCAATTGCATTATAAATTGGCGTAGCCATAAACAAACAAACGTTGCCTGCTCTAGTACAGAAGCCGAATATTACGCCCTTGGCAATGCTGTGAAGGAGGCGAAATTTGTTCGCAACTTCTTGCAGGAGCTAAATGTTCGGAAACCGCTAGAATCAGAAGTCACCACCATTTACAATGATAATCGTAGTTCGTTGAAAATGGTAGAAAATGAATGTTTTCGAAGAACGAAACACATAGATGCGCATCATCTTTTATTTATTCATAAGAAATGCGTTGATCGGAAACTGATTCGTTTGGATTACAAGCCCTCTGCTGAATTAGAGGCAGATCTGTTTACAAAGGCTTTACCCAAGGTGAAACACAATTATTTTTATGTGCTTAGGTTTAACATAATAGTTTTGAAAATACAATTTGAATTTTTGGTCACTCTTGATATTGTACTCTCGCATTATGCTGGTAGCTCTCTGTTTCGGAGTTCTGGTACATAGTTTGCTCGAGTAAGGGGCAGTGTTAAAAGCTCCTATGGACACTCGTGACAGGCCGTTTGTAAATTCAAATGATATTTTAAATAGGTTCTGTTTCATGTCATTGTGTAAAATGTCTTTGATATAAATTATTATACTCATGGTTGCTTACGGTGAATATAGTAGTATTGCTTCTAACAAAAGGGGCCTAAGACACCCGCTCCGGGTCGCTCCTGGTGCAGAGGTTGTCCATTGCGAGACAACGCGGCAACGCAGCAAGCGTAATGGGCACCTATCCGCCAAGAGCGATGCGGGACGGGCTGTGAATGAGGTAGGTAGCTTTATATTATACTTTAAATTTAGGTTTAATATTTTGTATAGTATTTATAGTCGATATATTGATATTTGTATAATAAATATTTACGTTTAATTTTTATTTAATGATATTATTAACATAATTTTTTTTTTTTTTTTTTATACCACGTCGGTGGCAAACAAGCGTACGGCCCGCCTGATGGTAAGCGGTCACCGCAGCCTATGGACGCCTGCAACTCCAGGGGTGTCACATGCGCGTTCCCGCCCCGTAATTTATTAGTTATTCCCTATTACATTTGTTCAAAGGTGACTATCCCTGTAAGAGTTCTCTTCGACATAACAACAACATACAATAAGAACGAATTCGTTGTAAATTCTGCACGACCGATCACGGATCGGATCTTACAAGGCTTAAGATTAACTTATGTGAATATATACTCGTAGTAGTAAATAATATTTACGATACATTACACTTATCCCAAAATAAAGAGATGTTGGTATAAAGATTCTTCATGGTCAAAATATATACGAGCCCCAATGCAGAAGAGTTCGGCTACTATTTAAAATTGAAAGTAACTTTTTTTCAAAGTCAAATCTACGAGTAGTAAGTAATTTTGGTAGCATAGGTTCAAGAAATAAAAACAAGTGTTGTAAAATTAATCAACTTTATTTCCTATATAATACAACAAAAAAATATTCATGTATTGTAATAAAAAAATACAATTCTTCTATCAACTAACGCATAATAGTTCGGCTATCGATCTTGAGTACGCAAAATAGTTCGCCTACCACTTAGTTGTCTCGCCTTTACTCTTCAGAACAGCCTTGATCCTCAATGGCATCGTCGCTACCAACTCTTCGCACTCTTTTGGGGTTATAGACTCCCAGACAGCGACGATTTTCTCTTTTAAATCACTTCTTGACCTCGATGGAAACTTGCGTAATTTTTTTTTCATTTTCCACTACAATGTTTTAACTTGGCAGTATTGCAAGATGCCCCGTCTTGTTGAAAAGTGTAGACATTTTCATATTTCAAGCTTGGAATAGATGGAATTAAACTGGTTTTCAAAATGTCATGGTATTTCACTGCATTAACAGTCCCTTCTACAAAATGCAGGCGGCCTACCCCTTGTGCCGACATGCAACCCCATATCATCACAGACCCAGGAAACTTCACTTTTCTCTTAATGCAGTCCTTGATGAATGCTTCGTCTTTATTTCGAACGATTTTTTTTCGTTCTTCGCCGACAGTTACTTCGAATTTTGATTCATCACTCCATATTATTTGACGCCATTGCTCAGTAGTCCAGTTTGAGTGCTCGCAAGCGAATGTCAGCCTCTTCTTTTTCTGCAACTCCGTTAGTAAAGGTTTTTCCTTGGCCGTGTAAAAACCATATCCCATTCTTTTGAGAACCCTTTTGCAGGTATTCACTGAAACGTCTTTCTGGATCATATCACGCCATTTTACGGTAAGTTCCCCCGCCCGAGCACGGCGGTTTTGTTTAATAATTTTCTTTATAACTCTGTTTTCAGCTGCACTCGTTATACGCGGTCGACCAGACTTCTTCAAACACGAAATTGTGCCGTGTTTCTTGCGATGCTGGATGATTGACTGTACAGTAGATCTTGGCAGTAATAAATCTCTGGTGATTTGGTTGATAGATTTTCCACTCTCACTACTGGAAATTATAATTTTCCAGACTTCGTCTGTGACTGGTTTTCCGCGGCCCATGTTGCTCTAAATTACTTATAATAATGAAAAAATACTTGGAGTATGTACTTATATATGTACCCTTTGACATATTAAATGACAAAGAGTTCCAAATTTATATGCATCATTTTTATTTATTTGAGTAATAATATTAAAGAGGCTTAACGGTAGGCATGTAAAAACTATTTTGCATCAATTAAGAACCTGCCGAACTGTTTTGTGAAACCATACATGAATGAATATACCTAGGATTTTTTTCTTACATAGTATTTATTGTGCAATAGTGTTAAAGCAACGTTGTATTTATGGAGTACAATATTGTAGAAATCGTTTGCTGCTAATGCCTTTCTAGAAATAAAACGAGTTGATATAAGATTCATATACTTAATAATCTATGACTTGACGAACTCTTCTGCATTGGGGCTCGTAAATAAGTGGAGATGTAAGGAGTCCCCGTGGTCAAAGAAGTAATGCTAAACATTACTACTCGTACGTATACGATACAAATTTACACGTCAGGAGATTCTTAAGCTATCTTAAGAACTAATGCCACGGTATTCATAACTTGTATTGCTAGGTAGGTAGATGGATATATAAATTACTATTACAATGCATGTGCTCGAAAAGTGCGTTTTCTACGAAGCCAAATTATGCGGAAAGTACCACTTTTCCGAAAAAAGTGCTTTTTACTTACGCAGTAGTAGATATATTGAGCGCGCATGTATTTAAAAAAGGCCGCCGATTTTCATTTTACTAATTTCTTGTTTAGTACGAAGTCAATCTGAGTTAATTTAGCTAAAAATCGATTGAAAGTGACGAAACGGTTTAATTTAAATCCAGTAAATGTTATTCAAGAAGCACATAATGCCAACACAGATACCTAGCCGTATAAATCCTCAATAAAAACCTAAATACCTACAATATTTTTTACGGTGAGATCTAAAAAGTTACTGAAATTTACTTGCATTTCTAAAACGGTACATCGATGGATTTCAGACATTTTTTTTCGATTTCGACTGTATTATTTTATTTCCTCGCACAATGCATAGTAAAAAGTTGTATGTAACGAGCGCGTAATACTACGGCGATAGATGCCTGCGGAAACGCCTACCCTACATTTTAAACTGCGTGCCGGCAGATATCAGACTGGACACCAATAGAGCAACATTTAAAAGAAAATTATTTAGTTATTTTTTAAATAGCATAGTAGAGAATAGAGTCTAAACTATATGCAAATAGTAATAAGTTGTAATAGATGTTATATTATATTAATTATATATGTGTAGTAATAGTAGTCAGCGAAGAGACTCCCACAGTCAAACTGTGTAAACCGTTTTGTGGGACATACACCAATTGTAAAATTGTATCTTTTTATAATAATAAATAAATAAAAAATAATAGTATTTTACAGTACATATGGTACTACATTACCGCACGAGTGCGGTAATCAGCAGATTACGTGCATATATTATGTCGAAACTTTTAAGAGCCATATGTACTGTAAAACATTGTATGAGACACGTGCGAACAGGTAATTCGCAACTCGTGTCGATTTATTTATTCGGTCGTGTTTCAATGTATCACCACTCGTTGCGAATTTCCTGTTCTCTGCACTTGTATCGTAATGTGCTATTATGCAACTGTTGTATAAGAAGGGTCTTAAAACGTGAGTGGCGTGAGTAGCGATGCGGCCGCCACGGCGAGCATCGCAAGTAAAGACGCCGCGCCCGTTTTTAGACCACTTATACACCGTTGCGTACAATAATAACTTCCTCTACGACTCATTTCAAAGCAATATATAGTATTTGTTAGACTTTTTACGCACCATGTTTTTTCCTCTAGTTATTGTGCAACTTGCGCAATTTCTTCAGTAGTGTCGTATTATCTTCTTATTGCATGTTTTAAAAGATCCTCGCACTCTTTTTTCTTCACAAACACAATAATAGTACATTACTGCAGAGGCCGTGAAATAAGGGATTGCTGGACGAGTTTGGGATAAACGGCCGAGTATAATATCAAAAAACACAAAAAACACTACAAAATAACACGAAAAAACTAAAAAAAAATACATAAATACTCGTAAAATTCGAAAAAAGTACAAAATACATAAATATATGAACGATAAAAAAACCGGAAAAACCTAAAAAATTACCAATTTACATAACAAATTAAAAATATATATACAAAATCGTGGCGGTTGGCTCTATGTAATATTTCCTTTATCAGTTGATTTTAGTAAGCAAATTTAAAAAGTTAGAGCAGCGTACAATAATGCTAGTTTCATACATTCTCCATACATGTAGGGGGCCATAAACAGGTAACTTCATGTCCTCTTTTCGTGACATTAATGCATACATTTAGGCGCATGTTTGAGAAAAATACTTTTAATCAGTAATCTAATAGTTTATCAGCTTGAATAATTTCGCTTTCAAACGGAATTTTGGTGAGAAATAAACCATATGACACTTCTTGCTTATGGTTTGTTTTATTTTTAATTTGCTGTAGTTGAGTTGACAGCCAAACCAAACTGAGTCCGAGTCCGGACCGAAACCGAACTTTTGTTTTTATAAATATCACCAATAATAGATAAAACTCATTAACTTGGTATTTGGTATGAGTGTATTTATTTGTACAAGTAAATAATATAATATGCAGCGGTTTGGTTTGAAAACTATAAGTATTGTTTTGCTTGTTGTTGGTAATACTGTAAGTATTAAAGAATAATAAGCACCGAAGCCTCACTTAAAAAAAAGTTAACATTGTTTTTATTAAAAATGTATCAACTATAAAAGCACGCTAGACAGAGATTTTATACACCAGAGAGGATAGAGTTTTCACCGACACATTATTGAGGTCATTGTATATGAGTCAGCGACTATTTAAATGACAGATAAAATAATAATTTTAATGTGGAAAAAGATGATTTTCGACTCGTGTCGTAACATAAACTTGCTAGTTACACTCGCTCTTGTACTCGTATAAGAACGATACTTGTCGAAAATTACAAACTTTCGGCGCTCTTGTAGCATAAATAACTACTGTAAATCTTTTAAGGTTCTATTTCAATGAAGATGATTTTTAATAGAGACCACTTTTAAAAACGGACGAGGTTCTCAATTAGGTCAATTTTTATTTATAAATCGATTTGAAATTTTTGTTTTGTTTGGGAGGAGGTAAGTACAGTCAGCTGCATAGAAACCTGACCCCCATTGCATACAAACTTCTATGAAAGGAGGGTCACGTTTCTCTGCAGCTGGCTGTGTTGGAATAAGGTTTTACTGTGACGGACTGGCCTTATTCTATATTTTAATTTTACAATCGATATTGCACATGTCATGTGTCAGGTTTGTTTACTCACTCCGGTTGACTTTTTCTTACTGAAAGGATGTTTTTGATAATATAATTTATAAATACAAAGTTGTGTATCTCCAGAAATAAACTATAGTTCTGCCAGAGTCCCATGGTTTCATTGTAATAGGTCATGGGCCTGGCTATAAAAATATAAAAGAGCATTAAAGAATAGGTTTTTGAGTGTTTTTCAGATCATTGTAATTATTATCCAGAAGAGAAGATTTTTATAAGCTTGACAACCAGTTCAACCAGTATTCAACCAGTTAAACCAGTTTGTTGATTTTATAAGCGCTTGACAACGAACGAAACATTGTTTGTATTTACAAACGGACTGTATGTATTACATTTTATCTATACCTTGGTGAATAATGGAGTGTACTAAACTAAAATCTGTAGATAATTACTCCAATTGGAGACAAATGACAAAATTATTTTTGGAAGCAAAAGGATTAAAAGAAGATGATAAAGATTTTAATGATGCAAAAGCAAAATATTTAATTTTAAATTCAATTGACGAGAAATTTCTACATTATGTGATTAATTGTACAACATCGAATAACATTTTTGAAAACATAAATTTAATATTCAGATTTGAAGCAAAAGAAGACAATCATTTAAAAGTTATACAGTTTTATAGCTACAATTACAGCGGAAATATAATAGAAGACATTAGTAAACTACAGAATATGTGCGCCGAACTAAATACAAGTGAAAATAAAATAAGCGACGAAATGTTAATACAAAAAATACTGATCATACTACCACCAAATTTAATTTATTTAAAAAATATCTGGCAAGTTACTCCAAAATGTGATCAAACTATTTATAATCTTATCCAAAGATTACAAAACCAATTACAACCAGATGAACCCAGTTTCTCAAATAATGAAGCTTTCAAAAGCAACGAGAAAAAATGTTTTAGTTGTGGTAAAGTAGGTCTCTAGGTTTTGTAACAAGAAAGTGTAACATATGCAACAGAACGGGCCATAATTCTACAGATTGTTACACTACTCAAATCTGTAAAAAATGTAACAAGAAAGGCCACATCGAGAGATATTGTCGCAGTTACAGCCTGGTAGGTGAACAATACCATAATGAAATACGTGTAAAAGCTGTGGTAGATTCGGGTGCCAGTTCCCATATGTTCAGTAATAAAGACATTATAAATTTTACAGAGAAAATAAATGTAGAAATAAGATGCGCCAATGCAGAGAACCTCATCGCTCAGGCTACAGGTACTATCAGCACAAGTTTTGGACAGTTTGAAGACGTATTATATGTTCCTGAAGTTTCCAGAAATCTAATTTCTGTCAGCTCGATCACAGACCAAAATGGCTCCGTACTCTTCGCTGGAAATAAGGTATTTATTAAAAAGAATGGTAGAATAGTATTACCGGGATATAAAACTAAGAATGGTCTTTATGAAACTGAATTTAATGCCAATTTCACTCGCGAAGCGCTACTTACTGAGAGCGTCAATATCTGGCATCGTAGGCTAGGTCACGTATCCGATGTGCCGCGTCTAGCTAAGTTGGTTAATAGCATCGAAATTGGGGGAGGGAATTTGGAAAAATTTTGCGAAATCTGTACTAAAGCTAAAATGACAAGAAAACCTTTTGGAAATAGTAGAATAAAAGCGAAATTCCCTTTGGAAATTATTCATACTGACGTCTGCGGACCAATCGAAATTCCCACTTGGGACAATAAAAAATATTTTATTACATTTTTAGACGATTTTACACATTTTTGTGTTGTCTACTTAATTACCTTCAAAAGTGAAGCCTTTGATAAAGTGAAACAATTTGTGATGTTTGCGGAAAACCATTTTAATCTAAAAGTTAAAAAATTACGGTGTGATAATGGACGGGAATTCTCGAACAATAACCTAATCTCATGGTGCGAATCAAAAGGAATAGTTTTAGATCCCACAATACCCTATTCGCCCCAACTTAACGCAAAAGCTGAAAGATTGAACAGAACATTAATGGAAAGAACGAGAGCGTTGATATTTGATGGTCGTGTTCCAAACTATCTTTGGGGAGAAGCTCTACTGACCGCCAGTTTTCTGGTCAATAGAAGTCCAACGGAAGGCAGAGATAAAACACCAGCTGAAATGTGGTTCAATATTAAACCTAACCTATCAAACATCAGAAGATTTGGTTCTACAGTTTTCTACAAAATAAATTCGGGCCTGCGAAAGCTTGATAAAATATGCAACAAAGGAATACTGGTTGGCTATGTTAGAAATGGCTATAAAATCTGGGTAGATGAAGAAAATAAAATTATAAGGGCAAGGGATGTAAAGATAAATGAAGATGAAAAAGGAATCTATCTTTATGGTGAAGAAAATAATATTAGAATCAATGGACTTTGGCAGTTAGATGAAAATGAAGAAATAAAATGTACAAAAGAAATAAGGGAGAACACAACACGAGAAGGTCGAGAAGGTGAAAAAGAAAGAAGAAGTATTATTAAAGATAAAGAAATAGAAAAATCGAAAACAATGCAAGATAATCGAGAAGGTGGAAAAGAGAGAAGATTAATTATTGAAGATCGTGAAATAGATAATTCAAGAAATGAAGGTGAAACAAATGAAGTACAAATAAATGAAGGTGAAACAAACGAAGTTGAAACAAATGAAGTTGAATCAAATGAAGTCGAAACATATGAAGTTGAAACAAGTGAAGTCGAAAGAAATGAAAGTGAAATAAATGAAGATCATGGAAGGAAAGTGAATATTAATTTGAATAATAAATCTAACTTTGGAAGTCGTTTTATTTTTGATAATCCAATATATTCTGATGGGAATGAAGAATTTTTTGATAGTGAAGAAATTGAAGAAACTGGAAGTCGAGCTGTGGAAAATAGTGAAATTTCTAATGAATCTAGGAGAGAAATTAGTTTAAATGAAAGTCGAGCGGTGGAAGATAGTGAAATTTCTAATGAATCTAGGAGAGAAATTAGTTTAAATGAAAGTCGAGCTGTGGAAGATAGTGAAATTTCTATTGAATCTAGGAGAGAAAGAAGTTCAAATGAAAGTCGAGAAATAGAGAATAATGAAAATAGAAGGCGCCAACCTTCCAAACCTTCCACAACCTTTAAAACCTTCCACAACCTTTAAAACCTTCCACCAAGAGAGAGAAAACCACCTGAACGCTATAAAGATTATTTGATGGATTATGATACGGAAATATCTATGTTAACTTATAAAGAAGCAACCGAATCTAGAGAAAAAGATAAATGGAAGAAAGCTATAGAAGAGGAAATCAAATCTTTGGAAGAGAATAATACGTGGTCTTTGGTAGACAAGAATGAAGCAGACGGTAGAAAATTAGTAACGAGCAAGTGAATTTTTTACAATTAAATCAGATGGAAGATATAAAGCTAGATTAGTAGCGAGGGGTTTTCAACTTGATTATCATTATGATATAACATTGATTATGATGAAACATACTCGTACAGTCCAGTGGTCAATACCATTTCTTTAAGAGTTTTGTTGTCAATTGTTGCAAGTAAAGGACTTAAAATGAAACAATTTGATGTGAAGACCGCCTTTTTACATGGAGACTTAAAGGAATGTATATTTATGAAAGTGCCTGAGGGATATAATAATAAAAATGACAAAGTTTGTAAATTGAATAAGAGCTTATACGGTTTAAAACAAGCTCCGCTAATGTGGAATATCAAGTTTACAGATTATTTAGTAAAAATGGGGTTCAAACAATTAAAACTTGATCAATGCATCTTTGTGATGGAAGGTGAAAGAAGAATTATTCTTGCAATTTATGTCGACGATGGGTTGGTTGTTGGAAAAAGAGAAGAAGATTTATTGCATGTGATAGAAACTTTAAGAAAGGCTTTTGAATTAAGAATATGTGAAGAAGTGTCAAATTATATCGGTTTGGACATAAAACAAGAAGGAAATGGGATTAAAATTTTTCAAAAGACGTATGCTGAGAAGATTGTGAAGAAATTCAACATGAATGAAGCTAAAGAATGCAGATGTCCAACTATTTTAGTAGAGCAACATCCATCAATAAAAACTGATATTAAAACTCATGAATTGTATCGAGAGATGATAGGGTCATTGTTGTATCTTTCTAATAAAACTAGACCAGATATTGGATTTCATGTGGGTTATTGTTCGAGACATCAAAATAGTCCAAATTTAAATGATTTAAACAACGCAAAACTATTTTAAGATTTTTAAAAGGTTCAAAAGATCAAGGGATTCACTTTGGTGAAGGTGATAAAGTGCTTCGAGGATACTGTGATTCAGATTTCGCGGGGGATCCAGACACTAGACGTAGCACCTCGGGTTTCGTGATTTGGTTAAACGGTGGACCAGTGGCATGGAGCTCAAGAAAGCAGTCAGTTGTAGCCCTATCAAGTACGGAAGCGGAATTTATAGCTGCAGCAGAATGCTGCAAAGAACTTCTTTTTGTAAGAGACCTGATCGATGAGATGACAAATGAAAAACTAGAGATTGAGATGAAAGTAGACAATCAATCAGCAATTTGGCTAATGAAAAAGGGAATTATGAACAAAAGAAGCAAACACATAGATGTAAAATATTACTATTTGAAAGAGAAAATTGATTCGAATCAGATATCTGTTAAATACTGTCCAACGGGATCACAGATAGCAGATATTCTAACGAAAAGCTTGCCACCTGTAAAGTTTGAAAGATGTCAACGGAAACTAGTGTATTAGTGATAGTGTATAAGTGCGGGCTAAAGAGAACTATTATGGTATTTTTGGTTGAAACGTGGGTTATAAGTAGTATGTAAGTGTTTTATAGGGTGTGTCATTCTCTATGATAAAGAAGTTATGTAGAGTTGTGGAGTCAGTAATAAAACAATATCGTACGTTTCGATTTTACTTAATGAAAATATGTTTCATTTAAGGGGGTGCCTGACTATGATTCATTTAAGGGGGTGTATTTGGGGAATCATTCGTAAATGAATCATGAGTCTATATAAAATATCATCTAACTATCTCAACACGTGTATTTGGGGAATCATTCGTAAATGAATCATTAGTCTATATAAAATATCATCTAACTATCTCAACACCAACCGGACATAACTTGGTATGGCTTTACACGGTTTTATTATGTTTTATTGACCTTTAAGTTTTCATAGCACATTTTATTTTGTTCAATTTGTTTTGTTTAGTTACTATAATTATGTTTGATGTTTTATGAATTTTAATAATGTTTTTAAAAATAACAAATGTGAGCAAGAAAATTTATATAATTGATGTGAACGTATGGAGTATAATATAGTATATATTAGTGAAGTCGAGCAGGAGATTTATATGGTGATTATAATTATAATATAGTTGAGATAAAGTATGTATCTGGAGTATAGTAGAATATTTTAATGAAGTCGAGCAGGAGGATTTTTAATGGAGAATAGTATGTAGTTAATATGAAGTTATATGGGGTATAATGAAATTATGCATAGAGTCGAGTGGGAGGTTTTTAATTTAATGGAGAATAGTATATAGTCAATATGAAGTTATATGGAGTATAATGAATTTATGCATGGAGTTGAGTGGGAGATTTTTAATTGAAAAATATTATAAAGCTGAATAATGAAGTTGAGTAAAACAATATAATAATAATTGTAAAATGTAATTTTTCAGAAAGCTGTTAATTAATGTAAATGTGGGTTGATATTGTATCGCTTGGTGAATATTTAAGGGGTGATTGTTTTTTTGGTGAATATTTAAGGGGTGATTATTTTTGGTATATAGTTAAGGGGTGTTTGAAATTGTTTTGAATTTTTATATTTTAATTTGTAGATTGTCATGCGCAATAGTCGATTGAGGGGGTGTGTTGGAATAAGGTTTTACTGTGACGGACTGGCCTTATTCTATATTTGAATTTTACAATCGATATTGCACATGTCATGTGTCAGGTTTGTTTACTCACTCCGGTTGACTTTTTCTTACTGAAAGGATGTTTTTGATAATATAATTTATAAATACAAAGTTGTGTATCTCCAGAAATAAACTATAGTTCTGCCAGAGTCCCATGGTTTCATTGTAATAGGCTGTACCTCGAATTTCGTCCCATATAATTTTGGTAAAGATCCGATGGCGAGATCCGTTAAGAATCGAAGTCATTTTTATAAAGTTATTCATGTTATATTTACGCATTTTTTTCCAAACTAATAATGACAGATTTACCTATTTATAGTTACGTGCCAACAATTTTTCTATTTACAGTTTGAGCGGGTGCATTGTGTTGTACTTCATTTTACCGGAGACTGAAGGGAAACAGTTGGGCGATATTGAGAATCACTTTGCAGGAATTAAGAAGGTTGGCAATGAAGTATACAGACCACCGGTAAGTAGGTAGATGCGAATTATCCAACCCAAGACAAAGCGCTCGGCTTCATATAGCGTACCGAGTATTTTTATTGACATAATAAGTCGCATTGTGATGAATGCGATAAAAATGAATTAGTTACCTAGCTGTTATGCAAGGCTGCAAAGTCGTTGTTTGGCGCAAGTGCTTGTTGGAGAGCTCCGCTAGCGGAGGATTGTAAGACTGAACCAGAACCGAAGCGAATGGTTCAAAAGTACAATGCTGAGATGGGACCGTTCCGTGACAATATACGACTTCCGATACTCATGCATTATACATATCGCTATTTTACTATGCTGGACATAGGCCTCTTTGGGGGAGGAGGGGATTCCGCTGAAATGATGATGATGATTATACTAGTTATGATATTATGTTGTTATAAGTTTGTTTTTGTCATGAATAAACGGTCCTTATTCTTTTAATTTTACTTCAGCTTTAGAACAAAACAACACATAAATATATGTATAGGACTTTTTACTTTTACTTAAAAATAAAATGTAAACGGTGCGTTTGAATTTGCACGAAGTATAACATTTTGTAACAAAAAATTACATTTCAAAATTATTTTTGCCTATCGTTTCTTTATAATAATAATATAGATCTAAATGATTAATTTCGAGCCGTCAGAAATCTTGCACTTTTAGCGCCACCCCTGGGTGAAGGTGTGACCCCTGGCTCACACACATCACATGTAGGGTAACGATAGAAACTTCCTACGGAATTGGTACAACTTCGACCCCCTGGTCTAGTGAGTGGGCAACTTGAGTGTTAGAAGTTTTCAAGCCGCCCGAAGGCCTCTGATCTGTCTTAACGACTGCTGTCGTAGACAGCAGCCAGGATCAACCGCTTATCGTACATTCCAAAGCACGGGACCACTCAAAGCGGTCACCCATCCAAAAACTGACCCGGGCCCACGCGGTAGACTTCTACTATGACTTTGAGACATATCAAATATAATGAAACGGGTCACTCACGTCTCGCTCGACATGTTTCAGACCGGTTCGCGGTCCTTAATCGACCCTACCTATCCTACCTATCGCGGCGGCGGTTTTTTTAGCACTGCGTGCCCGTGCCCTGTCCGCTCGCCGCCGCCGCGATAGTTACTCATGATTAAAGACCGCGAACCGGTCTGAAACATGTCGAGCGATATTCGACCTTAAAGACGTGAGTGACCCGTTTCATTATATTTGATAACTTCTACTAATTAAATTTTGTCAATAAATAATATGAAACCGGACCATTATAATACTTACATTTGTCATATATTTCAAAAGCTAATCAGAACTTCTCTTTCTACCTTAAAAAAAACTCATGATAGTGCATCACGTTCGAATAACAAAATCACTTAAATAAACTTAGATAAAGACTTTACGAGCAGGTGAGGTGAAAATGAGATTTTTTTTATTAACTTTCTTTATCTACTCGTAGGTCATAGTTAGACATTTATGGTTTTTATTGCTGTTCCTTTTATAACTATTTGTTTGGTTGTTGTTTGTGGGTTGTAGTCTGCAATTTGCAGGTTTATCTATCGGGAGTAGTAAACAGTATTGATTTTGTAAAAGTTGGCCCATTTTTTCATGCGCTTTGAGGCTTCTGATTAATTTCGGCGGCACGCGCCGAGCCTAATAGCTCATAGACAATTCATTGAAAAACGTCCCAATATGTATATATACGAAGAAAAAATTTAGGTCACTTTTTAATTTTTTTAGAAATACATGGTCCCATTTCTAAATTTTAGGCTTAAAAGTAAAAGCTATTTTCATTCCAACGAGTATTAACGTAACATTTATTTATTTTATTACTCTATTCTTTTTAGCATTTGTAAAAAATAGTTTAGTATTAGCCTCTTCGGCCACCTTCGAAACCAAAGTTCAGAACCTGTTCTTAAATGAGAATATTATTTCTTCTTTCGAAATTGGTTTCGGTAAAAGAATAATATTTCTTATCACGAAATTCGTCTTACGAAAATGGTTTAGTCTTTCGAAACTCAAATCAAAATCGAATCCAATCTAACATGTATAAGAAGTAAGACATAACGTTTATTGCCACTTGCACACATTTCGATTTCGAGATAAGAAATATTACCTATTCTTTTACCGAAACCAATTTCGAATGAAGAAATGTAGGACCCTGGACAGGGTCCACAGTGGAATAATGAACTCTTCTTTAATAATCTTCTTATTTATTTATATTTAATACGTCTTACCTCGTTCAGCTCCTCATTCACATTGCGTCATGCGTCAACTCATTCGCCATTCCAAAGCATTTCAAACTACATTCGAACGTTCCTTATTCATCATCAAGCAGCCAGCACCTTACACAGCTATCAAAAAGTACCAATCCCACAGAAATAATATTCTTATTTAAGAACTGATTTCGAACTTTGGTTTCGTAGGTGGCCCAAGGAGTATTTGGCTGGGTACAGACATAACAGTAGGAAAGACCGCAGATAGTCAAATCGGTAACTTTTAGTAAAACGTCAAAAACGCTCTGTTATAGTAGAAAAATACAAAAAAGTGTTGAAGTTACATCTTAAGTAGTTTCACCTTTATATTACTGTACTTTGGTATACTCGTACTGTAACTCTCGTCGTACATCTCAACAGAAACATACGTCTTAATGTTTTCGATTGTACTGAAACATTTAGCAAAAACCTACCCTAAACATAATTCCACGTTCTTTTCTACGTATATTTACCAACCACTTAGTCACCATCAATGAAATCTTTGTTTACTATTTATTAAGAAATATTGTTGTTGCAGAAAAAAACGAGGGAAATGTCCATGGCCCAGATGAAAGGCACCACCAATCCAAGCTTCGAAGGCGATGATACGAAAATGTAGTTTTTCTGTCCAATTTAATAGAAATAAATACTAGCTGTCCCAACAACAAAATGGTGACAGGGTTTTTATTTCGAGATTAAAAATTATTCTATACTCACCAATTGAGTTTTATTTTGAGCTTAACATTCCAAGGCAGGTCGATAAATAAAGAATTTGTGAGCATTTACAGTCCTGCCGGAATGAATCAAGTCCTTGTGGCTTCTATTGTACTTGGACAACCGTCGAATGGTGATTTTCAATTGTAACGTACAATGTCGATTTCACTGTGTCAACTTCAAGGCAATAGTGTAGTACAAAGGTGCACAATCTGCAAGTGTTATTTATATCCCATCAAAAACATAAATGTGAAAATGGCAGAAAAGTTCAATATGCGATGCGTGGTTGTCGTCTTCACCGACAAAAGAATTGAGATCTAAATGGGTGCCAAGTTCCGTAGATTATCTGAAAAGGTGCCAAGTCTGGCACTAGATTGTTTACAGTGAAACTAATTTACTGCAGCTTAATGCATTTTGAGCTTTTAGTTGGCAGTTTACCTAGATATCCAACAGCTTTCATAGTATTATAACATACTGCATTGTAGTGATCTCCTCTGCAGAATATATAATGGTGGAATATATAATGTTGAAAGTCACAGACAACTTAACGGTATATTTTGATTGTATTTTTATTATGTAGTTTGATAACCACAAATTATTAAAAAAAAAGTGCTGCTTGAATATCCACATTCATTGTCAAGATTTACCATATCATATATGACCAGATTTTTTCGAGTCCACGTTTTATATATGAATCTATAGGTTTTCATCAAATCTAGTTTCTGGCCAATGCTGGGGCTTTCATTTTGGCAATACCTGTATGAGCCGTATGTACACTATGTAGCTCTTTTAACATCTTCGGGTGCAATTTTTTCGGTATGACTATTCTAATTGCAATGCAGTCATTTTGTATATAACCTCCTGGGGTTCAAAGTGCTATTACTAGAACAAAATCACTTTGCAGTGAAAGCCCAAATGTTAAAAATAGCGACTTGGGGCTAAGACCCACTGTACTAATACTATAACAAAATGTTGACGGGCATCCATCGTGTTTGTATTTTGCGCCACGCTACGTATACGTCGTTGTTTAGTCTGTGAATACATTTGGTATTAAGCGGAAAGGGGTATTTGCGGCCTTCTGTCACAAAACGTCGTGACAAAGATGTATGCCACTAGAAGAGGTAAGTTTAATTTACCTATATCTTGAAAATCTCTGCATGATATTAACTTGATTTTGCCTTGAAAATAGAGATAAGGGTATGAACTTTATGTGTACACCAGTATTTTAGAATAGTCATACAGATGAAAGGCACCACCAATCCAAGCTTCGAAGGCGATGATACGAAAATGTAGTTTTTCTGTCCAATTTGATAGAAATAAATACTAGCTGTCCCAACAACAAAATGGTGACAGGGTTTTTATTTCGAGATTTAAATTATTCTATACTCACCAATTGAGTTTTATTTTGAGCTTAACATTCCAAGGCAGGTCGATAAATAAAGAATTTGTGAGCATTTACAGTCCTGCCGGAATGAATCAAGTCCTTGTGGCTTCTATTGTACTTGGACAACCGTCGAATGGTGATTTTCAATTGTAACGTACAATGTCGATTGCACTGTGTCAACTTCAAGGCAATAGTGTAGTACAAAGGTGCACAATCTGCAAGTGTTATTTATATCCCATCAAAAACATAAATGTGAAAATGGCAGAAAAGTTCAATATGCGATGCGTGGTTGTCGTCTTCACCGACAAAAGAATTGAGATCTAAATGGGTGCCAAGTTCCGTAGATTATCTGAAAAGGTGCCAAGTCTGGCACTAGATTGTTTACAGTGAAACTAATTTACTGCAGCTTAATGCATTTTGAGCTTTTAGTTGGCAGTTTACCTAGATATCCAACAGCTTTCATAGTATTATAACATACTGCATTGAAAACTGCCAAGTTAAGGCGTTAAATTTCACCTTTCTAGGTCACCTGGAAGTGGGTTAGGTTTTTGATTACTTAGGCTGGGTTGCACCGACTTACGATCACAGACCGATCAACGTTAAATATGGCGCCGGCAGCTGTCATCCCATAGAAACTTGTCAAACTTTCCATACATTCCAATTTTAACGAACACAGCTTACGATTACAGATGGTTTGGTGCAACCCAGCCTTAGGGTCGGTTGCACCAAACCGTCTGTAATTGTAAGCGGTCTTCGTCAAAATCTGACGATCACATGCGGATTTTAACGACCGTTAAATCCGTTGGGTTGCACCATCTTCAAAATCACGGATTGTAATTGTTAATCGGGTTGCCACTTAAGAAACGCACTTCCACCAAAATAATTTTCGGGTAATTATTTTTTCATATAGCAACCGAGCATGAAAATTCATTTTTGTCTGTGCTCATGTCACTTTTGACAAGAGATAAAAACGCGCTATAAGCAGCTATTTATGAAAATACTGATAAATTCGATAATATTTTAGAGAATATACGTTACTTACACGATCAAATAACAAAAAAGTGTAGTCAAGAAACTTGCCTCTAATATTCATGGGCAAAATACAGTCTACCGAGTGAGATTTCTCAAAACGACGACCCTTCATTAGAACATCTTGTGTTTCACAAGCATTCGGAGCTTTATATGTTGGATGGATGATATTCTCCTTCTTCAATACCTACGGTGAGTTATAATATTTTACCTCTATTACATACTACCGCTACCTACCTAGTCACGAAACCTAACCTCTAAAGCTGTTTACAAACTAGTTTCAGTAGCCGAGCGTTAAAGCACGCGACTTTCAATCTGGAGGTTGTGGGTTCGATACCCGGCTTTTACTTGGTCAGTGTGAAATATCATATGAAATCGATTATAACTTATAACATTAGCTTTTGGGTGACGGCGAACATCAACTGGTTTAGTTCCAACAGGTCTAGTTTTCCCTCTGGGTTGGAAGGCCAGATGGTAGTCGCTTTTATAAAACTAGTGCCTATGCCTAATCCTTGAATTTGGATACCAAAGCAGACCCCGGACTCCTTTAGGACATAACTATAACAACTTGATTTTTGTAGTAAAAATCTCAACAAGTAGATTTTGATATATACAAATACTTGTATGGTGTAAATATCACATATGTCATGTTTTTATTAATATGGGAATTTATTTCAGGTGCAGAATTAAGATGCATGAGCAATAATTTTAGACGGAAGTGAAAGAAACAAAAATGTGTGGCACATTCAAACCAATTGAAATGGAATTATTAATACCGGGATTAATAGTAACCTAGAAGAACTTAACAATTTTACATAAGCTTCTTTTCAATTGTAATAAAAATGATGATTAAAATTGTTCAGTTTTGTTTATTATTGGCCTTTACAGATATTTACTGCCTAGTTTTTTCTTTTTTGATTTTATACCAAATGCACTTGCATATTAGGTTGGTCGGTATGATATTAAAAACTTTGATTTCATCAGCTTTTGTTAGACCCTATCTTCCTTATAAAAATATTGATGTCAGCCATTAAATAGATAAGACCATCATTTTCACCCAAAACCTTGGTTCATTTAGATTTCATCAACCCGCAATAGTCCCTGTGCTCCCTATGTCTGTGTGTCCCATCACTCCCATGATACGGCTGGGAATAGCATCCACTCAGTCTACACTTTTCTATTAGTGTCAAAAAGGCTTCTTGTTACTCCAAATATAAGCAAGATTACATTCTGCCACACCATACCAACATCTTTAATTCCAGTATTGATAAATGAAATTAATTTGATCCAGAACATGTCCATATGGTTATACAATAAAATAAAATAATAACAATAATACCACACAAACACTAAACATTTCTAAATAAATTGTCAAAATTTTGTTGTTATATTTCTCATAATTATTTGAATATAATAGGATAAACCTTTATTTACTATTGTTTTATGTATTTATATTATTTTTGAAAGCAAATTTTATGAACTAATTATTGCTAAACAAACAAATTTTGGCACTCTGGGGTAGGCCTATGTCATAGCAGTGGAGGTCCTTTGACTGATATGATGATGTGATGATGAAACTAAAGTTTGGGAGCCCTCTACAATATATTTGTTTTACAAATTAATTTATCGAATCGCTCATGCAATCAAATGTAATGTTATCTGTAAACAATACTGAGGTAATGTGTAGAATACTTGGGGTGTGGGTTGCTTTGCTCTTCTGCTGGTCCACCTGCAGTGTGTAAATTAACTCATCTTTTACACACATGACTGGCTGCATTTCGATACTGCGATACTGTGTAGAATACTAAGTACCCCAACATTTTAGGTATATCAACATAGTAGCTAGGTACTTTACAGAATACAGACTCCTGGTAACATGTACATTTACCTGAGCTGAGGAGCATATTAAAATAAAATACATAAGGTCTAAGGTTACATGTCCCTAGCATGTATTAGAAATAAATACCTATCCATGGGGTTATTTTTAATAGATGCTAGAGACATAAAGAGATGTAGTTCTACAATTCTTTATTTTTCAAAATGAGAATGATAGAAACATTTGTGGACTTGCTCAATATAGCTAGTTGACTTTGAGCCCTCATGTACATGCATATGAAATGACAGGAAAATAACAAAGTCTGCTGTAAGCATCCTTCACCGACCTTTATTTTAGGATTTGTCTGAATGTGAAATTCACTAGGTCCAATGAAGGGGTACCTAAATCAAATGTGATTGAATGAATGATTATCTTGATGTCCTTGTGGTACCAGTACAAATAAAACAACACATAATAATAGTTGAACTGTTTAATGTTTTTCAACACATTCAAGTGTTTAATACAATTTAGGCTTGCTGAAAACTTTTCATCATTGTAAGTAAAACTTGTTTGTTGTTGTGACACTATTTTATACTTCTGTAAAGTTTGATACACTAAGATCACTGAGGTAACACAATAATGTTAGTTTTCCAATGTAAAAACGGTCTTCTCTTCATATTCATAGCATAGCCCTTGAATATCCGTTTTAAACCACTTTTATATGTTGTCCGATATTTTCCGTTGTTTCGGTATATACTTCATCCTATATTGTAAGGCGTGTGAGACATGAATCAGTCTGTTCTTTGTCTAGGATATCTGCACTAAAACCATATCGTCTTTCAAACTATAAACTACATCTAATTCACATCACAAAAGTTTGTAAAAGTTTCCTTTGTTGCCAAGCGAAAATGTTGGTTGGGTTGACAGAAGTGAATTACGCATAAATCAGGTTATAGAATCGCGTTCCGATACTTTCCACAAACTGCTACAAAATACGCTGCCATTTATTAATTACATTTCTGTAATTTATTACTTAAATGGTCAAGAAAAACTATTTTTCATAATAAATATGGTACTACGCCGCCATATTTGACGAATGGATTTGACGTTAACAGGGGGTCGGACCACTGGTTAATGTAATCGTCATAATTTAACGTACGTCAAGGCTACGAACGGATGGTGCAACGCAAAAATGGAGTTAACATACGTCAGCGCCATATTTGACGTTGACCGGCCTGTAATCGTAGGTTGGTGCAACCGGCCCTAAGTCAGTCAGTCAGTCAGTCAGTGGTAAAGATGCCGTTTTTTGGACTTTAATATCTCAATAACTATTTCACCTATTTTTATGAAATTTGGGGTTTTAGTTGTTCTAAACGATCTTAATACATATACCAAATTTCATTTTTTATGTTAAGTAGATTTGGAGTTATTGGGGGGTCAAAAGTGGCTCCAAATAGGTCGTGTAAAATAACACACGGCTGGTGTCCGCCAGTTCCCGGGGTGATATATATAAGGTGTTAATTTATTAGTTGCAGATATTTTATTAAAATATCTGCAACTAATAAATAAACACCTTATATAAATGTGTATAGGATGGTTATTATGCGCTAAACGATTAGCTGTACAAGTTGAAATAAGTAAAAGAAACGGTTTTACTAAAGTCATTTGGAATGTTGTAAATAGGCATAGGACTAAATCGATTGGCCCAATTCGAAATAAAATAATGATGAAAGTTGACGGCAAAATTATACGTGAACCTCAAAACAGTCAATTTATTATCATCACAATTTGATCACAGTAAAACTCTGAGTACAGGTGACTTGGCATTTATAAGGCTTTAAGGCTTCTATTGATTTACTCTCAGAACCCCCAGCAATTTTTTTAACCAGTGTTATGAGCGTTCTGTTTCACCAGCTCATTTAAAGGTAGCTAAGATACGGCCTATCTACAAAAAAAGGCTTAAAAACTGACCCGAAAAACAATAGACCTATTTCGCTTTTACCAGTACTATCTAAGCATTTTAAGAAACTTATAAAAACCCGGCTTATAAAGCATCTTAATGATAATAATATTATTAACTCACGACAATTTGGTTTCCAAAAAAATGTAGGTGCCATAGATGCAATAGACACCTTGATTGATGACATCATTTCTAATATCCACAATAGGATAAGAGAGTAGTAGGCTTGTTCTTGGATCTTAGTTCTGCCTTCGATAAGGTGGGCCATGAAATTCTGCTGAGAAAGCTACGTATAGAATTTTACGGCATTACATATTTAACCATACAGTCTACTACGCAATTGTCTACAAAACCGTCACCAATACTTGGAGATCAAAAATATAGTGTCACAGGGCTCAATTTTAGGTCCCGTACTTTTTATTATATGTACTAATGACCTTATTTATTACATTTGTAATGAAGTTCCTAACTGTAGCTTGATTATGTATGCTGACAACACGAATGCGATTATTAATGTTGACGAAATGGTAATGCTAAACGAAGTACTTAATCTAATATTATTGGCCTTTCGTAGATGGTTTACTTTTAATAATTTACGTCTTAACACTGATAAAACCCAAATGATGCTCTTTGAACCAAACTCAAAAAAGACTGATAAGCTCCTTGTTGTCATGAATGGTACATATTTCTGACCTTCCAAATAGATAGGCTATATTCCCGTGGCTTCGCTTGCGTTCTTCGCAGTACGTTGACGCGGCGTAGCCGCGCGGGCATGTCTCGGCTACCCTCGGCCAACAATTGGCGCGACATTGCAGTTTGACGCGTTTTTATTTGACACTTGACAGATACCTACTTGATAGACAACAAAGCAGCCCCATGTGATTTGTGAATTTAACTACAATAATCATCGATATTGTGGTCCGTGAAAGTGTTGGAAAAGCGTTCGCGCTCAACTGATTCGCAATAATAAGTTACAGTTTAGGACATATTTTATAGAGAATTATTAAAAGACAGTTCGTCAAGCTGGACTATACATTGATGTCGAATTTGATTTCCAGGCCACCAGTCCTGATGGAATAATAATTAGCAATATTGCGTTCTCTTAACATATCTCCTGGAGTGATTGATTGGTTTCATAGTTATTTAATTGGTCGTCGGCAACGTATAAAGGTAGATTCTTTCCATTCATCGTGGTGCAGCACGCTAGCCGGCGTGCCGCAGGGTGGTGTGCTGTCTCCTCTTCTTTTTTCAATTTTTATTAATTCTATCACAACCAACATTTTCTCATCTTACCACCTTTATGCTGACGATCTCCAAATTTACGCTCAAGGCACTATTAGCAATTTGCCACAAACTATCCACTGTTTAAATGTTGACTTGGAACGTATTTCTCACTGGAGCGACCGCTACGGACTAAAAGTCAACCCCGCTAAAACACAAGCGATACTCATAGGCAGCCCCAAGCTAATACCTAGGGTTGACTTTAGCAACTTGCCTACTGTAGTGTTTAATGGTGTGCAGATTCCATACTCGCAGCAGGTCAGGAACCTAGGTGTGATTATGGACAGAACATTGTCGTGGGTGCCTCAAGTGAGCGAGGTTAGCAGGAGGATGTTTGCTTCAGTTGGTTCTCTCCGCAGGCTCCGCAACTTCTTGCCTCTCGTCACTAAAATTGCGCTTGCTCAATCCCTTCTTCTTCCTATATTAGACTATGCTGACGTTTGCTACCTTGACCTATCTGAGGTTCAGCTGAACAAACTTGAGCGCCTCCAAAATCTTTGTATCAGGTTCATATTTGGCTTGCGCAAATATGACCACGTTTCTCAATTTCGCACTCAGCTCAAGTGGCTTCCCATTCGTCGTCGTCGGGATTCTCATATTCTTGCCTTACTTTTCAGCATACTTTTCATCCCCACAACTCCTCTATATCTCAAAGAGCGCTTTAATAGGCTCACTTCCATCAGATCTTTACAAAACCATCTTCTCGCTCCACCACCTTCATCCTCAAAATTTTATAATAATTCTTTCACCTTTCGGGCTGTTCGACTGTGGAATGCTTTGCCGCGGCATGTAAGATGTGCGAAATCACTTCCGGTTTTTAAAAATTATTTGAAGGAACATTACTTGTCACTCCCTTGAATTGCCTTTATATATATATATATATATTATAGAATATATATTTATGTATGTATATGTATTTATGAAGATTGTGTTATTCGTTTATTCTGATGTATGCGTATGTGTTATTTTGAATCTTCTTGCAGTTCTTCTGCACTACCTGTTTTTTTCCCAGTTTTAGTTAATTGTTTTCCCGCTACCCAAAGGTTGTCTGGTAGAGATCGCTTAAAGCGATAAGACCGCCTGTTGTTACCATTTTTTTAGTCAGCTACTGTACAACTTATCACTAAGTGGTGCAATAAAGAATATTTATTATTATTATTCCTTTATTTATTTTTCGTCTTAGGTTTGGTTTGTACAATGGATTTACAAAAGGTAAAATATAAAAATACACTTACAAAATATAAAAACATTATAAAAACCTAACCTAGGGTGCCGCCGGCAGCGAGGCAGGGCCTAAGCCACCGGTGGTTAGGGCGACAGAGAGAGGAACCTCCGGACTATCCGCGCCGTGTCCAGGAGTACCGCCTTCTGTATTTGACCCTTGACCCAGCCATCTAGCGAGAGTCTCTTAAGATGTTGGTCGAGACTCTTCGCTATTAGACCGTTCGCAGAAACGACTATCGGGACAATGATCGTCGAATCAACATCCCACATGGCGGTTACCTCGTGTGCCAAGTCTAGGTACTTGCTGACTTTGTCCTTCTCGGCCTTCACGAGGTTCTCGTCATGGGGGATGGTGATGTCGACGAGCACTGCCTGGCGCTTCGATCGATCTATCAGCACGATGTCGGGCTTATTGGCTACAATAGTCCGATCCGTGATGATAGATCGATCCCAATAGAGCGTAGCACGACCATTTTCGAGAACTGGCGCAGGTAAGTATATTAGCAGTGAAAGTATGACCTTGAACCCATTTGATCTTTGGGCCACTTCGTACCTTGTCACAGTGAAAATCAATATGAAAGCTGCTAGAGATCTTATACTATTGTCACTGTAAGAAGGTACAAAGTGGCCCAGAAATCACTTTGTACGTACATAATATTATTGATCTTGAATATGTATAATGTAGGCCAGTATATGACTTCAAACTAACATGATCATTTACATCATAACTATTATAGAAAACAATGAAATACATAAACACATGACTTTCTACCAGTTTCATCAATTGAGTGTATGGCATCCCACCGTGAGCCACTAAATGAAATTGACAATTATTCTGAAGTTATTCTATTGACAATGGCGCATTTAGTTGTGACAAAACATCGGGAAATCAATATTACCTAAAAATAAACATGGTAAATATCCTGTTTTCTGTAGTAATACTTATAATTAAAAGGCCATGCGATTTTCTAACTTACCTACTTGAACTTAAAATAAATCCACTCGCACATATTTCTACAAACATACCGCGACGCTATTGTATTATACTTACTCTGCGTGAAATTGTCTACTTCAAGGATCACAGAAACACTGATGTGTAAGTAATAGTTGGAAACAGCGTGCAGCGTGAAGAAACATTCTGTCGACATTAAGATGTGGTATTTATACAATTAAGCGTTCAATGTTGGTTTTAATAAATCAATATTAATTGAAAGATTGCGCGAATCATACTTTGAAGTATACGAATACCAAAGACCATTCTACAAAATAAAATATAAACTGATAATTAGCTAAAGTGGTGCCATCTAGCGCCATTTCAGCTTCGGGTAATCTAGTCGAGTTACCTTAATAAAAAAAATGATTAAAACATAACTCGGTACATTCCACACCATAACGTCGACACGTACATCTGCCACTAGTCCTAGTGGAGTAGTACAGTAATAGTTTACATGGCTCTTTTTTATTCGTTTTGCAGGTGCATCGGATGATTATTTTTTATAATACTAACTCTGGTGCAGGGCTCGATTCACGTAGCTGCACGGCTGTAGTTGATCTCCTATATTATTCCAACCCTACCTCTTCGGGATTTGCCATATTAGTGGTTGGCAATACAATATAATACAAATCCTCTTTATTCGAGTTACTTACCGGTTCTTCTTGTGGCAGAGGTTTATTTTTCCGAACCGGTGGTAGTTTATTGACGTTCATAGGTGCATGTAATTACGCCTAATTTGAAGACGAAAATTACTTTTACTTTACTTATTTTTCCTTTTATTACACACTCACACAAAGGACATATCAGTCGTTTGATATTAAATTCACTTATGGCCGTATTGATTTTTTTAAGCAGAGGTTATACCGCACCGCAGTAGGTGCAGTGTCTCTGTCTTTGGATTTCCACCGTACAATGTTACCAATGCTTTGCATTTTCTGGTCCAAAAGCGTAGGGCAAATATTTTTTTTTACATTTACTCAAATGTCGATATGGTGCTGATTTACTTTTACCAAATAAGGACCTTGTGGTATCGCACCCATTTAATGCATGTGAAAAGATAATCATTTTTAGTTCCTTTTCGCCAAACACATGTTGCATCAATTTAATATCACGGTATCACTGGACATAGATGACTGCAAACAAGTATTTCGTGTATTATGGTAAATAGAGAACATATCACCGAATTGAGAACCTCCTCCTTTTTTTGAAGTCTCTTAAAAAGTAGGAGAACGTCGGTATCATCAGCAACAAGTGTCACATGGTTTTCTTTTGCCAGGGGCAGTGCTGTTTTTACAATAACAGTGCATCATACCTAATAGCATGAATCATAGTATTTGTTCATATTAGTGTTTCCCAATCATGGTTATAGGTAATATACAATATACAGCTGTTTTGATTTCTAGAAATAAAGGGTCCGTCGCCAATAAGAAGTCGAAAGCTTTCATTAAATTTCAATGCTACTGCTGATTATTTTGTGCATATGTGATGCTCTACATCCTTTGTACTGAAAAGTTATAGCCATCAAACACAAGAAGCAATTTTATATTACTTGCCTACACTATTTTATTCAAACACATTTGTACAGCTTAACAAGTTTATTATTCACCTTTTATCAATACCGCTAATCAGTTCACTTATACAATTTTCTGTCTCAAACAACCGTACTCAATCTTATCCCAGGCCCAGTTTAAATGAGGCTACTTTCGAGAAAGGCCCGGTGTCCTAATTATAGAACTAATTAACAAAATCCCTAACGCCCTGACCAAAAATTGTTTATATCTTGGTAACCACAACAGATATAGGTGCCATATTTTAAGGGTGCTATAATATTGATTTAGATCTGCTAAACAGAAAAAAAAACGTTGGGACACTACATATAAATATAATTTCAGTTGTGATAGTCTTACAAATCCCATAAAAATGAGAATTTATACACAGAGAATAACAAAATATCAATGAAATAATACTAAAAATGTCATTACAATTAACATATTCGGCGTAAGAAACGTATGATGTTTAGAATTCCCATAGAAAATCGGACTTCAAACACCTTAATTGCATAATATCTAGTAAATAATGATTTCTGTGTCGTAACAGTAAGCATAAATTAGTTTACTTTATTGGCAGAAGTTAGAAAATCTACTGCGAATGAGAATTATAACACTTAAGGTTACAAAAAATGGAAAAAAATATATGTTCAACTTAGCATATAAAGCATAGCAATCCGTAAATGGGAATTGACACACTTAAAATTATAAAAAAAAAGATTACTTGACATCTCAGTTAACATAAAGAAACCTTTATACGTCTAAGAATTGGAAAAAACCCAAAATTTAACAAAGTGACTCAACATAGACGCCTCGTAAACTAACAGAAAATTAATATTAGGAGCCATATCGTCCTCAATCACGGTTGGTCACTAAAATTGAAGGTTGACTCGTAGGCTCTGATTCAGTGCTAGTAGAGGTTTCATCGTTTCTTTTTCTGGCCTCGTTCGTACCTAGGGTGTACACATCTTCAATGTCATCTCCTGTAAAAGGATCTTCCTCGGAATCTTCAAAATCTGATTGTTGACGTATTGTGAACCATTGATCATCTTTTAAGGATGTAACAAAAAGTCTGTGTCAGCCCAACGGACTATGAATAGAACAAATCATAATGTTAGAAATATATTTCCTGGTATTTTTCTTTTTATCAAACAACCACAATAACTCATTAAAACAAGCAGGATGACCAAACATTAGGAAAATTAATTTAAAACGTTAATTCCCAGTGTACTAGTATTAATACAAAAATAAAATATCACCAAAAACATATTGACATTGATAAATTTACAGTAAAATACTGGTGTACACATAAAGTTCATACCCTTATCTCTATTTTCAAGGCAAAATCAAGTTAATATCATGCAGAGATTTTCAAGATATAGGTAAATTAAACTTACCTCTTCTAGTGGCATACATCTTTGTCACGACGTTTTGTGACAGAAGGCCGCAAATACCCCTTTCCGCTTAATACCAAATTTATTCACAGACTAAACAACGACGTATACGTAGCGTGGCGCAAAATACAAACACGATTCAACATTTTGTTATAGTATTAGTACAGTGGGTCTTAGCCCCAAGTCGCTATTTTTAACATTTGGGCTTTCACTGCAAAGTGATTTTGTTCTAGTAATAGCACTTTGAACCCCAGGAGGTTATATACAAAATGACTGCATTGCAATTAGAATAGTCATACCGAAGAAATTGCACCCGAAGATGTTAAAAGAGCTACATAGTGTACATACGGCTCATACAGGTATTGCCAAAATGAAAGCCCCAGCATTGGCCAGAAACTAGATTTGATGAAAACCTATAGATTCATATATAAAGCGTGGACTCGGAAAAATCTGGTCATATATGATATGGTAAATCTTGACAATGAATGTGGATATTCAAGCAGCACTTTTTTTTTTTATAATTTGTGGTTATCAAACTACATAATAAAAATACAATCAAAATATACCGTTAAGTTGTCTGTGACTTTCAACATTATAAATTCCACCATTATATATTCTGCAGAGGAGATCACTACAACGACGAGTGTACAGACAGTAAGACTGTAACAGCAAAGGAGGATAAAGTTAAAAGGACGTTGTTTCAACTGCCTCCGCTTAGGACATTCTGTAAGCTCCTGTAGATCCAAGTACAAGGCTTGTTTCCATTGTGGAAAGAAGGGTCTACAAAACAGAGCGCTTTGTCCCAGTAAGGAGCTCCAGAAGGGCGAGCCTGTCAGTACACTACATGTCCATGATGTTGTCTTTGGTTTATATTTGACATTGTACTTCAAGAATAGATGTCTGTCAATGCTGTAAGCTAAATTATATTATTATACAATATAAATAAAATACTACAACACACGCTGCCTTACTGCTTTTCAAGTGGTTATGGGCCCAGAGCTGGCTCATGTGTTGCAGGAAAACCGCGTCGTAACGCTAAACGAAAACAACGTGTAACGTTGTAACTACGACCGGGAACTTCACAGCATAAAACAAGAAAATGGCGAGGTCACTTTCGGCTACAACGGTGAATAAATTAAATGGTGACAACTGGTCAACGTGAAAATTTGAAACGCGTATCATTTTAAATGGCCAGGGTTTATTTGAAATTGTGTCGGGTACAAAACTGAAACCGGAAACACCATCTGAGGTGACCTCATGGATCCGGGACGATGCGAAGGCACAAACCATTATCGTCACCCGTATGGAAGCAGGTCCGCAAGGGCACATATTATCTTGTGTGACCGCGCATGAAATGTGGACAAAACTGAAGTCTGTTTATGATAAAGAATCCACTGTCAGCATTCATCTCTTAAAACAACGTTTCTTCACAATGCAATTCGACCGTATCCGACTTCCTATCCAAACTCGAAGACATACGTGTCAAGCTGAAACAAGCAGGAGAAGGCATTTCGGATAAAATGACTATTACCAAGGTCCTCATGTCACTTCCAGAGCAGTACAAATATTTCCGGTCTGCATGGGAATCTGCTCCGAGTGAGAAGCAAACTTTAGATGAACTGACATCAAGACTTTTACTTGAAGATGAGAGAAATAAAAATAGCACTGAGCGAGATGTGGCGATCGCTCTCGTCACTCATGAAAGTAACAAGTGCTTAACATGTGGTAAAGCAGGACACACGAAGAAAGACTGCTATAAAAACGAGACCTGTGAGTTTTGTAAGAAACCGGGACATATATCCACGGTGTTATCAGTTCCATACAAACAGGGAAATCTGCCAAAATGAGCAGCGTACGAGGTACCGTTCGGAGGTACGCAGTACTGTGTCGATAGATGGCATTCCAAAGCGGAAGTAGTCTGATCACGTGACATTAGGAATCCATTTTTGAAATGGCAAAACTAAGAATGACAATATTGACAATCTGGGCAAATCCCATTTTACGTATTTTGATTGCATCTGAGACTGTATTTCCATCTATTAATAAATTCAATTAAAAATTATTCTCTCTGAAAATCTATAATTTTATTTATTGTTTTAAAGCAAATCTTAGTAATCACTAAGATTTTTTTTTAGATGGAATGGAACGTCGACACGCTACCTAAAAAGTTACCGTTGTTGTCACTGTCATACTGAAATATAAATATGTCATATCGCTCAGAAACTGCTTTTGAAATTAAATATTCGTCTGATTTTATTCCATTTCATTCATCATCTTATGACTAGAGCGCTCGTTTTGTACTCTGAGGATTCTGTTTATATTCTGCTGATCTGCTACTGGAGGAACTGGAGTTTGATTTGCTTTGCGTTTTGGCTATTGGCGGCTATGCCTCGAACGGCTCACGTGTTGTTTCCGCACTTTCCGCAACAGCCCGGCTAGTATGATAGCTTATACCGTCACGTTATACGGCCAAAATGTACTGAAACGTCACATAAAACGTGACGGTATAAGCTATCATACTAGCCGGGCTGAGGTATATAAAACGAGTAAGTATCTATATGTACCTAACGATAATGTAAACAACATGTATCATAAAATTGCACAGCGACAGTAAAATTTGGCCAGATTTGCAAATTATTGTGTACTTTTGTTATAGGGTTGGATATAAATGTATGATCACTCCACTCGTTTCCCAACACAACAAGCAACCAAAGCGTTTCTTGGGTAATGGCGATCGGTGGGGGGCTTTGGCAAATGGACGATGATGAAAATTATAAATATTGAAAGGTTGCACTTAATGATGACGTCTCGCTGTGCCCTACCTCTTCTAATAAATAATTATAGCTTAAAAACTGCAAATTGCTTCGGTCTGGTATTTCCCATCACTACTTCCTTTCCCTAGAATTGTCAATGTAACTATAGTTTTGGTGGAAATTATTGCCATCTTAATATATGTACAAGCAAAATGAGGGGAAATGAAAAGAACTATATTTATAATATTTTAGTAATATTTATTATTTTGTATTCAAGTGATTTGTGTTTTCTTTATTGGATTATTATTTAAGGTAAGTGGATGCATGCCGCAACCCAATCAGACGATGGCACGTCAAATCTAAATTTTATTTGTGTACAATGCGACAACTCTTTTAAAACCCAGAGAGGCCTCAATATTCATATTTCCAAAAAACATCGTCTTTGTCTCAGCCAAAATGGCCCTGCTCTAAATTTAGACCCAGCCTTTATACCCGCCCCTCTTTCCGACAAACCAAATTCTATCCCATTCCATTTGTATCTGAGCGATCTAAAAAATAATGTGCCCGTTGTTAAAAGAGTTCCGCGCGGCGCTAGGATCTCCGTCGCTAACCACCTTTCAGGCCTGATTACAAAATGTGTGGAAAACAACCAAATTGATGATTGGCATAATCTTCTCCTTTTTTCATTCAATACCCTTCATGCCAAAAATGATGAGGCAATTTCATTAACCCAAAAAATCAAAAACAATTGCGTTTCGAATACAACTCCACACTTTTGTCGACCTCCTAAAAGGTGCGCCTCATCCACCTTTAATAAAACTAAATTGATTGAATGTAAAATCAGCGACGGCGATCTTAAAGGTGCCGCTCGTCTCCTTTTCACAAACGACGTGCTGTCGCCAGATACTCCAGATACCCTCCTGGCTTTACGTTCGAAACACCCCCCGGCTCCTGTAATACCTTACGTTATTGACCCTCCTACAGCTGACCAGGCCTGCCTTCAAATCGAAGGCAAAGACGTTGTTGACGCCATAATTTCATTCAAAACCGGTTCAGCGGCCGGCCTGGATGGGATCTCACCCCAGCATTTGAAGGATCTAATTTCTCAGTCTGTGGGTGACGCAGGTGAGCAGCTTATCTGTTCCCTTACAAAATTAATAAATTTTATGTTTTCAGGCAAAATTAACAATGAAGTTATCCCACTATTATATGGTGCTAACCTGATCGCCCTAACCAAAAAGGACGGAGGGGTGAGACCTATCGCTGTGGGGTCAACTTTACGGCGTCTGGCATCCAAAATTGCGGTTAGACATATCAGATCAAAATTGCAGTCTCTTTTTGAACCAGTGCAGTTAGGTTTTGGGACGAAAGGTGGGTGCGAGGCAGCCGTCCATGCCTTAAGGACCTACCTTTCATACGACGATTGTGAAATCGTTGTCAAAATTGATGTGAAAAATGCCTTCAATTCGGTAAATAGGGACACTTTGCTGGCGGAAGTAAAAGACAAAATTCCAGAAATTTACAATTATCTTCTCCTCTGCTATGCAGATCCTTCTAAATTAATGTACAAGTCCCATGAATTATCTTCAGAAGTTGGCTGTCAGCAGGGTGATCCTCTAGGGCCAGCAATTTTTAGTTTGGCCATAAATCCAATAATTCAAAAATTAAAATCTAAATTTAATGTATGGTACTTAGATGACGGAACTCTAGGAGGCGACGTGGATACTGTGCTCTCTGATTTGGCTTTTATTAAAACTAATTTCGAAAATATTGGTTTAGAACTAAATTTTAGCAAATGCGAACTCTTTATTCAAAAGACTTCTTATAGTTTGGTCGATTTAATACAAAAATTTGTTCATCTGGCTCCTGGTATCAGAATAGTCGTCAAATTTTCACTTTGCCTCCTGGGTTCTCCTATTTTTGAAGAATCCTTTCCCGGTTATATTTCCGACACTATTTCTAAATTCCAAAGCCACGCGAATCGTTTACTCGAAATTAGCCCACATTATGCGCTAATCATTCTTAAGTTTTGTCTTTTTGTCCCTAAATTTACATATGTGCTCCGTTGCTGTCCTTTCTGGAAACATCAAAATCTTTTGTCACGAATGGATGACTTAATCAAAACTAGTTTAGAAATGATTCTAAATATTCAGCTAACTGAGCCTTCCTGGTCTCAAGCGTCCCTTCCTATTCGATACGGTGGCTTAGGAATCCGCAAAGTGTCCAGTGTGGCATCCCCAGCCTTTTTGGCATCCACCCATAGCACGTCTGGTTTCATAGGAAATATCCTAAGGGCTTTGCCTACATACTGTGAGATTGCGGGCTTGGAGGGTGCCAAAAATGCTTTTAAAGTTGCTTGCCCAGGTAAAAAATTTCCAGACAACCCAAAATCACAAAGGAGCTGGGATAATATTTACTGTGATTTAAATTATAATATTCTTCTAAACAGCAGTGCAGGTCCAGATCGTGCGAGACTTTTGGCGGTCGGAACCCGGGAGGCTGGTTACTGGCTACATGCCCATCCCTCGCCAAATACCGGTACCTTCCTGGATCCGACCTCGCTTAGATTGGCGACTGGACTGCGACTCGGGGTCGCGGTATGTACCCCACATATATGCTCTTGTGGCACGGACGTGGACCGACTGGGACACCATGGATTGTGTTGTCAAAAAAGTGCAGGCCGTTTTTCGAGACATGCGACGCTTAATGATATAATCCGCCGGTCTCTTGCCACCGTCAATGTGCCTGCTCTTCTTGAGCCGACTGGCATGGTCAGGGACGATGGTAAGAGACCTGATGGGGTGTCTTTAGTTCCTTGGAGCGTGGGACGGATGTTGGTGTGGGATGCTACCTGTGTAGACACACTGGCACCGTCTCACCTCCAACGGACTACAGTAAAAGCGGGTGCAGCGGCGGAAAACGCCGAAATTCTAAAGCGTAATAAATACAAGGGCCTCGGCAGAGAGTACATGTTTGTACCTTTTGGCGTCGAAACTCTAGGTCCGTGGGGTCCCAGCGCGCATAAGTTATTTGCAGAAATTGCGAAGCGTCTGGTTGACGTAACTGGTGACCGAAGAGCTGGCGGTTTCCTCGCTCAACGTATCAGCATTGCGATACAGCGAGGAAATGCCGCCAGCATCCTCGGTACAATGCCTCAAGGGCCCGTTTTAGATTTAAGTTAGTTTTAATTTTCTTTATATTATTTTGGTTAAGTATTCTTGTATATATTTTCGTTGTACATAAATAAATGATCCTCAATTGAAAGAAAAAAAATAAGCTAAAATTCACGTGAGAGGGAAATTCGATTGTTAGATTCACACAAGCCACTGCGACGTATTTAACTCTTCTTCACAACACTACCGTCTTAAACGGAAACGGCACAAGAGACCGCGGCTAATAGCGCGCGAGTATCGCTGCGCCATGATTGCGTCTAGGATCCTTCGTATGCTCTTTGATACTTTTCCAAGCATCAGCCCAGCTAGGACGATAGGTTTTATTGTAATGTTTTATGTGACGTTCGGCTGTAATACTAAAAATAATCGTATGACATTTATTTTTTTATTAAAAATGCCAGCGGGCAAAGATGAGGCCGACGATGAAGCGAGCTCACCCAGAAGATGCCTATTCACTCGTGCCTTAAAAAGGTCCGGGTTATTTTACGAACCGTGAGATCTTCGAGATGGCAGTAAGGTTTCCAGTTCGACCGTTCGTAAAACGTGACCATAAAACCTATCGTGCCGATTGGGCTGAAGCATCGATCATTGCATCGCGGAGAGTTTTTTTTTATAAGATACTGAAATATCCTATTTTTTTATTTTCATATTACAGATATGACGACAGCAGACTAAGCTAAGAAGTTCAAAAATTGAGAAAGGCGTAAGACGGGGGATCTCCTTTTGCCAAAATTATTCATTGCCGCCCTGGAAGACATAATTAAAAGAATATCCCAATTAAGTTTCGCAGACGGTGTAGCTATCTTCGGAGAAACAGAAAAAGAGCTAGAGAGAAGGTTACAAAAATTGGATTTGGAAAGTAGAAGAGTTGGCCTACACTTAATAAGTGCCTCAAAAAGCAAAATGATGACAAATAGTTACTAACAATCACAGTTCTACACCGGGAAGGCAATAAAGTATATGGAGGACTATGTGTATTTACATAGATAAATTAGTCTCTTTTGATGCGAACAGCAATGAAAACGAAATATACATAAACGAGAATTAATATCTCATGGAAAAGGTTCTGGGCGCAAAAGGAAATATTTAAAGAAAAATACAACTCTTAGAATTAAAGATAAGATGCTAATGGACTTTTGCATCTTGCCTAGCCTAATTATGCAACCCAAACAAAGGTATACACAGAAAAAGCGAGAAACAAAATCCTGCCCTGTCAGCATCCAATGGAGAGAAGCATCGTAATCTTAGAAAAAACCGTAAAACAAGGAACACAGTTATTCGCAAGAAAACAAAGATAACAGATGCTCTAAAGTTAGCCTTAGACAGATGAAAGGTGGAGCATCCAATCTACATAATAGCCAGACCCCATTGGAAAACGGCGGGTGGGTCGCCAGCGGAAAACGGTTAAAAAGTGCCACCGACAAAGAGAAATGGACAAATATGAAAGAGGCTTTTGCCCAAGAGGGACCACACCAAAAGAAAAAGAATAAAACTCCTATTAGCTAATAGCTATAATAATAATAAGACGTCAGCAAAACATTTAAGTACAATATTTTCTACGAAGGCCAGCACATTGGCAAGAACAAGAGGAAAGCTGACTGCAGAAAAAAACGAAACATTTTAAAAAAACCAATACAAAACTTCACACCCGCGTCATTATTAACCTTTGAAGTAACTTTAAAATCCCTTCCTAGTCATATTTATGTAAAACCTTCATAGATAAGAAGCAAGAGTCTATTTACGGCATAAAGCTTTCGCCTCTCTCACAGTAAGTCCGAAAGCGCTTTCATGTGAGATAGCTATGGCCCTCCGGTCTTTATACTCGTACATCAGAAATATTCAGGAATCGCTGCCCACCCCTATGTCCCGCATTCAGTGTCAGTTCATGAGCTCTTAGAACAATATTCCGATTTGGGCGAAATCGTTGATATTGGCATAATAACGTGTAATAGCAATCGAGAAAGAAGTATATTATTTGAATTTAAAATTAATTTAGGTACCTATAAATATATAACGTTGTTAAATGAACTTTAAAACAAATAAGGATGTGTCATATGAATATTAGTTATTCTTTATTGTTTATTATGTAGGTTTCGATTAATATAATGATTAGTGTTTGTATAAATTCAAACACACCTTTATCTGTCTTTTGTAGGTTTTAGGAAATCAGTGAATATGGGAAGTGTTAAATTATAAATTTACAATACAAAACAGGTACGTATGCTTTCTGAATGAATATTTTTCGTTTGAAATGCTTTACAATTCTTCGAATACAAGTTTGTTATTATGTGTAGTTTGTGTTTATTATTTTCCATTTACTATAAACTGGATCTTGGATTGTAATTCTGCATTAAGTAGGTACGCATGTATGCGATACTTACAAATTGCCTGATGTAAGCGTTGTGATATGAAGAAAACGATGAGGTAATTCCACTTTAACTCATCAAACTCATGTTACATTTTTGCATACGTTAAAATCTTACTGCTTATTAGAAAAAAGAGTTAATTGTTAAGTTTGGCCTAAATATACGAGCAATATACAGAATAACTATTATCCATCTTTTCACTGTTTTATAATGCTCTTTAACATATTTAGGGCTAACTTTACAACTTAATGCTTCTTTTCTATAAGTAAGATTTTAACGCATGCAAATAATGTAACACGAGTTGCCATGAAATTAGCCAATATAGCTACCAATGTGTTAGTGTATGTATGTATAGGTATAATGTTTCTATGTGTGCGTACTTCCGTGCACGCACACATTTATATATATGACGCACACTAATGAAAACGCCTACAGGGTTGTTATTGTACTGGGGCACTAGATGACGCTCGGCACAATTTCTTTGACTGATATGTCTATCTCTATATATATTCATAGTAGTCTTTGCATATATCAAAGTACTGTTTCTTCAGGAAAAATAATAAAACTAAGAAGCAGGTTAGTCCTATTGCTTTAGTAGCTAGCCAACTTAATCAATTAGAAGACTGTTTTTATATGGACAGCGGGTGCTCACAACATATGTCTAGAAGCAAACATTTATTTTGCGACTATGAAGAGCTTCAAGACCATCCAGTTCAAATGGGAGACGGGGCAACCATTAACGCTGTTGGTATTGGCAATGTGAGGCTAGAAGCTTTTGACGGACAGAAGTGGCAAGAAGTTGAGCTGAAACAGGTTCTTTATGTACCGGATCTCAAGGTAAATCTGTTTTCTGCCGCCAGTTGCCTAGATAAAGGTTTAAAAATGGTTTCAGATAATAATATTTGCAAATTTATTAAAAACAATGAGGTTGTCACTCTAGCCCGCCGTGAAGGTCAATTGTATAAAATGATGTTTAAAATGTCACAACGAACTATGGCGTTGTCAAGCAAGTCTGACAGAGTTGACGTATGCAATAATAATAAATGCGAAATATTTTTATAAAATCAGAAATTTGCTCACCAAAATTTTGTTTATATAAAAAGAATACTCCAGGATAATGAAATTAAAATCTCATGCTCGAAGCAGCATTTTTGCTCGGCTTGTATTGAAGGCAAACATTCGAAAACTCCAGCCTATTCGAGTAACAATAAAACAAGCTTTCGAGGGGAAATAGTGCACGCAGATTTGTGCCCAACAAGCAAAATTATCCTGGAACGCGTACCGTATAAGGCTATTTGGACTTTTAAAGCTCCGATTATAGCATCAATATTTGCTACTGCGCTTTTAACAGCATAATTAAATGCTGTTTTAACTTAAGAACATTTACTACTATAACTTCGCCTTATAACCGTTTACAAGAACATATTTGCTGGCCATTATAGGCATATTTCATCTTATAAAAGCACACCCCAAGAGTGATTGCACTTAGGAGTAATCACTCCGGTTACTTAGGCTTATAAGCGCTTATAAGAGAACATCTGCGGGCCGTTATAATCTTATGACTCCTATAAGAGCCAATGCGAGGAGTATATACACTGAGGAGTAATCACTCCAGTTACTTAGACTTATAAGCGCTTATAAGAGAACATCTGCGGGCCGTTATAATCTTATGACTCCTATAAGAGCCAATGCGAGGAGTATATACACTGAGGAGTAATCACTCCAGTTACTGAGACTTATAAGCGCTTATAAGAGAACATCTGCGGGCCGTTATAATCTTATGACTCCTATAAGAGCCAATGCCAGGAGTATATACTCTGAGGAGTAATCACTCTAGCTACTTAGACTTATAAGCGCTTTCAAGATAACATCAGGGAGCCGTTATAAGTAAATATAAAGTTAAATTACTTGGATTCATTTACAGTTCTTGTTTAGTTTTACATTAGCCTAAGAGTGAGTAAGTTTCACATCGCAATTCTGCAAAAATTAAGCAATTTGATAAAATGAACATCACGTCTATTAACTGCATTTATTGTTAAACCTTCATGTTTATTTTATTAGTAATACTGTCACCCTGTAATGTTTTCTTTTAGATACCTATTTGTTTTTTATTCGCTATACTGTCAATTCCACTGTTCTTATTCCATGTGTGTCAAACTATTATTTTAATATACTATTTTTATCTTCAATAAAATCCACGTTGTTTTTCCTCACATAATAAGTGGTTATGGGAGCCCATCGCTTTGAAGATAATTATTATTAATTTTACGACAATGGGATCACCTTCGACGTCAACTCGACTTCGATCGGAGGTACAGTTAAGTTCCAGCCAATCCTTCTCTAAACTTACGGGAAAGAACTTCAACAACTGGCTCTTTAGCATCGAATGCTTGCTAACAGACCTAGACCTTTGGGAGGTCTGTACCAAAGAAGCCAATCTGGAAGATCCTGACCAAAATAAGAAGGATGCACGTGCGAGAGCAAAAATTTGTCTCTCTTGTGACGAATCGGTATACCCTGTAATAAGGTCAGCAAAAAGTGCATTTGAAACTTTAAACTGCCTCAAAAAGGCATATGCACTAACAAGAAGGCTTAGCCTCATGAAGGCATTATTGGCCAATAAATACAGCGGAACTATGCAGGAGTACGTCAACAAGGCACTAGCAACGCAACAGGAACTAGAAGGAATCGATGCAGCAGTAGACGACGAGTTCCTGGCGATCATAATGCTCGCCGGTCTGCCTGAACATTTCAAGCCCCTAGTTATGACACTAGAACATGCGAACCTGAAAATTACTTCGGATAACGTGGTCACAGCTCTTCTGAAAGAAGATTCTCGGGCTATATCCAGTACCCAACACCGTGCACCAGCCTCACATCCTGGACCTGCCGTGTTACACGTCAACGCCCCAAAAAGCAAGCTTTTTTGTAAATATTGTAAAAAGTTAGGGCATAAAGTATCAGACTGTAGGAAAATTAAAAATAAGAAGAATGATTCGGCGATCATAAAATCATTTAATACATCCGAATTCACACTTTCATCTTGTTTTCCTAACATTCCTCTCACAGGCACAGGTCATCAACAGGAGTGGCTGATCGACTCTGCAGCAACTTCTCATATGAGTAACAGGCGAGATTGGTTCTCCAGCATGAAACCACACATGATGCCGATTACCGTTGCCAATAAGGAGCAAATTTTGAGTCATGGGAAAGGTACTGTAAATATGTATATATCCGATAGTGTAAATACAATCAGTAATGTTTTATATGTCCCTGGGCTAGCTACAAATTTATTATCGGTTCCCAAATTAACCGAAAATGGTTACGATGTTTTATTTACATCACAAAGCGCAAGCATCTTTCCTAACGGGGGATGTCAAGTGACAAGTCCTGTCATCGCCACAGGTTCTGTAAATAAAGGTATGTTCAAACTAGACGTCAGTTCTAGTACCTCACATGCCATGTGCACTACGAGCAGAGTCTGCTATGTTGTGGCATAGACGTCTTGGACATTTAAACGCCAAATCCATGAACATTCTAAAAAATAGAAATGTTGGCATAGACTTTTCAAAAAGTATAGTTGAAAAGTGTGTTCCCTGCCTTCAAGGAAAACTTTCAAGAAAACCTTTTCCGAAATCTACAAGTAGGTCGAGTTGCGTTCTACAATTAATTCATTCGGATTTATGTGGTCCAATGAGTACGCAATCTTTCGGTGGAGGTTTATACCTTCTGACTTTTACAGATGATTGCAGTCGTAAAACTTTTGGGTATATCTTAAAATCGAAAGATGAAGTATTTGGCAAGTTTGTGGAGTTCAAGCACCTCGTAGAAAATCAAACCGACAAAAAAATTAAAACCTTGAGAACCGACAACGGCGGTGAGTACGTCAACCGTAATATGACTACCTTTTTAAAGGAGAACGGGATTGTTCACCAGACCACTGTACCGTATAATCCGCAGCAAAACGGGATTTCTGAACGTGGAAATCGTACGATTATCGAGAAAGCGCGGTCAATGCTTCAGGATTCGCAGCTACCAAGAGCTTACTGGGCAGAAGCGGTAATTACCGCTATTTATATAAAAAATCATGTTCCCACGCAAGCTCTGAACAACCGGATTCCGGAAGAGGTTTGGACAGGTAGGAAAGTCAACCTATCACACCTCAGGATCTTTGGTTGTGAAGCGCATGTCCTAATACCGAAAGAAAAACGTACGAAGCTTGACGCCAAGACCAAACAATGTGTGTTCGTTGGATATGCAACGGAAACCAAAGGTTACCGCTTAGTCGATCCTACTAATCCTCGAGCGATAATAATCGCAAGAGATGTCGTCTTCATAGAGGATAAAATCCAGGTACAATCCAACCCAAATCCTCCTCACATCGAGATCGAAGTCCCACCCGAACCACCACAAGTCCAAATACAAATTTTTGAAGAACCTGTTCCTACACAGGATGATATCCAGCCTGAATCATTAGCTCCAGAACAGCCTCAACCTGACATCTCAGAACCGGAGAGTCAAGACATGTCTGATCCTGGACCTATTTCCGAAGAAGTACCTGAACGGAGATATCCTGCCAGAGACAGACGCCCTCCTGAGAGGTTCATACAGGTTTGTGCAGTCAATATGACCTCTGATCTGGAACCAGAAACTTTTAAAGAAGTTTCAGATCATCCTCAAAAGGATGAGTGGCTGAAAGCTATGCAGGCGGAATATGATTCTTTACAAAAACATGGAACATGGATTCTTGTTGATAGACCCAAGGATCGTAAGACGACCAAGTGTAAATGGGTCTTCAAAATGAAAAAGGACACAAGTGGTCAAATTGTTAAATACAAAGCCAGATTGGTGGCTAAAGGGTTTACACAAGTGGCAGGAGTGGACTACGGGGAAACTTTTTCGCCAGTAGCAAGACTCTCGTCAGTACGACTTCTGATGGCATTTGCAGCAGAACTTAACTGTCAAATTGACCATCTTGATGTTGAAACTGCGTTCCTTAATGGAGATTTGGAGGAAGAGATTTTTATGGAGCAACCCGATGGTTTTTCAACGGATCCTAAGCAAAAAGTTTGCTTACTTAAAAAGTCACTCTATGGCTTAAAGCAAGCTCCACGCCAGTGGAATAAGAAGGTATGCGAAGCCATGTCTTCTTTCTCGCTTACCCAAGCCTCAACAGAGCACTGCACAAGGAAAAGTAACGATTTACTAGTTGTAGCAGGTATTAGGATGTGTATAGTTAGTTTTAGGCGGGTGTATATACAGGTGTTTTTTTTATTCCAAGTGTTAATTTTATTTCATGTGTACAGTGTGTGTTTGATATGTTTATTTTACTTGTATATATGAATATATTAGCAATTTATACAGGGTGTTCATATTACGGGGGGTGTTAAACCTTCATGTTTATTTTATTAGTAATACTGTCACCCTGTAATGTTTTGTTTTGGATACCTATTTGTTTTTTATTCGCTATACTGTCAATTCCACTGTTCTTATTCCATGTGTGTCAAACTATTATTTTAATATACTATTTTTATCTTCAATAAAATCCACGTTGTTTTTCCTCACATAATAAGTTTTATTAGGATAACTTTTCCTTTTTATATACTTGTCTTATGCCTTTATAAGCTCAGACTTATTTATAGTGGCTTTCCGTAGTAGTATTAGTATAGTCTGACTAACTCCAAACGATCTCAGCCAAAACTTTTATAAGGCCACTTTTGCTTGAAATAACCAGTATAGGCAAAAATGGGTTTAATAGGATACTGCTTTTTTAAATGCAGCTGGCAAAGACCGAGACGTTAATAAGGGCGAGGGTTCTGGTAAAGACCGAGCCTTTATAACAGGCGAGGGTTCTAGGCAAAATTGTAGATGTATTTTAGACCAAATTAGAATCAGATTATGAAACTTGTGTTAGTGAAAAATCATTGAGCGAGTTTGAAAACGATAATAAAGAAGAACTTTCAAATAACGAAAAAAATTTTGAATTTCGCTATTCTACTTCCGACATGTTGCATTAAATTCATTACTTGAAATTTTGAATATGAGGACAAACTACAAGCTCCCTAAAAATGCACGAATGTTACTCGATTTAAATAAAGAAAATCTACATGTTAGTGTTGCAGCTCGAGGACATTATTGGCACAATGGTCTAATCGTGTTTGAATAATATTTTTGAAAGTGTTTGGATAATCAAATTTAAGTCCCATCGAATTATTAGGAACCTAATTGATTCAGTCAAAAGCAGCACATCGATATATATTTTTTTTAAACACGGTATAATTTTGGTACATCATGTCGGTTACTTTTTTTAACCCCTGACGCAAAAAGAGGGTTGTTATAAGTTTTACCGCTATTGTGTGTGTGTGTGTGTGTGTGTGTGTGTGTGTCTTTCTGTGGCACCGTAGTTCTTAAACGGGTGAACCGATTTTGATGTAGGTCTTTTTTTATTTGAAAGCAGGTTTTCTAGCGGTGACATGCTTTATCAAAATCGGCCGGTTTTAATGTCATCAGCTCTTTTGTTAGCTGCGGTAGGGATCTTAGACGCATAATGGGTACTTTACTTTCAAACATATGTTATATGTGACCTACAATCTGATTTAACTTCTTTTGTAACCAAGTTTAATTTTTTATTTTGCATTGCTGAACCCTACATTTGGTAAGAACATGGCGATTCCTTGGACTTGACACATACCGTTATAAAACCCAGTGTCCCTATTACAGCCCTATAACGCAATTCAAAATGCCAACTGCGAAAATGGCAGCTGCCTAAAATAATAAATACTAATGTGTAAATATTCAATATTCAAGAGGCGCGTTAAAAAATTAACCTTAAACGTGATAGATTTCACAGAAAATTCATGTTGCCCTACGTATATAGTACGCTAAAACTAGTAATTTAACAACACAATAATTTATAATTCAGCTACACTGATAGACATTAAAAGAATTCGCATTCATTACTTACCTTAAAATTTGTTACAACTTATCCACAAATTTTTAATCTACCTACACAGAACACTTCGCATACGTTCCACGGTACGACTGTTCAGAAATGAACTTATAAAAGCATTGCTAAGAGCGTATTAATCTCACTTTTTACTGTAAGATAATTAGAGTAGGTTTTACAGGAGTGTTTGGATTAACGTTATTCTATTATAGGAGTACTATTGACGTAATTGGCATTTCAACGGGCCATTATAAATATCTTATAAGTGCAAATAGACTTATAAAGTGGGCCCTTTTCCGGACTTGTAAGCGCTTATAAATCCCTTATAGTCCTGATAAAACGATGGTTTTGGGATAATTTTGCTTGTTGGGTGTGGACCCTTGGAGGAAGAGTCTGTTGGAGGTTCACGGTACTTTCTCTTATTGAAGGATGACTATTCTCGCTTCCGCACCGTTTATTTCATCAAGCACAAGAGCGAAGTTTTAGCTAATATGAAAATATACCTCGCGCAGAGTGATAATGAAGGTAAACCTGTAAAAACACTTCGCACCGACGGTGGAGGTGAATTTATAAACAAAGGTATGAAAGAATTATTATATTCAAAGGGAATTACACATCAAACCTCAATACCATACACGCCTACACAAAATGGCAAAATTGAACGTGAAATGCGTACTATAATGGAAGCTGCACGCACGATGATGAAAGCTAGTCAAGTCAGCAAGAATATGTGGGCAGAAGCTGTTAATACAGCCGTGTATGTCATTAATAGGGCAGGGACAAGCCCTGAAGAAGGTAAAACCCCCTATGAAATATTCTATAAGATGAAGTTCGATGTAAGCCAATTAAAGTATACTTTTGGCACAGAATTGTGGGTTCATATCCCAAAACAAAAGAGAAAGAAACTCGATAGTAAGAGTAAGAAAGGGATGTTTGTGGGATATGGCGAAAATACAAAAGGGTACAAGATTTACTATCCAGAAAGCAAGAGTTTCTCAATTGAAAGAGAGGTAATAGCATCGCCTATGTTAATGGAGACTAGTACGGCAGATAGAGCACACAATGTCCCAGTGTTACTTGAAACCACCGACACTGATCAAAATTTAGCGACTACAAGCTCAGTAGCTGATAGCGTCGCAGAAGCTTCGTCCGAAGACGAGTTCGTAGTCATTGAAGACACCAGCGAAGTAATGCCGTCGGAAGAACAAATTGAAGACCACAATCGCTCAGTTGCTGGTTCAAGCGTAGCTCCCATTTCCAGTGCCGGAGAAAATATTAACACTAGGTCTCTACGGCCTAGGAACACGCTGAGACCACCTGCCAATCTCCAGGACTATGACACGTCCTACTTCACACTCCTAGATACAGAAGAGCCGATGTCCCTGAAGGAGGAGAAGACGTGCCCAAACGCCTGTAAATGGGAGGAAGCGATGAAGGCTGAAATGAAAACTCTTTCTGAAAATGACACATGGAAATTCGTTGAAATTCCCCATACTAAGATTATGATAATTGACACTAAATGGGTATTTAAAATCAAGCGAAATAAAGACAATAAAATTGATTTATACAAAGCTAGATCCTTCCGGTACATTAGCACCTAAGCCCAAATTACCCTTTTACACAGTATAACCTAATGTTAAAAACACATATTGCCATATAAACATAATTTCAAATTAGCCTAATCTCTAAACACTACAGTACCAAAAAACCCTAAAACCTTAAAATCATAACGAACTGATCTCCGTATCCACTATTACCGATCTCGCCTACTATCATAAAAGCTGAAATTCAAAACGTGTTATTCCCATAATATACAAGTCTTAAAATACTCCATTCTTAATATAATACTCCATTCTTAATATACAATAGTCTTAAAACACGCTAATCCCAAAATACTCTAAATGTGTCTGGTAAGTTGAATAAAAGCAATAAAATAGAACCTTCAGCATTGATGACATACATCAAGCCACTCACAGGCCACTTATAAATAAAGTGTCACTTTATAGATAAATAAAGAAATAGGTCTTGCTGTCATACTCTATAGTGTTCTTATCCGTCGCAATGGCGAGTATAAGTAAGTTAACATTTATTGAAAATCAAAAAGGGTACACCTGTTTGCTCTACGACGGGCATAAATATAATTTTAGCCACAAGAATAAAAATGAAAGCAATAACTGGAAATGCGTCAATCGTAGCGAAGGTGCACAATGCATCAATAACTCTTGACAAAAATAAGGAAATAGTGAAGGAAAGTGCACATGTTTGTAAAAAACACCACGACCAAAATATCCAAGATATATTTATATACAATTGTAAGAAAGAAGTGTGTAAGAAGATGACGCCTATAAAGAAAATTTTTGAAGAAAAAATGTCAGAGATAAAAGATAGATAGAAGATGATAATATTATAATGTGCTCATATGAACAAAATAAAAATTCTTTGAACAGGGCAAGACACAAGTTTTTAGGCCAAAAAAACATAGAATTTAATCGCCTAAATGATGTTCATATTCCAGAAATGCTGGTTGATTCTTTTTTGGCTGTTGAAGACGGAAGAAAGGATAAAATTTTGATATTTTCAAGCGAAAGAAGTAGACAGTTTTTACTCAACACCGCAAATGAGAAGACACAATTTTTTGGTGACGGGACCTTTAAAAGGGTTCCAAAACCATTCTATCAAGTCTACAGCATTCACGCTGACGTCAGTTTAAGCAGTAAAACAACAAATGTTGTTCCTGTTATACTTGCACTGCTTCCGGACAAAGCCGAAAAAACGTATAATAGACTTTTTACATTACTACGAGAGAAAATGGGTGTAAACTTACACAAATTTAAATCAGATTATGAGTTAGCACAGGTGAACGCCTGTCGTTCGGTTTTCCCGGATTGCAAAATGACCGGCTGTTACTATCATTTCAATCGAGCGGTCTGGAAAAAGGGACAGTCCTTGAAAATTGATGCTAACGAAGACGGCCGAAATATATTACGAATGTGTGCCAATTTGCCATTATTACCGGCAGACGAAATAAACGATTGTTGGGTGTCTATACTGAGTGAAGTACACGTTACACATGAACTGTTGCTGTTTAAAAGATATATGGAGAAGCAATGGCTGAAATTAGGACCTGAAATAATCAGTTGCAGTCATGAAAAACATAGAAGCAACAATCCTGTAGAGGGTTGGCACCGAAGATTGAATGTCCGCATGCCGCATAAACCCACGCTAATTCGGTTTCTTTACCACTTAAAAAGAGAGTCAAGATATCAAGACACTCGTATCAAAAATGCTCTTTTCGGTGGAAGTAGCAGACGTCGGAGCGATATCATTTTCGAAAATAAACATCGAAACCTATTGATACGTAGGCTACGGGTAGGTTGGTACGTAGGCTATATAGACGCAATCACATTTTTAAAAAATGTGACTCTTTTAAAAAAAGGATTGCGTTAAAAAAGAAAGTGTAATTATTTTGTAAGTCTAGCCAGTAGGAGACGTTTTGTTTAAGTTTTATTTAGTTATTCATGCAAAAAAGTTAACTTGAGTGAGTTTAGTTATTGAATAAATATTTTCACAAATACACCATTTCGTTTAATTTGAGAACTACACTAATGCACTGAAAAGGGCCAATCATAGTAGTATTTTTTGGTACCTAATTATATGTCGTAGAATTAGGACTTAGAAGTCCAAAATAATTTAGGGTATTTTGAGACGAGTGTGTTTTAAGATTATTTCATTTGGAGAACGATGTATTTTAGGACTAGTGCTTTGCGAGATAGGTTTCTGTTGAGCTTCAGCCTTTATGACATTAGGTGATCACGTGACTCGTACATAACGAAGATAAGGGCGTTATGGGTTTAGGGTGTATTGGGACTCTGGTATTTAGACATAAGTCTATTTTGAATTTATGTCTATATGACAATATGTGTTTTTGACAATAGGTTGTTCTGTGTAAAAGGGTAATTTGAGCTTAGGTGATAATGTACCGGAAGGAGCTAGATTAGTCGCTAGGGGCTTTATACAAAAAGGCTTATAATATTGTGACGTATACTCGCCTGTTGTAAAAATGGCTACAGTATAGTCTTTATTAGCCTTATGTAACAAAAACAACTGGCCAGTATACCAACTCGACGTATGTAGCGCTTTCCTAAATGGCATAATTAAGGACGATACATATATAAAATTTCCAGAGAACTTTGACGTGCCCAAAGGCAATGTATGTAAATTAAATAAGGCATTATATGGCTTGAAAAACGCACCTAGGGCATGGTGTGAGCGTTTTAATAACTTTATGATGAGCCAACATTTTATAAAAACGAAAAGTGACCACTGCTTATATTATTATGTCAACGACAGTAGTAAGGTCTACATATTTGTTTTTGTAGATGACATATTATGTACTGGATTTGGTCCAATGTTGAATAAGGTTATAACAAGCATGAAAAGTGAATTTAAAATGAAAGATTTAGGACTTGCGAGTTTATATCTAGGAATTCTTATTCAACAAGACTTACAGAATGGTGTTAGCACCTTGAACCAAACTCAGTATCTAAAAAATGTTTTAGGTAAGTTTAATATGTCAGACTGTCATAGCGTGACTACTCCTATGGATCCAAACTTTGATTTGTCAACGCTACAAAAAGAAAAGTCAGAAAGCGTAGAGATGGAACATAGGTGTAGGCAGCTTATAGGTTGTATAATGTACGCTATGATTGGCACCAGACCTGATTTGTGTGCCAGTATAACTTAATAAAATTGATTTATACAAAGCTAGATTAGTCGCTAGGGGCTTTATACAAAAAGGCTTAGAATATTGTGACGTATACTCGCCTGTTGTAAAAATGGCTACAGTAAAGTCTTTATTAGCCTTATGTAACAAAAACAACTGGCCAGTATACCAACTCGACGTATGTAGCGCTTTCCTAAATGGCATAATTAAGAACGATACATATATAAAATTGCCAGAGAACTTTGACGTGCCCAAAGGCAATGTACGTATGTAAATTAAATAAGGCATTATATGACTTGAAAAACGCACCTAGGGCATGGTATGAGCGTTTTAATAACTTTATGTTGAGCCAACATTTTATAAAAACGAAAAGTGACCACTGCTTATAATATTATGTCAACGACAGTAGTAAGGTCTACATATTAGTTTTTGTAGATGACATAATTATGTACTGGATTTGGTCCAATATTGAATAAGGTTGTAACAAGCATGAAAAGTGAATTTAAAATGAAAGATTTAGGACTTGCGAGTTTATATCTAGGAATTCTTATTCAACAAGACTTACAGAATGGTGTTACCACCTTGAACCAAACCCAGTATCTAAAAAATGTTTTAGGTAAGTTTAATATGTCAGACTGTCATAGCGTGACTACTCCTATGGATCCAAACTTTGATTTGTCAACGCTACTAAAAGAAAAGTCAGAAAGCGTAGAGATGGAACATAGGTGTAGGCAGCTTATAGGTTGTATAATGTACGCTATGATTGGCACCAGACCTGATTTGTGTGCCAGTATAACTTACTTGTTGCGCTTTCAAAACTGTGCAAGTAATGAACTTTGGACTTGTCTTAAACGAATTTTGAGATACATAGAGGGTACCATAGATCTAAAATTAATATATAAAAGAAATGCTGGTGAAAATTTATTGACTGCTTACGCTGACGCAAGCTGGGGAGATGATGTTGTAGATAGAAAGTCAACATCAGGTTTTTGTCTGCAAATTTATGGTAATTTAGTATCTTGGACTTCGAAAAAACAAGCCACAGTAGCTCTATCTTCGTGTGAGGCTGAATACGTCTCTCTAACACACTGTATTAGTGAAGTTTGCTGGTTAAGAAATCTGTTATCAGAATTGCAAGTTCGTGAGAATTATACTGTCACTGTCTATGAGGACAATCAGTCCACTATCAAAGCCTGCAATTCGCATGAACAACTGAAAAAGATGAAACACCTAGATATTAAATATCATTTTATAAATAAAAAGATAACTCAAGGTGTTGTCAACATTCAGTATGTTCATACAAGTGTACAGTTGGCAGACATATTAACTAAACCTTTGTCACGACAAAATTTTGAAAAGTTGAGAGGACTTTTATGGTTAATTTAAGTAGTTACATGAAATGTTTAAACATTTTTTGATTGAGGGTGGGACAGTCCAGCAATCAAAATATGCGAAGTTATACTATATAATGTGAATAAATGATACATGGTGTATGTAACGTTATGAATATTTTTATTCATGACTGAATTAAAGTTATGATTAATAAATAAATTTTATAACGTTACACATTTTAGCCATTCAGTTAAATCCAAGTAAAATTGGTTTGTAATAGTGAGTTCGATTCTAATTTTTATCGTAAATAATGGGTCTATTCTTGTGTGTTTTTGTCTTTGGTTTATATTTGACATTGTACTTCAAGAATAGATGTCTGTCAATGCTGTAAGCTAAATTATATTATTATACAAAATAAATAAAATACTACAACACACGCTGCCTTACTGCTTTTCAAGTCATGAAAGGGGATCTACAATATTACAAACAGCTGTTGTTATGGTCAGGGGACTTAACACATCACTTAAATGTCATGTACTGTTAGATTCAGGTAGCATGAAATCTTATGTCACTCAGAAGATAGCCGAGAGTCTTAATCTAAAGACAGAGGAAAACAATCACCTTATGGTATTCACCTTTGGTTCCAACGAGCCTCAAGAGCTGGATAGTCCTTTAGTGAAACTTCATATCCAATCAAGAACGAACAAATAAAGAATCATGTACGCAAACGTTGTACCTTCCATCACACGAGGTGTATCCTCACATAGTAAAGAACTGAATGAATGGGAACATCAAACAGAATACTTACTGGCGGATGACGGATCTCTGTCCGACAGAGTAGACATGTTACGAACTCTTTGCTATGATTAGTTTTAAGTAAAAATAATTTGGTCATAAATTCGAAAACTATTTTACATTCATTGTCATTTTTGGTTTTCTTGAATTAAGCTGTCAAAAACGTTCCTTGTGCTAATTTTCTATCTTTTTCGATATTAAACTACATTCAAAAGGTAAGACATACTTTCATTCATCGCAGGTTTACAGTGCACAGCCACACCTCGTTTTCATTGGTCCTTCATTTAGTATTCAGTGCCTATTTTTCATCACTTAGTTACCCACTTACTTACGTTTATTTCATTGTTTACATTCACGTAGTTTCACTGTTCATTTAGTTCATATCACGTATGATCACCCGTAGCAAGGGCAAAATAATGTCGGCCAATGCCGACCCCGACTCAGTAGCTCCTCTGCCTCATAGCTCCGGTTTACCGGCCCAAAGCGTTCATAGCGAGCATACTGCGCGAAGCCGGTCGTCACGTTCGTCGGCAACTGTGAGAGCGCAAAAAGCGGCTGTTGAAGCGCTCCTCTTTCGTCGCCGTCTCGAGCGCGAGCAGAAGCTGGCCGCCCACGAACGCGACCGCGAGCAAGTGCTCGCCGAACGTGAGCGTCAACGTGAACGCGAACTCGCCGCGTTACAGCAGCAGGTCGAGGAGTGCGAGCTGCAAGCCGAGCTGGCGGCTATCGATGCTGACGCCGAGAGTAGTCACGCGGGAAGCCACGCGAGCCGTCGCAGCTCCACACGGGTGAGCGTAAATAGAACTAAAAACTGGATAGAAAATCACAATTTTGACAGCTGTGCTGATAGAGACGTCACTGCAGTCGGATGTGATCAAGGCTTTCCTGTCCCATCTCCCGGTCGCTCGGTGCCACCACCGACGACCACGCGGGCAACTGCACTCCCTATTAACCCTCTCACTGGACAATCGCAGTTACGAAATGTCACTAAAGCGTCCGAGGCGGTTGGCTGTATTCCCCCGCTCATTTCTACAGACCTTGACCAACCTGTCACGCTTTTACAAGCAGTGGCTGACACCGCGGCAGCCGCGAAGGCTCTTGCTTCTGCCTCTGGTCCAAAAAAACTTGAATTACCTTTGTTTTACGGCAATGCGTTACATTGGTTGCAATTCAAACGTACCTACAATGTTACTTAAAGTAATTTTTCTCCGCTAGAGAATATTAATCGACTTGATATTGCGCTCCGCGGGCCCGCACGTGAGGCCGTAGCGGCGCTGTTAATGTCAACGGAGGACCCAGAAGAAGTCATACGCGCTCTAAAAGATAACTTCGCGCGCCCCGAGCTCATCGTCTACAAGGAGGACAATTCATTGAAAAACCTTCCACGCCTAGGTAATGACCTCAAAGAACTCGGACTTCTATCCAATAGGGTACGTAATTCGATTTCTACAATAAAGTTGCTAAATCACTTTGAATATTTGGGTTCACCCGAATTGTTCCACGCAGTTCTCGGAAAACTTAACCCTACTATGAAAATACGGTGGACAGATTTTGCAGCCCAGGATTCTACAGGGCGCCCCAAACTAGAAATTCTGTCAGATTTTTTAAGACGTGAGTTAAATCAACACATTCGCTTCGGTTTGTCACCCGAGTTTAGTGCGACACAAATGCAACTCAACATTTCCTTTGAAAAACCAGTAAAACGTGAAAACGTTCATAATGCTGTTATGCAGTCAAAAATGTCAAAATCTCTTTCTAAAGCTGGTTGTACAAAAAAACAAGAGTGTGTATTTTGCAAAAGAGACCATAACATTAAGGAGTGTACACAATTTAAATCTTTGTCCGTCGATGATAGATGGCAGTGGTTACGTGAAGCAAAAGTTTGCTATAGGTGCTTAAGGGCTAGTTCACACCAGTGGAAAACGTGTAAAGTGAATCCGTGTGGCGTCGATGGCTGCTCTTTACGCCATAGCGCGCTTCTTCACCGTCAGCCATCGCCGCCGCTCGTCAATACGCTTAATGAGCAAATGAGCGATAATGACACACACCCAAATACAGTTGACGTTAATACATGTCCTACCTCAGGTGCTTCTGAACCGACTGATGAAAAAGTAATTGTTTCCACTACCTCTACAGGCACGCAAAAACCAAACACGATTTTAGCTCTTCGTCCTCGTGCTTATCTGAAGATCATACCTGTTACTGTCTCGGGCCCTGCTGGAACCTGTGACGTTTACGGACTTCTTGATGATGGAAGCACCGCCACAATCATAGATTCCTGCATCGCCGCATGTATAGGGGCAACCGGACCACAACAGTCCATAACGGTAAATGGCATCGGTGGTCTCGAGCAAAATATCATATGTTGATTTTCACATTAAAGGTAGGCACACACAGGAAACATTCTTGGTAAAAAATGCTCGATCTATGGACTCTGTGTTTGCGCCCGCAGTCGGTCAAACGTGAAACGATCGAGTCTTTTTCACTTTTGTCCGACTTGGTTGACGTTCTGACATACGACGATGCTACTCCGACTATTCTCATAGGAGCTGAACATTGGCATTTGACAATCAACCGTGACGTTCGAGTTGGTAGAAGGAACGAGCCCGTTGCCTGCCTGACAGCTTTGGGCTGGACTTTATACGGCGTTGCTTCTAGCAAAACAAAGTTGATTGATTTCGTTAATCACACACATATTGATATGAATAACGATGAAAAGTTAGAATTCTTGATTAAGGAACAGTACAAATTGGATTCGATAGGAATAACTAAAACGGAAACTCTGCATAGCAAACAAGACCAGCGCGCAGTCGACATTTTGGAAGCGACTTCCAGGCGACTGCCCACTGGTCGCTTTGAGGTAGGCATGCCATGGCGCGACGATATACAGCGTGTCCCAGACAGCTACCCACAAGCGATGTCACGTATTTTAAGTTTAGAAAGACGTATGGCTAAAGAGGTCGAATTTGCTAAAGCATACACTACGTTCATAAACAATATGATCACGAAGGGTTACGCAGAAGAATGTGCTCCAAATACCTACTACACATCTCGCGACAAAAAATATAACGGCTTACGTGATAACAAATCTGTTATTTTACGCGATGACAAATCTGGCGGCTTACGTCTTTATCTACCACATTTTGGTGTGTACCACCCCCAGAAACGAAAGGTCAGGGTAGTTCACGACGCAGCAGCCAGGAATGAAGGAGTCAGCCTGAATTCTTTGCTGCTTTCTGGTCCTGATCTGCTCCAGCCGCTGCTTAAGGTTCTGTTTCGTTTCCGGGAGGGTCGCATTGGAATAACCGCAGATATCAAAGAGATGTTTCCCCAGGTCCGTGTTAGACAGCAGGACAGGGACGCTCTTCGGTATCTGTGGAGACCTGACAAAACACAGCTCATAAAGGAGTTTAGGATGATATCCGTAATTTTTGGCGCATGCTGTAGCCCTTTTATCGCGCAATTTATAAAAAATAAAAATGCTCAGGAACACGCTCATACGCACATTACATCGACTCACATGATAGCGTCTACGAAGCAGCCCAGTTGGCAGCAGAAATAATAGCCGTACACAATGCAGCCTGTTTTGAGATGCGAGGATGGATTTCCAACGAGCCAGGGGTACTTAACCTAATTCCTGAGGATTTGAGGGCCGCTCAGCTGTTGGAAGTCGATCTTGGCGAATCTAACAACTGCATCCGAGCTTTAGGAATAGCATGGAACCCGACATCAGATGTTTTAGGATTTCGAACAGGCTTAGTTAAAACACTTCCTAATTCTCTGACAAAACGCACGGTGCTGTCACATGTCATGCGCGTGTATGATCCTTTAAGGTTGTTAGGACCTATAGTCGTTAAAGGACGAATATTGTTCCAACAAACTTGGAGATCTAATATAGACTGGGATACAGACATCCCACAAACAGAAGCATCCAAGTGGTTTGATTCGTTCCAAGACCTGTCAAAAGTGTCTTCTCTTAAGATACCGCGTTGGTATGCAAATGCGAAAGGTTACGAGCCTTCCTACAGAGAATTACACGTTTTTGCAGATGCAAGTGAGCTTGCTTACGCCTGCGTTGCCTATTGGCGATTGATATACCCTGATGGCTGCATCAAGCTCACTCTCATCGCAAGCAAGGCCAGAGTCTCTCCTTTGAAACCAACGTCGATACCTCGCTTGGAACTGCAAGCAGCTTTGATAGCTTCCCGTTTGGCACTTGTCATTAAGGACAGCCATCGAAAGAAGTCGATATGTACATTTTTCTGGACTGATTCGATGACTGTTCTCCAATGGTTGCGCAGCGATGCGCGAGCCTTTAAGCCTTTCGTTGCCCATCGGCTAGGCGAAATTTTAGAAAACTCTTCAGTCAAAAACTGGCGATGGGTACCGACGGATTTAAATGTGGCTGATGACGCGACTAGATTGCGTCCAATTAATTTGGACCCAACCCATAGATGGTTTTGCGGTCCATCTTTTCTTTTAAAATCCCCAGAGGACTGGCCCATGGAGCCACTTAGCATCGCACCAGTTCGCGAAGAGCTTAAGTCTCAACAGAACGAACTGGTGGGACTGACTTCAGTTAGCTCAGCTTTACCTACTCCTGTCACAGCGAACTTAACTCGCTTCAGTAACTGGCTACGATTGTTGCGTGCCACAGCCCGGGTACATCAAGCTGCGGCAATTTTTAGAAATATTTTGGCTTCCATTCGAAATTCCAAATCAAATAGTGGGGTTGTAAACTCCCACTCTTCATCAACGTCCACCACTCTTATACTCTTGAATGCCGAAACAATGAAAACCGCTGAAAGGCATATACTGCAGCAAATTCAACTGGACAGCTTTCCTCAAGAATTTCACTGCATCCTCAACTCGAAGGCAATTCCTTCAAGCAGCCGCCTCATCAAACTATCGCCCTCTTTGGTAGAAGATAATCTTTTGCACTTGGCTGGAAGGATTAAAGCTGTACAAGATATCGACCCCGACTCACGTTTCCCGATTCTACTCGACGGTCGCCACCCAGTCGCACGGTTAATGGTGCAACATTACCACCGCTTGGCAGGTCACGAAAATCATGAATCCGTGATAAACGAGATAAGGCAGAGATTCTGGTTGCTGAGACTTCGCGACACGGTCAGAGCAGTTGCAAACCAGTGCCTCTTCTGCAGAATCCGCAAATCGCAGCCGCTGAACCCCACTACTGGAGATCTTCCACCACAAAGACTTGCTCATCACCAGCGCGCATTTCTATACACTGGCGTAGATTATTTTTGTCCTGTTAACATAACCATTGGACGCCGCCATGAAAAGCGCTATGTGGCCCTTTTTACATGCCTGACGACCAGGGCCCTTCATCTAGAACTGGTTCACAGCCTATCCGCCGATTCTGCTATCATGGGCCTCAGGCGTTTCTTTGCCAGACGAGGGACCCCACGTACTATATTCTCGGATAATGGAACCGCTTTTGTTGGCGCAAATCGAATTCTACGTGAATTTTACTCGAATGATGTACAAAATTTTGCAGCGACAAAAGGCATTAACTGGAGTTTTATTCTCGCTGCGGCGCCTACATTCGGAGGATGCTGGGAGCGCCTGGTCAGAACGGTGAAAGTAGCTTTGAAAGCAACACTTAATGAAAGATGTCCCAAAGAGTTTGTGACATTGCTAGCGGAAGCCGAGGCGATTGTGAATTCGCGTCCTCTCTCCCACGTGTCCACGGACCCAGATGATCCAACCACATTGACTCCTTTTCACTTTCTTATCGGATTTTCTTCGAATCAGACTCTCCCGTCGACATTGCCAGATCGTGACCTGATTGGACGCTCTGAATGGAAGAAGGTATTGAAATTATCGGATCACTTTTGGAATTGCTGGGTGGGCGAAGTGCTGCCGACGATGCAAACACGAACCCGGGTTAAGGGAGATCGTGGGCAAGACCTCCAGGTAGGAGACATGGTTATTATCGTCGATGAATCGCTGCCACGAGGAAGATGGCCACGAGGCCGAATTGTGAAGACGTTCCCTGGAAAAGATGGCGTGAACAGGGTGGTAGACGTTGCAACGGCCGGGGGTACGTTGCGCCGGCCCCTCAAAAAACTTGTGAAGCTTGCCACATAAAGCACTCTTTGACTTGGTGTGGCTTGCATTAGTTGGTGCATTGCTGAACGAGGGGCAGGATGTTACGAACTCTTTGCTATGATTAGTTTTAAGTAAATATAATTTGGTCATAAATTGGAAAACTATTTTACATTCATTGTCATTTTTGGTTATCGTGAATTAAGCTGTCAAAAACGTTCATTGTGCTAATTTTCTATCTTTTTCGATATTAAACTATATTCAAAAGGTAAGACATACTTTCATTCATCGCAGGTTTACAGTCCACAGCCACACCTCGTTTTCAAGACATACTAATAGGAAATGATTATTACCACTCGATTATGGCTGCAGAAAAGGTGAAAGTACGTGACAATCTTTATTTAGTTAATTCTGATTTAGGATGGATACTCTCTGGCAAGACGAGTGACAAGTATGAAAATGAATTATCAGTGCTCACATACTTTCAAGCTTCATATGATACTAAGCTGAATGAACCTGATTTACCATAGAATCCATCGGAATTACGGATTCTCCGAATGCTAATAGAGAGGAGGAAGCGATTAAGCATTCTAATGAGAATACCTCATTCGTTAACGGGAGATACCACGTTAGCTGGCCGTGGAAAGAATATCCACCTGATCTGCCAACTAATTATGGGCTAGCATATGGTCGTCTAGTCGGCTTACTGAAAATACTAGATAAGGAAACCTTATCAGCCTACAACCAGACACTGAGTGAACAGTTGCAAAGGGGTGTCATTGAAGAAGCATCCAAGGAAGACAATGGCAATCATCCTATTCATTATCTTGCTCATAATGGAGTTTTGGTGCCGGGCAAAGCTCTTCGGATTGTGTATGATGCGTCAGCTCGTTCGAAGGACGCCAAGAGTCTAAACGAATGTCTATACTGCGGCCCGATGATGCTAGAAGATTTAACAGGGCTACTGTTAAAATTTCGATGCCACACAGTAGGAATCACCGCGGATGTGGAAAAGGCTTTCCTGCAGATTGCTTTAAAGGAAAAGGATAGAGATGTCACTAGATTTTTGTGGCTGAAAGATACCGAGAAACCTGTAACTGAAGATAATATACTACGATACAGGTTTACTCGTGTTCCGTTTGATATAACCTGTAGTCCGTTTCTCCTAAACGCTACAGTTAAGCATCACTTGCAAAAGTCAAACAGAAGTTACGCTAAACGATTGTCCGACGACATATATGTGGATAATGTACTTACGGGTGTAGATTCTGATGAAAATGCCTTGAGCCTTTATAAGGAAGGCAAAGACGTATTCACTGAAATATCAATGAATCTCCGAGAATGGAGCTCTAACTCTACAACCTTTACGAGTATGAAGAAAGTACCAGATATTGCTAAAGGATCGACCGTGAAAACACTAGGTCTAAATTGGAACATCGAAAATGACGAACTTAAGCTCAGAGCCAAAGTCAATGAGACTAATGCCAACTCAAAGAGGGGAGTCCTAAAGACAATAGCTGCAATCTATGATCCATGCGGCTTTAGTGTACCAGTTGTGTTACCAGCTAAACTACTATTACAACAACTATGGAAAGAACAAGTTAAATGGGACACCTTGTTATCTAAGGATTTACTTCAAAGGTGGAAAGACTTCCTAGAAGATATGAAGGAATTTCTGCTTTGCCTTAAGGTCGACTGGTAGAGAATGGTTTATGGCATTAAGTCCGCCTTTTGTACTATAAGTTTTACTTTTGTGCAATAAAGATTAAATAAATAAATAAATAGAGACCATATCTCTACCAAGAAACATTACTGTGCCTGACGAAAGAAACGCACAGATACATTGTTTCACAGACTCGTCAACTGTGGCTTATTCTGCGGTGATTTACCTGGTACAGAGAAACAAAGTCAACTTCATAATAGGTAAATCACGTCTAGTTCCTATTAAAGACCAACAAAGCTTGAATTCATATTCATATAATTTATTGCATATACACATGTGTTTACATTGGTGTCATAATACAATGTGTTTCAACATGTACCCTTTCGGGCATAGCAATGTACTTCAACGTCTACAAATAAATATACCTAATTACATTATAGCAAAGAGTGATTAATTAAATTTAATTCAACATGCATCCTTTCAGGCATAGCAATCTACTAAAACGTCTTCAACTAACTATAATTACATTTAAGCATACCAACATTAAACATTAATTAAATTCAATTAATACAATTTCCATGCATTAAGTAGTATTATTCATTTCAATTAGTTTTTATCTTATTTTACTTAAGTAATCTGTAATTTATAATTATTTTTGTTATTTATGGATAAATTTAAAAATAAATACCAAGATTAAAGTTATTTAATTTCTTTAAGATTGTCAGTCCAAAATTCATTCAACGAATAATAGCACTTTTGTAGTAATAGTAACTTTAGCTGCTTATAATACATTTCATAACTGTCCAGTGCTTTTAAAGTATTAGGTAGTTTATTATATGTCTTGATTGCAGTGTATTGTGGGCTATTGGATAGCATTTTTAAATTAGCGGGTGGGAGAAGAATCTGATATTTGTTTCTGGTACTTTGGGGTTCTTTAAATAAGTGCTTGTTTTTCCACGCGTAAAGGGCCAACGCCAAAATATACTGGCACGGTAGTGGTAGGATTCCGAGGCTTTTAAAGTGGGGTTTGCAGCTCTCCGGGCATTGTATACGAACCATGATCCGTACACACTTTTTTTTGCATCACAAACAGTTCGTGAGCATTTGTGCTGTTTCCCCAAAGCATGATGCCGTAGCTGAGCCGCGAGTGTGCAAACGCGTGATAGGCCGACAGCGCAGTTTTCAGGTCTGTTGCTTTGCGGAGGTTATAAAGTGCGTATAGAAAGCTAGAAATGTTTGTTTTCTGTTATTTCTATGTGTTTCTTCCAATTTATACTACTGTCTAAAGTTGTTCCTAGCAGATTAAAATTATCTACTTCTTCTATTTTGTTATTATTCGTTACAATATTTAAATTTAATGGGTTGTTTTGTCTATGATAGAATTGTAATATTTTAGTTTTTTTAAGATTTATTTGTAAATTATGTACGTTTAGCCAATTATTAATTTTACAGAGGGTACTTTTTATAATTTCATTTTGATTTTCACCTTTACTAATTTCAAATAATAATGAAATATCATCTGCAAATAAAATGTTGTAGATGTCAACCGTTTTTGGAAGATCGTTGATATATATATTAAAAACAGGGCGCATCCTAGTACGCTACCCTGAGGTATCGAGCCTTTTAAATCACGTCTTTCTGAGAATTTTTGCACTATCTCATTTGTGGTCGGGTTGTGATAGGTAATCTGAACATGTTGGGTACGGTTTTGTAGGTAGGACTTAAACCAGTCATGTACGATACCCCTAACCCCTGAGTAGTACATCTTGTTAAGTAAGATTTTGTGACATACCCTATCGTAAGCTTTAGTTAAATCTAGGAGGAGCCCAACTGCATGTTTTTTCTTATTTAAAATAGTTAAGACTGTCTGCATATAATTTGTTACAGCTTGCTGTAGAAAAGACCGCTCCTCTCTCTGTACTCTTGAGTACAGAGAGAGGAGCGGTCTTTTCTAAAGCCGTATTGGTTTGTATGGAGCACTTTTTTGTGTTCAAGGAATCGATAGAGCCGGTCACACATTGCTCTTTCGTATATTTTTGATATGGACGGTAGCAAAGCAATTGGTCGGTAATTACAAGGGTCCATGTCATCACCCTTTTTGAACACTGGTTTTATTAGAGATATTTTTAAATCATCTGGAAATAGTCCCTGAGCAAACGATTGATTTATAAGCCTAGTGATTGGTGGGGTTAGTTCCGTTACGCATGTTTTTAATAATATAGATGGGATTTCGTCGATCCCGAACTGCGTTTACTTTTTGATATGTTAATTATTTTATAAATTTCTCTCTCGCTGACAGGATGAAGAAACATTGATCTATCCACTACATCATAGGATTTTAGGGATTGATATTGTGTAGTAGTTGTATCAGAGATATTACATTTGTTATCTGATGCTTCCTTAAAGACATTAGCAAAATAGTCATTGAGGACGTTCGCAACGTCTTCTGGCGAATCTAAGGTTATGTTTTGTTGTGGGCTTTTAATTTTTATATTTTTTGTTGTGAGATTATTTGATGTTTTCCCATTTGCTTCGTTAATGACTCGCCACATAGTTTTAATTTTGTTTGCGGATTTTTTCATCTGCATTATATAATTATTATCATTTTTAACCTCAGCATCGCGTCAGGCTGCTTCCCACAAAATTGGAAGACTGCTACAGTCATCCCAATACATAAAGGGGGACCTTCACACACCCCAAACAATTTCCGGCCTATCTCTCTTCTGGGAGCTTTCTCTAAACTTCTCGAGCGCGTTGTAAATAAAATACTGACTCATTTCCTCGAGCAAAACAAACTTCTATCTGACCGTCAGTTCGGATTCCGCCAAGGGAAGTCTACTGAGGACGCGGTAACTATGTTAATAGATACCTATGTATCTCATCTCGATGGGGGTCGACACTGTGTCGGAGTCTTTCTTGACCTCGCTAAAGCTTTCGACACGGTTTCGGTTCCCATTCTTCTTAAAAAGCTGGAATCCTATGGCATTCGTGGAATCGCGCTAGATTCGTTTGATAGTTACCTGTCCAATAGAAGTCAGCTTGTTAGAATCGGTGACAAAAGGAGCGACCTGAAACCTGTGTCATTTGGCGTACCGCAGGGGAGTATTTTAGGCCCTACGCTCTTTATAGCTTATATAAACGACATTTTGACACTCGAAATTGATAAGAGCGAAATCCTGTGTTACGCCGATGACACGGCTTTATTATTTTGTGGTAACTCTTGGCAGGAGGTACGGGATACGGCAACTGAGGGCTTAAGAAGCGTAGTAAACTGGCTAAATCACAATCTCCTAACGATGAATATAACTAAAACACAATTTGTATGTCTTCATAAGACAGCTTCGTCGCGTCCTATGGTCGCAATGAGTAATCTAAAAATACACGCTTCGAACTGTTCTGTTCCTTCTATGGCTGATGACTCGAGGTGTAACTGCGCATATATCAGCAGAGTTAGTTCCTTAAAGTACCTCGGTGTTATTTTGGACGAAAACCTTAACTTTAAGAAACATATTGCAGTTACATCTGGCAGAGTACGCAAATTCATATATAAAATGAAATTTTTAAGAAATTGTGCCGACAAAAAGTTATTGAAACTCATTTATCTGGCCCTTTGTTAGTCTATCCTAGATTATTGTATTCTAGCTTGGGGTGGCTGTTCTAAATCTTTACTAATAACATTAGAAAGAGCTCAAAGAGCGGTGTTGAAGGTGGCCCTTCGTAAACCCCGGCGTTTTCCTACTGTTGACCTTTATAAGGAGGCTGAAGTCCTAAGCGTGCGTAAATTGTTTTTGTATCGGGCCACCATCTTCACTCACAGGACTACCCTGCAACTTCCATCGTATTCTGACCTAATAAAGAAAAGAGTTTTCAAAGTCCCAGTACCAGTTGCAAAAACTGCATTTGCAAAGCGCTTTAAAATATTTATTCTTCCTCGTGTGTATAATCAGATCGTAAAAATCTGTGACATAAAAATTTGTAGTGTTGCCGCAGCTAAAGCACGAATACGGGAGCTCTTGGTATCCTGGACTTATGATCAGGCTGAAGAAGCCGTGAAGTAGTAAGCTACTCGCACCCTTCTCTCACCTACACACTCTTCCACACTTTCACCACACACACTCTACTATATCCATCTACACAAACACCAAAACCCCTAAAATAAAAAATAAATAAATAAAAAACCTACAGTTAATCAAAAGCCGCATGTTATTAGTAAGTAATTCTCGCGATTGACCTGATTCCCACGATACAGGCTGTGCCTAGTGTGGGAGTCATTGATATGTAAGAAATTTGTTAGTCTTTTTTGGTAAATAAATAAATAATAATTATTATATATTGTTATTATTCTGAATCGTCAACTTGTTTACAATTCTGCTATGCTTTAAGTTAAATTTCTTGACATGCTGTTATACTCCCAATTGGCTGAAGCTTAAATCGTAGAATGGCGTATGAGTGTTAAACCACTGCATTTCATGGACCTTACTTGCATCCCCGATTTAATATCCCTTTGATGGAAGATCATCGGGACAAAAAGTACACTTATAATATATATAAGTGAATCCAGATTATATACTATTAGCATACAAATCATCTTAATCTGTTCAGCCGTTTTTGCGTGATTCAGTGACAAACATCCAAACTTTCGCATTTATAATATTAAGTAGTGGGATTATGGTATAAAGTGAGTGCACATGAAGTGAACGGCAAAAGTAACATTGTAATTGCATGTTTTGAAGAGACCGTGGTGGCTGGCGCGCACACTGGGCAGCGCCGCGGCGCAGCGCTTGCGTTTACTTTTTTTTTCAGTTTCTAACTTAAGATTTAAAAAAATTTGAATGAGGATGTTTTTCCTTTGTCATCCAGTATATGCTTACCAATTTTCATACCTGTAACTCATGGATTATAGGAGTTCCCATACAAAATTTCATCAAAATTCGTTCAGCCGTTTTCACGTGATCCGCGTTCATATAAACAGACAATAATTCTAAAAACTGTTGGAACGTGATCTGTTATCGATTCTAAGTATCCCCACCCAACTTTTTTTCGAATAGTTTCCATGTACAGACTTTCGACCCTCTTCAGCTTCATTATATGTATAGATAGATTAGACGAGTCCTTTATTGTGGTTAAAGGAGTGATGGTTAATATGTGGCAAAATCATGCACAGGGCGGTCTTTTCATTTTATACATAATAGGTAAAAATTAATAATCGTATGACATTTATTTTCGAACCGCGAGATCTTCGAGAAGACAAGTACGGTTGCCAGTTTGTTGCACGTTTAGCACCACCCAGGGGTCACGTGTAGGGAAACGGTGGGTAGTTCCTACGGACGTGGTGCAACTTCGAACCCCCTTTGTCACTTGACATGAGCTAATCAAATATTGCTTTCAATTTAAAAACAAAAATGAAACGCTGTACTTTAGACGCAGCGACAGGAATAGTAAGTGTACAGCATCTATAACCACCAATTCTGCAATGACAACGGTAATACGAGAAAGTGAGCATACATGTCTACCGGATCCTGACAAAAATAAAGTGGAATTGGTCATGTATTCCTGTAAACTAAAAGTTGCGGAATCATTCGAACTAGCGTTGAAAATTTCCGGAAAAATCCCGCTTCTTTCCAAACGGCTCGATTTTTTCATGATTTTTACGGAAAAATCATGAAATTTACCGCTTCAATTTATCCGAAAAAAACGTTTTAATCGTTTTTTTCGTGAAGGTTTCAATCGGATATTTTTCTTAATACTGGTGTGTAGGTAAATGATTATTGACAATATTGACATCGGTGTCAGTTCAGTTCAATTGTCACAATCGTGTCGCTTCATTACGCTTATCAATTGGATTAATTTGTAATTAAATACGGCACTTAGATTGTTATAGTACCTACCACTTACCTAGTACTCATATTGAAAAACAGTTCTTAGTGGGCAAATTTAGTCATACAAATGGGCAACATCGACGACATGATAGCCGAAACAATTGAAATATATGGTCATAGTGATAGTGATGATTAAATAAATGAATAGTAACGATATTAAATAAATTGTAGTGACTTATTGTAATTTTCTTTTTAAAAACCCGAAAAAAACGGAAAAAAACGTATATTTCATAAATTTCCGAAAGAATCATTTGTTTTTTTCCGACATTTTCAACGCTAATTCGAACCCATACAGCCGTTGTTTGAAGACTCACTACAAGAACTAAAAGTATGCACCACTCGATTCTTCTGCCCTCCTTTTCTTCAAAGAAAGATCTAGACACGCGGCAGCGTGTCCAGCCAAGTACACCCCAGGACGTGGGCTCAGACGTATTAAGAATACCTAGGTTTTTAGTTAAACGACACGACACGAGTAAAGATTGTTGTTTCATAACTCGTAAAAGCAGAATCATATTTCTTCTTTCTTAACTAATTTCGAATGACAGTTATGAAAGGCCACTTTTTATTTTATTTTAATAACTAGTTATCAAAGAAGGAATAAAATGTGTTATGCTTAACTAGTTGTGAAAAATAGCTGTGAAGGTGGACTAAAGGGTCGGTGCTAAGCCTTATCTTAAAAGCGTCAAATCACCGTCAAACCGAATATCAACCCTGGTTAATTTCGTTAAGAACAAAAGAACCAGTATTGTAAGTTTCAAGGTCTGGATCTGAATCCATCAAGATTTGAGGAGTTGGACCTCATGTTACCCATCATCAGAACTAGACCTTAACAAACAAGTTCTGAATAGGACAAATCGCCAAACTTGAAATAAATGCTGTTAAAGAGTCCCGTTCATCCCATCAGTAGCTCCACTTCATCAAATGGTACTGTTTTGGATGTAAGTGCTTGGTGTGTTGATGAAAATAGTAAAATCGATATATGTATGCCAATATGATTTGAGGAGCTCCCAGGATTCCCCATGGATCCCATCATAAAAACTGGGTTTTAACAAAAACGAAACCAACTAGAGACTATATCTATATATGAAAGAATATTTTTTGTTTGGATGATGTGTCTGGGTGTGTCCCAGACAAGTCATCACGCAAGAGGGGTGATGCCCTCGTAGAACTCTGGGAACAGCCACACTCGCCTCTTGACTGTGTTTTGCATACACTCTATCATACTGGAATGTATGCAAAACACAGCTCACAGTCAAGAGGCGTCATTCTGGAATGATAGAGTGCAAGCAAAATACAGTCAAGAGGCGAGTGTGGTTGTTCTGAGAGTTCAGCGAGGATATCATCCGTCTTACGTGATAATTTGGATGGGTGTGTCCTATTCCGGCCTACCGGGGGTCCATTTCTGAGGAGGTGAAAACTGGGGCTAAAGTCTACCAGGAAACCGTTCTCGAACCAGTTGTGAAGTCTTTAACCCACCATCTATTTCTAGTCCAGCCATGGGTCTTTCAACAGAATCCAGCCCCTGCATGCAAGGCAAAAACAACACAAGTGTGGTTTCGAGCTAATAAAATTTACTTCATTGTACACGAAGAATAGCCATCTTCTAGCCTGGCTGGATCATGCCATATGTCAGATTATAGAGGAGAAAGCCAGTGCTAAACTCGACTCTCTTAAGTAGGCTATAGTCAAGACATGGCGGTCGAGCATGCCGCCATTGACTGTGTCTCGCCTCGTCGTTTGAAGGCCTGTGTTCATGCCAGAATTTTGAATAATATTAACAAATCTACATCCTGATAGGTTCTGCGTAAAGATCAGTGTAGTGTTGTGCCCATCTCTCTAACTGCTTATCCTTGTCCAGAATCGGCACGCCATTCAGGTCTTTGATTGCAGCGCGCTTCCTGATAGTGACCTATCTCCATCAGCGCTTCGGCTTTAGAACCCCTTCAAAGTTTCCCTGTAGATTCAGACTTAGATGACGCGTTCTTTTGAAGAACTTCATATTGCTATCAGGGGACTAAAATTAGGGAAAAGCGTTGGGCGAGATGATATTCCTGCAGAACTTCTTCGTGTTGGATACGTATCTTCGCTGCTGTTCATTATACTTTCACGTTGCTGGGAAGAAAGAGCTGTACCACAGGACTAGGGATGAAAATTACATGTACCTTTAAAAAGCCCCTGTATTTTTCCTTGCCGAGCTTCGATTGAATCTTTCACAACTAAGTTTTTTACGTGTTCATAATAAATACATTGTATTTTTCGCAATATTATATTATATTATGAATAGTGATTCGGAATGTATTGGCTCTCATAAAAACAGGTGACTTTTCATTCCGCTCAGACTATAATCTCGATATCAGTTAACTAAAGAGGTTAAAATTATCAATTATGACGAAATACTTATAGGAATCGTTAATCTATGCTGTATGTGACGTGAACGTGAAGTCAATTTTGAGTCAAACGCATGACAAGTGCAGGCCCTGATTAGTAAATTAATTATTGTTATTTAACAAACATGTATAAGTAAAATACACAGTATAAAACAGGTATTATACGTGTATGATTGTATTTGTCAGACAAACGTCAGTTTTGTTTATTTCGAAAGTTTCATGTAATTTATAGGAAAGATACAAAGTTTCGAAAGAAACAACATGAATCTTTCGCCATTTTCATCGCTACACAGGAAAGCGGGATGCCAATATACTTACCTTGTATAAAGGTAAGGGAGACAGAGGGGACTGCAACAACTATAGAGGAATATCACTGCTAAGCATTGCTGGCAAGGCTCTCGCAAAAGTGGTTCTGAAATCCAACCTTTTCAGAACCACTTTTGCCGATCCGAATTAGCCGATCGAGTGTATCCAGAAGCACAATGCGGCTTCAGAGCTGGAAGGTTTACCATGGACATGATATTCACGTTAAGGTAGGTAATGGAAAAGTGCCGAGAACAACGTATGCTCCTCTATACCGCTTTTGTAGTCCTCAAGAAAGCCTTTGACACGGTCAGTCGCGCGGGGTTGTACAGGGTAAGTACTCGAACACATTGGCTGCCCAGCTACACTTTTAGATATCATTAAATCCTTTCATGACAACAGGCGTGGTACAGGGTACTCGAACACATTGGCTGCCCAGCTACACTCTTAGATATCATTAAATCCTTTCATGACAACATGCATGGTGGTGGTGTTTGACGGGGAAGAATCTGACCCGTTCGACTTAAATCGAGGTTTAAGACAGTGGTACGTTCTTGCTCCCACCCTTTTTGGTATCTCGTTTTTGTTCTTCTCTTGGTGGCCTTTAAATAATGTGTCGTCGGAGTTCACCTGCACACAAGGAAAGACGGGCGCCTTTTCAATATCCGTCTGTTAAGATCGAGGAAAAACCGATGCCACCTATTGATCACAGAACTCCTATGTGCAGATGATGTTCCACTAGTCACTAATACGGAGTATGGTCTCCAATATCTGTTAACAAAATTTAACAATACCTGTCAACTTTTTGGAATGACTGTGTACAACTGTACAGTAAAAAGACTGTGCTTCTCGCTCAAGGCACAGGTCATGTACCCCGTGTCATGCTTGGCGACGATATTCTTGATGTAGTTGAAAAATTTTACTATCTTGGATCGACTACCACCAGCAAATTGTGCAATGATCGAGAGATTAATATTCGGATAGGCAGAGCTGCGGTAAACTTTAAAAAGCTTCAAGCTCAAGTTTGGAGTAACAATAAGCTGAAACTCTACCGAGATTCTCGTCTACAAAGCATGCGTCCTAAGCATCCTCCCTCCCATCTCCCATCATGCGTCCTAAACAAGAGCGTCGCCTAAACGCTTTCCACATGCGCTGCCTACGCACGATTCTCGGAGTCACATGGAGGGATCACATGACAAATGAAAGGGTTCTCGACCTTGTCGACTGTAGCTGTATCACTGCCACTCTAAAACAGCGAAGGCTGCGATGGCTGGGTCATGTTTTACCTATGGACCCAGATAGACTTTCACGGGCAGTGTTGCTGAGTGAAATAGCAGACGCCAAAGATCAGTCGGACGCCAAAGATCAGTCGGACGCCCTATACTTCGTTTTAAGGATTCCTGCAAGCGAGACATGTTGTCCGTTGGCATTGACCCGAATAACTGGGAAACGGAAGCCATTAGAAGAGCGGAATAGCGTAACCTTTTGCATAACGGCGTAACGAAGCATGACCTAGCCTGGCTCGATGATTTAAAGCAGAAAAGACTTCGAACACCACCGAATCCATTTTGCACAGGAACCATCAACAGATTCGCGCTTCATCTGCGATATTTGTGGCAGAAACTGCCGTGGTACGATAGGTCTTTACAGCCGAAGGAACGCCACACACCCGATCTCCGACGACGCGCAGACCTCTTTTTAAAGAACGGTCGCTGCAACAATCATCTGTCAAGATGCTGTGGCCAATGATGTTGATGACATCCTGACAGTCTGTACTTTCTATTACTAGCGGCTATGTGAGCTGTAGATTTTCAAATAATAATAGACTTCATTATAAACGGAAAGTTTACCTGTTTGTCTGTACCACCACACCACCAAAATCTAGGGAGAAATACATTGCTGTTCCGTATGCAGCAATTCATTGAGTGGTAAAACAACAAAAAAGTTCAGTTTACAGTTTTCAGAAAATGTGTTTTTAGCATATTTTAACGAACTGGCGAGCAAATACAAGCCTATCTCGCTCTGGTGTATTTATTCGATGCTGAAGAGCACCGTTAAGAACTAAAACAATATTGATATAAAAACGTACTGCAATCTGACGGCATTCTTAAAGCGACGTTCTGGTGGATATATTGGTCGCAAGTCTAAAGTATTGTCGTAAAGAGATGTTGAAAAGTTTTTAAAAGAAACTCCAGATAGTCAATATCTAGCAACAAAGGTGAGTTGATGTTTACGTATCTAAATAAAATTATTTTTTGTTTACATACTTTATTCTTGTACATTTTTCACAAATATCTATTTAATTTCTTTGCAGGTGAGGTGAGGTTTAAGTGATGGCCTCTGAAACGCGTGTTGGTGTTCCATTCAAATATCTTGTGGAATTTTTAAGGATCAAAATGCCTAGTTAGTATTTTGTATGTCATATTGAATTGAACAAGTGAGCGAAGTTCTCTGAGTCTACAGGAACAATCAATAATCAATCTGGCGTTTGCATGTATGTATAAATGCTTTTTCTAACATAACTCGAGTATTGGACTGTAGTGAAAGTTACATGACGCGTCGAGACTTCCGTTGAGGACTCTTGAAACTCCTCAAAGTAGAGATGTAGTTCAAAGTAGAGATGTAGTTCAAATTAAGGGTGAAACCAGAAGCCGTGATGGGTGGTAAGTTGGGAAGATACCTGAAGTAAGAAAGGGAAGAGATGGTTTATACTGAGTTGCTAGACTAAAGGTTGGCAACTATGTATTTACATGTTCAATTGCTCATCTTTATCCTCTCGAGGTGGAAGAGGTAGAAAGCCGTCGTTTCGGGTTTCTACCTCTTTCGAGAAGTTTAACCAGGGTGATTCTAAATACGATGAAAGTGTTGGGAATAAAAAGACATTAGAAAACATCAAACTACTACAAAATAAAACTATCATATCAAATCGATTTTAATGAGATATTTTAATCAGGATCTTTACGAAAAAAATTTTGACTCCCACGGGCTTTGAAGCAGCCTTTTTTTTACATCACTGTTGATAAACAGCGTAAGAAAAGATTTTACATGAATAATCACTCTGATTCGAAGATGATTCATGTAAAATCTTTCAGTCAATGAGTTCGTTAATTGATTTCACACATCAATGTGAGCAAGAAAATGTAAATGTTGATTTGGATGATTCAAATACTGGATGGTTGATCTTTATTCTAAATTAAATGATCCCAGAGTCAATGGTCAAATAAATTAAGTTTGTGGTTACGTATTAAGACAAGCTAAAATAAAAGTATCTAAAACCTGTGAAGATTGTAATACTAAATTATATGATCTAGGAAATGTTAGTGCATATTTAAAAGCGAGAGAATATAACAAAGGGACAAACGCATTAACCTGAAACGCAATAAAAGAATGATAAAAATACTTTCAGAAATACAAGCCGTTTATACGAGATTGCTATAAATATGTAAAGAAAGAAAGAGTCTCATATGCATGAAGACAAAATTTACGTAAAAATGATATTTATAAAGTATTAGATTTTTCATTCACAAATTGCAACGAACACAAAAAAGAATAGAGAGTTCGTATTTGACATGTGCTCAAGATTGTTTATACATAACATAACCAACTGGTGCAAAGATATAAATTATATTTTACATGGATCCAGGACCGACAATGTAAATGATTATATGCAGAGATTAACAAATAAATATTATAAAAAAAGGAACGAGGGAAGTTAACTTAAATATACTTTTATACCTACACTACCCCACTATTCCGCATTGCTATGTACTATTACTTATTCTGTGGCATTGCGTGATACGTCAGTAGAGTCCATGGTTTAAAACAATCAGTTCTTCATATGAAAATCAAACGGACGCACTGATTTCATCAAAACGCAAAAGGCGTCGGAAGTGTCCACAAGCAGCAATGTCTGCTTATTTGTGAAAAACTTAAGTACGGCTCCTCTTGCATGAAGATAGTTACGAATTGTTTGAATAGATATTCGCTAATTTATGTTACAAATGTAAGTCTATTCCGACAAGTCATGGCTACTTACAAATGGAGCTTTTACTTAAGTTTTTCTCCCGTACATACTATTACAGGAGCCGTATGCTCGTAGCTATCAGACAATATGATAATTTCATATTTTGCGCGACACGGGTGCTATTTCTTTGTTAGTAAGGAAAGCCCTAGTCAGTAAAATGGCCAAAGTATGTTTTTGGATGTGAATCCCGTAGTAAGTTCATATTTTACGTATTAAGTACGATTATGGCAATTATCCCGCATGAAATTGGGGGAAGCCTATGTCCAGCAGTGGACGTCATTGGGTTGGGTGGTGGTGGTGGTGTTTGGTGGTGAAGATACATTAACAATTAAGGTCAAACAACATAAATTGCGCGAACACCTATAAATACCTAATCAAATTATTAATCATGAACATTAATACTTAATTAAAAAGAGGAGGTGTTGTGGCATTTCTGGCACCACAAACATTATCCTTTTTATATCTTTTATTGAAATTGAAACTTATGCGGCACACTTTACATTCCAAATTTGTTGATTCCATGTGAAATTCCAAGTATTTACTGCGATTGCATGAAGTGTATGGCTTAATAAACTTATTAGTTATCATTAACGCTGCTCCTTACATTGTCAGATATATCAACCCTTTTTTTCCCAATTTCTGACCCTGATCAGTTCATAGCTTTAGCTTAACACTATTGCTGGTGGAAAGTGGAAGAATTCATCTGATTATGACTTCTCAAGAAATAAGATCGTTTGTAATAAACATTTCACAGATGCTGACAAAACCCATGCCAACTGGTTAAATAGATTAGCCGTGCCTTAACTTTATGTACCAGGTAAGAGTCTGAGGTTTTCTGATTGATTTATATATGTTAATACTATGGATCGTAATCCTAATCACAATCAGTTTTAATATTCAAATATCTAGTAGTTTAGTCTATTTATATAATGATTCATCTGTCACCTTCCGTCAAATCTTGTGTGTTTTCGCCATCGCCGTCGGTACAGCGATCGAATTAATACTAAAATAACTTGTACTGATTGAATCAATTAGGCTATAGTACAATGTTTTATTTTTAAACGTTTGTTGCTTACATTTATTAGCGAGTTAAAATTACTTCTGGCTTTGCACTGACTAGCCAATGACACGTAATGTTGTTAAAAGTTAGGGAAACAGGAATAGGAAATTATAACAAAAGAAGAAGAATATAATAGAATGCACTAGTGGTTGGACTGATCATAAGGATTTCTCAAGTAAAAACCGAAGCATAATCGAATACACCATGGCTACAATCGATTTTGACGAGTCAGTTATGACATCAACTTTCAAAGGGGAATTTTTTTATGATCAACATAAGAATGTCATTTTCTTATCAGATAAAACAACAGTTGAAAATATCCTCTGTCAGAGCAAAAAGATAGGAGAAAAACTTAAAAGTGTTCAATCAGGAAGCTTCCTACAGATTGGGACAGCAATGGTGACAGATGAGGAACCATTGCAGATAAAAAAGAGAGTTGCAATTGGTGATGGGGCTATACATTGAACAGGTTGACTGGAATGTGTGCTGCCTACTGTGCAAAAAACAATGTAACGCCCAAATCCAAGTGCGCAATGGCCATCTCATTAGGATTGAGTGTTGACGACGATAAGAAGATGTATTATGCAGCGGCGCCGGGAGCAGAACATTTCACAGCTGTATTCTCCTATTTCCCGCTTCTCTGTACAGCAAGTTAAGAGTGGAAAGGTTACAAAAGAAAGTATTGCCAGGGTAGCAGCTCTCAAGAATTCTAGTGAAGTAATCTTAGGAACACTTCTCTGCAATGATAAGGCTCACCTAGCAGCACACGTGAGGTTTGGAAAAGGAGGAGCTAAAAGTGTTGTGGAGCTTGAGAAAGCAATGCATGCCATTAAAAGTATGGGCCTGCTCTGAGTGAAAACACTGAATGACATTCGGATGCAGGGTGGACATAGCTTTTAAATATGACAATTGATCATTTCATTGTGTTAAGAGCTATGTAGTCATGAATAGTCAAGTAGTAAAAAAAAATAAAAAAAAAAATAAACAAAAAACAAATTTAAAAAAACAAAAAAAATAGGTTTAGAATTGTAAACAAAGTTTTAGATTGTAAATATTAGGTTAAGAATTTTCAGCAGATCTCATAAACAACATTAGTATATTCTTTAAATTTTTGGGAAGTTGGGTTTTCAATGCTTGCGGCTGGCTGTATTTTCTTGCTGTGTCTGAAATAAGCAGAGTGGGCTTTTGGTTCTTTTTTCCAATTTCCATTTAAGTTGCTTTGGTCGGTGTTTCCATTTGTATAGCATAGCTAGACTTGTTTGGGACATTTTTAATAAGTTTGTTGAAATAAGGTTTTACAGAGTTAATTTATATTCTGATAATAAACGGGAAATTTGGAAGAGGATAATGTTGCAGTAAACCTACTTAACTTAGGCAGGTTACAACTGTCGTTGTCAGATTTTAAATGAAAAGACCCGTGTTGATTTATTGCTAATATATTAATATCTAATATATAAATAAACAAAACGGAGTGTTTCGTGATGATACTGTTTTAAGGTACAGTTGCCAAAAGGTTAACGGCAGTAATAACACAAATAATGAAAAACTAAAATTTATTCATCGTAAAACTTATATGAAAAAACAAAAGTTATAAAAATTTCAAAATATAAAAATGAAAAAAAATATAGAAAAACTAACCGGCGTCCAATCTTATCGTGGCTGGAAGTTCGGGCTCACAATATTTCTACGAGAAAAAGGTTTTTTGGATTCAACTTAATAATAATGAGAAAACAAAGATGCAGAAAATAAATTCGATGAGAATCTGGGTGCTCAGGAGCAAGCCCTAATAATATCAACTATCGACAGAACGCATCTGCAATATACATATTATAACATGCAAAACCGCTGCAGAAATATATAAAACCTAGTGTGACATCTATGACGGGCAGGAATCACGAAACAAATGCAGCACGATACAAGATTTCTTCAACTACAAATATCAGGGACAGCTAGGATATGACAGAGTTTATTTCTGAAATGGATAGTACATATAACATATCGCCTATCCATTGTCCAAATTAGGCAGTAAAATTAAAGAAGATATGATGTCAAAAATATTATCAGCACCAGGGATCGGAAATTCGGATACTTTTATACCTAAACTTCGGCCTCAGTACCTACACCGCGTTGTTTTTTTTATCAGACGAATCGCCTGCTTGTTTATCGTTGTTGTTGAATGTTGAGTGGCATGGAGGCGGACTCAATTTAATTTTACTAATAAATTTGCCGGGATTTCCCGGAATACCGAAAATTAGGATAACATAAACACATACATATTCCGTAATCAAAGTACCTATGACGCCCTTAAAAGGACCAGCACATTTTTTTTGTTACAACCTTTAACCGTTTAAACCGTTTACCAACGGGAATGTTATTAAAATCAACTGAAAATAATCATAACCTAAAAAAACCTTTTCGTTATGGTTTATAAAATCCCGGAATCCTGGAAACTAAATAATAGAAATATTGATTTTAAGATTTCAGAGAATTTTATAATATACATTAGAAAGAACGCCCAACCTTCAACTTCATCAATAGCATTCAAAGCTAATATAACTATGCAATGCCTAAAATGTAATACAAAGTGCCATAAAGCAAAGGACTGCAGGTCGAAACGTAGCTGTAAATAGTATAACCATCCAGAAGAGAGGTGTTTCTTCAAAGATTCTAATAATAACAAATACAAAAAACCTGGTAGAGTAGCTTTCTTATCAAGCTATGAAAACAATAAATACAAGCTTCAATCAACTTGAGTTCATAGTGGACTCCGGATGCTTGGCGCATATGACAAATAACCTGAAAGCATAAAAAGGTATCGGGACTGTCGGAGGAGACCTATGTGTACTGAAAAATATACTATATGTACCAGTATCATCACAAAACCTAATGTCAGTCAATGAGATTATAAACAATGGTGGTTCTGTAATATTCTCAACGAACACCGTCAAGATATGGGAAGCAGACCTCACACTGTTTGTAAAAAAAAACGAATCCAGTTTATTCACAGTAAAATGAAACAAAAAAAAAATAGGGCTATGTGTGCTGCAGAAACGTCAACATAAATACGTCATCTGTGAAAAATTCAATTGTCTAACTATCACGGTTCATGAGATACAGCCTCGTGACAGAAGGACAAACAGACAGACAGACGGACGAACAGCGAAGTCTTAGTAATAGGGTTCCTGTTTTACCTTTCGGGTACGGAACTCTAAAAAGCAATGGCGGTTTGGAACGTGGAAGCTACGAGTATTAACGATTTTATTAGACGTTTGTTACGTGAACATCCATGTCTGTGGAAAATAAAAAGTAAACACTATAGCAACCGAAATTTGTGAAACATGGCTTATGATGGACGGCCTGTTTAGCCTAGTTGGTAATGACACTGCCTCCGAAGCTAGAGGTTTCGGGTTCGAATCCCGGCCTGGGCATTATTTGTGCATTTACTCGTAGATGGATATTTGTTCCTGGGTCTTGGATGTTTTCTATGTATTTAAGATGTATTGTAGCGATTACAACGTATCGCCACATGGTTAATGTTATTTTTTGTCTTTCCACGCCACTATATTCTTTTCATGGAATTAGCAAAGCCGGTTTGGTTTCCAACGAACTTAACGTAGCGTTTCTTAGGTCTAATGAGTGTCACCTATATCGGCTAGATGTCGCTCGTTTTTCTCTTATCTAGAGCAAATACTTCTTTTTGAGGTTGGTGTGTCTGGTTAGTCTTTGGTCGAAGAAATTTAAATTTGAAATGGATTGTTCCTTTACATTTTTACCGTATGACAGGACGTCACATCAAAATAAAACTGATTCATTCATTCAAGAGATTTTGCCTGGAAAACACGAATTATTTTGCTTTTATTTGGGAAAGAATTTCATTATTTCAACTGCTGTTTCTGAAGAAGTTTCATTTTGAAGATAGTGTCTTCAAAAAAGGCTGCGTTGCCTGTAAAGCTTATAAGTTGCCACAGTGCAGTTGTGGTTTGTTTCCTTTGCACTAGGAATTTTCCAACAGTGATTTCCATTTGTGACCTGTTGATTTACTAACAAGAAGCCAGTTACCACCTGACGACTGGGTAAGCAAAATTCGATTTGGTTATTTCGGGCTAAAGTGTTGTCGGGCTGAATTTAGTACTTACTCTCATACTTTCTCCGTAGCTCCTGGGTACGGGACCTTTACCCTGCTATAACGGTTCAGTGCCGCTGGCAAGCGTCCGTGCCGGGCTGCAACCAGGCGATCCAAGACATCCCGCGACGACACGCCTACAGCATCATCGGTGGAGGTGTCGCCCGCTCTACAGGAGCCTCCTTTCACAACACCGTGATTTACCCGTACAGATCTTAAGACCACGTACACTTTTATTATTTTTGTGGAGGAAGTTCTGAAGGATTACCAGTCGGGTCAGTTGCGTCCTGGGGAAGCGTTCGCCCATACCTGCATCACAATTTCTGTGTATTTCTTGATATATTTTCCCCTAAATTCTAAAAGGCTTTAGTTCGCCAACGTAATCCCACTTTAGGTAAACCTTTTCTGGCATCATTTCTCCCAATTAATCATCCACATCATCCATTCCATCCATCCATATCAACCCGTCAAACCATCCGATAATTTTATTTCAGGCAAAGCTCTTACAACATTTCTTTAAAATAAATTTAAATAGGTTTGAGCGAACCCTAACCGTGAGTGCAGAATACTCGTAGTATATTCTTTTTCGGAGTTGACTGCACCGGAATTAAGAACTGTTCTTTTGAAATAACCTTGTTTTTGCCTAGTTGGTTTTTAAAAAACCATGTGTGTATTTCGCTTACTCTCGATGAGCAAGTATAAATTTTCTCCTGTACGTTTCGTACGGTAAATACTTATAAGAAAATAAATTATTAATTATTAAATAATGTGTGTGTGTTATTTTTTATTTACATTACAAGATGGCGCCCGAAACAGCTGGTAAGTACTCTGGACCCTTATTTTAAAATTATATTGGTGTAATTAAAAAAAAACTCAATTTGACTTATTTCTTTTTTTTGTTATTTTTTTTTTGGAGGATGGTGACCGATTTCGGTCGCGGCTACCTTTCTCTGATTTTAGCATATCTTCTGGCGTACGAGTAGTCACTTTCTAATACGCGAGACAACCCATTTTGCTGCTATTCACCTAACCCTTCACCTGCCCCGAGACTTAAGGCGTGTCAACGCGATTTGGGAAAGCTGTCAAATATATTGTCACATACCTTTAAAAATCATTAGAGCTGTTTTTACATACGCCTTTTATTTTAATTTTATACTGAATACCCCGACTCGTTCATTTAGTAGACTAACCTCCCTTATTTTAATACCCGTAGTCGTTAAGGAAATTAAGGTGAGTCAGATTTAGTTTATTATTTAGCCTGACGTACTTTACTCTTGTCGCTTTGTCCACATTCGATTCTTTTATCTACGTGTTTTTACCATTTTGGTCGTCACAGAATCCGTGTCGCTTGCGTGTCATTGTCATCGTGTGTAAATTTTTTTTGTGGCGCCTTTGATTTGTTGTTATTTTCGCAGATCTAGGCCGGCGTGTACAGTAAGGTTACGTAACGTTATATTCCCTTTGAACGATTCCCGTCTCACACTTTTGTCACCCGTCCGTCATAGCATCCTCTCAGCCGGCAGAGCTCCAACCGAGCGGACGAGAGCAATACATAACGCGCTGTAATAATTATCTACCTGCGTACGGATTATCGGATGCGAATTATCTACCTGTGTGTTTAATAGCTGTAATTTAAGTGTTTAGTGATGGTGCAGTGCAAGGATTGTAAAGTGTCACTAGCAAGAGTGAAAAGCGACAGTATTGTTCGCTGCAGAGGGGTATGCGGGGGACATTATCATAAAAAATGCGCCGCTAAAATGAAGTCATTTAAGGACACGGAGTTATGCGAGGCCTGTCAAACACCAGGAAAGTCGCCGTCGCATATTAGCATTGAATCCTGCGAAATTACGACTGAAAAGTTGCTAAAACAAGTGAACGATAAGTCGGCTGTCGTTTATGAGATGCAAAAAACCCTTCAAGGTATGTCGGAAGATATAAGTTTCTACGCCGAAAAGTACCAGGAACTTATCGAGGAGAGGGATAGAACAAACAAAAGAACAAAGACTTTAGAGAATAGAAATAACCACCTAGAAACGTGCAATAGCGCTCTGGAAGAGAGGGTACTCTGGCTAGAAAATAAGGAAAAAGAAAAAAATGTTGAGGTAATTGGCTTGGAGGAAAAAGAGGACATCATGTTGGAGAACGCAATAGGGCAGTTAGCCCACAAGCTTGGAGTCGATGCCGGGCAAGTACGCGAGATAAGGAGGGTAGGCGAGAAACACGCGGCCGTTAAATCAACTACCGACAACAAGCGGAGTGATGACCGCGCGCGCGCGAGCAAGCCTCGGCCTATTGTTATCACCATGGCAACGCGGGCGGCGCGCGATCAGTGGCCGGCCGCGAGAAAAAATGTAAAATGAACCAATGATTTTGTGTATGGAAATGGCAATGAATCAAGAATATACGTAAACGAGGACCTGACTAAGTATATGCGCAACCTACTGTGGACGGTAAGTAACGAGCTAAAATCTACCTATAAATACATATGGGTGCAAAGCGGCAAGGTATTGATCAGGAAAGATGACCCCGCTGATCCTAAAATAAAGATTGTGCGTTCTCTAAACGACATAAGACTTATTCTTAAACGTTAATAAATGATCTACCTATAACATAGAATCGTGCTTATTCGGAACGTTATTTAGTCAGTAAAATTCAACGATGAAACTACAAATATTCAGTCTAACATAAGCTACAGAAAGTACGAAAACTTAAAACATGGAAAAATGAAATAAATACATATGCGTCCAGCTTACATATCTTTCACGTTAACATAAGATCGTTAAGAAAAAACTTCAACGAGCTCCAACTATTACTAAGCGGTTGTATGGATAATACAGATATTATTGCACTAACGGAGATCAATATAAAAGAACAGGGACTTCCATTATGTAAACTAGATGGCTATGATACACATATAATGACAAGAGAAACATCGAGGGGCGGAGGTATATTGGTGTATGTAAGGAAGGGCTGTAGCTTTACGTCTGAGACAAATGAAAACCAACTACAGTGAGATCATACGCGGACAAGTTACGAAAGATGGACAAAAGTTGACTAACTTAATCGTTGTATACAGGCCTCCGAAGACAAACAGGTATGGATTTGTGACTGACATACACCAGCTGTTGTCTGAAATACCTCACGGACAAGACCTGATATTAATCGGTGATACAAATATAGACCTGATGAATGAAGTCGGCTCGGCAAGTGTCATTAGCCAGTACCGAAACAATATGTGTGAGTTGGATTCCTCTTTCGGCAAATATTTCCTTATTTCCTCCAAATTCCAAAAGACGCTGTGTCCGTCTGGGTACTCTTTCGATAACTCATTTGGAAAATAATTCGATCCCCTAACTAATCGCTTTGGTCGCGTCTCGTTGTTCGATAAGGGATGTCGACTGTTAGTTCCTTTCCCTCCCTCTTTGACGTTGTGGGCGCATTGGGCCACGTCACAATGGTCATTGTAAATGTGCAATTCGTACTCTCCGGAGTACGAATTGCGATGAATAAGAAGACGACGATAAACAAACTCTTACAATCCGTTGTAAGAGTTTGTTTATCGTCGTCTTCTTATTCATCGCTATTACACATCGTAGGCTTTAAGGTCAGGCTCTAGGGTTGTTAGTTTCACCGAAAGTCGGACTTTGCTTGCGGTGTTTGTCCTTTTAGGGCGTTTATTCGTGGTGACGTGTCGTTGGCAGATGTTTCTAATGGACGCTGTATGTGTTCCGCTACTCTGTTGTCAGTAATAGACGCTGATGTGTGTAAGTTAGTGTTTTAAATTGCGTGGTAACCACCACGCACTGTCGTAGTAGCTACGGTAGCCTATTGCGGATAGGTGTTTGGGTTAAGGATTAAGTATTAGGTGTTAAGGTTAATAGGTCGTTTTTCCCGGACTTTACGTTACACGGATTTGACGCAGATAACTACATGCATGCTCTCGGTCAGCGATCTATGCCGATTGAGCATGTATCGTTGGTTATTATCTCACTCCTTAGTGATTGATCTTTGGTTGTAGCTAGTTTTAATTAGTTGGTTGTCACGTTTTTGCATTAAAATATACTTGTGTATTGTTGGGCGACGTTCGGCTAGTAATTCTACGTGGAACTACTAGTCGATGGTTGACTCACATTTTTTTTTAAAATGCTAATTAAGAGTATGGGTTTAAGGTATTGTTTCGTTGATCTTGTTCTGCTAACGATTTTGTTATATTACCTTCTTTCTCCCAATCGAGTCATCGGCTGAATTCGGATCTCGGTCGGCGATATAGGGGTGTTTGTTTTTTTGCTTTCTTTCTTTTTTGGTAGGAGGATGTCTGTAGCGATTACAACGTATCGCCACATGGTTAATGTTATTTTTTGTCTTTCCACGCCATCTATATTCTTTTCATGGAACTAGCAAAGCCAGTTTGGTTTCCAACGAACTTAACGTAGCGTTTCTTAGGTCTAATGTGTGTCACCTATATCGGCTAGATGTCGCTCGTTTTTCTCTTATCTAGAGCAAATACTTCTTTTTGAGGTTGGTGTGTGGTTAGTCTCTGGTCGAAGAAATTTAAATTTGAAATGGATTGTTCCTTTACATTTTTTCCGTATGTCAGGACGTCACATCAAAATAAAAGTGATTCATTCATTCAAGAGATTTTGCCTTGAAAACACGAATTATTTTGCTTTTATTTGGGAAAGAATTTTATTATTTCAACTGCTGTTTCTGAAGAAGTTTCATTTTGAAGATAGTGTCTTCAAAAAAGGCTGCGTTGCCTGTAAAGCTTATAAGTTGCCACAGTGCAGTTGTGGTTTGTTTCCTTTGCACTAGGAATTTTCCAACAGTGATTTCCATTTGTGACCTGATGATTTACTAACAACTCTAACAAGAAGCCAGTTACCACCTGACGACTGGGTAAACAAAATTCGATTTGGTTATTTCGGGCTAAAGTGTGTCGGGCTGAATTTAGTACTTACTCTCATACTTTCTCCGTAGCTCCTGGGTACGGGACCTTTACCCTGCTATAACGGTTCAGTGCCGCTGGCAAGCGTCCGTGCCGGGCTGCAACCAGGCGATCCAAGACATCCCGCGACGACACGCCTAAAGCATCATCGGTGGAGGTGTCGCCCGCTCTACAGGAGCCTCCTTTCACAACACCGTGATTTACCCGTGCAGATCTTAAGACCACGTACACTTTTATTATTTTTGTGGAGGAAGTTCTGAAGGATTACCAGTCGGGTCAGTTGCGTCCTGGGGAAGCGTTCGCCAATACCTGCATCACAATTTCTATGTATTTCTTGATATATTTTCCCCTAAATTCTAAAAGGCTTTAGTTCGCCAACGTAATCCCACTTCTGGTAAACCTTTTCTGGCATCATTTCTCCCAATTAATCATCCACATCATCCATTCCATCCATCCACATCAACCTGTCAAACCATCCGATAATTTTATTTCAGGCCAAGCTCTTACAACATTTCTTTAAAATAAATTTAAATAGGTTTGAGCGAACCTTAACCGTGAGCGCAAAATAGTATATTCTTGTTCGGAGTTGACTGTACCGGAATTAAGAACTGTACTTTTGAAATAACCTTGTTTTAACCGGCTACAAGCAAGGGCGTACCCACAAACAGCTTTCGCAGCAGGTTAGTGTAGCAAGAACCACGATTACTAAGTTGCTGAAGCGATTAAAGTCACCAAGAAGTTTCATTGGCAATAAAACACGTGGCAGACCACGTTGTACTACACTACACATGTGACCGACCGTAACATTTTGCAAGTCTTACGTGAGAATCCTCGGTTAACGGCGACGGATATAGTCAAAGAAATATCAACCCCAGGACAGCGTACTCCATCTTTACGGACTGTCCGACGTCGTTTGCAGAACGCCGGATTAAACGGAAGACGCTCTGTAAAGAAACCGCTTATATCTGAGAAGAACCGAAAGATAAGAGTAGCTTCGTGTAAAGCACGCGAACACTGGACACCGCGACAATGGTCTGATATACTCTGGAGCGATGAGAGCAAGTTTCTTTTATTTGGAAGCGATGGTATAAAGTGGGTACGTCGCCCTACTGGTACCCGATATAAGCCCGAGTACCAACTTCCCACGGTAAAACACGGAGGAGGCTCTGTAATGGTGTGGGGTGTCTTTTCCGCTAAAGGCTTCATAAAATTGAAGGCATTATGCACCAGAATGTGTACTAAGATATTCTGGACAATGTGATGTTACCATATGAACGACGATTTCTGGGCCGCGAGTTTGTGTTTGAGCAGGACAACGATCCAAAGCATCGTGCAAAACGTGTCACAGAAAGGTTCAAGCGGCGACGCGTTACTCGAATGGACTGGCCAAGTCAATCCCCTGACTTAAATATAATAGAGCCGCTATGGGATGAACCAGAAAGACGTTTGAAAGGTAAAAGAGCCACTAATGCGAGCCAAAAGTTCTCTAAGCTACAGGAGAAATGGCATAAAATTATTAGTGTTACTCACTCTGACACTAATTAAACATAGTCGCACATTGGAAATATGAACTATATTGATAAGCTGGGATTAATTAGATATAATTAATCTTTATTCAATATAATTACGAAAAACCATTGACATGACATGACACAATAATAACAGTGACAAGTGGAACAAATTTGGGTATGAAATTAAAATAATATAACACCTATTCAGCCTGTCATAATGTAAGCCTGTATAGTCTTTATTCTAACACTCCTCCTTAATTTCATACCTCTGATAGTCCCATACTTCTCGCACACAACGTGAACTTACCCTTTAATAGGGGTTTCGTAAGTACGTCTGCCACCATTCGCCCGGTCTCCACATACTCTAACCGAACATGTCCATACTCAACCGCTTCTCGTACATAGTGGTGACGCACATCAATGTGTTTTGTGCGTTGGTGGTGCACAGGATTCTGCGCAATGGCAATTGCTGACTGGCTGTCACTGTAAATAGTCAATTGCCTCTCTTGCTCTCTAGTGATCTCAGCAACAAAGCGTTTTAAGAATATTGCCTCTCTGGCTGCTTCCGAGATGGCGACATATTCGGCTTCTGCAGTAGAGAGTGCTACAGTTCTCTGCTTTTTGCTTTCCCAACAAATCGCTCCTCCTTTCCACAGGAAGACCAATCCAGTGTATGACCTTCTGTCATACGATGTAGCATGACTTGCATCAGCATACCCCATCAATCCTTTCCTGTCAGTTTTGCTATACGTAAGTCCGTGACTCTTGGTACCCTTCAAGAATCTGAGCACCCGTTTCGCTGCTGTCCAATGCTCCTCCGTAAAGCAGGTGTTAAATTGGCTCAGATGGTTCACTGTATGAGCTATGTCCGGTCTCGTACAGACAGATAAATACATTAGTGAACCAATCAGATTTTGGTATGGTATGCCAGCATCCGGTTTGTGTGTTGATCCTGGTTTCTCCAGTTTTTGTCCAGGTACAGATGGCGTTGATGCAGTCTTACAGTCAACCATGCCAAAGTTCTTCAAAATCTTATCGACATAACCTTCTTGGTCGATTTTTATTGAAGTTTCGTTTTGGGTAATCCGAATTCCCAAAATAAAGTTCGCTCGACCGAGATCTTTCATCTCAAACTTCTTCATCAGGTCTCTTTTAAGACTTTGCAGCTCCTCGTTGTCATTCCATAAAATGAGAATGTCATCTACATATACCGCAAGTATAATGACTTTCTTTCCGTTTGATTTTATATAAACGCAAGGTTCATTCTTGGATCTCGTAAATCCCAGTTGTAACAACTCGTTGTTTAACTTGGTGTTCCACGCCCTAGGAGCTTGCTTCAATCCATAGAGCGAGCGCTTCAGCAAACATACGAAGTCAGGTCCCTTTTCCTCAAACCCTTCTGGTTGTTTCATGAACACAGTCTCTGATAAGTCTCCATTAAGGAACGCCGTTTTCACGTCCATCTGATCGATGTTGAGACGATAAGCAGCTGCTAATGCTAAAAGTGTTCTAAGGGAACTGTGTCTTACGACCGGGGAGAAGGTCTCATCATAGTCAACTCCGTATCGCTGACTGAATCCTCGAGCCACGAGACGAGCCTTATATCTCTTCCTTCCCTCCCCCTCGTCTTTGATCTTAAAAATCCATTTAGAATCAACGACGTTGCATCTCTCTGGCCGTTTGACTAGGACCCATGTCCCGTTCTTCTTTATCGCACTCAACTCTTCTTGTATAGCGGCTGTCCACATCTTACTATCACTTCTTGATAGTGCGTCACGAATCGTACTGGGATCCTGTTCTGATTCAGTGGCTTGATATAGAAGATAGTCTGTAAACTGAGTAGGTTTCCTTCTTCTAAGGGGGTACCTACGTTCCTTCTCCTGTAAGTCCTCCTCAGATTCTTCATCCATAGTTGAAACTGATTCACAATCTTCAAACTCCGCCAGGTCAGAGTCTATATTTGGCTCATTTTGATTGCTATGTTCCTCTCTAGGTACATCACAATCTATGCCAGAAGTCTCGTCTTCTTCGTGTTCCACTCTAGGAATGTCATCGTCCACTCTAGGAATATTATTATCTTCCAAACTTTGGCCAGAGTCATGTGAAGTTTCTCTTTTATCATGTTCAGATGACGATGACGGTCTGTTCTCAGGCTCTGCGGTGCTTTCACGTGACAGTTGCTTCTCTAGACAGTCTTCAGACAGATTTAGCATCACCTCCGGATGCTGTTCTGTTTCTGAACTCTGACGTTTTTGAGGTGACGGTTGCTTCGTTACATTGTCTTCAGACAAATTTAGTGTCACCTCCGGGTGTTCATCTGTTTCTGAACGCTGACAGTGCATTTGGTTTTCCAAGAATACTACGTCTCTTGCCTTGAAAACTGCGCCAGAAGTGGGGTCAACTAATCTATAAGCTTTAGAGTTATCACAGAAGCCAGTATAGATCAGTTCTCTGCTTTTAGGATCCCACTTTTTTCTCTTTTGTTGAGGAATGTGCATAAAGGCTTTGCACCCAAAAATCTTCACCATGCTGAGGTCACATTTCCTCTGTGACCACTTCTCTTCTGGTGTCTTATTCTTCACCGCTAATGTCGGTGAACGATTTTTCAAAAATACTGCATGGTGGACAGCCTCTGCCCAAAACCGTTTAGCCAAACCGGAATCTTGGAGCATGCTTCTAGCTTTCTCGTTAATCGTTCGATTTGCTCTCTCTGCGACTCCGTTCTGCTCTGGCGTATAATCAACTGTCAGCTGATGCTGAATCCCGAATTTTTTCAAGTATTCATCCATACGTTTATTGACAAATTCCGTGCCGTTGTCTGTGCGAAGAATCTTCAGTTTCCTTCCACTTTGTACTTCGGCGAACTCCTTAAACTCTATAAATTTTTCAAAAACTTCGCTCTTCTGTTTTAAAAAATAAACAAACGTCGTACGAGTAAAATCGTCAATAAATGTTAAAAAATATCGCGCCTTGCTGACAGAAGAGACCTCCATAGGTCCGCATACGTCAGAGTGTACTAAACCTAGTACCTCAGTGCTCCTCGTAGCGTTGTTCCTTTTAAAAGGTTGCTTCGTTTGTTTCCCCATGATGCAGGGTATACACTCAAGTTTAGTAGAAGTGTTGGGAAAACTTACCCCTGTAGCCATCTTATCTCTGAGTAATTTGAGATTTTTCATACCGAGATGCCCCATCCTACGATGCCACTGCATCAGCTGGTCACCTTCAGTAGCTGATGAAAGCGCAGAACCCTGTGAACAGCACTTGATTTTATAGATGCCTCGTTCTTCCACACCTTTCACTACAGCCTTTCCTCTAATCTCACATTCATCACTCTTAAAGATGTCACACCCTTTTTCTGTAAATACCACCACATGCCCCTTTTTCGCGATAGCATTTACACTCAGTAAATTAGAAGCTAATTTAGGAACATACGTTACATTGCTAATGGTTAAGTCTATTGATTCGCAAACTACCGTACCTTCGCTTTCACCCAATACCTCGTTACCATCGGCACATGTCACTCTCAAAGGCTTAGAAGTATATTTTAAATCCTTGAACCACGACTTGCGATTCGTCATATTTGTCGACGCGCCCGAGTCAATTATCCAGTCATCCGCGTGTAGTTTTGCCGTAGTGCCAAACGCATAGGCTTGCAGCGCTTCCTTCCTTTGTTTTGGATTCTCCGGACAATCGTGTGCTTTGTGAGGTCCGTCACATACGAAACACTTAATCCTTCCTTTAGCCTTCTTCTTAGGTGCACTCTTGCTCTTATGCTTATTTGTCAGAAGTGCCGATGTTGATTGCTTCTCGCTAGAGCTTGCCGAGTATGTATCTTCCATTTGAAAAAGCTTCGTTTTCACATAATCGGTAGTCAAATTGATGTTGCTGTTCTCTATGGCCAACCTCATCGGTTGAAACTCTGGGGTAAGGCCTTGAAGGAGCAGAGCTGCCAGCAGCTCATCATCAATCTCCTTCCCTAAGTCCAGCAGCTCTTGTGACGTAGTTAAAACAGATGTCACATACTCACGAATCGTTGAGAATTGTTCGAGCCTCATGCTCACTAGTTTTGTCAATAGCCGGCAACGGTTGTTTAATCCTTTGTCCTCAAAAGCACTTCTTAATGCCTCCCAAGCGTCCTTTGCTGTTTTAGTGTTTCGGACGTGCACCAAGCAATGAGGTCTGACCATTAAACATATTTTTGCACGCGCTCTCTGGTCTCGCTTTGTACCAGAAACGTCTGTGGCCGCAGGAGTGGTACTTGTAAATTCCCATAAATCATCGTGAATTAGATATAATTCCATGAGGAATTTCCACGTTGCATAGTTTGTGTTGCCATCTAACTTCTCCAGCGATGGCAAACCACTGCTGCCAGAACTGCAAGATGCAGTTTCTCTATCGCCGCTTCCGCCCATGTTTTGCATGTTGGGCCTATTACCTATTAGTGTTACTCACTCTGACACTAATTAAACATAGTCGCACATTGGAAATATGAACTATATTGATAAGCTGGGATTAATTAGATATAATTAATCTTTATTCAATATAATTACGAAAAACCATTGACATGACATGACAATGGTTTTTCGTAATTATATTGAATAAAGATTAATTATATCTAATTAATCCCAGCTTATCAATATAGTTCATATTTCCAATGTGCGACTATGTTTAATTAGTGTCAGAGTGAGTAACACTAATAAAAATCCCTCAATCAAATACGAGTATTGACGCTCTTGTGGACTCTATGCCTAGACGCTGTAAAGCAGTTATTGAATCAAAAGGCTTTGCTACAAAGTATTAATGTAGTTACACTTTAATAAATATATAAAATGTTAATCTATCACTTCTTTAGATTTATAATAGGTTCATAAAGACCGACTGCACTTTGTTATGTTGTGCAGGTTTTAAGTATATAAAGAGTATAACTGTGCTTTCACGTTATTTTATTGAAATATGCATTCTATTTTTTGGTAAAGCTCTGGGTAATATTTACACTTTATAATCTTAACAATATACATATATATGGCCGGTACTGTACCTTCATCAATCACACACTTTTGAAGAATGAACACAGTCTTACCAATAATTGATAGGCATAAACCTTGTATTTACATTAAATTTTAATTAAAACATCCGTAAATTGTTCATATTTCAGTAAAAATCAATTCCATTTGTAATATTTGGTTATGTGTCAAATACTTGCCAACATTTTTTACTTATCGAAAAGCATCGAAATCTATTTTGACGAATGTTGCCAACCGGCTAAGAGCGACATACCACACGAAATGAGCGGTTCCATGCCTACTATACAAATAAATAAGAAACAAGTGTATTTTAATATTGATTAGTTTTCGGGACCATTTTTTAATTTTAATTTTTAAATTTGACGAATGTTGCCAAGTGGCTAAGATCGTGACTTACCACGTACAAGGAGCGGTTCGTTACCTACTATACAAATAAATAAGAAACGTGTATTTTATTTAATATTGATTAGTTTTCGGGACCACTTTGTAATTTTAATTTTTAGATTTGACGAATGTTGTGAACCAGCTAAGATCATGACTTACCACGCGCAAGGAGCGGTTCCATACCTACTATTACAAATAAATAAGAAACAAGTGTATTTTCTTTAATATTGATTAGTTTTCGGGACCACTTTGTAATTTAAACTTTTAGATTTGACGAATGTTGCCAACCGGCTAAGAGTGTGACGTACCACGCGCAAGGAGTGGTTCCACACCTACTACTACTATAACTATAACATATTCATTATATGAGTATAATTCATGTAAAGAAATCACAGATGAGTACTTTAAAAGGATATCTTTGTGACTTTTAACAGTGGCAAACGTCCATATCTTCGTCTTTATTGTTTTACCTACATGCACCGTTGGTTTGGTGAATGTAGGTAAAACTTATAAAACCAGCTAACGTAACGACCGAACGGGGCACCATATTTGTTATTGTTACTTCTGGGCCGAGGAAAAAACGTTTTTACATGATCAAATTCCACGCGCCAGTCCAAAACCGCGGTCCAAACTCCAAAAATCGTTTACACGCACAGTTCGGACTGCGGGCAGGCAGGAAACACTGATTTAACCGCCATCCAAACCGTGGCCACGCGGTTTTTTGATCTGCGGTAAGAACTGACGGTACTATCCTTGGTTCGGAACGCAGTCCGAACTTGCGTAAAGGCCATGTTTAAGTACAAAGGTTTTCCACGCTGCAAACCGCCATTGCTTTTTGCATTTATTCGAGATGCGCGCGCAATACTTTAGTCAGATGCGTACATTTCGACGTGACGCGTTGAACTGTAAACCGCCACGCGCCGCGTGCATTTACACGTACGGTTCGGAACTAGGGTTGTAATGGCGCGAGGCGTTTCCCGCGGTCCGAACTCTACGTGTAAAGACCGCTATCAAATAACATATCAATGAGAGTAAACATGTAGACGTTTGATCTGCATAAGCGGAATAATTTAGGACTTAGAGGCTCACGCAGTAGAATCAATTATTATTAACTTTAAAACAGGCGGAACAGTTCACTCCGGTGCGGTTGAGAGGTGATTGCTCTGAAGCTATGGCACACCGAGTGATCCAACATCAATGACGGTAAGACAGCTGATTACTTATCAGACACTGTAGAATGTAGCAGTAAAAACTGCTTTCTAGCCTACTTCTCAAACTATAAAACAATGCGAAGGAGATTTATTATACTATTAGCTCAACATGAATATTTCAACAGTCTTATTGAACCAAGGCATCATATTACTTTGTGCTTACATCATGTATGAATGAAGTTGGCACACCTTTCTTCTAAAAGCGAAATCTAATACTCGTACTGATAAAGGTTGAGCACGCCAAAATTTGGGCATGCATGCATAAGTACTTATATTTTTTATTTACAAATTATAAACATATTTTAGTACAATACTTATAAACCCCATAGTATGATACATAAAAAATGTCAAGACATCATGCCACTTCACTAATTTGTTTTCACGATGGCGAGCTCTGAACTTCAGCGTCACGAAATGATTTTGCACTAACACAGAGAAAATCCCCTTTAAGCTAAAGAACACTGTCAAAATTGTAAAAAAAAACCGCAAATCACCGTCTGTTCGGTTTTAAAAATGTTCCAGCAACATAAGACGTTAGATCGAACCTCAGGCAGAGGAGCAAGTAGGGAAAGACAAAAAAAGAGGATGTCCGTGTCTCGCAGCTTTTTACAACAAAAAAATCGATGCTTAGAAAAATTTGTCCGCAAAACGAAGGGTACAAAATTTTACCATGATTTCTTAACAAAATTTGAACGCGTTGCAATGGATAATGAAACGTACATGAAATCAGACTTCGAGCAGACACCGGGGCAAGAACTACACAACTGTAAGAGTCGAAAACATGCTCATGAAGATTGTAAGATGAAAAAGAAATCGAAGTTTCCCAGTAAGTTCCAGTTGTAGCAAGCTATTTAAAGCTGTGGTAAACGACGCCACTCATTTATCACAACAGGGACTGTGAACGGTGAAATATACAAAAAAGAAAAGGTTGCAAAAGTGTCTTTTACCCATTTTAAGAAGCCATGGTTCACAGCTATTGTTTTGGCCTAATCTCGCTATCGGTCACTATGCTAAAGCAGTGGCTGAATGGAATGAACAGAATGGAGTTGCTGTAGTACCTAAACGGTACATTTCTCCGAATTGTTCTGAACTCATGGCGATCGAAGAATATTGGCCCATTATGAAAGGGATTTTATAAAAGAAAGGTGGACATGTTAAATTTGTAGCTGCTTTGCAAAAAATATGGACTTGTGGTGGAAAAAAGTATAGTATTGCGCCGTGCAGACCTTAATGAGCCACATTCGATGCAAAGTACACACTGTGGGGTATTCCAAGCACAATCAACAAAAATAATGTATTTGAATAAATATACATTAGTATTGTAGGTAAATGCAATAAAGATTACATTGAATTATATTTAATTCTTTTATTAAAATATTATTTCATGTGCCCAAATTTTGGCGAGTTCAACCTTTAGAAGGAAGTTTCGCCTCAAGTCGAATCCTCTCAGAAATTAATAGACTCGAACTTATTCCAGATTATCAACATGGCTTCACAAAAAACAAGGGAACTGGCACCCAAATCCTACGAACTGGCAAAGTTATTACAGATGCTTTGGCTAAAGGAAACAGCGTAGCAATGATCTCTACGGACCTCAGCAAAGCATTTGATTCCATAAATCACAATGGGCTGAGTAAGAAACTGTTCGACGCTGGAATGGCAAAAAATGTAATTAAGCTTATTGAAAATTACCTTGCAGGCCGAGAAGCTCGTGGCAAACACCGAACGATGTACGCAAAAGATTTCAGTACCACATGGAGTACCGCAAGGCTCTATTTTGGGGCCAATCCTTTTTAATCTATAAGTATATGTGAGCGATATGCCAAAAAATCGCATAGCTGGTATCACGTTATCACAATACGCTGATGACCTTTGCATCCTAAACGAAGCGTATCGTCCAGATACTGCATCGCGACGGGCAGTATGGGCCGCCAAAACGGTCATCAACTATTACAAGGAGTGGGGTCTAAAGTGCAACGTCGGTAAGACGGACTGTGCCATGTTCACTAATAAACGTAAATATAGTCGGACAGTTAGACTTGAATGTGAGAGTTTACCGATAAAAACTAGTATAAAGTATCTTGGAGTACACCTTGACCAGAGACTAGTAATGAAAGAACACGCTAAAAACACAGTAAAAAAAAGTAAAACAAGTCCGTGGCATGTTGACACCGATTATAGGGTGGTATAGCAAGGTGTCACTCGAAACAAAAAATTAAAGTCATAAAAGCAACGCTGTTACCGATCATAGACTATGGCATAGTGCAACTTTACCTTCGGGTGTGCAAATCCAAGTTGACCGAACTAGAAAGACAATACCGTATGGCATTGAAAACTGCTGCTAATTTTCCTCGTAATACGAGTTCAAAAGTGATCTGGGAGATGCTTGATGAGGACCCGTGGTACCTACGTGCTAGGGACCTCCATGAAGACATGCTACGCAAGTTAAGAGATCTGCATATTCCCGGTCTTACACAAACTGGTGACAAATACGAGAAACCAAACCATCATAATCCCATGTTACCTAGTTTGCGCACTGGTGATATTGATTATGTATGCAAACAACAAAGAGGTAAACCACTCTCCAAGCAAATGGTCCCTCCTCGTATTCTCATCGTTTAAATTTAAAATATGTAGCTGTCCTGCGTGAGCCAGTTCATGTCTGAGCTGAGCCCCATTTACTTTACAATTAGATCTTTTAGTAAGACATATGTGTAAAATAGCTTTGCTCGTACTTGGCGGGCCAAAAAGTGTAAAACCAATTATATAAAATAAAGTTTATTCTATTCTATTCTATTCGCCTCAATCTGCATAGCGGCGATATCGATTTGTATGTGACTTTTTTTTATTCACCCAGAATTGTACGCATACATTTATTTTGTATTTTATCTAGACTATTCATGTTGTCTGTAGCGAAACAAAGAAAGCCATATTCAAAATGAGTACGAATAAGTGATTAACAAAACTTTAGAGTCTGCTCCCCATGAATTTGCACATAAAGATTTTAATATGTTGTAAGCTTTGTTTGCTTTAGTTTATTTGAATCTGTATCATTTTTCCAAGAAAGTTTTGGAGTAAATGTTACACCCAAATACCATACGTCACATGCGATAGGCAGTGGAATGTCGTTGTATAAAATTGGAGGTAAAGCAATGTTTGTACGATCAAAAATGAGCACTTTTGATTTAGTTGGATTTACATTTAAGATAAGAAAAGTACTGCGACGTGATATCCACTGCAGTTAGCGCACTTTGTAACTGTTATTAGACGATTTTTTAAATTATGATTGTCTGAATAAATTCAGCATCTGTTTATACAATATTTTGCTATACATATAACCTAACCTCATATATCGCAAGCTTTGCATAACGGGGGGCACATTTATAGTCACTTCATGCCTCCAGTGATCTAAAGTTACATATTCCGGCAAAGTGGTTGAAGCAAATGAGACTATTTGTGTTGGTACAAATGAAACATCACCCTGGGCGTCTTTCACTCTCCTCATAAATCTTCGTACAGCGATAACTTTTTTGCTTGAAGTTATAAGCTGATTTTTTTTTTTTATTTGAGTAGGTAGTCAATGGGAACCGAAGTAAGGACACCAGTGACCTCCAACTCAAAAGCCGGAATTGATTCTACCAGCCCTAATTCGTTCAGTAACTTTTCATTTTTCAGAAACACATTGGCATTATTGGGTAGGTCAAAGGTAATAGCGATCTTGAAAGCATTAACAGATCTCAGGTGCATCACGCCCAACACGCAATGACGCCTCATGCCGTTTGACAAGGCCAACCTATCCTTGTCCGAAACTCTTGCCTCGTCCTCTTTCCTATTGAGAAATACTACAAATTCCTTTTTTGTTGAATTTTCGTCCTTTAGCCTGTTACAATTTGCAGCCCTCTAAGATTTATACTTCATTTTCTGCCTGGCCGCTTGTCGGCCGTTTACCCTTTGCGCATTGAACGAATAATGAAAACTATCTAGTTATTTAGAATTAGTTAATAAATAAAAAATACAAGAATATATACAGATTTGCAGTTTAAATTAATTTTACAGTACATTTGCAGGTAAAATTATTTTTACAGTACTTTACCGCACTAGAGCGGTAATCAGCAGATTAGGTACATATGTCGAAGCTTTAAAGAACCATATGTACTTATACTGTAAAACGTTGTACGATACACGTGCGAACAGGTAATTCGCAACTCGTGTCGATTAACTATAATTTTGTCGAGCGCGTCTCTCGGTGCAAATGAGCCAGGGTACAAACGTGACCCAGACGCATCCTACACAGCATGGAGGTAACAGGCTTTGAAAATAGCCTCATTAGCCAATTGATCAGCTGTTTCATTCATTCAATCACTCGGGTTCGAATCTGGCGAAAGACTTTTTTGTAAGATGTTTTTAAATCTTAGTGATAACATTTACATTACGCGGAGTAAAACTTTTTTGTAAGCTAGGAACTTGAAACCTTAACATTTAAATTAGTAAAAAACACTATTTAACGATGGAGAGTCCGGTGCGTATGCTCAGAAACTGTTCGACCAATTCGAGCAGTTTTTGAGCATACGCACCGTCTGAGCATACGCAGGCGGTCCGTTAGAAACTGACGAAGAAGGTACGATTGTATTAGGAGGGCCTCCGGGTGACAGACGCGTGGACGTTCGCCACCCGATGGAATAAGGTCCTTGAGTTGAAGTACGTGCAGTGTGTTCGGGCACGCCACTAATGAAGTTTTTCGGGAAAGGGCAGATTCCCTTCCCGTAATGGTTACAAACAATGGACAGCTACTGGTGAAGTCGTGAAAGTGTGCGTAAACGTTCCCGTGGCTCCACCATAAAGAGCGAGAAAAATACCCTGGGGTTTTAGACGGTAGACCGGGTGGTTTCCGGGAGTCCGTCATACCCGTCCTGGCTCCTTGTGTGTAACAATTAGAAAAGGACGGAGAGTCTATCTCGCGCGTGAGCTAGCTCGCGCGCAGTCTTGTGCTAGCCGTGCTGTAATATTTACTTAATTTATTATTTACATATTTCCTCAGATCTGAAATTTCCTTCCTTTTCCTATACCGATGGTGATGAGAGATCGGTTAAAATAATTGCTGTAAGCTACCGATCTACCGATGTGTCAAGGGGACTTCTGAGAATAAGTAGCAATTCTTTGATATTAATATATATATATATATATATATATATTCTATTGAGTATCATATCCATTATTTGCTTAAATATTAGTAGCCTTGCAGGTTCCCCAGGAATGAAGTTAATACGTACGATTAAAAAATCGGCAGTAAAATCGGTTGATCGAATCGTTTACACAATTCATAATCGCTAGATTTGACAAATAATTATGTCAGCCTCATCACTACAAACACCAAAAGACAATTGTCAAAAGGTATTCTAAAAAAAATTTATATACACCCATACTTGTCAGCGGTTAAGAATTTTCCATACATTTTATAACCTCAAAGTGACTTTTAGGTTATAAACTGTATGGAAATGACAGATGTCAGGGTTGACTTCTTAACCGCCGACCACTATAGGTAATACACTATAGGTAAATACTGTTTGATTCCCTCCGGCCGTTTTGGCAACTAAGTTTCGCAACCAGTTGTTGAAAAATAAGGAATTCCCCTATCTTGTTACGCAACTACTTGCCCAAAAAGAAATTCTATTCCTGAACCACAACTACCGTAGATGACAGTGGAGTTTCGCAACCAGTTTTCGGAAAGGAATTCAATGTTTTTGTTTACAACTGGTTACCAAATAAGACTTACCTGGTTACCTATTAATAACTATAGACAAAAGTTTAAAGGTGTTATTTAAAAATATGAATGTTTATTTGACAGAATTGTCATCTGTTCGTCATACATATAATTATACTCGTTTTAAGATTCAGTGATGCACATAAGGTTATCTAGTATTTATTGCGATTACGAGCGACTACTTACGAGTGATTGATAATCAAGTGTCCTGTGATCACGCCATTACATCTCGGGTATTCATTTAATCATTTAATCATTATTTATTGCATCCATGGTCTTTACATATAGGTGTTACATTAGTTTAGCCTAGACCGACGACCTGTTTAGCCTAGTTGGTAGTGACTCTGCCTTCGAAGCTAGAGGTCCCGGGTTCGAATCCCGGCCAGGGCATTTATTTGTGCATTTATCACGGATATTTGTTCTTGGGTCTTGGATGTTTTCTATGTATTTAAGTATGTATTTATCTATATAAGTATGTATATCGTCGTCTAGTACCCATAGTACAAGCTTTGCTTAGTTTGGGACTAGGTTGATTTGTGTAAGATTGTCCCCGAATATTATTATTATTATTATAGTATTAGTTTCACATGGACCCTGATAGGGCACAGCAATTGGTAGTGATTAGTGAGTCCCATAACTAATTTAAGACAATGATTCATTGGTATGTACATTCAACTAAAATTATTAATAAGAAACATAGTAAAAAATGGAGATTTTGGAAATTAAAATAAAATAATCAATTAATAATTCAGATTCGACTTCAAATGTATACCCTACAAGAGATATTGTAGGTATTCATTAGTACGAAAAGGGGCGGAATGTCAATGCTGTACAATGATCGTCAATAAAGAGTGGTTCGGAAAAATTTTTGCATATAGAAACATACCATTAAAAAAAAGAAATTATAAAAAAATGACTATGCTTTGGCAGACGTCAAAAAGATAATCCGAGAATATATTTTAGCTGCAAGCTTGTGATTATACTTTATAGTACCAAGAATGTCGTCGTTTGAAATAAGTAGTCGTAAGCTAATAGTGAACACACACCTTGAAAATGCCATTTGAAGTCGGGTTAGAGTTGGAAAACATTTAAATCTGTCTAGATCTTCTGTCGGAAAGGTTTTACGATGCTATAAGCAGAGGTTTACCATCGAAAGGAAACCAGGTTCCCGTCGAAAACGAGGGTTTCAGGACAAAAATCTAGTTTAAAAAATCAAAACTGCGTATAAGAGTAACCTTAACATTTCCGAGCGAAAACTAGCTGAATAATTAGGCACTAGTAAGTCTATCATCTATGGTTCATCGAGTTAAACAAAATAGTGGACTGAAAACATTTAAAGTCCAGACAGAAAGACAAAAGTTCCAGACAGGACACCTGAAAAAGAGAGAGTGGCTAAATCAAGGGCGAGAAAGTTAAACCAGAATTTCTTTACGAAGTGCGATTGCTGCGTGATGGATGACGAGACGTATGTCGTTCGTTGGCGACTTCAAACAAATTCCAGGCCAAGAATTCTATGTTGCTAGTCAAAAGGAAAATGTCAACCCTAAATATAAATGTAAAACGGCCAGCATATACCCCCAAAAATATATGATCTGGCAAGCCATATGCACATGCGGAAAGTTATGAATTTATTACAACGGGTACAGTTCATGGCGATATTTACGTACAAGAATGTCTGGAGAAGCGATTGTTACCACTTATACGTAAATATAATTTGTCCGTATTCTTTTGAAAAACTTAAGAAAATGTAGTAGTAAAACCTGTTGTATGTAGGTAGTTGTAGCGTGTTCGAATAGACAATACATATTTAAAATGTGCAACACAAACAAAACAAACGCCTATTCGAACACGTCACTACATACAACAGCGGGTCTATATTTTATCACTTATCGTCGTGGATAAGACATCCGTTACGTTCTGACAAGTATGCGAGTGTGAGAGTGACGGGCGTCTTATCCACGACGATCATCTATACGATAAAACGGCAACCATCATACGTCCGCAGGTCATTTTCTTAAGTTTTTCACCTATACACCGGAATGTCCGTCCCGCTTGCGTCGCGCACGCTTTGTGACCAAACCTATTTACCAGCTTGACGGTTTGAGGATTCGCTGCTTGCCAGCTATTACGGAAAAAAAACTAAAGCTTTTTATTTTACAAATAATGTCCATATTGTCCCAAAAGAGGCGAACCCACCTAATTGCTCAGAGCTTCGCCCAATTGAGCGTTATTGGGCTCACATGAAAACAAAAGTCCGTAGCAAGATTTTAGTAAAAAGTGGAGAAACCAAGTCAAAAACATCGACAAGGTCCATGTTCAAACTCTCATGAAAAGGAAAAAAGTTAAAGTACGCAAATTTTTGCATGGCTAAAGTAAAATTTATATTTATGTACATAATAAATAAGTTAAATTTAAGCATTTTTTATGTACAATACGAGTATATATTTACAAAATTACCTTCAGTTTTATTCAAACACTACTTAAATGACTTGCTACTTTTTATCAGGACCACTTCTTATCACCGAAAAAAAAATTACGTTAATAAGAAATCGTTCTGGAGATGTTTTACAACAAAAGGATGCAACAGTAATATTACCTTAAATTGTCGTAACAAAGTTGTGAATCATAGTGCACACACACTGGGGTGTTTGGATGATAGCGGTAAAGATATTATAAAAAAAATTGATTATGTCAAACGGAAAACAAGCTGCAATTTTGAGTCAATTCCAAAACAATATAATGACATGATTCGTGACTCAAAAATGACGGATTTGAGTTAGTGGCTCAATTACCAAAATTTTACAACGTGAAAACAGGCTTATATGCTGGAAGGAATAAAATAGTTGGTGCCAAGAGATTACGCTATACGCGCACTTGACGTAACAGTGCCAAAGAAATTCGAAGAAAAAATGCTAGTTTGTGATATATTGACGAAAGTAAGGAATTAAGAATGATTGCTTTTTTGCAATAATGGCATGAAAACGCAAATTAAAAATGCTACTCACTTTTTGGCTGATGGCACTTTTAAGAGTTGCCCAAAAGGGTTCCATTAATTGTATGCGATACAAGGCTATGATGATCAAAATCACACAATTACTCTTATATTTTATGCTTTTTTACCGAACAAGAAAACATGAACATATAAATTGTTACTCACGTTGATTAAGACGCAGATTTCTGATTGGAAGCCAAGTAAAATTACACTAGATTTTGAACTAGCTGCTATAAATGCCTTTAAGCAAACATTTCCTAACATAATAATAAATAAATATTGGGGGACAATCTTACACAAATCGACCTAGTCCCAAACTAAGCAAAGCTTGTGGGTACTAGGCGACGATATACATACTTATATAGATAAATATATATTTAAATACATAGAGAACATCCAAGACCCAAGAACAAAATCCGTGCTAAATGCACAAATAATGCCCTGGCCGGGATTCGAAACCGGGATCTCGAGCTTCGGAGGCAGTGACACTGCCAACTAGGCTAAACAGGTAATATTTAAAGGCTGTTGCTGTTACTATCACTGTAATCGCTGCTTGTGGAAAAAAGCGAAATCTATGAAATTAAACACAAAAGTTACGAAAAGACACGTATCAAGATGTATTGGGATAGCCCGCTTGCCACAAAATTATATTATTGAAGATATGTTATGGGAAGTTGCCCTAACGACAGTAAAATTAAGAAGTTTAAAGATATTTCCAAAAACAGTGGTTCAAAAAACATGATTTCGGCAATTCTTGTTCTTGTGCAAAAGAAAATATAAGAACCAATAACAATATTAAAGGTTGGCACCGGAAAATTAACAGTTTTATCGGACGAACACATCCTACTTTAGCACATTTACTAGACGTGTTAGATTCAGAAAATTCATCGTACGCTTTAAAAAAAATTCAAACAAAAAAAAGAAGGAATATGCGGAGATAGATCAGGAAATTGAGTTGGCGTTAAACGATTTAAAAGAAAAAGTTATTTCTGTTAATTCTGTTGGACATTGCATAAAAATCATAAGCCCTTTAGCATGCCTTAGTAAACGGATGCCGATTGACCGAATGAGAAAAGCGAGCAAAGCGCTTCTGCTTCAGCTGCGGAAAAAACGCTTTTGTATGTCCATTTATCCAGGTTTCTAGATATTATCTGTATGCTTTATGAACCGGCTCACAAAATTTCACAGAAATCGGTCGAGGATTGCGACCTGTAGGCGAGAACATCCGGAAAACTGGACAAATTTCGCTCGCTTTGCTCACTCGGTGAATTAAATATAGGTATTTGATTTAGTTCAGAAATCTGTAACTTTGTCTTAGTCCGGCTACATGCAATCTGAATTAAGACTGATTCAGAGTATATGTGGCTGGCATAACAGTGATAGAGAACTTGTAAAAGTATTGTTAGATTAGAGTATTTTTTTTTACTGTTTTAAACGAAATAAATGATTGCTTTCAAATAGAAAATAGCTTTTATTGTATGTTGTCATTATTTTTAGGGTTCCGTAGTCAACTAGGAACCCTTATAGTTTCGCCATGTCTGTCCGTCCGTCTGTCCGTCCGTCCGCGGATAATCTCAGTGACCGTTAGCACTAGAAAGCTGAAATTTGGTACTAATATGTATATCAATTACGTGGAAAAAAATATTTTATTAGGGTACCTCCCCTATACGTAAAGTGGGGAGTGATTTTTTTTTTCATTTTAACCCTAACGTGTGATATATTGTTAGATAGGTATTTAAAAATAAATAGGGGTTTACTGAAATCATTTTTTGATAATGTTAATATTTTCGGAAATAATCGCTCCAGAAGTAAAAAAAAAATGTGCCCCCCCCCCCCCTCTAACTTTGGAACCATAAGTTTTAAAAATATGAAAAAAATCTCAAAGGTAGAACTTTATAAAAACTTTGTAGGAAAATTATTTTGAACTTGATAGGTTGAATAGTTTTTGTAATTTTTTCAAAAAAAAAAATGTGACGGATGGAAAACTGCGGAACCCTACACTGAGCGTGGCCCGACACGCTCTTGGCCGGTTTTTTTACTCATTTTTATTAGAGATGCCATGGGAGTAAGATATATTAAAAGATTGATATATTAAATTGTTAATTATTTGCTGCACCCTGTCTGGGTTCATGTTTCACATAAATTGTAATTGTATTATATTATTTTGTACACGATTGCAATAAATAAATAAATAGTAAAGTAGCAGCGTCACGACGTGTTCCTCTGGGCGATCAAAGTGTTAACGGATAAGATTTTATCTATTTGCGTTAGAAAGCTGTCATAGCCACTTCAGTTTATTTCCTATGAAAAAGTAGATAAATGAAAATTATATGACGATACTATGAGAGTGACAGGTTATATTTTATTTTGCGGCAAATTAAATTTATAAGAGATGTTAGGTATGTAAATGGGAGGACTCATTTTCCTGCGTTGAACGGTTCCTCCTTATTCTTTCGTAGCCAGTGAGAGCTAAGAACATATACAGTATAAAAATAAGCAATGTGCCATAAAGGCAGATGAGTAAAGCCTAAATAACATATGTAAAAAAATAACTTTTTCTCAAACATGCAATGAAATATTGATGTTATGTTCCTTATAATAGGCTGCGAAGTATGACGTTTCAGGTACGGCTAGGACAAGAGGTCGTTAATGCAATTTCATACAAATGTTGCAGGCCTAGGCCGGCAAAGTCCTCTTTTTTAATTTCCATTCCCCATAAATTTGTGGCACAGGCATCATGACATTCTGCCACTATGCATATTAAAAATAAAACTTTGTTTTTTTTGTTGTTTATTTCATTGCATGTTTGAGAAAAGCACTATACTTATACATACCTCGGCGGGAAATATGGGGTTGCCAGCCTGAGACCTATCCGACCTCGCTTCGCTCGGCCGTCTATATGTCTTCGGCCGGCAACCCCTTTCGTCCCGGCCTCTGTAGTAATGTACTATAATAACTGTAGCATTACCATGAGTTTGCAGTGACCGTATTCGCTAGCGACTGCGTAAACAATCATTATGGAGAATAAGTACAGCGCCTCTGGTGGTTACATAGAACTACCGATCGGTACTCGTACCATGAGTAAATTACAAGTTTACTATACTCGCTAACGTTAACTCGATTCATCGAGTAGTTTACGTTACGATACGGAGTGACGTGCCTAACTTCACAGCATACAAAGCTCTCTTTCTAGCTATACTGAAAAGACAGAGCAAGGACGATATTAGACAAAAGGCTAAGTAGGTACCCAAGGATTCCTTTCAAAAGTATAGAAATAAACCTGCTAACTTAAAAGTGCCATAGAACAATAGCACAAGGTTAAATGTTAGCGAATCTTGTATTTGCTTTGGTTATTTGGTCAACCCTTCCCCGCCGCACACTACCAAGCCGCACTACTGGTAGTGTCGTGGGTATTTTTTTTTCCCTTCGGCACTACTGTGGGGCTAGTATGATCGCTTATATGTCGGACATATAGCATTCGTCCCTCTCGCACTTACATACTTGACAGTACGGGACGAATGCTATATGTCCGACATATAAGCGATCATACTAGCCCTGCTGGTCCAGTAGTGTCGTAGGTATTTGTAAAATACATATATATGCATTCCCCATTACACCACCGAGATTATTTTTGCAACTAGATACGGGTATTAAAAAACCAAGTGCGAGAAGGACTCGTGCACGAAGGATTCTGTACCATTATACAAGTCATGTCTGTTGTATGGGAGCTACCTTTAAATATTTATTTTATTCTGTATTTTATTATTTGTTCTTATAGCGGCAATAGAAATACATTACATCATCTATGCAAATTTCAACAGTGCAACTATCTATCACTGTTCATGAGCTACAGCGTGGACAGCTGAGTATCAGAAATAAAGTCCCGTTTTACCCTTTCGGTACGGAAGCCTAAAAACTTGAGTGTATTTAACATAGATGTAAAGCATTTGCATGAAACCTTTACTTAGTTCATTTTACTTATAAATAATATCTGTCAATACTATAAGCAAATGAATTAATACATCATGTAATTGTCACTTCATTTGCTCGCTTACAATAATAATTATGTAATAAGCGTATTAAATCATTATATTACATATATGCCGTGGCAATTACAATATTAATAATCAATAGTTTTCTCTATACAAGTGCAGCAGAGGGTAAGTTGTTTTCATAAATCACTATCACTACATAGTATAAAATAAAGTCGCTTTCTCTGTCCCTATGTATGCTTAAATCTTTAAAACTACGCAACTGATTTTCATGCGGATTTTTTTAATAGATAGTATAACACATCGCTAGTGAAAAATATATATTAGTTACATGGTTTATCAATAATTATGCCATCTTCATAATTATTAGGTACTTATCTTTATACAGACATGTCGAACGATGCTACGGATCTTAACTTCTTACAAATTAATGGAGGGACTGCCTTGTTAAATGACAAATATAGATATCATGTTCTTAAAAAATATGTAAGTGGAGCGGCTGTTTGGCATGTTCTAATTACAGAAAATTCAAATGTTTGGGGACAATCACTGTAAAGATAAGTGTTGCTTAATGATTGAGTTTATATGCCGTGTGATATTTTACTTTATGTAATGATGGGCTTTAATAATTATGCTTAATATATTATAGGGTGAACATATAATAACCAAAAAACCTCATACTTGTAATCCGGATGTTCACAATAATCTCAAGTTGATGGAAGTAAGAAAACTTAAACAGACGGTACAGGAATCCGACCGGCCCATTCCACAGTTATATGACGAAAAATTAATGCAGCTTAAGAATAGCGGATATGATTTAGTAACAAATTTACCAACATTCAACAGTGTCAAACACTCGCTGTATGATACACGGAACAAAAGTGCAGGTGTTTCGAAAACCGTATTCACTAACGTAATGGAGGTAGTTGTTCCAATCAAATATAATGAATTCATTTTGGCCGATTATCATTGCAATGAAACGAGAGTTATATTGTTTTGTAACAAAGATTCAAGAGAAGAAATTGAAAAAGCTAGTGAATTTTTCATGGACGGAACGTTTCAGAGTTGCCCGGCTCCTTTTAAACAACTATTTACTGTGCATGGAGATGTGAATAGTTCTGTAGAAAAGAACGGTGTAGTCCTAATGATATTTGCATTAAGGTGTGACCGAAAAGCTGAGAGTTACTTAGTAGTTTTTAGTCTTATAAAATCGCAAATACCAGGATTTCATCCAGCAAAGATTCATTGCGATTTTGAGTTAGCGACAATGAATGCCATAAGGTCTATGTTTCCCGCAGCTAAAATTATAGGTTGCTATTATCATTGGTGTAGATGTGTGTGGCGAAAAGCAAAGCGTTTGGGTCTTACAAAAAGTAAGGCAGAAAGAAGAATCGTGCAACTTACTGCAGCACTGGCACTTATTCCAGACCAAAGATTGACTGAGGGTTGGACTTACATTAAGGAAGAGTGTCGCAATGAGATCCAAATGCCAAAATTTATAAACTACATACAGCGTTTTTGGTTAGATAAGCCTTACTTACACAGCATCATAAGTGTATTTGGTGAACGTTACCGAACGAACAATGTCCTAGAAGGATGGCATTCAAAGTTGAACCGGTTACTGAACAAAAATACAGTCACGGTAAAGCGATTGATTGCTTAATGTTCTGTTTCAATTACAAACGGTATCACAAACAAAATACGAAACTAATGCAAATGTCACAAAACGACGCAAATCGTCCATTAACAACGATGACATCATTACACGGGTGCAAATGCAGTTAGTCACCGGGGAGATAAGTGTAGATCATGCTTTAGATAAGTTGAGATAGTTTTTTTTTAACATATTCCCTGTCCGTCATATAAAAAGAAAATGTTGCTTTTTAAGTCCACTTCAATATTCATTAAGTATTGTTTTTTATTATTAGTTCGCTTGTGACATGTGTTTGTGTTTTTTTCTATCCAAGTGGATCCACTAAACAGGGAGCGTGTTAAGTTTTGTGTTATGTACGTGTTATGATTTGACGTTGGATTTGTGTTAAATAAACCGATGTAAATCTTGATTTTTACTTACCCGTATCTAGTTGCGAAAATAATCTCGGTGGTGTAATGGGGAATGCATATATATGTATTTTACGAATACCTACGACACTACTGGACCAGTAGTGCCGAAGGGAAAAAATACCCACGACACTACCAGTAGTGCGGCTTGGTAGTGTGGTGGGGAAGGAGGGTTTTTGGTTATTATTGACATACCTATAAACTGAGTGATGCAGTCTTCTCAGTTTTTATGATGAAATATTATTTTTTTGGTTCATGTGATTAGATGTAAGTACATAGATTATATATAAACCAAAAATTAATAAACCTAATCTCATTTTACAATATGTTGAAGTGATATTTTTTATTTATTTCTCATATCAGCCTGAATGTAATTTACTGTTCATCTTCTTACGCAGCCGTCGCTAACATATCCCACACTAAATAATGCCTTGCCGATATTATTTAGATAAATAATTATTACAATAATTTATGAAACAAGATCTCTAATAAGCTTTCACGCTCCAATTTGCTAGTGAAATAGTTTACTACAGTCGATACGGTATTTTTCGATAGCGACTGTCAAATTGGTGACTCATGGTACCGATCTACGGCAACCGCTACAAAACGTTAGTCGCTAGCGAATATTACGTTCGCGTCTGGCGGGCGCAGTGAACGCGCTGTTGACTAATGGTACTAGCACAATAGAAATCTAAACGAAACATCAAAGAAACTCTTGCAGACGCCAGAGATCGAAGGGGAGTGTATATTAGGCTGTTTCAGAACAGACTTGAGACCGGTACATAATGAGGATAAATTTTTTGTGCAAGCTCAATTTTTATATATTACCTGGAACGAGCGTTTGCAGTCCACATTGCGGAGTAGGGGAAAATGGGTGGACACAAGTATTTCTATGCCCCAACAACCGCACCGATTTCGACGCCCGCAACGCACAGAATATTGCTGATCTGCTTAGGTTCTCGTTAGAGATGGTGAATTCCGTGGTGTCAAATATATTAAGCAATGTTGTTGACTAAAATATTTTTTTACTAAATATTAACCTGAACGCGTTATTTCGTATTTTTTGTGAAATTAAGTAAATCGCAGCCATGGTATTTTGTACTACCACTCAACTAGGTAAGCTTTATAGCTAACCAAGAATAGCTTATTTATCTGGCTTTAATTATTAAAGCCAGATAAATAATCATAAACATCATGATTATTTTTATTTGACTATGAATAACTTATTCCCATTCAATTTTCTCACCTACGAATTATTCCAGACAAAATTATTCCGGACGAATTATTCCAGAATAAAATCACCGTGATTTTATTCTTGCAAATTCTTATTCAAATAATGATTTTATTATTGAATGCCCAACACTGTATTGTAAGTACTTTCATATGTACATTTGTTTTTGAAGCCTTGGAAACGTAGCCACATTTTCTTTAACTGTTTGACCCAAAGATAAATAAATACCCTAGATGGATTGTATTTCGCAGGATCTGAATAAGTAATGCCGTGCTTTACTATCTTAAGAAGTACATCAAAGAGAAAAAGAGACAAATGTTGCTATACTATTTGGTCTTAAATGGTGGAATGGCACCATTTCTAATTTACATTCCCCGCTAAACATTTGATAGATGCTAGTGTTGTGCAGTCCTTATCGCAAGCTTTTGTCGATAAAAATATTTAATACTTTAATGGTAAAATAAAATAAACTGCGGTGCTCAGTCCAGGTTTTTATTAATTATTTTTATATTGTATAGGAACTATAATGCCCATTATAATAATACCTCTCTATGTACAGAGTCTAGTGCGAGTCTAGATTTAATAAAAATGCAAGTTAAAATCAGAAATCATCTATGAAGCCAAAACGCTAGAATATCTGTGCAAGAGAGATGGCAATGAGTTGAGAGTGGGGCAATTTCGAGTTGGGAGTCTGAACCATCGGGGCCAACTGCTGCTGATTTCTTGGAGAAGGAGGGACTCTGCATGATGAACTCCTTTTTCAAGAAACGTGAGCACAGGAAGTGGACCTGAATGAGTCCCGAAGGTGCAACTAAAAACGAGATTGTCTCAATCATGTCGAAGAAAAGGCATATATTCAATGATATCTCTGTGATCACCACGGTTAAAACCGGAAGTGATCACCGTCTGGTAAGAGGCGCATTGAATATATGTGTAAAGCTAGAGTGCTCTTGACTGATGAAGTCTACACTCCGACCAGCAGCAGCCCAAATCCGGAACTCCCAGAGCTTTCAGTTGGAACTCCAAAACCGTTTCGCTTGCCTAGGCGGCAACATGGGACGAATTCAAAGACGGGAATAGACGGGATAGTACTGGGTCTAAGTTCGTCAAGGCTTAATGGACGAACAGGACCAAAAGGCTCTCTAGCTCCATTCAGAGGCTCAAATGATTCAAATGAAAGGAGTCAAATGATTCTACAGTATTCAGCCGATGCGACATTATACCGGCAGCTCAATAAACGAATCTCCAACTCCTTTACCCCTGATCTGCGCCAATTACCTATGTCCAGCAGTGGACGTCCTTCAGCTGATATGATGATGACGATGATGATGATGAATGTGCGAGTGATGTCTGGTAATATATATACAAATGAGCACGTTGAAAGATTTTGATTTGCACATGTTGATACTTTTTGCCACTTGTTTGATTAAATCATCCCAAACTAGCTGATAGGTCTTAGAGATACTTACTACTACTTTTGAGCACAAGACTTGTTAATTATTGTTGTATATTCTGAACATATGGACTTACTGGTTGACATGCTAAGGGAAGATTAACAAATATTGTTGGCACTGAATGAGAATGGAGTTTTTCGAACGTATGCCTGACGGAAGCGGAGGGCCTACTCCGAACTTCGAAAATGTCGTGCCGTCCCGTTCACTCTCGTGTTATACACTTAATGACGGAAAGGGACGACACGATACAAAGTCGACTTTCAAAGTTCGGAGTAGGCCCTCAGGATTCTTCAAAATGTGCCGAGCATATCTGGAGTATTGTGTGGGGCTCCATTGCTCGCCTCTTTTTATATTTTGATCTATTCCGTTCTAATTTCCAAATTAGCCGGAAACCTGTTTTGTAATTATAAACACAGTAAATACTATTGACTATTGTACGTTATCGATATCACGATAAGGATCTGAAGTACAACAAGACGTGGTAGGTGAAAAGTCAAAACATTGGGAAGCATTATTTATTATTAAAATAATGATGCAATTGCGCAAAATTGATGCACATAACTACACATGATTTTCCAGTTATAGATATTTAATAAGTTCTGCAGTTAGTTTTTACTTAATAAACTTTATAATCACAATATTCATGTCATACAGCTTGCCGGTGGATTGATACATTTGAATTATTTTCACTACGTACACCCATTCGGTGAAAACACCCTGGTACGAACGCACGCCATAAATGTTAAACACGTAATTCAACCAAAAGTTCACTATAATCATTAAAAATCACAAATTATTAGCAAAATACAACAACGCCTTTGATATCCAGCTGGCTATCAAGCTAATATGGTTGTCGAGGTGACGTGGCGCGCACGGCTTGAAGATAGGAATAGGAACCATGAGGCTATCTCGTTTTAACACACTTGGTTTGACGTCAGAGTAAAGAGCGTATTAGATCAAGCATTTTGTTCAACTTAATACAATCCATCTAGGGTATTTATTTATCTTTGGTTTGACCTCTATTCTTCGTTGGCAACTGGATGTCAAACAGGTATAGATATTCTTTTTAACCGACTTCAAGATTTCAAAAGAGGAGGTTATCAATTCGGTTGTTTTTTTTTTTAATGTTTGTTGCTTCATAACTCCGTCATTTCTTAACCGATTTGGAAAATTCTTTTTTTAATTGTAAGTATATATATCCAAGTTGGTCCCGTTTTTGTCAAAACGCAGTTTTGATGATGGGATCCACGAGGAATTGAGGGAACTCCTCAAATCTTTAAGGCAAATATATAGTGATGTTTGTGTTTTTATTTACAAATCAAGCATTTGCATCCAAAAATGTGACATTGGATGATGTGGAACTGCTGATGATGATCAGAACAGAACTCTTCAACGACGAAAAGTTCACGTTTGGCGATTTGTCCTTCTAGCTGTGGTTGTTAAGCAAGTTCTATTTTCACGATTGATTTTTGTCATGCTCGATGATGGGATCAATTAGGAATAAAGGGAACTCCTCAAATGTGAAAGGCACACAAATAGTGATTTTAGTATTTTCATGAACTAATCAAGCATTTTCATTCATAAAAGTGACATTTGTTGAAGTGGAACTGCTGATGATGATCAGAACAGAACTCTTCAACGACGCGTTGTTCACGTTTGGCGATTTGTTCTCTTCGTTGTGTTTGTCAAGCAAGCAAGGTTTTTCCATGATTAAATGAGGAATTGAGGGTACTTAGTCTTCTACCATTATAAACATACTTATAGCCATTTTTATTTTATTGTATGGAATCTAAGAGTGCACCATCTAAGTATAATAATCTTTCACCGGCCTCCCCCATTGAAGTCAATTTTTTTTTCTTAAAAATTATTGGACAACTAGTTGTCTAACACGATGAATACGATGATATATTATTTATTGACAACTCGCATACAACTCGTAACCGAAACTTGGTTGCCAAAACGGCCGGAGGGATTTTTTTATTTAGTGAATCACGTCAATTTAAAGTTCCCCTTAATAATAAACATACCTTTTCGTTTGGAGATGGCCTAAATCAAGATCGGCTTGCTTTAGCATAGTACACCCTCTGCATGTGAAAATCAAGCGCCTGCGTACGTAAATCTCAAGGCTAGGCAAAAAAGGCAAATCATTTGAAGCGAGACTGGCAAATACCGAAGGTTTGCAACAATGCCTTTCTCTTGCCGTCAGAAAAATGACTTAGCCGGCTCTACTTTATCTCCAAATTCAGCAACAGACATCGAAGAAAGCAAACTTGTAAATAGAACAAAGGCAGACTACATGCAGCGCCTGAAGGATTTTAATGTCTGTAGTATCATTTCTATTTATGACACCTATTTCCTAAAGGGAATCGGGAATAAGTTAATAACAAAAGGCATGAAATATCTCACAAAACGAGAAGAAAGGGTAGAAAAATGGCAATAGTATCAAATGTTATATACGGCTGATCAATCATACGAGGAGCTGCAACTGGTGAATAAATTGACAGGAGAACACGTAAATCCCCAGAGAGAAGTCGGGCCATGCTCAGTGTAAGGTTTCGTAGTTTCCAAATGAAAAAAAAAAAAACAATAACAAGCTATACCTTCGCAGCGTTTCATACCTACGTCTTTTACTAAGGGAAGACTTTTTACGATAACTCAAAAACAGCTTAACTGATCATGTCTGCTATAGTTTTCGTTGGAAGTCTTTATTAAGCTTTACTTTAATGATATTTTTCATATTTTTGGACCTGTAGTTCAAAAGTTAGAGGGGGGATACATTTTTTTTACTTTTGGAGTGATAACTATTTCAGAAAATATTCACTTTATAAAAAAAAATTGCATGAAGACCTGTATTCATCAGATCATAGAAAGATTTCTATGATCTGAGGGGTTCCTAGTTGAATACAGAACCCTAAAAATGAGAGTCAAATTCGTGGAACAACTTTTTAGCCACAATGTCGCAGTGGCCGCGGAGCACTTTTCAGCCGGAGTCGGTCTCCCCGTAGAACTCGACATTTAATCTATAATGTTAGACAATCCCTTTGGTTTACTGAATATAAATATATTTAGTATTCTCAATAGGAAAATAATACAAAGGACCTGTTAAGCGATTTTGCCCCCATCATAATTTATGAGACAAATGTAAATCAGTCTTTAAAACAATGTAATTTGTTTAACGCCAATTAATTTGGTTAATCCTCAACGAAGTCGATTCCTATTCCTTTGATGATACTATTAAACCTAAAATCAAGTCTATCTTAATTATCTTAAACATCTCACTGAATGAAGACCAATGGACACAAGCAGCTCTGCCTATCCGACACGGAGGTATCGGGGTACGGTGGGGCCGGGATGTGAGTTTGCCGGCCTTCTTGAAGTCAGCACACGGAGTAGCGGACCTTGTCACTAATATTTTACCACTAAACAGGTCAAGCATTCCGTATGTTGCTTGACGCCTTGATGGCGTGGTTGGCTCTCAACCCAGGATCTACCGTGCCCGAAAACCCCAATGTCCAGCGCGCGTGGGATGATATAGGCTGCAAAGCCACAATCTCAAAATTTCTCGGTGGCACTATCGGTGTAAACCTCGCAAGGCTCCTGGCGGTTTCGCGACCTAAATTAGGGGCATGGTTGCACGCGCTCCCTTCCCCTCAGTTGGGAACTCTACCTGACGGTGACTCATTGCGTGTGGCCGTTGCCCTTCGCTTCGCCTGTATGTTTTTTTTGTGAGATAGAATATAAAACTGAAATTCATTAACTACATTGACAATGGATAATGGATATGGATGGAATGGATGGATAGTGTTAATATAATAAAGTAAGTAAATTGATTATTGAGTGTCATAATCCAACTAGAATTGTTACAAAAAGCCCTTAATAATGCAACGAAAAAGGTGCAATAATTTCGAAGCAATGGCCAACCGAGATTTCTTTTTCTTTAAGCTGTTGGATTGTTAATTTTATTTTTCGTCTATTTCCATGTAGTTTTTATTCTATTTGGATTTTTTGTTGATTTCATTTTTCAAAACATCCCGGGCTTGAGCTAATGTTGGATTCGTACGCCCGATGAATCTGTTTATCTTTGAATGCTACCCCTCCAAGTGGTTCGTTGTTCTTATTTCTTCATCACTGTAGCAGCAAACTTTGTGACCATTTTTTTGCTCGAACCATTGCCTATTAAAATATTCGCGATATTTTTGTACTTCTATGCTATTTGGGCTTTTATTCATTTCATTGTTATATCCTTTATTTATGAATTGTTGTAGTAAGCGGGCTAAGCCTGCAAGGCGAGCTACGTGTCTCTTTCTGACACTTGATTTTAAGTTCAGTTTTTTTGCCTTTCGGAATAATGGAAATAGCACAACTTTATTTCGATCACTGGAAAGACATCCCTGATTCCTAGCATTGCTGCTTTCTCAAAATCTAAAGTAATCTTCTGGGGTTCAAATGATGGAATTTGTGATTTTATTAATCGGAATAATTAAGTTGTTAAGTTCCCTTTTTCTTGTTTTCCAGAAAGGTGTAAATTAGAGGGGTTAATGACAAAGTCTTTTAATCATAGTCGTGTATAGAATATAACTGCTTGAAACTGAAACTGAAATTAACTATTTTCCATATCTGCCATCATAATGTCATATTGTATTTTTATTGAGACAAAATTAGTACTCACTTTTTGTTTCAAATTATTCAAGTTTTTAAGATATCCTGTTTTACAATATCCCCTTTAGAGTGATTCTCGTGCTGATTTTGTTTTATAATTTCATTCTTACAATTAATAGTAAGTTACCTTGGCATCCCAAATGTTCATTTCGCAATAATAAAATGTGTTGCCGTTTTTGTAAATTTTCTTTTTATGGTACTTACGCCCCTGATATAGAGCTGCCACCCCTCCTCTTTTAGTACTTATAAACTCAATTTGTGTTGTATTCATTGTAAATACTGCAATTCGTACTGTATCCAGTAAATGAATGCAATATAAATTGCTTACTTGCACTTCCGTCCGTACCTTGACGTAGGTATATCATTGAAGATAGTGACAATATAATTATGTCATTTTAATTTAAAGATAACTTCATGATGTGTTAGTGGACAGTAAATTACTGCTTACACATCTAAAGAGATTGGATTCGATTTTGATTTTATAGTTTCGTAAGACGAAACCGTATTCTTTTATCGAAATGAATTTCGAGATAAGAAATATTATTATTTTACCGAAACCAATTTCGAAAGAAGAATAATAATTCTTATTTAAGAAATGGTTTCGATTTTTGGTTTCGTAAGTGGCCGAAGGGATATTTTTACCCCTTTGGCTTTAGAAACTGCTGGGTACTGGGGTGCGGACGCGAAGAACTTTGTACATGACATAGACCGTCGACTCCGGCAAAAGGGAGAGGACCCCGCGCCGAATCGTTCCTGAGGGCCTACTCCAAACCACAGTCCGAACTTCGAAAATCGAACTTCGTATCGTGCCGTCCCTTTCTGCCATATAGTGTATAACACGAGAGTAAAAGGGACGGCACGACGCGAAGTTCGGAGTAGGCCCTCTGGTGCAAAGGTTGTCTATGGCAATCCAGCGAGAAAACATCACCAGTGTCTTACATACGGCACTCATATTATTTTGATACTTAGTGTGGTGTTAATAATGAAACGTGGTTATTTATTATATTGTTTTATTTAAATTATCAGCTTGCGGTGGTAAATGTAATAATTTACAAAGATGTCGATTATTCGTCTTTCGGCTTCAGATGATGAGTCGATTGAAAGGGAAGTCGATGCAACATAAATAATGTTAATATTAATTTATGTAAATTTATTATAATTATGTTTATATATTTACCTTTAATGCATGTTTAATTTGTTGACGGCCTGTTTAGCCTAGTTGGTAGTGACTCTGCCTCCGAAGCTAGAGGTCCCGGGTTCGAATCCCGGCTAGGGCATCTATTTGTGCATTTTTCACGGATATTTGTTCTTGGGTCATGGATGTTTTCTATGTATTTAAGTATTTATTTATCTATATAAGTATGAATGTCGTTGTCTAGTACCCATAGTACAAGCTTTGCTTAGTTTGGGACTAGGTCGATTTGTGTAAGATTAGATTGCCCTCAATACTTATATATATTTTTTTTATTTATTGTTAAAAGCATTATTTTTTGTAATTGTAAGAGAATGATTTACTTAATTTTATTTAGTGTTTTTATTTAATTTTGCTGTCTTTTTCTTGCTATCCCAACTTTATTTGCAACAAAAATCATTTTCACTTGTTATATATTATTTTTGATTGTTTTAGGTTTATAATTATAAGAAAGAAATTGATTATATCTGATTTTTTATGACACGATTTTATCTAGTAGTACGTATAACTGTTTATATACCTACACGGAAAGATGTTGATTATACCTATGTTAAACTTTTTAATCTTAAATTTACGATGTTACCTTAGATTTCGTTATATAACAAACATACAACGCTTTATCATAAATAACCGTGTTTCATTTTTAACACCACACTAAGTATCTAAATAATTGTGTGCCGTATGTAGTGCCGGGCGGTCTACCGTCCTACACTACCAAAACGTAATATCTAGAACTAGCGTTTGCCCGCGGCTTCGCCAGCGTACTCTAAGCATAATTTTTAACCGTCTTCAAAAAAAGAGGTTCTCTGTTTGACCCGTATGTATGTATGTACGTATTAAGGTATGTATGTATGTTTGTCCACGATTATCTCGCGTTTGGCTGAACCGATTTAGACGCAGTTTCCAGAAAAGTAGTTGTTACATTCTGGGGGTTTCGGTATACGAAGTTTGGTGATTGTGATTCATTAACAGATGAACAGATGAAAAGTCAGTATACATTCTGAGAACCGGCAAACTGTAGAATTTCATTTCATTTTGGCAAAAATAAGGATCGAAAACTATTATCATACATTAACGAGAGGCCGAGGGGGAAAGGGGTTCTGTTCTCCGCTGCACTGGAGGATGTTTTCAAGACTCTGAAGTGGAGAAGGCTAGACATCAACATAAATGGCGAGTACCTCACTCACCTTCGGTTTGCTGACGATATAGTAGTCTTGGCTGAGACCATGGAAGATTTAAGTACAATGCTCAATGACCTCAGTAAAGCCTCCGAGCGAGTTGGTCTAAGTATGAACATGGACAAGACGAAGATCATGTCAAATGCCCATGTCGCACCAACTCCCGTAACAATCGGACTCTTTACGCTCGAAGTTGTAGACGATTACATATACCTAGGACAGACTGTCCAGTTAGGTAGGTCCAACTTGGAGAAAGAGGTTAATCGTCGAATCCGACTCGGCTGGGCAGCGTTCGGGAAGCTACGGCACATCTTGTCGTTCAATATTCCGCAGTGTCTCAAGACGAAAGTCTTTGATCAGTGTGTGTTGCCAGTGATGACATATGGTACTGAAACGTGGTCGCTTACTATGGGCCTCATAAGAAGGCTCAAAGTCACCCAAAGAGCAATAGAGAGAGCTATGTTAGGAGTTTCTCTGCGTGATCGCATCAGGAATGAAGCCATCCGCAGCAGAATCAAAGTGACCGATATAGCCCTCCGAATCGCCAAACTTAAGTGGCAGTGGGCGGGGCACATAGCACGTAGAACCGATGGCCGTTGGGGCGGAAAGGTTGTCGAGTGGCGACCACGTACCGGAAGGCGTAGCGTGGGCAGGCCCCCCACACGGTGGACCGATGACCAGGTGAAGGTCGCGGGTGTCCGCTGGATGCGGGTGGCGCAGGACCGGTCATTGTCATCTTTGGGGGAGGCCTATATCCAGCAGTGGACATCTTTCGGCTGACATGATGATGATGATGATTATAACATTATCACTTTATCGTATAAGGTTATGATTTTCATTTTGTTATGATATGAAATATCGTTATGAAGAATACTAATTCAGATTTTAACGAAATTTTAAACACAAACGAACACCCAGAACTATTTCCAGTAAAACCAGACACTTTCAAAACTAGAAAGCAATATAGGAATAAATTAGCATTGCCAAAATCCAATTTAGCCATGTACAAAAAAAGTCCGCAGTATAAATGCATTCTAATTTTTAATCATGACCCAAATGAGATCAAATTTCAACCTAATGATGAGATATAAATTAAAAAACCTATTAATAGAGAATTGCTATTACTCGGTGGACGAATTCCTCGATGACCATAGTTTAGCAATGTAGGTAGCCTTAGATTTCATAATCATAACATAGTGAAGTGACCTATTTCGACTTGAATGGTAATAACTTGTTGTGTGCCCTAACAGGGTTTCATGGAATGACTTATAATTAAAATGTAACATCTTATTATGTATGCATGACATTACAATGAATAAATAAAATAAAATAAATAAATAAATATATCGTTACAATATTGATTCATTTTCATAAAGTTTTAAAGGCCTGCAAATGGGGACCCATGTTAAAGAGCGCGGGTATACAATATGCAGTTTCATTAGTTCAATTCTGTTACCAAAACTGAATGTTTTATTTTGCAATTTGTTGAAGCTCTTTCAAAATAATTAGGGTTTCAAAATATGATGCCGAGTGTCCCATTCTGTTTAGTGAGTAACGGTTACTAGACTACAAATTATGTGAAGTGACTAATTCATCATCATTATTAGCCTACCCTGATTTTATTATGCCCTCTACAAATAAAATTGAACTTAACAAATTACCCCATCTATAGGGACTTTTGCATTCCAGTAGCAACACTGATACGCACACATCTTTAAAAAAGTGGCTTCACTAGGTTGTTCGAGACGCTCCGTCTATATTTTTTACTTGGTCTGAGATAAAGACTACATGGTTCCAGTCAGTTATTTCAGGCATTCGCCGCAAGAAGGTTATTCTTTTAAGTGCTATATCAGATCGCTCCATTATAACTTTCCTATGATTGCATTTGATATATCAAAACCCAATGTTTTTTAAGATTGCAAAAATGCTGCCGTTAAATAACTCAGCAGCTTTCAGAGACGTGCCTAGGGTTGGGTATTTATTCTGTGTATAATAGCCATAAACATGATTTCTTATAGCATCGGCGTCAAAACTGTCAATGCGAGTGATAGTCTTCCGCCTATTTCGTCGTTTGTTGGGTGATTTTAAGGCGTTGGTTTCCATCCCAGAAGCACCGTACCTTTCGTTTAATATTTGAGTAACCTTCCAATGACTGATATTAAGCGCCGACGCAACACGCTCACGTACTTGAGTCATAGGAACGAGTGGCCCTTAGTTCTGAGCCTCTCGCTCAAAATACTCATAGTTTTATCACCATTAGCTTCGCCTGTTTACTATACGGTTTAGGCATTATAAAAACAGGGGTTTTCAACGAGTTCAAATAATAAGCACAATCAAAGTCCAAACACAACAAGCCAAGCTCAAAAAGTGGGAAAGAAATCAGTTCAAAAACAAAGCCGGGTCAACAAAATACGGAAAGAAACGGGATAAGCTCACAGTAAAACGAAAATTCGACAAACTGCACACTAAACTTGACAAGGGTTTCTTTTTCAACATCATCTTTGTTTCGTTCCTACACGGCGGAGGTTTGTTATTTAACTATTTTTAACGTCGTATTTCATGATTTAATTTTGTTGATGGCCTCTTTGGAGTGCCACTGTCTCTTATAATTATATGTTGTTACAGCTGTCACAGATTCTTCTATGCACGGATCTATACCTAAACCGGATTGAGTACTGTGACGAAAAAGTGTGACCGACAGAGAAGCCAAACTCGAGGATTGCATTTCGTTTTAATTAGGGTGACCAAGTACATCTGTGAATATGAGGATTATTTCTAATATAGGTTCTATGTACAATGAAATTTAAACTAAATTAGGTAGTAAATAAAATAAGAATATTTTTCAAAGAAATATTTATTTTCGCTAATTACAAGTTTGTGTATCCAATTATCCATACATTGTTAAACAATATAGTCTTGTGTAATTTTTGCCTAAGCCCTACTTTATTTTCCAAATCTCTTAACAAATGTGTTCTCCTGTGATGGGCCATGCGTAAATTAAAAAAAGACGAGGACGAGTTTTAATTCACCATCAACAGATCAGCACGGTGGTGCCATGATACACGAGTTCGGTAGGTAACAATACAATATAACTGTTACCGAACTTGCCGGTATCCAATTGAGCTGAAATGTAGCATACTTATGTATAAGTACAGTATGCGTGAAAATTAGCATACTGTACATAAGTATGCTAAATTTCAACTCAATTGGATACCGGAAAGTAGCTGTAAAATGGTTAAAAAATTGGAACGACAACTTAAGTACTTGCACAGTTTAATCACATACAGTCCAAGTTAAACAAAAGCTCATAATGATAACAAAATTGTTAAAAGATTGAATTTCAACTGACCTTTAGAAAAGGTTTTCTCACTAAACACTTAATAACGAATATTTCTGCAAAACCAGCCCAAGTCATAGTCTCCCTAATCAGTTTGACATTTGTCTTGTCGTTTTATCGTAAAATATAACAAATTGTTCCTTACCTGTGAAATGATATTCCACAATTAATAAAACTTTCACTTTTACAACCCTTTACACAACATGTTTTCACTATTTTCAACTAATTTCATCAGCCGCTTATTTTCATAATTTCAAATTTGACACCATTAAGGTTGGGGATACCAAATAATTGAAATTGAACAATACTACTACTTATATATTTATTGCAATACTAGGTTTTAGTCAGTTAATAATGTTGATATTTTATACAATTACGAATGAGGTCAAATGTAAATTATGCCTGATAAATATGCAGTACTAGTTAGTACAAGCAAGTAATTGTTTTCAGTATTCTAAAATACCACAACATATATTTTTTTTTACACTGGCAAGTTGTGCGAGTGGGACACCGCCCTCCGGTTGGTTGCTCTCGCTCGGAGCGCTTTCTCTAGTCTGTCTGTCATAACAGGATATTAACTGTATTACGCGAGAATAAGGTTCAAGTTTGACTGGCTCATAAAAGTTTGTACTCAATCCGGTTTAGATATAGATCCGTGATTCTATGTCATTTATGTCAATCAATAAATTTTGCACATATTTTCCAACTTTACAAAAAAGTGGTCTTCGAACCGTTTCTAGTGTACATTCGATGTGGACACCGAAATGTTTCGCACGCTGAGTGGACTAAAAACTCGTAGTGTTACTCGCGCTGAACGCAAGGCAGAAGCAAAAGTGTCGACGCCTGCGAAGGCACCAGGCTCTTTGCCAGTATCGCTGACATGTCATGTCGCAGACACGACGTTTGTGGCAGGCAGCAGCCGTATGTCATGTCAAATAAGACGCCGTCGTTGAGGGACGACGGTGTGCCGGACCCGTTGTCACCGCCTAATAAGGTACCGTCCGCATCCACATCCATGTCAGCACGAAAGAAGGGGCTGGCGTTGATTGAACTTCAGTGCGACAGAGAGTGACATCTGGTACTAACAAGTAACCTAACATCTCCATAGAAAAAATCGTACTTCGAGCTGAAAGGCCCCTGGTGTCAGTGGCTCTTGTGTTGTATATGTTTTTACAGCTGCCGAAGATTTTGTCAATCAAAAAATTGCGCATATTTTCCAACTTTACGGAGTTTTACTAATATTTAGGTTTGCGTCAACAGATATCTTTTTTGGTTATTAATGTATCGAATAAATATATGCGTACCTACCTAATCGATTTCTATCAATTTATGGAAATATCTTCTGAATCGAAACGACAGACTTGGTCACAACACTAGTTTTAACAAGAAAACGAAATAACTGTTTGGGTGGTGAAAAATTATCGTAAAATACTCAACAACAATGAACTAAAAAAATGTAACATAACTTAAATTGTGTTTAAGAAAAGCAAAATATTATTTTTATTTACTTGAAAAGCCCTAATACTGTTACGTGATTTTATTTATAATTCTGATTAGTCTTGCGTGTTTACGTTCTATGGGTGTTGTGATGTCTCAAATGGTCAATCATTTGAGTAACAGATTACAAGGTATAATTAACATTGATTAGGGACAGATCTTATGTATAATATTCATAATCCTGACTTTAAATAAACATTTATTGCATGGGCATGAGGTTTCCGGTTCGTTAGAACCTAAACTCGAATTACCCTATTACACAATACAACCTAGTGTCTAAAACACATATAGTCATATAACCCAGCGAATGAAAAAAACATAGAAGCACAACTAGCGTCGCAAAATGACACCATCAAATTTGTGTCCACTAAGGCGGGGCGTCAAAATTGTGTCCAACGGCTGTCTAGTTTGAACATGGCGGCGCAACGTAACAGTTGTATTAACTGACATCTCAAAAATAAAAAATATGCCTTTTTGTGCAGTGAAGTGGTGCGTTAATCACTCTAGAAAACATTAAAAAAAGATGGAATCACTTTTCATATGTAAGTAAAGCGGTAAACATATTTGTTTATTTTTTAACCGACTTCAAGATTTCAAAGGAGGAGGTTATCAATTCGGTTGTATGTTTTTTTTTTTTTTAATGTTTGTTACTCCATAATTTCCTCCGTCATTTCTTAACCGATTTGGAACATTCTTTTTTTGATTGTAAGTATATATATCCAAGTTGGTCCCGTTTTTGTCAAAATGCAGTTCTGATGATGGGATCCATGAGGAATTGAGAGAACTCCTCAAATCTTTAAGGCAAACATATAGTGATTTTTGTGTTTTTATCAACAATTCAAGCATTTGCATCTAAAAATGTGACATTGGATGAAGTGGAACTGCTGATGATGATCAGAACAGAACTCTTCAACGACGAAAAGTTCACGTTTGGCGATTTGTCCTCCTAGCTGTGTTTGTTAAGCAAGTTCTATTTTCACGATTAATTTTTGTCATGCTTGATTTCTGATGATGGGATCCATGAGGAATTGAGGGAACTCCTCAAATCTTAAAGGCAAACATATAGTGATTTTTGTGTTTTTATCAACAAATCGAGCATTATCATACAAAAATGTGACATTTGATGAAGTGGAACTGCTGATGATGATCAGAACAGAACTCTTCAACGACGAAAAGTTCACGTTTGGCGATTTGGCCTTCTAGCTGTGTTTGTTAAGCAAGTTCTATTTTCACGATTGATTTTTGTCATGCTCGAGTTCTGATGATGGGATCCATTAGGAATCGAGGGAACTCCTCAAATGTGAAAGGCACACAAATAGTGATTTTAGTATTTTCATGAACTAATCAAGCATTTTCATTCATAAAAGTTACATTTGATGAAGTGGAACTGCTGATGATGATCAGAACGAAACTCTTCAACGACGCGTAGTTCACGTTTGGCGATTAGTTCTCTTCTTTTTGTTTGTCAAGCAAGCAAGGTTTTTCCATGATTCCATGAGGAATTGAGGGTACTTAGTCTTCTACCATTATAAACATACTTATAGCCATTTTTATTTTATTGTATGGAATCTAAGAGTGCACCATCTAAGTATAATAATCTTTCACCGGCCTCCCCCATTGAAGTCGGTTTTTTTTTTCTTAAAAATTATTTTTAGTCGGAACCGATTTTGTATAGGGATGGTGTTATGCCACCTTACATCATCAAAATGTTAATAGGTGAATGAAAAGGTGTACATAAGATACCTATTGTGTATCTCAACATGTACTATACATGTATCTCAACAAATTAAAATGTTCGAAAAAGGTAAACTAATTCCATAATAAATAAATACTAATTACTAATTATCGACGTACTACGAAGAATGCAAGCGAAGTCACGGGATAGAATATGCGTATTCGAAAGGTCGATTACAAAGTCGATTTAAAAACATTCGTGCTTGATCATCACGGCTAGTCGTCAAATTTACAGTAAATGTCAGCCTTATTTCAAGAAATGAGATCTACCTACTAACTATGAGAATTTCTATGAAAAATATGCATCTTAGCAACTTCAGTCAATTTGGCCATCTGATAATAATCAGATAATTTTAGTGTTTTGAATGTGTGTGCCCGGGTATGTCCTAAAACTACGACCAAGACCATCGGGGGATGGGCAGCAGCATCCCTGGAGTGCGGTGGAGATACTGCGATCGCCAACCCGCATGCCAAGCGTGGCGATTATGGCATATACCCCTCGTGAATTTGGGGGAGGCCCATGTCCAGCAGTGAACGTCCTTTGGCTGATATGGTGGGTGGTGGAATGTGTGTGCGTTGATTGTTTCAGTGTAATGGTGCGTAGTAATAGGAAAATATTTTGTATGTGTGGTTTTTTATGTGTGTGTTACCTCCCCCAATTTACAAAATATTTTGTTCGGTAATGTGCGCTGATGGCGTCTCTTGTCTAAATAAGGCTCTAATAAGGTACGCAAACTCAGAGTACCCCAGAGAAGACGTCTAATAATAATACCGTTAGCGAGCGATATGATCATATCATATACTTACTAAATTGAATAAGAGCGACTGTGAGGGATATATCATTTGTTGTCTTTGTTATAGTTCCGCAATTAAGAATGTTCTGTGATATGACTCCTATCCTACCCTCCCTTAGAGTACCCCTGAGAAATTTTCAAATAATAATACCACTACCGAGGTCATGTACTAAATGGAATAAGAGCGACAGAGAGAGATACATCATTTGTAGTCTTTGTCATAGTTCCACTTTCTTATTTGGCTCATTATCATGTCCACGTCGTACCCGCCCAAATTAAAGAGGTTGTTTATGATAAGGCGCCAGCCGTTTAAGACAAATTCTCAATTTAGGTGGGTAAGAGCATAGAGTTATGCATTAAAGGCCATCGCTTTCCATCAGGTGAGATTAAGACCAATCGCCAGTCAGTCAATCATAAAAAACATATTTGCATCTCGTTCCACCGCATAACTGCGTCTTGTACGTGGCCCATCGTGTGGTTTTGGCATTACAGTTGTGAGGTCTATTTTGTCAAGTGAAGTAACTGGATTAAAATCCTTCGTTATATCTATCTCTATAACACTTGCTTATTGGTGTGATAGAGAAGGAAATATAATGAACTTCGATCTTCGGGTGTTTCGGGTAGACCCCCTGAAAACCGGCACTGTCACTTTTGCTGGTGACACTTTAACTTTTAATTGAACATGTTACCAATAGTGGTAATCTTATTTTTTTTTATTTTTTTTTAATACCACGTCCACGTACGGCCCGCCTGATGGTAAGCGGTCACCGCAGCCTATGGACGCCTGCAACTCGTAGGGGTGTCACATGCGCGTTGCCGGTCCTTTAAGAATTTATACACTCCTTTCTTGAAGAACCCCATACTGTAGTCCGACGGGAAAACCTCGGCAGGGAGCTCATTCCACAATCGGAGCGTCCGAGGGAGGAAATTCCTCTGAAACCGTACCGTACGCGACCGTTTAGGTTCTAAGGTGTGAGGATGAATGCCCTGCCGACGGCGAGCGGTGCGATGGTAGAAAGCGGCCCTAGGCATCATGTCGAACAGTTCTTCGGAGCACAACCCATTATATAAGCGATAGAACACGCACAAGGAGGCAAAATTTCTCCTTAAACTCAACGGCTCAATATCGCTCGTGAGCTTGGGATCGTCCACGATTCGCACAGCACGTCTCTGGAGCGAGTCAAAAGGCCCAAGCTGGTATCCAGGTGCTCCCGCCCAGAGGTGACAGCAATACTCCATATGGGGACGGACTTGCGACTTGTATAAAAGAAGTCTCTGTCCCGGAGTGAAGTATCGCTTCGCTCTATTGAGCACACCTAGCTTTCAATGTATTCATCCTTTCAATGTACCTACGCCCTTTAGAACGTGGCAGTTTAACGTCACCACTATCCCCTTTATTTTGGACATGTTTACTGAAACGTAACAAAGAGAAATATACATGTCCTCTAACTTTTCGAGTATTATTAACCTTTTCGACGCTAACAACGTACCTATATTGCGCACCAACGGTCCGAAGCCAACGACGTATATATCCGTCATGTCCTCTAATGAGATATCAACCTACATGCATTTCTAAAGGGTTCAACTTTGCGTTTGACATCCTCAGACAAACATTGATGAATAGCAAATTAACCGGCAGTGACACTTACACGTCAACTAAAGAACGAAGGTGATTTTGACAACGTACGTTATAACTCCCATGTTGTCGACAATTAAAGGGTTTAATTATTTTTCTGACGTCTTAATTTTGTTTAAGTATTTAACCTTTTAAGCGCACTATCAATAGAAATGCATCTAGGTTGATATCGCATTGGACGCCGTCACCATGACGGATATATTCGTCGTTTTGTCGAATCAATGGTGCGCATATACGTCGAATACGTTATTGGCGTCGTAAAGGTTAATTAGTGCAACATTGTTTTCTCGTCGGTTTGATCTGAATCCACCAATAAGTAACGTCTGCTGATAGAACTTCTTTGTTTATGATCACCCTACTGGTATCGCAATAGGTGGAAGAGAGACACACTTAGACAAAGCTAGCCTCTTCTCTTTCAAAATGTTTTGCAGCTTATCTATGATTAACTCAGAAACAGTTCTGTAACTCACAACGTAAAGTTTAATTTGGTTTGTCATTGTTTTGGCAGATATCAATATCAGTCAAGATATACTGAACGTATATTTCAAACGTCATTGGTTTGTATATCAACTTCTTTGAAGTATAAACCATGACAATTTAATATTGACATAATTAGAGCACAATAAAAAAGAAGTTGACACAATACGTCTGTCATTTATGTAAGCTGTAAATACTTAGACCGAATATTATGTATTGTATTGTAAACAAATTAGTAATTTTACTTTCGTTTATTGTTAATAATATTGAGAATTTTTCGACTCAAAAGTTTTATATTGTAATGCTGTACCAGATATTTCTTACAGGAACATTTTAGTTCATATTTAATTTTATGTCATCCGGAATCATACCATAGCCAGTTCCCAAGTCACGTGGAGGTCACGTGTTAACCAAGCTAAATTTTGACACCTCGTACAATTCTACCAAGGTAAGCTGACCCCTCGCTTGTATGCGGCGTCATCGAACACTATTTTGAGGCTTATATTTGTCGGGCATCCAGGATTTTTCGTAAATATCATTTTATTAATTTTCCAGGACAAAAATAAAAAAACTAAGACCTTATTGCACATCTGCAGGATGGGACGAATCCTATGGTATATAATTTATCAAAATCGGTCCATAACTGTAGATCTGATGGGTATTATAAAGATCGGCTTCGCGTAATATATATATAGATTAGGGCACATTTAGTACAATTACAACTAGACTATTGATTCTAATTAGACTATATAACTATATGAGGGAAGCGAGAAATAAATATATTTTTAACAAGAAATTAAACCGAAATAAAAATAAAAGAATAAGTGTGTAACTACGCTATACATGTACAATATATACAATTATTAAAGAGCCCAAACTCGGTATGATTGTGTTAACTTATTACAGATTGTGGAAGTCTTTGGGGGAGGCCTATGTCCAGCAGTGGACGTCTTTCGGTTGACATGATGATGATGATGATTACAGAGTACCTATGACCACTTTCCGGTTCCATCATCAGATCAGCTTGATAATAATATTATCTAATATTGCATTGTCACTGAATTTACATATATGCAGTAAGCTCGGTCCTCCATACAAACGTAGTTTAGCTCTCATTTTAATATGCCATTCTAGAATAACATGAAACTTTTTAAACACAATGGAATCCGGAATATCTAGGTGGAAAATTGGTTTCTGTTGCTTTAAATTATAATGGCGATAAAATACAGCGATTATTAAGGTTTCAATAAAAGACGTAAAAAAACTCAAAAACTCGTTGTATTTTTTTCTATTACAATTTCTTGCAACAGAAACTAATTTCCGACCTAGATATGGCGGCTCCCATTGTGTATACAACGTTTCATGTTATTTCAGCAAGGGGTTTAAAATGAGAACGAAACTACGTTTGTATGGAGAATCGAGTTCAGCCGAGCGTACTAACGTCAAATATTAGCTCAATCGGAAATCGAGAAGTGGGTCTAATTTAGCTTCTAATATTTGACCCACACAAACAAAAAAGACATAAGTTACTGTCTACTGACACGGCAAGTTAAATAAACGCTTGTAAAAAATGAGTTAACGTACGTATGTTAAATGACTGCGTTGTCTGAATATACTGTAAAAGTTTCGATTACGAGTGGTTGCTGTTCTCCATGTCTAACAGTGTTTAGCAAGCTATAAATTATGTACTTGTTCGTCCAATATGCATAGTATAAGTCTGGTACAGCTTAATTAGCGACTAGTTAGATTTTCGTAAGGTTATCATATGATATTTAAAAATAAAGCTTAAATTCAAATTTAAATAATACGGCGGTTTTGCGTTTGAAGAATACTTTTTGTTGCATGCAGCCATCCACCCGCTAAGCGTTGTCGTTGTCGCCGCCATTTCGACACATAAAACGTCAGCACTAAGATACCAAACACATTTTGAAATTCACCTATCACGTTTATTTGTTTTGGGTAATAGAAAATCGGCTATTTTTGGCAGTTCTTTTTGGTACAACACCGCGCGTGCGTATTACGAATAAATGCCCCTTTTCAAAGTGGACTTTTTTAGGAAGCTCGCGTTCTATGCTTTTTTCGTTCACTGATATAACCATTAATTTAAAACAACCTGATGTCAAAATACCAGAGTCCCAAAATACCCTAAAACCAATACGATCTTATTTTGATCATGTACTACTCCTGTGATCACCTAATGTCATAAAAAATGTAGCTCAAAACAAACTAATCCCATAATACACTAGTGCGAAAACACAACCATCTCTAAATAAATGGTCTCAAAACACGCTAGTCCCAAAACATCCTATTTTTTTTCTCACTAGCATATGTATAATGAATGTGTAGTTTTTAGGGTTTCATACCCAAAAAGAAAAAACGGAGCCCTCCTACTTTGACTTCACTGTCCTTCCGTCCGTCTGACTGTCACCAGGTTGTATCACATAAACCGTGAACGCTAGAAAGTTGAAATTTTCACGAAATGATTTGTGATAATGCGAGCGTGGGAATGTGGTTACAGATTATTTTAATTCCACCACATGACAAAAACTACTAAATTCTAGGTTGTTACTTTAAATGAGGAAAGGCAGACTAACACGAAAGCCTTATAGTTAAATCTTGTTCTTAGCCAAATAGTGATTGAATAGATTATTGAATTTATATACCTCGTATGTTCATAAGTTTTGAGACGACTAAATACTCGATTTTTTGTTTATTATTTTGTTTTGTTTTATATATACCCATTAATATTTTGTTAATTTTACTTGACAATAGTTTCATTAATAAACATACATAGGTATTATTTAAACTGCGTTCATATATTTTATGTTAGATGCCATTTATTGCGTGGGCTATACCTAGATAATGACCCCGCGAGACACGACAATTTTCATCAGGGATTCTCTTGCTTCTCTTCCCGTCGCTCATTTGTGAGTAACTATTTTTGAGTAGTATTTACGGCAGGTTTTTAGCTGTAAATTGTGTGTTCATAAAAGGTAATTTTGTCCAAAAAGACTAATCAGGAGTATTTAGAGCCAGGCTCGAAGAAAGTTACGTATATTGAGTGATAAAAGACATTCATTTTTCTTTTATTTTTCTTTTATTATTCATATGAAATTTCATTTTGTTACGCTGTTCTCTAAAACTTTGTCAAAAAAACAATTATTTTGACAAATAAACGTGTCAAACAAACTTTAACAAGTGATTTCAATAGTCCATATATATAGTAAATGGATAATTTTAAAGCATAATTTGAGCATCTAGTATTCAAAATTGAAGGAAAAGGCTATCTCGTACGTAATAATCGACCGTATCGTGAACCTCGCAGGGTGATAAGGTTGCAGTACGTTCTGTCTAGTAGTTGGAACATCTATCGTTTTGTACCGGCACCTAAGAGTGACCACCGCATTTAAAAGCTTAAATAAAAAATATTGAAAGCCAATTGAAATAAACTCTATTTATTTTTATCAGCTACAGTACAGTGATTTATTGAAAATAATAACCTTGACCGAAATATTTTCTCTAATTGATTTATTTAAAACAATATTCGTCTCAAAAACTAATGAACACACGAGGTATAATGAAAAGCAGCAGTACAGTTATCAACAGGGAGCGAAACTTTGGTGCCGGTGACATTATCATTATGACGCAAATTCACATATCTAGGGATTTTATATAAACAACATTGCGACACTCCAATGATTATTAATAATGCAATAATGGTACGAGTAATGTAAATTTTATTTTTTATTAATAATGAAATTACAATTTATATTGAAAATAACGTAAATATTAAAATAATTACAAAGACAATAAGAAAAAATATTTTACTAAGTAAGTAATTGTAAAAAACATATTCGGATAAATGAAAAACAACAAATTATATTTCGTGGGTTGTCGAAAAATAAGCAGAACGCTTAGAATTCAAACACAACATCGCATCTTTTAATTTAAATACATACCTACATACATATACTGTAATCGCAACTAGAACAAAATTATTGTAGTAAGTTGTAAGTTAACCTTTCATCTTCAAAATCAATTCCTTCAATAATCCAGATAAAAACACTCTGTATGTAGCTTGACGTCATACGTCTGTCATCGGCACCAAAGTTTCGCTCCCTGGTTATCAATACAAGCAGTAGCCGAGATGCAGTCAGATTCTACCGGTCATAAAGAGGTTCTAGTCTAGAGGATCTCAAATTAAAAAATAAAATTTGTGAAAATATTTATATAACTTCTAATCTCACTCCCTTAAAAATAAAAACATGTCTTTGAGGTTCGTTAGTACCTACGTTTACCACACTCTTATTATAAACACTTAACCAAAATGACACCTTTTTAAATGATATCGCACCGACGAAAAGAGCATTGTTTATACGAGTGTCTTGGTATTTTGACTCTTTTCTTAATTGATAAAGAAAGCGTATCAGAGTAGGCTTATGCGGCATACGGATATTCAATCTACGGTGCCAACCCTCTAGGTACTGGAGATCTACTCCGAAATTCGAAATCCGAACTTCGTATGGTGCCGTCCCTTTCACTCATATAGTGTATGATAGGAGAGTGAAAGGGACGGCACCATTCGAAGTTCGGATTTCGAATTTCGGAGTAGACCCCCAGGATTATTGCTTGCGAGGAACCATCCTCGCAACCGGAGCACGGCGCACACCACGTGACGCATGGCAGGCGGCGCACGCGGGCGGCGCGCGGGGAGCGGGGGCCGCGGCCGGCCCTGACCCGCGCGCACACCGAAGCCGGCGGCTATATAAGGACGCGCGCGCCGTATGCGAGGAGTCAAACAGAAATACTTCGCCGCTCAGTTCGGCAGTCAGGGTCTCGGTGCTTATTAGTATGGATCGTACGGCCCTAAAGCTTAAACCTACTTCGCTTACCATTGGTATTTATAATGCCAATGGCTTGAGGGGTATGAAGGACGAGGTGATAAACTTCCTTCGCGATCACTCAGTAGATATATTCCTGGTCCAAGAGACCTTTTACAGATCCGGTACTAGAGCCTTTCGCGTCCCTGGATTCAATCAGATTAGAGATGATAGGCAAGATGGTAGGCCATTCGGGGGCACGCTCATTCTCTATAAACGTAGCTTACATTGCATAAGTCTTACTCCCCCACCCCTGACAAATATGGAAGTGTCAGTTTGCCGCATATCGATGGAGGGCCACCCCCCGATATCGATTGCGTCAACCTACCTTTCACCTCAACGTGACTTACTTAAGACCGACCTCGACTCGCTAGCCTCCCTAGGTCCATCGGTCATCGTGGCCGGGGACCTAAACAGTAAGCACATTAACTGGGGTTGCACGGCAACCAATCCCAACGGCAATCGGCTTCATCACCTTTTGATCGACAGCCTCCCTTTCGATCTCCTCGCTCCCCTAGAACCGACCCATTTCCCTCATTGTTGTTTTCGTAATCAGCGACCCGATAAACCATAGAAACAACACCCATATCGATTTTCAGAATTTGTCACCACCTTTCCCCCTTTTCGGGGTTGATTTCTCAAAAAACCTGAAACACGTTTTTACTCATTTATCGTTAGAAATACTCCTGTGAAGTTTCGAATAAAATAATCCAACTAATCTTAATTCCGCATACAAACTTCGGACCCCCATTTCACCCCCTTAGGGGTTGAATTTTGAAAAATCCTTTCTTAATGCATTTCAAGACCTTATAAGGAACCTACGTGCCAAATTTGGAATCTCTAGAACCAGCAGTTTGCGCTGTGCGTTGATATGTCAGTCACTCAGTCAATCAGTTATTTCTTGAAATTTGGCACAAACTTTCAAAAGTTTTCATGTCCACAACATTAAATTTTAAAACCGATGCCATTTTCGTAATTATCGTCCCAAAAAACCATAAAAACGACACCCATATTAATATTTAGACATTTCATCCCCCTCGAACCCCAACAGGGGCGATGGTATTTCACGTCCTACACGTGAGATTTTAAAATCATTATTGTTTTCGTTATCAGCGACCCAGTATATCATAAAAACAATACCCATGTCGATTTTCAGAATTTGTTACCACCTTTCCCCCTTTTAGGAGTTGATTTCTCAAAAAACCTGAAACACGTATTTACTCATTTATCGTTAGAAATACTCCTGTGAAGTTTCGAATAAAATAGTCCAACTAATCTTGTTTCCCTGTACAAACTTCGGACCCCCATTTCACCCCCTTAGGGGTTGAATTTTGAAAAATCCTTTCTTAGTGCACTCCTAGACCTTATAAGGAACCTACGTGCCAAATTTGGAATCTGTAGGACCAGCGGTTTGGGCTGTGCGTTGATATGTCAGTCAGTCAGTCAGTCAGTTTCTTCTTTTATATATTTAGATGTGTTTTTGACATTAGGTTGTATTGTGTAATAGGGTAATTCGAGGTTAGGTTCTAACGAACCGGAAACTTTATACAATGATGTTCAACAAATTTACAGGCCTTCATGTCCTGCTTCAGAGAGGCGTACAATATTTGCTTAATCCTAGAATCACTAACAATAAATCATATTATTATACACAACATTAGGTATTTAAAAATTCTGAGATGTTATAAAAACATTGATCGATAAGCCAGTTAAATAATTTTCTTTTAAAATCTAGAGGCATAAGTTTCTTCAGGTCAACTGGTAACTTGTTATATATTTTCGGACCCATACCCATAACACTATTAGAAAAAAATGCTGATGTTGATCTTGGACATCCCATATCATAGCCGTATTTAGATTGCAGTCGTGGTCTTGGATTTCTACCCTCAAACATGTACAAATAGACATAGTTCGAATAAAGGTTGAACACGCCAAAACTGGGGCATGTAAAATCAGCTATTATTACGGGAAAAATAGAGCTATACAAACTTTTTAGACACCAATTTGATCACAAAGAACTGCCCTAGAATATGTCAATTGTTTTCTTTCTTATTTTTATTCGTTGTCAAAATGTCGAGCAAACAACATCAACAACGCGAACTGATTTTGCACGAATATATAGAAAATTCAATGCTAAGCTACAGAGATATCGCGAAAAGACTGAAATGTCCTCAATCTATGGTTTGTCGCGTATTAAAAAGGTTTCGTGAACGCTTAACAATAGATAGAAAGCCAGGAAGTGGTGGGTTGCAGGGAGTCAAGAATAAAAAAAGGAGGAGAGTGTTGTAAGGATTTTTGCCTCAAATCCTAAGATTTCATCTCGTGATGTTGCGAAGAAAGTGAAAATGTCTCAGTCCTATGTTCAAAAAGTACAACGTAGGGCAGGACTAAGATGTTATTACTGATGCTTCTAGATCATAGGTGTACAAGTTGTACTTATAAGATTGGGCTTAATACAGATCCTTGTGGAAGACCTTTCCATATTAATCTTGATTCCTCATTGTCAACATCTAAAATTAAGTGGATACGCCTCTCTGATAGGATGTCAATTATGAATTTACTCAGAAGAGTCGGGACGTTCAAATTATTTAGTTTTCCTTCAGTATACTTAAGACAACATTATCATACGCAGAATATATATCAAGGAAAGCTGCGACTACAAATTGGTTATTAGAGAATGCTAATCTTATGTCAGTTATAAAAATGCTAGGGTACTTTTACCTCGTCTAAAACCAAACAGATTTTTACTTATACAGTTATTAGTTTCAATGAACCATTCTAATCTATTTTTGACTAGTTGTTCAGCAATTTTCATTAAAACCGAAGAAAGAGCTATTGGTATGTATGATGTAGGATCAGACGAAATTTTATTAGGTTTTAATATGGGAAGAACCTTTTGAGATTTCCACGAGGTAGCAATAATGCCCAAGATAAAAATAGAATTGATTAGGTCTAATAAATAAAAGAGTGTTAGGTCCAATATGAGAAAGAAAAGGATATGGAATGCCGTCTAACCCAGGGGCACTATTCTTGACATTAGATGACACACGTTTAAGTTCAGTAATAGAAAATGGATCATTAAGACTATCAAGATCATTTGCAAAACAGGATGGAATAGAGTAAGCTGACAAAGGGGCTAGTTTACTTAAAACTATTAGCTAGTGCTGGGGGAAAACGTTGTGTCGACGATTCACTGAAAGCACAACGAAATCGTCGCATGTTACGCCAGACTTCAGTTGGAGAAACATGAGGGGATAAGGACAAACAGAAATTTTTCCAACTTTCAAACTTTTATTTTAAAACAATTTGCTTGTACCTACTTGTAATGGCAGCCGATAATAACCGAATATTTTCTTCGGATCCACACTCATTGTACTTTGATTCTATATATTTCCTATTTTTAACCGCTTCACTACATTCATTATCCCACCAGGGGGATGAATTCAAGCATTTTTTCTTTTCGGGAAACACTTCGTCAGCAACCTCCATAAACGCCTTGGCTAAAATTGACGCACAGACAGGCTCTGTACCACGACTGACATTAGGAAAGGTAGCAAGTTTAGCCTCAATGCACTCACTATATGATGCCCAATCTGCATTCCTTAAATTGTATTTTAGTCGAGGAGGGCGCCTATGCACAGGACCACCAATAAAAGGGAAAGTGATTAATATAGGAAAATGGTCACTTCCGTATGATGATGGAAGAGTATCCCATGTAAGTGTAGATGCCAGACGAGGTGTGCTAAGCGAAAGATCAGGCACACTGAATCCCTCATTAGGACCGCTTCGTCGGGTTGGATCGCCATTATTCAGCACGCAAATATTGTGATTATCCAATATGTCTAGTATAACGGAACCATAGTGATTTTAAGAAAAACCCCATGAATGATGTTGGGAGTTAAAATCACCAAGAATAATAAATGGTTTAGGAAGTGTGGAGATACTTCTTTTGCGCATAAGCGGTCCACACGAGCAGAGGATGTGAATAGCTGTCTCCTCTGACTCTTGGCAGAACCTGCATGCTGCGCTTTGTTTTAAACCCTTTTTAGTTAGGTGTTTGTTTAGTTTGCAGTGGCCAGTGAGTATTCTTGTCACTGCGCAGGTTTTGTGTCTTTTGAGTTGTAGTAGCTCTTTGGACAGCTTGCCATTATAGCCTTCTATTAAAGCTTTCGATTGTACCAGTCCTTTTGTGAACTTCCACATATCGATGGCTTTTGATTTGTTGTTTAGCAGAGAGCTTACCTTCCGTTTGGTTATACCGCAGAACGGTTCTGGGCCGATCAGGGGTATGTCTGCACCCTTCCTGGCAAGTTTATCTGCTTCTTCGTTTCCGTCAATATCGGAGTGTCCCGGTACCCATCTAAGTATTACTTTATTGGATTTGGCGAGGACGTTTAAATTGTTTTTACAGTTCTGGACTAGCTTAGAGTTGGACTCTAAGGATTCTAATGCCAGCAGAGCAGCCTGGCTGTCCGAGTTGATGTAGATGTGTTTGTGTCTTAGGTTCATATCAAGGTTCATTTCCACACATTTAACAATGGCGAAAATTTCGGCTTGAAAGATTGAGGCCTCTCTGCCCATGCTGACGCTAATTTTGAGCTTTGGTCTCTCACCATAGATCCCGCAACCACATCTTCACCTTTCTTTGAACCGTCTGTATACCATATGTGGCTTCCCTCCTTGAAGTCCATTTGGTTGTTTGTCCATTTGTCTCTTGGAGGTATTTCCACGGTATACAGTTTGTTGTAGTTATGTTCAATATGCATGTTATCTGTAGGCATGCATAGGGTTTTGTTCTCAAAAACTGAAGCTTCTAATTTGGCAAGTGCTTTTGAGCGCCATTTTAGCCTCGTCAATGAGCATATCCTGTATATCCACAGCTTGGCCTCCTTTTGCACTTGCAGGTGGAGTGGTGTTATGTCAAGCAGTGCGTCGAGGGCTGCCCCGGGTGTTGAACTCAAGGCTCCTGTTGTAGTTAAGCAGGCGGTGCGTTGTAGGCTGCTTAACTTTTGTATGGCTGTCTTTTGGTTGGTTTTGTTACACCAGACTGCGGAGGCGTAAGTAATTATAGGCCTTACTACCGCTGTGTATAGCCACATAGCAATTTTGGGTTTTATACCCCATCTTGCTCCTGCCATTCGACAGCTTGTCCACAAGGCCATTTTTGTTTTGTGTGTTATGTTCTTCAAATGTGAGTTCCAAGTTAACTTTTGGTCAAAAGTAACCCCCAGGTACTTGACTTCTTTTGAGAAAGGTATTAATTGTCCATTAAGTTTTACTACTGCGAGTCGGTCTAGTTTCCTCTTTCTTATGAAAGGTACTAGTACAGTTTTACTCGCGTTTATGGACAGGTCATTTTCTTTACACCATTTGTGTATAGTGTTGAGTGCTCCTTGCATTAAATTTGAAATTGTGTGTAGGCATGGGCCTCTAATTATGACAACAAGGTCGTCGGCATATCCCTGTGTGTCATAATCGAGGTCCGTCATAGTTGTCAGGAGTTGGTCCACTGCTAGAGTCCATAATAGTGGGGATAGTACGCCTCCTTGTGGACATCCTCTTGTGGTGTAGAATTCATACATAGTTGCATTGAGGGTCAGAGTGGCAATTCTATTTGAGAGCATGTTTTGGACCCATCTGATGGTGGTTTTATCCACACCCTTTGATTCCATCCCCTTGAGGATGGTCTCCGTGGGTGTGTTGTCAAATGCACCTTCTACGTCAAGGAATGCACATAGAGCTGTCTGCTTATCCTCTAGGGTTTTTTGCACCTTGTCGACCAGATCTAGTAGGGCAGTTTCCGTAGATTTACCCTTTTGGTAAGCATGTTGGTTCAGACTGAGTGGTCTGATTGCCAGGTACTTTGCTCTAATGTGCTGATCGATGACTCTTTCCATCCATCATGCAACCAGAGGAGATACAACAAATTGCAGCCCAAAGAGTCTGGAAATTCTTGGAAGCAGTGGGTATAAGCAACGAACTATAAGGGCTGCCACAATAGATCAAATACTGGTCGAAGCGGCATAAAATGGCCCACAACCAACCAACAATAAATATAAATAAGTGTGGAGATGATTTGGTCAACTTCATCAAAAATAATAGAGCAGGGGTGAGGAATATATATGTATAAAAACAAAACAGATATTCTTTACTATGACAGCTATTATTGAAAAATCTTTGTTTACATGCGGGGTAGCAAAATAGGTAAAGGAGAACGAATGTTTTATGAGTAAGGCTGCACCACCATACCCATCAGACCTATCTTCTCTAAGACAGGCATAACCAGGAATCCTAAAAGAATAGCCAGGTTTCAACCATGTCTCTTGTAAGGCAACAATAAATGGTTTATATTAATTAATTAAATAAACTAATTCACTTTTTTTGGGGATTACACTGCAACAATTCCTCTGAATTAGACTTTATTTAATTGTCCATTATTAAAAGGTATTTTAGATATAGCATCAAATATTGGGGCAGCGTTGGACGGTGTGAAGAAATTAGATTGGGTTAATGACTTAATAGGTTCGGCTATAAGATCAGCAACAGAAGGTTCACTGGCTGAATTGCTATTATTATTTAACATACAGCCATTGCAAGGCTCTGGCATATTGAATTCTCTCATAATGGAGTTGTGGACAGCATGGTCATACCCTTTGTCAAGTATTGGAGGAGGCTTTGATTTAATATAAATAGTTTTCTTGTGCGAAGAAACTCCAGGATGCATAGATTTGGAATATTGAGGGCTTGCTGTAGAAGAAATACTACTGCTATTAGAAGTTATTAAGGTTTCAGCATATGGAACTTTGAAAACAGCTGGGTGAAGTTTAGAAGCTTCTGCATATGAAATACAGCTTTTTGCCATTGAATCTTTTAGACTTTTAGCTTTCTGACGGTTGAGTTCGGGACAAGATTTGCTAGTAGCGAAATGAGCTCCTTGACAAAGGCAACATAAAATATTCTCTTCTTCTACAGAACAGGAATCACCTGAGTGGCCAGACTGACCACATTTGTAACATCTGGGACTGTTGGCTCTGCAATTCAATTTGCATAGATGGGGAAACATTATTATTCTCAGCAAATAAAATATCAGTACCCTGTGATATTGTTTTTTTAAATGGCAGGCTTCATCCTCCAAACTACATAAATAGTCCTGTGTTCTCACTTCAGTATCCTTTCGTTGCCTCCTTCTCGTTGCAATGTTTTCATATGCGTCTATTAACTTTCCGTTTAATCCTCTTTTCCTGAGATACAACAGACACATCCGTGTCCATAGACTCGTCGTTATAAGAAATTGTCACTTCTAAAGCAACGTCCAGGGGTTCATTTGCAGAACCCCCGGATCCGGGGGCTCGTCGCCATGATACGCGGCAAGAAATAAAAATCGACTTACCTGAGAATATTCAGCTATCTACACTAATAAAAAACAAAAAATATTTAAATAACAAATTTACTAACTACATAAAGATATGTACAGAACAGGGGGCCAATTGACAACATTTCATATTTTCAAGGTGGTCATTTCATGATCTAGATCGATAGAAAATGAAATTTTAAGGTACTCGTGTTTTTTTATTTCTCCCGGAATCCTATTTTTCTTTTTAAAATATCTAATATAAAAGTAGCGAATTCCAAAAGGTTGAAAATAAATTATGACGTCATTACGGTGGCTGTAAAACTGGTTTTGTCATTGCCACTTATTTTTCTGAAAAACCTTGGAGCGTTACATTTGGTTGACTTGACATGGCGTTCACTTCGCGTCATTGCAGTGTCAAGTAATGTCTGTAAAGTATTTAAAAAGCCGTGAAATTTTCCGAGGTGACAGTTTATTTAAAAGAGAAAGGAATTATGGAATCTGAAGAGCGCTACACACCCCCGCCTATGCCTAAATACTGTTATATAACAGCTTGCAAAAATAATACCATATTAGCACCACAAAAACAGAAGATTTCATATTTGAATGGGTTGCGGGCAGCCGGTCGGCTGCCGCCGGCTCTGCCGCTGCCGCGGCTGCCGTCGGCTCTGCCACTGCCGTTTAGATACGAAGTCTAGCTTCTGTATGGAGGGCTGGAACTCACCCCACTCCGGTGGCGTTCGCGCAGACTCCGGCCGTTTGGTGTGAATCGTCCATATTACATACATAAGCTTTAAAGTAGACTGTTCAATGCAATAAGAGCATATGCCAGTGTCATACTTAAAGTTATCCTACTGTACTATATTTAGTTTGACACAATGGAAATTGTATGAAAGTTTGTTTATATTTTTTTCCAGTTATATTTTTTTAGTTTGGCTATTACTCGTTAAACCTTTGAACGCTTTCATATTTGAATGAAGTGATCACTTAGACGCCAAGGTATCAAGATATCAAATGTAACGTTTAAACCAATAAAAACAATTCATAATAGATTTTTTCATGATCAAAGTACACCTTCACTGCGACCGTTTTAGTGGTTGTTGGCGTGGTGGGCACGACGACACACGGTTACTGGTACCACTTTATAGGTTCTTGGCGTTTAAAGGGTTGACTAGGAATGTCTATGTAGCCGTCTTAGTTTTCATTTGTATATATGACTAGGTACGATGGTTTTTGCACCCAGCAGCACCGTTTAGCTGCCAGGGGAGCTATATTATACCTGAAGATTCCTAATATTCTCATCGCTTACTCAACTTTAAAATAAACAATAACAATTTTAAAAACAGATGTTTTATTTAATAAGGGTACCACTACAATATTAATATTTTGCATTATTTTACACTTTCTAAAACTGAATTCAAAATATTCGCTTTCCAAAACTTTTCTGCTGTAGACATTGGGTTATCCGAATAATCTTCATCATATGTTATCCAGTATTTATATACTTTGCGGTTTATTTCAAACTTCTATTACTCTGTCTTCTTTTTCATTTATTTCTGCTCTAACCCTATACATTTTGTTTCTCACTCGGCGTTCTTGGTGGGGTTACATTGCACATTAAATTTATCAGCCTCTCGTCGGACTTCGACGTACTCAACTGCATTTGAGACATACGAACTTCGAGATGACAAAGCAGCTTTTGCATCTCGTATTCCGGCCAAATTATACTACTTTGAGTGAAATCTAGCATCATTGCAGTGTCAACCCAGGGCAAGTTTGTGCTGCTAGCTTGCACGTACGTATCCATCTGAGGTCTTTATTTCAACAGAGAAAATCTAGAAAAGTCCAATGCGATGAGATTTCCAATTTAATAAGCCAAATTATCGTCGAAAATAGTGTTAATAATTATTATTATTATTATAGTGAAAATAAGAAGCGATGTCCGTATTTAATGCTACGTCGTAGAATATTTCAAGTTTAATTAATAAAAATTTTCAAATAACATACAGCAAGATGAAAGGACAGGCGAACGTGTGAATGTTACAATGAGAGTTTAAATTTGAACTTAGTGACAACCGGAAGTGATTAGAATTTTCTAAGTCATTTTAGTGAACTAAAGTGTTGTCCCTTAACAGCCATAGTAATAAGGTCACACTTCCGGTTTATACCTAGTTGGTTACTAAGTTATGTTACTGTAATAATCCTTATCTACATAAAATATACTAACGAAAGTTAAATAAATTATATATTAAAATGAAGTACACACAATCAGGACTTACATTTGTCAATTTCATTCAAAATGGCCTCCTTGGGCCTGAACACAGGCCTTCAGACGACGAGGCCAGTCATCAATAGCGGCACGCACGGTTGTCATATCTAATTCCGTCACTGTCTTGACTATGGCCCGCTTGAGGGAGTCAAGATTTGTGTGGGGTTTAGCACAGGCTTTCTCCTCAATAACCTGCCATATGGCATAATCCAGGGGGTTGAGGTCCGGGCTGGAGGAGGGCCAGTCTTCGTGGGCAATGAAGTCAATTTTGTTGCTTCGAAACCAGGCTTGAGTTGTTTTTGCCTTATGTGCAGGGGCTGAGTCTTGTTGAAAGACCCAGGGCTGGTTTTGAAATAGAGAGTGGCTTAAAGGCTTCACTATTGGTTCCAGAACGGTTTCCTGGTAAACTTTAGCCCCAGTTTTGACACCTTTTTCACAGAAATGGACCTGTGTTAACCCTGAGTATGACACACCTAACCAAATCATGACATAAGAGGGATGATGGCCTCGTTGCACTCTCGGAACAGCTACACTCGCTTCTTGACTGTTTTTTGCATACACTCTGTCATTCTGGCGGTTACAACATTCTTCAATGGTAAAAATTTTTTCGTCTGTAAATAATATATTTCGGTGGCCATTTTGTGCGTACCGCTTCAGTAGTACGCGACTTCTATTCAGCCTCATAGTCTTCAATCGTGCATTAAGCAAATGACCTTTCCGTCTACGATAAGCGTGTAGTCTAAGGTCTTGATTGATAACTTTTTTAAGGGAGCTTCTCTTCACAGACATCTGAATTGCCAACAACTTTTGCATCCGAACGGGGTTTCTTGCGATTCTCGCCTTCACTGCCTTTATTAGAGCTGGGGTCCGAACGGTGCGTGGTCTTCCAGACCTCTTGCGGTCATCAAAGCTCAGGGTACTATTGTACCTATTAATGGTACGATAAACGAATTGTTTGTTGATTTTCAGATTTTGAAGCAACTTCAAAATCACGTTTGGCGGATGCCCGCATTTGTGCAACGCAATTACAGCGACACGATTTTCTTTTAGAGATTCCCCAATCCATTATAAATATGACGAGATAAGTGTTGTGTGTGCTATAAAATTATAACTGACAACCCGCCATTATATGTCATTTTTTATTTTTTCGGTAGCATTTGTTTTAACGCAAGAAAAGAGTTTGCAATCGAGTATAACAGAACTTAGTAACCAACTACCTAGTTGGTTACTAAGTGACATATTCGTGATTATCTTGGAAACTAGTAAAGAAAAAAATCTAAAAACTATTTTATCACGTTCAAGTAGCATATTTACCGAAATGGTTTTCGATTTAGACATCATTATAAATTTTGAAATGTTGTCAATTCTCGGTCCGAGCGAAATGCATGTCTAACGTGAGATTGTATTAAATGGTAGAGTCACTTGTATGGAATCTCGAATAGAGATCATCTAGATCGAACCCGAGTATTGGCCTCCTGCCCGGCTAGTATGATAGCTTATACCGTCACGTTTTATGTGACGTTTCAGTACATTTTGGCCATATAACGTGACGGTATACGTTATCATACTAGCCGGGCTGATCCTATAAAGCTAAGTTATCAGCGAAAAATAAAAAATAACAAAAGCCAAAAAACAACCGAACCGGTTGACGTTTCGCGCGCTTTTTCTCAGGATGATGAATTGTTGGTGGTCCTCTAAATAAATAAATAAAAATACATTTTGAAGCCTGGCATCACTAACTTTTCATAGACAACAGAAGGCCGAAGAGATGTCATTGAAGTAAAAGTCAAATCAATCGAATGTCAAACATTTTCACTGTGACTAGGTTTCGATAAGTTCCTTTTGATTGGGAAATTATAAAACAAAACTAGGCACTTTCACCATAAAAGGTTATTGAAAAGATCGGCTATGATGTATTCTTGCGTGTATGTGCACTAAAAGACTACGAGGTTGTGATAAGTGACATAGTGTTAAAAGTAATTAACACGCTGCCACCATGGGTACGGGGTGTGGAGTGGAAAATGCGGCAATAAAGCAAATGTGTAAATGAATAATATAGACTGTGGTGCTTGGCTGTGAAGGGTCTTAACGTATGTTAAGACTCCAAGTACTTTAGTTACAGCATGTATGGCTAGAGGAGATAAAGCAAACAATGAGATTTCATAGAAGGTGTGGTGACAGAGTCACACTACTGAACGACAACACTACAGCTGTGAGGAATTTTGTGGAGTTCAATCATGGTTTAATACTAAGCGCAGAACCTTTGCAGGATGACGTTATGTTCGAAGTTTGTATTGACAGAAAGGTAAGAAAATCACTACATTGTTACCTTATGATTTGAGTCCTTGATGTGCATCTGCATTCATTCAATTATGATTATTTTGTTATTGTCACTATAGGTCATCATTGAACCAATAGGCAGGTCTATGATTACTGTTCACAAAATTTAGAATAGTTATAACATTTAATTGCAAGTATTTCCTTTCACAATACATGGGCTGTTCCGAAAGTTTTTAGCTGCTCTCACTCTATTCATGCCATATATGTTTTAATGATACCATTATGCGGGTAATTTCAATACAAATGTACATACATACATACATACATATAATCACGCCTGTTTCCCATAGGGGTAGGCAGAGATCACGGATTGGTGAAACTGTTGATGAAAGTCGCTTGGGTTTTTTTTTATTGTATATTAAGTATGATGTGTCAATGGCCCTATCTAATATGCGATGAAGGGGTCACAATACCAATTTTGATTAATACGTCACCACAACTAAACGAAATTTTATACACTGCAAACTATGAATCTTCCCTGTCTCTACCCACGTAATCTGTTTCGATTGCATGAAAATTAGCGACAATGAGCATGTGTGTCGAATATTAGTCTAGGTCGAGAGACTAGGGACTGGTCATCATCACAAAAAAACTTAAATTAAATAAAATCATTTACTGATTTTACATTAAAATCAGCAAAACTAAGTTAGGAAGTCATCCCGGGCAGTTTCCACTACATCTGTTAGGGATTTCGTTGCCAAAACTATTTTTAGGTATCATAAAATTAAATTGTATATGAAACCAGATTCTTCATCAGGACCAGATGACATCCCAGTTAGGCTCCTACAGAACTGTGATTCCCTAGCGGGCCCATTAGCAAAAATAATGCAGGCGTCATATGACACAGGAATTCTACCAGAGCAGTGGAAAACGGCAACCGTGACTATTTTCAAGAAGGGAAACAAGCTTCAGCCATCTAACTACAGACCCATAAGCCTTACCAGTGTAGTGTGTAAAGCCATGGAAAAAATATTGGTCAAACATATCAGAAACTTTGTTGCCTTACACAATATAATAGGTGACCAGCAGCATGGTTTTTGCCCACACCATTCAACAGTGTCCAATCTCCTATCCTGTCTATCCTCCTGGACTAGAAGTTTCAACGAAAGAGAACCCACTGGCGTAATTTACCTTGACTACGAAAAAGCCTTTGATAAAGTCCCCACAACGAGGCTTCTTCACAAATTGGAACATTTGGGAATCCGAGGGAAGTTACTAACATGGATAGAGGCTTTCTTACGACACAGAACTTTTCGAGTGAGAGTTGGAGAAGTGTTGTCAAGGCAACGAGAGATATGTAGTGGCGTGCCACAGGGTTCTGTCCTGGGACCCATGCTATATATCTTATACACATTTGACTTGCCATGTGACCTAAAGTGCAGTGTTAGTACATTTGCGGATGACACCAAGCTATTTGCTAACCCATTGGTGGATTACGACGACCTGCAAGCAGACTTGAACAGAATATTGGATTGGTCCAATAAATGGCTAATAAGTCTAAATTCCTCAAAATGTACCGTGTTACACATAGGTAATCGCAACCCCCATTTAACCTACACCCTGAACGACACTTCATTGCAGACTGTCAATTTGCAACTGGATCTGGGCGTCAAGATCTCATGAGACCTAAAATGGGAGGAACATATAACCACTGTAGTCAAGAAATCAAGGAACTTAATTTACCTCATTAGGAAAGCTTTTAGAGTTTTGACGCCAGAAAAGATGCTAAAGATCTATAAAACATACATAAGACCACTACTGGAGTATGCCTTTCAAGCCTGGAGTCCCTATTTTGTTAAAGACATTGAGATGCTGGAAAAGGTTCAACGTAGTTTCACTAAATTACCAAAGAAGCTCAAAAATAAGCCATACGAAGAAAGACTGAATCTCTGAATCTCACAAGCCTCAAGCAGCGCAGGGAACGTGGTGACCTGATTGAGACATACAAGATACTATCTGGGCATTATGATCTCAAAGATTTCCACAAAATATTTGAACGGAACAACAACACAAGACTCAGAGGCCATCACTTAAAGCTAGTCGCTCGCAGGTCACACAGCAACCCCCACAGACTCTTTCTGAGTAACAGGGTGGTGAAGGCCTGGAATAGACTACCAGATGATCTGGTTTCGGCTCACAATGTCAACCAGTTCAAAAACAAATTGGATAAGCACTATTCAAATTTAGCTCAACACTGAAGTTGTACTTAAAGATAATTGGATACAGGTTTCATCAGTTGTTTCAACTGCCTGCCTGATAAACAAATAATAATAATAATAATAAAAATAGTACTATTTTCGCAATTTTTTAAAAGCCCATACAAAATACCTTTTGGTAAAAGAAATGTTGTGAAAAAAATACTTGCTACTTACTAACGATTTTATCTCAGCTCATAACTATTGAAATTACCCACATAATGGTGTAAATAAAAAATATATCACATGAATAGAGTGAGAGCAGCTAAGAACTTTCGGAACAGCCCATGTATGTGAAGTTAAGGGTTGACTGAGACAGGTTTGTTTTAATTGTGATCTTCTTATAATATCTTTATGCATTAGCGATCAAAAGTATTGTTTGTAAGTAAGTAAATACTGATGAAATCAAATCATTATTTTGTTATACTTTTCCTAAGGCTATATCACTTACATTTCAATTTGAACCACCTTGTATACCTATGTTTACAAATACAGAACTTTGAACTTTGAACTTTGAACTTTGATTACTGGAACTTTGCAAGAACTAATCTAAATGGGAGTAACATATGCAAGATTTGTTGCTCAAATTTATTTAGACATGTATATCAACTAATATTATTTATAGTTAGACCCCACTGTTACTTACTTCAATTAAATGTGTTTATTTTATACAATGGGACTATAGAATTACCATATCAGCCCTAGGACATCCACTGCTGGACATAGGCCTCCCCCAATTTCATGGGGGGTAAATGCCATAATCGCCACGCTTGGCATGCGGGTTGGCGATCGCAGTATCTCCACCGCACTCTAGGAATGCTGCTGCCCATTCCCCAGTGGTCTTGGTCGTAGTTTTAGGACATACCCGGGTCCGAATATAATTACAAAGTAAATACTATGTGCGTTACATATTTTTCATTTTTAAAAATAAAAATCTTCAATTATTCATCATTACTAACAAATTAACATTATCATCATAGCACGAACCATTCACAAATAAATCTAAAAAAAAAAAACTCACTTTTCTTTTCACCAAAAGGGATATCATATTCTTAATTAACAATCAGTTTTTTTTTCAGTAGCTATCTCTTCAGTAGTCTAGTGAAGTTACGATGAATATATTCAACAATAAACCCAATATAACTTAGAAAGTAATAATAATAATTATTATTAATTATTACTTTCATTTTTAGAAATATATGTCTCGTAATATATTACCAACATTTTTTCAAAGTTAAAGGGTGCTAGACTTCATCTTCTGTTGCTATAAATCCATATTAAGAAGGAAAATGACTTTTCTACTTTGACAGAAGTAATTGGCAAAAATTTACATTCGGGGTAGTTTTGTACCATATTCTTATTTACATCTGTAATTTCGACACTTTTGCCCTCCAACAAACTTTATATAATGTGTATAGTTGTGAATCCAGGATTATTATGTATCTGCATTTTAAAATAATTAAGTTTTCCTGTTTGACGCAAATGTAATAGTGAAAGGTTTTTTCTAACCTGGAGTCCGGCCTTGATTCCTTTAAACAAAGTTTTGAATGTTCTAGCTTTGTTATTGAAATATATAAAATTCTAAATACAAAAAGTGGTATACATATAAAACTAATTGTACAAAAAAAGCAAGATAATAAAAGGTTGTCTGTAAGAGATCGCTTTAAGCGATAAGACCGCCTGTTGCTACCATTACTAGTTATGTAAGTTTTTTTGTGTAACATTGTTCTCTTGTGTGGTGCAATAAAGCATATTTATTATTATTATTATTATTATAATCGATATCGACGTCATAAATATTTTTACTCATCCCTAAGATCTCCTAAAATCTTACCTGGAAGACAGAATGTTTAGAGTTAAAATCAATCACACCTACTCCACTTTTCATGACATAAAAGCCGGCGTATCGCAAGGCTCTATACTGGGCGCCACTTTATACCTCATGTACACCGCAGACATACCCACAACTGACAATATCTTATCTGCAACATTCGCTGACGACACAGCTGCACTTTGTAACCACGAGAACGCCAGCACGGCGACCTCATTGCTGCAGAATCACCTGAACAAAGTCAACAAATGGATGGAAAAGTGGTGTATCAAAGCTAGCTCCAATAAATCAGTGCATGTCACTTTTACATTGCGAAAAGACAACTGCCCCCCAATTAACCTTGGAAATAATGTCCTGCCTCACCAAGACTCAGCAAGGTACTTGGGCATGCACCTTTACAGGAAGCAAACATGGCAAACACACATAAAAAAAAAACGCGACGAGCTAAATATTCGGCTTAGAAACCTAAACTGGCTAGTAGGCAGAGGATCACACGTCACCATGGAAAACAGGATACTCATATATAAAACTATAATTAAGCCGGTCTGGACTTACGGCATTGAGTTATGGGGCACAGCAAAAAACTCTAATGTTGAGATTATACAACGGTTCCAGAACAAAGCAGTCAGAATAATCACAGACGCACCACTGTTCATCAGAACAGAGGAATTGCATGAGTATTCAGAAATGAAAACTGTCAAGGAGGAAGCCAAACACAGAGCTAAAACCTTCAAAGACCGTATAAAGGCTCACATTAACACTCTAGCATCAGCATTATGTGAACCAATAAGCGACAGAAGGCTGAAAAGACAAAACATCAGGGATTCTGTTAACTAACGGTCCCTTGTAAATAAGAGACGGCTTCCTCACTGGAGGAACAGTCTCCACTGACACTGCACTTCTACAACAAATCTGTTAAGGGCTAGTAAGCCGATCGCAAGAAACTTATTAGAAGAAAAAAAAATACTCATCCCTAAGAACTTGACAGCTACTAATTTGCACTGCCGATAGTGGGGTCTATTGATAGTACATGAACATTCAGTTAACCATTCCTCAATATTTAGAAGCAAATACTTTTGCTTGTCTAACAGCAGCACATTGATTCGGGTACAGACTTTACCAGCTATTATATATGTTCACAATGTATGTTTGTCCACTCTGACATAAGGGCTTAGAAAAAGCCTGTATGCTGGAATATTTTATGAATTTTGTTCTGCAACCCACCTCTAAAAGACTGTTGGATAGTGCATATTCCACCACTATACTTGCACTATAGGCCAATATTACCAGGTCATCAGCAAATCAGAGATGAGACTAGTATTTGTTATTTAGCTTGATAACTTTTCTTCTCTGCCCCACTCCTCTGTTGATCTGAATCTTTCTTCCCATTTTATCTGTCTTTACTATAGCTGTACATTGTCTTGTTTGTAGTGTTTTGGAACATCTTAACTTAATAATGCCTGTCATATAGAATAATGGGAAATTGAGTCAAACCTTTTTAGGGTTCCGTAGCCAAAATGGCGAAAACGGAACCATTATAGATTCGTCATGTCTGTCCGTCCGTCCATATGTCACAGCCGATTTACTCAGAGGCTATGAGCACTACAATTATGAAATTTCGTAGGAAGGTGTATGCTGTGAACTGCTATAGATTATGATGTAAAATTAGGAAAAAAATATTAAATTTGGGACACACACACACACACACACACCATACTATAGGTGTGGGGTATCAAAAGATAGGCGTCAAAAATGATATAAAGGTTTCTAAAAAACTTTTCCATTTAACTTACCCATTAGTGAGATATTAGCTGCCAAAGTCGTAAAAAGTGTGTCCCCCTTCCTCTAATTTCCATACTATGAAGTTTAAAATTCAGAAAATTTTTTTGATGATGTACAGTAATAAACCCTCTCAACGATTTTTGGTTTGATTAAGATAAAACTGTCTTGCCCAAACAAAAGGGCTTAAGTGCCGTGAGTTTCCTATGAAGATACGACTTTTTTTGATTTTATGTATTAGTGGGGAGGCCCAGTGGCTAAAATCAAAACATTTATTATTATTATATTTAAATACTATCTATATCAACATACTACAGATAGGTAAGACTTTGCAAAACGAATAATTTTTAGTGAATACGTGATATGATACCTCGTATGTTATAATCGGATAAGTAGTTATTGATCGATTATTTCACTGCTTATTTTAAACTTCAGAAAAAATCATTTTGTTGTTCAAAAAAATATGTATATGATTTGCCATATAATTTGTAAATATATTTAGTTTGCTATTTAATCTGCTTTCATATGACACTACATTTGTTAAAATCGAATAAGTAATTGTTGAGTAATACGAAAAAATTTAATACCATGTGCTGCCATCTTTGTGACGTCATAGTTATCCCCTCCACCACTTTAAAGAGCGACAACCACACTTTTCATACTCGGGAGATATTACTAAATCCAACGATACCACTTATTGGTATGCACCTGTTCAGTCAAACGAACTTCGTTATTAGACGACTTTTTTCAAATTGGCCTCTGCTATATTGTATAGTGGTTTTAAATGTAGATTAGGAGGTGTCGCTACGAAACCCTTCTTTGTGCGTGGTCCGACACGCACTTGGCCGGTTTTTTTTTCAAACCGACCATACCTTTTTAATGTGGCACAGGTAGTGTGGTAACTGGAACTCTTGGTGCTTGTAGAATTGTAGAATTTTTTCCGTTGTTAGTTTCATATCTATGTAAGGTGTTGCAGTAAAGTCATCGAAAAGATCTTGTAAACATTGGACATGAGACTTAGGCTGGGTTGCATCAAACCGTCTGTAATCGTAAGGGGTCCTTTAAAATTTGAATGTATGGAAAGTTTGACAAGTTTGGGATGACAGCTGCCGGCGCCATATTTAGGTATTCCCTTTTGCTTGATAATGTTTTTTTTAGAGTTTTTTTATTTCATTGAGCAACTGGGGAACCCTACACTGAGCATGGCCTGACATTTTCGCCGATTTTTTTTACTGTGTCTGGCATGATGGCTTTCCGAAAATTTATAATAATATGTGCCTTTTTTATTGCTCCTGATTGTTTTATACTTTCTCTAATAACATTTAATTTGTAAATTTTAATATCAGATTTTAATTAATTACGAAAGTTAGGAATAGGTTGGCCCAAACATGGCTAAGCTACGCTGTTGTATTACGTAGTTCCATTGCCTATCTTTCGGCTTCAATCATCAGCCTAGGTCGATGGCAACATTATATCAGGACCGTTTAAACCACTTAAATAATTGGTTATCAATTTATTTTTATTTTTTCCTAGCCCATGTAATTTCCATGACTCCCGTGTCTGTGCCTCTTGCAGCCAATTGACAACATTTCATTTTTTAAGCAGGCTTTTTTCCGGTGAAATCAAATAGAGGGCAAAAAAGTTAAATAAACCACATTTTTAAATTCTCGAAAATATCCTATTTTCATAAAATAAATCAATTTCAAAAGCCTTCCGGTTCAAAAGAACCCAGTCTCAAATTACACTATTACACAATACAACTGATTTTCATTTAACACCTATGGTCATATGAACATAAACTCAAAATAGCCCAGTGTCTATTTACCTTAGTCCCAAAATACCCTAAAATGTTAAAACCAAAACGACCTATCTCTATTAAGAACTTATGTCGAAAGCACCTAATGTCATCAAAGCATAAACTCAAAACACAATGTTCCCAAAATACACTAATTACAAAATACGCTACTCTCAAAATACCCTAAATTATTTATTTATTGATTTTCGTTTTGTGCTATTATGATCCATGTGGTATACAACTGATAATAACCATTATTTAATGTTTCGGTAATTTTCTATCTACCTAAATCACATCGTAGAAATAGATAGATGCGACGGCGGAGTTCTTATATTTTGATTAAAACAAATACATATAAACCTTCAGCATGGTTGACGATATCAGGCCACTTAATAATGAAGTGTCACTTTAGAGATATAATAAAGAAAAAGGCCTTTCTGTCACATTCCACGCTTTTCTTTTGCTTTTCTTGTTTGTCGCAATGGGGAGTAGAAGCAATTTAACGTTTATTAAAACCAAAAAGGGTATTCTTGCTTGCTTTACGACGGGCATAAATATAATTTTAGTCACATGAATAAAAATGAAACGAATAATTGGAAATGCGTAAATCGTAGTGAATGTTGCTTTGCATCAGTAACATTGAACAAAAACAAAGATACGGTCGTGAAGGAAAGTGCTCATGTTTGCAAAAGTCACCGCGAACAAAATATCCGAGATATTTTTATATACAACTCTAAAGAAGAAGCGTGTAAGAAGATGACGCCTATTAAGAAGATATTTGAAGATAAGTTAACAGAAATAGAGAACGACGACATAATAATGTGCTCCTATGAAGAGAAAAAAATTCCTTGTACAGGGCAAGACACAAGTATTTAGGGCAGAAAAACACTGAATTTAATTACCTAAAAGATATCAAGGTTCCGAAAATATTGGCTGAATCTTTTTTAACTGTAGAAAATGGAAATGATGACAAAATATTGATTTTTGCCAGTAACATAAGTAAACAGTTCTTGCTAAGTATTGCGAATACAAAAAAACAATTTTTTGGTGACGGGACCTTTAAGAGAGTCCCAAAACCGTTTTATCAATTGTATAGTATACATGTTGATGTCGGCTCAAGCAGCAAAGTAACGAATGTAGTGCCCGTAATTTTCGCATTGCTGCCAGATAAAACCGAAAGGACATATCATAGACTGTTTACATTGCTGCGAGAGGAAATGGGCGTGAGGATACACAAATATAAATGTGACTTTGAATTAGCACAGGTGAACGCTTGTCGCTCGGTGTTTCCTGAATGCGAGTTAACCGGCTGTTTCTATCACTATAATAGAGCAGTCTGGAAAAAAAGCAATAAATTGAAAATTGATGCCACCGAAGACGGTCGAAACATAATACAAATGTGTGCCAATTTGCCGTTGTTACCTGCTGATGAAATTAACGATTGTTGGGTGTGCATTCTGGGGGATGTACAAATGACTCACGAACTGCTGCTGTTTAAAAAATACATGGAGAAGCAATGGCTGAAATTGTGACCGGAAATACTCAGTTGCAGCCATGAAAAACATAGAAGCAATAATCCCATAGAAGGTTTTCATAGAAGATTAAATATCCGCATGCCGCATAAACCCACTCTTATACGCTTTCTATATCGATTAAGGAAAGAGTCGAGGTACCAAGATACGCGGATCAAAAATAATCTGTTCAGTGGAGCCAGTAGACGTCGATGTGACATCCTTTTCAATAATAAGTATCGAGAGCTTTTGATTGAGCTGTACGTGGGTGCTATAGACGCAATCACATTTTTAAAACAGGTGATTCATCTGAAATCGGGATTGCGATAAAAGGATACAATAAAAATAACAAAATGTTAAAAACAAAGGCTTAAGGATTATGTTTTAAGAAAAAAAATATTTAAGTTTCGTTTTCGTTAAGAAAAACGTGTTTGTTTTATAAATATTTATCTTATTTGACTTTGATTGTTGAAAATATAATTTCATGAATAAGTACACTTTTTGTTTAATTGAACCTTTTTTTTCTGAAAAGGTATAGTCAACCAGAAGCTACGTCTTTCGGCTGATATGATGATGATGATAATAATAGTCAACCAATTTGATTCCTATGCCACTATAGAACCTTGTCGCTATAGTCACTCAGACGTCGTTTAGTAAACATGTAGAACTTAGTCACTATGACATGGTTCTATAGTGACCTATGTTTGTTAGACAATACTGGGAGGCAATTTTTGAGCCTTTTCGCGAAAAAGATTCAGTGAGAGATTTTTCCAAATTCTTTTAAGGCTCATTTTACTTAGAAAAGAAAAAGACTCAAAAGTTGATCCCTTACTCGTGTACGCGTAAATTCGTACCAGAAGCCGACATAGAATTAGGACCTAAACTATTTAGAGTATTTTGAGAGTAGTGTATTTGGCGAATGGTGTATTTCAGGATTAGTGTATTATGGGAATAGTTTGTTTTGAGCTTCAGCGTTTATGACTTTAGGTAATCTTGGTAATAGTTATAATATAGACAAAGTCGTTTTGGTTTTAGGGTATTTTGGGACTAAGGTAAATAGACACTGGGCTATTTTGAGTTTATGTTCATATGACCATAGGTGTTAAATGAAAATCAGTTGTATTGTGTAATACCTAGTCTAGCCATAAGTTCTGTTACTGGCAGTTAACAATGATTTTAAGAAAAATAATAATTCGAATTTCGAATGTTGTGTTTTGACGTAAGTACTTGGATGTTTTTGCCACCATTTATATACAATATAATATTAAAATAAGTAAATTAATAATGGAGTGGGGTGTCAAAGAAAATAGAATTGCTGTGATTGCTCTGCATAAGGTAGGAATGGAGCCGTCTGTTGTGAGTGCACAGCACTATTGTCTGCATGAGACCCCGTTGGGCCGTATCGTGAGTGCACAGCATTATTGTCTTTGACTACTGACTCGACGTGTCTCGAATTTGAATTATCCTAATGTCTTGATGTGAAAAATATATGTAAGTCAATCTAAAGCTTATTAGTAGTAAATGTTTATTATTTTATCTGCCGCTCCACCCAACAATTGGTAGCAGAGCGTGGTTACGTTGAATTTAATGTAGTCGGCAAAAATAAATGCTTCGTACGTCATGAACACGTCGGCGGCTTCGTCGTCATCGTCGTACCATCGCATCGAAGCATTAACTAAAGAAAATTACGATACGTGGTGCCTCCAAGCACAAGCAGTGCTGATCAAAAATGGCCTGTGGGGATACGCAAGCGGAGAGATACCTGAACCGACTTCAACAACCGACGCGGCGGAGAAAAAAGAATTCTTACATAAGGATTTACTAGCGCGTTCAGAGCTATTACTACTAATTTCACCTTCGGAGCTGAAACAAGTGAAAGGCTGCAAGACATCGTTCGAACTTTGGCACAAGTTGAAAAATATTTACCAAAGTACGGGCCCTGCCAGAAAAGCAACATTATTGAAGCATCTTATCTTAAAAAAACAAGAAAACGGTGATGTCCGCGAGCACCTAAACGATTTTATGGACACCGTTGATAAATTAGCTGATATGGATATAACTCTACACCCAGATCTGCTAAGTATCATGATGCTTTATAGCTTACCCGCTTCATTTGAAAATTTTAGAATAGCGGTAGAATCGAGGGATACCTTGCCGAAGCCTGAGGACCTGAAAATTAAGATTATAGAAGAAAGTGAAGCTAGAAAAAGTCAAGACATGCAAAAAGAGGGAAGAGAATGTGCGTTCTATTCTAAGAAGAAGCCGAAATACTGCCAGAACTGCAAGAAAAGGGGACATAATTCTGAAGAATGCTGGAGTAAGAAAAATAAAAGCCAGTCAACCCACAAGCGGGAACAAAAGAACTTCAACATTACTCCTATTTGTTTGTCCGTCACCTCTGCAGACACGTGGTGCCTGGACAGCGGCTGCACCTCGCATATGTGCGCACAGGAGGACAATTTCGAGAGCATCGACTCCGAAACCGGAACTCTGAGATTAGCGTCTGAAAATCACACTGCAAAAGTCGAAGGAAAAGGCAAAGTACGTATTAATATAAATAATGAAACGATCAACCTCCATGATACTTTATATGTACCTACACTGGCAACGAACTTGATGTCGGTAGCCAAAATTACTGAAAAAGGACACAGTGTACTATTTACAAAAAATAAGGCGTACATCAAAGACCAGAAGGGTGAAATAACCCTTACTGCTGCAAAAGAAAATGGCCTGTATTACACAAAGGCAGAAAAAACAAATATAGCCCGAACCGTAAACAACATCGAAATGTGGCATCGAAAACTCGGACATCTTAATGAGAATGATTTAAAGTTAGCTGCAAATAAGAAACTAATTAAAGGATTAGAACTAGGAGGAGGAAATTTACCCGACTGCGAAGTGTGCATCAAAGGGAAGATGGCCAGATTGCCATTTTCATCTGTAGATGGACCTCAGTCTACACAAGCACTGGAAATTGTGCACAGTGACGTCTGCGGGCCCGTCAACACTGAAACACTAGCCGGATCAAAATATTTCCTAACATTCCTGGATGACTATACAAAATATTGCTGCGTGTACTTCATCTCACACAAATCCGAAGTGTTCGAAAAGTTCAAAGAATACAAAAGCAAGGTAGAAAAGTTTCACAATAAACCGATAAAAAGCTTACAGTCGGATAATGGAACAGAATACTGCAATCGAGCATTTGATGATTTTCTGAAACAACATGGGATCAAGAGAAGGCTCACAGCACCATATACACCGCAGCAGAACGGCCAAAGCGAAAGAAAAAATAGATCACTGCTTGACAGAGCCCGATGCTTAATGATAGAAGGAAATATACCTGAAAAACTATGGGCTGAGGCAGTTTATACAGCGAATTACCTCATCAACAGAAGCCCGGCCAAGGCCCTGAAGGGTTGTACGCCCTATGAAAAATGGACCGGCCGTACTCCATCTGGAAATCACTTGCGTGTGTTTGGAAGTAAAGCATTTGTTCTGAATAAACACAGAAGAGGGAAGTTTACGCCTAAATCAACAGAAGGAGTATTCATGGGTTATGCACAGCTAGCAAAAGGTTTTCGCATTTACATTCCTGAAAAAGAAAGCATAATAATAAGCAGAGACGTGAAAGTCATAGATAAAATGTATTATAATAAGGATGATGACATTGATGACCATACCGATAACAACTACGATGACTTCTTCGATGAACAAGAACGGCTGAGACCTGAAACAGAAAACAAGGTTAAAAGAAACATAGAAATTAACAAGAAAGAAAAACAAAGAAAGAAAAAGAAACAGTTACCTGTGGTAGATGTTGAATTCTCATCCAATCCTACCCAAAGATCTGTAGTAACACCTTGTGAGCCGGAATCTGAAGATCGTGAAATTGAATCTATTGTGGACGTAGAACCTGAAGTCGTCGAAGGTACAAGTCATGAACCAACAAACACAAGAAGTTCTGTAAATGACGAGCCAAGACCACGTCGGGAACGCAAAGCTCCAACTTGGCAACGAGATTACGTGCTGAGTCCGTCCTCATCTTCTGATGAATATCAGGAACCATTATACGAAGAAGACACGGATGAACTTACATTTCTGTGCGAAACAGATAGCGAAAATGAAGAGTGGCATGATGCTATTAAAGCAGAAATGAAAGCACATATCAAAAATGGAACTTGGAAAGTTGTGAAGAAAGAAAAGGAGATGAAAGTCATTGACCATAAAATAGTCCTAAGGAACAAGTGGACTCCTGAAAAAGGAGAAATAAAGAAAGCCAGACTCGTAGCGCGTGGATTTGGCCAACGCCCTGGTATTGATTTTAACGAGACATTTGCACCGGTTGCGAAACTAAGTACCATCCGTTCCGTAATTGGACTAGCAGTCGAAGAAGACTTGAAGCTCAACCAAATGGATGTCACGACGGCATACCTAAACGGCGACTTAGAAGAGAACATCTTCATGAAATATCCCGAATACACAGACCAGTACGTAGCTGAAATTATGGTAGAGGCATGTGACGAGGATGACCTTACTTTGTACAGCAAAGCAAAGACAATGCTAGAAGACATCAAGAGCATTGAACAACAAGAAAAGGTATGTCACCTTCAAAAAGCCCTATACGGCTTAAAACAAGCAGGACGGCAATGGTATACTAAATTAGACACCGAGCTAAAGAAAATTGGATTTGAAGCATCGAAAGCTGATCCTTGCGTCTACATATTAGCCAAAGGAGGAGCAAAAATAGTAATTGCCATATACGTAGACGACCTGCTAATTGCCTATTCCTGCCCGAGAAAACTGGCTGAAATAAAAAAGAGATTAAATGAACAATTCGAAATGAAAGATTTAGGACAGCCAAAACGACTAATTGGAATAGACTTAGACTATAAAGAAAACAAAATCAAATTAACTCAGAAGAAATTTATACAAGAAACTTTAAAGAAATTTAAAATGGAAGACTGCAAACCCACTACCACACCAATGGAAGTGAACTTAAATCTGGAACCAAACAAGAAAGGAGGAGTAGACGACTTACCTTACAGAAACCTAATCGGAACTCTGATGTACCTTTCAGTCGCTACCCGGCCTGATGTAACATATGCTGTTAACTACCTATCCAGATTTAACGACTGCTTCGGACCAGAACATTTTAAATCAGCAAAACGAGTATTACGCTACCTAAAAGGCACAATAGATGTTGGCCTAACATACTCGAAATCGCAAGAGCCATTAGAAGGCATGGCTGACGCGGATTGGGGCGCCTGCAAAATGGATCGAAAATCCTGCTCTGGTTATACTTTCAAATATGCCGGGGCAGCTATCAGCTGGGCCTCCAAAAAACAGAGAAGCGTAGCTTTATCAACGGCTGAAGCCGAATACACAGCTCTTACAGAGGCTGCAAAAGAAGCAGTCCACCTAAGATCACTATTCAAAGATCTAGGTGTTGATTATGGACTGATAAAGATCTGGAACGACAATCAAGCTGCGATTAAATTGGGACAGAACCCTATAGTGTCTTCAAAGTCGAAGCATATAGATCTGAAGGTGCACTACATAAGAGACTGCATTAAGCAAGGTATCCTGAATATCATGTACATGTGCACCGAGGACATGGAAGCGGACCTGCTGACGAAGGCGTTGCCAGGACCCAGGCTAATGACGCTGAGAGGCAAACTGGGACTTCAGCATTAGTGCTGTGAGGAGGAGTGTTGTGAGTGCACAGCACTATTGTCTGCATGAGACCCCGTTGGGCCGTATCGTGAGTGCACAGCATTATTGTCTTTGACTACTGACTCGACGTGTCTCGAATTTGAATTATCCTAATGTCTTGATGTGAAAAATATATGTAAGTCAATCTAAAGCTTATTAGTAGTAAATGTTTATTATTTTATCTGCCGCTCCACCCAACACCGTCCCACATTTTTGAGACACTAAAAAAGTTAGAGATCAGTCGAATGTTTGTGTATCGTACCATTCAAAGATACACCAAAACGTCCTCTGTCGATGACAGTAAAAGATCTGGCCGACCACGTACTGTTAGAACAAAACAAGCCGTTAATGCTGTAAGGGCCAGAATTCGCCGAAATCCCATAAGAAAACAGAAGATCCTTTCTAAGGAAATGAAAATACCACCTAGGACACTTTCGCGTATAATCAAAGATGACTTGAGTCTTGCAGCTTACCGACGATATGCAGGACATATGTTAAATCAGTCACTAAAGGACAAGAGAGTTGAAAGATCAAAAAGCCTTTTATCTCGATACGCACATGGGAAATATAAAAATATTCTTTTCACGGATGAAAAAACTTTTACTATCGAGCAGCACTACAACAAACAAAATGATAAAGTGTACGCACACAACTCTCGAGAAGCTAAAGAGATAGTTGGAAGGATTCAGCGAGGTCATCATCCCGCTTACGTCATGGTTTGGTGGGGTGTGTCGTATCAAGGCGTCTCTGAGATCCATTTTTGCGAAAAAGGAGTGAAAATTTCAGCTAAAGTGTATCAGGATACGATTTTAGAAACAGTAGTTAAACCACTAAACGACACAATGTTCAAAAATGTACACTGGACCTTTCAGCAGGACTCAGCCCCGGGTCATAAAGCTCGCACCACCCAGATTTGGCTGCAAAGGAATGTTCCGGACTTCATCAAGGCAGATGATTGGCCCTCTTCCAGTCCCGACTTAAATCCCCTGGACTATAAATTGTGGTCAGTGTTAGAGGACATGGTCTGCTCTAAACGCCATGCCAATATCGATTCTCTAAAAAAATCTTTGAAGGTAGCAGTAGCAAATTTCCCAATGGATACAGTGCGTGAATCTATAGACGTGTGGCCGGATCGTTTGAGGGCGTGTATTAAAGCTAAAGGCGGGCATTTTGAATAAAAAATATATTGTTTAGAAACCTTATTAACTTACCTATAAATAAACATTTACTTATGGTAAATTAATTACATCCTTTTAAAAATATGTTTCATTTCATTTGTAACAGAACTTATGGCTAGACTAGGTAGTGTAATTTGAGACTGGGTTCTTTTGAACCGGAAGGTTCAAAAGTTCCTCATTCTAAAAGTGAGTGTACAAGTAAGGCGTCACAGCATAACAAATCATACAGAAGCACTGTTACTAAGACAGATTTACTAAATAAAGTGAACTGCTGTTCTTTTTGCATCGACTTTGCTTTTTGCATGTCACTGTGACTGTCACAATTTCAAAGTATTGACGTCATTACGACGATGGTAGGCTTTCTTCACATTTTCGTGAATATTTAGAAAACTAATAGCTATAAAAATATAAAACAGGTATATCTTGGGGTCTCTTGTTAACAAATTAACGAAGTGAGTTAAGATTTCAAACTACTTAAAATTTTTAAATGTTGTCTATTGTCAAGGAAGGTGTCTATTTCATTCCGGCATCCACTTGATGGCTATACTAGCCCACCTATCAGAATGCATGCGAGAGACGTGACCGGCCCAGCCCCACTTGAGCCTAGCATTTTTATCGTCAGCTATGCGTGTTTTGGAGCGCGCTCCATGGCCCGTTGACAAACCTTCAATTTGGACTTTAGATTCTCCGTAAGAGACCATGTTTGGGCACCATAGGTTAGGACAGACAGAATACATGTGTCGACATATCAAATAGCTCCATGCACAGTCAAATTCCCGTTTTACGTCTGTAGTCGGGCAGCCGTGTGCCGCTGAGCGCGTGTTTACCGCTTTGCGCTTGCAGGCGACATTGAAGTTTATAATTGGAGTACAACTGTAGTGTAGGTTACCCCTATTTAGATAGCTTTAGTGTGGTCTTAAAATAATTTCATGGTAGAAGTGTAGGTATTCCCTGCAGTATTTCAGTTCCAGCTTAACGGTCAATTGATCATATTTATGCCTAACTTAAAGCATTTGCCTCTTTCCTTCCACACATGGTCTAAGTAAACAAGGTATGATAATCCGAATTGTGACACAAGCTTGCATCACTGTACACACACAACTCTCACTACGCCCGCCAACCATCGATAGGCTCGGTAGCAGTGATGACGTAGCTTTGTCACGAACACTACTGATTTTCCCGGAGTGTCATACCTGGTATAATCGTATCATTCTTCCACGCTTAAACTTCTTAGCTTTATGTACAACATAAGTATGATGAAGCTGGCTAGCCATGACTACCCTGTGCTGCATGAGAGACGCGTAAATTTCTTAGCACATCAGTGCGTAGGTGGGTAAAATTTGCCGAACTTCTAATAATCTAACAAAAACGTATAATAAAAATGAGGTTCAAGTAAACAATTCATAGCAACAAATACTAACTAAAACTGAAATTCACTAAATTGGTTAGTAATAGGGAGCAGGTGGCTCCACTTGTAGGTCATCATCATCAGCCTATATGTCCCACAGCGGGGCAGAGTCTTCTCACTGATGACAGTGATGACTTATAAGTAACTAGCATTTGCCCGCGGCTTCGCCCGCGTACTAATCGAAATTTTTAACCGTTTGCCAAAAAGGTCTCCAGAAAAGTAGTTGTTACATTCTGGGGGTTTCGGTATACAAAGTTTGGTGATTGTGATTCATTAACAGATGAACAGATGAAAAGTCAGTATACATTCTGAGAACCGGCAAACTGTCGAATTTCATTTGATTTTGGCAAAAATAAGGATCGAAAACTATTATCATACATTTCCGACAGACCGAAGGGGAAAGGGCCGATGAAATAAAAGCATGTCTTAAATGGCCCTTAGTAAAAGTATCTGTGTACTACAGTAACACCAATAGGTCTGATAACGACCAAGCACCACGCAGCGGTCATAAACTATGGTCCTTTGAAGTACAGAAATACGGCTAATTCAATATCACGTGTAACATTTATTTTTCCTAAAATTAAATTTATTAGGTATGTTTTGCCAGTTCCCATTGGAGCATCAAAAAAGAAAATTTGACCTCACTTCCATTCGCACTCCTTACTGTCAGTTCATCTGTTACAACCGATTTATCTAAACTATCAATAATTTAGAGCGCTCGTGGCCCAGCGGCACCCGCCTATTGCGTGCGGTATGCGAGGTTAAGCAATGTGGGCGCAGGTCAGTTCTTGGATGGGTGACCGCTTTGAGTGGTTACTAACTGACTCTCGTGCTTTGGAAGGCACGCTAAGCCGTTGATCCCGGCTGCTGTCTACGACAGCAATCGTTAAGCCAAGTTAGAGGCCTTCGGGCGGCTTGCGAACTTCTAACAGTCAAGTTGCCCACTCATTTGACAAAGGGGGTTCGAAGTTACACCACGTCCGTAGGCAGTACCCACCGTTACCCTACACGTGGGTGGTGCTAAAAGTGCAACAAAAACTGGCAACCGTACTTATCTTCTCGAAGATCTCACGGTTCGTAAATAAATGCCATACGTTTAAAAAAATCTAAAGGTTGATTTAAATGGAAAAAATATCAAAACCTCTATGTCGTTTTTAAAAACAAATCCAATATACCCCACACGCCTATATAGTAACATTAAACTTTTTTGCATGCAGGCATGTATGAATGCCAAATTTTACCTCAGATTCGTATTAAAAGACCTCTCGGACGCTCAAATATCGATTTTGAACGAAATCGGGACGAAAATGAAGATGATTAATATGGCCACTACTTTTTCCAAATTTTACCTCAAATTCGTATTAGGAGACCTCTCGGACGCACAGATATCGATTTTGGACGAAATCGGGTTGAAAATGAAGAAAATCAATATGGCCGGCACTTTTTACAAATTTTACCTCAAATCCGTGTTAGGGGACCTCTCGGACGCTCAGATATCGATTTTGAACGAAATCGGGTTGAAAATGTAGAAAATCAATATGGCCGCCACTTTTTCCAAATTTTACCTCAAATTCGTATTAGGGGACCTCTCGGACGCTCAGATATCGATTTTGAACGATATCGGGTTGAAAATGAAGAAAATCAATATGGCTGCCACTTTTTCCAAATTTTACCTCGGATTCGTGTTAGGGGACCTCTCGGACGCTCAGATATCGATTTTGAACGAAATCGGGACAGAAATGGTAAAAATGAATACTGCCGCCACTTTTTCTAAATTTTACCTCGGATTCGTATTACGAGACCTCTCGGACGCTCAGATATCGATTTTGAACGAAATCGGGACGGAAATGAAGAAAATCAATATGGCCGGCACTTTTTACAAATTTTACCTCAAATTCGTGTTAGGGGACCTCTCGGACGCTCAGATATCGATTTTGAACGAAATCGGGTTGAAAATGTAGAAAATCAATATGGCCGCAACTTTTTCCAAGTTTTACCTCAGATTCGTATTAGGGGACCTCTCGGACGCTCAGATATCGATTTTGAACGAAATCGGGTTGAAAATGAAGAAAATCAATATGACTGCCACTTTTTCCAAATTTTACCTCGGATTCGTGTTAGGGGACCTCTCGGACGCTCAAATATCGATTTTGAACGAAATCGGGACGGAAATGTAGAAAATAAATATGGCTGTTACTTTATTCAAAGTTTAGGTACCTCGGATTCCTAATAAGAGTCCTCTCGGGCGCTCAAATATCGATTTATGTCGAAATCGTATCGGACGGCACTGATTAATAAAACCACTTACAATACATTGAATCAAAAAAGGTCGTATATTCATAGGAAACTCACGGCACTTCATGCACCTTTAGACCTTATAAGGAACTTACATGCCAAATTTGGTATCTCTCGAACCACCAGTTTGGACTGTGTGTTGATATGTCTCTCACTCAGTCAGTCAGTTATTTCTTGAAATTTGGCACAAACTTTCAAAAGTTTTCATGTCCACAGTATTAAATTGCAAAACCGATGCCATTTTCGTAATTAACGTCCCAAAAAACCATAAAAACGACACCCATATTAATATTTAGACATTTCATCCCCCTCGCACCCCAACATGGGGGATGGTATTTCACGTCCTCCACGTGAGATTTTAAAATCATTGTTGTTTTCGTTATCAGCGACCCGGTATATCATAAAAACAATAACCATGTCGATTTTCAGAATTTGTCACCACCTTTCCCCCTTTTAGGGGTTGATTTCTCAAAAAATCTGAAACACGTATTTACTCATTTATCGTTAGAAATACTCCTGTGAAGTTTCGAATAAAATAGTCCAACTAATCTTGTTTCCCCATACAAACTTCGGACCCCCATTTCACCCCCTTAGGGGTTGAATTTTGAAAAATCTTTTCTTAGTGCACCCCTAAACCTTATAAGGAACCTACGTGCCAAATTTGGAATCTCTAGGACCAGCGGTTTGGGCTGTGCGTTGATATGTCAGTCAGTCAGTCAGTCAGTCAGTCAGTCAGTTTCTTCTTTTATATATTTAGATATAAATACCGAAATACCTATTTATTTCTAGTTTTATTTACTCATGGTACAGTGTCCATCAAATAAAATTGTACACTTGCCGGTGTCCAAAAATATCTAAACATGCACTGTAATGCTTTGACAATAATGTTCGGATATTTGTGAGCACCTTGTTTGCTCCAATTTATCAGATGGCTATCAATTAACTGCACCCATATAACTATTACTTATTGGTCAAATAGGTTAATGTGTGGAATGGAAGTCTTGAAATTGGAGTTACAACTCTTGACCCGGAGTTCATGGAATTGCCGGCAACAGCTACAAAACTGCGCAATACAGCCTGGGTATGCATTAATATTATAGTTATATGCTGAATATTATGTTTTATTTGTTTACTGTTTATTTGTGTTTGTTCAAACTATCTCTTACTTTATTTTAATCTTGTGTAGGTTGGTTGGTCAAACTTTTGTAGAAATAAAATATGTCGTCTATATGTAATATTAATAATAATAATATTTTGGGGTCTCTTGTTAACAAATTAACGAAAAAATAATATAGTATATTTTTAATGTCGGTATTTATAGGGGCCCACCTAGCAGAGGGCGAGTCAACGTCTGCCTGAGATAAAAATATGAGACAGTTTTATTAAGCAGACGTCCCTTGTCTCACTCAATAGCCTAGTCCGTCATATTCACCCATTAATCCGGTTCATTTAGATTCCATCAACCAACAATAGTCCCTGTACACCCTGGCGGGTGCTGTCTCTGTGTGCGTCCCATGACGCGGGCAGGGACAGCATCCGCTCGGTGTACCCCATGCATTTAATTAAATTGTCAAAAGAGCCTCTACGTGTTGGCTATGTGGTATTCGATTGGTACTTCAGTACCTCGGTACTTCGGCTCCGCGCACGCCTTCCAAAGGTCCGGGACACCATTGTCCCGTGAGCGGAAAAGACATACAATAATAATAATATTTATTTCGTAAAACTGTAACAAGGTATACATGAAACATGTTGAACGATAATAACAGCATTAGTCATGAATTCATGATTGACTGTTTGACGTATATTGAATGATTCTCTATGTATATGACACGCAGAGAAAATTATTACTTAGATACAATTTCCCAGGAATTATATATAAGGACTTGGGACTTTCAATACAAGTTGGTGGAGGGATTACTAGGTCTATAAACAATCTATATGTGCTATCCCACATACTTGTGTGGGGTAGAAAGGGGTTTTACATACTCATATACAAACGCTTTTTAGTTAGACTTTATTATTTTCAGAATTCTCTTACATTTCACTTACAGTCAACAATTTTATTATCAAAACGTATATTACGCCCCTGAGCGTGGTTATGTGTAAATAGAAATATGTTAAATATTATTAATTATACAATAAGTACAAATACGATAGGCAAGCAAGATTCAACAAACAAAAGCGGGTAATTTTTGTGACAGTATCTAATAAAATACGGTAGGACGATAATAATCTTTGTACATCGGCACTCGCGCACTGTGCCTAGCGACAGCGGGTTAGTAAGTTAGCTTATAATGAATTAATCCAAATATAACTAGTTAGTAGAATCTACAAAACACACTTGATCATAATGTCCTTATTTATATTTCATGTAACAGATAATGTCTGGCAGCTCAATAGTGAAGGATGGAGTGACACTTGTTAATTCTTACGGTCCAGAACTAGACACGCTTAGTGAGGGAGATTGTGTTGGTGTTATGAGAACAGCAAAGGTACATTTTTGTTATTATTAACAAACCGTACATTAACAACAAGACAGCATGTTTCTAGCAAAGATTCATCAACTGAAATGTGATCTTTCTTATGATTTTATGATGAACGAGGCTGACCTTTGACCTTGTTTACGAATTATTTCATATTAATAAATTTCTTTTCAGGCAGAGTTATTATTTTATGTGAATAGCCGTTGTCTTGGCGTAGCAGCTAAAGACCTGCCTGCAAAGTTGTTTGCTGTGATAGATTTGTATGGGCAGTGTGTCCAGGCTTCCATCACTCATGTACACGGCATGAGGCCGATTATGGAGGCAAGCATAGATCAGGTATGTAATTTATTTTATTTTAATTAAACCAAAGTTAATTGTTGCCGGAGCCTGTCGCGGATTTCATATCTGATGTGTATGTGACGAAGCCTATTGCTGATATATCTATATACACTACCGCTCATAAGTATTTAGGCACCCATACCTTTTTTTCATACATCTGTATACAAAAATGACTTTCAGAAATATACTGCCAAGTCGGAGTCCCTTGACAGTTTTGCGTGCAATTTGCATTTTTTATTTAGCTGACTTATTAACTTAAATAAATACTAATTGCTGGTTCATAGAAAAGTGTAGTGTGTTTGTATGAACCAGCAATTAGTAGTTCCGATTTAAGGCTCAATAAGTTAGCTAAATAAAAAATGCTAAACGCACGCAAAACTGTCAAGAGACTCTGACTTGGCAGTGTATTTCTGAAAGTCATTTTTGTGTACAGATGTATGGAAAAAGGTATGGGTGCCTAAATACTTATGAGCGGCAGTGTATACCTGTGCACATCTGACGATGCCTACGTTGCGGATTGGAATTTGTGTGCCTTCTAAATAGGAATAAATATTAAACAAACTTTTTAAAAAAATTGGTAGACTTATACTCAGATTTGAGATTGTAGTGTACTACCCGCTCACAATATCTGTGCACCTCCCCGGAGTGCGATGTCCCCAAATTTGTACGCAGAGCGTCATAATAACTTGTGTTTTGATTGAGTCATTTTTTTACAAAGCCCAAACGCCTCAACGAAACATATTCATTCATTTTCGCCTTTATAATATTAGATATTCATTGCTGACTCTTGCAGCTGGAAGAAGATCCGAATAATGATGACACTTTAACGTCAAGTGACATGGATATCATCCCTCTGCCTCCCGAGCCGGTTCAACCCAAGCCGTCTCAAGATGTTTACGTCCCGATGACTTCAGAGGGTGCCTGTGCTCTTGGTAAGTTACTGCTACAACTTGCTGTATATTTTGCAATCAATATTTTCTTACGGTTGTTATATTGTTACAGTAGCACAGGATCGCTTAAGGTTTCATCCCAGGTGTGGGATACTCGTCAAATTATCAGCAAATAACAAGTAAGTATTGTTTGTAGTCATATTGATTTACATGTTTTATGAAGGATATGAAGTCTACTGCTGGCCTTTATTGTTGCAATACAGAGCAGCAGAAAGAGCGAGGCCCCTGGATGACTATAACAACGGTGTGGTGATGACTCATCGACCTCTTTACGACAACGAACTGTTTGAGATACGTATCGACAGGCTGGTAGACAAATGGAGTGGCAGTATTGAGGTAAAATAATACTAAGTACATTCTTTAGTGTTACCGGGTTTTGTTATCCTAAATTCGCCAAGCTATATATTCCTGTAGCAGTTTATCACAAATATGTATTTTACGCAGGTCGGTGTAACATCCCATAACCCAGCAACAATCAGATTTCCATCCACCATGACGAACATGGACTCTGGCACCATCATGATGTCGGGATGCAAGGTGCTCCTAAATGGACATGGCATGTGCATGGAGTATGGTAACTTTAATCTTGATGAGCTAAGGGTAAGTGTATATTATAAGTTGCAAGAGGTCAATTAGTTAAAGCCGTTGTAGGGGTATCACACGGCACTGCTCACTGTGGCGTTGCGCGCGAACCACCGTGATGCACTTCACTCTGTAAAGATTCTGTGTTTTACAAGTCTCACAAGTACATTTATGTCCTTTGCCTCTTGACGTCATATTTCGGAGCTTGCGCGGCGTCGCTATATTGACCAGCTCATCATTTTCCTTTCCGTCTTTATCAGAAATCTATCTTAAATGATTATTCAAGCCTAAGCGGGAGCAGCATTCTCTCCCGCAGAGGTGGCAGGTATGATGATGATGATGATGCTCTTGAAGAAGGCCTAACCAGGTCTTGTCATAGTTGTTGCGCTCGCCTATGATAACTCTTCGCCGCTCAATCATATCTTCCGCGAAAGTAGGTGATTATGGAACGTGTCAAACATACGATAAGTAGATCTGTCATTTTTATGGATAATGATATTTAGATCTACCTGTCACACGTTCCGTAATAACCCCTCTTGTCGTATTTACAGCGTGATACATACAAAGTTTCTCAACGCCTGACTGCGCAACGCCGCTGTATCCAATAATGTACATTTTATTTACAGGAAGGCGATACAGTTGGTATGATGAGAAAGAGCAATGGAAAACTGCATTACTTTATTAATGGCATAGACCAAGGCATAGCAACAGATAAAGTAGAACAACAAGTCTGGGGAGTTGTTGACCTGTACGGCATGACTGTGAAGGTATGTCGTAGCAGTATAGTTCTTCACAAACTTCGCTTATACCTAACTAAAATGTTCGACCATTTGATCAGCGGATCCGGGTATGTCCTTAAACTACGACCAAGACCACCGGGGAATGGGCAGCAGCATTCCTAGAGTGCGGTGGAGATACTGCGATCGCCAACCCGCATGCCAAGCGTGGCGATTATGGCATTTACCCCCCATGAATTCATCCTCACACCTTAGAACCTAAATGGTCGCTTTCTGAGGAATTCCCTCCCTCGGACGCTCCGGTTGTGGAATGAGCTCCCTGCCGAGGTTTTCCCGTGGTACTACAGTATGCGGTTCTTCAAGACAAAAGTTATACATTTTTAAAGGGTCGGCAATCCGCGTGTGGATACCCTTGGACTTGCAGGCGTCCATATGTCGCGATGACCGCTTACCATCAGGCGGGCCGTGCGCTTGCTTGCCATCGACGTGGTATCAAAATGATTTTACAGTCAAGGGATCAGAATGTTTGTCACTTATGGACTCTGTTCTAATAGAAATGGAGTCTAAAAGTGACATAAATTCAGATTCTTCGGCTGTACATACCACCTGAACCAACAGCACAAGATTCGTGTTTATGCAATGCCTTTCCCTCTTTGACAGGTTTAGTATATTTGCGAATTATTATCGTGAATTAGCAGTACCATGTGTTTAAGTGGTAAAATGCCTTTTTACTCTATGTGGACTCACGTAGTGATTGAGTTCTGTTTTTTAGGTCACTATAGTAGACCCGTGTGAGGACATCGACACGAATGTGACCAATGCGCCGGTCTTGCTCAACGCCCCCGACCTCCCTGCTTTGAGTAAGATCACCCAACCGTGTTGTTAATGCGTTTAAGTTAGCACAGCGAAACACTTGTGTTTCAACTCTGTCATAGATTGTGCGACGTGCGTACATTATCAAATAACCGAGTAATGTAAAGTTATTTCTTTGTTTACTGTAACGAGTGCAGTACACTTATGAGTACCTATTATTTGATTTTGTTCACCACGTCGTATGAACACGAAACGAGGGTGGGATGAACATGTCTTTCTTGTTTTGCCAACCTTAACCCGAATGTACCACCAATCTAGAAATTTAACAGATTTTTTTTTTATAGAATAGTTACGTTTTGGTGATTCATTTCAAGACGAAGTCACTTTTTACGAAAATGCAATCCGATTTGAACCTTAAATCGCAGAACTAAGATTGACATTCTAAATCGCCTCTGCTTTCATAAGGGTTAACTGAAAAGTATCACATACATATTACAGTGTCTTTCCAGGCTTCTTGCTATGACAGTTGGCCATACTCCATTGTATAACGTGACCCGTCGGGTTCGAAAATATATGCACGCTCAAAGTGATAGAACGGACAAATATGTGAACACGGCTTTATTGTTAATGACAGAAGGTCGCTCAGGCATTACTGAACTTTTGGGAACGTACATATACATATATTTATGGACTCGACTGTACATATCTTTCACAAACCCTCATGGTGCAATTGGGACAGGAAAATTCTACATTTAATGGAATGTGGCCGTAGCGAAGTCTTTTTGTATATAGGGTAGTGATGATTTTTGAAGTTGTTAAATGTGATGTTTACGAGTATAACATGCTATTTTTGTTCAACAGGCAGGATAAGACAAAGATTAGATGAAGATAGCCTTTTATTTCATACGCTGCGTGATTCGAATGTTATTATTATTAATGATGGTAAGACTGCTCATAGGCCTAAGTGAGTATTTTTCCTCTATATAATTTCATTTTCCGATTATGATAGCCGTACGGTAGCAATTGAAGGGATGTTTACAATAACTTATAAGGAAAAAAAAACGACTTCAATGGGGGAAGCCGGTGAGAGATTATTATACTTAGATAGTGCACTCTTAGATTCCATACAATAAAATAAAAACCGGCCAAGAGCGTGTCGGGCCACGCTCAGTGTAGGGTTCCGTAGTTTTCCGTCCGTCACATTAAGTTGACATATTAAGTACAGAAACACAAAACCTTTGAAAGCACGTCATTTCATTGTGATTCTGTAGAAATGACAGGTACAATAAACACCTGTTTATACGGTTAAATTACAAACTTAATTCAGAAATTATTTTTGTAATTTTTTCAAAAACTATTCAACCTATCAAGTTCAAAATAATTTTCCTACAAAGTTTTTATAAAGTTCTACTTTTGAGATTTTTTTCATATTTTTAAAACTTATGGTTCAAAAGTTTGAGGGGGGGGGGGACACATTTTTTTTAACTTCTGGAGCGATTATTTCCGAAAATATTAACATTATCAAAAAATGATTTTAGTAAACCCCTATTTATTTTTAAATACCTATCTAACAATATATCACACGTTAGGGTTAAAATGAAAAAAAAAATCACTCCCCACTTTACGTATAGGGGAGGTACCTTAATAAAATATTTTTTTCCACTTTTTATTTTACCACTTTGTCGGCGTAATTGATATACATATTAGTACCAAATTTCAGCTTTCTAGTGCTAACGGTCACTGAGATTATCCGCGGACGGACGGACAGACGGACGGACAGACATGGCGAAACTATAAGGGTTCCTAGTTGAGTACGGAACCCTAAAAATCGCTATAAGTATGTTTATAATGGTAGAAGACTAGGTACCCTCAATTCCTCATGGAATCCTCCATCAGAACTCAAGCTTGACAAAAATGTGTCTTGCAAACCTATCTTGCTTGACAAACAAAACGAAGACAACAAATCGCCAAACGTGAACTACGCGTCGTTGAAGAGTTCCGTTCTGATCATCATCAGCAGTTCCATTTCATCTAATGTCACTTTTTTGAATGAAAATGCTTGATTAGTTCATGTAAATACTAAAATCACTATTTGTCTGCCTTTCACATTTGAGGAGTTCCCTCGATTCCTAATGGATCCCATCATCAGAACTCGAGCATGACAAAAATTTATCGTGAAAATAGAACTTGCTTAACAAACACAGCTAGAAGAACAAATCGCCAAACGTGAACTTTTCGTCGTTGAAGAGTTCTGTTCTGATCATCATCAGCAGTTCCACTTCAAATGTCACATTTTTGTATGAAAATGCTCGATTTGTTGATAAAAACATAAAAATCACTATATGTTTGCCTTTAAGTTTTGAGGAGTTCCCTCAATTCCTCATGGATCCCATCATCTGAACTGCGTTTTGACAGAAACGGGACCAACTTGAATATATATACTTACAATTAAAAAAAGAATTTTCATAATCGGTTAAGAAATGACGGAGTTATGGAGTAACAAACATTTTAAAAAAATACAACCGAATTGATAACCTCCTCTTCCAACCGAATTGATAATCTTGAAGTCGGTTAAAAACAACATAACTTCCATTTTTTGCAAATGCAACTTTATGGTAACATTCTGTTAGACCTTAAATGGGCTACAATTGGTGAAAAAAAATATTGCTTTATGATGGTCCTGTTTTTCAGAATTCACTTCTTGTGCCTCTAGAAATGAAAATAGTGAAGACAACAACCGTGGAATGTAGAATTAACATAAGCTAGAGTATTCAATTACCATTGAACTAGACTAAATTTTCTAACTAGACCAGAACCTACCAAAAACATATTCTCTATGAAAAAATATCTACTTTTGCAGTGAACGAAAAAAGCATAGAACGCGAGCTTCCTACAAAAGTCCACTTTGAAACGGGGCTTTTATTCGTAATATGCACGCGCGGTGTTGTACCAATAAGAATTGCCAAAAATGTCAGCCGATTTTCTATTACCCGAAACAAATAAACGTGATAGGTAAATTTCAAAATGACTGACTGTGTTTGGTATCCTAGCGCTGACGTTTAATGTGTCAAAATGGCGGCGACAACGACAACGCTTAGCGGGTGGATGGTTGCATGCAACAAAAAGTCATGTTCATACGAAAAACCGCCGTATTATTTAAATTCGAAATTAAGCTTTATTTTATTTTTAAATATCATAGGATAACCTTACGAAAATCTAACTAGTCGCTAATTAAGCTGTACCAGACTTATACTATGCATATTGGACGACCATGTCCATAATTTATAGCTTGCTAAACACTGTTAGACATAGAGAACAGCAACCACTCGTAATCGAAACTTTTACAGTATATTCAGACAACGCAGTCATTTAACATACGTACGTTAACTCATTTTTTACAAGCTTTTATTTAACTTGCCGTGTCAGTAGACAGTAACTTATGTCTTTTTTGTTTGTGTGGGTCAAATATTAGAAGCTAAATTAGACCCACTTCTCGATTTCCGATTGAGCTAATATTTGACGTTAGTACGCTCGGCTGAACTCGATTCTCCATACAAACGTAGTTTCGTTCTCATTTTAAACCCCTTGCTGAAATAACATGAAACGTTGTATACACAATGGGAGCCGCCATATCTAGGTCGGAAATTAGTTTCTGTTGCAAGAAATTGTAATAGAAAAAAATACAGCGAGTTTTTGAGTTTTTTACGTCTTTTATAAAAACCTTAATAATCGCTGTATTTTTACGCCATTATAATTTCAAGCAAGAGAAACCAATTTCCGACCTAGATATTCCGGATTCCATTGTGTATACAAAGTTTCATGTAATTCTAGAATGGCATTTTTAAATGAGAGCTTAACTACGTTTGTATGGAGGACCGAGCTTACTGCATATATGTAAATTCAGTGACAATGAATATTATGATAATATTATTACCGATCTGATTTGATGATGGAACCGGAAAGTGGTTATTGGCTAAGTGCGAAGTAGGTGGTGGGGGTAAGCTAGGCGATCGTAGCGCACACCATGGCAGAAATGTGCACTTACCGGGGACCACTGTCAAATTTACTTTCACGTTTTCTATTGGTTTCTTAACGGTTTCCTACGATTCGTTTCGTTTGTATGTATTTATTTATTCTCTTATTTATTTCAGTAAAAATTTTAATACGGGGTCTTTCTCGTTTACTAAAGTAAATAAAATAATCATGTGTCATTATTTGACATCTCTGAGTTGTGACATTGTCTCGGGACCTTTGACGTGTGACGTTTCAGACGTGCACATAGCCAATAGGAACTCTGTAATAAGTTAACACAGTCATACCGAGTTTGGGCTCTTTAAATCCACTCTTTGAGTAGTTGATGATAATTGTATATATTGTATGTATAGCGTAGTTACACACTTATTCTTTTATTTTTATTTCGGTTTTATTTCTTGTTAAAAATATATTTATTTCTCGCTTCCCTCATATAATTATATAGTCTGATTAGAATCAATAGTCGTGTTGTAATTGTACTAAATGTCCCCTAATATTTATTTATTATGGAATTAGTTTACCTTTTTCGAACATTTTAATTTATTGAGATGCATGCTTTCATACACAAATTAGTTATGTGCAAGAAAGCATGTATCTCAACAAATTAAAATGTTTAATAGGTATCTTAGGTACCTTTTCATTCACCTATTAAGATTTTGATGATGTAAGGTGGCATAACACCATCCCTATACAAAATCGGTTCTGACTAAAAAAATTAAACAAATATGTTTACCGCTTTACTTACATATGAAAAGTGATTCCATCTTTTTTTAAATGTTTTCTAGAGTGATTAACGCACCACTTCACTGCATAAAAAGGCATATTTTTTATTTTTGAGATTTAAGTTAATACAACTGTTACGTTGCGCCGCCATGTTCAAACTAGACAGCCGTTGGACACAATTTTGACGCCCCGCCTTAGTGGACACAAATTTGATGGTGTCATTTTGCGACGCTAGTTGTGCTTCTATGTTTTTTTCATTCGCTGTACTTTTGTTACTTAAACAACATAACTAACAAAAAATTTACAAAAACAGCGCATGTGACAAGAGCTGTTTTATTATATATTTCAAATAATAAATATGGTTGGTATAGTATGTATTCATTATTTTGTGACCACATAAGGCATATAATGAAGTAACACTTTAAGAGTAATTTAGGTTTATTGATCTCCTATAAAATCATCTCCAGTGCAGTTATGTGGTTTTTGTAAACACCCCTTCAAATACATTTAGCTTCATAATTCGTAATATTTAAACACATAGTATGCACTCTACATATTGTATACGTATACTAATTATCCAAATATTTTAGTAAGTTTAAATGAATTTACCCGCCACCCCTCTTTCTTGATAAAATACAGATTTTAGATTATCTTGAGGCATCCTATCGTACGAAACTTTACAAGTGTGCCAACAAATCGATAAAAAATAGATACAATTCTAAATTCTGAATTATTGACCCCTGATAGTTCGCCGCCCCCCCCCCCCAATCCCCTTTAATCTCACAAGAGATTTTACAAAGTGCCAAATTTTCGTCTAAATACGTTAATCTGTACTTAGTTGCGTTAAATCTATTTTAAAAACGGTTACGTTAACTACGACCGGATTTTAGATCGTTCGCATTTAATATTAGTAAATTAATATAACACAGTTCTCTTGTTTGTAATTATAAATTTGGTGTGATACGTACGAGTTCAGAGTACATAGACATCATCAGAATTTGAAAGTTATAGGAAGGTGACGTGTTGTTGTTCCAGTGCTTTCGAATACTTCAATAACGGGATAGTGATGACGAACCGCACGCTGAGAACGAACGAGCTGTTTCAAGTGCGACTCGACTTGGTTATCCCTAAGTGGGCCGGAAGCATTGAAATTGGGGTCACGCAGCATTCTTCTAACGATATAAAATTTCCATTCAAAATGAGCAACGCAAAGTAAGTTTTCCTCCACAAAGGTTGTATGTAAGATAGCTCTTAACGATATATGCAACTGCCTGTTGTTGAATCTCTTGTCTTCTTGTGTCTTTGATAATTTTTTTGATCTTGCTGCATTTGTGAGAGTTGTACAATAATAGTACATTACGATACAAGTGCAGAGAACAGGAAATTCGCAACAAGTGATGATAAATTGAAACACGACCGAAGGGAGTGTTTTAAATCGACACGAGTTTCGAATTACCTGTTCGCACGTGTATCGTACAACGTTTTACAGTACATATGGCACTTTAAAGTTTCGACATATGCACGTAATGTGCCGATTACCGCACTCGTGCGGTAATATAGCACCGTATGTACAGTAATAGTACAGTCACCAGCACCAATATCTGCCACAACAAAGCGCGCATAAATATCTGATACGACTCTATTTCTAGGGCCGTTAGGACGTGTCAGATATTTTTGCCGTCTATGATTAGCCAGATATTAATGCTGGTGACTGTACATTACGATACAAGTGCAGAGAACAGGAAATTCGCAACGAGAGGTGTTAAATTAAAACACGACCGAAGGGAGTGTTTTAAATCGACACGAGTTGCGAATTACCTGTTCGCACGTGTATCGTACAACGTTTTACAGTACATATGGCTCTTTAAAGTTTCGACATATGCACGTAATCTGCTGATTACCGCACTCGTGCGGTAATGTAGCACCATATGTACTGTAAATAGTATTTTCATTATTTTGTGTGTCTATTTTGATTACAGTTTATTAACATGTAAAAAAATGTGTCCCTAGATCTGGCACTTGGGCAATGACCGGAGAAGACGTAATACGAGACGGAACCATCATTATACCACAATATGTAAGAAATCTTAACAGGCTCGTGGTTAGTATTAAATTCTTATAAATATCAGGTTAAAATTTAATACAACTGTTATATATTTATTTTTTAATTAAAAAAAAAACAAAAGTTTTGTAACTAATGACAGTAAAGTGTAGTCGGTAATGACATACCGCACAAGAGATATGTAATTCGTTTAGTTTTCGGTCGTGTTATATACAATGATTTCATGTACACTCAGCATGAGAAATAAGGGATGTGTGAAATAACTTTTTATTCTTAATAATACTGTGATGTATTCTTATTCTTAATAATACTTGACGTTTGCGCGTTAGGAGGGAGACACAGTAGGCGTAATGCGTAAGGACATGGGCATACTCCATTTCTTCGTGAACGGCGCCGACCAGGGCCCGGCGGCTTTCAACATTCCCGAGCACGTGTTCGGACTCGTCGGTGAGTCACAACAATCGCCTAGTATTTCTAGGTAAAATGTAGATTTTCTGGTTTGTCAGACTTCTCATACCAGCTGGCCTCTTACCTCGTGTGTTCATAAGTTTTGAGACGAATATTGTTTTAAATAATTCAATAACAGAAAATATTTCTGTCAATGTTATTATTTTGATTGAATCACTGTACTGTAGCTGATAAAAGTAAATAGAGTTTATTTAAGTTTGCTTTCAATATTTTTGATTTAAGCCCTTAAATGCGGTGGTCTCTCTTAGGTGCCGACACGAAACGAAAAACGCCTTTTTCACTGACAAGTTAATGACTATCGTAGAAAGAAAGGTAAGGCAGCGGAACGACAAATTGTACATCAAAATGTCGATAGATGTTCCAACAACTGCACAGAACGTACTGCTACCTTATCACCCTGCGAGTTTCACGATACGGTCGATTATTATGTACGAGGTAGCCTTTTCCTACTATATGCTCAAATTATGCTTTTAAATTATCCATTTACCAGATGGACTATTGGAATCACTTGTTAAAGTTTAATTGACACGTTTATTTGTCAAAATAATTAGTTTTATGACAAAGTTTTAGAAACACCAGTAAAGAATTAAATATCTTACGAAATAGTAGTAACTTTCTTCGAGCTTGGCTCTAAATACTCCTGATTAGTCTTTTTGGATAAAATGACCTTTTATGAACACACAATTTAGAGCTAAAAACCTGCCGTAAATACTACTCAAAAATAGTTACTCACAAATGAGCCACGGGAAGATAAGCAAGGGAATCCCTGATGAAAATTGTCGTGTCTCGCATGTATGTTTATGAATGAGACTATTGTCAAGTAAAATTAACAAAATATTTATAGGTATATACTTAATAAAAAAATAATCGAGTATTTAGCCATCTCAAAACTTATGAACACACGAGGTATACGTATACGTACTTAGGTTTTCCCATTCTGACATTATATTCTAATATTATGGCCAGTTTAACTTGATCATATACATTTAAGATTTTACAGTGCTTAAACCATTTATCATAATTATGTCTATGCTTATATTTAATTTTTAGTGAAATAGCGAATCTCTATATATAGTGTGTCAATTTTGTATGGCGCAGCCATCCTTTTCGCTAATATTAGCTGAACCGTGACCCACTAATATATTCTATTGGTCTGGTGCCGCAGACTTGTACGGGCGAGTGGCGCAGGCGACTATCGTCGAGGCTTACACGCCGCCCGCTGCTTACTCGCCAGAGTCCCCACTCTCTACAGAGTCAAATGCTACCGTTTACCCGTAAGTCACTTGTCTTGTTCCTACTACGAGTACGTCTTTATTAATGTGTTGTGTGTGGGTCGAGAGTTAGCTCCTCATCAAGTAGGTATTACTCTAAGACCTATAACATGAGTCACTCTTTGAACCACTTCCCCGCCTATATTCTAGTTGGTTAATATTCCATTTTTATTTTTGCTGAATGTTATACGAACACATTTATCATGAGCCAAATGTAGTTTGTTGGTTAAATAGTAGGAGTAAAAGCAGTCCAAAACATCTTGAATTAATTTGTAGTCGTTCTGGTTAGAAAATATCTGTTTTGAATATCTTCAAATCATCTGCAAACATAGCAAACTTGCAATTTCAAAAGCAATTACTAATGTCATTTACAAAACCGTGTACAAAAGCGGTCCTAAAATAGATCCTTGGATTACTCCAGAACAAACAGGTGAGGATCGCGATTCATAACTGTTAATACCAATTCTTTGTACACGATTTTCTAGGTAGGATGCAAAACATCTGAGTAAGTTACCTTTGATATCATTAAATACAAAATTAACGCAACAATAATAATATATGTGGTCTTCGTTATCGAAGGCTTTACCGGAATGCGTTTATCCATAAAGAATAGAAGAAAAGAGAAACTAGGTGTATGTACAGTCTACAGCAATAGTAGATGATCATTTTAATACCATGCCACAGTCCCCACTAATATAATAATAGTTTATTCAAGTTCAAGTTTTATTAATGATTCCTTAAAACTAGAAACGCTGTTTCCCAAATCAGATAACCAGTGTTTTAGGATAAACAGTGCTCCTCCCCGTATAAATTTGAAAACAAAACAAGTAAAGCGAGAATATTGACAGTACAGATTACCTGAACTGTCGCAGTATTATGTTGGTTCGATTAAGTAGGTACACTTGAAGATTGGTTGATGTTGATTTACGTTTCGTAAAGCCATGCTGTTGAGAGATTATATTATTCTAGACAAGCGGATAGATTGTATCGTTTCATGTATAATGGACTCGAGCAGTTTGGAGATACAGGACTGTATTGAGATTGGCCTGTAATTATTTATCTGTGCTTTAGATCCAGATTTATGTATTGGGGTAGCAAACGACATCTTCTAATATTCGGAATATGTTCCCTCTAAGAGGCATTTATTAACCAAGTACTTTTAAAGTAGTTATTAAACATGTATTTTTAAGAAAATGCAAGCTAATTTTATCCGTACCTGTAACCTTATTCATGTCTAATTGGCAAATCTTACGTTCAATGTCAGAGTCACTTATGTACAAGTCCGAGATAATTTTGGCTGACTGTGTGAAAGGTATACTTAATGCCAATAAAATATCGCTACTAACACGTTTAGTTCACAACAAAGTCCAGTGAGTTCATGAATGAGCCCTAAACTTGGAACTTTTTTCGCCATGCTAATAAACCTGAAACGTTTTCAATTGTTTTTTCAGTGAGATGTGTTTCCACCGGCTGCACGGCCGCAATGCGCGCCTGTCCCGCAGTCGGCTGACCGCGTCGCGCGCGACCGTGTACTCGGAGTTCAACGACGCCGTGCTGTTCAGCTCGCGGCCGCTGCGCGAGTGCGACATGTTCGAGCTGCGCATCGACAAGATGGTCGACTGTTGGATCGGCAGCCTCGAAATCGGTGAGCGTTCCTATGCCGTTATTGGAACTTTCACCGTCTACTCGGAGTTCAACGGTGCCGTAACGGGCTGTTCAGCTCGCTGTTACTGTTGGATCGGTAGACGGTTTCCTTGATATCAGCGATCTCCAATACGAGTACCAGGATAAAAACTTCCACTGCTCTGTTTTTGTGTTTATTTGTACTGCTGCTGCTGCTTTATATGTACCACTTAAGATGATATTTTATATGTAAATAGTTGGGGGCTTCTTGGGGTTACGCGGGCCCCGGCATATCCTATGTCCTTACATATGATAGTTTTGATCCCGGAAATTATTAATTTTTAACCGACCTCAATAGAAGGAAGGAGGTTCTCAGTTCGTCTGCTTTTTTATTTTTTAACTAACTTCAATAGAAGGAAGGAGGTTTGCTGTTCATCTGCATGTTTGTTTTTGTATTACGTTTTTTATGTATGTTTGTTCCCATATAACCCTTGACCACATTGGGCTCTTTGATAATTCTTGCTTGTTCAAAGCAGGTACCCCCATATAAATTTGGTGAAGGTCTTACGATGGGATCCAGGAGGATACGAGAGAACTCCTCAAATTTGCAACGCATGCGTATGGCGATTTCGGTACTTACTGTAGGCAATTGTAGTCGGTTTTATTTGGATATAAATTATTTCATTTTCAACTCAGGTGTGACGGCAATCCGTCCCGACGACCTGGAGGCGAACGGCGGCGTGGGCGCGATCGCCGGCACCGCCACCGATCTCAACTGGGACACTTACATCCTGAGTGGCGCCGCCATGATGAAGGACGGCGAGTGTGTGCGCAGCGGCTACCCGCTCGACCTGGACACACTCACCGTCGGCAGCAGAGTCGGTCAGTGCGCGTGCTGAACATCATCATTGCGTCTTTATCAGACGATTCAAGCAGCGGCCAGTGAACACTTCCTTAAATGACTATGTAAGCCTATGCGGGCGCAGCATTGTCTCCCGCAGTGGTGGCAGGAAAATTGATGATTAGGAGGTAGTGGCGTGCTCACTTACTTTTTCCTTCTTCGGTCTTCAAGAAGATCAAACCAGGCCTTGCCATGGTTGTTGCGCCCGCCTATGATAACTCTTCGCCACTCAGTCTTATCTTCCGCGATCTGTTCCCAACAATGGTGATTGATGCCAAACGCCGTCATGTCCCTATTTGCACAGTCCTTAAACCTCACCAAAGGTCTGCCGATAGCCCATATCTAAGTTTATTAATGAACATGACAAAGCCAATGATATTCAATGGACTGTGCTAAAACGGTCCTACCCGCCAGAGACCAGTATTAAAATGTAAACATACAATGCCTATGTTCAGAAAATGCTCTTTGTAAGGGTAAACATATGGATAGAAAGTGTCACTTTTCCGCACTAGTGCGAAAAGCTAGCTTATTAATTCCCGTCCCGGGTCCCGCCCAAACGTAGTTATTGTTTCCACATCGAAATCGGACTACTTAATTGTAGACAAATTGGAGGTGTAGAAAGTAAAGCTATCCTAAAATATTTATTATCTATACAAAAAAGATCAGAAATTAATTTTACGGCATCGTTTTAAAATAATTATTTGTTACGTCATAATAATTCTGTTCCACTTCGGACCAAGCAGTGACAGCGTACCACGCAGCGCTCTCATTGATCGTTCCTATTTCCAGATTTTTTTAATTTATTTTGTCAACAAGGAATAAAGTCCGTATGCTACTAGACTAACCATTAAAACCCCAGTGTACCCCCAATCTAGGTCGTCCTATGCGTGTTTCCATATCAGCCATTGTGGCGCCCCTATTATTAATTTCTACTATTTTTCGTACTGTACCAATAACATAGGGACTTTGTACAGGTTAACTGTGTGAAGTTGGCCGTATATCTTTTCGCATTTGTTTTGACAACAATATTTTCTGCTGTGTGCAGCGGGACTGAGCAGGCTTCTTTATCTGGCCAAATGCAGTTTAACATTTAAACCATTGAACGTCAAATTTATCCCTAAATTTTAAACTGACTCATAAATCAAGACGGTGTCAATTACATGAAAGTTATGTCTTACATATCAGCCGATGATGATTAATTAAAGGCTTAAACACACTAGAACTCGACACAATAAGTGCGTTAGCTATGATTTATTCATTGCTGTTGTGCAGGCATGATGTGGCACGCAGACCGCAGCCTGCACTACTATTTGGACGGTATGGACATGGGCAAGGCGTGGTATGTCCCGCATCTCAACATTTACGCTGTTGTCGACCTCTACGGGCAGTGCACGCAGGTATGGCTCCGATTTATTACATGTCACCTTCAAGAAAAGAGCGTACTCGCATCTTAAAAGGCCAGCAACGCTCTCACAATCCCTCTGGTGTTGCGAGTGTCTATGGGTTACCATCAGGTGATTCGTCTGCTCGTTGGCCTCCTCTGTCATAAAAAAAAGTGTAATGAATATTGGTGTGATAGACAATGATGAATGATATAGAATTACTGTTCAAAACGGGATATTTACCATGTATGTTAATATTCTTAGAAAATAGAATAGAATAGAAAATGATTTATTCATGACAATTACAAATAGGTAGCAAACATACACAGGAGAAGAAACACAAAATCTCTTGAGTTTCCGATATTTTGGCGCTGTTGCAAGCACAATTTTCAAGGCTTAACTGATGTGCTGCGAGTTTCATCGAGTGGTGGGGATTTGATCGCTATGGAGTGTAAGTAGACCACAAATAAAACTTCTCAGTTAAGCCTTGAAAATGGTGCTTGCAACAGCGCCGAAATATCGGAAACTCAAGAATAAACATACATGGTAAATATCCCGTTTTGAACAGTAATTCTATTGTTAGTGACCATGTTAGCTTGAAATCGTATATTGACGAATGATATTTCTGTGTTCATAATAGTTTGGCCAACCGAAATACGTGACTATCATACTCGTACACAATACAGCGTGTAAGAATGGTGCAACGAAAACTGAATTTATGTAATAAGGGCGGGTTGCAACAAACCGTTTGGAATCGTAAGCGGTGTTCGTTAAAATTGATTGCAAGAAAAGTTTGACAAGTTTCTATGGGATGACAACTGCCGGCGCCATATTTAACGTTAATCTGCACTTGTAAGTAAGTCAAGAAAAATAATTATAGATTTCGCGTAATATCCTTTACTTGAAAATGAGAGATTTTAATTATTCAGGATAGTAGACTATAGTTTCTAAAAAAAGTTAAAGATGCTATTCGCACCAGTTTTTAAAGGGGATTAAGTGTTTGTATTCCAATAAAAACCAACGCACAACAAAAACCGCAAACAAGGATCAGAGGTGTATATTGTTCCCGGACACCAAAAACGCTACATACCAATTGACAGAAAATTATGACGTCACAACGCACGAGCCCCATACTAACGTTGTATGCAAAAACAAGAAAATTGCTATTTTATTCGTGAAATTCTACTTTTAAGTATGTACATGGTTGTACAATTCCGTTTTTATTGAATCATCAAATTCTATTGGTAGCATTTTTTACATTTAGGTGATAAATATATATTTTTTAGAAACTCGAGTCTGGTGCTTTGTTATTATTCTGTAAATCATAAAGTTTAACACGAGGAAACTACCCTTTGTTCTGGAACCAGGCTATTAGTTATTGTGACAGTTACTTTCAGTATACTGTACTGCAGTGGGCTGCTTATACTACTTATAGTTGACTACTAAGTCCGAACTCGTGTCTCGTATGCCGTATTATCTCATTCATTTTCTCACATCTAAATATTCTTTGTCAAACTGAATTTTAGCCATATCTCATTTGTTTCCTTCACTTTGTGTTTCGTGTTTTCACCACATTGTGTGATTATTATTTATTGCGACATTTTAACCACAGGTTACTATTTTGCAAAACGAAGAAAGAGCCTTCAATTATAACGGCTGCAGTAACTCCGATAACTCGCTGCTGAGCAACTCCCATGCTTTGTCGTCGCCCCCACCGCCATATTGGTAAGTTCATTGTTTGTCAGAAGCATTAATGATACATTAAGGGGCTACCCGGGAAAAAAGCGGATTTTTGTGCATTTTGCATCGTAACTAGTTCATGGGGGTCTTATCTATAACCTACAAATAATGTAATAGATTAAGACCCCATGTGATTTGTTGTGATCTATTATTAACACTTTCGTCCGTTAGAGTTTAGAAATAAGCCCTGATCATAAAAAATAAGCCAGGGTAGGCATAAGAAAACACAAAAATTGTAACTATATTATTTGGAACTATTTATCTGTTTACGAGATAACTACAATCTGCAATTTAGCGCCACTTTTTTCGTAATTACATTTGACATTCTTTTATTTTCTTAACGTTTTTCGAGAAAAGTACAAAAAGTATAGTTTTTGTTATAAAAATTATAAAGTTTGATGGCGTATCCCTTGGTTTCAACGACTGGTTGAGGTAAAGTGGATTAATGTATTTTTTAACAATAATAGCTTCATTATAGTATTTAGACTACCATTGTTAATATGATCAGATAAAAATAACACGGAAAAGTGAAGAGTAACAGATCGAAGGTCATTCAGATAGGGAAGCCCCTTAAATAAAATGTTCAAAAAGGTAAAGGATTCTAAATGTAACATTCACATTTCAGCTGGGAGTGACTAAGACAATTAATATTATTAATTTTTATTTCCTAACTGTTATTCGTCCTATAGGATTGGGTATTCCGGAAAAAAATACTCTTTTCTGTGCCTTTTAAGTGATTACGGGCTAAAGATGCCAGTGTCAAAGTCAATGTAATGATATAAATGTTCGCATGTATACTTCCTAGTAATCGCAATCAATAAAAAGAAAACATTGAAGTTATTGAACACGCACACAAAAAGATAAAAATATATACAAGTTTTTGAAACTGATTTTTTTCCGATATAAAAAAAGAGATGCATTGAAGGTAATTTTCCGGCATTCACAACCCTAGTCCCGTACTGGCCGTCCTTCGGCTGATGTTGATAATGATGACAATGTGATTGTGCAGGAGTTTCTCGGAGTACTGCGGCGACAACATCTGCATAATGCAAGAGTACTCGCTCGCGCGCCGACTCACGCCCGACCCCATGGCGGCGCTCGTCTTCAGCTCCGCCCACCTCGCCGTCGGGGAGATATTCGAGGTATCTCCAAGGCTTGAAACGCACAGTGCGCGGCGCAGCGTCGATTCGGCGCGGAAGCGGTTTTTCGGTAAAGCAAACGCGGTCTGAGGCATTCGCACCAAAAAACCACGAGGTATTTGGTAGCGTGGTGGACCGGAGGCGGCGTGTGTGACATATAAAGCAGTAATCGACAGTTTCGGAAAGATCCAAAATGCAAGACTGCTTCCATCCCGTACCGCGCCGCGCCCGCTCTGAGCGTTTCGAGCTTAATAACCGGAGGCGTATTTAAAGATTTGGCGCCCCAGGCCAGTTAGCTTTGCCGCCCCATATTAAAGTGAAAACCAGCAATGGGTATAGTCTATGTACGGCTTTGCCGCCCCTTGCAGCCTGCCGCCCCGGGCCATGCCCCCCTTGGCCCTAGGGTAAATACGCCCCTGTTAATAAAACACACAGTCCGCTAAGAAGAACTTTAATATGTAAATAAGAAATGGTAGTCGGAAAGTGATAAACTGCTTTTTTGGCTTACTGTGCATTGTGCCACAAGGTCGGTAAGAGATTTGCTACGAACGAAAGCCTATTGAAAGGACGGCGAAGAAGGTGGAAAGCTTTGATGACTCGAGTCTGCAAAATACTTCGCGTCTGGTCCGAGTCACATACAATATTATTTCAATACATTTGTGAGAAAACAGATACTTATGTTGGGTTATTTATTGAATATAACTGTGCAGGTGAAGATAGTGGAGTGTAAGTCGGGGTACGCGGGCAGCTTCCGCATGGGCGTGACCGACATCAACATACTCAACGTGCACGTGAACCGGAGCTTGCCGCCGACCGTGGCGTTGCTGCCGCACTACACTGCATACATTGATGGTAATCATGTCAAAACCCTTATAAACTATATCATATTATTATCATATCATTTTAGACAGGCAGCTCGCGCTGATAAGTCTAAATCATAGTTACACTAAGCACTAATAATATAATATAAGTTAAATCACTAAGCACTAATAAAATTCACTGCTTTAGATTGTTTGTCAAGTATATTTTTAACTGATTTACACTGTTGGAGTTCTCTACTTGGGAAAGTAATTTGTTCCAAGTAAAAAATTGTTGTATTCCTGTAAATCCTAATACGGTAGATGACATCAGTAAAAGATGGCGTTTGTACAAAATGGCAGTCAACAGCGTCGCCGAAATGTCGCGCATTTTTTCGATCAGTGATTGTATAGCCTGACCAGTATCTATTTGGACCTGAGATAATGTCGCTGCAATAATATACATACGTTAGGTACAGTCGGGACAGTCTGTATTGGCTTTCTTAAATTATTATACTTTTTTTTAAATTGTATTTTGTCTTTTTTCTTTAGCGGCAATGACGGTAATGTTATTTTCTTTATATATATTATATCCATTATAATTCAGGTGGGTTCACTGAGATTGGGAATTAATTTCTCCAAAACCTATTTCTTAAAATTGTTCCTGTTCATTTCAGTCATGATAATCGGCTTTTTTTCCTTATCATTATATATTAGGAGTGCACTGGGAACAAATCCCGATGGTCCACCGGTATGAACAATAATATATCGTTTGCCGGTTGAAACGGATTTTGACACACCTGGTTCATTTTCGCTTTGCCAACATTTTGCGTGGTTAAGAGAAATATGGATGAAAGGCTCATTATCTAAATAAACGAGAGGTATATTTTTGTCCTTAGCTTCTTATATTTCGTCTAAATTACATTCGCGAAAACCGCAATATCCGTCCGCTCCTTCAATATGGACCATTGGTTTCTGCACTTTTTATATTTGAACCCCACACTGCAATAGCAATCGCAAGTTTTAGTTAGTTTAGTTTTTAGTTTATTTATCTCATTATACAATTTTCATATAAAACAACACATTTTGCTTATACTACTGGTTTTACAATAATAATTTGCAATAATTGTCCTAAAAATTAAAAATGGAAAATTATTTATAGTTTGCGGCACATAAAATAATAATATTAAGTGTACGCAGAAAATCGATGTCGAAACAAATTAGTATAAATAAAACAATAAAGGATGAATGAAAATAAGTAATATGTCAGAATGTAATATTAAATAAAAATGTGATACTAGAGGAGTATCGCTCCACCATATCCCCCCCCTAGGACGTCCACTGCTGGACATAGGCCTCCCCCAATTTCATGGGGGGTAAATGCCATAATCGCCACGCTTGGTGGTGGTGGTGGTGGTGGTGGTAGTAGTAGTATCGCTCAAATAATAATAATGTCAAATCTTAATACTAACAATAATACAATAAAAATGTGGTAGCATAGAAGTACCTATCAAATAAATACGTATTAGCAATGTCAAAATGTTAATAGTACAAAATAAAAAATAAATAATAAAATAAAATAAAAATAGGCAAGTGGTAACAATCATACCAAAGTCTCAATTATTTAATAATTTCAATATATTCTTTTACCGAGTAAAGTGACTTTTAAAGGTTTTTCAGTCTCGGTTTGAACGTTTCTTCGCCTCCATTTTTATGTCAGCAGGTAGGTGCTCGTAGTATGTTGGCCCAATAACCCGAGCGTTTTTGGTGTGTAGTGTGTACTCCCTACTACCAGTAAAACCAATATCTTGTTTCAATTCGGTAAGCAGAGTTTTGTGAGTTGTTACTTGCTTTCGACTTAGCGACACATTATTTTTGTATATATTTTTGATTGCAACACTACAGACGCCGAGACGACGCATGAGATAAAAATATTAATTTCATAAATAATATACATATTTAGTACCAAGCTAACCAGTTCATTATAACCGCACTATGAATATCAGTACCCGTCATGTCAACAACTAATTACAAAACATTGTGTATTGGAATGCTGCAAAATCCTTCGTACTTTTTCTGTCGCAACCATTTGAATGTATTTAAAATAATTTGTTTACCTAGTTGGTTACTAAGTTATGTTACTGTAATAATCCTTATCTACATAAAATATACTAACGAAAGTTAAAAAAATTATATATTAAAATGAACACACAATCAGGATTTACATTTGTCAATTTCATTCAAAATGGCCTCCTTGGGGCTGAACACAGGCCTTCAGACGACGAGGCCAGTCATCAATAGCGGCACGCACGGTTGTCATATCTAATTCCGTCACTGTCTTGACTATGACCCGCTTGAGGGAGTCAAGATTTGTGTGGGGTTTAGCACAGGCTTTCTCCTCAATAACCTGCCATATAGCATAATCCAGGGGGTTGAGGTCCGGGCTGGAGGAGGGCCAGTCTTCGTGGGCAATGAAGTCAATTTTGTTGCTTCGAAACCAGGCTTGAGTTGTTTTTGCCTTATGTGCAGGGGCTGAGTCTTGTTGAAAGACCCAGGGCTGGTTTTGAAATAGAGAGTGGCTTGAAGGCTTCACTATTGGTTCCAGAACGGTTTCCTGGTAAACTTTAGCCCCAGTTTTGACACCTTTTTCACAGAAATGGACCTGTGTTAACCCTGAGTATGACACACCTAACCAAATCATGACATAAGAGGGATGATGGCCTCGTTGCACTCTCGGAACAGCTACACTCGCTTCTTGACTATTTTTTGCATACACTCTGTCATTCTGGCGGTTACAACATTCTTCAATGGTAAAAATTTTTTCGTCTGTAAATAATATATTTCGGTGGCCATTTTGTGCGTGCCGCTTCAGTAGCACGCGACTTCTATTCAGCCTCATAGTCTTCAATCGTCCATTAAGCAAATGACCTTTCCGTCTACGATAAGCGTGTAGTCTAAGGTCTTGATTGATAACTTTTTTAAGGGAGCTTCTCTTCACAGACATCTGAATTGCCAACAACTTTTGCTTCCGAACGGGGTTTCTTGCGATTCTCGCCTTCACTGCCTTTATTAGAGCTGAGGTACGAACGGTGCATGGTCTTCCAGACCTCTTGCGGTCATCAAAGCTCAGGGTACTATTGTACCTATTAATGGTACGATAAACGAATTGTTTGTTGATTTTCAGATTTTGAAGCAACTTCAAAATCACGTTTGGCGGATGCCCGCATTTGTGCAACGCAATTACAGCGACACGATTTTCTTTTAGACCCCAATCCATTATATGACGAGATAAGTGTTGTGTGTGCTATAAAATTATAACTGACAACCCGCCATTATATGTCATTTTTTATTTTTTCGGTAGCATTTGTTTTAACGCAAGAAAAGAGTTTGCAAATCGAGGAACAGAACTTAGTAACCAACTAGGTATATCGGGGTGAACATAATTGGGCATTTTGATTACAAAATCGATTATTATTCTGATATATGTACAATTATTTTCGTTTTTTTACATCGGTGACATTCAATGACTTCCAAAGTCTGTTGTCAAAAAAAAAATCATTGCCATTATAATTTTTTAGTTCCTGAAAATCCGCAACATGGCCAGGTCCAAATAGATACAGGTCAGGCTATAGAATGAGTGAAACGAACGCAAACGCCTTATTTTGATTTACCTTAGAACCTAAATAGTCGCGTACGGACTTCTTGTGAGGAATCTCCTACCGCGTGAGTGGATGTTTAGATGTTTCACATTCAGGAGTACAGATGTAGTGAGTTGTGAATAATGCATTCTCATCGGCTAAACTCGGAATACGACAAGGCTAGAACTGGCTATCAAATATTGTATTAAATGAATGACAATTTAATGTGAAAAGCCAATAAAAGCCTGACTTCCGAGTTTCCACATAGTTGTCACGAATCTCGAGGTCAAGATATTATAATGATTAATGACATAATGACGTTTGGTGTTAATGAGGTGAGTCTAGACGGCAGTCAATATCACGGTATTTGACAACTTTTCATTGGCATTGGCGTGTCATTGTATAGAGGGCATCCAGTGAAGTTGAAGTCAACGAAGCCAATTTTACATAATTTACTAATTTGAGTGTTATTGTGGCTAAGATAAAGTAAAGTAATTGATTGATTTCGCTTCTACTCGATTGAGATGGACAATAGTTTTGAGAGATTTAGTTCGGGTCAGTGACTAGGCTAGGTAATTATATGAACTCAATGAATACATGTTAAATAATACGGTAATTGGAAGGAAGAAATTGGAGCGCTCGTGGCCCAGCGGCGCCCGCGTACCGCGTGCGGTATGCGAGGTTAAGCGATGTCGGGCGGGGTCAGTCCTTCGATGGGTGACTGCTTTGAGTGGTTACTAACTGAGCGCTCCTGTGCTTTGGAAAGCTCGTTAAGCCGTTGATCCCGGCTGTTGTCTATGACAGTAGTCGTTAAGCCAAGTTAAAGGCCCTTGGGCGGCTTGAGAACTTCTAACAGTTAAGAGTCCGTATCGGCCCGGAAAAAGTTCGATTCTAGGTATTATTACCCGTCTCCTAGCGCGCCAGCGCAGGTGTTTTAGTGGGGGTCGAGCGAGGCGGCTAGGTCGGCGTAGAGTAGTGTTGATACTTTAACCGTTTTATCAGACTTTTTCATTTCTTAATATTTGTATGTTTATGTAGTTATTTAAATAAAATGTCAGGTAACTTAGAACTGTATCGTTCATTATAATGTATGTATGTAATTACTTCTAATTCAGAATTCATTTAAGGCGCAGGGTAGGGCAAGGCCTTCTCCATACAAACGTTGTGCAAGTTTTATTCGTTAGTTTCGGCACTAGATAATTTTATTTTATTTTTTGCTTGTACATATTGGATATACGCAGAACCTGATGTTGAAATTTTGCTTTATTTCAAAAAAATAAAAATAAAAAATCATCATCATCATGTCAGCCGAAAGACGTCCACTGCTGGACATAGGCCTCCCAAAGACTTCCACAATGACCGGTCCTGCACCACCCGCATCCAGCGGACACCCGCGACCTTCACCAGGTCATCAGTCCACCGTGTGGGGGGCCTGCCCATGCTACGCCTTCCGGTACGTGGCCGCCACTCGAGAACCTTTCCGCCCCAACGGCCATCGGTTCTACGTGCTATGTGCCCCGCCCACTGCCACTTAAGTTTAGCGATTCGGAGGGCTATATCGGTCCCTTTGGTTCTGCTGCGGATGGCCTCATTCTTGATGCGATCACGCAGAGAAACTCCCAACATAGCTCTCTCCATTGCCCTTTGGGTGACTTTGAGCCTTCTTATGAGGCCCATAGTAAGCGACCACGTTTCAGTGCCATATTTAATCACTGGCAACACACACTGGTCAAAGACTTTTGTCTTGAGACACTGCGGAATATTGGACGAAAAGATGTGCCGTAGCTTCCCGAACGCTGCCCAGCCGAGTCAGATTCGACGATTAACCTCTTTCTCGAAGTTGGACCTACCTAACTGGACAGTCTGTCCTAGGTATATGTAATCGTCTACAACTTCGAGAGTAAAGTGTCCGATTGTTAAGGGAGTTGGTGCGACATGGATATTTGACATGATCTTCGTCTTGTCCATGTTAATCCTTAGACCAACTCGCTCGGAGGCTTTACTGAGGTCATTGAGCATTGTACTTAAATCCTCCATGGTCTCAGCTAAGACTACTATATCGTCAGCAAACCGAAGGTGAGTGAGGTAGTCGCCGTTTATGTTGATGCCTAGCCTTCTCCAGTCCAGAGTCTTGAAAACATCCTCCAGTACAGCGGAGAACAGTTTAGGAGAAATAACATCTCCTTACCTGACTCCCCGCTGCAACGGAATAGGCTTTGAGTTCTGGTCCTGGAGTCGGACGGACATAAAGGCGTTCTCGTACAAACACTTTAACACTTCGATATAGCGGTAGTCCACCTGGCACCGTTGGAGAGATTGTAGTACAGCCCACGTTTCAATCGAATCGAAGGCTTTCTTGTAGCCCACGAACGCTAAACTGAAGGGCAGGTTATACTCCTCAGTCTTCTGTATAACCTGACGGAGCGTATGGATGTGGTCTACGGTGCTAAAGCCTCTTCGGAAACCGGCTTGTTCGGGAGGCTGGAAGTCATCTAGCGTGCGTGCGAGACGATTCGTAATGACTCTTGAAAACAGCTTATAGACATGGCTCAGGAGTGAGATGGGCCGGTAGTTCTTCATTGAGGAGTTGTCACCCTTTTTGAAGAACAGCACCACCACACCTCTGTTCCATGCCTTTGGAGTTTTCCCTTCCAGTAAGACGGAGTCGAACAACTTCTGAAGGGCCCTTAGGACCCGTTTTTCACCGGCCTTCAGGAGTTCGGCTGTAATTCCGTCTTCACCGGGTGCCCTGTTGTTCCTCAGCTGCTTAAGAGCCATTCTAATCTCGTACAGGCTGATGTCCGGGATATCTTCGGTATAGTGCCGGGTTAATTAAAATAAAAAATACAAAAAATAATTAAATAAAACTAATAAACATCAAGTCGTAGCTAACAGAAAAATAAACATATTGACCAAAAATAATAACTATAGCGGAAACATAAACGAAGAAAAACTTGCACAAAGTGTGTATGGAAAGAGCTTGCCTACCCCTTCGCATAAGTACTTACTTGTTTGACGACCGCTTTAGCCTAGTTGGTATTGACCCTGCCTACGAAGCTTGAGGTTTGAATCCCGGTATGGGCATTTATTTCTTCCTGTATTTAAGTATTAATTTATCTATATAAGTATAAGTATGTATATCGTCGTTTAGTACCCCTTAGTATTGAGTAGTCATTTAGTATCTTTGCTTAGTTTGGCACTAGGTCGATTTGTTAAGATTTTCCCCAATATTTACTATTATTTATCTTTATTCATCTTAAAACTTAGGTTATTTACATTATTTCTTATTTGGCTCTGTGAGCTGTAGATCTCGCGAGTCTGTCGTTTTGCATATCTCCGCCATTTTGTATTTCCTCGAGAATCGTTTGAGAAATGGGATCTCTAGAGGGAACAACCGGAAATCCGGACAGACAGACAAAAGCATTTTTGTCCAAGCTGAAACGGAGACCTTACTCGCTTTCGTTCACTCGGTCGATAATGAATTACTGTTAGAGTTTTCAGTTTCCAGGTTATCAAGTTCTAGGTGAATAGTTTTTACCTGACTTATTCGTTTCTTGGTTTTAGTGTAGGTGTTGAAATAAAATATCAGGTAATTTAGAAATGTAGGTACATTTTATTTTTACTTGAATAAGGTTAATAGCTATTGGATGGTCATCGCCTGCCTCGATAACGTGTAGAAGCACTGTTATGGTAGATGTTTGGACGTCTCAGCAATAGCCCCATCTTTTGACCAGCCAAACTTCAACACCATACCCGATATGGCATGTTTACTGGTCTGTGGTGCCTTGGTCTTTATCGGGTTCGACATTTTCATTATACTGCACATCCTAGAAAAATAATCATTTTAATTTGCCTAAAGTATAATAAGCTTCATCAACAGATAAATACGAATAATTCCTTAACCTTTCCAGATTCCGGCGTTGCGCTGATTTCTTTATAGTCTGGGTTTAATCTTTTAGGACCACAAAATATTTTTTTCCTCTTTACTTTACCAAATGAACAAAACCAATCAATTTATAAATATTGTTTTATAGTATACTTCTTTAGCGACATGAATAGTAAGAATCTGAGCAAGAAAAAGATGGGCGATAAAAAGGTATGGAGATAAAACATGTTGCACCGTCCGTCCACAACTAAAGTGAAAGATGAAACAACTTCAGCAAATATTATCACTATTAGGTCATTAAAGACTAACAAGACGCAAAACAATATGCTCTTTAAAAGCGTGAGTTCTATACAAGTGGTGAAATAACACAGCAGAAATTATTACCAAAGGTGCAGAAGAAGAAGCAGAAATACCGTCATGTTTTTGTGTGGAAAACCGATGTTATACTGGCAGCCGATTTTAGCTTTAGCCTTTAAAAAGAAAGCTGATACCCATAAAATCAGACTCCCGTTGGAGTAATTTTTCAAATATGACTAATTGTTGCTGACGGATATGTGTTGGGACCTGTATCGAAGCAGATGTTCGGTAAAATTGCATAAATATGGTTAAAACCAGAAATGACTAAAAATGCCAGAAAAGTAGCATCAGGACAGCAGGAAGCAATCTATATCACACAGATAAAGGCAATGGGAATAAGATTCTGTAAATCGGAAATATTACAAACGGCTGCCAAAAATAAGAAACTGCAAAATAACAACCTGAACAGTCCAACTAATTCATGAGAGGACGTATCTGCCCAGCAGTGGGACGTATATATATAGACTGATGATGATGAAAATTCGATGACGTACTTTTAGAATTATTGCTTAATGTATATACAGTGTGTAAATTTTATACGGGCGTATATTGTAATGGAGATTAAGATTGGACCTAGGGAACCTATTTACATTAATTTCTTTAGGAAATTAAGTTCTTTCTTTTTCATACATAATAATTAAGCACTCATTGTATTGCACCCATAATAATTAACGTACCGATGCGTCTTGTCAGTATTTACGAGGGGCGTTCAATAAATTCTCGGTATTAGAATAAAAACAAAAGAATATTATAGGTATTTTACTTTTTATTTTTCAATATACTCCTCTCCTATGGGTATGCACTTATAAGACCGGTCAATTACTTTTTTAACCCCTCATAAAAATATTTTTTATCTTTGGTGTCAAAATGCTCCTAAACTACTGTCTTCGATGCTTTATCGTTAGAAAATTAATTTCCACATAGATCCTTTTTGAGATTGGTATACAAATAGAAGTCACTCGGGGTCAAGTCTCGACTATACGGTGGGTATGTAATAGTTTCAAGTCCAGATTCAAGAGCAGCAGCCTTGGCAATATGAGCAGTATGCACAGGGGCGTTGTTGTGAAGAAGCAGAACAACTTTGGCTATTTTCCCCTTCTGTTTTGTTTGATTGCTTCCCTTATTTGGCATAGAAAATTAGCGTAGTGCTCTCCTTTAATACTTACACCCTTTTCTTTATAATCGATCAGCAATATTCCATCACAATCCCAGAATATTGTGACCATGACCTTTCCAGCTGAAGGCAACACCTTGAACTTCTTGGGATGAGGAGTTCCTTTAATGTGCCACTGCACGGACTCTTGTTTGCTCTCAGGGTCATAATGATGAACGCACGTTTCATCTTTACTAACAAAATTTTGCAGTATCTTATCAGGGATTTCAACGCAAACCTCAAGAAATTCGGAACAACAAGCAACACGCGTATTCTTCCGAAGCGGTGTCAGCATTCGCGGTACCTATCTCGCACTGACTTTTGGCATATTAAGATGGTCATCAATTATATCGTGTCTAGTACCAATAGAAAGGTTGGTTCTTTGAGTTATATCTTTCACCTTTACTCAACCATCTTCAGACATAATTTTCTCCACTTTTTTAAATTTTCTGATGAAGTAGCTTCGACTGGCTGATCAGCTCTATGGTCGTCTTCGATACTCTCTCCCCCATGCTTAAATTGACTTGACCACTTCTGAATTGTTGATAAAGAAGAAGCAGACTCACGGTAAACATAATCCATTTCTTTTTTATAGCATATTGATTTTTTACCTGTTTGGTCAAGAATTTTATTACCGCTTGGTGCTCTAATTTAACCAACATTGAAAAATCGCTCATAGTGATCACGTTTGTTCGGTACTTGCAAAAAAACAAAAGAACATCGCCGTTTGAATTTTACTTTTTTTTAATATTAATGAATGACTTGCCGGCCAGTATTCAAAAGTTTACCAAATAGGTTTAAAAGATGTCAATACCGAGAATTTATTGAACACCCCTCGTAAATTAGTTTGCTTAATTAAATAAGTCAAGTTGCTAAGTCCTGATTGTTCCTATCAAACAAAAACATCATGTGAAAAAGACAGTTTCTAAAAGTTATAACAAATAAAGTAAACAAACTTGATATGTCAAAATAAGTTGGACTGCGTACATTGCTGCTCGGTCAGATTTAAAAAAATCGTTACACCTAATTAATAACACTATTTAACAAAATTATTATTCTATATGAGTCGTATTAATTGATACTATAGGTGAAAAAAGTATACGCCCTTATAGATCAAACCTGAAGACTAATTAAGAACCTCCTTCTATGGAACAGAGGTCAAAAATGTTAATAGTACAATGAAAATATTTCCATCAATTAGTACAAATGCATAATGCAATTTCATATAAAAAGTCAAATGTAACAAAAAGCATTAATTACCCTATGATCAAGACTGCCTCATCGCGCTATAATTCCCGCTAGCCCATGCGCCCGTAGCTACGTGACCTCGAAATCGACGAGCGACGTGACCGTTCCCTCGAACCGCTTAGCGGCGACTGCCGAATCGAGCGCCGTGCACGGTGTTTTATTACGAATTTTAGGGTGATTTGAAATATTTTTTTAGCCGAAATTTACTTCTACATATACATATATTTTTATATGAACGAATAGCGCTTGAACTGGAGTTTCTTATTATGGTTTTATATTTTTGAAATAATGTGCTAAATGGCCAAAAATACTGGCGATTCTTCGTGTGTTTTTACTAAAAAGATGATGCATGGAAATACGGTTTTACTCAACAATTTAATATGTAACTTATAAAATGTGTTCCACTTATTCCTAAGAAGACTATCAATCCAATATACACAACAGAGATATAGTTGGAATTTATGTGTAGTGCTAATGTAATGTACTTAACTATGTATCTAAGTGCCATTTGATTACCCGGTACTATTTACAGGTAAATACATGAAGTACTCGCATCACAACGACAAGGAGCATTCGCTGCGCTCCTTCGTACCCTCGTTCGACTGGCTGCGGCCCGGCGACCGCGTGGGACTTAAGAAGACCACCGACGGTCGAGTGCTCGTTTACTACAACTCCGAACTGCTCGAGACCGCCTTCGAGAACGTTCCCGACGTGAGTAATAACAGACAATGGTTTCGTTGGGTGTGGTAAGCCGTGTGAAGGTCGCGTCACATACATACATGGGGGGGGGGGGGAAGGGGGGGCTTTAACAGTAAAAATTTAACGGAGGCCTATTTAGCGGGCTAGCATTAATTTCCAAGTGGGCACAGTTGAAAAAAAAAAGGTTTTTTCTGCAAACATACCTGACGTGTATTTTTATGACTCTTTTTTTTTTATTATTATAAATGGGATTGCTCTTGGCCAGCGTCTAGCCGCAAAGATGAGGCCGACGATGAAGCGAGCTCACCCAGAAGATGCCTATTTACTCGTGCCTTAAAAAGGTCTAGGTTATATGAACTCGGAAATACAGACGCCGGCAGAAAATTCCAAACCTTAGAACTGCGCATTATAAAAGAAGATGCAAAGCGCTTGGTTCGAGTTAGAGGAATTTCGACCAGGTAAGGATAGTAACCAGCCGTACGTCTGAAAGTCCGATGGAAGAAGGGGGAAGGCGGTATGAGCTCATGGAGAACATTGCCACTTTCCGCACAAAAGTAATGTACAATGCAAGGATCTAAGATACAGCTCCGCACACAAACTTGTTTACTGACCAAGTCAACAAGAACCATGTCTCATGTGAGGCCTAAAGTTTTCAACAAACTCCCCGGGGAAATAATAAATGCGGGTAATATCTCAACATCATCCTCCTAGCGTTACGAGTATACCCAGTACAGTTGCATCCTGAAGGATGCCCGGGGTCCGCTACCTAATCCCAAGAATTGGCGTAGACACTAGTTTTGGGTAATATCTATCTTTAAAAAATAATGAAGATCGTGGCTACTTACCCACTCATTTTATGACATCCCACGTAATCAATTTCAATTAAATCAGTTTTGAATGATTGTTCACTATAATTAGATGTAACAAATAATGTATTTTTTTTATTTAACAAAAATGACATGTATTATTTATAATATTATTCATTAATGACTATAACCGGCCGGCATCAGATCTTTCGTGCGTAACAATACCTACTGTATTGCCGCAATCCATGGAGCTTAGGTAGTAGAGACCGGAAGAGAAGTGAGAAAGGCTAGGCGTAACAAACATCCTAAGGGTGGGTTTCACCAATCCGTCTTGGTGACACCCAAACACTCGGAATGTTGGGCAAGTGTCTATGGGATGACAGCTGCTGGCTCCATATATAACGTTGATCGTTCTGTAGTTGGTGCAATCCACCCTTAATGTTTCTTTGTCTCGCGTCTTTGCTTCGCGTGGTCGTACAAGCAGTGCCGCGATACAAAGATAAATATTTGCATTATAACCGCATACTTCACTTTCACAGAAAGTCTACGTGGTTATGGAAATCTTCGGTCACGTGACCAAAATCCAAGCCGTTTCCAAAGGCTCAAACGTGGGAACCGCTGTGCCACAACACACTATTCCGAACGACGAATACGTCAAACCGCCCTTGCTCAGTACCGCTGCCAAGGACGCGACCAACGCTAGCGTGGCGCAATCAGCTCAGAACAACTCCAATGAAACTCAAGTGGAAGTTACCGAGGATGTCAATGAAGAGTATAGTCATTCTAATGAGATAATGACCTCGAACGTAGAGTTCGCGAACGCCTTGGCGGCGAGCAACGACACGTTGACGGTCCCGACAGAAACGTCCACCGTGACGGTGGTGAGCGCCGACTCGCGGCGGCGAAGGAACCCGCTGCCTTACACGTTCCACTACGTGCACGGGAAGAATATTAAACTGTGCAGCTCAGGTGAAAACGCTTTGTACACATTGCCTTTTAAATAATTAAACTATTACATAGGAGCTGTATTAAATATTGAAGATAAGGCATTTTACTGGCAGAAGATAACTCGTACTTTCCATTTAAATAATAAATAGAACTGCTTCCACTGATTTTGTATTTTTTTTGTATAACTCAATATCACAGGAATCTTACATATACGGTCAACTTTGCGCAACCTAAACTTAGATACTCATACGCCTGAAATTTCTATGAATACTGATGACGGCGAGTTACCGTAGTTCGTTGCAAGTCAAGGCGTTGTTGCAACGGTGCCGCGTTAGTGACTTTAATTTATTGAGTCATTCTCGTTGTATGCACCAGTTAAGAAACAAATAAAACAATGGAACATTTAGGAATCATTTGTATGTTTATTGATAAATAAAACTAGAACCTGCATCTATTATACAGATACCGTGGCGATGCGTACATCAGGTTACAAAGACGGCATCGCTATAGTCAGCCAACCATTACGGAGAGGTCACAACTTTAGGGTATGTATTCCTTGTAAATACATTTTTGTTTTAATGAGATCTTGTTTACCACTTAATAAAATATTTAATTACCAAAGTGGTCTCTAATTAAGGTCGTAATCAGGTCAGGCCAATTATTAGCGTGATCAGCACAAATAATTAAGTTTCTGAGTCTTGGATGTTTTCTGTGTATTTAAATATTCATCCAATTGTATCTGTATATGTATGTAAATCGTCGCATAAAACCCATTCTTTTTGCTTAGTTTGGGACTTGGTTGATTTGTGTACCACAACTATTTAAAGACTGCGCAGTACGTTCGGTTCTCCATACAAACGTATTTATGCTCTCATTTTAAAACGCCAGGCTAGAATAACATGAAACTTTGTATACACAATGGGATCCGGCATATCTAGGTCGGACCATAGTTTCTGTTGCTTGAAATTATAATGGAGAAAAAATACAGCGATTATTAAGGTTTTCATACAAGCCGGAAAAAACTCAAAAAGCCGCTGTATTTTTTTTCTTTTACAATTTCTAGCAACAGAAACTATGGTCCGACCTAGATATGCCGGATCCCATTGTGTATACAAGTTTTCATGTTATTCTAGCATGGCGTTTTAAAATGAGAGGGTAAATACGTTTGTATGGAGAACCGAGCCAGACCGAGCGTACTGCGCCCTTTTAAATATATAATATATATTAATATTTCGGGACAATTTTTTACACAAATCGAACTAAGCTCAATAAGGCTTGGTTACTAGTTATGGGTACTAGACGACGATATATTTAATAGATATATACTTAAATATAAATGTCTCTGCACACCACAGAAACAAATGCCCTTACCGGCTTATGTCCATTATTATTTAATTGTTTTTCTTACCGTGAACAATGGACCCTTATTAGCTCCGATGCGCATATATGATTAAGCTGTGAATGATTCCTTATGTGCTTCTACGGTGCGAATGTTACTATTGTATTATTTTCTTAGTTAAGCTTTGTGGCATGTCTTTGAACTTTTATTTTTTGATTTGCAAAACGCAAGTTTTATTTTTGTAATAACTCGACAGTGATCTTAAATTTCAAATTAAAGATAAAAAAATGTACTTCAATGAGGATTCTTTAATTTAAAATTTAGAATTTACGTTAGGAGCTTAATACGGAATTAGTTTGATCTAAATCTTTTTTCACTGCTATTTTATTTATATTCTGTTGTTGTTCTAAATATGTTGATTAACTGCCAATGTGTCATCGAATGTGTTTAACGATGCATCTATTGCGCCGTTACTATATTGAACTGGGTTGTGTGCAAGAGAGTTACGAAGTTGTTTTATATATACATCCGCGGAGTTTGGTCTATTTCGTCGTACTAACAACTGCGCAGTTAACTGATAATACGAAGTGTGTCGCGGTATTACGTCTCGGGTTATCTCGTGGACACAGATAATAAAGAGAACACATTAACAAATATCAAATATGGCTCGATTTTATTCGTTTGACATTGGAGAGAAGTTTGGAAAGGGAGAGAATTACACGATGCCGTCACCAATATCTGCGTTTCGATGTAAATCGTACTTATAAACTGAGCAATGCGAAATAATTACTTACAAATGTAATACTATATTTATCACCTGCTTGTCTTTTCTTTTTCCTGTAATCGTAATTTCTTCTGTTCTTGTCTCTGAGGTATAATAATGTAATATAATAATGCGAATGTTACTGTTTGTTACCTTTTACTCAAACCGCTGAACCGATTTTAATGAAAATTAATTTGCAGTCAGTTTAGGCCCCAGAGAACCCAAAATTATCTCACCTGTGGTTATTATGGGAGTAAGATTAACGAATTGTACGCAGGCACTGCTAGAAATAAGTTGTTAATCAGAAGACTCCAAATTAAACTTGACTGAAACATTTTGACTGCTTGTGTTGATTGTACCTACAACAATGTTGCGTGGTGTTACGGTCATAACATAAGAGTTACATTAAAGCTGATCACATTTCATCTAAGTGCATTCATTATCTTGGAATGACTTTTGAGCTTATTATGTGTTGGTAATAGCCATATCTTGTTAATATTTTGCAAATGCAGAATGCGAGATCTTAATTAGTTGATGATGAGTAAGCATAACCTCATAAATATAATCACATTTTGTTTAATATCATGATATTCATGTTTTGTATATATCGATAAATCCGAAGAATACAAGATAACCGACTTTTCCTGTAACTTGAAGATACCAAGCAAGCATGTTCTTCAATGTTTAATATGTAATACTAATATCCTTTACACCTTTTTTCGTGTACTGAAAGAACTATCATCATCATTATCAGGCTATATATGGTCTACTGTTGGTACAGGCTTCCTCTCATATCTGATAGGAATCAAGCAGTAGCACCCACGCTTGCCCAGCGCTGATTGATGACTTCACGCACACTTTGACTTTCTTTGCGTCCCATAACTAATGAAAAATATTCCGTACATACTTTTAAACGACTCTTATGTAATATTTGCACTGCGAATAAATTGGTTTAGTTTGTGACAAAAATCTCCTATCTCTGTATTGCATTTTATTACGCAATGCAAGCTCTGCATTGTATAGTTGACGTCAAAGATGTTTCCATTTTTCGCGTTATTACAATGGAATGAGGTACAAAGGTGTAAACAAATCTTTGGCGTTGACTACACATTTACGTTACACATTTATGTATAGTAGAGTAGTCACAGATAGGATCCCTATGGTTTGTATTTTCAGTATTTGCATCGCTGGCAATTGCGTTTAAGTCATCTGTCATAACTCATACGTTTTATAAGATGAACTTTCAGTTGAATGAACAAACTAAACTATGCAATCCAGCTAAACTATGCAATGCGAATATGGGAATGATATTAGAACCTTTATCATACTCAAAAGAGTATGAAAAAGGTAAGCAAAAGCTTTGCTTATGTTGTATTTTCGCTGTAATAATCTTCTAATAACGTATTGCTGTCTTTTTGTTGATTTGTTGCTTTTATTTTATTTCTCTATAGATATATCTCTCTTTCTCTAGATATATGTAAAAGCATATAAGATTAAGTTTTGTGAGATGAAGGATGATAGGCTTTCTAGTGTGCATATATGATGATTGTATTTGTTATTATTATTATTTTTTTCTTTTTTTTCTTTTCTGTACTCTATGTTTAGTTTTCACAGTGCATTAGATTTAAGTCTGTAATGCTGTGTAAATATATTTGTAGTTAAATAAATCAATATAAGCTCCCTGAGTATTGCATTTATGTATCTCTAGATGTGAGCTCTCTCAGCGTTCTATTTCGTTTCAATTTATCGAGAGCAATTGTATACAACCTTGAGAAGCTTTTTCGCCATTTTTTTTTGTTTCTATAATATGGGAAATAACCTACAAAAATACTTAATTAATTAGGCTCATAGAAGTACAAATAGAATAGTAGTTATTAAAGGTAAAACATCTGAATTACATATATTCATTCAAATAATCACTCCTGTTTCCCAGAGGGGAGGCAGATATCAAGGATTTCCATTTGCTACGATCTTGAATTTCAATTTTCGCTTCATGAAACCATTCCACATCATAACATTCTTCATGTACGCGCTCTGGTATACATTTTTCAGAAAGGCCAGGTCAAGACTACCCTACTCTCGACCGGGCCTTTCTGCAAAATGTATCCGAGGTGGTCGGTGTACGTTCGCTGAGCTCGTCCCCTTCCAACCTTTTCATCCTTTGCATTAAATAAAATAAAATACATGTCCAAACCATCTTAACATACCTTTATCAATGTTCGTCATACTATCTAGATATCTTCATTTGGTATTATGACGGTGTTTCAGTCTATCTCTCAAAGTACCCGACGACGCTAATAATACCGGGTCATCGGCGTTTAGTAGACATTTGATAGCAGTCCATTCATTTCCAACCCACATTCATGTCTTTCAAATAACTGTCCATACATAGATTAAACAGCTACGATGTCACTACAACATCCCTGTCTCGGGTCGATACTTAACCATTCAGTGTAGGACCCGTTTACTCTCACGCAAGCAGTGGATTGCCCGAAGAGAGATCTCAGAGCTTGAACGAAATGACCGCTTACTGCATACCCCGAGAGTACTGACCAAAGTTCATTCCTGACCCTGTTAAAGGCCATCTCCAATTCCACGAACGCACAATAGACCTTTCGACCCTGGGGCCAAATATTTTTCGGCTATGCATCGTAAAGAAAATATCTGACCCGCACATCCCATATTTTCTCATGGGTTTCTTTCATGACCCTTTCAGTCAACGCTTTCGCATATAATTTACCAACAATTCTGAGTAAGTTAAATGCCCCTGTAGTTCTTGCGGTCAAGTTGCGAGCTTTTTCCTTTGTAAAGTTGCACGATGATGGCATCGCACCAATCTTATGGGATATTGCGGGTATTAAAGCGCAAGTTGAAAAGGCGATACAACTGACTTGCTCCGACGCCTTCTCCAACCTTCAGCATCTCGACTGAAATTCTATCACATTCTGCTGCCTTTCCTGGTTACATTTCTTCCAGAGCCCGACGCCCGAAATACCCGACGTATTTTCTTCTTATCTTTCAAGCAAACCTTTGAAATATTCTTTCCATTTCCCTTATGTGCATTCCTCATCATTCAATAAACTTCCATGCTTATAAGTTATAATGTACTATGGTGGTGACGTTATTACACCATTAACAAGGCGCTGTTATTTACACCATTGCTTGAAGTATAATTTCTTGATTGTACAGTCACCAAGCATTCATTACGGCTATAACAAAACGAGCAATAATATCTGACAGGTCCCAATGGCCCTAGGGCATTTACCCTAGTTAAAGGCAAGTCAGATATTTATCCGCGGTTTCTTGCGCCAGCCATTTAAGCTGGTGACTGCACAGCATTACAGCGAAAGCAAAAAATTTGTATACTGATGTAATCTAGCCGCGACAGTTTAAAATAATCTTAAAAAATCGTATTACCCTTTCGAACTAGTTGACCAGAAACGTGCTGACGATAATATTGAATTGTCGGTTACCGCGTGCGCAAGTGCTATTTTTTCCTTTTCATATTCAAGAAGCGTCGCTGCAATGTATGGTGGCATATGTTTAGCATTGACATTCGATGGAAATCAGGTTGATATTCATTACGACTGCCTAATACTCTAAAACTCATAGATGTCAAGACGACTTAGGATGGTTTGCACAAAACCATCTGTGATCGTAAGCGGTGTTGGTTAATATCTGATCGTATGGCAACTTTGTCTAGAGTTTATGGGATGACAGCTGCCGGTGCCATATTTAACGTTGATCGGTCTATAATCGTAAGTAGGTGCAACTTACCCTCGTCAAAGTCTGTTTTAGCAGCAATGGCTGGAAGTTAAAATGTTTACTTCGCAGGGACTAAACGTTATTCGTTTCTTTTGTCCCATTTGTCACGTCATGATGGGCTTACATTGTTTCCACTAAGCGTTAGGTTAACGTTACAGTTCCGCGTGGACAAAGTCGGCGGCGACTGGTCGGGCAGCATCTCGCTGGGAGCGGTGGGGGCGCTGCCCACGGACACTCTGCCGCAGTGCGCGATGCACCTCGACCCGCCCATATGGGCTGTCACAAGCGATCTGCTGCACGACAACGGCACCTTCGTAAGTATAATAAATAAAAATAAATATTGAGGGACAATCTTACGCAAATCGACCTAGTCCCAAGCAAAGCTTGTACTATGGGTACTAGGTGACGATATACACGCTTATAATTATGTAGATAAATACATACTTAAATACGTAGAAAACATCCAAGACACAGGCACAAATATCTAGGACATACTCATTGTCCATCCATAATAAAGTTAGTTAGTTTGTCATAACTGTAACACCATTTTATTAATGTTTAATAGTTCATTTTGTTTTCTCTCACACCCAATTTTTGCATATAATACTTTTGCTAATCAAATTTGTATTACATTTAGTTTAGTATGTAGTAAGTAGTGTCTCATTGAGAGCATTTCAGGTAGTAAGTACACATCTACGTTTATTAAAAAAATGCTCCTACTTACCAGTAGCAGAGCTCCCATACAATACGATTCCCACCGGCTTGCCTAAAATTTCTTGCTGCATGTCATACTTATGATGTCATAATAAATCAACAATATAAATACAAACTACCCTGAATTTGACAGTACGATTTACTAAATAGCGTCACGACAAAATATTCCAACAAATCACTATCAGTATGAATTCACACGCCGAGTGCGCAAAGCCGGTGAAGACCGACTTGCCTTCGCGCGTGTACTACAGCGCGCACACATCGAAATTACACGCACACATTGATGCGCTTTCAAGACTCGCAGCGAAAATGCCGCCTTCTACGCGTCTTTGCAAGCCGCTGTGCAGCGGCTTATTTTGGTATTATCTCACTGGAATTAATACCTTAAATGTATTTAAATAAAGTTTATATTAAAATGACTTGCTTCGCCAAATATTAAAATTATACTAAAACGTGTCTTGAGCGAATCGGAAAAATATTATCAAATATCGATGTTATAATTATCAAATATTGTGTACACCTTTAAAACACAAAAATTGTATTAAAAATATGGATGTTTAGTGTAGTTTCCAACTTTAGTAGTTTACTCTTATTTTAATTATCCATGGAGGATTGCGCAACACGGTGCTTTGTTATTTAATTTGGCGAATAATGTATAAAATATGTATTTACAAATGCTTATTGTTATTGTAATTGACGACCTGTTTAGCCTAGTTGGTAGTGACTCTGCCTCCGAAGCTAGAGGTCCCGGGTTCGAATCCCGGCCAGGGCATTTATTTGTGCATGTTTCACGGATATTTTTTCTTGGGTCTTGGATGTTTTCTATGTATTTATCTATATAAGTATGTATATCGTCGTCTACTATGGTTAGTACAAGCTTTGCTTAGTTTGGGACTAGGTCGATATGTGTAAGATTGTCCCCCCCCCATATTATTATTATAATCTTTGATGAGAAACCAACTTAATAAACTTACTAGTGAAATTTCGTTTTACGATATAGGGACCAGTGTTTTGTGTATGATTATGTCAATTATGTGTCGTGTTTAGTTGCAAACGAGGCGTATTTCAAGGTCCTTTGATGTTGGGAATAGTACGTAAAAAGTACAGTCGGTAATAAACTCATGTACAAAACACTACCTAATTGATAGATAGGTAATTATTTTTGCTCCGGGTTACCCAAAAAAAAAGAATCTCGGTGACCGCCACTGCTACTTATTGTCATGCATTTACATCTGTTGTTTCTCCAAATAATAAATAAAAAAATAGCATCAACTGACAAGCTCACCTCAAGCCAGTTGGCTTCTGAGAAAAGTTTGTATAAAAGCTCGTACTCACCTTTTGCATAGTTCCAGTCCCACTGAACATTCAGGTTACTAGGATGGATGTACTCAGTAGGTTCATGTCGGAGGACTTTCTGCAAAGGAACAATACTACTTAGAGGTGGGTGGTATGCATCTCGCCGCGGGACATGCCCTCCACCATCCATGTCAAGCATCCAAATCCCATGAATATGCTCTGAGACCAGTACGACATCTAGCATTCCACCTTACGCAATCCTGGCATTATTTATTCATCTTAGCCAAACCACATGCAGATAAATAATAATAATAATATATACAATATTTTGTGATGTGCACCGAGGGATAAATCTTCCCTTGTTACGAATTAATTAGCACCTCACTTTAAAAAGTCTAAAGATTTTGATGACAATCATTCTACTGGCTGAAACACTCCATGTACAACATCATCAGAGGCAGAAGGGGGAATACTAACAATACACAGATAACAAATAACGCGATTCTTAGAAACGACAAACCGTAGGTCTTCCTTATGAGGTGATTCCATGTCCTGACGCAACACGTCGCCACCGCGCATGCCAGCAGCGCAGTCACGACACACCAATGGCCAATTATCACCTATGAGTTCCGAATCATGATCTTCGTCAAAAAGGTCAGATGTCTGTCTGATGATGTTACAATCAATACAATACAAATACAAAGGCCGTGCCAGGATAAGCTAAGTGATTCTGCTCCCCTTGAACTTAGGCTTGTAATTTTTATAGATTGTGTGGCTCTACATTACTCATCATTGTGCCAAATTTGAGCACCCTAAACGTTATAGTTTTTGTTAAAAAAAAAAACAAAATTTAGTTTTTCTTTGATATTTTTTTTTCTAGTCAACCTATTTTAACGAGCTTGGCATATATTGTACATTTTATAAAGATGATTAAATGACCATAATTATATTTTCATTATGTCATATAAAAAAATATAAAAAAATCCAATTAAACTTTTCAGATTTTTTTTTCTTCTACTTTCACGTTAGAGACCGCTCCAATTTTTTCACTTTACCTTTCTTTATTTCCCAAAAAATAATACACAAGAGCATGCAAAACAGTTTTAACAGCATTGTATTATGTACTTATAGCGCAACAGTGGTCCTCACACTAGATCGAGCCTGTGTCGTGAGGACCACAATGTGATAACTAGTGGTTTACAGTTTAGAGAAGCGTGTACAGATACAAATTATTAAGGCTAGTTCTAGACAAAGATTAAAGTATTAAATTAAAAAAATAGAATAAAGAACAGTGGGTTATGGTATCTAGGCGTGAGTGTGCAAGTAATTTGGTTTTTTGTGTGTGTGTGTGTGTGTGAGTGTGTGAGTGTGTGTGTGTGTGTGTGTGTGTGCGCGTGCGTGCATGCGTGCGTGCGTGCGTGCGTGTGTCCTTGTATGAGAGTATTAGTAACCAATTTTTGATTTTAGTCAGCATTTTGTTTCGAGTCCGGGTCTGTATGTTTAGTGTCTTTATCAATTTATTGTAAATAAATGGGTGAAGAAATGGAGGGAATCGACGTGCAAACGATGTTTTAATTGTGGTGACTGGGACACGGAACAATCTTCTTCCCTGTGATATGGCGAGGTCATATATGTCAGAAGCTCTGCGGTGCATTATTGCAGCTATTTTATAGATAAATAGTTGGCGGACAGAAAGCAACTGAGTCTCAGAGAGCAGTTTGTCTATTGGAAATTTAACCGGTTTTCGGCTCTCTGACCTCTCGAGAGACCGATCATAGTTGTAGTACCAGTTCCACCCCACACAGAGATGCAGTATCCCAGGATCGACTGGCACAGCGCTACATAAACTAGTCTCAAGACATTTTTCTCCGCCGAGCAACGAAGCAGACGCATAACATAAATGAGTTTCCTCACGCGTTTGTGAGAGAACCAATGTGTTGCTTAAAAGAAAGGTGTTGGTCGATCTCGACTCCGAGGTATCGTATGCATTTTACTCTACCAATTGGACTGCCAGTATCATCAGCAATGTTGATGCTAGTATCGTGCCCCGGTTCAGATGCTTTGGTTTTGTGGAAACAAATAAACTTGGTTTTGTTCAGATTAAGAGACAGAAGATTATCACCCAGCCATACTTTTATGCCCTTTATTCCCCTTTCAGCTTTTTCCAAAGCCTCAGCCCACGAACTACCGTAAAAAAGTGCTGCTGTGTCATCTGCATAACATATAAGATCGTTTTTTGTGGGGCTAACCGAGAAAATATCTTTAATGTAGAGGGAAAATAATGTAGGTCCCAGTACGCTTCCCTGCGGGACCCCGAAGCGAATGAAAATTTGCCCACTTACACTGTCACCGATCCTTAAGCTCTGGGATCTGTCGGTGAGGTAACTTTTAAACCACTGAAGAAGACAACCGCGAACGCCATAGGCTTCCAACTTTTTCAGTAGTATAGGCACAGACAAGGTGTCGAATGCCTTGGCAAGGTCAAGGAACACTCCCACACATTTCCGGCCGTTATCAAGGGCCGAGATAACCTGCCTGATCAAATAGTCGACAGCATCCTCTGTTGATTTTCCACGTTGGAAACCATACTGTCGGTCTGAGAGAAGTGCGAAATGCTTTAAAAAGCTGCAGAGGCGAGTGTTGACAATTTCTTCCAAGATTTTTGAAAATATGGACAGTAAGGATATTGGTTAGTTTTCTGGTGAGTCTTTTTGGCCAGATTTATGTATGGGAATGACAATGGACTTTTTCCAAAGTGCGGGAAATATTCCAGTCAATAGGCTAGTATTGAAAATATGAGTTAAAGGTATGATAATGGCATATTTAATTGATTATCCGAGCCAGGGGTGCTATCGTTCTTTAACTGATTGATGTATTTTAGCACCTCGTTTTCATCAGTAGGCTGTAAGAAGAATGTATTTGGAGCTGCATTTGCTTGATTTACGCTCGAGATAAGCATGGTCTCTGATTTATTTATATTAGATAGTAGTTTGCTGGCCAGATTAGTACCTACGTTTGCGAAAAATTTGTTGCAGTGGTCAACAGATTCTAGAGGAGTAGGTTTTATCCTAGTTGGTTCAGTAGATTTAGGAGTAGTTTTTAGGAATCTCGGCGATGTTCTTTATATCTTTCCTCAGGCCTTTTGTGTTATTTTTATTATACACATCAGGTTTACTTTTAAGAAGCTAAGTTTTATGTTGAGTCCTCTGACATTCTGGTAAACCAGGATCAGAGGCGTTTTTGGTACACGTCCCGTTTTTTTAAAGCCATACAAATACGTCGCGTTTCCGAAGGTAAAATGCGACTTAAATTGTTTGTAAACTGCCTGTACCATCATTGAAATGGCTTTGGAACTCTACAAATAATGGAATTTATATTTAATTTAAATGTAAGTTTGCTGGGCTAACCCGAAATGTTTTATATTTATTTTTTAGTTTATCATCATTCATAGATTATATTATATATATTATAGGCTGATTGTAACTGTACACTCCGCATTTCAATATGCAGCGAGTAACTTCCACTTTTACGGCCATTATTGTAAACATAAATGAAATATCTCAGAAACTCAATCAGTGTAATATTACTTTACAGAAAAAGACCCAAATGGCGTCCTCTTTCGACGAGCTGAGTGAGCAGTCGGTGCTGACCATCCACTTCAGGTTCAACAGCGAGCTTGTAGTGGACGTGGACGGCGGCGTAGTGGGCGTGGTGGGCGTGGTGCCGCGCGCCTTCAGCCACGTGTACCCGCTCATCGACCTGTACGGCAGGGTGCACCAGGTGCGTGTACACTCGCTATTCAGCAACAAAGTGCTAGAACAATATCCCCCTCCTCTCCGTGCCTTAAAATCGATACACGGTTTTAAATTAAAGCTCAGAGCACATCTTTTACACACACAAACTGAAGGCTGATTCTACTGATCCTCAATAACTGGCATGCTCGTATACGACAAGCAAGTAGATCGCAAATAATTTGATCTACTGGCATGCAATATATGAGGAAGCTACCGGGTCCGAGCACAGACTAGTAAGGGTTCAGACCGCCAACTCACGAACCAAAAATATAGACCGTAAGCAACTATATTTAACCTGTACCCGCTGGTAGATATTTGAAGTTTATTTTTTTTAATTATATAATGGCACTTTGGCAATGGAACTTACTGTGAACATCCAACGATTAATATATATAGCTCATTTAAATTTAACTTTGTGTAGAAGCTCACGGCATTTTCAATTGAATACCAACGTCCGATGTAAAATGAAAATGGTGTTTAATTGAAATACCGTGAACTATTTTGTGCCATATCTTAGTTAAATGAAATTAAACAACATTTTACTTATCAACAGATTTATTTTTTAATGTACCTCATATCATATCCGGGAAAACGATTTATCTTCGTCCTTTCACAGAGTTCTACGTTTTACATCCACTACACTCGTACATTTTGCAAAATGAGAACTTGCATGCCATGCCACATACGATGCACTTCACTATCTTCTATTTGTTGTCCAAACAATGGTTATTACGCGTTTCCACATGAATTTTCGATTAGCTACACACTGTTTCGTTTGTTAACTTCATAATAAAGAAGTCAATACTACAAATTGAATACAAGACTACCAGATGAAATTCCGAGGAGACGCCATTTTGATTTGTCACTTTGTTTTGACGTCCAATAACCAAAACATCAGTCAGGGCAGTAGCCAATCACAGCTCGGTAAGTCGTCAAAATCTTTTTGACACAATATGGCGGCTATCATACACATTTCGTTCTACGTAGATAAACAGCCGTGGGTCCGAGGGTGCACGTGTGAACGTACACGACAATCCAATTCCGGAATTGTAATACTTATCGGAAAAAATGGCTGAGATTCCGGAATGCATGACCTAGCTACAGTGTCTGTTTGCTTACCATCAGGCCTTCTGCTTGCTGCTACCGTCATAGTATAAAATAATACTAAGAGTGGTGTCAATTACTCCGTAGGGGTTATTACATAACATTTCCCAGTAATACATGTTGGATTGTGGTTGTCGATTTGGTGAAATATAGCTCTGCGATTAGGTACTAAGGAACTCGGTGGAACAAACCAGGTCTTTGACAGGATAATACTGGATCCGAGGGAAATCTCCCGACCTGACCCGATTTTCTCATGTAAACTTTGTGTTTTTTTTTCGTATACATCTTAAGAAAGTTTGTTTACAGGTATCCGTTCTACTTCACCCGACCGTAGTGGCGAGCGGTGCCTCGCTGGATCTGCCTATCATAGCAGAGAACCTGCGCGAAGAGTCCCTCGCCGAGCTCGAGCTTCTTCACGACGAAGACGACGACAAAATGCCGAAACTCACCCCGGAAACTCCCGAAATACACCCCAAACGCAAAATTAAAGCTTACAGCCACGACAACCTCCTGGAGGACACCTCCGACCCCATATTCTCTCAACCCGGCCCCAGTACCCACCCCGACCCGCCAACCCACAGTCTTCCAAACGAAAACGAAGCCAAAAACAAACAAATCAAAAGCAAAAAACCATGCACCAACCGCACGGTGCTCCATCAGAGCTTGATCATAACTTCCTCTCCCATAGACAACAACGAATCCGCTAATCGATGCATACAGAAAAGCCATTCTACACATAGTTTTTGTCAGTTGCCGGATGAGCAGGCTTCGGAAGCAGAACGCAGGCACACGTTTAGCGCGTGTCCAGTGGGCGAGGAGGCGGCTTCAGACGGGTGTTGCGACACGAACATCCGCCACAACGACCGCTACCCCGAGGCGAGCGAAGTCGACAGCCTCGACAACGAAATCATGGACGCGCTCGCACTCGAAACCGGGAACCTTCCAGACCTTACTGAGGAGCACTCGTCTTCCATCGACGAGTCGACGCGCCACGATCTCTGGATCGAGTCGCTCTCCATAGAGAATCTCAATTATCTGAATCGAATACTGTGCCTGGACCAGCAGAGCGGGGAAGGGCAGATTTTGGAGGCGGAGTGGGAGGCGTGGGGAGAGAGTTGCGAACACTTGCACTTGGTGCTGAAGTATTGGCATTTCCTGGTGCTGCCGTACCCAGAACTGCGGCGCGCAGTGACGAGCGGCCAGGTGCGCTGCTACTGCCGCAACTGTCAGCCGGATGCACCGTCATATTTATCAGGTATTATTTTCAACATTCTATAACAACTTTCTACTGTCTACAATTATTACTCAAAAAGTGCATCTGAATGCCTGGCAAATAAATCGGCTTCACAGGCCCCACGAGCCGGTGTTACTTATTTCAAGATTCTCTAGAGAATAGAATTATTAAATTTTAACACTAGTGGTGAAATTAGTAAACCTACTAGATAACTAGTGTAACGATATTGGGCAGATGAGGAACGACTGGTTTCGTTTATGCTAACGATTACTAAGAAACGGTGCATTCTACGCAGCATTGCGAGTGGATTTATTTAGGTCGCCGTATGTAAAATATTATTTACCCAATCGTTATCCTTTACAGTCACCCAACTATTTAAATAATTGCAATAGTAAAGAAAATTAAAAGCTTGATAAAAGCATCATATCAAAAAACACCAAAGAACCCATCAAAAAGTGCCAGGAGCTGTAACATTGAAAACTTTCCAAGCTCTATAAAGATAAATAGTTAGAGCATCAGATCAGACTACCAAAGACACGGAAACTTGAAAATGGACAAATACATAAAAAGTGGTAGTAGTCTAAGACGCGCTTACAAGGAGCTGGCCACGCATAAAGCCTGGATACCGGGCCTCGAATCAGAATCGAATATAAACACAACCAGGACAGAATAAAAAACTTTTACGACGACAAAAACAAATTCAACGACATCTCAAATCAACATATAATAGCTACAAAAGGACTAAACGACAACGTAGAAGACTGAACGGAAGCCTAAATTGCAACTAATAAAAGGTCTGAAAACTTAAAAAAGCGCAGGGCCTGACCGCATCCCGAACGAGGCTATAATACATGGCATCGGCCTCATTGCGTACCTAATTGCACAGTTCAACCTCAATAAGAAGTCCAGAACCCTATCAACCATACAAAAAAGGAAATCCTAAAGACACACACCACCGTTCCATCAGCTTATTACATTAATTATACAAGCTGTTTTGTTTTGCACAAGTCCACAACCAGGCTTCTCGACCAATGACCACATTCAGACCATAAATTAAGTGTTAGAGAAACATAGAGAATTCAACAGCCCGCTATATTACGGATTCTTCGACTCTAATAACCTATGCCCAAATAAAACCGACCCCCCAATTAACTAACTACGTGCTTATAAAATTTGAGGAGTTCCCTCGATTCCTCCTAGATCCCGTCATCAGACCTTCACCAAATTTATATGGGCCAACTTGGGCGTACCTGCTTTGATACAAAAAAAGAATTATCAAAATTGGCCAACGTGGTCAAGAGTTATCGGGATACATACATAAAAAACCAGCCAAGTGCGAGTTGGACTCGCGCACCAAGGGTTCCGTAAAAAATATTTTTATTATATGATTTAACAAAAAAAAAACGGAGTTCGCAATTTTTCCTTTACCTGTGCTATAAGACGTTGCTTCGTACCAAATTTCAAGATTCTTAGTTCACGGGAAGTAGAAATAGGTTTTGATTCCCTTGCGAGTGTCGAAAATTTGCGGCATAAACGGCTGTATCTTTTGATTGCGTTGGCTTATAAGTTTGATTTTTTCACAGCTCCAAGGGACAGTAGACCTGAGTATTTGATATAAATTCCAGCTTGGTACCTCCACGCGTTCCTGAGAAAAAGGGTCTTGACAGACAAGACAGACGGACGGACGGATAACAAAGTGATCCTATAACGGTTCCGTAATTTCCTTTCGAGGTACGGAACCCTAAAAAAAATAAAACCAAACATGCAGACGAACTGAGAACTGAGACTGAGAACCTCCTTCCTTCTATTGAAGTCGGTTAAAAAAGCATTCGATACAGTAACGCATAACTCCACCTGGAAAGCTCTATATGAAACTAATATTCACCAAACCTAGCTTTAGCGAGAGCCGGTCCTAGTATAAACATTAATAGATGAGTGAAACAGGAAGACCCTATTTCAATCAAGCTCTTTATTGCAGTGCTAGAACTAGTCTTTAATAAACAAATGAATTGGACACAAGAGGGCATTGTAATAAACGGCAAACACCTGAGCCACCCTCGCTTCGCGGACGACATTATCCTGTTTGCTAAATCGAGTTGTTGACTAAAACAAATGACAAATCATCTAAACTGAGCCAGTAACAAAGTCAAATGATCACTTGAAAATTTTGCACCACAAATAATTTTTAGGGTTCCGTAGCCAAATGGCAAAAAACGGAACCCATATGGATTCGTCATGTCTGTCTGTCTGTCCGTCCGTATGTCACAGCTGATTTACTCGGAGACTATAAGCACTACAATTATGAAATTTGGTAGGAAGGTGTATGCTATGAACCGCTATATAAATATGAATGATGTGAAATTTTGAAAAAAATATTAAACTGCGGCACATGTAACAGGGGAGACATTTTTTTAAATGCGCATAGTCGTGTGAGGTATTTATGGATAGGCCTTCAAAAATGACATAGAAGTTCCTAGAAAACTTTTCCATTTAAGTCAACCGTTGGCGAGATGTTAGCTGTCAAAGTGGTAAAAAGTGTGTCCCCCACCCCTCTAATTTCCAAACTATGAAGTTTAAAATTCTGAAAAAATCTAGATGATGTAAATTAATAAATACTTTCAACGATAATTGGTTTGAACAAGATAGGTTTAACGGTTTTTTGGTTATTGCTGCAAAACTGTATTTCCCAAGCAAAAGGGCCTAAGTACCGTAAGTTTCCTATGAATATACGACCTTTTTTGATTAAATGTATTGCATAGTGGTTTTAAATATAGTTTAGGAGGTGTTGGTACGGAACCCTTCGTGCGCGAGTCCGACTCGCACTTGGCCAGTTTTTTATGTGTCGTCGTTGTCACTCTTACTAACAATTTAATTGCAATGTGCTGTCTTTGTGTTTGGCAATAAATTCGTTTTTATTTCTGTTAGGAGTACCTATACATTGTTTAAAGTTTTGGCAATACGAATAACAGGCGGTCTTATCGGTTTAATGCGATGTCTTCCAGGCAACCTTCGGGTAGCAGGAAATATTACACAAGCTCATACGTTTATCTGGGAAGAAATATCTTTCGACCCGAAAAGCGGTTCTGACGAGATCAAACGGCGAATAAATCTCTCTTGGAGCAAATACTGGGCCTTAAAAGAAGTTTTTGCAGAGTGACATGCCTTTCCCAATTAAAAAGAAGGTTATGGACAGCTGCAGATTACCGTGTCTCAATTATAGCTCGCGAATCCTGCCACTGACCAAAAGCAGCAGATAAGGTTATGCCAGTCAGTTAACGCGTCAGATAGAGCTTTGGAGAAGCTTGGAGGCCTTCACTCTGTAAGGGGTTCTCATCAACATGAAGCACATTATTTTAGTTTTTAATATGTGTTGTTAGTTGTGCACAACTAATTTAGTTATGTTAGTCTCTTTTTTACGTTCTTTATGTTATCTCTGCATCTTGCATGTGATGGAGAAGTGAAGGCTTTTAACTTATTTATTATACTTGCGTCACAATCAAACGTCTTTGTCCAAGTTTTTTTTTCATGCGTATCCATATTGATTAACTGTCATCAGAATTTTTGATCAAATGTCGGGGTCCCTTCCAAGTTTGATGAAATCATCCAATTTCTTTGATCAAATGTATATTCGACAAAGATATGGGATGACTGGAATACCACCCTAATACACAGTAAATAGCTGTTATCCATCATTTTCCTATAGCAGAATGAACTTTAACATCCATTTAAGGGTAACTTCTGTTCAATTAGTGATTATCGTATGTTTATGTAACATGGGTTATCATGGAATCACCCGTTATGTATTGCAGGCTGGGTTCGTATCGAGCGCGAGTCGGGCGGCGCTCAGCGCTTGTACTGGCACCTGGTGCGCGCGGCGCTCGGCTCGGCGCAGGCGTGCGACGGCGCGGGGCCCGCGCGCCGCCCGCGCTCGCTCGCGCCCGCCATTAGCGCGCACAACCCTAACCACGACATGTAAGTAAAATCATAAACTCAGATCATGCTTTCTTATAACTTAAATACTTGCATTTACAAACGCAACAAAATATTATGAGATATCATTCATTAAAACATACTTGGAGGGTCCACGGAAAAAACATGTCCAAACCACTTAAATTTCATAACAAAAAGCAACCTAACTCTTAAAGACATAAGGTGCAAATTGCCTTTGAAATTTCAAAGGACTAGACTTGTTCTTTCCGTGGACCCTTCACTTGCTTTAAGTTCAAATTACATCATTTCAAAACAAAACAAAATGTATATTTCTGAGGAGAAAAAAAAATATTTGTATCATAAATATCATGTCTGAATATAAATATAATCGGAAATGTCAATAGAAAATTATTTTAAACATAGTAGTCTAGGCCCAAAACTGGAAAACGCGTCTCGCGAAGTTTGAACCGGAAGTACGGTAAACCGGAAATAATTTCGTCGTACATTTAGTAAATTATTGTTCCGTTACCTTAAAAAAGGTCCGATTGTTATGATTTTTTGATATGTTGTAAAGGCTGTATAAAGTGCTGGCTGTAGTCCTGGTTTTCGTTAAAGTTTCCGTCTGTCCAGCTCTATGGCTGTGTTCCGAATCACGCTTACAACGCTCACAACGCTTACAGTGCTGGCGGCCGGTCCGAATCAGTTAGCGCGCTCAAGGCCGCGTAAGTGTTTTAAGTGTTTTGTTTCGGACCAGTCATAAGCGTGTTCACTGTCATGTTCATGTCAACGTCAACTGAATTTGAATTTTGAGTTCGTCAATTAATCGTAGTAGGAAATTCTGGGCTAAGTTTTTTATTTGTAGATAGTTGAAATTAATCGCAATCTGTAACTAACTAATATAAAACTAACTAACTAGGCTGACACGACGACCCAAAATGAGTATTGGCTTCCGAGACAAGAGCACGCCACTTTTCTTGGCCCTGCGCTATTTTTCGCCAGCTTGCACTGGCTCCAAGCTCACACAAGTCCTCGTCCACCAAATCCTTGCAGCGGTACTTGGGGCGATCCACGTGACGCCGTCCGGTCGGTCGGCCCAAGTATGCTCTCTTCACCTGTCGATCTTTTCCTATCCTCTCGAAGTGACCAAGCCAGCGAAGATTATGCGCTTTGGTTTCACCCATAATATTTGGTTCGGCCACCAGCTCTTCTATTTCAGCATTTTAACGTATCATCCAACTCCCATCGTCTCTTTTCACTTGTCCCAGAATATTTCGGAACACCTTATACGTTTTCCTCCTAACAGGCTGTGCTCCTCCCTAACTGTTAGCGTCCAGGCCTCACACCCATATACATTAAGATGGGGCGGATTGCGATCTTATATATCCGAGGTTTAGATCGTTTACTGAGGAGTGTTCTGGATACGGGTGTTAATTTCATTCTCTCTAGCATGCGTATCAGTGACAATGCATCCGAGGTATTAATTTGGACACTCCTTTCTAAGAGGTTTCTTTCCCCTACAAGTAGGACTTCTCGTTTGGCACGACTGTTTCTGAAACGCATGTGGAGGTATTCCGTCTTCCATGATTAATCCTGAGCCCCACTTTTGCTGCTTCTTGATCCAACATTCGCGAGCTGACTTTTCCACCTTTTCTCGGTTTTCGCCTAGCAAACCAAAGTCTGCGTAGACGCGTAGAAAGCATAAACTGATAGGGTCAACACTATCAGCCTATGTTTTCTGTTTAGTTCAATTCCGGAATCCTGTGACAGCAGTTTCCGAACGACATGTTCCAGTACCAAATTGAGATTGATCTCGTAGCATAGGAGATGGTGAAATAAATGATTATTATTATTATAGTAATAAATAAACTAATATAACCTGTGAAGTTTTGTTTTTTCGCGCCTATAATGAGATGTCATAACGTGTCAAACGTCAACTTGACGTTTGCGCTCAAGATGCTTACGGCTGGGAGTGTGAGCACCGTGAGCGCCGTCCATGACGTCATCAATGATGTAACGTAATCTCGTGTAAGCGCTGTGAGCGTGAATCGGTCCGACCGTGAGCGCGCTCAGAGCGCTGTGAGCGTGATTCGGAACACAGCCTATATCTTTCTCCGCCATCTTGGAAAAACTGTCACTTTTGTCTGATTTTTGCCTTTACTGTCGTTAAAGTCCTTTAGTGTTAATCATGGTTCTGAAATATTGTAGAATACAAAATTTTCTAAAACTTTTGGATTCAAAGGTTTTTTCCACGACTCTTGGGGACGAAGATAAGGAATCCTCTATGGGGAGCTGGGGTTAAAAATTGCTCCTTTGATTTTAGTATTCCTCCCATGTTTACTTTTTAGTACATTTTAGCGCAAACTGTAGTTCGGCAATATTGTAAATCACAAAATTTGCTATTACTTTTGGGTTGAAATATTTTTTCCATGACCTCTGGATACGAAGATATTGAATCATCTGTGAAGAGTTACGGTCGAAAACTGCTACCTATGTCGAGTTTTCCTCCCATATTTACGTTTTAGGGCATTTAAGCACAAACTGTACTTCTGCAATCTGTCAGAAGACAAACATACATACATATAATCACGCCTGTTGCCCAAAGGGGTAGGCAAAGATCACGGATCACCATCTACGATCCTTACATACAACTTTCGCTGAAGCGAATCATGAATGAACTCTCAAAACATTATTTATGCATGGGCGCCGATTTAGGGTACTCTTGACCTGGCTTCTCTGCAGAAGACTAAATTATCTACAAATTGAAAGTTTCTACCATACCTAGTCGGTAATAGTAATATGGAATGCTCAAGAGGGGCTTAGCTCGTATACCTTGTGAAATTTGTGACTTTCAAACCCTCGCATCGCAGAAAATGGAGTTCAAACATTGACGAGAACGGTGTCATGTCAATCCGTTCTTCTTGCATGAGCACATGGTAGTCAGGCACACTGGGATAAACAATTTTATTGTAGCATACAATATCCGTGCAGACTTTGGGTACGGGCTCGAGGGTCATAAGAATGGGAATATATTGGTTTTGGTGAAATCTACACCCATATCACTCAGGTTCAATCACCACCGGTCAGGCATGATGAGCATTTTCCCATACATTCACCTGAAAGGTTTTTGAATAAGTATTCAGTACCTCAAAAGTACGCACAGTTTGCCACCGTTTTTCGTGTGCGTTCCGTACTACGGTTACCAGTTAGTGATCGTACAAACTTTCAATTTGCAAATAATTTTGTCTTCTGAAAGATTGCAGGCCGATAGTTTGCGCTAAAATGCACTTGCACGTAAATATGGGATGAAAACTGGAACCGGTAGCAATTTTCGACGGTAGCACTCCGTATATGATTCTATATCTTCTTTCCTAGAGGTAGCGGAAAAAATATCTCAATGTAAAAGTTATATCAAAATTTTTATGATCTATAATATTGCCAAACTACAGTTTGCGCTAAAGTGCACTTAAACATAAACATGAGAGGAAAACTGGGCAAAGGAAGCAATTTTCGACGGTAACTTTCCATAGATGATTCCATATCTTCGTTCCTAGAGGTCATGGAAAAATATTTAAACCCAAAAGTTACAGCAAAATTTGTGAGCTACAATATTGTAGAATCATGATAAGCACTACAATTAACTTATGAGACAGTACAGGAAAAAACTGAAAAATATTACAGCTTTTCCAAGATGGCGGAGAAATGTATAGAGCTGCAAGGAAGAAAACTCTGGGTAGTCATTGTCCTTTACAACATATCAAAAAAACATAACAATCGGACCTCTTTTAGGGTACCGGAACAACGATTTACTAAATGTATGGCGATTTCTCTTCTATGGGCGGCACCTTTTCCGGTATACCGTACTTCCGGTTCAAATTTCGCAATGGCGACAGGCAGATCCTTAATCAGCAGGGTCAAAACACTCTGAAAACGTTGTCACCTCAACTGTTACATGATTTGCTTCTTGCATTCTTCTTTTTCAAAAATGGTCCTAGTCTATAGGTAAAAAACGTTATATTCGTTTACGGATTTCAAAAACAGTTGGTATGCCCGAAGTTGTAGGCGGTACTGGCAGTCTTCTTCTGAATAGATTTCGGAAGAACTGCTAGTACAAATTTGCTGTATGTTTGAAAATATGTGTATTTATCCTTTCATACTGCGATATGTGTAACTACCTAACTACAGCGACGACGCTAATCAGTTACAAACCTGTTTCAGATGGTTCGATGAAGAAGGCAAGCCGCACCACACTGTGTTGGCAATAGAAATAGACGTTGAGTAAGTATTCTACTTTACACATAGGGACATATAATTTTATTACCAGAGCATGAAAAAATGTGCCTTTCTTAACGTTAATAATCTGTAGCCATAATAACTTTGCTTGCATAAGTCAACCAAGTAACAATGCAATATGAATATATTGGTAGTTCGAGGGGTGCTCAATAAGTTTTGATAATCAGTATTAAATATGGGAGATATGTGAATCGTTATATTTTAATTACAATATGCACACATTTTCAAATACTTATTAACGTCATCCAATTGTTTTATTTTAACTCAATAAAAACAGTACTTTTTGAAGTCAAATTTTATACCTTCACTAAGTCATCACCAGCTCGTGATTTTCATGTAGTTGGTTTTGAATGAGAAGTAGTAGTCGGAAGTTAGGGTTAAATAACAATGGGAATGGTTATCACTTATCAGTTCTGATCTTTACTCGAAGAGCAGCACCCTTGTCAATTAGAAGGCTCTGAAGTACAATTTCTGCCGAAAATTCGTGTTTTTTTTCTTCAGCTTATTTATAATTCTTTTTCAACTCTGATAGAATATAATGCTATACAACTCTCCAATAATATTTGAGCTCAATTGGTGAAAGCTAATTTCGCAGCTTTTATTAGTAGGCTTCAATAGTCCAGGAAGAAGTCGAAAAATACACCCTTATTTTGGTGACAGAGCTGGAAATAAAAAAAAACCACTGCACAGATAGCTTGCTTATTCTTTAAATCGTAATGATAAACCTAGGTTTTTTTTTCAATTACTATGTTATTTATTAGTGCCACCACCACCACCATATCAGCCCTAGGACGTCCACTGCTGGACATAGGCCTCCCCCAATGTCATGGGGGGTAAATGCCATAATCGCCACGCTTGGCATGCATTTATTAGTGCATTAGGACTTTTTCTACACCGCTCCAAATAATTACAAAACCAACTCTTATTTTTGCCATCTTGTTATTTTTCCATTCAGATGTTTTTTTCAAAGATTACAGAAAAAAAATGAATAAGTTTCTACGTCTATTCCGGTGATTACAATACAATATAGTAAAATAAAATTATTAATTTAAATATGTCTACTCTAATTTAATGTTGATAGGGTCATGGTATAGGCCATATTAAAAGAATATTATTAACAGGGTGGTTCATACCGATTATCAAAACTTATTGATCATCCCTCGTCATCGCCTTCCGCTCAGGGTAGACATTTGGTTGCAGAGGTTCGGATGCGACCCGAGACCGCCTTTTGGCGTTCCTGATATTTCTGAAGTCTCACTCTGTCCTGCACAACGACGACAACCCGCCGAGCCTGGACGAATAATCGGCGTCTCCACTATCTACTCAACATATTAATGCGATATTATACATTATTTTTAAGGGGCACAAAAGGTTGTCATATAAGTATTAAATTACATTTACACGTTACGAGACGTCGGCCGTCTATTGGCATGTAACATGCGCTAGTTGTACTCGTAATAATATATTATGTATTAAACTTCTCCATCTTACAGATTCACCTGTACACGTGCTTTACTAGTCTTATTATTTTATAAACACTGTTGTGATCTCAATCTACTGGCTAAGTTATCTTTTGTATTATTTATTTTTTTGGTGATGGTTTTTGTATTAACTAATAGTAATTTATATAGAATGGCGAATATTGTTATTATAATTTGTAAAACGGAGAATGCGTTCACACACGAGACGTCCAATATCAATTACAGTCAATTGGCTAAACTAATCAGGCGAGAACTTTCTCAAAATCGCAAAAAATATTGTTCCTACACGTACCGGATACAAGGTTAGAGAATGTTATCCTAAGTACATTTTACGTAAACATCGGACTGTGGCAAATAAAAAACTATTGGATTATAGCCAGGCACATTTTCAAAACTGACTCCATTAGTGTATAACTTTTATAAGACGAAAACTAGGATTTAACATGGAAATATAGACGAGAGTCTTAAATGACTGTTGTGTAATTAATAAATAATATAGCGTGAGACTGAGCAGAAGTTCTGTGTGTTTGAGCGCACTTTAACTTGGTGGAAGAAGCGCACCAGGCGGGGTGCTTTTTGAGAGACAGGGCGTTTCCGCGCACGGCGGGAATAAGTTGACATCTCGAGATTTTGTTATCCGTAGAAAGAGATTTTTATAGAAGAAGCCTTAGCAAGTCAGCGAAAGGGATGGAGTTCATTGTCCCCATTTTATACTGAACTACGTTATTGATGAGAGTACTAAATCTACAAGATTAACTCACATTAAATAAATATTAGGGAATAATCTTCAGATGAACAAAAAGAGATAGGCAGAGCATCACGAGCAACCTAGTGAAGCTAGTTTTAAAAATACAGACCCGTGATTTCTTATTGAGAAAGCGTAATTAAAGCATTTTGTCAATTTGTCAGTGATAAATTATAACTTTCAATCCAGCGACGCAGTTATAAGATTGAAAGAATCATTCAATCCACTTTCAGTATACTTACACTTGTCTAACGTTAGTAATCAAGTCAAAAACTTTTTGAAAACTTAAGTGTAATGATTCATTATCATTACTAGTTTAATGGTGACTCAAAATTATCACATTCATCGCAGCACGCATTAAATTCACGGCTCGGAGTATTAAACTTTTCATTTGTTCCCTTTAATTTCAATTTTGGTATTTTCGTTATCAGCGTTACTGCTTAATACAAAATTAATTCAAAATATTTTTTTTTTTTATAATATAACCTTTGTTTACTTTCCCTGAAAGATTATCAAAACCCGCATGTTATTAGTAATTCTCGCAATTTACCTGACTCCCACGATACAGGCTGCGCCTAGTGTGGGAGTCATTGTTATGTAAGAAATTTGTTAAAAGTCCATTTAGTACGGTCAAGTGCAAAAATACGTATCGATTTAATCCTCTCATAAATACGTACCGCAACCTTATTCCGCCGACATAAGAGCTATGGGTCATATTTTTGAGCAAGTTGTATGTATCCATATTTTTGCACTTGTCTGTACATAAATAAATAATAATAATTATAAAGTTCGGCCTGGTCTGGTTTACCTAAACCGCCATCATGGATAAAATATATTTCTACTTCCTGGCCACCCTGTCTGTATTTATTGCAACCCGACTAAGTCGAGAAGTATCAGAAGACTGATACATCATTTAATACGATTGTCGATTATGTATGATATCTCATCATTAGTCGGTTCGTTAGCCGGTTCATCGTTGACGGTCCGGTGACAAATAATAAAGGCCTTATACGCGATGAATGACGGGAGATACGCTTACGTCTCTTTCACTCATGTTTGTGTGTCAGCTTCTATTTTTATACTTACTTCATGTTTTTCTCGAAAGTCGAACTTGGAATAATTGCATAAGGGTCAAATTCCTTGAATTTTTCATCTCGACTTATCAACTTATTCCCGCTATGTACGGATTTTAATGTGTGTGATATTGGTAAATATACTCGTAATTACGTTGTATGGACCCGATGCATCGTCGCCTTTTATGCCGACCTCTTGCTACCGAATCCTTCAGATTTATAATTACCACAAATCTTGTTTAAGAATACATAATTATGTTATGTCTTATTCTGAGGTACGTTTAAAAAACTGGTGTTGGGAACCATATTTTTGGGTAGAATTCTGTACATATTAGTAAAGCTCCTACATTTTACAGTTGCTTATATGTATTGTGGTGAGACTATCTTCATATATTTGCAATAAACACATACAGTCCCGTCTTATATTTTAATCATGTAACTGTTAAATGATCATATCGAAGATTCACTGTACGATGTACTAGCCATTATTTAATTCCTACTCGTATGATTTCCTATATTCTGGCTGCTTAGTTTATGAATTTAGAGTTACGATTGTTGCATGTTAGCTGACACAATACAATTTTGTAATATCTGATCCTCGGTGTCACAGTCACTCAATTAAATGCAAAATTAAAAAAAAAAATTATGTCTTTGTCTTGAAGGAAAAAAATATCTTTATCTTGAAGGGCACATCTTCCCGCCGACCTGAGTGACGTTTACGCTTTCCTGTTTCTCTGTAGGTAGTTTGATACCATTTATTGTAATTTGTGGCAGGACAAACGTGCAATCAGTCAGTCCTCTATGTTTCCGTCAAATTGTTTTGGTGTCAGTAATGTTGAAATTTACACTAACATATTATTCGTTATGTAAAATGCTGCTTTATATTGTACTTATTGTATCTTTTATCTCTGATATTAATAGAAACTTGTCATACATATTGCAATATTAAATTATAAGCGACATATACATTACACCAATATAGAGTACGAGAAATAAGAATGGTCTTTAGACACATAGTTATACCCATCTAAAACGAAAAAAATGGCATGGCGATGTAAATTGGCACTGCTCATCGAAATAATAAAATAAAGATTCAACAGCTTACGAGTTACCAGAATAATTACAATCACCATGCAAGCTTTTTTTTGTGAAATTAATATATTATTTCATTAAAGAATATTTGTGCAGATATTTGCATTGAAAACTCGGTACGCGAACAATTACGTTCTACATTTTCTTTATAATACGAAGTAAAATCACGTGTATCGACAAAACTGACATATTTGATTGTGTGCCAAATGTTGCCTAAGACGCGTAATTCTATGCTACTTATAATCCAAATAATATTATAAACGTGAAAGTTTGTGCCTATGTACGGTACTTTTAATCTTAGAAACTAGCGAACGGATTTCTATTATACTTTCCTGTTATGTAGCTTAGACATCCGAATAACACAGAGGCTATAAATTATTTCTAAATTCATCCCTTATTTAAGAAAAATAACGTGACAGCTACCGCGGAGCGCGTGCGGCCCGCATGGAAGCGACACCTAGTAGCAAATATAGCAAACGTAACGCTTTGCAAATTTTACTTGTGTAACATGTAACTACTAATAAAAAAACGTTCGGTTCTGGAGCTTCGCCGGCCGCTACCACGGCACGCTCGCTTCGCTCGCTCGATTCGCGCGCTGAGGGTCGCTCTTCCTAACAAGTCCATGTGCCTTTGAGACGTATCGAAAGCGTTAAGATTCCTTTAATAAATAAAATAGTGGGTTCTATTATATTACTGAAGGTTAATCAATAAATCAGTTGACAAAGTTAGGTTGGAAAATAAATTGCCATAAATATTTCGTACTTTCTTTTAATTTGTTTTGATGGTACTACTGTTTTGTAAGTGTTTGTTCGGATCGGATAGGTTTAAAAAAAACGGAAAATACATTAACTCCAAAACAGAAGGATTGTAATATTTGTAAAAAAAATAGTATTTTTGTCTTCTAATAAAAGACACTTGATTTCACCTGTTATGAATTTACTTAGGATATATAAGTTAATTTTCCATGTAGACCAAAAACCCTTTAAATAATTATGACACAATAATCAATCGATTCCTTCTATTAGCCACCATTAATCGTAATCGGATATTATGACAACCGATTCGCATTAGCCACATCACTAAATACGTTTATTTAGAACTGTCAAAAGACCATTCTTATTTCTCGTGCTCTATACTGATTTTAAAATATAATTGTAATTTACCTACTGAAATACTCGAGAACTTGAATTTCGGTTCTCAAAAGGAATTCATAGTTGTATTAGAAAAGGACAATGAGCTTATACATATTTCCATCGAGGATGCACTGCTTACTTGCTGCTAATTATAAGCTTCCAAGAAGAGAAACTGACTTTTAAAAATACATACCAACAATTATACCTACAATTACGCCGTATTATAACACATAGGTTGTAAATAAATCGAATTACTTATACGCAGTGATTCTGATGAAAGTGATGAGTCAAAACGTTTCCACTAGACTTTCCTATACGACGCTGACTGCGCCGCTTTTAGTGTAAGTAGATGTGATAATTAAAATATCCTCCGGTGTTATATTTTTATTCACTAATAACAAAACTTAGTTATTGGAGTAATTTGGAAATGTGGTTAATGTGTGTTACTACATTATCTTATGTATACACACACACACACACACACACACACACACACACACATATGTCGCACCGATATCAGTCCAGTGCTTTTAGAACAGTCGCTTGTGTGTGTCAACTGTAATTGTACCTCCGATATTTGATTTCAACTTTATCGTATACATATGAGTTTCGTTCAGTAATCCAATCTACTGATTATATAGAGAGCTATTTGGCGTGTATTATTTTATGATCAAATAAACGAATCTTTAAATACATGTTGTCTTTAGATCATCTTTTATACTTTATACACAATACCAATACACAAGCTTTATATTTACACGGTCATCTTTTTCAAAGGCAATTTCTGGGTGAGCGTGTTCCATCTTAGACCTTGTCTTAATTTTCCATCTGGCTAGACTAGGGTCAAACTCATCCCATTTGCAATAAAAAAATACTATATACTAACTACTCCTTAGTTACCGAGCGCGAGGAACATACATGACAATAAAATTCCAAAGTACTTGGCAGCGGTGGGATTCGAACCCACGCCTCCGAGGAGACTGGTGCCTTAAACCAGCGCCTTAGACCGCTCGGCCACGCTACCATGTGGCATGTAGGGCATATAACAGATACTTATGATCCAAACAACTAACAGGAAATTGAAACAAACTCTGAAAAAAAAGATTTTTTATTTTTGTTTAAAGACTCACAACAATACGTTTGTATCCAAAAGTGTAATACTTATCTACTTACTCTAAAAATTAAATTATCAGTGTTCATTTCCTTACCTACCTGTCTAGGAGCGAGATTCTATACAAAGGTCACAAAAAACACATAAAAACCAATTTTATAGCAACTACGAGTTCTCTTATAAATCGTTTGTTTCGATCCTCAAACATCGTTACAAATTATTAAACATACCTACTACAAAAATCAAATTTGTCCTTGTGATTTCAGTTGATAGGAATTATTCATATTAGGTACATTAATTTTAACAATTCACTGCAATAGAAGTGTTAACAGCTTCCCTGTCCTACAGACAGGAGATAGAGAGTTGATATGAGAGCACGCGTCTGCATAAGTCGTATGTAGTCGTGGGACAGGGAAGAAGTTAATGTTTTAATCAAGGCTACCGTCTTTGTGTTCACTAGTCGGCGCTACTGTCAAGTAAGGTCCGGATGTCAAAGAGAAATTTTCACGTAATAACTGTTTCAATCTATTGAAAAGGTAGTAAAATACAAAATATAGCAGTCCCTCTTATTAATAACTATTGTTAAATTTTAATAATCACATTATTTACGAGTGGCGCTAGTGGACTCGTTGATACCATCTAAAATCATATTTAATATCATAAAACTGCACCGTAAAAATATATAAAACTGTCTCAAAGCACTGACATTCATTGACCCATAACACATATTTGCCATAATTAATCTAAGGTATCGCAAAATAATCACCACATCATCCTAATAAGCAATCATGGTACGGGTGGGCACCCACAAACAGTGACATTTCATATTTCGGGACCTCACGCTACACTAGCGCCACTAGCGGCGAATTCATACGCGATAGCCCTCATTTACTTTGTACCTCCTTACAAAGTATTCTACTTATACACATAGGTACCCGTCGATTAACGATTTCGTGTTCAGTGTAACATTTGATCCTATATTAAAGACTCAATTTGATTAAAAGTCATCAGACATCGATATATTTACAAACGTTTAACTATATAATTGAATACTCAGGTCTCCATCTAAATTAGACAAACATCACACTAATACTTTTCGCACAATGAGTCTACTTTGGGCATCGAGCTATTAGTGCGTTAAAGTGCACACGGACTGTCCAGCAAAATAAAAAAAAACACGTGCATTGTCAGGTGCAGTGTACTGCGAAGAAACATAAGGAACGACCGCTGTTCAGAAATCAGCACGCGGAGTATTCGTTGAGCTTTGAGGTGGGGTGTTAAAGTGATATGAGAATTCACTTATGTGTTCGATTTTGAGAAACGGGTCAGCCCAATGTCTATTCAGCCACCTGAGCTCCTGCGAGGACTACCAAACTTTGCACTTGTTGACCGGGTTCATGGGGGTGCCGAGGGGGCATTTGAAGTCCTCGGCGAACTCCTCCATGTTGGACATGGGACCGATGACGCGGAACCGGCCAGGCGCGTGGAACCCGGTGGTGATGCGCACCTTAATCGCCTCGTTGCGGTACACCGCACACCACGTGTTGGCAGCGCTCAGCCAGAACAGCTGAAAACAATCAGGCGCACAGCTACTTACACATGCACATTCCTAAAGAAGGTACTCATGTACCATACTAAATAAAACAAAATGGCGACGGGTTTGCGGGGGATTTACTTGAAGATAAAGTTACCTGTCTTGGGGTATATTTTTCGAGGCCTGGCAAGCGTTGTTCCTCGCCGTGGCGGTGGGTCCAGGCTTGGTATGCATAGTAAGCCTCCTTGATGCCTCCATTGTCAGCGATGTTCTCTCCTTGAGTATTAACGCCACTAAGCTACAAAGATTACGTAAGGTAAATAATACATATCTTATAGCATAATTAAGTATATAAAGCTGAAGTGACTTGAATACCTTCATGCCGACTTCCTTGACAGTGTAATTCGAATATTGGTCGATGATGCATTTCGCCTTCTCCAGGTATTTTTGTTTAGTCGATTCCTGCCACCAGTCGATTAAGTTGCCGTTCTTGTCAAATTGTCGTCCCTGATAATCAACCCATATTAAGCAACCATATTAAGAGGAACACATTCGTCGATTGTTTCGTCGGGGAGACTTCATGTACAGTCGCCGAACCTTTTCATTCCGCGACTGTACATTAGGAAACCACTTTCATGCATGTTTAATTTCACGAAATTATTTTCCATATTCAATCATTAGTACCATAGCCCTGTCAGCATGACAGAACTACGACAAAAAACAAACACATCCACTGAGTGCATGCGCTTACGCTTTGCTACACTAGTATCGCGATATCATGCCTCGTTTACACGGTGATATGTCCAATTATTCCGTGCAATAACATCAATGCATGTGTTTTGAAATTTAATGTTTATGTAAATTTAAACCTGATTTTTTTGTAGTAGTCTGCTTTTGAAAAACGTGATCGGCCTGCACAAAAGTTTATATGTTGGAGAGGTCAGGTTTCTCTGCAGCCGCAGTGTGCTGTTTCATGCCACTAATTTCGTAATGTACTTTTAATAAGGTCATTTTGGAGAAGTTTTTATCTTAAGTATTATAATGTTAAAATAACCATAACCGCCCAAGGATCTCTACAAATGATCACGATCACTCTGATCAATAGTTTGGAATAACCACGCTGATGTACTGAATTTTTTAGCGTACCTGATCGTCAAAGCCGTGCGTGATCTCGTGGCCAATAACGAATCCTATGGCGCCGTAGTTCATGTAGGCGGGGCGCTTGGCCGAGAAGAAAGCTCCTTGCAAAATACCGGCCGGGAATTCTGAGAAAGACAATTAGTAAAATAGTTTTGTTCCTCAGATTTCCCAACTGACAGGAATTGTTTTCCCTTCAAGTTCAACACTTACGGATGCTGTTCTCGATGGAAGAGTAGAAAGCGTTGACGATCGCAGGGCGGCCGTGGGTGACCCAGTCTGTCTTGTTGACGGGCTCACGCAGTTTCCCGAACAGGTACTCCGTGCCAAATAGCGTCAGATTCAGCACGGACTCCATCAGCTTGTCCGACGACATATCCAACTGCGAAGTTCAACCCAACATGAAAATCAATCTCGACTCGTGGGCATCTTTTATTTTCGTAATTCACCAGCTAAGGCCCTTCCACTAGGTTGTTCTTGAAGCTTTAGCGGAGTAATAGGTCTGGCTAAAATATTTTGTGAGACACCCTAGTTAAGGTCAACGAGTATCGTCGAGCTGCACTGCACAGTGGTGTTCGTTTACCCGCCTTTATACGGCATTCGACCGTCTTATTTGCCGGACTACCAATTATAGTCAAACTACAAGGCATAACTATCCTATTCTTGCTACATAATATATATTAACTAGTGGCTCCGTGAGCTGTAGACCTCGCAAAAAAACTTTTTTTTCTAATTTCAAAATATACAAATATAAAAAGAAAAAATCTATATAATTATCGAACCTGCTCACAAAATTTTACGAGAATCGGTTGAGAAATGCGACCTGTAGAGGAGAACATCCTGACAGACTTACGAAAGAATTTTTGTCGAAAGCTGAAACGGAGACGCTTCGCTCGCTCGGTCAATTATTAACTTACCTATAGCTTAAGGTACTATTGAAAATTGAAATAAAACAGGTCTATTTCTTATTGAAGAGCATCAACAATCGTTGTTATTTGAAGCTACTAGTAGAAACACAGCGGTAACTATTTAAGTGGGCGTAATTGACAACATTTCAAATTTTTAAGTTATATGAAATCTTAACTCATTTCGTTATTTTGGTAACAAGAAACCCCAAAACATATTATGTTGTGACGCCTTACTTGTCACTTACTCTCTTTTAGACTGAGGAACTTTTGAAATTGATTTATTTATATGAAATTGGGATATATTCGAGAATTTAAAAAGGTGGTTTTATTTAACTTTTTATCTTCTATTTTGATTTCATCGGAAAAAAGCCTGTTAAAAAAAATTAAATGTTGTCAATTCTTTGTCAAATGCCCTATAATCAGATATGGCCTCATTGAAAATGTTAACTAGGTACCTAGTAAGGGTTTACACATTGTTAGCTTGCTTGGATGCAATCCTAGTCTTGTGATTATTTATGGGACTCCAGAAAGTCGTCGGGGGCGCCACTTGTTTCATAAATTTTAAATAAAGAGTGTCAGACAAGAGTGTCACACATGCCTTATTAAGTTGAAGTTCCTTGGTTATGTGATCACGAAAATAGAAGAGGGATTTTTCGTGTCCACTAGTGCCACGCGTAAATCATTGTGATATAAAAAATTAGCATGTCGGGCCATGCTCAGTGTGGGGTTCCATAGTTGCCAAATGAACTTAATTAAAAAAAACCTTCGCTGCGTTTCATACGTCTTTTACTAAGAAGGGAAGACTTTTTACGATAACTCAAAAACAGCTTAACTGATCATGTCCGCTATAGTTTTCGTTGAAAGTCTTTATTAAGCTTTACTTTCATGATATTTTTCATATTCCCCCCCCCCCCCCCCCACTCATAGTTCAAAAGTTAAAGGAGTGGGGAGACACAATTTTTATTTCTTTTGGAGTGATTTATTCCGAAAATATTCACTTTTTTTTTATAAAAACCTCTATTCATTTTGAAAGACATATCCAACAACACCCCGCACCATAGGGTTGAAGCAAAAAAACCATCCCCACTTTACGTGTAGGGGAGGTACCATAATTTTTTTTCAGATTTTATTTTACGAGTTTGTCAGATTTATTGGTTTATACAGTGTGTTACCGGCATGCGGGCTTTTCTTTAAGCAGGGTATCGAAATTAATTTTGTACTAAAGCAGTAACGCTGTTAACAAAATTTCAAATTAAAGGGAAAAATTAAAAAATTTAATGCTCCGAGCAGGATTCGAACCTGTGACATCTGGCATACGCGGCCAATCGCTCTAGCCTCTGAGCTATCTGAACAACCAATCTCGTCCACGAAATCCTTCAATAGTTCCCTCTTACAACGCCTTAGGGAGGCGTACAGCGACATCTACCGTAGAAGACTCAGGCTTCTATTAATGGCACCAACGTCTCAAATTACATTGAGAAATCGTCAGTAACGATGCGCCATCCCATAATAAATTAATTTTGTACTAAAGCAGTAACGCTGTTAACGAAAATTTCAAATTTTAGGGTATCGAAACGTAGTTCCTAAACCTAACCATGAACTTTGTTTTATTATAAACATTGATGTACTATTTAAGTCAATGATTATAAAACTAAGATTTCAATTTCCTTTGTTTTCGAACAAAATTTAAATTGCCAGCAATGTAAAGCAAAGTCAATTGTCAATACAGTACAAATGACAGCTCTTACTGTTTTGTTTACTACGACATGATCTCAAGCAAGTGCACCTAGTACATTGAAGGTGCAGATTTAAGAAGTTTAATTGTATATAGGGTTTGCAGTCCCGACCCCGATCTGTATGTAATTTTCCGGGAATTCCCGGGAAATTTACATGCCCTAATTGTATAGTTAAGAGACCGCAATAAGCTCGGTTCTCGATACAATTTTAAAACGCCATCCTAGAATAACATGAAACTTTGTATACACAATGGGATCCGGCGTATCTAGGTCGGAAATTAGTTTCAGTTGCTTGAAATTACGAGTATAATGGAGAAAAATACAGCGATTATTCAGTTTTTCAACCAAGACATAAAAAACTCAAAAGCTCGCTGTTTTTTTCTATTACAATTCTAGCAAGAGAAACTAGTTTCCGACCTAGATATGGCAGCTCCCATTGTGTATACAAAGTTTCATGTTATTTCAGCAAAGCATTTTAAAATGAGAACGAAACTATACGTTTGTATGGAGAATCGAGTTCAGCCGAGCGTACTGGGGACTCTCAAATAATTATGATTTGCTAAATGCAAACAGTTGCTAATGAAACATACTATTGTCCATTTTGAAAAAAGCCCGCTTGCCGGTAACGCACTGTATGTATATCCATGCCAAATTGCAGCTTTCTAGCACTAACAATCACAGAGCAAAGCCTGGGACAGACAGACTGACAACAAGACAGACAAACGGACATAGCGAAACTATTAGGGTTCCTAGTTGACCACGGAACCCTAAAAAGGGGGCCACTGTGAACTCGTACTGTATTTTAGGTACGTCAAACTAGTTACTACGTTGCTGGATTTGGTGATCTTAAGAGTCCGCAGTAAGGTCGGTTTTCCATACGTAGTTACGCTCTCATTTTAAAACGCCATGCTAGAATAAAATGAAACTTTGTATACACAATGGGATCCGGCACATCTATGTCGGAAATTAGTTTCTGTTGCTAAAATTATAATGGAGAAAAAATACAGCGATTATTAAGGTTTATATACAAGACGTAAAAAACTCGAAAAGTCGATGTATTCTTTTTCGTTACAATTTATAGCTACAGAAACTAATTTTCGACCTAGATATGGCGGCTCCCATTGTGTATACAAAGTTTCATGTTATTCTAGCACGGGGTTTTAAAATGAGAGCGTAACTACGTTTGTATGGAAAATCGAGTTCAGCCGAGCGTACTGGGGACTCGTAAGAGCTCAAAAATAAAACGGCCGTTACTAAAATAATTTACTATAATAAGTTTATTTAATTTTATACTAATTTATTCAAAATTTTCATGTACCTAAAGCATAGTCCACTTAGAACTGGCACATAAGTAGTCATGATAAAATAAAAAAATAAACGTCACTGAAAAAAATGACTATCACAGTTCGAAGACAATATGTTAACGTGTTAATGGTGAAAATATAGTTGTGCTATCTTTATGCGTTATTAAGTTCTCAACGATGGAAGTCGAAAGGAGAAAGTTGATAGTGAACAAATTCATAGAAAATTCTACATAGTCAGGGACAAGAATAGCAAAATCACTCAATTTTTTAAAAACCACTGTTTTATAGGGTAATAAAACGTTATAAGGAAACCCTGACGTACGATAGAACGAAACAAATCAACCGAAAATATGGCACCAATGATAAAAAATTGGAGAAAAAGATATTAAAGTCAGTGAAACAGAATCCCGGACTTTCTGATTATGATCTATCCCGGAAATTCAAAAAAGTCGCAGCACTGTTAGACGAATCAGACTACGAGCTGGCTATAAGAGTTACCGTGCTATTAAACACCCAAATAGGAGTGTGAAGCAAACCAAAAATGCGAAAACACGAGTTCGATTGCTATACGACCAAGTTCTGACCAAATTCAAAGGTTGCCTGTTGTTGGACGTCGAAACTTACGTGAAACTTGATTTTAATCAACTACCTGGTACAAAATTTTATATAGCCGATGCAAGAGGAAATGTTGATGAACGATATAAGTTTGTGAAGCTAGACAAGTTCGCCAAAAAACACATGATATGGCAAGGCATTTGTAGCGGCGGGCATAAGACCAAAAGTTTCTTTACATCTTCCACATTGAAGACCGAAGTCTACTTGAAAGTCTCGAAAAACGAGTTTTGCCGTTTATTCGAAGCCATGACGGCCCCGTAAAATTTTGGCCTGATTTAGCCAGCTGCCACTATTCGAAAAAAGTTTTAGAGTGGTATGCTATAAACCAAGTCGATTACATACCCCGGGATATGAATCCTCCGAATTGTCCTCAATTCCGACCAATTGAGAATTATTGGGCAATAAAAAAAAAAGTTGAATAAGAGTGGCAAAATTGTTCAAGATATTAATTCATTGCGATCCACATGGAACCGACAGTCTAAGAAACTCGATAAATGTACTGTGCAGAAGATGATAGCGGGCATAAAAAAACGGTGTCTGAACTATTTACGAAATATTGAACAATAAACATAATTTGTTGAAAACCTAAAAATACATTCGTTTATTTTGCTATTGATAGCGTTGTTTTATTGCTTAGTTTAAAAATATATAGTCCTTCATTGCGTACCAATTCTAAGTGGACTATGCTTTATCTACTAAGTTGGCCGAAAAAAAGGATCATTATAACAATGTTGTATGGTATGGTAGGTACCTATAAATTTTAATAAACATTAACATTGTTATACGAATTGATTGACTATTCTCTGTAATCTCTTCAGTCTTCAAACATTTGACACATCACAACACCGATAGAACGTAACACACATGACTCATCGAAATTATAAATAAAATCACGTGACTTCTTAATATGTATAATTTATGTTACCTAAAACTTTTTTAGAATATTGTTGTTGAGTATGTTTTTTACGATAGGTAATAATTCACCAGTTTAGGTAATAATTGGGCCAGCTGTGGACGCAAATATGCTAAAGAAGAAAAAGAATAATAATAATATATTTTTTAATTTTTTGTTTATAGTGTTTAGTCACTTTGTGACTATGCTACTCTATGATTTTACAGCGAATAAATTTATCTTCTTTTTAGTCCGATATATACAAGTCTATACATACATGTTGCATTATCAGATAAGGGATACGCCAAAACTTGATTGCCCCCCCTAACTCAAACAAAATCTGACCGCGGAAGTAATTATGTCTGTCTGTTTTACCTTCACGCTTAAACAGCTAAACCGATTTTAAATGAATTCCCGAGACCCCGGAAAACACATACTCGTATAATGGAGTTTTAATCCCGGAAATCAGGAAGTGTCTGTGGGGAGTCTAATAGCATAATATTTGCTATTAGATTTTGCTTAGGCGCATTATTAATTCCGACTACGTATATAAATTACACGAGCACTAGGTCGTCATTAAAAATGTTTTGTAGTAAAACGACATTGATTTGGTGAGAGATGCGATTTCAGTTCATGTCTTAATGACTAACAGCTAGTACTTCACTTTTGTCGAAAGACACAACCAGTAAAAGTGGGAAATAATGGATATTATGACAGAATCAAATCATAAGTTATAACTAGAATACGCGACAAAGTTATTTAATTTGTATGGGAGCGTCCCCAAAGCTACTAGATAACTCATAAAATGTCGCGGTAACTCGAAATATGATGTGGCGGCTCTTACATGATGAGGGTCATGACACGGCGACACGCAACAAGAGATGTCGCAAATTGCCAAAATATAACACGTCAATGTACTTTTTCCACTTTTAATTAAGTAGGTAGGTATTTGACTATGATGAATAAAACCAGATTATTTGAAATATTTTAAAGTCTTAATAAACTAAGGTTGGAATCACAGAACATTAATTATCTATTAATACCTCGTGGTTGGAATGCACGCTTACTCGCTTACATTAGGTACAAGTGTCCCCGTTGTTACTGCGAATCGGTTAGAAGCTTACTTTTGAGTAGTACACGCTTAACTCTGAGAGTTGTTTCTTTTTTAACCCACCACGAGGCGAAAACGACAGGTGACGGACGGTGCTAATCACATGATTACAGCCTTTATAGGAGCTTTTCAAAATTTGGTTACAATACGTAAGAATCCCAAATTCCGGTATTACTTATATTTAGTTTCAGTACCTAGCATTATCGTTAATTTTCGTTAATGGCTTTTTACTACTTAAAAACTTTGACTTGTTGTTTTTGAACCAAATAAGAAACATGTTGGTAAGGGATCTGTCGATACCTTCTGTTCTTATTGTAATGTGTACGAGTACGTCCAAAATGCGAGCCATACTTTGCAATAGTTATAATTATACCTATACAAGGGTGTGGCCTGTAATAGGAGCAAAAAAATAAACTACTACTACACTATTGAACTCTCCAGCATGAATTCTGATTGTTTCAATTGAAAAAAAATTTTTTTTTCAAGTATAGCTTACGTGTACTTTTTAGTCTATTACTGAGACTCCGCTGTCCATCCGTCTGTCTGTATGTCTGTCTGTTTGTCTGCCTGTCCGTCTGTCACCAGGCTGTATCTCAAAAACCGTGATAGACAGTTGAAATTTTCACAGATGAAGTATTTCTGCTGCCGCTATAACAACAAATACTAAAAATAAAATAAAATAAATATTTAACGTTCTTATTACCGATAATTTAAAAATATTATTATTCAAATTAAATTAAAAAAGGTTATAATAAAGTGTCTAACTATATATATAATTTCGTTGTGCCAAGATCCATTACTTAGAGGACATAATAAATTCTCCCAAGTAGAAAACGGTATTTTTGGACACAAAAGGTTACTGCAAATGCTCTATCTAAGGAAGCGTCTTTTAATTTTTTTGCTCCTAGTACAAACAGGCCACACCCCGTATATCCTAATTAAATATATCTTACGAACGGATCAGGTGCTCCGAACCTTGCAGCAGCAGATGAGGCTCTCCTGAGGAAAAAATACTGACTAAATTAGTTGGTGAAGTACTTACTCCTCTGTAGAACTGTACAAGCTTGTCATCGTCGAGCATCTCGCTGGGGTAGGCGATGTGCGAGGCCATAGCGTCGACCTTGTCGAGCGCGGCGCGCCGTGTCTGCTCGTCCATCCACTCTACCTCCTCCAGCGTTTTGCGGAACTGCTGCCTGTTCGACCAACGCAGACACGTCACTACCAACTTGAACTAAACATTCATCAAATAACACTTTCACTGCCATCAACTTCTTAGTGCTAGCATGTACATGCAAAAGCCCATATGTAGAGGAAAGCGCCTACGAGACCAAGGAAGTTTTTGAATTGAATTGAATTGGGACTAACGACTTTTTACTGCCTGTATTCACATGGGATTCAGATGCGAATTACTCTCCATACATTTTCATAGTAAAAACGAAAAAAGTTAACCTGTTATTTTCGATGTTCTTCTAGTTCAAAGTAAGAACCTAATCACTTAGGATAATTTTGGGGTGATTAGGATTTTTAATTTTTTATTTATTTTTCCGTTTCTATGAAAATTTATAGATAAAAATTCTCATCTGAATACCATGTGAATACAAGTAGCAAAAAGTCATTAGTCCCAACTCAATTGGTTTCAAGAACTTCCTTAGTTCCTACAGTTATTAAAAAATACGATAAGCCAGAAAAAAAGGAAACTTTAAAAAATCTAAACTTTTTCCAAATGTATGGTAGTATGGAAAACATACAATTTTCAAAATAAAATGGTGTATATCTTGGATACTTTAGTCTTTGTAGTAATGCATATTGTGTCTAAATATTTCAAATTACCTCCTCTATCATCCCTGAAAGTTTTTGCACCTAGCTACCAAACATCCTGTATACATAGGTATTGGTGCCCTGGACTGTACCTAACACAAGTGCCTTTATTAAAAAATTTAAAAGGCCAAATTTCTTAGATTTATTTTAATTTTATTCAGTATTAGTTTTTAGTTTTAAGTTAGTTTGATTTATAATAAAGTTAAAGTACATTTACCCGATGTCTTTAACCCTTAAATGTATGTTTTTTTTTTTATTCAAAAATTAAATTTCGACTGTCATAGATATGTACATTAGTGTTAGTAGTTACATATGTCAAATCCTGTTTACGTAAATATATAATTGTTCTCTACATAAATATGAAAAAACTTATTTGAATCATCAGTAAGGTAGGTACACTATCAGTTTGTCTTTTTGTTAACAGACTCCAAAAAAGGAGGAGGTTCTCAATTCATCGGAATATTTTTTTTTGTATGTTTACCGATTACTCGGAGACTAGTCGAACGATTTCAAAATTCTTTATTTTTTGTTTGAAAGGGTGTGTTTTCTAGTTGGTTGTCACCAAGTCTGGATCTGATGACGGGATCTTGGAAAAATCGAGGGAACTCCTCAAATTATATACCAAGAGGATGGGGTAAGTAAGGCTATATCGAAGGAACTCAAATTATATAGCAGGAGGAGGGGGTCTGGCAAAGTTTGGAGTAGAATACATCATTTAAATATAAAATAACTACAAACCCCAAAAACATCGTTGAAATCACAAATCAAAACCGGCCAAGTGCGTGTCGGACCACGCACAAAGAAGGGTTCCGTACCGACACCTCCTAATCTACATTTAAAACCACTATACAATACATTGAATCGAAAAAGGTCGTATCTTCATAGGAAACTCACGGCACTTATGCCATTTTGTTTGGGCAAGACAGTTTTTCAGCAATAACTCAAACACCGTTAGACCGTTCCTGTTCAAACCAAAAATCGATGGAAGGATTTATTATTGTACATCATCTTGATTTTTTTCAGAATTTTAAACTTCATAGTTTGGAAATTAGAGGGGGGGGGGGACACTTTTTACGACTTTGACAGGTAATATCTCACCAACGGTTGACTTAAATGGAAAATTTTTTAGAAACCTCTATGACATTTTTGAAGGCCTATCCATTGATACACCAAACCGTATGTGCATTGAAAAAAATTTTTGACCCGCATTACATGTATGGGGTGCACCCCCAGCTTAATATTTTTTTCGTAATTTCACATAATATTTCTATAGCGGTTCATAGCATTCACCTTCCTACCAAATTTCATAATTGTACTGTAATAAATCGGCTGTGACATACGGACGGACGGACGCACAGACATGACGAATCTATAAAAAAATCGAGTTATTCCTACTTTTTGCAAAATTGCCGCCCTTTTGCTTAAAACACGTGTAATTATTTTTAATACTTATGTACAAAGAATGATCAATATCAAAATGAATTAGTTTTCCTGACGCAATAATATCTAAGAACATTTAATTATGTTTTACTTTTGGATAAAATTTAATGATTTTGATATGTACATAGAATGCATCCTACACTATGCATATAAGCGTTAAATAAGGTCATGAATATCTCGTGTATGTAGGTATACGCCGACAGCAAAAATCTACAACATTGTGACAAGTTTCTGTGCTACAATTTAACGTTGCTTGTTTTTTCATTCCCACCATCAATGTCATTATTTAATGAAAAGATATTCATTTCACGAATGCACCTTTCTTGACCTATGAATTTGTATAAATTGTAATGCAAATGAGTAGTAGGTATAATTATTGTTTTTAAAGCCAGCAAACTTAACCTTTTGATCTACAAAAATACGAAAGTAAATATGGTGTATGTACCTAATGTATTGAATATGTGGATGTACTCACCTTATATCATTCACCATTTCCAGAGCGTTGGCTTTTGAATTTTCATTGAAATATTTTCGGATGTAAAGAGCACCTACGGCGATAGACATGCTGAAACAAAATCGTTAACATGAAAATCAAAACTATTTTTTATCAATATTATCCAGTCATACACGGGTCGCGTCATTTCTGTGGACATATCAAAAGTTAGGGCTACAGCAACCAATAAACGAAGTATCCGAGTATATATGTTATTAACACATTTAAACTTCCATGAACATAACCCGTAACTATTGATCACAGGAGAGACGAATTTTGTTTTTTCAACTGTGTATCATATTCACTCATCATTTATGCCACTCCTATTGTCACCAAGACAGCGCACACGCACAGGCGAGCGTAGCGTAGCTCGCGCTAGTCAGAATATATGGAAATCCAATGCGTTTGACAATCGCACGCGGCGTCCCGCGCTGCAGGCCTGCGCCTAAACGCGGCCTTCCAATTCAACCAAACTGATATATACATAGTTTATGTTATGTCCATATCCCCCTTTATATTCATAAATTTACCAAACTCAACTAAAACGGGATTGTTCCTGGTTTGTTCTTTTCTCACAAAAATAAGTAATTATGTCAAAGTGACAGATAAGGATAATTAAGTGACGTTTAATGGCATCTTAATTGAAATATTTTTAATGGACGTTTAATGAATTAGGACATCTATGCGATTTGAAACTGTCAAAACACTATCTTCTCTCGCATTGTCAATATCTAACGTTGTTGTAATTAGGTACATCATATTCATCTTCTTAATATGTACCTAGGTACCTACATTCAATTACATACATATATAAGATATAACTATGTATATGAGTTTTAAGAAATGAAAATTAATCAAGAATGTATGTACCTTGAATAATAAAGATATAAATTATTTTCATCATTAGACCAACGTTCAAGAAATGAAGTGTTAAAGCTCTTATTTTCTTCATTAACCTATTAGTAGGTATGTAACCTGTATGTTTAGCGGGCTCGTTCTGATATGATCTGACACGTTAATTTGGGGCGCATAGAAGCGAGCCCGCGACATACTAGGTACATTGATATCAAGTTGGTAGCCTTTGATCGACCTTCAGGCTCCTATTTCATCAACTCCGCTATTATCATCTGATTATAGCGATTCGTTGTACGTATATATTTCTGGCTTGATGAATAAATGCTGTGTAGGGTGAATAATCTTGTTAATTGTAAAGTCACAATTTGGGAGAATCTTACACTGTACTATGGATACTGGACGGATATACTATGTCCATGTACATAGTAAATACAATCTTTTTCATAAGTAAATAGAATTAAATACAAAAAAAAATACCTAAAATAACCTAACCTTATAAAAAGAACACCCCGTCGAGCAGGTCTCCCTGGTGAATTGTTATAGTCAGGTGAAAATGGTCAAGTTAATGATATGGGGGTTAGCGACGGCGATACCTGACGCTGGTAGTATCAGCGCACTCCTTCCAGCGGCTCTCGCGTTCGGTCTTGCCCGAGAGCGCCGTCACGTAGGTGAGCTGGCGGCGCCTTAGCGCCTCCGTCAGGTACGACACCGACGCCCCCGCCACCCGCCACATCACGTAATTCGCTTGAACGCGTTTCGAAGTAGTCTCCAAAAGAATCTGCAATTATAATTTCATTAATTATTTATCTCATCAAAAAATAAATGTGAAAATGGGAGCTAAGTTCAATATTAAGAATATGCCATGCTTGTAAATGGTTTGATGTTGAGCTGAGCGCGTCTACCCGGTCTCAAAAACTCCCTCTATTTTCCATTGTTTACATCAACTTTTACTTGTTTACAACTAATTTACTGCGGCTTAATGCATTTTGAGCTTTAACTTGGCAGTTTTCTTAAATATCCAACAGCTTTTATGGAATTATAAAATACTGCATAGAAGACTGCCAAGTTAAGGCTCAAAATGCATTAAGCCGCAGTAAAATAGACTTACTGTAAACAATGTAGTGCCGGACTTGGCACCATTACACAGAATCTACGGAACTTGGCACCCATTTAGGTCTCAGTTCTTATGTTGACAATAAATGAACGAGTTCTGAGGTAACTAGCGTAAATAATAATAATGATAAAACTAATAAAAAAACCATTGTTTTCTGATTTTTTCTGGTGTACACACACAGTTACCAAGCTACCGAAGAATAATCACCAAACAACTGAATTTCCGTATATTTCATTTCAATGTAACTCGTGCACGCGTAAAGTTGATGTAAACAATGGAAAATATAGAGGGAGTTTTTGAGATCGGGTAGACGCGCTCAGCTCAACATCAAACCATTTACAACCAGCAAACTGCATTATATGTACCTAGTTATTAAAGTACACACCTCGAGCTCCGAAAAGTATTTGGGCACGTTGACTATAGCAATTTCGTCTAATCCGACTTCCGTATGGGGCGCCAGAAGATTGTTTATATATTGCAGCCATGGGATCCTAAAGAGAAAACAATCAGTTCATTGTTACGTGGATCCGAAGTTATTATTTAGGTATCCGTCATACTTATTTATTGGTTTGAAATGAGGTACCTACATGTACACGATTACTTACTTGGGAAACTTTTCTTGCATTTCAGCAATAGTCATAGGATTGTAGAGACTAGTTGCATTACGTCGTTTTTCAAGGGGCAGAGATATCTGTAAAGTAAAATACTTATTGAAAATCGTTACAAAGAGTCATTGAACTTACCTAATTAGGTAAGTAAAATAAGTAATCAGAGAGCGGAGAATAAAAGATGCGAATCAATTCACATGTTTGTCACAGAATTAGGTCACATATTAAGAGTGGACCTTGTACGTACACCTACTCGTACAGATCGTAATGGCACAATTTATGGATCTTCAATTTTTATCACAAAGTTAATGCTGGTGTTTTGGCAACCTCCATAAAGGAGGCCCGTGAATCCATCAGTCGGTAAATTATAAAGCAGTCGCACATGTAGATTCTGGACGTTATGCTTACATTAGCTAGTTTCATTTCAAACTGCAAGGACTCGTTGAGTTCGGAGCGCGCGCGGGCGCGGTCCGCGCCGAGCAGCACGGCTATGTCCACCATGTACTCATAGTAGGCCTGCACCAGCTTGTCACTCATCCCGCGGTTCAGGTACTCGCGGCTGAGCCCCAGCGACGCTTGGTCCAACTGTTGATAAACATCCGCGCACAGTGTTATTACTTCCCTTCACTGTTTAGATCACTTTAACAGACATTACATTACAGAACTTCCTGACAACAATTGTACTTCCTCAAGTGATATTGTCGTTCATTCGCAATAACAATGGCAGTCGCGTGGCATAAACGCATTCGCAATAAGCAGCTTATAAAATATATACATTTAGTTTAATGATCAATATAATAAAAACCGACCGACCGTCCGACCGCGTGTCTCTAAACACATTTGTAATCGCACTGTAAGGATTTCCAAACAACCTAATAATCTTACATCGATGATTCTCTTAGTGGAGTTCTTGACGTCGACTCCAATGGAGAAGTCAAAGAAGTAGTCGACGGAATAGCCCGCAGCACGGAACTTGTAGACGGACTTGTCCCATGAGAAGGCGTTTTCGTTCCAGGAGGGCCCGTCGAGCACCGGCCAGCCGCCGAGGCGGCGCAGCATCTCCAACAGCGGGGTGGTGCCGCGTGCCTCGATCGAGCCTGAAACGTCACAATCAGCTTACAACTTATCTTTCAGCGTCAATGATCTTATATTCAGTTCTAATACTTGGTACAGACACGTACGCACTTCGTAATTTCAATTATCCGCATCTGATTTCATTGTAATAAAATCAACACATAGTAAACAGGTACAATACGTAGAGTCGACCATTGCAATTTTGAGCAGATTTATACTCCAATATCCAATGATTACTACACCACCATGAGTACTCCTTTTCTTCATCTTGATTTTATTTAGGTTTTATCTTAAAGAGTCCGCAGTAAGCTCGATTCTCCATACAAACGTAGTTTCGCTCTTATTTTAAAACAGCATGCTAGAATAACATGAAACTTTGTATACACAATGGGATCCGGCATATCTAGGTCGGAAATAAGTTTCTGTTGCTTGAAATTATAATGGAGAAACAATACAGCGATTATTAAGGTTTTCATACAAGACGTATAAAACTAAAATACTTGCTGTATTTTTTTTCCTATTACAATTTCTAGCAACAAAAACTAATTTTCGACCTGGATATGGCGACTCTCATTGTGTATACAAAATTTCATGTTATTTCAGGAAGGAGTTTTAAAATGAGAACGAAACTACGTTTGCATGGAGAATCGAGTTCAGCCGAGCGTACTGGGGACTCTTAAAAGGAAGCCGTGTTTCACCTGCTACCTGATCCCAAGTATTTACAGGCTTTGGTTTTTACGGAAGCGAGCACCTCAGGCCTTGGTGCTTCGTCAAGTAACTTGACTGATTGGCGATATGTCTAGTATCCAGATATGGTGGTCTCTCAGTAGACTTAACGACTATAATGTAAACTACATGTAATTATAGCTGTATGTATGTATAAGTATATATGTGTACAAATCGCAGTAAGATAATGCCAGTACTAATGTGGTACACGAGCAAGTTTTTGTAAAAAAGCCTAATCAATAAGCCTTTACGATTATCTTATAAAATAAATCGCTTTTTCTATTAATGTATACAATGTTTATTTTTTTTAGTTACAAGATCTTTTTAATTTAAGTGATTAAGAAATCTTCTTCTTTAATTTATGTGTTGCTGATTTATAGTTGTACCCACCTGACGAAGCCTGCGTTGCGGATTAAAATTACGTGATAAAAATATGTAATAAAACAAAATAATTATGTATTTGGAATTATAACCTATATTTTTGAAGTGATTAATTAATTATTATAGAAAATTTTAACTAAATAGTAGAAATGCCCGATTGCCGTAATGTTGGGCAAGCTTTGGCCGTAAGCTTGGTATTCCACTCATCCAATACCTTGCTCCAATATGCACTTGAGCAAAGAAAGACAATTTGATCAAACGTATTAGGAATAGCAACATTGAATTAAAGATTATGATGACATTTAAACCAATATTGGATAAGTGGAAAGGGACTCCGTCAAAGAAAGTTGATCAAAGATTAGACATAGCCTCCTGACGTCTGATGGCCTGTTGAGCCTAGGTGGTAGTGACAGTGACGCTGCCTCCGAAGCTATTAGAGGTGTCGGATTCGAATCCCGGCCAGGGCATTATTTGTGCATTTAGCGTGGATATTTGCTCCTGGGTCTTGGATGTTTTCTATGTATTTATCTATATAAGTATGTATATCGTCGCCTAGTACCCATAGTACAAGCTTTGCTTAGTTTGGGACTAGGTCGATTTGTGTAAGATGGTCCCCCAATATTTATTATTTTTTATTTATTTATTATAGATACTGGATAAGTGGAATAACATTATAATATACATACCGCAAAGAAGGTTCCAAATGACCTGTGCGAATTCAAACGCAAATGTAATGTTTGCTGATAAAATAAATAAAAACAATTCCTTTTATAATAAAATCTCTTAAAGAAAAGGTGAGCTAAACTAGAACTTATGTTACTTAACGCCACTGAAGACCAGAGACCCTATGCTATTATTGAAATACGGGAGACCGTTTTCCTATTTACCCTTTTTTTCAATTGCTACTAATATAAACTAATTTACTTTTATTTATTACGGATTTCAACATCAAAGCGCTGTGCACATACGTGTGTACACATTACGTAAGGAGGCGCAAAACAGTTAATATAGTAGATTGTATGACAAGGGTCTTAAATAAGCACCACGAGATGGTTCGAGGGGTAATACGAGTATGGCTTTTTGATCTGGGGTGTTATTCATCGCGTTTTAATATGGAAACTGTCAAAATTAGACAGTTTCCATATAAAAACAGGTGAGGTGTGAGGTGGGAGGTGAGGACGTGTCGGTTTGTGAATAAGAGAGCAGAGCAGTGTTATACACTCTAATTTTCACTCCACAGCGAACATTGTATAATTTGGCGGCATTGGCGGCATATTTTTTTTTAAACATCTTTGATACAAAATAAAGGCACCGGTTCGAATAGATAAAAACACAGTGAATAAACGCGACGGACCTGCTTCCTGATTGGTCGATTTTAGTGGAGGGAGCTGTTTGTTGGTTTCAAATACAAAGTTTTATAAATAGTTAAATTAGTGTATTGTGGTTGGTGGATTTAATATGCTGAAGTGTTAGGATTGACCCAATTAAAATGTTTTGTCTATCATAAATATGTATACATATTTTCCCCAGGGGTTAAATGTACTATTTTAGCCACGCTTGATAAGTCTCCTATGACACACTTTTTGAGCATGAGAAAAGAAAAAATATTTAGTTACATCAAAATACCGTTCCAGAACGGTGGTCTCGGCATTCGTTTAACCATGATAGAGTTTGACCCTCTGCAACAGAAGATAAAAGCTAGTAGGTGATGGATGGCGAGGCTGACGTAAAATGAGTTGTCTTGTAGTGAAGAGAGGGCACAGAAATGTATCCGCTCCAGTGTTTGTTCATCCATCACTTACGTCACTCGGTTGTGCAAAATTGCGGAAGCAGCAACATTTTATTTTCGCTTTCACTCACAATTATGGAACAAACTTAAGCAGAATTTAGCAACAATGTTGAATAATAGGAGCAGCTAACTTATAGGTAAGTGGCTCAACAATATAGGGTAAAGACGTGTTACTGATAGTGAACGCAGTTTAAACAGTTCATAAGTTTCTAATGATATTCTCTTATTAAATTGCAGACAAGCGGAACATGGCAAGTGGTAACAATATGTAGGTCAAACTAGCAGTTCGGAACAACATGGCTCGTGTCGCGGAGGCGCGGGCACCATGCTAATGCGATTAAAAGTTTAATACATTGTAAAATGTGTTTTCGCAACTATCCCGTGCGTGGTATCTCATCGGTTAAACAACATACTCCTATGTAACTCTGTGTATTTTTATTCTATTAAATATTTATATATACTTATTCGTATACGTATATCTCACTCGTTTATGGGTATGGATATTTCAATAATTCTCTACACAACTTCAAAACACTTATAATTTATCCACCGGTGGTATAGATATTTGAAGTCCATTTAGATTTAGTCTTTTTACCTAAATAAATACGTAAACACAGTTGTAATGAATACCTCACGATTATTTAATAATGGTATGTATTCAAGTTGATTGAAATCTTGATGAGATAATAATATGGTTATGATTATTTAATTTATATTCGTCATCAGATTACCTATACACAAGAAAATGTGATAAGGATTTTTAGATTAAAATTAATGTCGCTGAATGCCGTAAAACACTTTGATAGGTAAAGTCAACAGAAAATGTAAGGCAAAACGACGGGTCGTATGGTGAATCGTAACATATTTAAGTACCGGTGTGAAAGCATTTACAACCCAAAGGATGCCAGTAATTGTTTTTAATGGTTAATGTATTCCACAGGCAAGGCAATCCAAGACCATGCCGCAATAATTTTCATTTTGGGAAATGTCGTATTGGCTATCTGTTAAATTAATTGTATACCACGGTGTTATGTTGATGCAATATAGCGCGGTAGGCGCAGTACGTGACTTACTTCTGTTCATGCAGGCTTGGTACAAGGTCTTGGCGAGCACGAAGGGGCGGGGCTCTTGGGGCGAGACGGGTTCATCGAGCAGCGCGCGGATCTGCTCCTGCAGCTGGTCGGTGATGATCGAGAACGTGTTCACGGACGTCTTGTCGTCAGGGATGCGTGTGTTCCTCAGGAACGACCCACACGAGAACTGGTAGAAGTCGTCGCACGGGTCGACTTTTTCATCCATGTTCAGCAGCAATTTAGACGCTGTATAAAAACGCATTTGTTACAATATCACATACAATATTTCAACACACATACAAGTATAACAGTTTTAGTTGGACACTTAAGGAAGAATCTAATAGAAGTAAGATATCTAACGTTGAATATGGGAAAACTTATTCGTTCTGAGACTTAATGGCAATATGCTATTACTGTAACATAGATTTCCGTAACGTATTTTGCATTGTTCAAGAGACAAACAGTACGCTGTATATTTTTATGAGACTAGTAAAAGATGTTTGGATAATGTTCTTTTTATGGAAACTGCAAGCACTCGTACCACAGCTATTCTCTACATTCACTTCTTCATCATTTTGATTTCGCAGTGTTTTCCCAATTGCCTAAACTTATGTATACTATGGTTAAATATTATGGGTAATTACTTATTAAACCTTAATTAATAAGAAAACTATCATTTTGATTATTTCTTAAAGATCTTCAGTAGTACAATCGTAACTTTGAAAAAAAAAGGACAATAACTATCGCAAGCTCTACGCAATTCAATATTTTTCATTTGTGGATTGTTGGTTGTACCTTGTTTCGCAGACAGAAGTTACATAAAATGTATGTTAATGTATGTAATGTATGTGTTGTGTATAAGTTTGGGGTTAAAAATCCACAAATGTAAAATATTGAATTGCGTAGAGCTTGCTATAGTTATTATAGATAATCATAGTTGTACCTTGTTTTGCAGACAGACGCAGTATGTTTCCCAAAAATGTTATTTCAAGAAAGTATTTTTTTACAAAGGGTCACAGTTCTAACCTACTAATCTACTTTTCTGGTAGACCTAAATGAGTTCTACACGATGACCTAAAAAGCTTACCTAAAAGTTAATGGTATCGAAAAAAAAGGTTTCTATGAAATGAATAATTCTGCGAATCATTACATCTAAGAAACTTTTGTCTGCGAAACAAGAGAACACCGTGGACTGTTATATTGGCTATGTGCACGTCTGAAACGTCAAACTTCAAAGGTCCCGAGACAATGTCAAAACTCAGAGATGTCAAATAATGACACATGAATATTTTATTTACTTTAGTAAACGAGAAAGACCCCGTGTTGGAAATTTTACTGAAATAAATAAGAGAATAAATAAATACATACAAACGAAACGAATCGTAGGAAACCGTTAAGAAACCAATAGAAAACGTGAAAGTAAATTTGACAGTGGTCCCCGGTAAGTACACATTTCTGCCATGGTGTGCGCTACGATCGCCTAGCTTACCCCCACCACCTACTTCGCACTTAGCCAATACCTACATAGTTACATACAGTTTTTTTCCGAAAAGCTTCTCAAAAAGGTTTCCTTTAGAGGTAGATACAAATAGTTCAATCTTCGACGAAGCGCCCCACGTCTTAGACCGTGTTCACATTATCCAGTACGATGTCGGCGTCGGATCCGATAGCGATAAATTTATGGAAATGTGACCGTTATCGGATCGGGCAATGTGAAACAGTGAACATATTTTCCATAAATTTAGCTTACTCGTCAGATATGGTTATGGTTATGCAACAATATTGTACCGTGCAATGTGTGCACAGTCTTAGTTCTCAATGCACTTGAGCCGTTTTTTTAGAATAGGACCATTTTTGAAGACGGAGAATGCAAGAAGCAAATTATCTAACAGTTGGGGTGACAACATTTTTGTACTGTATTGACCCTGCTGTTTACAGATCTGCCTGTAACTATTGCGAAATTTGAACCGGAAGTACGGTATACCGGAAAAGGTGCCAGTCATAAAAAAGTTTACGTCATACATTTAGTAAATCGTTGTTTTGGTAAGTACCCTAAAGGAGGTCCGATTGTAAAGGATAATATAGTAATAACAACCCAAGTTTTCTCCCCTCCTATATCTTTCTAAGCCAACGTGAAAAAGACTGTCATTATCATATTTTTTTTTGCCTGTAAACTGTATTCTAGTTCTCATCATAGTTCTACAATATTGTAGATCACAAAATGTTAAACGCTAGCTCTCTATAGACGATTTCGTATCTGCGTCCCTAGGGATCCTGGAAAAAAAATGAACCCAAAAGTTTTAGTAAATTTTGTATTCTACAATATTACAGAACCATGATTAGCAGTAGAATAAACTTTAACGACAGTATAGGCAAAGCACAGAAAAAGTGATAGTATTTTCAAGAAAAAATACTAATACAGGACACACAGGAGTACAGGAGAAATATATAGAAATAGAGAGGCGAAAAATTTGGGTTAGCATGTATAGTAGATGAAATGTAAGCACTTAACTTTTTAACCCCTACTGTCATTGTGACAAGAGCGAAGAAAGTACCTGTTTCAATTTCCTTGACTGTTTCAATTTCGGAATGGCGACATGCAGATTCGTATTGTGCAGGGTCAAAACCCTCTGATATGACGTTGTCACCCTAACTGTCTGTAGGTTTGTCGCTTAGAATGTTTAGAGACTCGTTTTCTAGTTTTAGGCCTAATCTATTTGTGTTTTGTCTATGGGTGGGCGTTGGACGCCCCGTCGTGGATCATTGTATATTCATTATTTTAAAAGTAAATTCTTACCTGTGTGGACGCACCCCGGCTGGCTGCAGATCTTCTCGGCGGTCCCTTTGGAATCGGCGCCAGGCGGCATGGATTCAGAAAATCTCAGTTCACTAGTGTGTGGCATGTCTAAAATGCAGATATATATATGACGAGTGAATGTGTGATGAGAGTGCAAGATGGATCTGGGAGACCAAGACAAACAATTCGATCATTTGTTCATTCAGAATTGAAAAAAATATGCAAAAGCAAAATATTTAATATTGTCGACATATGAAACATAGCGAATGATGATCATTGATAGTTAAGACATAGGTATAAACATATGCAATTGAATGATAACATTGATAACTAATCTCAGGGGGTCAGAACCTACTTTTGTTACATGCAGATTACAAACTATATGAAACCACAGCCTCTTTGAAATTCTAGTTTAATATTATTTAGAACGAACTAGGTATAAGTTAGCTGGTATTTTTGTCACGCGCGAAATTACGACTTTAACGGACTAAGTACGGGAAAAAGAGTCCATAACCGGAGTTTATGAATGTCATCTAAATACAGTAGATTTCACACTAATGCAGGCCGAGGTACCTCCTGCAGCACCGATCATTTATAAACAAAGGGTGTTTAAGTCCTTGGCCACTCGAAAACGGTAACTACAAAACACAATACACAATAATACGAGTATGTGGATAATATTCTTCATTTTTCCTGTTCGAAAATGTATAGCCCCATATAGGTAGCAAAACTCGTAGTTGCGAAATAGTAGATTGTTGAATCGCAAACGAAGCGAAAGATAGCATAATAAATGCCTCGCTGCGCTCGGTATTCTAACATGTTATTCTGAGCGTAGGGAGGCTACTATTGCATTATCCCTTGCAATGTTTCGTGTATTCGGTGACGGCAACAGTGTATTAAAATCGGTACAGACTATGGACAAACTAATGACTCAGAATGAGTTTATGTTTTTGTGGATTGTTGGATAAGGCATTATCCTTCACAAATTTTGCAATAATTATCATCGAAGTACATACCTATAAAGTTAAGGTTATTAATGTTATCTAATCACTCTCAAAGTCCCAAAAGACGTTTGAGGCATCAAATGTCAAATCAAACAAAAATATTAATTTTTTCCCCCTATTCCACCTATCCCTACCGCGATATCCTACCTGATTTCCTGTGAAACAGGTTTTTTCACTATAAATAACTAGTAAAGACATGTTTAATTTTTCAGATATTATTAATATTTTATTGTGATCGGATTGTGATAATATATACTTCAATAAAAACAAGAAATGTGTACCTATCTAATGTATAGTCAACGACTTTGATGTCTGGGCCACATCGTACCTTATCAATCTTATCATAATGACAATAATGTGAGATCTATAGCAACTTTCTTATTTTTTACTGTGGCAAGGTACGAAGTACAGATATACAGAATGAATCTGTACACTTCAGAGTCAAATAATCTGAACACGCAGTCTAACGCATGACAATAATGCCATGCTCAGATATTTGTGAGCATTTGTTTGCTCCGATATATCTGATGGCGACTGTACTACAATAATTTTAGGAATTAATGATTTATTAGTCTCATTTTCACACAAAATAGGCACGTTGACGAGGACTTGCGTAAGAGTCTCAGTAGAACTAGCTAGTCTCATTTTATGCATTTCGAATGATGCGCATGATGAGCGATGTGACTTGTATTGTAGGTAGAGGTTATCTCGAGGAAGTCGTTGCTAGTGACCGCAATACGCTGTACAACCTCCACAGTGTACAACCTTCCTACAAAGATCTTTACACGTTGAAGGTCTTCCTTTTAAACGTACTTACTTCAAAAAGGGGAAACTTTTGGTTTGTTTTTGATATTACTTTACTATACTAAAAACTAATAAAAACCAAACTAATAAAACACCTAAAATACTCAATAGCGTAATTGGAACGAGTGCATTAAGTACCTATTTAACATAACTTAAAAAATTAATGTGTCTATATAATCTGTTTGTAATATATACGAAAGACATACATACATAAACTCACGCCATTATTCCCGAAAGGGGTAGGCAGAGCACTCTAAAATCAATTTCAGTGCCACTTTTAGCAGTTGCAGGGCTATAGATGGAGAAACTGTGATATTGCAGTGACAGGATGCTAGCCCATCGCCCACAACAAACTTCAACCTGGTTCCCATTGTCGACTTACGACACCCAAAGGAATTCTAACCCTTCTTATAGTGTATATATAAAAAAAAAAGTACGTAAAGTACTTTGTCTGTCTGTCTGTTACCTCTTCAAGCTCTTCAACCGCTGAATGGATTTACATTAAACTTGTCATGGCGATAGTTTGAGAACGTTAAACGCGGATTACAGTTAATACGGAGTAAAGTTATATTTGTCCCTATACTACCTCATCAACGCACAGCCGAAACAACTAAAGCTAGAGAACTGTTTTTTGTACAGTCGGTTACATTTATAGCGAAGGCTAGGGATAAGAAAGGATTTTTCGAAATTCATCCCCTAAGGACTGAAATTGCGTGTATAGGCTCTCAGTTTAAATATATCAATAGCGTATATCAGCGTTTTTCGAAATGCTTTCTCAAAAGGAGTGAAAAGGGGGTTTCAAATTTTGTATGAGGAGCAAATATTTTTTGAAGTGAGAGATTGGAAACTTCGTATATAGACTCTCTGTTTAAATACAACAGATACGTATTTAAGCGTTTTCCTAATTCCCCCCTAAAAAGGGGTGAAATGGGGGTTGAAATTTTGTACGGTTAGAGATTTGAAACTTCGTATATAGACTCTCCGTTTATATACAACAAATACGGTACGTCTGATGTGATAAATAACCAAAATATAAATTGTTTGTGGTATCATAAGGTCGTTAATTAAAATAAGAATAAAGTTTCTATGTTTTAAGAATATTATAGTAAAGTGTCCTATTGTCAACAGGTGGCGTTGGTAGTACTAATTTAAATATCTTTCAAGTCATTTTCTTACTTACTTCACGTTTTAAAATAATTTGGTGTACATATATAAGAAACGATAACCCTGAAGTCCGGCAACTTGCTCTATTTACGAGAGGGCGACCAACAGTCCCAGGGAGGTGTCGGGTTTATCGTCCACCAATCCCTCGTGAACAACGTGGTGAAGATCGAGAGTGTGTCGGCCAGGGTGGCGTACCTTATACCCAGAGTATCCAAGAGGTACTCGTTGACGGTCATACAGGTGTACGCGCCGACCTCGGCACACTCCGACGACGAGGTGGAGGCTATGTATGAGGATATATCAAAAGTCATGCATAGTTCTAAAACCTACTTCACCGTTGTTATGGGGGATTTCAACGCCATACTGGGCAAAAGAGATGGTGAAGAGCAAAGAGTGGGACAATTTGGAGTTGAAAATCGGAACCACCGGGGCCAACTACTGGCTGGTTTCTTGGAGAAGGAGGGACTCTACATGATGAACTCCTTCTTCAAGAAACGCGAGCACAGGAAGTGGACCTGGATGAGTCCCGACGGTGCAACAAAAAACGAGATTGACTTCATCATGTCTACGAAGAGGCATATATTCAATGATGTCTCTGTGATCAATACTGTTAAAACCGGAAGTGATCATCGTTTGGTAAGAGGCACATTGAATATATGCTTCAAGCTAGAGCGCTCTCGACTGATGAAGTCCACGCTCCGTCCAGCAGCAGTCCAAATCCAAAACCCCAAGAGCTTTCAGCTGGAACTCCAAAACCGTTTCGATTGTCTAGGCGGCGATGTGGACGAATTCAACGACGGGTTTGTGGAAGCTGCCCATAGCATTGGGTCTAAGTTCTTTAAGGCCCAACGAACTCACAGAGCCAAAAGGCTTTCTATCTCCACTCAGAGGCTCATCGAGGAAAGGAATGAAATGATTCTGCAGTCTTCAGCCGATGCGACATTATACAGGCAGCTCAATAAACAGATCTCCAAGTCCCTTACCCGCGATCTGCGCCAATTCAATACAAATCGTATTGAAGAGGCCATCGAACAGAATAAGGGCTCTAAAGTTTTCTCAAGAGATCTGTCTATTGGGCAAAGCCAGCTTGCCAGATTAAAAACTGAAGATGGTAGAATCGTTTCGTCCAAACCTGAGCTTCTGAGTGGGATAGAGTGCTTTTATGGTCAGCTATACACGTCGACTAGCAGACCCGAAGTTGGTCTGGTAGAAGACCCTAGAGCTAGATTAACTCGACACTATACCGAAGATATCCCGGACATCAGCCTGTACGAGATTAGAATGGCTCTCACAGCTTAAGAACAACAAGGCACCCGGTGAAGACGGAATTACAGCCGAACTCCTGAAGGCGGGTGGAAAACAGGTCCTTAGGGCCCTTCAGAAGTTGTTCGACATCGTCTTACTGGAAGGGAAAACTCCCAAGGCATGGAACAGAAGTGTGGTGGATATAGTGGTCTTGGCTGAGACCATGGAGGATTTAAGTACAATGCTCAATGACCTCAGTTAAGCCTCCGAGCGAGTTGGTCTAAGGATGAACATGGACAAGACGAAGATCATGTCAAGTACCCGTATCACACCAACTCCCGTAACAATCGGACACTTTACGCTCGAAGTTGTAGACGATTACATATACCTAGGACAGACTGTCCAGTTAGGTAAGTCTAACTTCCAGAAAGAGGTTAATCGTCGAATCCGACTCGGCTGGGCAGCGTTCGGGAAGCTACGGCACATCTTTTCGTCCAATATTCCGCAGTGTCTCAAGACGAAAGTCTTTGACCAGTGTGTGTTGCCAGTGATGACATATGGCACTGAAACGTGGTCGCTTACTATGGGCCTCATAAGAAGGCTCAAAGTCACCCAAAGAGCAATGGAGAGAGCTATGTTAGGAGTTTCTATGCGTGATCGCATCAGGAATGAGGCCATTCGCAGCAGAACCAAAATGACCGATATAGCTCTCCGAATCGCTAAACTTAAGTGGCAGTGGGCGGGGCACATTGCACGTAGAACCGATGGCCGTTGGGGCGGAAAGGTTCTCGAGTGGCGACCACGTACCGGAAGGCGTAGCGTGGGCAGGCCCCCCACACGGTGGACCGATGACCTGGTAAAGGTCGCTGGTGTCCGCTGGATGCGGGTGGCGCAGGACCGGTCATTGTGGAAGTCTTTGGGGGAGGCCTATGTCCAGCAGTGGACGTCTTTCGGCTGACATGATGATGATGATGATGATATAAGAAACGAACAATGGCATTTAATAATGATGATTTTTGTTAATAAGGAATCTTAGACCGCCTAAATTATGTTATGAAACTAGATTACAAATAAAAGCTACAGTAATCGAATTGAAGCTACATAATCACAGGTAGCGCTCGACGCGAAATAGTGTATATTCCTAGAATACAGATAATTCCATCAGACTCCCCCGGCGTTCGAGTTCAAAAGAACACAATTCACTCTTAAGTTATGCTTCGCAATGACTATTAATAAATCCCAAAGACAGTCGCTGAAAATGGGAGGGACGCATTTAAGAGAAGACTGTTTCTCTCACGGTCAATTTTACGTGGCCTGTTCTAGGGTGAGTTCTGCCAGCAGTCTGGTCAGCTTAGCCCCAAAGAAAATGCAGCTAATGTTGTTTATAAAGAGGAGGCTAGCTTATGTTTTTATTTCTTTTCCTGGTTTTCCCTTTTGTCCACATGAATTTTTCCCTTTTGTCAAACAAATTTGCATTCCCTGTTTCGCCCTATGGTTGACTGGCAACAATATTTTCTTAGTGTTTTTTTATGTCACTTAATAATTATGTATGCTAAACTTTCAATAATAATTTAATCATTCATCGCTCTCATATTAGCCTTTAGACTAAAATAAGAATCGCATGAACTCGCTTATGTGCCTTAAGTTTTGGCTGGTAACTCAGCACATTTTAGGTTTTTTTTTATGCCTTAAAACACTATCCTTTTGAAATGCTGAGGTACCGTCTAGAAAATTTCATTTTGGCCGGTGTCAGGAACTCCACCTGTCTCTTCCTCTAATAGTCTAGTCATTAGGCCTTAAAAATGTTGCCTTTTAACAGCATCGGGCAACTGACAGAAAAAAGTTGACCTAATTTATTAAATTTGCTATTATCTAAAATCTACGCGGACGAAGTCGCGGGCGGCCACTAGTCATACTATTTTATATTATGACTTTCAAGTTTCCGAAATATTAAACTTACAAGGAATGTTTGCTGTATTAGTACATGCGTATTAAACATTTACCATAGAGGTACATAATGACGATATTGCATAATTGCTGCATTTACTCGACCGGTGTCTCAACAGCGCGGCGGCGGGCGCGTGAGTAGCACCAATACTGTAACACAATCGCCCGCTCGTGAACGCTTTTCGAGGCTTTTCATGTTCCACAAGCAAATTATGCGCTCTACTAGTCAATGATTACATTTCAAATTGTCATGCACTTTCATTACATACAATTTCATGGAACCATTGTAGGCGTTTTGGCGCTATTTCTTAAGAGTTTGCTAATAATAAATCGAAAAGAATTGATCTATTGTTAAGCGTGAGGAGGTTTGCTATTGTTCGAAGTATTTAAGTTTTAACGCGAGGGCATGGGACATTTCGCCATATTCCATTCCATGGATATTAAAATTCCTAAAAATATTACCGACCTTACCGATTCTAAATTCAGTAGTAAAACAAATACTTATTTCAAAGGCATATTAAGTAGGTACAAGGTTAACGATCATGGATAGGGATATTAGGGATGTTTGGCAGTAATATCGTCCTTCCTGCACGGGTAATGTATCGCAAAATAATAATAATTATTATAATTTATTTGCCAGAACAAGTTAACAAGTAAGTACATTTCATTAACTACTCTAAAATGACTTAACCTTAACTAAAGAATGTGCCGCTGTTACTTGTAATAGGTATAAAATAGGTTACTACTGTAGCATTGTAATTTTATTTACATTGTATATTGTTTTGAATATGATACCCCGCCGAGATTTTTTACGCCGATTCTTCTCGAGCTAGAGGTTTATTTTTTCGAACATTGACATTCATAGGTGCATATAAATCATATACGAGTAATATGCCTAAATTGAAGAATATAATTTGAGTTTGTCAGTGTCAAAGCCGATTATGAGTGTCCGTTTTTATTATGTGCGTATCTAAATCAGCGGTCGGTTCAAATTTAGTTAAATTTGGATGCCTTGAAAGTTTTTTCTCTGTCATCAATTTCGTTTTTCCCTGACACCCAAATAATAAATATGTTAGGATTGAAGGCTCTGTAACGCAAACTTCGCGCATCGATGTGCGAATTTCAATCACGTCTGCACCTTGGCAAGCTTCCGCATTCGCTTCCACCTCGACGCCTGCTGCCAGCAATGTGATGATTTCCACTTATTTTATTACGGCACCTACCTACTGACATCTAAGTCACGTTTAACTTGTGATATACCTTACTTGGTAAAGCAAATATTACGCGTCAAGCATATTATACGGATAAAAGGTTACTTTGCAATTCTAACATTGCATATACGAGTATGCAGTCATCATCATCGTGTGGTTAATACTTAGTTACATCCAAAGTAGCCAAATTATATCATAACTGATCCACAGTCTTCTTGGTTGACACTAATAAGTATAGCACAAAATAAACTTTGTACTTTGGTGCTTTTAAATTATTTGAGTTTAAAAACCTGCATGACCAGTTCGTGGCGCTTTTTTAGGGTTCCGTGGTCAAAATGGCAAAAATGGAACCCTTATAGTTTCATCATTGTCTGTCTGTCCGTATCTCACAGGCATGGACTATATAGGATCTATTAAATGAAAATGTATGTATGTACCTATGCACTAGTATTCTTTGATCTGTGCCTAAGCTATATAAATATATTTTATGGGGGCACTCCATCATCTTACGCATTTGCCGCTTTTTTATGTCTCTCTTTTAATTTTGTCTGCACAGGTAAACTCCGGAGTTTATGAAAGTCAATAGGTAATAGAACCATAATTTTACGGATTTTCTATCTTGCTTAATGAGGTGACTGAAATCAGCAATAACTCGATAGGGTGCGACAAAGTGTGCGAAAGATTAAGACGAATCAAATAAAACTGCGTTCTCCTTAATAAGCGGGACAAATATTAGTTTCGACTGATATTTAAAATATTAGATTAGCTATTAATCATTATTGAAAGTTTGATGTACTAATGAAGAAAACGAGACATGCATGCTGCATGTGAAAAGTTGCAACCCCTTATACAAACATACAGGATGAGGCCTGTAATAGGATATAATATTATACAAAAAAATCAAAGGACGCTTCCTTACAGCATCTGCAGTAACCGTGTATCCAAATATATTATTTTAGTCTTCAATTCGGTGAAATTTGATATAAGTGCCAAGTAATGGATCTTCGCACCACGAGTATACGAGTATAGTGCGGCAATCAATGCTGATCTAGAGGTAGCATCTAATTATGGCTCATAATAGCTATTATATTTTTGGTAATAAAGGATTTTTTGTATCTATTAATTTAATTATATATTTTTTGTTTTTTTTTTAACTAAGAGTTATCAGCCCTGAAAAGTAGAAACATAAACGTAAGCTACATTTGCATTTCTTTTTTCAATTAAAACCACTTGGAAATAATTGGTGGAGAGCTCAATAGTGTACCGTTAAATGGTTTGCTCATATTAAAGGTCACATCCTGTATAATTTCGTCGTCTTTAGTCGTCTGCCTTTAAGCAAAAATGGGGTACAACTCTCCCGGTCTTCCGGCCACCCATCAATCACAGAAATTGGAAATTTATCATAATAGAGTCATCAATGTTCGTATAACTTAGAACCAATTGCTAATCGATCTTAGGAGTAAGTAGATAACAGCTAGACTCCGGTAGGTACTGTATGATGTACCTTACGACGAGTTAAATCAAATATGATAATTGCAAATGCTATCTAGACACGCGGCAGTGTGTCCAGCCAAGTTCACCCCAGGAACTGGCGGACAGCCGCCGTGTGTTATTTTACACGAACCATTTGGAACCACTTTTGACCACCCAATAACTCCAAATCTATCTAACATAAAAATAATAATAATAATACATGTATTAAAATCATTTAGAACAACTAGAACCCCAAATTTCATAAATATAGGTTTAATAATTATTGAGACATTAAATTCCAAAAAACGGCATTTTTACCACTGACTGACTGACTAGTAATCAAAAACCTAACCCACTTTCAGATGACTTAGAAAGCTGAAATTTGGCATGCACCTCGGTAATTGTGTGTGTACACCAGAAAAAATCAGAAAACAGTGATTTTTTTATTTGTTTTATTATTATTATTATTTATGCTAGTTACCTCAGAACTCCGTCATTTATTTACCGATTTGGACGGTATACTTCAGGGGTTGTTCCATAGTTATCAAGTAAGAATCTGATCATAGGGTCCTGGAGAAATCGAGGGAACTCTTCAAATATTTGAGGTCCACCTATAGCGATTTAGATATTTTGTATAGTAACTCGTGCATTCGCTCTTAAAAAGCACCATTTGGCGAAGATTGACAAAAAGTAATGATATCCCATCAAAAATAGAAATGTGAAAATGGGAGCCAAGTTTAATATTAAGAATATGCGATGCTTGGTTGTCGTCTTCACCGACAAAAGAATTGAGATCTAAATGGGTGCCAAGTTCCGTAGATTCTCTGTTATGGTGCCAAGTCCGGCAACCAAGCATCGCATATTCTTAATATTGAACTTTGATTTGATCCCGGCTGCTGTCTCGACAGCAGTCGTTAAGCCAAGTTAGAGGCTTTCGGGCGGCTTGAGAACTTCTAACAGTCAAGTTGCCCACTCACTTGACAAAGGGGGGTCGAAGTTGCACCACGTCCGTAGGGAGTGCCCAACGTTACCCGACACGTGACCCCTGGGTGGTGCTAAAATTGCAACAAAAACAGGCAACCGTACTTGTCTTCTCGAAGATCTCACGGTTCGTAAATAAATGCCATACGATTAAATAAAAAATAAATTTTGAACTTGGCTCTCATTTTCACATTTATGTTTTTGATGGGATCAAATAAGTTCTAAAATCTGTTTTCATGCCTAACTAGCTAGTTCGCGTAAATTACGTAAGATCTCACGACGAGAATGTGTTAATTTTAAAACAAACTGTTTTGGAACTAGTCAATAGCTTTATTTACTTATTCTTTTATATCGCAGAATACGTATATGGATCGATCTTTTAAGAACCAATGATTACATCAAAAAATCTGATCAGATATAACTTGGATTTGCGTTTTACGATTTTAGTGATTAAAAAAAAAACTACATAGGATATGGTTACATTTTCTGTATACACCCATTTCCTCCTCTTCTTTCTCTGTCTGATTCAGTATGTTGAATTTACATCACTGGGCATCACTATTCATAGGCATCACTAATCATAGGCATGTAATCATTTATTTTCCTAGTACATACACTTAGTTCTTTGAATTAAAGTGATTAATTTTACGTTATTATCTATATATACGTATATAAACGTCAAAGTCCTGACTGACTGACTGATTTTAGGGTTTTGGAAAATCCACCCCTAAGCGGGTTTAATAGGGGTGCAAAGTTTGTATGGGGATGGAGTAAAATTTCAAGGCAGAGACAGTTGAAACTTTGTGTATACACTCCTTATTATACTATTATAATACAAGAAAAGTAATTTTAGGGTTTTAAAAAAACCTAACCCTAAGCGGGTTACGGACTAACTGACTTAAATCAACGCCCAGCCCTAACCGTTTGACTTAAAAAGGGTAATATTTCACAGTAGGCTGTTTAAATGAGGAAAGTAACCCGTAAGAAGGGATTTTTAGAAATTAAACTCCTGAGGGGGTAAATTTGGGGTTGTAATTTTGTATGGAGATCACGAGTTTTTCGAGATATGAAAAGTACTTTCACGGTATTTCAAAATTCACCCCCTAAATGCGTAAAATTGGGGTTGAAAGTTTGCATGGAAAACATGTAATTCTTTGAATAAGAAGTCTAATATTCATTTTACACATTCCTCCTGTAGAAGCTAAAAAACTAATTTCAGCGTTTTGGAAATTCATTCTCTACGGGTGTTGAATAGGGGCTGAAATTTTTTACGGAGGTCGTGACATTTTTAAATTTCGTTTCTTTTAATTTTCGTACAACAACGCAATGAAAAGTGTTTTCACGGGATTTCGAAATTCACGCTCTAATAAAGTAAAATTTTGGGTTGAAAATTTCTATACAAAACGTGTAATTCTTTATATAAAAAGTATATTAGGTACCTACTCCGTAATCTCCGTAAACACATTCCTGGTGTAGATGTTAGATAACTAATTTCAACGTTTTTGGAAATTCGTACTCTAAGGGGTTAAATAGTTAACCCCTTAGAGGTTCCGCTCCTGGAATTTCTACAGGTTGAAATTTTCTATGGAGAATGTATTATTTTTAAAGTACGTATGTAGGTTCGAGTATTCGTACAAGGATTCCGTGTCAAAAGATACGAAAAGTAATTTTAAGGTATTTTGAAGTTCACCTCCCGAACCGGTTAAATTTGGGTTTAACTAAACAACATATCCCAAAACATAAGAAGAAAATAACAACACGAAGAGGTATCCTCTACCACTTCTCTAAGACACCCAGGCGGGAGACGATGAATATCCTCAATATAGGAGATGTCCAACATCGCTGGGTTATGCCTTACAATCATATGCTGTCACGTACTTTTATTCCTTATTAGTAGAGTTATGCGACTATATCAATACATTTGATACCTTGAACGGATGTTTGTGTAAGTATGTGAGTTGTGTTACTTATTGTTAACTTGGTATGTCCTTAAACAACAAGAACATAGGCTACATTTATTGTTCTGCGCGTGCGAAGCCGCGGGCAAAAGCTAGTTTTCTTACAAGTTAGTAATTTAATTTGGAGGGATTATTCTTTATTTTATATCCCATTGATTGGTGTCATAAAAATACAAGTTTTTTTACATTTCGTTGGTTGGATTCCCAGACAAAACAAACGATAGCATGCAGTATTACTTAATTTTAAAAATAAAATAATGTTTCCATTGAGCTAAATATATGTGTCTCTAAAATTTAAGATACTTTCCCTTCATGTCCCATAACTCAGGGACGCCCTGTATAGTACTTGTAAGATATCTAACTAGGCTTACCTTACTAGATATTGAGTATTGGATCACCTTCATATCCGTTACTAATCAAAGAAAATCATCATCATGTCAGCCGAAAGACGTCCTCTGCTGGACATAGGCCTCCCCCAGACTTCCACAATGACCGGTTCTGCGCAACCCGCCTCCAGCGGGCACCGGGTTATCAGTCCACCGTGTGGGGGGCCTGCCCACACTACGCATTCCGGTTCGTGGTCGCCACTCTAAAACCTTTCCGCCCCAACGGCCATCAGTTCTACGTGCTTTGTGCCCCGCCCACGGCCACTTAAGTTTAGCAATTCGAAGGGCTATATCAGTCACTTTGGTTCTGCTGCGGATAACTTCATTCCTGATGCGATCACGCAGAGCCTTTGAGCCTTCTTAGGAGGCCCATAGTAAGCGACCACGTTTCAATACCATATGTCATCACTGGCAACACACATCGGTCAAAGACTTTCGGCTTAAGAAGTTGAGACATTGAATATTGGACGAAAAGATGTGCCGTAGGTTTTCGAATGCTGCCATCTGAGTCGGATTCGACGAATGGGCATTTGTCGTGATCTTCGTCTTGTCCATGTTGAGCATTGTACTTAAATCCTCCATGGTCTCAGCCAAGACTAAGGTGAGTTATGTACTCACCGTTTATGTCAATGCCTAGCCTTCTCCAGTCCAGAGACTTGAAAACATCCTCCAGTGCAGCGGAGAACAATTTAGGAGTAATAACATCTCCTTGCCTGACTCCCCGCTGCAACGGAATAGGCTTCGAGTTTCAGTCCTGGAGTTGAACTGACATATAGCGTTCTCGTACAAACACTTCAGCACTTCGGTATAGTGGTAGTCCACTTGGCATCGCTAGATTATTTAAAACTATTCCGAACTTCACATCGATAGTAGTTCCTGAGATACCTCGTTGTGAAAGACGGGCCGACAGGGTCGCACCATAATGGTTCTTTTGATATATTTTGGCGCAGGACCCTAACGTACTATTGTAATGTAAAATTTACATTAGAAATATACGCAATGCCTATACTTTTTGCCGTGCACATCACAATTATTTTAATTCTTCGTAGCGTAGGTACATACGTAACCAGTTACAAACTACTATTACACGAGTATGCTGCTGTAGCTGTAAGTGCTGTCCATTTAGAGACTAATTATTTAATTATTGTCAATTTACTGATTAATTTGTACCCTATTCTTTTACGTCTATCTTCGCTCTTCAACATGATACAAGTACCTGGGCGCCCGATTTTTGCTCGTCATCTTCCGGTTTTTTTTTCGGAGAAAAAGAGCTTTCCCGGAGATAAGACCTAGCTAGATCGATTTTTAGGCCCTGTAAACTGACAATGGAGGAATTGTCAATTAATCTAATTCATTAGAGCCGTCGCCGATATCCATGATTTAAACAAATATACAAGAATTGCCCGCTTAAAGATATATTAAATGTTTTTTTTTTTGTATTACATGTGTATTGTGTTTACGTTACCCACGTGAGGCACAGTTTTACTATTAGCGATTATGATCGTGACATCTTAGTTCTACTGTTACAGTGGGCCGGGACAATAAGGATAGGTAAGCCAAATCGTCGATTTTAGAAATAAGGAAAACTAGCGGGTTTGGCGGAAACTCAGCCACCTGTCGCGGTGCGGTGGCGGATCAGCGGGAGCGTGGGCGCTGGGGACGCTGCATCCGGCCTTTCCGATGCCGCGGATATGAGGAAGTTTCCGCAATGAACTACCGCGGGGAATAAATTGCGCTGCTACATAAACGTATATATATTTGAACTTTTCTTCAAGAAATACCGTTTCAAAATCACTCCTGGTTGACCATTTTCAAGCATAAAAAGCCTTTACCCCGCTTACCTATATTTATTAAGCACAATAGAGCCACAAATGGTTTCATTACTATATTGAACTTTATTGAAAGTATAAGAAGTAAATCAGTTTATTAAAATTATCAATACAATACTCGTACTTTTGTTAACAATGCTGGCGCGAGCGTTACTGCGTTTTTCACGGTCGAAATATCAGCTTAGGCAGCGGATGTGGAATAAGAAATACCGTAAGTATAGATATTTTCTTTAAGTTATGACTTATGTTAAATTGATGAAACGTAAAATTGTGTATAAAATTGAATGTGCATCGCATGTGCTATTTCGAGTGGCCACAGACGACTCTAAAGAATCGCGTAAAGGACAAAGCAGTGACTGTATCTTTTTATGTGACTCATAAAATTTCTCTGATTAAGCATTCCACCTGCGCCTGCTCCGGTACATACCTACATAAAACAGCGCGTTAAGGCTGATAAATTTTCACTTAAGTGTACTTCTAATAATAATTATAAATAATGTGAAATTTATAGTATAATCTACTACTTAACTCTATTGGTAAAAATATGTTCGGATGTATTAAGTAATCACAGATTATCTTGACCATGATGATTATTGAATTATTGTAAGTATAATAATATTATCTTTGTACGAGTATATACCTACTGGTAATCTGGGATACTGAAATTAGAACCCCTTTGCCGTTATCAACTTTGACAAGCCAGCCAACAGTAGTTACGGACTGAAACGTTCCTACCACGTCGCATTTATAGCTGTTAATAGGGAGGCGGAAAATTAATCGAATGTCACTATGAAGTGCCACCGAACGCGCTCTTCGTTGCATCGGACGTTATGTGTATTGATTGACTACTTCATATCTGCCAATTATTGCATGTTAGTGATGCTGTAGATAGCTTTATTCGAGCTGGTTTCAATCAGGGATGCTGAGTTAGTTTAAGGCTGTGTGTCTCACCGGCGGAGGAGGGCACGGTGCGCAGCAGCAGAGCCAGCACAAAGGCCACGAGGAAGGCTAGCGCCAGCACGCTGGTCACGCCGGCCACCAGCAGCAGCCGCTTCTCCATCTTGCTCCGCTGTCCCCAAAATGATGGCCTGTTGACAAACAGTCCGGGGTTAACTATTGTAATATGCTAATTGGCTCATTCTACTTTAAATTTTCAACACTTGTTTAAAATTCATATTTTTTTGTACTTGGAAACTTCAATTTTCTGAACAGTGATTGTAAAAAGGATTTAATTAGGGTATTACTTCCAATAGGTAGTTTTGGTAAATATCTAAGTATACTGTATAAAATCGAGTAATTTCCTGGTCATCGATTTGTATGAAAAATGTCCCTTTCCACTGCGTTGCAAGCTTTTTACGACAGTAAATATTAATCTTTGCGTTTTTATCGCTGAATTCCTTTTAAATGGTCCATAAATTATTTCGAAATTCAATTTTTCTATTGTAGTTGAATGCGTGTCATACATTTTTTTTTTTCGTGATGGATAATGGCCAAATGTGGTTATTAAAACACAATATGTAGTTTACTGCTATGTAAACGCATATTGCTTGTATTAGTGCAACCTAAAGTGTATAAGCTACGAGAAGGTCCGTATATGAATGAGAGAATTCAACTACCAACCACAATCTCATATATATACAGGGTGTGGCCTGTAATACGAGCAATACATTTAAAGGACGCTTCCTTAGAGCATCTGCAGTAACCTCTTGTGTCCAATTTTTTTTATCTTTTTTCAATTGAGAGAAATTTTGATCTTAAGTTATGACCTCCAAGTAATGGATCTTGGCACCCAGAGATTATAGCGCGGCAGTCAATGCTGATTTTGAGGTTGCTTCAACTTATGACTCATAATCGTTGTCGCATTTTTGGTTTAAAAGTATATTTTTAGGATTTTTTTTTTTTTTTATAATTTTTTAGTTTTTTTTTTTGAATAAATTGTTATTAATATCACTCTAGTAGAGTAAAAAAGTACATACAAGCTACAATTGCGAAAAAAAATTCAAAAAAAAACTTTATTTTTTTCAATTACAGTCATTTTGAAAAAAATGCTGGAGAGCTTAATAGTGTACCGTTTAATTTTTTGCTCCTATTACAGGCCACATCCTGTATATATGTTATTTGAATGACAATACATTTATGAAATTATCACGTATAGTTAAATTTGATAGTGTTGAATGTGTCATTTATTGATTTGATAGCTTACCAGCACTCCTATTCCTAGTCTTTATGAATCGCTAGTAATTATAGAAAAATAAGTAGGTTTCATCTGCTGTGACCATTACGTAGGCTTTCAGGTATTACCTACGAAGTGGACGGAAAATTACCATTGAACCTAAGCGTTATTATGAGTAGATGATGTATGTAGATACCCAGTGAACAACGTTATATCTCTAAAGCTGTATTTACAGCGAGAGTTTTCTATAAATGAACGTTATTCTTTGAAGGAGAAAATTGCTCCCAAATTCGCTTTGGTAACCCGATTTTCGTATACCTGCTATTTTCCTTAGTGTTAAACGAAAATAGTCGCTAGGAAGGCTTCATCCATTCTTAAGCCGGCCTAAAGAAAACTCTCTTAAATTACCAACACACGTGTGGGGAATAGAAAATATATTAAGGTTACAAATTCGTGAACCATCCCGCCGGCGAGCTTGGATTATACGAAAGAAAAGTATTTATTTTACAATATCATTATCAAAACAAAACGAACTAACTTTGACGACCAATTTCCCTTAGTTAGTAGTGACCCTCTTTACGAAGCCGGAGGTCCCAGGTTCGAATCCCGGTCAGGGTATTTATTTGTGTGATGAGCACGTTAGATGTTTTCTATGTGTGAAGGTCTTTATGTTATAAGTGTGTATGTCGTGGCCACTAGGCAATGCTTGTATATATGTACTATGGCTTAGAGCCCATAGTACAAGCTATGCTTACATTGGGACTAGGCCGATTTCTGAAAGATTGATCTTAATGTTGATAGATATAGTTGATGTTTAAAAAAAGGTTCTAGTTGCTTATGTAACTGACGTGTCAAACTTATGATAGATAGATCTAACTGTCATATTTTGTATGAATAATGACATTTAGATCCACGTTATGCACGCTCGTAAATGTTACGTAATATATAACTCCTCTGTTGCTATTGAAAGGTCAAACGGTAGCAACAAATATTATAATAAAAACGTTTTGTTGTGATCGCAACACCAAGACAATTCTTCAAGGAAATAAATATTGTAACCCTGCCGGCCCTGTAACTATGTATCTAGACACGCGGCAGCGTGTCCAGCCAAGTTCACCCCAAGAACGGGCGAGCAGCAACCGTGTGTTATACTAACAGTTTGGAGTTTAGACCCCTCAATAACTACAATTTAATTAACATAAAAAAATGATATTTGGTACATGCATTAAGATTATTTAAGATCCTTTAGGACAACTAGAACCCCATATTTCATAATATAAATGTAGGTGAAATAGTTACTGAGATATTAAAGCGGCGTTTTTACCACTGACTGACTGATGGCTAGTAATCAAAAACCTAACTCACTTCCAGGTAATCTAGAAACTTCCTAGAAAGGTGAAATTTGGCATCCAGCTTGGCAATTGTGTGCGTGTGTGTGTGTACACACACGCAATTTAGCTGTTTTTATGTGTATAAAAGTCAGAAAACGGTGTTTTTTTTAATTTTAGTATTGTTATTTATGCTTGTTACCTCAGAACTCCGTCATTTATGAATTCTTTTCTTGTTTGCAACGTCCTGGTCCCATTGTCATTAGGTCAGAATCTGATTATAGGGCCCTGGAGAAAACGAGGGAACTCGACAAATATTTTAGGTGCACCTATAGCGTTTGCTATTTTATAGTAACTCGTGCATTCGCTCTTTAAAAGCACCATTTGGCGAAGTTTGACAAAAAAAAATGATATCTCATCAAAAACATTAATGTAAAAATGGGAGCCAAGTTCAATATTAGGAATATGCGATGCGTGGTTGTCGTCTTCACAGACAAAATAATTGAGATCTAAATGGATGCCAAGTTCCGTAGATTAACTGAAAAGCCTAGCACTAGTTTGTTTAGGTACCACCACCATCCACCATATCAGCCCTAGGACGTCCACTGCTGGACATAGGCCTCCCCAATTTCATGGGGGGGTAAATGCCATAATCGCCACGCTTGGCATGCGGGTTGGCGATCGCAGTATCTCCACCGCACTCAAGGAATGCTGCTGCCCATTCCCCGGTGGTGTTTAGGTACACTAAGACTAATTTATTGCGGCTTAATACATTTTGAGCCTTAACGCGAAATCGCGATTATGGGGGAGTGTAGTGATCAACCTTACGAGCTTCATACGACTTTTTTCAACATATTTGCGTAGTAAAAATAATTCTATAAGATAAATATGTTATATGCCGTAAATCATTTTCTCTAATTGTTGAAGACAACCGGTTATTACTTTACTTTATTTAAATTGTACTACGCCAAAAGTATTTGCAGTGATGTCAATATTATTTATTATCACAATTGTTTTCTCCACGGGCGTCAATACTTTTTATGATAATCAAGCACTCATCGATCATCGATAATGTTTACAAATATTTGGGGAGTATAAGAGCGCGTCAACACTTATTAGGATTCCGTAGTAAACTTATAGTTTCACTATTTTCCGTCTGTCCGACCGTCTGTCCCCGGCTTAGCTTTGTAACCGTTTCTATTATAAAGCTGTAATTTGGCACAAGTAACATATGAATCAATATCAAACGATATAATAAAACCTTGAAAAAAAATTAGGGTACCTCCCCGACACGTAAAGTGAGGATTCAATTTTGTATTGCCAAACCCATCGATGAGGTACCGTTTAATAAGAATGTGAGCTTTCTTAACCATTTTTGATTAAACTTTGTTTGCATGATTTTAGTTTTTGCTGCCTTAAGTGGCATTTCATATCCGCATAATAACTCGGGTAGACAGCTACGGAACCCTAAATTGCGCATGGGCCGACATTCACTTCGCCGTTTTTTTTAAGAATCTTAGTGCTAATGCGAACACAGGTGCAAAACGAGGCATAAGGGAAATTTCCAGAATGCCACACTACAAAATAAAACACCGTTCCACCAATTATTTGATAAGTTATTATTTAAATATTTTTAGTCGTGGTTTTAAATAAATATTTTGTAATTATAACAAATGATACCTTTATATTTAGGTAGGAATAGGTATTATTTTCACGAAACTTTTAATATTTGTTTGCCCTGTGAGAATGAATAAATCCGCATTAATATATTTTCATATTTCATATTATCTATTCACAAACAATATTGTGTTTGAAATCATATACAAATTCGATAATTACAATAAATACATAAAAAATATTTTCAAATTATACAAATTATATTAAGGAAAAAATTCACAGATCTCGTGCACTACACGACCATCAAGGTACATTGAAAATGAACTCAACAAAATAAAAAAATTCATTACATTTGCTGACGTTATGCCAATTTGGTTGATATATAATATATAAACATAGCTCATATACAAAATTCCTATTAAATTGGCAATTTTTAAAGCGCAGCCAAGTTACGGTAACCACATAAAAAGGCATTTGCCACTTTACTAATATTCACGCAAGATAACGGCGACTTCAAATTAACTCGACCTCCAAACTCCGACTATAACTATAACAAGAATTTTCAAAGTCGAATTCAACATGACACCCTAGGCCCCAGGAGAAGGATAAATTATATGATATCATAACCTTGATTATTTGTTTAATTTTCTCGCAATCGAAAAGCAGATGTATAAACTCATGTATAAAACTCATTTGATCCTCTACTTTATATCGACTCGAGCCGCAGGCATAAATTGTCTCGGATAAAATGGCTTGTTTTATGCAATCTCAATCAATTATTTTATTTTCCAAGGTTTTAGAAGATATTCGTCTTCCAAAACATCATTGACTTATCCACGAATTGCTATTTCCCGGGCACTGCAATAATGTGCTATTGTTGTCTCGAACTATAATTAATAATAATTTATTATAGAAACAATACATGTTTAATTTAAACAATTTGAAATATAAAACTAAAACTAACTACAATTGTACAATTGTGTTGATTTAAAAAAATATATATTACCTACTAATAGTCGTTCTGACTTTTTGACTTCTTTCAAAAAGGTTAGGCTACAGCGGAAACCCTTGACCCGATCGTCTTTGTTTTAGGCTCAAATTGTAGCCGACTAAATTGTCCAGAGGAGTTTTGATCAAAATTTTGATATCATTCTTCGTTTCCAAAATATCGAGCGCCAAAATGAAAAAATCGGAGGAAATTGAATTTTTTTTTCACATTTCGGCCAAAACTTTTTTTGTTTTGGACTTTCTCAAATAATTCTCTTTGCATCTTACACATCTCGTAAATACGCGTCTTTTGAGCCTAGTTTGAATATCATACCTTCACAACTCTCTGAAATATAACGGGATCGCACTATTTCGTGAAATGGGACCCTATACTCGTACTGGAGCGAAAGAAAAGACATTTTCAATGTCAAAAAACTACATCTAAAACAAATAAAATGTCAAAATTCCGTCTGATTCATTAATAAATAGTCTGTTCACCTATCAAATGTCATAAACTCATCCACTGCATGCAAACACTGTTTTGACAATATCTTTTTCAATTTAAAATTAAATATGTTACTACTCGTAAGTACCTTCAGTTCTGGGGCCAACTTATTATAAAGAACAATGCCCTGATAGCTCTCAGCATGCTTTACCACTCTGTGTCGAGTAACAATTGACTGTGGCAGATTTTTCCGTCTAGTCGCAATCCGTAGATCTCTCGGGGAACAAAAATCTAAAATAAAAACTGTTTATACCACTTAATTTAAGATTTCTCGGCGTCGTAAACACACGTTACTGCGAGGTGGTAACGTATCTTAATCGGGTTATAAAGACATCCATTATATATATAGCGCAGGTGTAGTTAATAGCATAAAACCCGCGTGTGGATTATCCTCGATTAAGACATTATGAGCCTAAAATGAAGGTAAAATGTTGATAAATGGACTAAATAATATATATTTAAAAAGTAATAAAAGAAATAAATAAGCAGCTTGAAATGGTGAGTATTTAAGATATACAACATAATGAAATGAGAAGTACACATGAAGTGATTAGGTGAGTGAGTGCTACATTGAATGGCCGATATTGTTTTTGTTTGCTACGCTTTCCTGTTTACTAGTGTTTTGCCACTTTATTTGTATTAGGAACCTGTGTATATTATATAGTTTCATTCTTTGACATACTATTTTTTAAATGTGTATTATTGTTTCCCATGTTTTTGACGATCATGTAACAATTCTAGTAATTTTGACATGTATGTAAATTCATACCGTAATATTTTATCATGAAATAAATAATCAAAGCTAATTAATCTAATTGGAAAGAGTAGGCTGAGAATATGCTGACAGTAACGAGGTATAATAGTAAATTGCACGGTGATGCTAATCCCCGTGATGAGAAATAGGGGCAACGCAATGCAATACAATATACAGAGGAGCCTTAGCTTGTCTTCGAAATGCCATGCACCTCAACATCTGTGCCGTTTACCACATTTGTGATTGCTAACTGCTAATCTATTTATTACTCACTCATAGTTTCATATTGTTTAATCAACGAACTGGATTAATGCTGGATCTTAATAAATTATTAAGATTCAGTCAGAAAAAGAAGTACTTTAATGTTAGAGTCAAAAATGAAGTCTCTTGTGCTCAGAGTTCTGACGAAATTTTTTTTAGTCAAAGCCGAAATTAATAGTGTATTATTAGCATTTTATTGCCAATTTGCCTTATTCTGGGATAAAACTAGGCGACGACGCGATTTTGCTATCGATGGTTGGCTAAGAAAAATCTAAAATTACATTCCAGTCAATTCAAGTCCAGTAGGTAAATTTAGTTTGCTGAAATGTGTTTATCACCAAAAAAGCTATATTCTTCACATCCGTAAAACTACAAGTCATACTGAAAGCTATAGATGTTACAAACTTCGAAGAAAATAGTTATATACTAAGTATCCGCCTAATCAACGAAATTGCATGCAAAATGGTAGTGGTACATTTTGACAAAAGTATAAACATGTGCTAATAAAGCCGTGGAAGCTTTCGGTCCCTCCTTTACTTGTTAAATATTTTTTTAACATAAATTTCAATCTCGCTTTTTTTTGGATTCTCATTAGTACCTAGGCAAAACATAACACCATTTGATAGACAGTTGTCGGTATTTGGATTGACGCAACAAGAATTATCTCTGGCCGGTCCGTAGGTACTTGAATTACGCAAACGCAATTATCCGCCACCTGGATCAGAGAAGGGATAGATTTGAAATGATTAGGTATGTGGCGTAGCAATCAAGATAACAATGAAACATTCAGAGCGTTTAGTTAGGAAAACTGTCGCATGCTACGGAAAACGCAATGCTTTCTTAACTTGAAATATTCGAAAATTTTCCGACTTATCTGCTGATGTGGACGGGATGCAGATGATGATTTAAAACTCAATTGAAATTTTAAACAGAGTTTAGCAGAATCGCTAAATAACATATTTGTAGGTATCGAGCCTTTACTATTTTAATTATCTATCTAAAAAAGCCCATATTAAAAAAGTTCTGCTTATTTGGCCGTCACGCTGCTGACTCGGTCTTGCTTCACTGATTCATTCAGTTTCAATTCGGAAAACGTAAGTGATATTGTATCAGACATATATTCTGAATATCTTTTAAATTTAAGAGACCCTGCTGAGGGATATTGTCTTGAATTAGTTTATATTGTTATCACCACACAAATAGAATTTAAATATGCATGTTATAAAACCCAACTACCTATTTACAAATATTATAGCCTCTGTGACGATTTCAGGCACACATGATTTTTAACATTGGAATTACTATAAAAAATGGGGTATTTATCATGAATATGTGTCTGTTTTTATCTGAGTTCCCAATATTTCGGCACTGTTGCAAGCACGAGTTTTGGTTGGTCTACTCATACACCATAGCGAACTATGCTCTTCTTTGTTCCCTTTTTACACAATATCACCGTGACTACCAACATCCGTATTCTCACATTAAACTCGATCACGATACACAGCACTTACTAGTGCCGATGTTTAGGGAACTAATGAAAATAAAAATATACTTACATGGTAAATGTGACTCCCTCAAATGCTTACAATCAATACTTGTTACAATCTATCAGGCCATTCAAAAACACATAACATGAAAAATTACGTACAGTAAAACATAGTATAACCTTCAGTATTCAACTATAACTATATCAATATAAAAAACTCCCGTGAGTTTGAGACATATTAAATATAATGCAACGGGTCACTCACGTCTTAAAGGTCGAATATCGCTCGACATGTTTCAGACCGGTTCGCGGTCCTTAATCATGAGCACCTATCGCGGCGGCGGTTTTCTTAGCACTGCGTGCCCGTGCCCTGTCCGCTCGGTTGCGCGAACCGGTCTGAAACATGTCGAGCGATATTCGACCTTTAAGACGTGAGTGACCCGTTGCATTATATTTAATATATCAATATAACTTCAGAATTCAACATGAAACGACAGACTTCACTAAAAATAATATATACGAGTAAAAGAATAATCTATATAATTGGCAGTTAATATTTGATTTTAATCGGGCAGTTAAAAAAAGTTAAATTATGTTTCAGACAGGAATGACCCTAAACCATGGCCAACGATTTTGGAAGAAACATTATTGAAACGAACTTACCTGTTAGCCGTTTTTATGTTACTTCAATTTGACCTTACTATGCCTGTTATGGCAACTCCTCAATGCTGATTTTCCTGTTCATGATAATGTGGATTTCACCGAACTAATAAGGATATCTATTTTATTATGATCATATCACATCTACCGAAAAAAGTCTACTGCTGGACATAGGCCTCGCCCTAGGATCTCTACAATAACCGGTCTTGCGTCGCCCTCATTCAACGGCTTCCCGCGATCTTGACCAGATCGTCAGTCCACCTTGTGTTATCTATTTACTAAAACTTGTATTAATTTTATACCACGTCGGTGGCAAACAAGCGTACGGCCCGTCTGATGGTAAGCGGTTACCGCAAAGTATGGAGGCTTACATCTGCAGGGATGTCACCTGCGCGTTGCCGACCCTTTTGAGATTTATGCACTTATTTCTTAAAAAAGTATGGCTTCTCGACTACTCAAGTATGGCTCAAAATTAAAATTAACACGCGCGCTCGCTAGCATGCGAGTCAAGCCTATCAATCACAGAATTCTAGATTTTGCTTCTCTAACGTTTTCATACTTACAGCCTGTAAGTATGAAAACGTTAGAGAAGCAAACCTCACCTGTAAGTTACAGGTGAATGACAGATAAATAATAAATTATAATATTTGTAAGTTTGAAAAGTTATATAATCAACTAGGAACAACATCGACTGCAGTTTGCCCCAGCTACTTATATTCGCTTTGTTTTGTCGGATTTGCATTTCTATTGTACAACACATTGCACAGCTTTTTGTAGTACTTTAGGTATAGTACAGAAATCTGCACTTTCCTGACAGAATAAAAAACTGCAAAACTGATGGCTTTTTTATGCTCTACCTAAATATATGTGTTAAGACTCGTTTCGAGAGCTTTGCGCTGCTGCCCCATTGGATGCATCGAAAACCCGTCGTGAAACCACAGGTCTCATGTCTAAGTAGATGTTATGCAACAAGACCTCGCTACATCGGATATCGTCGAATAAAGGTTTTAATGTCATATGACCGGTTTGACATAGGTTCAATGTCTTGGCCGGGTCAGCGAACCTTATTGATCATCGATGGTAACAAAATAAACACTTAACGTATTTACAATAAGTCGCCATATCTTGTTTTAAATACTTTTGCTGTTAGTGTCTATCTTTGCCCGTGCTGCCTTGGTTTAAAATTAGCTAATTATGTAAGAACGTTATTACCTTAACAGCTGGACTTAATGATTTCTTTTTTTGTTCCGCAACATCTTATTTGTCAGTGTCAATGCTGTAAGCGCAGCAAGAAGCCAATACGTGAACGCGGTATAACCAGATACGCATTTATTAAAAGGTAAACACGTACATACCAAGATCTTAATTTGTTACAATATTCAACAATAATGCTTAAATTGTTATATTACACACAAATTGCCAGTACCAGTAAGATAAGACAAGAATTTAATAGGTACGCAAATCACCAAATCATGTAAACCAAACAGAAATACGATTGACACATTTATCACGCAGGTGCAGTGAAGAGCAAAAGTAAGTTTACACTTTTGCTTTTATTTTATACTTATACCAATTTAACTTGTTTTTATCTCTATTACTGTTTTATCCAACATATGGCGTTTAATGATCAAGGGTTCTCGTTTGACAGCGTGATTCTTATGAACCCTTAGAACATTTTAAGGAGAGCCTTCTTGACTTTTGATGCAGGAGGACAGTATGACGTTATCAATTGTTTGTGTCGATTTTTTTTCTTAAGCCTATCGTGTGTGGTATTAAAGAAAAGGGATTCATGCACTGATTCCTGAAATATATTACACAAATTTAACACAGCTACATGTTTAAATAAATAATTTTCGAAACACACCAAGGTTGAGCTCTTGCAATCATCGAAATATACTTAATGCTTGCAAGTATATGGACGATTTTCTAAAAATACGCGCCAAATAACTTGATATATGCTCGTGTCAAACTACAATTTAATGTCAAAATGTATGTGATCCTATGTCAAACTTTATGATGCAACTCGTACTTAGGATGTTTTCGTTGTTTTTAAATATTTACCTCTATTCCAAATATATCGTCGCCTTCATAACAAAAATCTTAGTTGGGTTCTTTACGGGGCGAGTTCGAATTGTGGAAAATTATTCCGTATTATCTATTTTTCAAATTCTGAGTTCCCGCTCTCAAAATTAAATAATACTAGTTATACATATATACCTAAGAGTAGGGTTAACGTACTAGGATACCGCTGTCAATGAGGCCCTTTGCAGTATTAAATAATAACTAAGACTTAAAGTTACATTAGCCATTACCATAGTTAGTTAACATTGCTGCTCGATTTCACACAACTGTTTTAATACATAACGTATGTATAATTAAAACATATCTAACAAGTACATAATTACGAGAATCAAACTGGCTTAAAAGGATATACATATGTGCAGTCGCCACTGTCACCAGCATGTCCAGCCAAGTTCACCCCAGGAACTGGCGGACAGCAGCCGTGTGTTATTTTACACGAACCGTATGGAGCCACTTTCGACCCCCCAATAACTCCAAATCTATCTAACATAAAAAATGAAATTTGGTACATGTATTAAGATCCTTTAGAACAACTAGAACCCTAAATTTCATAAATATAGGTTTAATAGTTATTGAGATATTAAATTCCAAAAAACGGCATTTTTACCACTGACTGACTGGTAATCAAAAACCTAACCCACTTCCAGGTGACATAGAAAGCTGAAATTTGGCATGCAGCTTGGTAATTGTGTGTGTACACCGGGAAAAAAACAGAAAACAGTGTTTTTTTTAAATAGATTTATTATTATTATTATTTATTCTAGTTACTACAGAACTCCCGTCATTTATTAACAGATTTTGAAAATTCTTTTTTTGTTGAAACGGTATACTTCAGGGGTGGTCCCATAGTTATCAGGTAAGAATCTGATCATAGGGTCCTGGAGAATCGAGGGAACTCTTCAAATATTTGAGGTCCACCTATAGCGATTTGGGTATTTTGTATAGTAACTTGTGCATTCGCTCTTAAAAAGCACCATTTGGCGAAGATTGCGAAAAAATAATGATATCCCATCAAAAACATAAATGTGAAAATGGGAGCCAAGTTCAATATTAAGAATTTGCAATGCTTGAATGTCGTCTTCACCGACAAAAGAATTGAGATCTAAATGGGTGCCTAGTTCCGTAGATTCTCTGAAATGGTGCCAAGTCCGGCACCACATTGTTTACAGTAAAACTAATTTACTGCGGCTTAATGCATTTTGAGCCTTAACTTGGCAGTTTTCTATGCAGTGTGTCATAATACCATAAAAGCTGTTGGATATTAAAGAATATCCTTAATGGTCGCGTACGGTACAGTTTCAGAGGACCTTCCTCCCTCGGATGCTCCGGTTGTGGAATGAGCTCCCTGCCGAGGTTTTCCCGAGAGACTACAGTATGGGATTCTTCAAGAAAGGAGTGTATACATTTTTAAAGGGTTGGCAAAGCGCATGGGACACCTCTGGTGTTGCTGGCGTCCATAGGCTGCGGTGATCGCTTACCATCAGGCGAGCGTACGCTTGTTTGCCACCGACGTTGTTTAAAAAAATAGTATGTATTATGAATTATAGGCCCAGTCAGTGCACAATATCCAAATCGTGTTCGAGGAGTTTCGACTTCATAACAATATAATTGTGCGAGAATTGTGGGTGAACGCGTTTTCTACGTAACCGGGTAAGTGTGCAACACAGTTATCGAAACATTAGCTAATGAGATAAAGAAAAATGATCGCGGTCACTCGGCAAACAAAGGATCGTAAGAGAGAGTCGAGAGGCGGGGTAACGGTGCCGTGCGGCACAGGACCGGCTTCGCTCGAGGAAGGACTATTGTAACAGTAAGGGATCCGTTATTCTGATTGCTGTTACGTGTCAGGTTTATCGGGTCAGTGAACTCGTCAATTATCTGTGCACAATCTATTAGAAACATCACTTATGATATGCTAATGTATTCTAACGTTACCAGATTTTTATTTGAATAAATCAGGTCTGTATTTCTATTAAATGCAAAGCAAGGGGCAGGTTTGGCGAAAACAAATATGAGACTGGTTTTCGTCACGAATATCAAATATGTGTGTACCAAGTCATTAGCATCGACTAACGCAATTTTAAATTAAACAATGTATGTCTAATGAAAGCTGAGATAAGAAAATAAAGGCAAATAAAAAATACATTTCGGAAAGTCATAAGTTATTATTAATTAGCTGTACCCGCGACTTTGTTTGCGTGAATACAAATTTATACATTTCTTATCGTTATCTTGGACATTACATGGCTACCGATCTCTCCAGGATTCACTGTGTTAAGCTTGAAAGTGAGGGACCAGCATTAGTCTCTACGAGTAGCTGTCAACACAACAAATGCTCAAATCAGTAAAGATTCGGCAACGCGCTTGTGATTCTCGTGGAGTCTCAAGCGTCTATAGACAACGGCTTCCGCTTGCCATCAGGATCAGGCATACCGTAGGCACACTTTCCTGGCCACTATTGTAGTAGGTCATTATCATCATCACCATGTCAGCCGAAGGACGTCCACTGCTGGATGTAGCCCCCCCCCCCCCAAGACTTCCACAAGGACTGGTCCAGCATGCAGCGGACACCCGCACCCCGTACAAGGTGATCAATCCACCTTGTGTGCCCGCGCCACGCCTTCATGTCGCCACTCGAGAGCCTTGTGAATTTTAGCCTTCTTATGCGACCCATAGTAAGCGAGCACGTCTCGGTGTGATATGCCATCACTGGCAACACACACTGGCCAAAGACTCTCATCTTGAGACACTGCGGAATATTGGACAAAAAATATGCCGCAGCTTCCCAAACGCTGCCCAGCCGTGGTAGGCATTAAGAGCAAATGGTCTTGGATGACATACCTACATAGTTGCAACTTCGATCATTTAGAGGTATTACTGTGGGACGTTAGCCGCATAACTTACCTATTTATGCTTTACACGCATCTATTTATTGAGTACAGTCAACAGCAAATACAGATGATCATTTTTAGGGTTCCGTCGCCAAAATGGCAAAAACGGGACCATTATAGATTCGTCATGTCTGTCCGTCCGTGCGTATGTCACAGCCGATTTACTCGGAACCTATGATCTCTACAATTGTGAAATTTGGTGTGAAGGTGTATATTATGAACCGCTATAGAAATTATGATGTGAAATTACGTAAAAAATATTAAACATGGGCGGCACCCTATACGAGTACATGTAACAGGCGGTCAATTTTATTTTCAATGCACATAGGGGTGTGGGGTATCTATGGATAGGCCTTCAAAAATGAAATAAAGGTTTCTGAAAAACTTTTCCATATAGGTCAACCGTTGGTGAGATATTAGCTGTCAAAGTCGTAAAAAGTGTGTCCCCTCTCTAATTTCCAAATTATGAAGTTTAAAATTCGGAAAAAAGTTAAGATGATGTAAGTACATTAATAAATCCTTTCGACGATTTTTGGTTTCAACAAGATAGGTTTAACGGTTTTTGAGTGTTATTGCTGAAAAACTGTCTTGTCTGTAAGCTTCCTATGAAGATACGACCTTTTTTGATTAAATGTATTGTATAGTGGTTTTAAATGTACACTAGATGAAAGCCCGGCTTCGCTCGGGTGAAATAAATAAGAAAGAAATAAAGTAAACATTTATTCGTGACAGTTATGCAAACGACGAAAGAAATAGTGTACAAAAATGTATAAAATAAAAACATTACAACAACGGATTATGATGCAACTTCGTATAGAAATATAGTCTGTAGTCTGGATTAACATATGGAATAGGGAGTAAAAGATTACGCTGACATTTTTATAAGGGTAGTATTTAAAGGCACATAACAAATTTGACACCGTAATCAGTACTGATTTGTATAGCTAAAATACTATTAATCGTTCATTAAAATTCAGTTCAGATGTGCAATTGTTAAATATTGATGTGCCAGTCAGTATTTTTGGTGCGAAGTCAGAGCTGCTAACGCGAACGAAAACAAATGAAGTTCGTGTATCTCCCTCTCTGTCGAACTTGCAAAATCGAGCGACACAGAGGGAGGTACACGATGTTCGTTCGTTTTCGTTTCGCGGTAGCACCTCTGTATTCTCCGCCAAATTCTCTTAAGTGGGGCCCTTTACACTCAATATTATGTGTCAATATTATCGCGATTTTTAAAATTGTATGGGGTCTGTTAAACGCTTAATATTATCACAATACTGGTGTGTCAATATTATCGTGGTTTTCAAAATCGTATGGACTTTTCTTCAATATTCATTGCACGTGATACGGATCGTGATATGAGTATATCGGGTGATAATAACAACCATGTAACAGGCAATATTCAGTGTCTCGCGTGATAATAATAACAGTTGGTAATACTTTCTCCAATTAATGGAAGCTATTTAACAACTTGTTCCGTTTTGCCAAAGGTTCACATTCCGATACGCGCACCATCCACGAATAGGAGCCGTCAGACCAGAGGGCCTACCGCGATCTGAAAACGAAGTATTTCCCTCTCCGCGCTCGAATATGCAAGTGCGACCGAGAGGCATATATATTTAGTTTTCGGTCGAAGAAAGTCAAAGAACATTCCGTGTGTTGTCTGTCACACATATAATTTTTTAACTTCCCATCGACCTATGAACTTGAAATTAGGTGATAATGTTTATTATGAAGTATATTTTACCAAAACTATCAATATATTGATAAATCACATTTGTTTTTTAGTTGTACGGAACCCTCGGTGTGCGACTCCGACGCACTTGGCTGGTTTTTATTACATTTTGAATTTTATTTCTCTTATAGTAAAATACCCTATTAGTTTTAAAGTTGACGCCTGACGGCCTACCACGAACCAAAAACGATCTATCTTCCTCTCTGTCGTTCGAATATACATGTGCGAGAGAGAGGCAGATACTTCGTTTTCGGTTCGCGGTAGCGCATCTAACGTCCGAGCGCGGCGAATGGCATGAGCTGGGGGTCTACTCCGAAATTCAAAATCTGAACTTCGTATGGTGCCGTCCCTTTCACTCTCCTGTCATAGATTATATGAGTGAAAGGGACGGCACCATACGAAGTTTGGATTTCGAATTTCGGAGTAGACCCCCAGTACCACTAAGTTATAAGATAGAGCGAGATAGGGATAGAATTTTGCTAGACGTTTAAAAGCTATAAGTCACCTAGTAGTTTGTCACAACAAAATAGAGACGCAGCTTTAAGATGGCGGACAGACTCAGCAAACATTCAAGTGGTGTCCTTTACACGATTAATATTATCACAATACTGGGGTGTCAATATTATCGCAGTTTTCAAATTTGTATGGATTCTGCATCAATATTATATATGTATCACGTGATAATAATAACCATGTAACAGGCCCCATACATTCGCTTGAAGGCGGTTGTTGTGACAATCAGCCTAGCTAGCACGATAGATGATACCGTTACGTTTTATGTGACGTTTTAATACATTTCGCCCATATGACGTGACGGTATAAGTTATCGTGCTAGCTAGGCTGATAGGTGTATAGAACGCTTGAAGACTACAAAAACAAAACGCTGCAGACGCGGCTAGCCGAATCCACGCCCAGCAACCTGGCCAACACACCGGACGCAAACATAGTTTACAATTTCCGAACGTACCCAACCCGACGCTGTCAACAGTATCTTCTTAGTAGTCTGTGCTGTCAACCAACAAATTTAATATGGCGGACCTTTTGTCGTAAAATTTAGCACTTTTAAATGCAAAATACGCGACAATCCGAATTTTGCGGATACATATGTTCAACTCAAAAATCGTTATTTTTATACGTTCTTCAATTTGAGACAGGTCTCGTTCGGGTCTACCGTACCCCTGCACGAAATTATTAATATAGATTAGGAGGTGTCGGTACGGAACCCTTCTTTGTGCGTGGTCCGACACGCATTTGGCCGGTTTTGTACCTTGTCGCACTAACGTAACGATACTGCGACAGTTGGGATGCGTCAAGGTAGTAAAAGTGACAAGGTACTAAAATGATCACCTACTTTTGCTGTTGACTGTACCTATACAACCCGCCCGCAACTTTTGCGTACCTACACTTCCACCCTCTACTTTTTACTGTGACTTCAGCCCTCTAAAGAACGTATTTAGGCATAAAAAATATCCTTTCTTTTAATTCCGGCCTCTTATGTTCTGAGATTCAGGCTCTTATGAGAAACCAGAGAAGACATCAAATAATAACCACTACCGAGCGAGAGGTTGCATACAAGTTTGAATAATAATAAAAACCGGCCAATTGCGTGTCGGATCACTCACAAAGAAGAGTTCCGTACCGACACCTAGGAGGTGTCGGGAATCTACATTTAAAACTACATTTAACACTATACAATACATCTATTCAAAAAGGTCGTATCTCGTATGAGAACTCACGGCACTTAAGCCCTTTTGTTTGGGCAAGACAGTTTTTCAGCAATAACTCAAAAATCTATCTTGTTCAAACCAAAAATCGTTGAAAGTATTTATTAATGTACATCAACTTGATTTTTTTCAGAATATTAAACTTCATAGTTTGGAAATTGAGAGGGCGGGGGGGGCACATTTTACGAATTTAACAGCTAATATCTCACCAACGGTTGACTTAAATGGAAATGTTTTTTAAAACCTCTATGTCATTTTTAAGGCCTAATACTGTTACATGTATGGGGTGCTCCCCCCCCCCCCCTGCCCCCAAATTAATATCTTTTTCATAATTTCACATCATATTTCTATAGTGGTTCATAGAATAAACCTTCCTACGATTTTTTATAATTGTAGTGCTCATAGTCTTCGAGTAAATCGGCTGTGACATACGGACGAACGGACAGACAGGTCGACATGACGAATCTGTAAGGGTTCCTTTTTGCCATTTTTGCTACGAAATTTCATCATTTGTTGTCCTTGTCATAGCTTCATTTGTTTTTCCTCAAACTATTCAATATGACTTTGAGGCAAACAAACAAATACCTACCCAAGTTATGGAGGTGGTTTATATGGTAAGCAGTTTTTGGCTCAGTGATGCTATTATTATTAGATGTCTACTCTGGTTACTCTGACATTCAATCAAAACCAGTGTGTTCGACTATTTAAAGTATTTAACCCTGACTACGAGTGAGGTGAGTTGCGAAGAAGCTCAAAATGTAGTTGAGAGGATAAAAATGTACACATTATGTTATGGAGCTTATTTCAATGGAATAAGGTGACAAAATATACACCCATTGGTGCCCGTACTTAATCTTACTATACATACATATCTACTGAATCGTACTACTATTCAATTCATACACACTTAATCCGCTACTTACCATTAAACTATAAAAGAGTCATCTTTACTCACTGTCCGAGTTCTGAGAGATACTGTGTGTATTTGTATAGTTATTTGATTAAAAAATACAGAACCTAGTGTCTATCTAAACTAATCTAAAGTACAGTCAACTGCAAAAATAAGTATTGATTTAATCCTCTCTTAAATATGTACCATAATCTTTATCCGCTGGCATAAGAGTTATGGGACATATTTTTAGTAAGTTGTATACACTCATATTTTTGTAATTGACTGTACATACTTATACTTGGTTTAGATATCGATAAGAAATTCTGGTACCTCCGAAAGACAATAGCTGGTCTAATATTCCTGTATACCGAAATGAAGGTATATGCAATGAAAATGAACACTGCTTGGAGAGTATCTTGTTGGTTAATAATGTGCATTGCTATAATTAAAATACTCAATATATAAGAATTAAATATTGTTTCCGTGCTACAATTTAGTAATTATTTAATCTGTAGTATCCCACCTTAGTCAATTTTCAGCAATTAAATTTTTTATTGAAATTACAGAAATTGCGAAGCGTCTGGTTGACGTAACTGGTGACCGAAGAGCTGGCGGTTTCCTCGCTCAACGTATCAGCATTGCGATACAGCGAGGAAATGCCGCCAGCATCCTCGGTACAATGCCTCAAGGGCCCGTTTTAGATTTAAGTTAGTTTTAATTTTCTTTATATTATTTTGGTTAAGTATTCTTGTATATATTTTCGTTGTACATAAAAAAAAAATATTTAGTTTGTGTTAGCATTGGTGGAGCAAAAAAAAACTTATATGCAAATAGGTGACTAAAAATTATGTACCTTATTAGCTAAACTGCCAAATAAAGGTTAAGGACTTTCATGTAACAGTTGCATAAGATAATTTGACAAATCCGTCCATAAATTTTACCTATATGACTGAAATTGTAATTAAGAGATTACTTTATTACTATACACTAGTGATGCCATGGGCTCTTGCGTACAGTGGTAAAATAAATCTTCCCAGCTCTACTACAGGCCAGGTAAAGATTTTTCCACTTTATCTATAATTAGCTAGGTCGTAAAAGTACCTAAATATAAAACAATAAACTGTTCAACTTTTATGATCATATACAATGAAGAACTTACCAGGTGGGGTTAAAAATAACAGACAACCACTCTGCAGAAAACTTTTGGCTAACATCGACTGGAACATGCAGATCTCATAGGGTGCAAATAAACTTGTCTCAGCATTCATTTCGCATTATAATTCGTTTCACTGTGGTCTCTGGGGTAACCTATCGAAGTTTCGAAAATCCTTTGTCCGATTTTCACTTGTCCGAAAACGGTTGCTCGAATGTTTATAATCCATATACATTGCTTACCATATTTTTTGAAATGTCTCTAGTTTCCTATCCCACATCTACATTTTCCCGAAATTCGATAACCAGAAGAACGGTTGCCAAATTTATTATTTGACAACCGATTTGTTAATCACCTTTTCATAAATCCGATGCTACGCGAAATCGAAATAGGTTAGGTTAGAACGGCGACCCTTGCGGAAACAAACATTTGCTCGGAAAGTAAGAAAGTATTGAATATAGGTTAATAAACCGAATAAGGAACCGGAATAGGGACTTAGTAGCAAAACCGACTCTAATCGCGGATAGGTTAGAAGACGGAAGCGGGAGCTTTGCTCCCGCTTTCGTCTTCGAGGTTATTTTTTTTATAAAAGAGCGGAAAAACTTGTTATATAAAACTTTCATACAGTATAGTTAAATTCAGCTATTAGGTATGTAAATAATGAGGACATTTCATGTGATCTCAGCCTCAAAATAGAATAAATTACTAATATTGAGTTGCGTGCAATGCGATAGTAACACTTCTTAAATATTATATGAGAGTTAGAACGAACAAATTTACTTACTTACAATTTTGTTTGTTTGTTTGTCGATCTGATGGGCGGGGCGTTATAGGCAACGCGCGTTATAGGGAAAATAAATAATATTTCGTTCAAAATACTTTACGCCACAAAAAGTAGTTGGCAAATGATACTTCGGAATTTTTACAAGTGTTGATTCGAATCATAAGCGAAATAAAATTGCAGCGAACGGAGAAGGGGGGAAAGTAATGAACAGGGAAACGTACTTTCGGGCAAACAAAATTTAGGCTAATTAATAAAATGGGAAACGTTTTCGGGGTATTAATAATCGACATTACAATTTTCGACTTTATGATAGGTAACCAGTCTCTGGTTCTATACTGGATGGCAACTTGGCATAGTTCGTCATCTGTTTGTACCTCGGTGTAACTTAAAGAACTGAGTTATTTACTGTTAATCACTTATGAAGATGTGAAGAAGACATAATTTCTTGTTACGTTTGATAAGTTCTGTTGCCGGTTATTTATATGTTAATAGCTTATTGAAAGCAACAAACCGATTATTATCTCTAGTCTGTGCAATTATTTTACTCGAACTCGATTGATTTGATCGACAAGAGAAATGTCAATTCACAAAATGTCAAAGCGTTTTATGTTCAGATACTTCCCGTTATATTTTCTTATTGCACTTTATTGGTTTTACTTATTAAAGTTATTAAAGAGAATGTTTTCCCACAAATGTACTTTATGTACTACATACTGTGCCGCCATTTTGTCAAATGAATTTTCTTTTTGAGTCCTTTGACGTAACTTACCTTGACAGCAGTGACAGCTAAGACGGCGGCAGACTTCAAGAAAAATAAAAGCAAAATCCAAATAGGCCACATATTTCGGAAAATTAATTAAATGTCGGAATGGAATTTAAAGTATCCCATTACAAGGCCAGTATAATAATCTACGTATACACCAAAATTTGTTCAAATCGATTCAGCGGATCCTGAGATCCTTCGGGACACAAAATCCTCTCTCATCGTACTGGCAGGAATTTTAGAGATTTATTATATATATAGATTATTATATATCATATCAATCAAAATCTGCGCCCAAAAGTTCCCTTTGATTTTGAAATTCGAAAAAGAGTCTCGCTAATACGTGTGTGTAGTGCATAATAATGAAACGCTACAGTTTAGTATTTTTTTTTGACGTGATAACGTCTTTAAAATCGTTTTAGTCGGGTGACATGTTCAGAAACTTGTGTCACACCAAAACCTCACGAGCGCGATCGCAGGTATAAGTGAAGTGCAAGTGAAGTAAGACGTTATCACGTAAACATCTCGATCGTAAACCTACTTTACAAACAACCAATTTTTTTTTAATATTGAGTAATTTATAAAAAGATGCGTAAGAGCCATGTGTAGCCTAAAAATGATTGACAGTTTCATTCCATATTTTATACCACTTAAGGTCCTGACTCTACCATGTTTATATTTTATAGAAACTGCTACATTTGTTAAATGCAATCCTAATTTGTACAATACAATTGGGGTTTCAGTAAAAAAGTAACATACGTTATAAATTGTGTAAAACAGCGCTATTCAGGACTACAGGAATGGCACCTTTAACATATAATATAATTCCAAACTCTATTAAATAATTAAACGAATACTATAAAATTTAAAGAGATATTAAATTATTACGATAAAAAATGATATTATAATGTTTATCATTTTTTTAATGGCGCTAACTTATAATTAAGCATAGGAACTATAAGGATTCCGTTTTTGGCATTTTGGATACGGAATCCTGAAAACTCAGCTGGTAATATGGCGAGGAAAGGCTAGTCAGCAAGCGCACATAAGTAAATAGGCGATAAATGCAGCTGTCTGATTCCTGAGTTACAATCTCTACGGCGTCAGCTGACGGGTTTTCCACAGCGATACAACCGGCTGACGAGTTTATTTATTCACAATAAGACTTGTAGCTATTAAATGCACTTCTGCCCTTCTTCTCAGTTTTCATTTATCCCTGCATGTTATGCTAGCACTTAATTAATGGCTTTCTATCACAGTTTAAAGTCTGAAATGTATATAATAATAAAATCTTTATCTGGGACATTTGATTATCCATAATTGATAGTATTTTGCTTAACCTAGGTATGTTGTTACGGTACACTACACATAACATTATTATTATATGATCGCTGCCATTTATGTCAAAGCAAATACAATTTAGTAATATGTATTTACTTAAACGCAAATTGAGCGACGGCCTTAATTTGCCCGAGCCAGTGCGACAGGATAGGGCAGTCATACCTGTCTGCAATGACACTCAGAATGCTTTTGGTACTCCCCCTGGGGCGCCCCTAAATCGAGACCATTTTCTTGCGTAAGATCGCTTCAAAACCACAAAACCATCAGTGCGGGCCTCAGCGAACATAATGTACCTACCCGAGTCGCTACACCACGTAGGCAGTCCCAATAACATCCTGAATGCATTATTATCAGTGATCGGATCTAGGATGCAATTTGGGGTGAACGACCTCAAACGTTATGCTTAACATGGATGTGACTCGGGATTTCCCGGGACTTTGGGAAATGGGTTATTGTTAATAGTACGTTTTTCGAGGGTTAAACTAAATAAAAAAATGAAAATGTTGGCTATCTATACTAGGACATTTATTTTACATGTACTTTAAATTTATATAAAAAATATATATATATATATATAATAACTCTTATAAACAGAAATGTATTGTATAAATAAACGAATTACTACTTTCAGAAAAAAAACTCGTCTATCGAATGCCACTGTCAGAACTGGACCAAACTTAAATAAGACCACACGGGAAGCACCAGCTTTCAAATAAAAAAATAATCATCAAAATCGGTTCTTCTAGTCGAAAGTTCTGAGGTAACGAACATAACAAAATACAGTCGAATTGAGAACCTTCTCCTTTATTGAAGTCGGTTAAAAGTAAAATAAAATTAAAACTGCTATGTTGTAGTAGTGTTTATACAATTAAAGTAACTTACTATTATTTTTTCAATATTTTTAGTCGTTAATCGATTTCTTTTATCGTTATCGATTAAACTAGAATACCATTTAACAATAGTCTTTACTGGATCAATCTTCGTGGCGGGTTAAAATTACCTCGATGATTTTAAAATTTTCGTCTATGAAGTCGAAATCTTTTTTAAGGTTGGGTTTCCGCAACACTTGCTTAGCTTTTCTAATCCCCACTGAATCTGAAGCTCTTTAACATGACAAAACCGAATTGATTTCATTTAAGTATTTTACGCAGTAAGAAACAGCAGAGAGGCAAGTACTCCACTTGGTTATCACTGGCTGAGGAGGTAAAGGCAAATTCGGGTATTTTTCTTTTAACAGTTTCAGTCGACTGGGAGATTTCAAACTTTTTTTTTAAGTTCGCGATCATAGTGTCTACGTCAGGGTACTGGGATCGAATTTCTTCAGTTACTCGATGCAAAGCATGAGCTAAGCACATAACATGAATCATCTTTAGTACAAAAACTTTTTAAAACTCGTCCAGATTTTAACATATACGCAACACTATCTGTACACAACATAAAACATTGCCAACTTTGTCTTCGTAAGATTCACCCCATATTTTTTTCTAAACATACAATAACAAAATTTGATATGGTCTCCCCATTAACTACTTCCAAGACTTTACACGCTACTAGATAAGTTTTTTCGGAAATATTCGAACTCAAAGGCTTAACCAAGAAATGAACTACATATCTACCAAGAAAATCTGTTGTTTCATCCAGCGATATCCATTTTTTTTATTTGGCAAATCACTGTGTATGGCAGTAATTCAGTTTTGAAAAAAATATAAAATGTATCCAAGTAGTTTTTTCCAATGGTTGACTCACTAGGTAAGCGGTGGAACAGCCGATTTCGACAAGCACAGTATGAATACTTTTAGAAAAAAGACAAAAATGCTTGATTTTCAATTTGCACCCATGGAATGTTGCAAAGTATCAGAAACTCGATAAGATCGAAGTAAAAGTCTTTAATTTCATTTTTCTTTGAACACAGTCCCCTGTGTATAGTTCTGAATCGTACTTTTTCTACACCCAATATTAAATTCATATTTGGTACAATATATACTACGCTTAGTTGATTACAAAATTAAGTCAGGATGTGATTCAATCCAACTATGAATAGTTTCTTCCTTAGTTGCCACGCCATATTTTAATTTCTACTTGTCAAGGTACGTTTTTTCTATGAAACCACCATAATCCAAAAAGGCGTCAAATTAAAAAAATACGTCACTTAATATTTGCACGCTTAAAGAACACTAGAGTTGTCTAGTAATGGGTATTTATAGCTGAAATTATTACTATTTGTCGAGATGTTGAGAACGTGATAGGTAGAGCTCGATTTGAATGACAATGTCAGTCAAGACATTATTTCAAGTGGTCATATCATTTAATAAAAGAGGGGGTCATTGTTCACGAAAAGACTATTTAAAGGCATCACTGCAGTGCAATGTCAGCGGCACTAAAAGTTCGAGCCCTGGTGATAAGATTAACAAAATAGTAATAACTAATAAAAATTATTACTTTTACCAGTATTCCCTGATAAACAGATAAAACTAATAAAAATACATAAAAGATGAGACATGCAAGTTACGTTCAGTTCTTCTATGCAGTACTGTAAACATTTTTGTTGTTATTACATGCAATGTTTTGTTGATTTTATACTATAAACGACTTAAAATTAGAAGTTATTTACCTTTTTGTAAAGGTAGGTAACAAAAAGAGTCGCGGGATTTGTAAGTCATATCCATCTTAAAATAACGGACGTAAACCCCGAGGAATTGCATCATGTATCCGATCACTGATTATTATATTGTACACGCAGGGCATTACGTGCTCTTTTGGTATACCTTACCCACAGACTGCTCGAGTAGAATGATAAGCCTTGAATAGAACAACTTTGACGTTTGTAGAACATCGAGCAAACCTGCGGGCCAGCATATTCGACCTAACTGCCTAACGACTATTGTGGTATATATATTATACTTTTAAAATCGGATTTAGCCATTTGTCTACACATGGTATGTCTCTAGGGGTTTTTTAAAACTATTTTATGCTTTTCTTTAATTCAGATTCATTTAATGTAATAGAATGAAATACAATATTTGTAGGTATATAATTATGTACACTGCCCAAGAATTTATCAACTCTTTCTGTCGTGTAGGCACATAGTAGCCAATAGACATTGATGTCACGAAAACCGGCAAATTCGGACATTTTGAGAACGTCAAAGATGACGTTAAATGTTTATTTATCTTGTACGAGTATATGTATTAAATTAATCAACACGCTAACTTGGCAGCAAGTAGAAGAGCCCCAAGTAACTCGCGTGAATACTGAATATTTATTTACAATGGTCGAAGGTCGCGGTGATAGTTATCGAGCTGCATGGCTGATTCCCTCTGCAAACTATAGACCTTTGTTCTTTGACTGACTCGCATATATTATAGTAATGAGATTGAGATAATCTTTAAGTGCTTACCTATATGAGAGCTACCTTAACTACGTATATGTATAAAATAATACGAGAGAAGATTTTACACACATTTTATATTTTACCAAAATAAAATTATTCGTTTAAACATACCTATGTTTATGTTTCATAGCCTCTTAAAACAGTAAGTACAAGTATTATCAATATTATAATGAGTATTTTGTTTGATGTTGTAATTAATCCACACTTGTTTTCCAAATAAAGCTTTTAACTGGCATTTTTTCTTAGTTTGCAATTTAGTAATGTAACTTTTCGTACAAATCGGCCAAGCTAAGCTACGGCTCTGTGTGTCACTTGAGTCGAAATGCAACAAAACGCTCTAGTTTTGGGCATTTTTTATTGAAACCTACAAATAATTTATGCCCCTTCCTTTGGAAGACGCACAGGTACTTATCCAGCTAATGACATTCCCACATTCAATAGTAAACTACTGAACATCAATTTAATATAAAACGGGCCCTTGAGGCATTGTACCGAGGATGCTGGCGGCATTTCCTCGCTGTATCGCAATGCTGATATGTTGACGTAACTGGTGACCGAAGAGCTGGCGGTTTCCTCGCTCAACGTATCAGCATTGCGATACAGCGAGGAAATGCCGCCAGCATCCTCGGTACAATGCCTCAAGGGCCCGTTTTAGATTTAAGTTAGTTTTAATTTTCTTTATATTATTTTGGTTAAGTATTCTTGTATATATTTTCGTTGTACATAAATAAATGATTCTCAGTTGCTGATTTAATATTGCACACATAACTATCGAGAACGGACTCCCGATTCCCGAGTTAGTTTGCCGCTTCAAGTGCTCGTATGTTCGTAAGTCTTCATGTATGTTAATGTTATGGGCAATGGCAGCATCAGTGTGGCATCGGTATCTCCCCACGGGTCCATGAATGTAACATCAACGGACGTGTATAATTACTCGTGCTACCTCAGTGCTGCCCTGTTTTGGAGGTGTAAATGTATTATAGATTAGACGAGGTTTGGGTCGCGGAGAGGCAATATCAACCACTTTTGGCTTAATTACACGCTAGAACTAGCTATTGAAGGTAGAACTTATTATACGAGTAATAAATAGTGTTGGCCTGCGTACAGAGATAATTAATGTGTTATTTTTGTAAGAAAAATAAGTTTATTAACACATTTACTCGTAACGTGGCTCTTATTACTAACAGGGTTATACAGCTTTTTATTTTATTATGGCTTCGAATTTTTACACGGCTAAATAAATTAAGCGTTTCGTGAATAAAATAACTATTGCTTCCTAAATACAATAGTTTCATAAAAAACAAAAAACTATTTTAAATAACGTGTATAATATGAATTATTATTAATACAAAAATACGTATCTTATTATGTGTGGCTGTCTGTAGATCGTTTAAGACTCGACCGTCGCCAACATTTAGTTTTTCTCGCTCGAAGTGCATAAACTACAAACCTACTCATTTAAATAATAATTCATTGTACCAAGCCTTAAGCCCCGCTTTGCACTTGCGCGCGCATTAGCGAAAAGGCCGAAAGCATGAAAATAGTTTCCGCGCGCCATAAATTCACAATACCTATTTGTAAACATTTTCGATGAGTACTTAATAGTCATCAAAAATTTTGAACTCGTAGTGAAAACAATCACTAGTAACAATACTTTTGGCGACAGTACGATACATATCTGCTAGTAATATCTATCAACAATTACGTAAATATTTATGTACGCCGTATAACTTTTTGTCTCATAGAATTGATTATTCCTCGGTGATGAAAAATGAAAGGCTGATCATTACACTCTCGGCTCCCTTAGTACTACCGCTCTTAATGTACTCAGCAACATAAATACCTCACATGTATATTATATTCTTATTGTACTATTACATCCGTTGCATTTGTAGATAAGTATGTTTTTTAAACTACAGGTCTCTTGGGGATGTTTTGTTGGTAGTGAATACTCGTTTTTGTTAATAGAGAATAAATGTAGAGATTATTCATACATATTTTTTCGGTGCATATGAGTCATCTGTATCAAAACTTTTTAATGACAGAAATACTGTTTTGTAGTAAAATATACTTTCCTTCTACTTTTACTTAGCGGGTTGCGACTCGCGAACATCTTTAAAATCGGGGGGCACGGTAGTGCCCTTGCTAAGACGAGCCAAGCGAAATGCAAGGGCACTACCTACCTTTTCTCGAAGTGTTTCGTCGTTTTTTTGAACCCTCATAAAGTTAATTTCCGATGTACCAGATAGTTATATTCTCAGGATATGATGTCAATAATAGACTAATTAAACATACAAAGTCTCAATTGAATAGCTCCAATACTTTAGATTTTATTGATATCTAAAATACACCGATTTCGTCACTGACACACTTCCTGAAGTGCTAGAAAGCTACTTACAACCAACAAAAAAATTCATAAACTTATAACTTTCGACCCCCAACCCCTAAAAGGGGGGGGGACGTTTATATGAGACTCTCACTAATTTTATGAATTAGGACATGAAAGTTTACACGGGACTGTAGACAGTAACTAAAAAACCTATTAATAAGACTGCCTAGCAACTTACAAAAAGAACTGAAATCCCACCAAAAACATTTCATGTAAAATGTTGCCAAGACGACCACATAAGGTTTGCCCTGTGAAAAAGATATCAGATCTCATGTAGAGCCAAGCTTTTGAATCGACACGGCCTAACTCTACCGACCCTATCTTCAACAAATTCTACATATCAGTAAATATGTATGGCTTGGCTGTTTCGTTACTTACTTCAGATCAGAAACTAAATATTCGCATCAACTCCACGACGGTAGCGAAACGGCGAAGCCATACATATTTACTGATATGTAGAATTTGTTGAAGTTAAGGTCGGTAGAGTTAGGCCGTGTAGATTCAGAAGCTTGGCTCTACATGAGATCTGATATCTTTTTCACAGGGCAAACCTTATGTGGTCGTCTTGGCAACATTTTACATGAAATTGTTTTGGTGGGATTTTAACTTTAAATGTATACTCCGCTTGAAGTATTATTATATGGTTCAAATGTTGCAGTTCTTTGACATGAGAAAATTCTGTTTTAGTAATCCGACTGGCATAGGCACCATTTGACTACAGAGCCCTTAAAAGCAATCCTACTCCCACTTTTGCAAGCTGTGACTGGAGATTTTTCGCTTTGTTACCCAAACAAAAATACATAACATGTACTTTAAGATTTCATTTTTTTGTATATTTTTATATTGTAGCACCATTTGCGATCACACGAACGGTTTTGGTCAAAGCAGTAAGTATATATATATAGTATCAATGCAATGAAATAAGCGGACTAGAAAGTTCGATCATGATATTTGAAAAACTTGGTGTTAAGGTATATTACTTACTTCACGTTGTTTCTCATGTTGTTGAAATTAGTGGCGATGTATTCTCCGTCCCCACTGTAACAAAATAACACTGTTTAGATCAACACTTATGATGTTGCAAGAATCTAATTCGCTCGTTTAATTTTTCACTAAATTTATGAACACATATGGTGACATATATCATGATAAATACTGTTTCATCAATGTAAGAATAAAAATATTGCGTAGGTAATGTAGTTAGGGGAATATCGGGGATTAATTGAGAGCATAAGATTTTTATTTATAAAATAAGAAAGCAGAACTATGTAGTTTAAACTAATCCCGCTCTACCTGGATAGATTGGCGAAACATATGTGTGGAACCACCGGTTTATGTGTTGGACATTTATATTGAAATTGTATATGCCTATGGGTAATAGCTGATACAATTTTCGGAAACTACTGATTTACGTATAATTCTCAAGAAGAGAAGGACGAAAAGTGAGTGTTTTGAGGGACACCAGGCGGAAATGAATTACTTTTCCACACATGTACTAAATCCATTTTTAATTATTCATCAAATCATCATTATGTGAACAATATAATTAGGTAGGTACCTACGAAGATTTCTTTCGTGGATAAAAATGGCGTACCTATTTTCAATGGCTGTGGCAAGAATTCGTAACGAAACGGCATGTTAAAAAAATGATGATATAAAGTATGATCGATTTATGTAAATTATTTATTTTAGGACAGTCATAATTCTTTGTTCCACCAACGATTTTAAAGATTTTTATATACCTGTCTAAGGTTAAAGAAAAATACAACTCTGCAATTTGTAATTGATCGTAATGCTTGAGTTTGAACAACGTGAATAATAGCATGCCAATTCATCAAATAAAAAACTGCTTTTGCACACGTCTTTTCTTGCATTTATTTACTTTTAGAAAAATATTTTTTATATCTTTTATAAGAATAATTGACTATTTTGTAAATCTTATCTCAAATAATAAAAACTTATCGCGGCAAGCTGACGACAAAGTTTAAAAAAATAAAAGTAACATCCACACACTAGTGTGCGGAAAAATGGTACTTTCCGCATAAATTTTCGAGCACACGCATTTAAATATTACTACTTAACTACTAAACGTATTATCAATAACTGACCGAGCGAGCGAAGCGTCTCCGTTTCAGCTTTCGACAGAAATTCTTTCGTATGTCTGTCTGTCCTGATGTTCCTCTACAGGTTGCATTTCTCACCCGATACTCGTAAAATTTTGTGAGCAGGTTCGATTATTATATAGTTTTTTTTGTCGAGTTAGGTTTTGGTAATTTTGGTATATAAAAAAATGCCAGGTCTACAGCTCACAGAGCCACTAGTTTTAGGTTTTAATTTTTACCTTTAAACAATAAGTTTACCTATAAAAAAATGTGTTTGAGTCCCGAGCAAGGGAAGCGAGGGACTCAAAAGCACGAGACACTTATACAGGGAGTAACAATATCACGGACTTTCCTGAAAGTATATTGTTATTTAAATGATATACAATCGACTTGTAATCATTAGAAACTTTTGTTGGAAAGAGAAAAAAAACATTAAATAATGCCTTTTAATATTAGTAACAACCCTATTGTTTCAACATTACCATTTAAGAGGGCGCAGTACAATCGGTGTGGATCGGTTCTCCATACAAACGTATTTAGGCTCTCATTTTAAAACGCCGTGCTAGAATAACATGAAACTTTGTATACACAATGGGATCCAGCATACCTAGGGCGGAAAGTTTCTGTTGCTAGAAATTGAAATGGAAAAAAAATACAGCGGTTTTTTTGAGTTTTTTACGGCTTGTATGAAAACCTTAATAATCGCTGTATTTTTTCGCTATTATAATTTCAAGCAACAGAAACTAATTTCCGCCCTAGACAAGCTGGATCCCATTGTGTATACAAAGTTTCATGTTATTCTAGCATGGCGTTTTAAAATGAGAGCATAAATACGTTTGTATGGAGAACCAAATGTACTGCGCCTCTTAAGTATTTATATTTCGAAGTATTGACATAAGTGTCACTAGCTTTCTTATAAGATAGGGTTGAAATATGCTGTTTTTTTAATGGATGTTTAAAATGCTATAACTCGAAAACTGTTACGAATATTAATATAGTTTATTTCGCAAAAGTATAGTACCAAGGCTAACCTATTCCCTGTTTACAGGAAAGTCCATCGTACTGTTCCACCCAGTATACGAGAAACTTTTCTCTCGTGTAACATGTACAACTTTGCATATCAGCACTGAACACATATTTAACTTTAAATATATCATAAGCATTCACGTAGGTACCTCACCACTCGTTACGAATTTCCTGTTTTCTGCACTCGTATCGTAATGTACTATTGTTTACCATCGGTAAAAGGAACATGTTTTAGTGAGATTTCACATACAAAGGAATGAATTAACTCAATTTGGATAATACCTATGAGGATTATTACGGATCCCTAAATAAAATACAGATTTTCACGTTGAGTTTGTAATGGTAAAACCTGATCTTAAGCTGCGGCTTCGGTACCTATTCCACGAGTTTAGCTATATATTATATATGTACATACATTCATTCAGCTCATCAAGAATACGCTTGATTTATCATTCACTTTGACGTGTAATGTATGTCCATTGCAAATAAATGAGTATGAGTATGAGTATATAGGTACTTATACTTCGAAAAAAGTTGGTATACGTAATAAAAAACCAAATTGTTTTTACATCCTACTCATATTAAAGATTAAGTGTCAGTTATGATTGTTTCGGTACACCAAAAAATATCTGTATTACTAGTATTTTATACATATCGTGGAAGCTGAACACAGTGACGTCAAGGCTCAAAGTGCTAACAATGTTTACAAGTTCGCAGTATAATCTTGACCGCAACTATTTAGTAATAACTAACTTACAATCAAAGAACTAAGGAAATTGCAGCCTAAGTAGATCGGATACTCGCTACATCGGACATGGTTCTAAAGGTACCTCTCAGTTGGTCTTCGAGACAATTGTGCCTTTAGGTCAATGTAATCCGTGAATACAATACAATATCCATGTATTTTGGGCAATACCTTCCATGGAGACAATAGTAGAATTGGGGTGATTCGGTCACGCGTTACGGGAATAGTCTAGGCCGGCACTGCAATGTTTTCATTTATAATTACTAACATTTAACTGGACAGATAATAGTAGTATAATAGCAGAGCAATAAACCAATGTCAAGGCCTTTTCCAAATCGGATACCAAACAAGAGTATAATCAGTATACTTTTTGCTGATTCCTACTAAATACTATTTTTATCACTAAAACATTAAAATGTGCTGAAACTATATACGAGTAGATTGGTTGATTACTGCATTTTTTTGTGATTCTAATTAAATATCCCCGAACAGTGTGTTCGGCATCAAAACGTAGTTAAGAAAACGTGGCGATGAGATTCTCTAATTTATCTGCAGTGTGTTGCCAAACGAGCTGTTTCCTACTTTACTACAGAGCACGTTCGTGAGCAGTTTCCGAGAATGTAAAACTTTACATCGGCACTAACGTGCGCCACTAGACAGCGAGTAAACTGTGTTTTGTTTAATTGATTTCAGGTCAAAGTATAACTAATATGTATATTAATCGCATAAAAAAGACGTCATAAATGTCACAAGATACTTAAAGGGTGGGCTCTGTACCAGGCTTAAAAAATTAAACAGTCCACTATTGAGCAAGCCAGTAATTATTTCCAAGTGGTCCCAGTTGATAAAAGTTTTTTCTTGAGGTTTTTTTCTTCCAAGATAGCTTACGTGTGTTTTTTTTACTTTTCTAGAGTTATTAATATAACTATTTATTTTAAGAACACAAAAAAAGGTTACCAAATGTACCTATTAAAATGAAAAATTCAAGAACTATTATGACTCATAACTTCATTCTACTTTAAAAACTGCATTGATTTTAATATCTATCATAAGATACATTGCTTGTGGTCATAACTTTAGATTTCTCCGAATAGAATAAAATGTATATTGGGACACAGGGAGTTACTGCGGATGCTCTAAGGAAGTGTTATTTTAAATCTTTGCTTCTGTTGCAGGGCCCACCTTTTATAAGGGCTGAACGTACATATAATGAAGCGCCACGTAGCAAATCTGATATCACGGTTTGCAACGTTCGTTTGCACCGTCCTTGCTGATGCTAGTTTAACTCATAAAATGACCTAACCTCACAAGTTATTTCTACTTACATAGGTATTCTAAGAACATCTACTATCAGTCACACCACACTAATGCCTGACACAATATGTAGGACTACATCAAACAGTTTTGTTAAGTAAAACATTGAATTGCACGAAAAGTACCTATATGCAAGTGTTTTGTGAGTTCAAAAACTAAATCAAAATTCATACTCGGGCCTGCAGTAAAATGGGCACAAAAGGTAACGGGGTTTATTATTTACGTAATTTTAGAGTTTCCCAGATTAGTGAGATATTAAGCATTGAGCATACATCTGTACAGGGTGATTCAGGAGACGTGAGCAGGACCAACACTACATACATAGTAAATGGCAATGAATCGTTCACCATTGTATTTAAGTGAAACACCCATACCTTTTTCCTGTATTAAAATTTTTGTTAAGTTAAAGTTTAATTCTCTACAATCATGGTCAGCCTACAACAACAGGTTTATAAAGATTAAACCTCTAACTGTCATGACAGCACTTTGATTACGAAGAAAGTAAATTAGCACATTGAGTGAGATACGATATTTCAAAAGTAATCGGACTCGGATGACATTCAATTTGACACGTATCACTTGACTGAAGTATTCTGATTGTAGAGTGACCATGAATTTTGTAAATAATTTAAAACACTTAGTTTTGACAGATAAATTAACTTTAATTTCTCTAATAGTGGCACGAAGCAGTAGCTTATGATCTACTGAATCTGTAGTGTTGATCTTGCTCACGTCTCCCGAATCACCCTGTATATATAAATGTGTATGTCCTGACTGACTCATTCACACACTCATCAACGCACAGCTGAAACTACTGGGGCTAGAGAGTAAAAATTTTCACTGTAATTCAGGTTAATGGCGTAGACAACCAATAAGAAGGGGTTTTTAGAAATTCAACTCCTAAGGGGTGTAATGGGGGTTAAAAGTTTGTATGTGGATGGAGTAAAATTTTATGTGAGAGACTTGAAAGTTTGTGTATGGACTCCTTATTACAATACAAGAAAAGTAATATTAGCGTTTTGGAAAAATCCACCCCTAAGTGGGTTAAATAAGAGTGCAAAGTTTGTATGGGGATGGAATACAATTTTAGGTGAGAGATTTGAAACATTGTGTATAGACTCCTAATTACAACACAAGAAAAGTAATTTTAGGCTTTTGGAAAAACCCACCCCTAAGCGGGTTAAATAGGGGCGGAAATAAATGACTGACTGACTTAATCAACGCCCAGCCCTAACCCATTGACTTGGAAAGGTGATTTTTTCACAGTAGGCTGTTTGTATGACGTAAGTAACCACCAAGAAGGGATTTTTAGAAATTCAACTCCTAAGGGGGTAAATTTGGGGTTGAAATTTTGTATGGAAGTCATGTGTTTTTTAAAGAAAAAGTGTAAAATTTTGTACAAAGACGCTTCATCTATAGATATGGAAAGTACTTTCGCGGTATTTTGAATTTCACCCCCATGAATGCGTAAAATTGAGGTTAAAATTTTGCATGGAAAACATGTAAGTCTTTTAATAAGAAGTCTAATTTTCATACAAGTCGAATACGGATAAGAAAAGTATTTATAGTGTGTTATTATATTAAACGAGTCTTTAATTGTGGTTAAAGGAGTGATGGTTAATATGTGCTCAAGATCATGTACAGATTTATTTGTCAGTTCTTTTTGTTTTATACATAACAGGTTGCATTTATACTTAGGTCGCAGAATGTGTTTCCGTAGCAATAGTTTTATTAGAAACTTTCTTATTTCCAAATTAGATATATATATAACTCTGTAAAGACAGAAATTATATAAGAGGTACCTTCGACCACTTCTCCAAGACACTCAGACGGGAGACGATCGAGATCCTCAACTAAGGAGAAGATGTCCAACTGACGGTGATCACACAATAAAGATTAATGAATCAGAGTTCGACAATTCTGAGTAATGCCTTACAATCCTGTGCTGTCACGTACTTTCATTGCTCATATTAATGTAGGGTTATGCAACTCAGTTCAAGGTATCAATACACCAAGTATGTGAACTAGGGTGATAGGGCGAGGGCTTTGACTCTTGAAAATGAGAATGATGAGATAAAAAATTATGAATGCGGCCAATACATAAGTAGCTCCGAAGCTGTTTGGAGAATCTTAAAGTTTCCCATTCATGAAGTGTTTCCTCCTGTCGTACACCTCGCTGTTCGACTTGGAAATGGTCAGCGTGTATACTTTACCTGCAATAAACATCTCAGAAAAGATAAGCATTAAACAGTCCACCTTAGACTGCGTTACTTAGTCTAGTCATTTTACGGTTTTGAAAAACATTAATTAATAATAGCCTGGTTTTTTTTTCTCCATTATAAATACATATTCTAAGATACTATATTTATGAATCCTATAAACTTTCCACCCGGAAGTAGGTACAAAAAAACATCGTCAAACAAACGCCGATTTTTTAAATTAAAAATAATAATACTGGTTTTTATTTGTCAACATAACAATATTATTGTTTTTAACTAGTGAAAAGTGAAATCCGTCAAATTATTTTCACGTAAAGCCGGTAAATTAACAAGATGCAAGGCTTAGGTGAAAGATGCCCTAAAGCGATAAAAAGAATTCGTAATAAGTAGTACTGTGATTCAATTCTCATAAAAAATATTAATGAAACAATCTTCCCAAAAATCCTATTGATTTTTATTTTGGTTGTATATGCGTATACATTTACTCCGATAAACTATTGGGAAATATGTTTATAGAAACAATTTATGTCTTAGTTTAACATAATAATATAGATCATTAAACTAATACACAAATCCTGCAAAAAAAAGTTTACGTAAAGCATAATCCACAGTTAAATAGTCCTTTTTAATATGGCAGCTGAATATGAACTCTTTACGCTAATAATTAGGATCACATTCGCTCGCACTGGCGCGCAACGAGTGTTTCGAGGCGTTCGCATTCAAGGCCGCGCTTTTCGGGCCCGACGACACAAGAAGATAGATATTAGATACCTATAAGTATTACCTACGCATATAATTTGTATCGTTTCTTACCGCACTCTTCAAAGTAATGAAGAAATGACTTTACTTTGTTATTATATTATTATACCTACGTTTTTATTGTAACCCATCAAGAGAAGAGCCCTTTTAAACCTTTCCTAACGTATCTAAAATAAGTGACTAGGCTCAATTGAGTCGTTCTCTGAGAAAATGGACATAAATGCGATTGGCGCTTACACCATTCATTACTAATGATGCGCTAGTATAATAGCAGCAATGATTCACGGCGTAATAATGGCGTAAGCGGTAACGCACTAATAATGTATAAAAATAAACATTGTAGTAAAAAACAAACCAAGAATTTTATTACATCAATATTTTTTGATGCCATCATAATTATTTAGTGTCAGTAATATATGTCATTACCAACATTGACAACAAATAAAGTCTACTATAAATAAAATAGCTAGAACAGTTCCTAGTACGAGATCCAGCTGCAAATCTAGACACGCGGTAGCGTGTCCAGCCAAGTTCACCCCAGGAACTGGCGGACAGCAGCCGTGTGTTATTTTACACGAATCGTTTGGAGCCACTTTTGACCCCCCAATAACTCAAAATCTATCTAACATAAAAAAATAAATTTGGTACATGTATTAAGATCCTTTAGAACAACTAGAACCCCACATTTTTTAAATATAGGTTTAATAGTTATTGAGATATTAAATTCCAAAAAACTGCATTTTTACCACTGACGGACAGACTGACTGACTAATAATCAAAAACCTAACCCACTCCCAGGTGACCTAGAAAGCTGAAATTTGGAATGTAGGTTGGCAATTGTGTGTGTACACCAGAAAAAAACAGAAAACAGTGACTTTTTATTAGTATTATTATTATTTATGCTAGTTACCTCGGAACTCCGTCATTTATTAACCGATTTGGAAGATTCTTTTTTTCTTTGAAACTGCATACTTGAGGGGTGGTCCCATAGTTATCAGGTAAGAATCTGATCATAGGGTCCTGGAGAAATCAACTCTTTAAATATTTGTGGTGAACCTATAGCGATTTGGGTATTTTGTATAGTAACTCGTGCATTCGCTCTTAAAAAGCACCATTTGGCGAAGATTGACCGAATGTAATGATATCCCATCAAAAACATAAATTGCCAAAAGCCTTAACTTGGCAGTTTTCTATGCAGTTTGTAATAATACCATAAAAATTGTTGGATATTTAAGAAAACTGCTTGACTCAAAATGCACTAAGCCGCAGTAAATTAGTTTTACTGTAAACAGTCTAACGTATGCGGAATGAAATTTGCACAAAATTTTGATACAAAATTTTAGGTGTATATGATTCTATATTTATAACTTGATATTATCTTTTGTTTTCTGTAATATCTGTCAAAGTGTTGTACAAATCATTCGCATGTAAGATTTGTGTAAAAAAATTATGGCAAATCTCAAAGAAATGCGTCGAAAAAACCATGTGTGATTTTCGCAACACACATCCAGACTGGCCGAAGTCGAGGATTGTTAAACATTTTATAGAAATGGGGGAGAGCCGTAGGACGGTTTATAATATATTGTCATCCTATTCCCTTCGACATAAGACTACTAGAAAATCAGGTTCGGGCAAAGTGTGTTTTTTAAGCCGATCTTTGAAAAGAAGCCAACTAAAATAAATTACGGCGGGTCGGGTAGTGAAATCCTACAGAGAACTAGGATTTTTTTGAAACTGTGATCGCAAAACAGTGAAAAAGTATCTACATGATATGGGCATTCCGAAACGAGCAAGAAAAGTAAAACCCATCGTGTCCGAAAACCAAAACTTACCCAGAAGAAGAGTCTTACAACTTTGGTCAAAAACATATTCTATGCAAAAAATGATGTAAAGTGCATTATGGACGATGAATCCTATTTCACTTTAGACGGCAATGAATGCCAGGGTAACATTTATTTCCAAAACGCCAATAACCCGAGTGAAGAATCAGTAAAATATGTGGAGCAAACTAAGTTTCCAAAAAAGGTTTTGTTATTAATTGCAATTAGCCCTCGTGGCATGTCGAAACAGGTGTTTTTTGAATCTGGGTTAGCAGTCAATGCTGAACGATACATGCAGGGTTGTTTCCTGATTGTACGTTACTTTATGAAAACACATCACAGAGGAACTAATGTTGTGTTTTGGCCCGATCCAGCATCTAGCCATTATTCAAAAAAGACCCTGGCTAAAATGGAGGAGCTAGGAATCCCATATGTACCAAAGGATTCAAATCCGCCTAACGTACCACAACTTCGCCCGATCGAAGATTTTTGAGCCAATCTAAAAAGGCTTGTTTATGCGAATAATTTCCGGCCAAAAACTATACAGGCTCTAATTCCAAAACAATAATAAATTAGAATTAAACGAAATGCCAACATCGACTTACACAACAGCCATGGATAAAGTGCCAGCAAATTTTCGAAAAGCAGCACGCAAAGGCCAAATTACTTTTTACATTAAATTTTGTTAATAGATTGTTTATAATAATTTTTAAGAAAAAAAAACCGACTTCAATGGGGGAGGCCGGTGAAAGATTATTATACTTAGATGGTGCAATCTTAGATTCCATACATTAAAATAAAAATGGCTATAAGTATGTTTATAATCGTAGAAGACTAAGTACCCTCAATTCCTCATGGAATCATGGAAAAACCTTGCTTGCTTGAGAAACAAAACGAAGAGAACAAATCGCCAAACTTGAACTACGCGTCGTTGAAGAGTTCCGTTCTGATCATCATCAGCAGTTCCACTTCATCAAATGTCACTTTTATGAATGAAAATGCTTGATTAGTTCATGAAAATACTAAAATTACTATTTGTGTGCCTTTCACATTTGAGGAGTTCCCTCGATTCCTAATGGATCCCATCATCAGAACTCGAGCATGACAAAATCAATCGTGAAAATAGAACTTGCTTAACAAACACAGCTAGGAGGACAAATCGACAAACGTGAACTTTTCGTCGTTGAAGAGTTCTGTTCTGATCATCATCAGCAGTTCCACTTCATCAAATGTCACATATTCGTATGATAATGCTCGATTTGTTGATAAAACACGAAAATCACTTTATGTTTGCCTTTAAGATTTGAGGAGTTCCCTCAATTTCTCATGGATCCCATCATCAGAAATCGAGCATGACAAAAATTAATCGTGAAAATAGAACTTGCTTAACAAACACAACTAGAAGGACAAATCGCCAAACGTGAACTTTTCGTCGTTGAAGAGTTCTGTTCTGATCATCATCAGCAGTTCCACTTCATCAAATGTCACATTTTTGGATAAAAATGCTTGACTTGTTGATAAAAACACAAAAATCACTATATGTTTGCCTTTAAGATTTGAGGAGTTCCCTCAATTTCTCATAGATCCCATCATCAGAACTGCGTTTTGACAAAAACGGGACCAACTTGGATGTATATACTTACAATGAAAAAAAAAAATTCCAAATCGGTTAAGTCGGTTAAAAATACATAACATTATCATTATATTAAACATTTTTTTATAAGGTTACAAATATTGGGCAAATTTCATTCCGCATACGTTAGTGCCGGACTTGGCACCATTTCAGAGAATCTACGGAACTTGACACCCATTTAGATCTCAATTCTTTTGTCGGTGAAGACAACAACCAAGCATGGCATATTCTTAATATTGAACTTGGCTCCCATTTTCACATTTATGTTTTTGATTGTATAACTGTACCTCAGCAGGAACTGTTATTCATTAAATTATGAAATGAGTATCAAAGAAAAATAATTTAAAGTAAATTAGCCTTTATGTCAGTTAAATGAGTTCACTATTAAAGTATTGCATATTACCTTGATAAAGAAATAGGTAAGACTAGAACTAATAAAAGACGGTTAGTTCGTGTCGCGAATGGCTGCGATGCGTGCCATGCGGTGCGGTACCTACGATACGAGGCGGCTGGCGGTTATTTCCCTGCCGCTGCCTGCGGGCTGCGACCGACCAATCACGTTAACGCTGCGGCTCGCGAGCGGCATTTTTAAAGCTAAGTTTACGGGTGGTTGTAAATAATTAGTTGCAATGTATTTTATAAAGCGATTTGTACATTATTCAATGAAAGAGTGCTGATAGTAAAAATCCCAAAACTTACTGATCAATTTGCATATTTTTTTATTGCCAAATAGAAATTACCCCCTAAAACCCACCCTCCGTTGTTGTTTATTAAATGATTGGTATGCAAGTTTGATGTCCACTATAATTAATAAATAAAGAAGAAACTTAAAGCCAATTACTATTTTTAGTCAGGCTAATATGGTAAATGAAAAAAATGTCAGGGGCTAACTAAATATAAATGTATCATTCCTTAATTTTATTCAAGCGATTTTTCATCAGTAATACAAAGCAAATAATAATTTAACAAAATAAATAAATAAAAGTTTATTAACAATTTAAGCCAATTTATAAGGAATTTATTAATTTTTAAATATTTATTTAAATATCTAAATGACTTATATTTTGTCGGATTATATCTCAACATCATAACTAGAATTATGATATATCCGTTACGCAGGAAAACTGGGCTATTATGAATTATTTCCATTTCGCCATACTAGCGGACCGTAAAATGACTAGACTATACTGGCTTTATTTGAAATGCACCCGAAAGCATTATCGCTACTAAATTGTATAAGGCAGTGCTACAATAAAAAATAATTCTACCTATAGTTGTAAATTTCTACATATAACTACGATTTCTTTCGCAATAACCACAATGGATGTGTGTGCGTATATAAGTTGTGTTTAGTTATAGTTAACTTGGTATGTCCTTTTAAACAGCAGCAACATAGGCTACAGTTAGTTGTTCTGCGCGTGCAAAGTCGCGGGCAACAGCTAGTAGGTATATAAGTTTACATCATAAAATAAAACAGTAGCCAAGTGCGTGTCGGGCTACATGCAATGTAGAGTTCCGTAACTATCCACACGTCACACTATACGATACAATTAACAACATAGTTTTGACATTGAAAATGTCTTTTCGTTCGCTCCAGTATAGGGTCCCATTTCACGAAATAGTGCGATCCCCTTATATTTCAGAGAGTTGTGAAGGTATGATATTCAAACTAGGCTCAAAAGACGCGTATTTACGAGATATGTAAGATGCAAAGAGAATTATTTGAGAAAGTCCAGAACGAAAATAGTTTTGGCCGAATTATGAAAAAAAAATTCAATTTCCTCCGATTTTTTCATTTTGGCACTCGATATTTTGGAAACGAAGAATGATATCAAAATTTTGATCAAAACTCCTCTGGACAATTTAGTCTGCTACAATTTGAGCCTAAAACAAAGACGATTGGGTCAAGTTTTGCGCTGTAGCCTAACCTTTTTGAAAGAAGTCAAAAAGTCAGAACGACTATTAGTAGGTAATATATATTTTTTTAAATCAACACAATTGTACAATTGTAGTTAGTTTTAGTTTTATATTTCAAATTGTTTAAATTAAACATTTATTGTTTCTATAATAAATTATTATTAATTATAGTTCGAGACAACAATAGCACATTATTGCAGTGAACGGGAAATAGCAATTCGTGGATAAGTCAATGATGTTTTGGAAGACCAATATCTTCCAAAACCTTGGCAAATAAAATAGTTGATTGAGATTGTATAAAACAAGCCATTTTATCCGAGACAATTTCAATCAATCGATATAAAGTAGAGGATAAAATCAGTTTTATACATGAGTTATACATCTGCTTTTCACTTCGATTGCGAGAAAATTAAACAAATAATCAAGGTTATGATATCATATAATTTATCCTTCTCCGGGGGCCTAGGGTGTCATGTTGAATTCGACTTTGAAAATTCTTGTTATAGTTATAGTCGGAGTTTGGAGGTCGAGTTAATTTGAAGTCGCCGTTATCCTGCGTGAATATTAGTAAAGTGGCAAATGCCTTTTTATGTGGTTACCGTAACTTGCCTGCGCTTTAAAAAATTGCCAATTTAATAGGAATTTTGTATGTGAGCTATGTTTATATATTATATATCAACCAAATCGGCATAACGTTAGCAAATGTAATGCATTTTTTTATTTTGTTGAGTTCATTTTCAATGTACCTTGATGGTCGTGTAGTGCACGAGATCTGTGAATTTTTTTATTCAATCAATGGAAATTGAACGAATGTTTGCTTTTCCAAATATATTTCTAACAAAAATATAACATTTTAAAGTTCAAATGGATTCCCGAATCAAAAAATGGTTAATGAAAACCCATAATAATATTTTTAAACGACCTATGACTATACCGCACGCGATGGGGTTTGGAAGAAAAAAAATTGCAGCCCCAGTGTAAGTGTAGATATGAGAGGTATCCTTAAAAAATAAATAATCGTAAGAACATCTTTAGTGCTTTATATGACACTGACATGGATTTCCTCGGATAAATATCAAAAATTATATTTTGCTGGTCGGCTAATATTTTGGGTTCTATCGTATTTGGACAGATTCTGAACTAACCCGATTCACATGTGGCTACTATCCCGATTGGACAGCTCTTATGTGGACAGTAATGCACTTGAGCCGTAACGCATCTGAGGTACTGAAACCTAATTAATTGATTATCCATTTCGCTTCTGGCCATAATGGCTCTCAATGTCGACAGAAACGCACTTCACCCCAGATTCGAGTAAATATGTACAAAAATGTAATAAATATCCAAATTCACATTTGGCCAGAATCGCGGTTGGTCAAAACTCATATTACGAGGAATATACGGTCAAGCAATTTGATAGAAATCAAATTGGTTGGCCCAGAAGGGCCACTTATCACAGTGAAAATCAATATGAAAGCTGCTGGAGACCTCACATTATTGTCACTGTGACAAGGTACGAAGTAGCCCAGAAATAAAATTGGTTTTCTGTACTTCATCCCAAACGCACCTGTACAGAAAAGTAAAATGATAGACTTTCATTTGACCGTCGCTTCGATTGATTAACACTCATCTTGACGCAATAACATCTATCACAGTTAGAGTCAGTTAGCCAGAAACACAAAGTAATTAAAATTAAATCATAAATTGATAAAATATATTTATTATTAAATTATTAATTTAGTATGGGATGGCGCATCGTTACTGACGATTTCTCAATATAATTTGAGACGTTGGTGCCGTTTATAGAAGCCTAAGTCTTCTACGGTAGATGTCACTTTACGCCTCCCTAAGGCGTTGTAAGAGGGAACTAGTGAAGGATTTCGTGCCCGAGCTTGGTTGTTCCGATAGCTCAGAGGCTAGAGCGATTGGCCGCGTATGTCAGATGTCGCAGGTTCGTATCCTGCTCTGAGCGTAATTTTTTTCAATTTTTCCCTTCAATTTGAAAGGCCGTGCCAGGATAAGCTAAGTGATTCTGCCCCCCTTGAGTTTGGGCTTGTAATTTTTATAGATTGTGTGGCTCTACATTACTCATCATTGTGCCAAATTTGAGCACCCTAAACGTTATAGTTTTTGTTTAAAAAAAAAACGAAATATAATTTTTCTTTGATATTTTTTTTCTAGTCAACCTATTTTAACGAGCTTGGCATATATTGTACATTTTATAAAGATGATTAAATGACCATAATTATATTTTCACTATGTCATAGAAAAATAAATAAAAAAATCCAATTAAACTTTTCAGAATTTTTTTATCTTCTACTTTCACGTTAGAGACCGCTCCAATTTTTTCACTGGTAATACACCCACCCCACATCAGCCGAAGGACGTCCACTACTGGACATAGGCCTCCCCCAATTTCATGGGGGGTAAATGCCATAATCGCCACGCTTGGCATGCGGATTGGCGATCGCAGTATCTCCACCGCACTCCAGGGATGCTGCTGCCCATCCCCCGGTGGTCTTGGTCGCAGTTTTAGGACATACCCGGTTCCACATACACCCACACCCACAGGGTAATACACCCACTAACGTCCTATAATATGTTTTTTTTTTCAAAATTTTGGCTGAGGGAGAACGTGGAGATATTTTTACATGAAGTGCTTTACATACATTTCCTTAAACCGCTATAATTCAAATCGGAATGATTAAAACCTCTTTAGAGAAACGTACATGTTGCATATTAAATACTGGCCACTTAAATTTCAACTTTTTAAAAAGAAAAAAAAACGTTTTGCAGCAAAAATAACTCCTTTCGATTGTCGTGCGTTAGGAAAATATTTTATTATATTAATTACATGTCAAACGAAAACATCTTACATAAACATTACTTGTATACTTCATCTGACGTAATATATATGCAGTTATTATAAGATAAATAAGTGCAAATGTGCACTACATTTGCACAACATGTCTGGAAATAGTCAGTCACTTATATGGAATGCGGGAGTCTCAGGCAGTATAGTGTATAAGTTATAACGCATGTCTTCAATCTAAATGAACAAAAAAAACATAATTATTAATTTGTATGTATGTACAATAAAGAGTTTTACTACTACTACTAATTATTTAAACGACCTATTTAAAGTTAAGTAGCCATTAATTACTATACAAATGCACAAGATGCCTTTTTGACAATTACCTGTTCAAAAATTGGAAGCGTATTATTAAAAAAAATAGTATTGTTCGTTTATACACGACCCACGTATTGTTCGTTTATGACGACCTGTTTAGCCTAGTTGGGAGTGACTCTGCCTCCGAAGCTAGAGGTCCCGGGTTCGAATCCCGGCCAGGGCATTTATTTGTGCATTTATCACTGATATTTGTTCTTGGGTCTTGGATGTTTTCTATGTATTTAGGTATGTATTTATCTATATAAGTATGTATATCGTCGTCTAGTTCCCATAGTACAAGCTTTGCTTAGTTTGGGACTAGGTTGATTTGTGTAAGATTGTCCCCGAATATTATTATTATATTATTATACACTGAAGTATTGTTTTTATTGCGAGGCAATACAGCGTTTTAACTTTATTACGGAAAACGCGTTGTATTGCAGTCGTTTTTGTCAATGAATTCATATCGTTGTTTTTATTTTCCCAGCGCACGACAATCGAAAGGAGTTACTTTTAATGCAAACCGTTTTTTTTTTAATCTTTTTAAAAAGTTGAAATGTAAGTGGCCAGTATTTATTATGCAATATGTACGTTTCTCTAAAGATGTTTTAATCATTCCGATTTGAATTATAGCGGTTTAAGGAAATGTATGTAAAGCATTTCATGTGAAGGTATCTCCATGTTCTCCCTCAGCCAAAATTTTGAAAAAAATACATACTATAGGACGTTAGTGGGTGTATTACCAGTGAACAAATTGGAGCGGTCTCTAACGTGAAAGTAGAAGAAAAAAAATTCTGAAAAGTTTAATTGGATTTTTTTTTTCTATGACATAATGAAAATATAATTATGGTCATTTAATCATCTTTATAAAATGTACAATATATGCCAAGCTCGTTAAAATAGGTTGCCTAGAAAAAAAAATATCGAAGAAAAACTTTTTTTTTTTAACAAAAACTATAACGTTTAGGGTGCTCAAATTTGGCACAATGATGAGTAATGTAGAGCCACACAATCTATAAAAATTACAAGCCCAAACTCAAGGGGGGCAGAATCACTTAGCCTATCCTGGCACGTAAATACGCCCCCGTACGAGTACGAGTAAATGGATGTTAAATACAATTAGCTCGAAGCAGACTTTAAAGAAAAAAAATCTAGGCTACTATGATTGAAGTCTCTAAATTTTGTAAGTGTGTATGTAGGTTTGTAAGTAGGAAATGGCTCTCATCATGTAGGATTTTTTTGACCGTGTCTAAAACTATGTATATTTTAAGTAATGATAATAATTAGCCCGCGGGGACAACTTGTGGCGAGCTGACGGTGAGTGGCGACACCGTGGACCCCTAATCTCCAGAGGGCCCTTTCCATCTGGTCTGGCCCTCGCCTCTGTGCTTGCCTTAATTGGCCGGCCAGAGTAGAGTCGCAAGAGCGAGACCTAATGCTCCAGGTTGGAAGTGTAAAATGTCATAACGCCGGCGGCCTGCTGATCGGATTACCGGGATCTGGCTACCGCAGACCCACCTCTCGACAACCTTACAGCCGCTCAAAGGGATGTTGCCCCACTGTCGCACTGTGCGTGCGACTGTTATGTGGGGCCCACTCAGCGAGCTGGCGAGCCTTTTACAATATTGAGACTGATCACGGCAGGTGTCCGCTAGTCTCCTCCAATAGCCCATTATCCAGCCCATCCATCATTCAAAACAATAGCCCATGACCTTGGTTTCCATCGCAGCACAGTGATGCACTGCAATAATCTGTGCACCTGGCGGGGACCATCTCTGGATGTATCATATTGTGCGTTCGGGGATGGTATTCGCCATGTGTACTCGTATCCCTTTGCTTTTAGATTAAATTGTCTAAAAGGGTATCTGCGCTGCTTGCTTCGGCCCCACGCACGCCTTCCAAATGTCCGGGACTCCATGGTCCCGAGATGAGGATCAGTTATTATTATTATTATTGAATCTTGTATTTTCAAAGTTTTAATTGTAATGTGAATATCTTGTTCTTAGACTTTCCAGTTTTCAGGGTTCCGGTATCTTGGTAAGCTAAATGATTTACGAACTATATTTTGCATTGCTTACCTACAATAACTAAACTACGTTCAAACTGTATCTAAAAATATGCATATTTTAATAACAATTCATCCAATCAAATCTTGTAGGTATTTTGAATGTTTTGATTGTAAAGTAAATATCTTGTTCTTGGACTTTCCAGTTTTCAAGTTATCTTGGAAAGCTAAATGTTTTACTTACTACGTTTTGCATGACTTAGCTGCAATAAGTACCTAACCTATTCCAATATATTAGAAAGACCCGGCATAATTAAACGCAGACTTGACCTGGTTAGCATAGATTAAATAGGCCTCGTTGGGAGTAATACGGTGTTATTATAAACTGATGGTATCGTTCAGTAAAAGCGGTAGAGAAATCGTCTGGCCGCGTCCAGTTTCCCCGGCGGCCGGGAGATAACGCGCGGACGGACGTTCGGAGTCTTCGAAACCCATCTCAACTATTTTCTATTAATGGTATGCGAATACCTAACTCAAGTTTCGTAGTACAGTCTGGTATTCTCTATAGCTAACTTGTACACAACAATACGGTTACACTTATGTAAAATATTTGAACTAAACAGTACACTTAACCGGTTCAGAAAGGATCTGTGATGAGCTTCCTGTGATGAGATCGATATTGTTTTTTTTATATTATGTTTTTCTACGCCGTTTTTCCTTTGCACTTCGCAGCAAGGGTACCGGGTACCGGATAAAAGTTGCAGAAATAAACGTACCGCACTTGTATCACAATTGAATATAATATCATCAAATCTGTGCATTATACATGTATTACTGCCTCATATGCCTCAGTCCTGCCCTGCCGCCCTTCCCTTGTCCTGCCTTGTAGACTATAATATCATCAAATCTTTTAATAAATATTGGGGGGACAATCTTACACATATCGACCTAGTCCCAAACTAAGCAAAGCTTGTACTATGGGTACTAGACGACGATATACATACTTATAAAGATGTACATACTTAAATACATAGAAAACATCCAAGATCCAAAAACAAATTCCCGTGCTAAATGCACAAATAATGCCCTGGCCGGGATTCGAACCCGGGACCTCTAGCTTCGGAGGCAGTGTCACTACCAACTAGGCTAAACAGATCAACAGATCAACTATAGGTTAATCATTTTCGATTGAGAATTATAATTCCGCTAAGTGGACGTTTCCGCTTGTAAAAATATTTACATTTAGAATGCAGGGGTAGCACATTGTTACTAATGATTCTCAATGTAACTTGAGACGTTGGTGCCGTTTCAAAAACTTGTAGCAACTTTGACGGTAGATGTCGCTACCACGGCTGTTTATCTACGTAGAACGAAACGTTTATGATAGCAGCCATATTGTGTCAAAAAGATTCTGACGACATACCGAGCTCTCATTGGCCTTGTCTGCCAATGGACGTCAAACATCAAAATAAAGTCACAAATAAAAATAAAATAGCGTCTCCTCGGAATTTCGTCTAGTCGTCTCTGAACATTTTTTTCATTTTTGAAAATGTTTTTTTTTCCAATTTATTTGGGACAAAATACAGTTACACACAAGGTTTCATGCTTAATATGTAGGAAATGTACAATTACAGATAGTGAAACCAACGACATTGTCCACAGATCAAAAGATTAGTATATAGCGCAAATTACTTATAAGTATGTTAAAAATTATATTTTTTATAGGTTTAATTATAAGGATACATACAAAATGCAGAGGAAGTAGAGTAGCAGGTAGTAGCGTGCAGTAAAATATTAATTATTTTTGAGATAAATTACAATACTTATATTGGGTACATTTAAGTATGTGACAACGGATACTTAATGAAAAAATACGAGATAAGCAAAGCAAAAATGAAAAGGAAAACCTGAGCCACTTTTACGTTAGTCGGTTCCGGCATCTAGCAATTTAAGTAAAACTTTTCTTTTGTATACAGTGTCGGAGGCCATAAATATGTCGATATCGTTAAAATGAGTGTTATACGACTTAACCAGTCTATGTAAAGGATCACGTTCGCCCGCGTGGGTGCGGCAGCGCGCGGTCGCGAACAGTTAATGCTCTCGTGCGGCGCGCTGCCGCGCCCGCGTCGGCACGCGGTAACATAGCGCCCCGCTTAGGCTGGGACAATCAAAATTGCTGTGGCACAGGTTGTATAGGACTATCGATTCCAAAAGGATGCGACGATTGTGTAAATCTAGTAATTTGTATTTGCTGAGAAGCTGCTGGTAACTAAGACGTGAACGTTTGCATCTGTACTGCATGGCACGCAAAAATTTCTTCTGTACTCTCTCAATTGAATTGTTATATTTCTTATAAAGCGGATTCCATATTGACACTGCGTATTCGAATTGTGACCTAACCAACGACTTATATAGGTAGAGATAAGTAGAGGGTTGTTTGAAGTCCATTCAAAGACGCATTATGAAACCGTACATTTTGTAAGCTTTAGAGATCATGTGATTTACATGGGCATCTAGTGAAGCTTACTATCGAGCATAACTCCGAGATCCCTTATCATCGAAACTTTTTCGAGGATTGTTCCACTAAGTTTGTAGGAAGTGGGAAGGCAATTGAACTTTTTAGTAAAAGTTATTTGTTTACATTTTGTCAAGCTGTAACTTAATTTATTTCTACGACAATATTCACTGAGCCTGTTCAAGTCAGCTTGAAACTGGATGCGATGCTCGTTTATTTTCAATGGTATGGTAAACCTTTAGGTCATCAGCATAAAGTAAGAAGTAATATTAAATAATGTTGTTATTTAATTTGTAGTATTGATAGATTACTATGCAATAAACAACCGGAACAGTGTGTAGCTAATCGAAAATTCATCTGCAAACGCGTAGTAACCATTGTTTGGACAACAAATGGAAGATAGTGAAGTGCGTCCTATGTGGCATGCCATGCAAGTTCTCATTTTGCAAAATGTACGAGTGTTGTGGTTGTAAAACGTAGAACTCTGTGAAAGGACGAAGATATATCGTTTTCCCGGATATGAAATGAGATATATAAAAAAAAACTGTATAATACGGCACAACATAGTTCACGGTATTTCTATTGAACACCAGTTTCATTTTACGTCGGACGTTGGTGTTCAATTGGAAATGCCGTGAGCTTCTACACAAAGTTAAATTTAAATGAGCTATATATATTTATCGTTGGATGTTCACAGTAAGTTCCATTGCCACAGTGTCATTAAATAATTAAAAAAATATATAAACGTCAAAAATCTACCAGCGGGTACAGATTAAATACGGTTGCTTACGGTCTATATTTTTGGTTCGTGAGTTGGCGGTCTGAACCCTTACTAGTCTGTGGTCGCTACTAGTCTCCCTAAGGCTTAATTAAAAAGAGTGAACTGATTGAAAGATTCGTCGCCTCGGGATAACCCGCGGTAGCTCAGTTGGAAAGAACGATGGACGGATTCCAGAGGGCGCGGGTTCAAATCCCGCCCGGGTGATCAATTTTTATTGGAAATTAGGCTAAACAGGCCGTCAATATATATTTGTATTACTGCCTTATGAGTCCTGCCCTAAGAAAAGCACTATATTTACCATGATGGAGACTGGGATTGCCTGAGTCGTCTCTTTCCAGAGAATCCCTTACTTTCCGGGAATAATGTAGCTGTTATAATCCATGCTACAAATATTGCCATAAGCAATAAAAATGTGTAGACATTGTTGTTTAATACCAATAAAACGTGTTTTGCTTGGTGTTAAGAGTAGCTCTGTAGCTAATACTCTCAAGACCAAGAATACGAATAGAAACTGCGACTCGAGTATCAAACTAAAATGTAACATACTAACTCAATCACTATCTGCCAGTAGGTAATCACTATCAATGCTTTTATAGTCATAATGGAAACAAATCAGTATTCAATAACCATAAATGTCTTTCAATTGGGTTGTAATCGAACAGATGGTACTCCAGGGTGTAGCTGTGACGTAGACTCGGCAATCATTGCTGAAATAAGGTCGGTAAGAAGTTACGGCGGCTAGTTCAAACGCCGCCGATAACCATCTATTGGTGCGAATTGTATCTTGCTGCAATGCTGCAGGCGATTGTTACATCTATTAGGCTACGTACTTAAACTGTAGGTGAGAGCTTTCGGGAGAAAATAACTCAATAATCATGGCAAGTAAGGGGTCAGTGTTATAGTACGTACTAGGCGTACGAGCCCAATTCCGAAGAAAAACGCAAATCGATGTACGGTTTTACACACACATACGAGAATCAAAACAAAATTTTGTCCTTAAAAAAATCCCTTAGGAAGGGAGCGCTGAGTCATTATTTTTTTTTGTATGAGAAAAAAAAACCGAGACTTATCGTGTGTGTTATTAAATGAAAAGGCTTTTTCATTACCGCCATTTTTTAAATTATAACAAAAATTATGTTCGAAACATACCAAGTTTGGGAGCCCAAACTTAGTATGCGGTATATTGTACAAAAAAAATCAGCCATATCGTATCTGGAGGAGCCCAGTCCAAACTTGGTATGTTTCAAAAATTATTTTAGTTTTAATTTAAAAAAAATGGCTGTAATGTAATGATGTGGTATAATTTTAAGAATCGCCTCAAAAATCCCTTTCATTGAATTCAGGGAATTCTTTAATTTATGTACAACGACTTAACCAAAATAATATAAAGAAAATTAAAACTAACTTAAATCTAAAACGGGCCCTTGAGGCATTGTACCGAGGATGCTGGCGGCATTTCCTCGCTGTATCGCAATGCTGATACGTTGAGCGAGGAAACCGCCAGCTCTTCGGTCACCAGTTACGTCAACCAGACGCTTCGCAATTTCTGCAAATAACTTATGCGCGCTGGGACCCCATGGACCTAGAGTTTCGACGCCAAAAGGTACAAACATGTACTCTCTGCCGAGGCCCTTGTATTTATCACGCTTTAGAATTTCGACGTTTTCCGTCGCTGCACCCGCTTGTACTGTACCGTTGGAAGTGAGACGGTGCCAGTGTGTCTACACAGGTAGCATCCCACACCAACATCCGTCCCACTCTCCAAGGAACTAAAGACACCCCATCAGGTCTCTTGCCATCGTCCCTGACCATGCCAGTCGGCTCAAGAAGTGCAGGCACATTGATGGTGGCAAGAAACCGGCGGATTATATCATTAAGCGTCGCTTTAAGAACTGCGGGTCAAAAAGTTTGGTTTGACCTCTAGTATGCGTGTGCCAAACGGCTAAACGGTAGACCGATTTGCGGTTTTTTTTTTTTGCGTACACCTATAATAATATGGGTGAACAATAGTGGTGGACGAAACGAATGGATACGATGATTTTATATAAGTCTTAGATAGTACCAGAGCAGTTCTTTGTTTTTATTGTTTTTACGAGTAGTTGGTAGGATTTAAAAGCGCGATAATACTTTATTAGCTTGCAATCTGTTGATTTGGAGTGATGTTTGAATTGATAATCCTTAATGAAAAATGGCATTTCGCACAGAAAAATGACCTAAATACATGAGCATTTTTAAGAGCCCTTTCGTGATTTCGGTATAAGGAAATGCGTCAGAAGCGGATTTTTGACGTCTTATTTCTAAGAAACAGCAAAGTTATTCTGAATTCTGATTACTTTTTTCATAAGTCGATTCCTTATTTTCTGACTAGTGGCATCAGATTTGAGTGGCACTGAATATTTTAACTAAATTTACCCGATTACAGATAGGTTTCTGAGAAGCGTGCGGAGTTTTATGTTTCAAGCCCTTGAAACTTATTGACGTGATAAAACCCAGTTGTTTAAATATTTTTTTATAAATAGTTACTAAAAATACTACTTTTTGTAGATATATATCGTGCGGAAAGTTGAATTTTTCGCACTGGAGCTTTCTACTTTTCCAGTTTTTTTAATTTTCTATATCATGCGGAAAGTTAGATTTTTTGCTGTTTGTTTTTTTTTTTTTTTTTTTTAGTTTATTATTATTCCAAGCCATACTTACATCCAACCAATTTCAATCACTAATTTCTTTTTTGATTACGTCGTTTCGAAATTTAATAACTGTCAGTGTCAATTTATCTAATATAAAAAACACTAAATTAATTTTAATAAAGTTGGCTGACTGAGTATTACCATGAGAATGAAAACGAGGAGTAATAGAGACCACCACCGGGATAACAGGGATGTTGACCACTACCAGTCAACTAAATAAATTTCTGTCTTTTTACATTGTAATTTTTTCGCAAATGTATTAAAAAACGTCGTTTGATATACGTGCGGAAGTGTCATTTCCACTCGACCTGTGTCTTGACTCGTATGACTCGTACAAAATGACTATCTTTCCGCACTTGTATCGAAATGTACTATTTTCACACCCTTAATATATCCTTTTTGTAACCCATGGCCTTAAATGTCCGTTATTTGGTTACTAGTATGTAGTAAATAAAATATCATTGAATCGACAAGCCCTATGGACTTACCGACTAAATAAAACTGAGGTAAATAAAGTCAATTTTAAATCATATGGACAGAGATTAAAAAAGGTTGTGTGACTAACTCAACGAGCACAAAATCATCATTATATTACAAACTCTAGAGATAAGTCAAAAGCTACCTGGGAGATAATTAATAAATCTAAAATCACAAAACCTAAAATGCCTATATATATTTTGACAGCTAATGGTGTATCATATACACAGCCAGTTGATATAGCTAATGTTTTCAATAACTATTTCATAGACGGAATAATAAATAATAATATAACCCGGGATATTACGCGTATTTCTATGAATACAAATTCTATTTTCTTGTGCTGCACAGACATAACGCATATGGAATTCCACAAGGCAGCATTTCGGCCCTTTATTATTTTTAATATATACCAATGACATAACAGTAAATATCCAATGATACTATATGCTGATGACAGTACCATATTTATAGATAATTTTTCAGAAAAAAAACCGACTTCAATGGGGGAGGCCGGTGAAAGATTATTATACTTAGATGGTGCACTCTTAGATTCCATACAATAAAATAAAAATGGCTATAAGTATGTTTATAATGGTAGAAGACTAAGTACCCTAAATTCCTCATGGAATCATGGAAAAACCTTGCTTTCTTGACAAACAAAACGAAGAGAACAAATCGCCAAACTTGAACTACGCGTCGTTGAAGTGTTCCGTTCTGATCATCATCAGCAGTTCTACTTCATCAAGTGTCACTTTTATGAATGAAAATGCCTGATTAGTTCATGTAAATACTAAAATTGCCATTCACATTTGAGGAGTTCCCTCGATGGATCCCATCATCAGAATTCGAGCATGACAAAAATCAATCGTGAAAATAGAACTTGCTTAACAAACACAGCTAGAAGGACAAATCGCCAAACGTGAACTTTTCGTCGTTGAAGAGTTCTGTTCTGATCATCATCAGCAGTTCCACTTCATGAAATGTCACATTTTTGTATGAGAATACTCGATTAGTTGATAAAAACAAAAAAATCACTATATGTTTGCCTTAAAGATTTGAGGAGTTCCCTCAATTCCTCATGGATCCCATCATAAGAAATCGAGCATTACAAAAAATTCTCCTGAAGATAGAACTTGCTTAACAAACACAGCTAGGAGGACAAATCGCCAAACGTGAACTTTTCGTCGTTGAAGAGTTCTGTTCTGATCATCATCAGCAGTTCCACTTCATCAAATGTCACATTTTTGGATGAAAATGCTCGATTTGTTGATAGAAACACAAAAATCACTATATATTTGCCTTTAAGATTTGAAGAGTTCCCTCAATTTCTCATGGATCCCATCATCAGAACTGCGTTTTGACAAAAACGGGACCAACTTGGATATATATACTTACAATCAAAAAAAGAATTTTCCATATCGTTTAAGAAATGACGGTGTTATGGAGTAACAAACATTAAAAAAAAACATACAACCGAATTGATAACCTCCTCTTTTGAAATCTTGAAGTCGGTTAAAAAAAGTAATAATAACGATTATCAACACGAAGTTAACGCAAATCTTAGACATATTACTTGTATTCATTGGTTAAACTGTAACAATTTAAAAGTTAATTTAGAAATGACCAAATTAATGCAGTTTAGATTAAGGAAAACACTTCCTACGCTAGATATTAAACACGAGGGCAACAGTGTATAAAGTGTACATGTAACTAAATTTTTAGTAATTTATTTGGACAGCAACATGGTGTGGAAATCGCACTCTGCAGAAGTTTGTAAAAAAATGTATCGTTTTTTACAAACTTCTGCTTCTTGAGTGTTTTGTAAAAGCGAATCCAGGTTTCTTCGAGCACAATAAACAAACAGATAATTTTAATCTTCGCCCAAGACCAGCGATAGTTATAGTTAATAGGAGCAAGATGGCGTTAATGAGAAAATGTGTAATAACAATGGCCCCAAAGCTGTATAATAAATTGCCTGAAACATGGAAGTTTGAAACCTCTAAATCTAAATTTAAATATATACTTTATAGATTGTTATTGGACAAATGTTATTATAATATAGAGGATTATCTTCTCTCTCTTAATGACATTAATATCCTAATTTAAATCTATTAATTAATTTTATTGCTTAGTTTTTTTCTTTTTAATTTGTATTTTGACATTATTGATATGACATTTGCCTTTATATTTAATATTTTGAAATTCGACATGAATTCGTAAAGAAGGCATGATGTGCGATGGCTTTGTAACTACATTTACTAAATTTATATATTTTTACACCTGTGATGAACGAATAAACGATTTCATTTCATTACATTACATTATTTATTTAATCAGTAGCAAAAAAAAACGTATAAAATCTAAACTTAGCGGAACATATCTATTCCAATCATTAAAAAGGTGCATATTTTCGACAGCGCGTGATACAATTTTAAACCTACGAAATTTCAGCGTGTCGCGAAAGCAGCCTTACGGCCTGCCACGACTTCGTACGTGCGGCATCGTTTTTTCTAATACATAGCGTGGGATCGTAACTAACCACAGTGCGTTGCGCGTCTTGACCGTACAATGAACAGATAAAACACACGTCGCACCGCAATTAGAGAAAAAACGTGACCGGCCGGTTAACTGATAAAGACCCCTATGAATATTATAGCGTTGTTGCGCGATAAAGACAAGACATTACTCAGTTAGAAAAATATGCGTGATAATGTATTTATAGATTTTTATATCGTTGGGATCGGATCGCGCGCGCTCACAGCAGCCTGCACGCGGCTAAATGCGCATCCACCGCAACGCCTGTCAGTATCTGTAATGCGTCATAAACAATTCCGGTTTTTAATCTCACGACGCCTCGTGGCATAGTAAGTGGCAATTATACCTAATAATCTAAAATTCAGATAAGTACCTACAAGTAACCAGTCGCTAAAGTTGCAGGCAACAAATACCACTAACACGAGATTCATACTTTGAAAGTAGGTCATATTAGACCTGAGAAGCCCTGGGGTTGAAAAACTTTTTCAGGGATTGTTGCGATCACTTTTACACAAACCTCCTGAAGCCCAGAAAAATTATTGTGTTTTTGAATTAGGAATTCTTTTGTTATTCATTTCAAGTTCAAATAAATTTTGGAATTTGTTCATAAAATTGTACGCGGGGCCTTAAGAGGGTAAATTAAAATATTCTCACCCATACGAGTAGACTCGGTTTCATTCATTCGGAAGTCAGAGTTGTATTAGTTAGGCTAATACTGCCCTAAAGTACTTATACGAGTAGGTCAGTGAGTGAGGCCAGAAGATATTCAATGGCATAGAGACTTCAAAAAAAAAATCTTTTTTGTATTTGGCTGTACAAGTAACATTTGGCTAATAAATAGTATATTATATAATAGTATGTGGAACTGGCGCTTATTATTTATTAATCGTATCAACTCGTCAGGATTCCGTTAAAATCTTGCGGCCAGCCGGATCACTCGTTCATTGATGCTCGACCTTACGACTACTCTCCACAGCTTCTGGCTTGCTTGCGTCATCATTTACACCTCTATTCGCTCATAAAAATGTCTATAATTTCTGAGAGCAATCCATCCCATCATCGTAAAATGCGTGTGGACGCGGGCAGTAAAAGTAGCAGTGTCCTTACGTATAGGGCATTATCCCGTTGGTACATAGCTCGCAAACACTGCTTAAAACAGTCTCGATTGTAAATCGAGTCTCCAACGGTGCTGGAAAATAAAACAAGCGGATACACCGCTTGTGACCTATGTTCACTGTGATTTGCATTTATTTTGTTGTCAAAGGAGGATATATTCTATGTTTTCCAGTATCTCTATAAACCGTGATAGGTATGAAGAACTTTAAAATATTTTGATTTGAGTTCAAGGTATTTTCATTTCATAAACTTTACCTCTTTGGCATTTCGCTTACCTACTTAGTTCCTACATATCGCACAAAACATAATTTCGGAAGGAATAGGGAATGATGTAATAGCAAAATACGAAGAAGGGTAAATAATAAATCCTGCCATCATATTGATTGCGGTGAGACTCCTGGGAATCCCGAGCTTAGACTGAGCGAAACGAAATCTGAGATGGGACATTCTAATGTTAAACCCGAGTGTTGCAGGCTCCCAACACGCTACTGAAAGTATATAGATTTTCGCAGTAAATACGATAAAATACTACTTTACTGAACTGAATCAATTTGTGGAATTGGATCATGGAATGGATTTATACTCGTATTGTATAAGGACATGGCCCTATTCAGTAAACACCACAATCCGTAAATTTGATAAATTATGACATATAGTTGTGTTGTGTATTGACTTAGTAGGTAAGAGACGTTTAATAGAACTACAAAACAATATCTAATTTTTATTACTTAAGCTGAACAAAAATTTGCGCTTTAAAATTTATTAAGTATCATGCAAACGCATCAAAAAATGATTAAAGAAGCCCCACATTACTTTTAAACGAGCTATCCAAGATTCCCTACAAGGGGCTTGGCAGGGTAAAAACAGCATCCCCACGTGTAGGTGTACGTACGTTAGAATGTTAGTCTTTCGTTATTATTAGAGCGAAACGGGGAAATAAATTGTAAATTTAGTTTATAACTAATTGTAAGAAACATCATGTGGAAGAGCGGTGTTCTCTTAATACAAGTATCTACTATACTTAAAAAGAGACACCAGCACAGTTATTGTGAATAAACCTAAGAAGATACTGAATAAAATCAATTTAATTATAATTTTTTTTAATTTAACCCCTACGGGCAAAGTGACATGCCATATTTTTTGCCAAAAATTGTGTCATCAGCAGGCGCCCTAAATTTTTTTTTTCAAGATTTTCTTTTACCGATTTGTTGAAGTATTTAATAATTGTACCTGTGCCAAATTACAGCTTACTAACGGTTTCTGCGATAAGCCACGGACAGACCTACGGACGGATGGACGGACATACTACAAGGGTACCAAGGGTTGTTTGCTACGGAACCCTAAAATATACCTTTCGTATTAAGGTTAATCCGGCATATGATTAGCCTAACAATCATTTCAAAAGTACCCAGACTGAGCTGAATATAGCCACTTCAAGAATACTTATATGCTTGTAAATAAATATAGTGTATATACTCGTATCTAAGGGAAAATAAATAAATATATCTAGATAATTAAGGTAAACGTCCCAGTGCCCAATACTTGCAACTTTTAATCTTATGTCATAATAATAGAGGTGAACAACAGCCCCGAAACCCTGGTGGGCAGCTTGGATCACCACAGTCTCTCGCGTGTAAAGAGTAGGTCGCCTATCTCGCCACGCCTGCCTCAATGATATCATCCGTCGAGCCTGTGTCAACGCCAACGTGCCGGCCGTTCTCGGACCGCCTGGTTTGGCACGGGACGACGGCAAGAGGCCCGACGGTATGACCCTGCCTTACATAGGATAGACGATTTATATTACACACATGTGTAATATTAATCGTCTATGCGTTAGGTTTGAGTATGTTGGACTGTGTTTTTAATTATACATGTTTCAGTTGAAGAAAAAGGCGTTATGATTATTTTGAAATGATTTTAAGACGTAACTTTGCGACTTTTTTCGATTTAGCTCTATTCAGCGTATTAAAACGCTGGTTCCTTGGAGCACAAGCGCCCATTAATTGATTAGCCCAATGGCCAAAACATATGGCTAGAATACCCAGGGACGATAGGGCTGGCTCGTTTCTTGCCCAAAGGATAGACAGACATCCAAAGGAGCAACGAAGCCAGTCTTATGGAAACCCTCCCACAGGGATCCGACCTAAGAACCTTTTTTGATTATCATTATTTTTATTTTGTTTAGGTAGGTTTGTGTAAGTAGTCTTATTAAAATGTATTTTTAACTGTTCCTTTTAACTGTTATGTATAAGTAAGTTAGATGAGAAATATTTGTTAATAAAACCTTATTCGTCGAATACCTTGGTCGTGAAAAATTACATTTAATTGTATTTTGTCTGAAAACACAATTTCAATTAATTGTATTTTGTTTGTCTGTAAACACAATTTCAATTAATTGTATTTTGTTTGCCTGAATACACAATTTGAATTAATTGTATTTTGTCTGAAGAATAATAAGTAGACTACATCTACAATATATTTTCGTATCGTTCTGATTTAGCACAAAATGAAATGAGCCTGAATAATTGGCATGACACGTGTCTTATATTTTGTACATATGGCAATAATTCGTCCTTATCATATCACACAAATAAACGCCACAAACACTTTTAAAGTCAGTGAGTAGTTCCCGCTAAAATGGTAGGAAATGAACGATTTAAAAGATGCTTTTGCATATAATTTGGCGTTATTTCAGTGTCCTCAACTCCTAACCAAACTCATAAGCAGAACGTTCAACTCGGGCGCAACCACCCATTTAGCCTCGAACTATTGGCGCTCTCACTTCGTTTGAGCTCCTAAATATCTTGCCTGAAACAGGTGGTTTTCAACCCTGGTTAATAATCCACTATTGTGTATTATTGTGTTAGCATTACATCGGGGAATGGGCAGCAGCATTCCTAGAGTGCGGCGGAGATACTGCGATCGCCAACCCGCATGCCAAGCGTGGCGATTATGGCATTTACCCCCCATTAAATTGGGGGAGGCCTATGTCCAGCAGTGGACGTCCTAGGGCTGATATGGTGGTGGTGGTGGGTGTTAGCATTGGCTTATCAATAAACTGTTGGCGAGTACCTAAAATGTATACCTACCGTCATGAGTGTGTTTGGATCATGTTCTATTCTTTTCTCTGACTGATAAGAAAGTACTTAGTGGTCAAAACTATGCTGCAACCGACGTACTTATACATAAACAAAATAAAAAAATAGGCTCCACAATGACTTTCAGAAATAGGAAGGGCAATTTTATTTTATTTTAATAGGTTATGATCACTTTATCAAAATAATGTTCCTGAAGCAAGAAAGTGGGCACGTTTCGCGTTTAGATCACGCGTTAATTTCGAGTTTTTCTGTGTTGTTGTTACAAGCCATAGCGTAACGTCGCGTCGTTAAAGAAATTTATCACTACTAGTTTTGTCTACTCTCGTCTCGCGGAGGATTAGGTACCTCACCCACGCGCCTCGGCGCCCCGAGGAATCCATATGAAGAAAATCACAGAAAATTATTGTACCTTATAGATGTGTAAATTAGACTATTGTAACATTTGTAACCCCCGACGCTATCCAGGGGTGTTAGAAGTTTAACATGTAACTGTGTCTGGGGTATCGGCGCTCCCAAACAAATTACCCGTCTTTAGCGCGTTTATTTGGTTTCTAATTTTCGGAATTTGCCGTTCCCAGGTACGAATATATTTATATTTATGTCATCTATTGATATACACTTGTGGACAAAGAATACCTACGTGTCAGTACGAAAAACTAGAATATCTCCTAAAATATTAGAACTAGCGGCATGAATGAAGCTGTATGTTGTAAATAATTTGATTGTCAATACAAGATCCTAAGATGTTGAAAACGTTATTCGTGTCATTATTAAAATTACATTAGAAAAATATTTTATAATTTCTTGATTTTAAAATTTTAGAGACATTTCTCACATAGGTACCACATAAAAAAGCGTCGGACCATGCACATTGAAGGGTTCCGTGCCTACTACTACTAGTTATGATGCCTACTATTACCAGCGATAACGTGGTTAAGTACTTATTTATTAATGTACATCACCTAAATTTTACCTGGGTTTCAAACTTCATAGCTTGAAAATTAGAGGGGATGTATACCTTTTATGATTCTTACAGCTAATATCTCACTAAAGGTTACATGTATGGAGTGCCACGAGCTATACTCCGTGGTTCCGATTTCTTATAAACCTTGCTAGCTCGTCACAAGCGTGCTCAATCAGATTTAACTCCTGGCTTCTTGAGGGCCAGTCCTTGCAATTGATGATCTGATGATGATCTGATGATGAATGATGACGTCCTGAAAACACTCATTTACAATTTGAGCTGTAATGTGGCGTTTGTTGTATTGTTACGTTGTCATGCATGAATATAAATTTTTCACAAATATTAATTAAGTATGGGCCGACATGCTCGGTAAAGGTCGGTAATTAAGGTAAATAAATATAGTTCGCGTTAGACCCGTATACGAATATTTTTAAGAATGTGTACAAAAAACGAGATAGCTTAAAGTGTTATGTGCTCATTAAGGATCTCTTCTACATTATCTTACACTAGTTATCGCACTATTTTCTATCAGCACGAACTAAAACGCCGCCACCACCGAGTGACATGTTTTCCTCAAAACAAACTAAACTAAAACGTTCCCCTGGTTCCCTGTTCCTCTTCGCCGCCCATCATGTGCATATATATAGAGCATAAATCTTTAGCACTTTAAAAATTAATATCACGCATACCAATAGCTACATCAAAAAATGGTAAAAGAAAGCTTATACTATTTTTAGCAAGCCATCGAACGATACTCAACACGATGGGTTTTGAAAGAAAAAAGAATGGATTTCCGAAAATATTCACTTTATCAAAAAAAGTTTGATGAAGACCTCTATTCATTTTGAAAGACCTATTCTAAAATACCCCATGCCATAAGGGGTTGAAGATAAAAAAAAACATCCCCACTTTATGTGTAGGGGAGGTACCCTTAAAAATTGTTTTTATTTTACGACTTTTGTCAGTTTAATTGGTTTAAATATCCATACCAAATTGCAGCTTTCTAGCACTAACAATCACAGAGCAAAGCCTCGGACAGACAGACAGACGGACATGGCGAAACTATAAGGGTTCCTAGTTGACTACGGAACCCTAAAAACTACTAAAATTATTTCTATGAAACTTTCCCTTATAGTAGCTTAGACATCAGAATATAATTATATTAGTTTTCATGGGCTATAATTTCTTTTAAAATTCCTTCGGGGGATTAAATGGGGTGGCAATTTTATATGAGGGATAAAATTACATTGAAGATAATAAACTTCGATAATAGACTACATAGCAGAAAACCATTTGCAGTGTTTTAAAAAAATCGCGTTCTGAAGGGGTCTAATATTTTCGGGAGGCTAATAATTAAGCCTGTGCCTTAAACAATACCTATATAAGTATCGAAATTATATCTCTAAGGCGATAACGAAATCTACGCGAGAAGAATTGATCGTTGAAAGTTATTACATATAATATATTTAGATTACAGATCATTTGGGCATTTTTGATGACAGTAAGGCGACTTCCTGACTTGGCGGGGCGGGAGCGATATGTCATAGGTATTTTGCTCTTTGACGAAAGGTTACTGATGTGAGATTTCCTCACTTGACGAAATACTGTCAGTATTACGTTTGCGCTGTAGAAATACCATGCGCAGAAGTAGGGCAGTACTGCATTGGTATCGGTTGACACTGACAGCTGACAGTTTCCTCATATCGTACCGCCTCCGCATCGACAAGTCAGGGAGGCGCCTAATTTGAGAATTTTCTCTCTTTGAGTGACATTTCATTTGACTTTGGGTTGTATTAGGAGTAGGGCATTTCGATAACAAATATTTTTGGTAGTAAGCTAATTTGATTTTCCTTTTTTAAGAAGCTAAGAGCTACGTAAACTAATTATCTTACTAGGTAACTACCTTCATGAACATTTCGCAATTGTATTTTGACCTATTTAATATCGCGATTTTTAAATCGAGTCACGTCGACCTCGAGTGTTGAAATAATAACAGAGGTGATCCTCACCATCACCTGAATGAATTATATAATATTATTAAGAAGCAGAGTCAAATTAAATAATCTGATTCATGTGTAATACACTTAAAATACAATATGTATCTCTGTTTTCAGTAATTGATACAATAACTTTGGCCCTACACTCCTTGTACATAATTAATGTTGGTTTACAAAGGAAATTTCGGGGCGCTACAGGTCAGTGCTATGCTAAGTCGTAGTATAGGGTAGGATCTGACAACCATACAAAAATTTGGATTGTATTTAGTTTGATAAAAAAAATCATATTATATTGGCCCAGCCATACCTTGTGCCTACTACCTAACAGGTAACTTGCCAAACCTAGGGGGTAAATCGAGGTAATATGCATGTCTTAAATGATTTCTACTTGCTATAAACAGTAATATGTATCAGTATTTGATTGATTTTATAGTACTACTTACAAAAGTAGTATTAGAATTATTAACATGATTAATTGTTACTAAATTATCGTCTGCGTTGATGATGGATGGTTAAAAAAATGAAACAAATACATTTTAGAACGGATAGCAATAGCTCATCAGTCCATATTGTTTCCTAGTAACTAATGGTAATCATAATACGAAAGGCGTATTTTTTTTTTATAAGTTCTCAGTAGAATTACGGACGCAGATTGTGTTCAGTTATTCTGGGCACTATCCCTTTTCCTTTTATGTTTCCCTACATGTAACGAATTGCTTCGTAGCTTAATTTAGGTGATTTGTACTTAATCCAAATTTACATTTGTGTGACGTGATGCTAACGTCTGACACAGTGTGGGCTGTCACTTAACATAAACATTATATGAATTGATGCAACTAACAAAAGATGAATGTGAATCTAACATCGTTCTGTAGCGTCACGACACGTCACGTCAAACAAATATGAATCCGGCTGTATGAAAGCTTACTTAGCTTAGCTGTAATGGGAATCAGTTTTTTAAACGAACACATTTTTGCAACTGTTTTGGCTGTTTTTTAAACGGTCGATTTTAGTTTTTAAAACTGGTAGGTATCATCAGTAGTTTCAGAAACCGCATGCCATAACTACATAGTTTGTAACTTAGAGCTTTGACGAGCCTTAAAAACTCGTACACAAGTCTTCTTAGTATGGTAAAAGGGCTGGACTATTCAATGCTCGGCTCAAAAAACACACATTACATAGCTCTAACCCGTAACCAAATAAACAGCAAAGAACACTACACTACTTAGGCATAAGGCGTTTATACAGTTATCAGTTCAATTCAAATACACGCAAGTAAGTTTATTCGGCCTTATAGGCAAAACGTTAAAAAAACATTGTTGGTTGTTTATATGTTTTATATTATTAATTACTCGTATCGACAGATAATAAAGTAGTCAGACCTATAAATCGTTTCGTCAATTGCTACGTCATTTAAATATACATAAGTGATACCGGAAATCATACATACCTACTAAATTAGCTCTTCTTGGTATTGCAACATTTGTAGCTATAGGTGGCTAGATCTCACTTAGCTACTACCTATGTCCTATGTTTAGTCTACTCTAGCTCACTAAATAGCTTAAGTAACGTGCTTATTGCAAAGATAATGTGCTTATCATTTATTATTATAATAATACCTACTCAGTCAACGTAAGTTAGCAATTTTTCCATTGTCTCTCAAATTAAATGCCTTAAAAGTGACTATAACTCAACAACAAATCATAAATCGCAAAGCACAATGACAAGCCACTTAGCACTTCCAAATAAAAACGCAGATTTATGAACTTACCTCATTGAAATAGTGTCCGTCTGTTTGAAGTTGTTGTTAACACTTACGCGTGCGACATGCGACGGACGAGCGCGGCGCGAGTAGCGGGCGGCGCGGCGGACGTTCACAGTGCGCGCCTTCCGTGGTGAGACTGAGCGGTCAGGGAAACTACCGCCGCTTGAGGAAAGCGCGGCCCGAACTCGATGTAAGTAAGAGTGCGGCGGCTCCGAGCTCACCTGACTGCTCGTGAGTTGCCGAGGAAGCGGTCGCTGCTTGTGCTGTCGACCGCGGCCGACTGAATCACGCGCCAGCCACACCATCTCTTTTATATGTCGAGCCCCTTCTCGGACTTGCTGCTTACACAGGTTTGCTTTTCCCCAGGAGCCTGTGGGACCAGGAATGTGCAACCGACAACCTGTGCGTCGTAGCCTCCGTTATTACCACTCCCCGCTCTCTCGTCACGTGCTCCTCATAATTTCCTTTCAACGTTGCAAAACCAAACACTGCCACCACTTCTTGATTACCAATTTTATGACGAATGTGCAGTATATATTAATTTCACTTCATATTAATACGTATCTGAGTAGTCTAGGTACATACCTCCTCTCAGTACACAATATACACTTGTGCTAAGTTTTCGACTACCGCCATCAATGTTTTCATAAACGGCAAATAATATAAAATAGCTACTTTCCCGTTTTGGTAAAAAACACATAGTAGATACTAGGTTGCACTCACTAAAAGTCACTTTTTTGGTCTACTAAAAAAAAAAATAGCTTATTCACCTTATGTCAACGCTTGTCAAATTTGAAACACTCCTACTACCTTCATATTTCGTTTTTAGTATGTAGATCTTCGTACCTACACTTGGTGTTGATTCTGCTACATAATACCCATACAATATCATAGAAAACGCTTCAGAAAATATCGCTTAGTTCCTGGGCGCCAATTTTGTCGTGTCGTTATTGAGAAAACAATGGATAGGTACTCAAGATTACACTTTTGTGTGTAAGTAGATGTTTTAATTTTATGGTAGCAATATCAGCAAATTCATTGCTCCACTATTGGCGCTCAATCCTTAGGATAGATATGTAGTTTCATAGGGTACAAATGCATATACCATAAAGACTTAATTTACAACATAAATAAGTTCACTAAGGCCGGATTACGGACCAAACAGGAATAAATACTTAATGTCAGAAAAATATTCCACACTTAACCTCCTGACGCCTGGATATAAAAAAATTCCAGAATAAATCATACTATGCCAAATTGACAAAAAGTCAAAACTTAATTGGGACCTATGTACTATTTGTAGGACGCCGGGTGTCAGGAGGTTAAGTAAATGGGGTGTTTATTGTCCAGCCTGGGCACTTTTAGCCAAATTACGGCGGCGCCGGCGCCGACCCCGTAACCTATATTACTAACTACCGGTATCTACAATACGGATTGTCCTTCAGCAGTTAGTATTTGACCATTGTTTCATGATTCTTACCCAATCTAGTCGGAAATCACGGCCAAAGAAGCTGAAAACAACTACTGGCTCGTGTCTGCGAGCCATCAGATTGATTGTTGCTTATTATAAAGCCGGGTACATAGTGTATATACTCATAAGCGCACTGTAACTGTAACCGAACGGTTACTGTAACGAAGTGTGTACGTAACTGAGATAATACCATTCATCGGCTCATTGCAAGCCGTTCGCGAACGGTTCGCGAACTACTCCTCCATATATGGCTAATGTAACCGTTCGGTTACAATTACAGTTCGCTAATGAGTACCCAGCTTTAAGAGGGCGCAGTACGGTTGGTTCTCCATACAAACGTATTTATGCTATCATTTTAAAACGCCATGCTAGAATAACATGAAACTTTGTTTACACAATGGGATCCAGCTTGTCTAGGGCGGAAATTAGTTTCTGTTGCTTGAAATTATAATGGCGAAAAAATACAGCGAAATATATTATTAAGGTTTTCATACAAGAAGTAAAAAACTCAAAAAACCGCTGTATTTTTTTTCTTTTTCAATTTCTAGCAACAGAAACTAATTTCCGACCTAGGTATGCCGGATCCCATTGTGTATACAAAGTTTCATGTTATTCTAGCATGGCGTTTTAAAATGAGAGCCTAAATACGTTTGTATGGAGAACCGATCCACACCGATCGTACTGCGCCCTCTTAAGTAGGTAGGTAGTACGTAACGTTGTCCATATTTTCGTAATTCATTGCTTTATTCGATTCAACCGTGGTGAACCTTTTTTTTTGCGTTGGGGGCGTTGGGGGTATGCCTTGAAGCACCGTTCGCCCGGGCGAAGGGGGGACGAGTGTGTGGGGCTCCTGGGCAGAAAGTCCAGACTTCTTGTTTGACACAGAGTTCGGTGAACTTATTCTAAACGTTGGATTTTCCGATTGACTCTGAATGCACTTGCTTACTGAGTAAGTAGGCTTATGCACCCCTACTAAATATTTGCTTGAAACGCCTAGTCAGGAGCCGATGGTATTGAACGTTTTTGCAACTTACTTTGTTGTGGCAAGGTGTCTGCTATTGAATGTAAAGAAGAGTGAATATGCAAGCCGTACGTGAGATTATATTGTGGTAATACCTACTCGTTCGGCTCTGTCAAGGCTATTATTTACTTCAGCTTGTAATATGAGATTTTTAACTGCACAACCTCATAATAAATAGTGTGTATTAAGGACCAATGTGCTAAAATAAATTTTCGGTGCATTCTGTAAAAACTAACCTTAAGTTTAGTTTTGGAATATCCTAATAATATTATATACTTTGTATAGATGTTCTTTCCTCTTATTCGCAAAAACTACTGAATGGATCTTGACGAAACTCCAGTAACAATGGGTCGGATGCGTATATTTGATATGGGACGTCAAATAATAGGGGTGTGAAGTCATGCATATAGTACCGGCCAATAATTATCATTTCACCACCACCACAGATTAGGGGAGAATTAACCTAGAGATAACCACAAATTAGGTATATTAAAAGGTTACTATTGAAACAACGTGAGATCAGGATAATATTTTTATATTAATAATTTACACAGGTCTTTATTTTTCAATTCAAACAACTACCACTAGTTTCATTCTCAGTTCCAATAGCGTCTAACCATTTTTTCTTCTGAAATTCACTTCTTGGCAACCTTTAATAATATAAATCACCGAATCAATGAGTAGGTATAGTAAGTCATCGCAATTCATTATCGATATATTCAGGAACAACCCTAGCTACTGCTTCAGGGTAACTTTTAGTACGAAAATATTGAAAATAAAGCTAAATCCCACTACAAAATATAAATTATCTGTATCTGTACACTAATTATACTATGATACATGTGCCTTGTTCTCGACAATGTTCAAATCATCCAATATTTCAATAGAAAAACATTACAAAGCTATGCAACCACAAACTTTTCTGTTTCTGGCTTTGTCTTAAGCCACATCCTGTTATGCTACACTAAGGCATGATCGCAGCATTTAACTCCACATTCCTTTAAAGTCTTGTGCGGTTTTTATTTTAATAACACAGTTTATTTTATAACTATTAAATTTTTATTCCACTCACTGACAGATCGTGTACTGCTCAATTGACGTATGTATGATTGACGTACCGGGGAACATTATATGGCGATTTTGAGCCTCAGTAGAAAACGGGTTTTAAAAATTTGAAAAAATTATATGTTTTACTTAAGGATTTAGTCTAGTCAAAGTTGCACTCAGATACACGATCTAATGAACTTCGCTCGATAGAAAGAGACCTCAAAGTTACTCCTTTTTGTAAAGCATTTACAATCTGACGACTAAACTATTGATGTTTTAAATAAACATCGTTTGGTACAAATAGAACAATACGCCCGGTCCATAGAATTTACTTAGTCATTGAGTCAAAGCGACATCTTCATCTCTCCATCTTCTACTAAAATAGCAGTCAAGTGTGTGTCGGATCACGCACAAATAAGGGTTCCGTACCCACACTTACTAGTCCACATTTTAAACAACTATACAATACATTGAATCAAAAAAGGTCGTGTCGTCATAGGAAACTCACGGCACTTACGTTTATTTGTTTGGGCAAGACAGTTGTTCAGCGATAACTTACCGTTAGACCTATCTTGTTCAAACTTAAACCAGAATTCGTTGAAAATATTTCTTAAGGGGTATACATATTATATATACTCGTATACTAAATTAGAGGAGGAACTAAAAAAACTAGTTCCTACTCCAATTCTTGGAATTTGGTAGCGGACCCCGGGCATCCGGGCTGGTCGCAACTGTTCTGGGAATAACGCTGGGATGATGATGATGACTAAATTAGAGGGAGGGGGGGCACTTTTTACGACTTCGGTAGCTAATATCTCACTAACGGTTAACTTAAATGGAAAATGTTTTTAGATAACCTTTTCCATTTAACCATTTAACCTCTAAATAATTTAAATGCCTACCCATAAATATCCCCCATGCCTATGTGCATCGCGCGGTATGAGACAGGCGGTCACACGGTTCAAAACCGGCAGCTCCGACCGCGGTCACTAGCGCCCGCTCGATGACCATGGGCGTCCGAAGGACAAACGAAAAAACAAAACGAAACAACTGTCAATTTACACGGTTTGTCCAAACCAAAGTCGCTCTGTCGGAGGGGCTTGTCGGCGACCGTCTAGCAGACGCTTTATAGAATGCTGGTCATACAGCGTGCGCGACCCAAGTGGTACATACGCGCAACGCAAACGCTGCGCACCGGAAAGTCCGTAACGTACCCACGGTTAATAAAATTAACAACATTGCCAGAAATAAATGCATTACAAAACCCGGTGTATACATATATTTTTATTGACCGAGCGAGCGAAGCGTCTGCGTTTCAGCTTTCGACAAAAAATATTTCGTATGTCTGTCTCCGGATGTCCTCCTCTACAGATCGCTTTTCTCAACCAATTTTCGTGAAATTATTAACCGTACGTTCGGTTGATTATATAGGTTTTTTTTCTAGAGCCAGTTTTTGGAAATTTTGATTTTTATAAAAAAAGGGTTTTTTTGCGAGGTCTACAGCTCACCGAGCCACTAGTTTATGTAGAATCGTAATAATGGGACGGCAGAACGTACTAAGTAGTAAAAAATGCCGGCCAAGGGGCAAATGCAGAATCTAAGAAAGGTCCACATCCAATAATTTTGAAACATACCACCTTTATTTACGCCATTGGTAATAATAATGAACGCTGGTGTGGTCTATTTGCAGAACAAAGATTTGACTTAATCGCATTCTCCCAACGGCGTGTAACCGGTTTTTATGTTTTCAAACATGATGTGATAGATCGGTGTACAATGGCTCCGTTATAAACCTTGTTTGAGAATAAATTACAACTGGTTACGAAACGGGTTTGACTCCGTCTCGGAAGAGTCATAAGTTTTTTGAACTTACAGCACATAATAGAAAATAGTGCCAAAGTAGGAAAGACTAGGGTCAATCGAAACGCGGGCCATTTGAAACAAGCTTAATAAGTAACTCCTAGACTAACCAATAGTCTAGGAGTTTGATGGTGAGCTTGGTGGTAACTAATAGTCTAGGAGCTTACCAGTAGCAGAAGGATTTTGCAGAAGGCAATTATCAAATATTCTAAAAACGAGTCTATTAGATTTTTTACGAGGATACAATTATTTATGAGTAAACCGTCGTTAGAATTTTAACCGACTTCAATAGAAGGAAGGAGGTTCTCAGTTCGTCTGCGAATGTGTTTTTTTTGTCTTGGTTTATTTTTAGTATACTGTATGTATGTTCCCCGATAATTATTTTGTGTTCCCCACGTTGGCTGAATGTGATTTTTTTTTCAAAGTGGGGTGGTCCCATGTGAAATTGTTGAAGGTCTGAAGATAGAATCTAGGAGGAATCGAGGGAACTCCTCAAATTTGATACGCATATGCCAATTTCGGTATTTTATGTGGTTAACCAAGCATTAGCTCTCGGAAACCACAAATTTGGTGAAGCGGAACTGGTGATGATGACTACAGTTGTCATGTGGAACTCTTCAACGAAGTATGGCCATTCACAGATTCCAATTAAATTTTGTTGACGTAGCAACTATTGTTCGTCAAAACACACATTTGATGTGGAGCTTATGATGAGGAACTGAAGGTCAGTAAGTATGGGTTTTCCGAGGAATCGACGGAACTCCTGGAATCTTTAGTAACTACCTCGGAAGGACATGCAAAAATTTCATGTACGTGTGGAATGGCGAAGTACAAAATGGGAGTCGCTTTTTTAGGGTTCCGTATGTATATATGTCTTTCTATCTGTCTGTCTGTCTGTTTGTCTGTCTGTCTGTCTGTCTGTCTATCCGTCTGTCTGTCCGAGGCTTTGCTGTGATTGTTAGTGCTAGAAAGCTGCAATTTGGTATGGATATATAAATCAATTAAACCGAAAGAGTTGTGAAATAAAAATCTTAAAAATAATAATTTTAAGGGTACCTCCCCTACACGTTAAGTGGGGATGGTTTTTTATTTTGCTTCCACCCGGTATGGTGTGGGGTGTTTTTGGATAGGTCTTTCAAAATGAATACAGGTCTTCATCAAACATTTTGTGATAAAGTGAGTACTTACGGAAATATTCACTCCAAAAGAAATAAATATGAAAACAAAACATTAAGGAAAGCTTAATAAAAACTTTCAACGAAAACTATACCGGACATGATCATTTAAGCCGTTTTTGAATTATTGTAAAAAGTCTTCCGTTCCGTTCTTAGTAAAAGACTAATGAAGCGCTGCGGAAGTATTCCCTTTTATATAGGTGGTATCGTCAAAGTGGTTGGACCTTCTGCCTTTTATTCTGTAGCAAAACTGTGCACTTGCCATACGCAAAATAAATAAATAAATAATAAATTGGGCAACTACGGAATCCTACACTGAGCATGGCCTGACATGCTTTTGCCTGATTTTTTGGTATAAATTATATTAATAACCACCACTTATTGGGTGCTTCTAGATCTCGATTTTATGTTTTTTTTTCTATGTTCAAATTGGTGCATCAATAATACTACTTGGCGACCATTCTAAAATTTTGCGAGATTTTCATTAAGTATAAAAGGACCATAGAAAGTAGCATGTATTAAGCTAGTACATTTTGTTAAAAAATTAGGAACTACATTTGTTAACAGTTTCCGTTGCAGCTCAATGACTAAGGAAATTCTATGGACGCGAAGTGTCATCATTACGAGCGTGTCCATTTTGCGGCCATATTGGAACTAAACATGGCGTACATAGTGCAGTCCCGCTAATCAAAATTTTTATCGATATTATAGACAGATCTTAGAACGTATTGGTTTCCTAGGATGTTATTAGTTATATTATATGTATAAACGTGACCTTTATTTCTATGCATCTTTCTTTAATAATTCTTTGAAACAGGCATTTACTTTACGGGATTTCATGATTAAAGTTACTAGTAAAAAGTTCCTTTACTATTTCGTGTATCAATCAATACATACAGTCAATAATGGCATGAAGCATAAATAGATCAGTCCATCAACAATAATAAAAACCTACGAGATGCGTGTATTTGATATGGGACGTCAAATGATAGGCGTGTGAAGCCATGCATACAGTACCGGCCAATAATACCTACCTAAGTATTATCATTTCACCACCACCAAAGATTAGGGGAGAATTGACCACAAATAACCATACAATAGAGATAACCACAAATTAGGTATATTACAAGGTTACTATTGAAACAACGTGAGATCAGGATAATATTTTTATATTAATAATTTACACAGGTGTTTATTTTTCAATTAAAACAACTACCACTAGTCACATTCTCAGTTCCAATAGCGTCTAACCATTTTTTCTTCTCAAATTCACTTCTTGGCAATCTTTAAAAATATAAATCACAAAATCAATGAGTATTATAGTAAGTCATCGCAATTCATTATCGATATATTCAGGAACAACCCTAGCTACTGCTTCAGGGTAACTTTTAGTACGAAAATATTAAAAATAAAGCTAAATCCCTCTACAAAACATAAATTATCTTAATCTGTGCACTAATTATGATATGATACATGTGCCTTGTTCTCGACAATGTTCTAATCATCCAATATTTCAATAGAAAAACATTACAAAGCTATGCAACGACAAACTTTTCTGTTTCTGGCTTTGTCTTAAGCCACATCCTGTTATGCTACACTTAGGCATGATCGCAGCTTTTTTCTTCACATTCCTTTAAAGTCCTCTGCGGTTTTTACTTTAATAACACTGTTTATTTTATAACTTTTCAATATTTATTCCATTCACTGACAGATAGTGTACTGCTCAATTGACGTATGAGTGACGTAACGGGGAACAAAATATGGCGATTATGAGCCTCAGTAGCTTTGGTACAAATAGAACAATATGCCCGGTCCATAGAATTTCCTTAATCATTGTTGCAGCTACATACATTATCTGTGCATTTATTTCTCTTTTCAAACAAATGCACCTTCCTGCTCATTTTTATGTTCATACTAGCTTCTGCCCGCGGCTTCGCACGCGCAAAACAATAAACTGTAGCCTATGTTGTTGTTGTTTAAAGGGACATACCAAGTTAACAATAACTAAACACAACTCACATACACACACATCCATTCTGGTAATGCGAAAGAACTCATAGTTATTATGTAGAACATTACTACTACAGGTAGGGTTAATTTTCATTGTAGCACTCTCTTATACACTATAGTGGCGGTTCCACCTTCGGGTACATTTCAAAGAAAGCCAGTAACGTAGTCTGAAGTGGACTGTTTAACGTTTATCTTTTATGAGCTGTTTGTTGGAGGTGAAATATAAGCGTTGACCATGTTCAAGTTGAACAGTTGAGGTGTACCACCACAGGAGGAAATTAACTTTTCATGAATGGGAAACTTTAAGATCCTCCTTCTTCTTCTTCGGAGTTGCGGAGCGGATGTATCGGGCGCTTTCATACCATTTTATCTCTTCATTCTCATTTTCGAGAGTCAAAGCCGCCCGATCACTACTCTTGTTCACATACTTGCAAATGTATTTGATGGCTTTAACGAAGTTAAATAAACTCTACATTAATATGATTAATGAAAGTACATGACAGCACAGGATTGTAAGGCTCTACCCAGCGGTTGTCCAACTCCAATTCATTATTATTTATTGTGTTACTATCGTTAGTTGGACATCACTAAGAATTCTATGTTTTCCATACAAACTTTCAACCCCGATTTTACGCATTAAGGGGGTGAATTTCAAAATACTTCTTAAATCTTTAGATAAAACGTTTTTGTACAAAATCTTACACTTTTATTTTAAGAATTACACGATCTCTACAAAATTTCTACTTCAAAATGATCTTGTTAAAAGTTACATTTCTGATAGCTCACGCTTCATCGTCGGCCTCTTCTTTGCCCCCTGGCTAGATGCTGGCCAAGAGCAATCCCATTTTTAATAAATAAATATATATATATATATATATATACACAGTAAGCTGCTGTTAAAAATTCAGGTTTCTAGGTCAAACGGTTAGAGCTGGGCGTTGATTTAAGTCAGTCAGTCAGTCAGTCAGGTCTTCGCATCCCTATTTAACCCGCTTAGGGGTGGGTTTTTCCAAAACCCTTAAATTTATTAATTATTTTCTTGTGCTGTAATAAGGAGTCCATAGACCAAGTTTGAAGTCTCTCACTTAGAATTTTACTACATTCCCATACAAACTTTGCACCCCTATTTAACCCGCTTAGGGGTAGATTTTTCTAAAACCCTTAAATTATTTTTCTTTTATTATTATAAGGAGTGCATAAACAAAGTTTCAAATCTCTCACTTATAATTTTACTCCAACCACATACAAACTTTCAACCCCTTTTTTACCCGATTGACGGTGAAATTTACAAAAATCCCTACTTAGTGGCTATTGAATTTGTATAAACTACCTAATGTGAAACAATCCGCTTTATAGTGTCAACGATTTGGGCTGGGCGTACTATTACTTATTCTGTGGCTGGGCGTTGATTTAAATCAGTCAGTCAGTCATTCAGGAGTTGGCACTCCTATTTAACCCGCTTACGGAAGGACGTCATTAGTTGGCGGCAGATTTGGCAGCTATTTGTTTTTTTCATAAAGAGTGGTTTTTCATTGGTTGATATTCAGTCAAAATATAATTAATTGAAATAGGCCCAGTAACATGCAATTTCGAATCAGCAGTTAACACATTATCTTAATTTAATTATTTAGAGCAATTTGGTGTCGCATTGAGGACCTACCTAATGAATGCTGAATTAAGTTTTCTTCCTGAATAATCACAAGACATGGTACGTATGATATTTTTAAAGTTTACTATGTTCTCATCGCTGGGATGAAAAGTTGTATGTGTCACACGAGAGCACAATTATTTACATCACTTGCTCTTGAGTCCCTCGCTTCGCACAAGATTATAATTATATATTTTAGATTATTTCGCTTCCTCGGGACACAAAATCAGCACTCACAGCAAAAAATCAACTTTGCTCTCTTGTTGCACATATAATTATTTTTCACATAATATTTTTCATATAATTATTTTTCACATAATAATTTTATTCAACAAACAAGAAAAAAGGATAATTAAAACAACGACTATTAAAATTAAACTAAAAATAAATTAATATATATCCAAGTTGGTCCCGTTTTTGTCAAAACGCAGTTCTGATGATGGGGTCCATGAGGAATTGAGGGAACTCCTCAAATCTTTAAGGCAAACATATAGTGATTTTTGTGTTTTTATCAACAAGTCAAGCATTTTCATCCAAAAATGTGATATTTGATGAAGTGGAACTGCTGATGATGATCAGAACAGAACTCTTCAACGACGAAAAGTTCACGTTTAGCGATTTGTCCTCCTAGCTGTGTTCGTTAAGCAAGTTCTATTTTAACGACTAATTTTTATCCATCTCGATTTTTGATGATGGGATCCATGAGGAATTGAGGGAACTCCTCAAATCTTAAAGGCAAACATATAGTGATTTTTGTGTTTTTATCAACAAATCGAGCATTATCATACAAAAATGTGATATTTGACGAAGCGGAACTGCTGATGATGATCAGAACAGAACTCTTCAACGACGAAAAGTTCACGTTTGGCGATTTGTCCTTCTAGCTGTGTTTGTGTTGGAACATAGAGTTCCTATATGTACCAATACAAACTCAATCCGTTTTGGAATAGTCTTTTATACTTTTTCTATGACGGATGTCAACGGTTTGTTTACTTTTGCTGTGTCGGCCCAAATGAAATTATTCACAATAAATTACTCGAACTGATAAGGTGGTTTGACTCAAGATCCCGGATCTCCAACATGGTAGCAGACCTTTGGAAGTCACCTAAGTTCCTGATAGTGTGAACGCGTATATTTTCGACAAATTATTTTCCAAATTTTTCTCGTGCAAAACAAAAGATGGCATCTGCCAGTCAGAATGTTTCGGTGGAAAAACTATCGGGAATCAACAATTATAATTCCTGGAAGTTTATAATGAAGATGGTTCTTATCCACGACGAGCTTTGGGATTGTGTCGGAGAAACGGAAAATAAATGTGAAGATACCAAGAAGCAAGAAAAGGCGCTTGCGAAAATCGCCTTGTCTGTGCAACCAAAAGTGTTTCCACAAATTAGAAACGCAAAGACGGCTCGTGAAGCATGGACGAATCTGCAGAAGGCATACGAAGATCGAGGTCTGTGTCGACGCTTGGGCTTACTTCGAACGCTTTTCGCAACAAAATTGGGCGAATGTGCGAGTATGGAGGCATATATAAATAAGATTATGGATACATCGCAACTTTTGAGTGATATTGGATCGGCTCTAGAAGACGACTTCCTGGCCGTTATATTGCTCAGCGGTTTGACAAGCGATTACGATCCGTTGATTATGGCTCTAGAAAATTCGAACGTGTCACTGTCAAGCGAAGTTGTCAAATTGAAATTGCTGCAAGAAAATTTACGACGCGATGAAAAAGATGATAATGTAACGGCATTTAAAGCTCAAAAAGCACGGAAACCATTTAAGTGCTTCAAGTGCAAGAAGACTGGGCACTGCATGAAGGACTGCCCTGAAAAGTCGGACGGCAACAAGAGCGGCCGGAAGAGTCAGTCGTCTCTTCTTACGGCGTTGGCTGTGGGAGTTCAGCGAGACGTTTGGCACGTGGACAGCGGGTCATCGCTACACCTTTGTAATGATCGCAGTGTGATGTCGGATTTTACAACTGGCAATCCAAAGAAGGTGTACATAGCCAACGGAGAGGCTATGATGACGACTGGAAAAGGCACAGTGCAAGTTGTGTTGAAAGACAATTGTGTAAGAACTATAAGCAATGTGTATTTAGTTCCTAAATTAGCAACTAACTTGTTATCCGTCAGTGTCATGGTTAATAAAGGGTATGATGTTGTGTTTCGTTCTGGTGTGTGCAAAGTCATCGACAATGGGGAGGTCGTGGCTACTGCAACCCTGAGAGATGGTACTTATCAACTCGATGCCATCGAAACGGTTACTGTTTGTAGCGAGCCACCTTCGCAAGCGATGTGTTCGTCTTTGTCCGTAGGTACAGGTGACAGCGAGACGTCAGCGCCTCAACTGAAGGATGAAGGTCGTCCTGTTGAGCACGTCATGCAAGCGCAGTCCCCTGCAGCACCAAGAGGCCAGTCTACGCAACAAGTTTGGCACCGCCGTCTAGCACATCTGAACTCTAGAAGCATGGAGTTATTGAGAAAAGGTATGTTAACTGGTATTTCGTATGACAACAATGACTTTAAGTCGTGTGTTTCCTGTATTGTAGGGAAACAAAGTAGGTTGCCATTTCCGAAGAAATCTGAGACCAGAGCAAAAGAAATTCTTGGGTTAGTGCACAGTGACGTGTGCGGACCACTGCCATGCCCGTCCCTTGGTGGGAAGAGATATTTTTTAACATTCATCGACGATTGGTCACGAAAAACATTCGTTTATTTCCTTAAAGCGAAGAGTGAGGTTTTCGAGATTTTCACACAATTTAAAACTCTCGTAGAAAATCAAACTAATAAGAAAATAAAAGTTTTTCGAAGTGACGGAGGTGGTGAATATATTAATTCAATTTTTCAGAGATTCCTGAAGAAGCATGGGATACGACACCAGACCACAGTTCCGAGATCATCGCCTCAGAACGGGGTCGCAGAACGAGCGAACAGATCCATCATGGAAAAGGCCAGGTGCATGCTTCAGGACGCAGGTCTGAAAAAGGAATTTTGGGCAGAAGCAGTCAACACTGCTGTTTACCTAAAGAATCGCTCTCCGACTAAGGCTGTGATGGGGTGTACCCCAGAAGAAAGATGGTCAGGTAATAAGGAGAATATTAGTTACCTACGCATTTTTGGTTGTCAAGCATACGCCCTTCAGCATAAACGGGACAAATTGGATCCCAAAAGTAAGAAATATATCTTTGTTGGATATTGTGACGATACAAAGGGTTATAGATTAATAGACCCGGCGTGTACAAAGAATGTCATAAAAGCAAGAAATATAACCTTTGTGGAACATGCTTTTTGGAATGACATGTCATCGAATGAGGATGACAGTTCACATTGCAGATTGTTTGAACTAACTAACAACAATGTATCTGCCACTAACAACATTCAAGTGCAACCCGATTTACCCCAAGAACCTGCAGAAACATCTAGCTGTCATAATAATAGTGTAATCACGATAGATGATTCTGAGAGCAGTAGTGAGACCCCAGATGAACCTGCGGATGAGACGTACGTCCCAGGAGATTCGACACTGGAAGACTGCGAGAACTCGTTCGAGTCTGCGAGTGCAGCGCGCGCTCTGTGCAGCGACGCGGGGGACCCTCAGACAGTTCGCGAGGCACTGAATGGCCCGGAAGCGGATAAGTGGAAAGCCGCGATGGCGGAAGAGTATAAATCCTTCATTGACAACAAGTGTTGGACTCTGACTGACCGCAATCCGAAGCAACGGCCTGTCAAATGCAAGTGGATATTTAAAAGGAAACTTGGCCTCGACGGGGAAATATTAAGGTACAAAGCGCGCCTTGTTGCAAAGGGTTATACACAGAAGTATGGTATAGATTACCTAGAAACTTTTTCTCCTGTAGTGAGATATTCTACTATACGCACGCTATTGGCTTTAGCTGCAGAATATAACATGAATATCGAACATCTGGATGTCAAAACGGCGTTTTTGAATGGAGATCTCAAAGAAACCGTTTATATGGAGCAGCCAGAGGGTTACAAAATAAAAGGACAAGAGGATAAAGTTTATAAGTTGAACAAAGCCATATACGGACTGAAGCAAGCTTCGAAGTCTTGGTATGAAAAGATAAATGGCGTTTTAACGAATAAAATGAAATTTAAACGTTTATCTTCGGAACCCTGTGTTTATGTCAAGTCGAGCGGGAAATCTATGATGATTATTGCGCTCTATGTTGATGATATAATGCTGTTTTCTTCACCAGATTGCCAAGGAACGGCAGAAATCAAAGAAGAGTTGAGAAAAGCCTTTGAAATAAAGGATTTAGGGCCAGCACATCATATTCTGGGCATGAGGCTGTGCAGACAGAATGGCGAGATAACTCTAGACCAGTCAAGTTACATTAAGAAGGTACTAGAACGTTTTCAGATGTCAGATTGTAAGCCTGCACGAACACCTATGGAAACAGGACTGAAGCTCGTGAAATCAACTACGCAGGATTGTACTCACGACTACAGAGGCCTGATAGGCTGTCTCATGTACATCGCGATTTGTTCGCGTCCCGACATCGCGCATGCTGTCAGTTCGCTGAGCCAGTTCAACGAAGCATATGACGAGACGCACTGGAAGGCGGCGAAACGAGTTCTTCGGTACTTAAAAGGTACGAGTAATTATTGTTTAACTTTCCAGAAGTCAGGGCTAGATATTGTGGCATATGCTGACGCTGATTATGCGGCGAACGAGGTCGATCGTCGATCTTATACCGGTTTCGTTTTCAAACTTGGTAATTCTACCATCTCTTGGGAGAGTAGGAAGCAGAAAACGGTAGCTCTTTCAAGCACGGAGGCGGAATATATGTCTCTGTCGGATGCTTGTAAAGAGGCTCTGTTTTTACGCAAGTTTCTGTTCGAAATTTACGGGGTACAGTACAGCATAACTTTGCATAATGACAATCAGTCAGCTTTGAAGTTATGCACTAATTCTATGTATCACGCCAGAACGAAACACATCGACGTCAGGCATCATTTCATCAGGGAAATTGTTGATGAAGGTACAGTTACCCTCAAATACCTTCCCACGGACCAAATGGTGGCTGACGTGTTAACGAAACCGCTACCAAAAGAAAAACATGATAAGTTTTTATCTCATTTATTTCTTGTGTTAAATGGGTGAAATGTAGGTATCTGAGTGGTGTACTGGTATGGAACTGGTATAAATTTATTTTAGATCAGTTTCATATATTGTTTCGAGTGTGTACTGTTTTATATGTACCGGATATATTTATTGATTTATACAGTTTCTACATGTTTGATATTTGTTGTTTTAGTTGTACGGACAGCAGATGTGTCACTACTTTCTTATTTGCTTATTGTGTTATATGTTAACTTTATCTGTTGACGGTGAGTTTATATTGGTTCAAGGGCCAGTGTTGGAACATAGAGTTCCTATATGTACCAATACAAACTCAATCCGTTTTGGAATAGTCTTTTATACTTTTTCTATGACGGATGTCAACGGTTTGTTTACTTTTGCTGTGTCGGCCCAAATGAAATTATTCACAATAAATTACTCGAACTGATAAGGTGGTTTGACTCAAGATCCCGGATCTCCAACAGTTTGTTCAGCAAGTTCTATTTTCACGATTGATTTTTGTCATGCTCGAGTTCTGATGATGGGATCCATCAGGAATCGAGGGAACTCCTCAAATGTGAAAGGCACACAAATAGTGATTTGAGTATTTTCATGAACTAATCAAGCATTTTCATTCATAAAAGTGACATTTGATGAAGTGGAACTGCTGATGATGATATAAAGCTGTGTAACCACTCATTTCTCATATACATAATTGATCTCCGGGAAGGAGGGTAGAAGTGGAAGATCTGACTGTATAGACGTATAGGTAGTGGCCCCGTGATATCCAGAAAAATCTGACATTTGGACTTTTTGGTGAAACTGAAAAGTTGATGACCTGCCTGCCAAAACGGTGGGAGATGGAGGGGGGGTGCTCGACCAAATGTCATAGGGAACTGCTGGCAGTTTTTCATGCCACTATTTTTTTGGCCAGAAAAAAAATTTTTTTTTTGAAAAAAAGTCAAAATGGTCGTAGAAAGCTGAAATTTGGTATGTAGGGAGATATGGGTCCCCAGATTCCAAAAACCAAAAAAAGTTTTTCTTGCTCAAAAAATAAATTGTATGGGTTTTTTTTTACATTTTTTAAAATAAAAACGGTGAGAGATGGGTATATAGTGCTCGACCAAACGTCATAGAGCCTCGCCAGCGGAATTAAAACAAATTTTTTTTTGGCCAAAATCAAAAATTTTTTTTTTGGCTGAAGTTCAAATTTGAGGAAGCGAACCTGAGGGCCGAAGGCCCGAAGGTGAGCGGCAAGGCCCGCGAGGCCGAAGGCCGAGCTCCGCATAGGGCCGAAGGCCCGAAGCGTCCCATTAGAGCGCGCTCTCGACTCACTATCCCAAAGTGTTTTACAAGCTAACCTGAGGGCCGAAGGCCCGAAGGTTAGCGGCAAGGCATAGCGAGGCCGAAGGCCGAGCTCCGCGTAGGGCCGAAGGCCCGACGCGTCCCATTAGAGCGCGGCTCCTCCCCCCTTCCACCCCCCCCGCCACAAGAAAGACGCGAGTGCAAATTCCGCCTTGCAAATCTCTCTCCCGCTCTCCGCTTCCCATAGCAGATTTTCATACTCTCTCCCCCCCCAAACCCTCTCCCTCCTCGTAGAGTACAAGTCGCAGTCCAAGACCAAACAGCAGGCAGTTACCGCACCGCGCAAAAAACGAACGGAACTCTTCAACGACGCGTAGTACACGTTTGGCGATTTGTTCTCTTCGTTTCGTTTGTCAAGCAAGCAAGGTTTTTCCATGATTCCATGAGGAATTGAGGGTACTTAGTCTTCTACCATTATAAACATACTTATAGCCATTTTTATTGTATTGTATGGAATCTAAGAGTGCACCAACTAAGTATAATAATCTTTTAAAGTCGGTTTTTTTTTCTTAAAAATTATGACCCCTTCATATGCGTAGTTGCTTTTGATGCTGACTGTACCGAGGTAGTTTTTTCGCACCCAAATCCCCCGTTGGTCCCAGAACTCGCCAAAATCTCGAGTAACAACGATTGCAGTATGGGTGACACAGACACTCCACGACCACCACCAATTGAACGATTTGATCAAATGGAAATAACGTAGAATTGCTTATTACTTATATATAAATTTACGATTTCTACGAGTTTTGCAGTCTATTCCAATAAATAGACTCTGTTTTTGCTTAATCTAAAGAACAAATCATTTTATTTTATGCCCTAAGTAAAAGCATCCACCTCTTTGTTTAAAGTAGTCTCAGGATAATATTGTTGCATCTTATGTCATCCTGCCTGTTGTAACGGGAAATGATGAATAAAGCGGCCTGTCAATGTTTCGGCCCAAGAGATAAACTATAGTAGCCTATAGTAATTACCCCTGTTTAATATTATCAGCATCCGGACAAAGTTTAAGCCAAAAGTTAAAAGAACAAGAATTCGTTTTCTACAACTGAGAAGTATTGTGCTCAAATACTACAATGAATCATCATTATATTAAAACCTTTTTCTACTCCTGTACTTTTGTTTGTCATTTACATAGTCGCTGACTCATATACAATGACACCAATAATAAGTCAGTGAAAACTCTATGCGCTCTGGTCTATAAAATCACTGTCTAGCGTGCTTTTATAGTTCATAAATAAAAGCACTGGTAACTTTTTTTAAAGTTAGGTTTCCGTTCTAATTATTCTTCAATACTTACAGTGGTACCAACAACAAAAAATAATACTTTTAGTTTTCAAATTAAACAGTTGTATATTATATATATATTTATAGCTGTTGCCCGCGACTTCGTTCGCATCTTCGCTCCTATTGGTCGCAGCGTGATGTTATATAGCCTTAAGCCTTCCTCGATAAATGAACTATCCAACACAAAAAGATTTTTTCAATTCGAACCAGTGGTTCCTGAGATTAGCGCGTTCAAACAAACAAACAAACTCTTCAGCTTTATAATATTAGTATAGACTAGCTGTTGCCCGCGACTTCGTCCGCATCTTCGCTCCTATTGATCGCAGCGTGATGTTATATAGCCTAAAGCCTTCCTCGATAAATGGACTATCCAACACATAGATTTTTTAAATTCGAACCAGTGGTTCCTGAGATTAGCACGTTCAAACAAACAAACTCTTAAGCTTTATAATATTAGTATAGATTATTTTCTAATATAAATAAATACATTCATAATATATATTGTGTTAGTTAAAGTTGTTGTGTTGCAAGTTTTATCTATGCTTGATATTGATTCTTATAAAAAAGCTCGAGGAAAGAAAAATACTGCACTTCCGGATAAATTGCGTCTAACAAACAATATTGATTTAAAATGAGTCGTAGAAAAAGTATTGTATGCAACGGTGTATAAGTGGTCTAAAAACGCTCCTGGCGTCTTTACTTGCGGTGCTCGCCGAGGCTCGCATCGAAACCCTTGTCACTCGCGTTTTAAGACCCTTCTTATACAACAGTTGCATAAAAAACTATTACGTACATTTCTGACGATTCCTACCTATTATGTACACCGTTTCTGGTGACAAAATAAATGCATAATACAATGCCTCTCTTTGAGAAACCCACCAAAGCTGTACTTAATTATCTAGGTGTATTCCAGTAACTATTTATCATCATCCTTTTCGACCTGCCTGTTTAGCCTATAGTTGGTAGTGTCAGACCTGGCACCTTTTCAGATATTCTACGGAACTTGGCAACCATTTAGATTTCAATTCTTTTGTCGGTGAAGACTCCAACCAGGAATCGCATATTCTTAATATAGAACTTGGCTCCCATTTTCGCATATATGTTTTTGATGGGATACATATATACTTAAATAAATAGAAAACATCCAAGTCTCAGGAACAAATGTTTCTGCTCACCACAGAATAATGAGGAATAAGTTGTCAATTATCACATGTAAGACAATCGACACTAAAGTTTGACGTATGCAAGCGCACACTTGAAGAAATGTTGGATACATAGTGGATACTAGCGACCCGCCCCGGCTTCGTACGGGTGCAATGCTGATATTAAATATACTACAGAATGTGTTTATATACAACCAGGCCGATACCGCCGCAACCGCTATGTCCCTGGATTTTAAATCAGTAATATCTTCGAAAATATTCATTAAAATTACATGCCGTAAAGGGCCATATTGATCTACGAGTATAATAAATGCACAATGTATTTCAGTTACTTAATATGATAAGGATTAATGCTGCATTGCTTAAAATCGCTTCGTAAATAAGCCATTATTTTTTCGTAAAGTTATACATATACCATCGCGGACTCTTGCAATATAAGCGCAAAAAATGTGTTTATTTACGACATCATATTAGAAACCTCTAAAATTATCAGTGTTTCTCTACTATATATATTATGCATGTACTATACATATAAACTTAGTCCGTTGCGTATTAGTTTTAAAAATTTAAGCATACATAGGCACAGACAGACAGCGGCATGCGACTTGTTTTATACTATGTAGTGATTAGTGTTAACATTATTTGGTATTAAATTTAATCGACTAAACAGCGATATAATTGCATGAGATTTTACCCATTTGGAATCTGTTTCGTCACTTTTGGTTGACTAAGTACGTATTAATATTTTTGACTTCTGATCACCAATTAAAAATCACCCGTGTATATCCCACTGTGCACAATAATTATCTCTAGTCTAAAATGTTCATGTAAATAGGTGTAAAATAAGTCATGGCTCCTAAGCGGTAAAGTGTAAAGCAACTGAAGTCGCGCTGAAACTCAAAGAGGCCGCAATCGCCATACAGTGACTCCAGAGCAGCATCGGACACGATTACCAACCTCAACTCTCCACTCCCACTAGCAGCAAAACTAGGGAAAACCTCCTGAGATTCCGACACCAAAATAAGGCAGTACACCTGTTTTGGATCAAAGCACATATAGGGCTGGAGGGTAATGAGAGGGCAGACTACCTTGCAAAGGAGGCGGCCTTAAAATCAAAAAAGAAGGCGGACTACGACCGATGCCCGGTCTCATTTATAAAACGTACCATCCAGACACAGACCCTTCATGAATGGGACCAGAGGTACAAAACGGAAGAAACGGCCTCAGTAACGAAGATCTTTTTCCCTAACGCAATCACAGCTCACAAAATCACCCGTAAATGGACAATTGAGTGAGAGTTAAGTATACAGACTTTACACAACTGTTCACCAGGCACGGCGGATTTTCTTCGTACTTGAACCGTTTCAAGTGTAAGGAAAGTCCATCGTGCGTGAAGAATTCCTAAAATATTGCAAAGAAATAGTAAAAAGGGTTATAAACAGAAATAAAACAGTATAAGAAAAGTATGTATGTTATCTAGTATATAGTGAGTATATATTAAGTAAGGATACAAAAAAATGTAAAATATATTCACACAATAAAATAAATGTATCAATGTAAGTAATATTAGAAAGTAGAAAATAAGGATGTCAATAACAAAATAAAGCCGTGTCAAATTTATTTCAGCCTATATAAATAAAATAAGCCAGCACAGAAATAGAGTACAGTAGACGTACTAGAGGCTAGATGGTCTTATCCCGATCTCGAGAAAGAATGCCGATGGATGTGAGAAAGACCCAATATGAAGAATGATAGTGCGAGACAAATAGTTGCGATAACTGGTATGAAAGAGAAGAAAACAAAAATTGACAAAATAGGCTCCGATCATGTTGGAGGAAATAGCTATAAAAAAAATGGCTGGGCTGATGCGTTCGACTGGGTTCCTGGTTGGGTTAGGTTAGACAGACCTGGTAGGTTTCGCTGTCGGATCTAGGAGGGTTTTATTTTTGTCTAGATGTCGACTGAAGAGTCACCGGTTAAAGTTTTGAAATTTCGTGGATAATGTTCCAATACTTGAAAAATACCACACATGCACGATAACGTCTTATGGGCATCGAAATATAATAAGTATGGAAGCATAACCGCCGCTCAAAATCGGTGCCACAAAATCTAGCTTACGCTTCCAGTGACGTTTCAGTGCCCGATTGCAACTCAGACCTTTTTTTTTTTTTTTTTTTTCCGGGGGAAAATCCTCATGGATACCACCGCGCCACGGGGAGGGGCGGTGGTTATGTCAGACTTCTACTGACTAAAAACCCCCGGGTGTTCCTCACATCCACTGGACAACCGGGATACGGGAACCATTATACTTCCGCGTCCCGGTCTGTGGCTGTCCGATTTTTTTTTTCAGTCGGATCCAAACACTGGGGGACCAATCTGCCCCCCCACACTCAGAAGTGGTGTGCCCGGAACACTAGGCACACCACCCAACTCGAGGACCCTACTCCTTCAGACGACGAACGTCCCCGTGTTCGTCGACTAGAGGTCCTCCTTATGGCGGCAGTCGACGGTCGTACGCCAGCCTCCTGCGACCAACTCTCCGGCGGCGCTGTTGGGGCGCTTCTGCAGCGTCTTCCCTGGCTCGTTCCGCCCTCTCCTTCTGTGCCACTACATCCTCACAGAAGGTGAGCATTGCCCTCCAAGACCTGTCGCTGTCGACCATGGACCTTATTACAGCCGGCAGAGACAGATCACCACCAACAACGGCAACCAGATCGGCCCTCTCGTTCACCCAAGCCGGACAAAGCTCTAAGGTGTGCTGAGCTGTGTCCTCGGCCTCACCGCAGTCATGACACTCCATAGTTGGTTCTCTCCCGGCTATACGACACAGGTACCGTCCGAAACAACCGTGCCCCGTAAGTACCTGCGTCAGTCGGAAGGAGAGTACGCCATGGCTGCAGTCCAACCACTGCGACAATACTGGGCGTACCGCCTCAATCGTTCGGAGGCCAGCAGATGGTGTTGCTAGCCTCTCTTTCCACAAATCGACCGCCTGGAGGCGAAATTCCTCCCGTTTTGCCTCCACCTCGCTTGGTTCTGGCCAATGGCCCTGTGACCGTGCGTCCTCTCGCCAAAAGTATAAGGCAGTCAACTATCTGACGTAGAGTTGAACGGTTGACATTGTGTCAAATGAAAATAATTAAATTTTAATAGTTACCGGCAACAGATATTATTTTATAAACGTTGTCTAGCACTATTAATTGGTGCATAAGCCACAGGAATGACAAGCTGGAAGATATTTCTTATCATTATTTAAATTTTCAATTTACAACAATCCCATATGTTTGTGTGATGGATGACGCTATGCAATATATGTTTGGGAAAGAGTATATTAGAATATAAATAAAAGCGTTCAGATGAGTACGCTTTCGATATTAGTTAATAATATCTTAAGATATACACAACGAAAAATTGGTGTATAAAAATGCATTTAGTGAAGGTTGATTTTTCTCAGACAAGAAAAAAGAAGAGATGAGTCGATACATGAAATTGAATACTGTCGACGATTACATAGTAATTAGAGTAGTAATTACAGTATAGTAATTTAGTACTAGTATAGTAATTTGGTCTGAAAACCACAGTATGCTCGCCTTTTTTATACAACGACGGCGGCAAACAAGCTTACGACCTGCCTGATGGTAAGCAGACACCGTCGCCTACGGACGCTTTGGACTCCAAAATAATCACAAGTTTGCCGACCCTTTATTAACTTGAGGATTAGGTGTATCAACAGCTAGAAAAATAAGGCGATCTTGCTGACAATAATGCTCACTCTCATCACAGCGTATCCACGGGAGCTCTGGCGACCTTACTCACTCCCACCTTTTCGCACTGACAAGCAATAATATGGGTCAAATCGTTTAGAAGACATCTAAACTTGCCTGCAGGGAACTTCCTCCGTTTTGTCAGGGATTTTTTTTATCTTAGTACTGATGTGTTTTGATTAAATTTTGGTCAATCAACCACAATCATGATTTACCAAAATTTACTGGACCTAAATCAACTTTAAGATTTAATTTGCACAACTGCTTGGTATTCGTCGGTGAGGATTAGTATATAGTATAAAAGGTTATTGATAGTATGAAGAGCCTATTATTCCAAGAACTACTATAGCAGATGAAGCAGGTGAAAGTATACCGCGAAACACAATGTACTGATAGCACGATCGTGTTTGCGTCCACTTATCATCCACTTGCTAGATTCACTAGCCAGATTTTTTTTCTTACTTTCGTTAAGAACGCAATCGTGCTAGCTATATACTATTTCGCGTTAGTCGCCTGTGTTTGGGGCGATAGACGTTCCATCTTGACGGTATACTTTAGGAGAGAGTAAGGTTTATTAGTGGTTTTACTGGTTAATTTTATCAAACTATTAATACTTAAATCCAATTTTAGAATAGGTCCGTTGATAAATATAAATTAAAGATATAAGATTGAAAGAAGATACAAGATTGGGTCATTTTGTAGTACACCATCCATGTCAAAAGTAGGCGTATTTATATCAAGTTCAAAGCCTCAAGGGCCCTTTTTAGATTTAAGTTAGTTTTAATTTTCTTTATATTATTTTGGTTAAGTATTCTTGTATATATTTTCGTTGTACATAAATAAATGACTACACCAGTTCAAAGAGACTGAATTCAACTAATTAATGACAAATAAAAATTACGTGGCAAATGTAATCTAACCAGTCATGGCACATGTAACTTTTTTATTGGTAATTGTGGTTTTAACGGTATAAAAACTTTGTGAAAATGTAGTCTACTGAAACTATTTTGAATATTTGATACATAAGACGTTTTAGTTTCAAAATTGTGAAAAATGTACCATATTTCGACGTCAGTTTTGTTTGACGTTACTCTTCTATACTTATTATATTTTGATGCTTACGGGCTAGTAAAATTATACAATAACAGTTTAGTTAGACACTTACCTACAGTGAACTACTTCAATTAGGCAACCCGGCATAAAAAAAATATAAAAATAATTCGAGTAAATTAGTTATTTTACTTGAATCAAAATTAAAAATATATGTAAAGGAACAATCAAAAATAAACTTAAATAAGACTACCTACACTAACTAAACTAAATAATAATTAAAATCAAAAAAGGTCTCCTAGGCCGGATCCCTGTGGGAGGGTTCCCATAAGACTGGCTGTGTTGCCCCTTTGGATGGCTATGCCTATCCTCTGGGCAAGGAACGAGCCATCCCTCTATGGTCCCTGGAAATAATTAATATTGACTGTTTCCTTTTTTGTAAGAAGTTGTATGAACTTTAAATACTACTAATCTTTTGCTGTACAGACAGCAACATGTATATCATCATTCAGCCGAATGACGTCCACTGCTGGACATAGGCCTCCCCCAAAGACTTCCACAATGACCGGTCCTGCGCCACCCGCATCCAGCGGACACCCGCGACCCTTACCAGATCATCAGTCCACCGTGTGAGGGCCTGCCCACGCTACGCCTTCGGTACGTGGTCGCCACTCGAGAACCTTTCCGCCCCAACGGCCATCGGTTCTGCGTGCTATGTGCCCCGCCCACTGCCACTTAAGTTTAGCGATTCGAAGGGCTATATCGGTCACTTTGGTTCTGCTGCGGATGGCCTCATTTCTGATGCGATCACGCAGAGAAACTCCTAGCATAGCCCTCACCATTGCTCTTTGGGTGACTTTGAGCCTTTTTATGAGGCCCATAGTAAGCGACCACGTTTCAGTACCATATGTCATCACTGGCAACACACACTGGTCAAAGACTTTCGTCTTGAGACACTGCGGAATATTGGACGAAAAGATGTGCCGTAGCTTCCCGAACGCTGCCCAGCCGAGTCGGATTCGATGATTAACCTCTTTCTCGAAGTCGGACTTACCGAACTGGACAGTCTGTCCTAGGTATATGTAATCGTCTACAACTTCGAGCGTAAAGTGTCCGATTGTTACGGGAGTTGGTGCTACATGGGCATTTGACATGATCTTCGTCTTCTCCATGTGCATCCTTAGACCAACTCGCTCGGAGGCTTTACGGAGGTCATTGATCATTGTACTTAAATCCTCCATGGTTTCAGCCAAGATTACTATATGGCAAACCGAAGGATGTACTCGCCGTTTATGTTGATGCCTAGCCTTCTCCAGTCCAGAGTCTTGAACACATCCTCCAGTGCAGCGGAAAACAGTTATGGAGAAATAACATATCCTTGTCTGACTCCCCGCTGCAACGGAATAGGTTTCGAGTTCCGGTCCTGGAGTCGGTCTGACATGGTGGCGTTTGCGAGTGTTTGTAAACACTTCAGCACTTCGATATAGCGGTAGTCCACTTGGCACCGTTGGAAAGATTGTAGTACAGCCCAGGTTTCAATCGAATCGAAGGCTTTCTCGTAGTCCACGAACGCTAGACAGAGGGGCAGGTTATACTCCTCAGTCTTCTGTATAACCTGACGAAGCGTATGGATGTGGTCTACGGTGCTAAAGCCTCTTCGGAAACCGGCTTGTTCGGGAGGCTGGAAGTCATCTAGCCTGCGTGCGAGACGGTTCGTAATGACTCTTGAAAACAGCTTATAGACATGGCTCAGAAGTGAGATGGGGCGGTAGTTCTTCAGTAAGGCGTTGTCACCCTTTTTGAAGAACAGCACCACCACACCTCTGTTCCATGCCTTTGGAGTTTTCCCTTCCAGTAAGACGGAGTCGAACAACTTCTGAAGGGCCCTAAGGACCGGTTTTCCACCCGCCTTTAGGAGTTCAGCTGTAATTCCGTCTTCACCGGGTGCCTTGTTGTTCTTTAGCTGTTTAAGAGCCATTCTAATCTCGTACAGGCTGATGTCCGGGATATCTTCGGTATAGTGCCGGGTTAATCTGGCTCTAGGGTCTTCCGCCAGACCAACTTCGGGTCTGCTAGTTGACGTGTATAGCAGTCCATAAAAGCATTCTATCTCATTCAGAAGCTCGGGTTTGGATGAAACGATTCTACCATCTTCAGTTTTTAATTTGGCGAGCTGGCTCTGCCCAATAGACAGATCTCTTAAGAGGCCTTATTCTGCTCGATAGCCTCTTCAATACGATTTGTATTGAATTGGCGCAGATCACGGGTAAGGGACTTGGAGATCTGTTTATTGAGCTGCCTGTATAATGTCGCATCGGCTGAAGACTGCAGAATCATTTCATTCCTTTCCTCGATGAGCCTCTGAGTGCAGATAGAAAACCTTTTGGGTCTGTGAGTCCGTTGGGCCTTAAAGAACTTAGACGCAATGCTATGGATAGCTTCCACAAACCCGTCATTGAATTCGTCCACGTCGCCGCCTAGACAATCAAAACGGTTTTGGAGTTCCAGCTGAAAGCTCTCGGGGTTTTGGATTTGGACTGCTGCTGGACGGAGCGTAGACTTCATCAGTCGAGAGCGCTCTAGCTTGACGCATATATTCAATGTGCCTCTTACCAGACGATGATCACTTCCGGTTTTAACCGTATTCATCACAGAGACATCATTGAATATATACCTCTTCGTCGACATAATGAAGTCAATCTCGTTTTTTGTTGCACCGTCGGGACTCATCCAGGTCCACTTCCTGTGCTCGCGTTTCTTGAAGAAGGAGTTCATCATGTAGAGTCCCTCCTTCCATGTATATACAAAACCATAAATGTCAGAAGTCAGAAATCACTCATGTTGAATATGTTGATATAATCTTCCAGCATTATTTTCTTTATTATTCCTAAGCTACAGTAGCCTAGTGGTACAAGCTTGCGTCTGTCAAGCGGCAATTGTTGGTTCGAATAGCGGCTTATATCAATGACGAACTAATTACGAAATACTGGAACACTTGTACAACATGGATTGTGTTGTCAAAAAAGTGCAGGCCGTTTTTTAAGACATGCGACGCTTTATGATATACCTAATCCGCCGAATTCTTGCCACCGTCAATGTGCCTGCTCTTCTTGAGCCGACTTGTATGGTCAGGGACGATGCTAAGAGCCCTGATGGGGTGTCCTTAGTTTTGGTTGGATGTTGGTGTGGGAAGCTACCTGTGTAGACACACTGGCACCGTCTCACTTCCTACGGACTACAGTACAAGCGGGTGCAGCGACGGAAAACGTCGAAATTCTAAAGCGTAATAAATACAAAGGCCTCGGCAGAGAGTACAGTTTTGTACCTTTTGGCGTCGAAACTGCGTCCATGGGGTCCCAGCGCGCACTAGTTATTTGCAGAAATTGCGAAACATCTGGTTGACATAACTGGTGACCGAAGAGCTGGCGACTTCCTCGCTCAACGTATCAGCATTGCGATACAGCGAGGAAATGCCGCCAGCATCCTCGGTACAAAATCTCAATGGCCTGTTTTAGTTTTAATTTTATTTATAATATTTTGGTTAAGATTATTCTTGTATATATTTTCTTTATACATAAATAAATGAGTAATTGAGTATTACGAAAAAGCATTTGATATTTACCTTTAGCTTTTTGATGAAGGAAAAAATAGTTAAGGAAAGCTGCATACATTTGCGAAGAAAATCAAAATTGCATGTGAAATCCAGCCCGTCAGTACGGGCCCAGCATGGGACCACTGCCCGTTCCCTCTCTTACATGAGAGGAGGCCGGTGCCACCAGTGGGACGTACTCGTATACTGTATAGGCTAATCGAGATGAACCGATAACAATGCGCTTTCCTATATTTAGTGAAATCTAAATACTTATGAGGAGTAGTAAACCCATTTATCGAGTTTATGGCACTCAAAGTGCTAAAAAGTTTACCGTCCTCGTTGTTGCGTTGATATGAAACTAAATTGGATCCAGTCGGAGCGGCCTGGATGGGCAACAAGCAATATAACAGGTAGAGTCCCCGATTAATTGACATTGTTTGTTTTCCCATTTCTCATGTTATATTGGCTGGTTAGCTCAGCCTGAGGGATTCCTGCAATTTCTCTTGGGATGTCTACTTCAACTCAACCTAATCATTCAACTGATATTGTGAAATTAAATAGTATTTATTGTTATTACTGTGCTTGATACGGGTTCACAGATGTTATAAATGATAAATGAAATTTTGTCTGCAGGATTGTTTACGTCTGAGTACCAATGCTTTACCAAGAAGACTATTGGAAGAAACTTTGAAAGTTTGTTGTGTGTTGATCAAACTTAAATGGCTTATATGAATGAACTAGCATTTGCCCGCGGCTTCGCACGCGTACTAAGCGAAATTTTTAACCGTCTACAAAAAACAGGTTCGTATGTTTGTCCACGATTATCTCGCGTTTGGCTGAACCGATTTAGATGCGGTCTCCAGAAAAGTAGTTGTTACATTCTGGGGTTTCGCTATACGAAGTTTGGTGATTGTGATTCATTAACAGATGAACAGATAAAAAGTCAGTATACATTCTGAGAACCGGCAAACTGTTGAATTTCATTTGATTTTGGCAAAAATAAGGATCGAAAACTATTATCATACATTTCCGAGAGGCCGAAGGGGAAAGGGCCGATGAAATAAAAGCATGTCTTAAATGGCTCTTAGTAAAAGTATCTGTGTACTACAGTAACACCAATAGGTCTGTAAACGACCTAACAGCGCGCAGTGGCCATAAACTCTGGTCCTTTGAAGTACAGAAATACGGCTAATTCAATATCATGTGTAACATTTATTTTTCTTACAATTAAATTTATTAGGTAGGTTTTGCCAGTTACCATTGGAGCATCCAAAAAGAAAATTTGGCCTCACTTCCATTCGCACTCCTTACTGTCAGTCCGTCTGTTACAACCAAGTTGCTTTTACTGGACCTATTGAATTGCAATTTGGCACAAACTATCAAGAATTTAGAGTGCTCGTGGCCCAACGGCACCCGCCTACCGCGTGCGGTGTGCGAGGTTAAGCAATGTGGGCGCAGGTCAGTTCTTGGATGGGTGACCGCTTTGAGTGGTTACTAACTGACTCTCGTGCTTTGAAAGGCACGCTAAGCCGTTGATCCCGGCTGCAATCGTTAAGCCAAGTTAGAGGCTTTCGAGCGGCTTGCGAACCTCTAACAGTCAAGTTGCCCACTCACTTGACAAAGGGGGGTCGAAGTTGCACCGCGTCCGTAGGGAGTAGAGTTTATTCGAAGGCCTGCTTTTTCCAGAGCTGCTCTCGATCTCTCTAAAGTGCGTTGGAGGTTTGCTGGGTATTTATCGATAAGAACTACATCATCTGCATAAAGGATGTTCCACGGTGCGGGTTGCTGAAGTTTGGATGTTAAGTAGTCCATGACGAGATTAAAAAGAAGGGGGCTAAGAGCTGATCCCTGATGCACCCCAACCTCGAACTCTTCGCTGACTCCAGCTTGGCATTGAACCCTGGTGTTAACACCTTCGTACATATCGGCCACTACTATAATGTAGCTCTCGGTTACGATTTGTGCTCGTAGGGCTTGCCATATGAGCGGTCTCGGTATGCGGTCGAATGCCTTCTCTAAATCAATAAACACCATGTGTAGGTCTTCTTTGGTGTCTCTATGGGATTCTATAAAAATTCTCACTTAGTGTAGCGCATCAGTTGTTGCCTTGCCAGCTATAAATCCACATTGATTTTCTGACACCGATGTAAGTGCACGCAGCCTATCGTTGAGAATACGCTCCCAGATTTGAAAGGTATGCGAGATTAGTTTTATCGCCCGATAATTTTCACAATGTCTTATGTCACCTTTGTTTTTGTAGAATGGTACTAAGAAACTTTTCCTCCAGATGTCCGGGATCCCCTCACGAACGATCTTGTTGAGTAAGGTCGTCAGGAATAAGCATACTACGTCTCCCAATTTCTTCCAGATTTCCGCCAGGATGTTATCTGGGCCGGTAGCTTTGTTATTGGCCAATGTATGGATTGCTTTGTGAACCTCACGAGGTGTGACATGTTGACATGGTCCCTCGACTGGTTGTAATTCCGCTATGGGATCGCGAGGGTAAGTCTCATTTAGCAGTTCCGAATAGTATTCCTTCCACCTATCTTTTATTTCTTTGTTAGAAGTCAGTAGCGTTCCTTGTGTATTTCTAATGTATTTTACAGCTTTTGTATCTTGGGAGTTTTAGTGTCTCTGTTTGGTTACTTTGAAAAGCTCTTTATCAGATTTTACGTTATCCAGCTGTTGGTAAAAGTTCTCTCGGTTTTAGTTATGACTCGCGCTACAGCTTTCTTAGCGTCTTTCTTGGCTTTGCAGTAAGCTTCTCGGTTTTCCTCCGACCCTGATGTTTGCCTGGCTTTGAAACACATTTTCTTAAGTTGGATTTTTGCCTGTACTTCTGGCGCCTATAGTGTTGGGTCCTTCTTTTCTCTAGCAACACCTTTGGATACTCCCAAGTGTATTGAAGCATTTTTTAAACAAAAGGTTTGAAATTTATTCCAAAAGGTGTTAATATCGTTGTCAGAGTTTACATTCTGTATACAGTCAGCCAGAGATGAGAGTAGGTTCTGACCTTCGCCCTGATTCAACTTATACTAACGGGTTTTGTCTGTCTTTTTTATTTTAACTTTCACCGGGTTTGAAGTTACAACGTCGGCAACTAGGAGTCTGTGTTGGGACGTTAGAGGTTTGCCGGGTTGAGTATGAGTGCCTCCGCTCTTATATGTTATTAGAAGCTCTGGTTGTTTTGAGAAGAAGGTATTAATTATTGCCATGTTGTAAGTGGCTGCAAAGTTTAGGATTTTTTTGCCCTGAGTATTGAGCGTACCGTATCCTAGGTTTCCATGGACATCATTGGACTTCTGTCCTAGATGTCCGTTCAAATCAGCGCCGATGTATTTTGATTCGGTGTTTGGGATTGACTGTAGTAGTTCATGAACTCGTCCCAAAATGCTTGCTTTCCGATTGTTGAAGCCCTGTTTGGGGTGCGTATGCTGATATCACGTTCATGCAGGGTTGGCCATCAAGTGCGAACTTTATATATTAATCGATCGCTTACTCTTTTTATTTCTATGATACGGCTATAGAAGTCCCTATCCATCACTATGCCAATGCCGTTGCGGCTCGTTGATGAGCCGTGGTAAATAAACTTATAGTCGTGACCAATTTAACGCGATTACGACCCCTTCCACTTCGTCTCCTGAATGCAACAAATGTTGATGCGTCGTCTAAATAGGACTTCGCCAAGTTCTAAATTGCGTTCAGTCATGGATCCCACGTTCCAACTGGCAATGCGAACTTTTGGAACTTGGGACCCAGTGACATTGCCGTCGACTTCTTGACTTTCATGATTAGGAGAATTTTTATTGGCAATGAGTTTTCCGGCCGGTTGTCACCTGACGCCAAGACTGTGCCCTTGTACTAAGGCGTGAGCGCTGCCGTTGACCCCAAGGGGTTTCTCCGCCACCGTCCCTTCTGATCGCTCCTGCCGAAGCGCTCAGCACTGCGTTGACCTCGCCTTCGAATATGTCAAAGAAGCTCTTCGCAGGGGTTTAGTAAAGAATTGTCCATCTCCGGCCTGTTGGTCCTCGGGAGCTATTTAATTTCACTCCTGCCCTCCAGTCTTTCTTGCGAAAGCCTGGCGAGCACTCCCCGTTCCACCACCTGGGGACGCGTTCTCTAGGGGTGAGGCTCCTCCGAGAAGGACTGTAGCTAATTAAAATCGATTGTCATAATACCCAATTACGATTAATGATGATTCACATCAATAGTTATGAATATCGAATAATTCCAAAGACGACCCAGAACCGAATACTCTGGAGACGACGGATTAGGAGAGCCGACCCAAAATAGATATGGGATAAGGCCTGAAGAAGAAGAAGATTTTAATTCGCTACATCTCTAGTTAGATTACGTAATTTTTGACCTGTCAAATGAAAGTCTTGGAAATCGTTACGTTGTTGTTGAGAACCTCTTTTAACGTTTATTAAATACTAGCGTTTGCCCGCGGCTTCGTCCGCGTACTCTAAGCATAATGTTTAACCGTCTTCAAAAAAGAGGTTCTCTGTTTGACCCGTACGTATGTAGGTATGTATGTATGTTTGTCCACGATTATCTCGCGATTGGCTGAAACGATTTAAATGCGGTTTCCAAAAAAGTAGTTGTTACTTTCTGGGGGTTTCGGTATACGAAGTTTGGTTATTGTGATTCATTAACAGATGAACAGATGAAAAGTCAGTATACATTCTAAAAACCGGCAAACTGTTGAATTTTATTTGATTTTGGCAAAATAAGGATCGATAACTATTATCATACATTTCCAAGAGGCCGAAGGGGAAAGAGCCGATGAAATAAAAGCATGTCTTAAATGGCCCTTAATAAAAGTATCTGTGTACTACAGTAACACCAATGAAGTAACGACCAAGCAGTGGTCATAAACTCTGGTCCTTTGAAGTACAGAAATACGGTTAATTCAGTATCACGTGTAACCCAAATTTTTCCTAAAATTAATTTGAATAGGTAGGTTTTGCCAGTTCCCATTGGAGCATCCAAAAAGAAAATTTGGCCTCACTTCCATTCGCACTCTTTACTATTTGCTCGTATACTGACTTTTGTTCATCTGTTAATGAATCATAGTTATTCCTGACTAATCATAACCAAAAATATGTTAGGATACGAGGGGCTCGTTCCGTACCTCAAAAGCAAAAGAGACCCTTATTCCTAATTCACGTGTGGCAATCTGTCAGCCCGTCTGTTACAACCGATTTGCTTTAAAACTACAGGACCGATTGAATTGCAATTTGGCACAAACTATCAAGAATTTTCATGTCCATATAATTAAATTAAAATTGGCCAAGTGTCGGATCACGCACAAAGAAGGGTTCCGTACGGACACCTACTAGTCCATATTTAAAACCACTATAGGAAACTCACGGCACTTAAGTCCTATTGTTAAGGCAAGACTGTTTTTCAACGATATCTCAAAAAATGGTAAACCTATTTTGTTAAAACCAAAAGTCGATGAAAGTATTTACTAATATGCACCATCTAAATTTATTTAGAATCTTAAACTTCATACTTTAGAAATTACTGTGAGGGGACTCAATATTTACGACTTAGACAGCAATCTATACTAATATCATAAAGAGGAAAGATTTGATTGTTTTTTTGCATTAAATAGGCTCCAAAAATATAAAACCGATTTGAAAAATTCTTTCTTGGGAAGCTACACTATTCTCGGGTGACATTGACATGGGCTATATTATATTTTCAAAAAATTAAGGATTCTTACTAAAATTCCAATAATGTAACCCAAGGTGTAAAACAAATACCAAAAATATTCTTTAAATCGCGTGCGCTGCGAAAACTATTGATGATAAAATAACTATTTGTTAATTATTTGTATGGGCCGGGCTGCTAGTATGTAATACTAATATAAAGGTTGATTTAAATGGAAAAAATATAGAAACCTCTATGTCGTTTTTAAAAGCCAATCCATAGATATCCCACACGCCTATATAGTAACATTAAACTTTTTTTTAAACCCCTGGCATGTATGGAGTGCCAAATGTTACCTCGGATTCATATCAAGAGACCTCTTGAACACTCAAATATCGAGTTTGAACAAAATTGGGACGGAAATGAAGAAAATCAATATGGCCGCCACTTTTTTAAATTTTACATCGGGTTCGTATTACGAGACCTATCAGACTCTCAGATATCGATTTTGAACGAAATCGGGACGGAAATGATAAAAATTAATATGGTCGCCGCTTGTTCTAAATTTTACCTTGGATTCATATTACGAGACCTCTCAGACTCTTAGATATCCATTTTGAACATAATCGGGACGGAAATAAAGAAAATCAATATGGCCGCCACTTTTGCCAAATTTTACCTCGGTTTCGTATTAAGAGACCTCTTGGACGCTCAGATATCGATTTTGAACGACATCGAGACGGAAATGAAGAAAATCAATATGGCCGCCACTTTTTCCCAATTTTACCTCGGCTTCATATTACGAGACCTCTTGGACGCCCAGATATCGATTTTGAAAATCGGAACGGAAATGAAGAAAATCAATATGATCGTTACTTTATTCAAAGTTTACCTCGGATTCGTATTAAGTGTCCTCTCGGACGCTCATATATCGATTTTTGTCGAAATCGTATCGGACTGCGCTGAATAATAATGAAACGACTAATCATATACTGATTAATAATTCATTCAATCAAAAAAGGTCGTATCTTCATAGGGAACTTACGGCACTTCATGCACGTTTAGACCTTATAAGGAACCTACAATACCTACATGCCAAATTTTGTATCTCTCGAACCAGCAGTTTGGGCTGTGCGTTGATACGAGTATGTCACTCACTCAGTCAGTCAGTTTCTTCTTGCAATTTAGCACAAACTTTCATAATTTTTCATGTCCACAATATTAAATTTGAAAATCGATGCCATTTTCGTAATTAACGTCCCAAAAAACCATAAAAATTACACCCATATTAATATTTAGACATTTCATCCCCCTGGCACCCCAACAGGGGGGATGTTATTTCACGTCCTCCACGTGGGATTTTAAAATCATTGTTGTTTTCGTTATCAGCGACCTAATAAACCAATACCCATGTCGATTTTCAGAATTTGTCACCACATTTCCCCCTTTTAGGGGTTGATTTTTCAGAAAACCTGGACCACGTGTTTACTCATTTATCGTTAGAGATACTCCTGTGAAGTTTCTAATGAAATAGTCCAGCTAATCTTGTTTCCCCATACAAATTTCGGACCCCCATTTCACCCCCTTAGGGGTTGAGTTTTGAAAAATCCTTTCTTAGTGCACCGCTAGACCTTATAAGGAACCTACACACAAATTTGGAATCTCTAGGACCAGCGGTTTGGGATGTGCGTTGATATGTCAGTCAGTCAGTCAGTCTGTCAGTTTCTTCTTTTATATATTTAGATATAATTAATATAATAAGGATGTCTCTTGTAGCTATCAAAAAACTTCTGCCACTCTTCTCAGTTTGTCCTTGTTATTCCCATCTTGTGCTAACTCTCATTACATTACTTAATGGCCTTCTCTCACAGTCTAAAGTCGGATATTTATTGTGGTCATCGAAATATGGAAGCATAACCGTCGCTCAAAATCGGTGCCACAAAATCTAGTCCCAAAAGCGGAGCTTACGTTTCCAGTGACGTTTCAGTGCCCGATTGCAACTCAGTCAACTATCCGACGTAGAGTTGAACGGTTGACATTGTGTCAAATGAAAATAATTAAATTTTAATGGTTACGGCAACAGATATTATTTTATAAATAATAATAATAATAAAGGCCCCCGCTCAAAATGGATGTAGGGTTGGGTCACGTGGTACTAAAGAGCTCCTCCTCATAGACATGACCATTTGCCAACGAGTCCGGCGAAACAGGGGGACCCTCTCGGCCGCCTGGATTGACTATAAGAAGGCCTATGATTCGGTGCCTCATTCATGGCTGAGGAGGATCTTAGAACTGTATAAAGTGGATGCAGTTTTGAGATCCTTCTTAGTTGCTTGCATGGGGCAGTGGACCACAGTCCTTCGTCAACCTGAGGGAGGAGAGGGCCCCTCTGGCCCGCAGGATTCCATCAGGATTGAGCGAGGTATTTTTCAGGGTGATAGTCTGAGTCCCTTGTGGTTTTGCCTAGCGCTGAATCCGCTCAGTACCCTGCTGAAGGATTCAGGACTAGGTTGCCAGCTACGGAGAGAGGGTGAGGTCATTTCTCATCTGCTCTACATGGACGACCTTAAACTATTTGCACCAAATAAACATGACCTGTTGGAGCTACTGAAAACCACAGAGGTCTTCAGTAGTGCCATCAAAATGGAATTTGGTGTCGATAAGTGTGCGGTCATGCATGCACAGCGGGGGAAAGTTGTAAATTCCACAAATTTACATATTTCTGAGACAATCGCTCTCAGATCTCTCTCCGAAGCAGAAACCTATAAGTATCTTGGTATGTCACAGTCTTTGGGTATCGAGGGTGAAGACATCAAACGGGCGGTGAGGGAGCGCTTCTTCTGTCGCCTGACAAAAGTACTCAATAGTTTTTTGTCGGGCGGCAATAAGGTTCGCGCCTTCAACGCCTGGGTGATGCCGTTGCTCACATACTCCTTTGGCATATTAAGGTGGACTCAGACTGAGCTCGATTTCCTGGATCGAAGGGTACGTGTACTGCTCACTGCGCACCGTATGCTACACCCACGATCTTCTGTTATGAGACTGTACATCCCGCGGAAGCTTGGAGGTCGCGGCTTCTTAAATGCCAAAGACCTTCACAACCGCGAGGTGTGCAGTCTCAGGGATTACTTTCTAAACAGTGAGTGTGGAATGCATCGTGACGTAGTGGCAGCAGACGCATCTTTCACCCCGCTCTCCATGGCAAACGAGAACTGGCGCAGATTTAAAGTACTAAGCACCGACGACCGCAGGGCGGTATGGAAGAGTAAGGAGCTACATGGGCGGTTCTACAAGGCCCTTACGGGGCCCGACGTAGACCTGCTCGCATCGGTGAACTGGCTACGTTTTGGGGATCTTTTTGGGGAAACTGAAGGTTTTGTCTGTGCAATTGCGGACGAGGTTATCATGACGAACAACTACCGGAAATATATCCTGAAGGACGGTACGGTCGACATTTGTCGGGCATGCCGCCGTCCCGGAGAGTCACTCAGGCATATTATTTCTGGTTGTAGTCATCTTGCTAACGGCGAGTACTTGCACAGACATAACTTGGTGGCCAGGATTATTCACCAGCAGCTTGCTCTTTTATACGGTCTTGTAGACTTCGAAGTGCCGTATTATAAGTACACACCTGCGCCAGTTCTCGAAAATGGTCGTGCAACGCTCTATTGGGATCGATCTGTCATCACGGACAGGACTATTGTAGCCAACAAGCCTGATATCGTGCTGACAGATCGATTGAAGCGCCAGGCAGTGCTCGTTGACATCACCATCCCCCATGACGAGAACCTCGTGAAAGCTGAGAAGGACAAAGTCAGCAAGTACCTAGACTTGGCACATGAGGTAACCGCCATGTGGGATGTTGATTCAACGATTATTGTCCCGATAGTCGTCTCTGTGAACGGTCTAATTGCGAAGAGTCTCGACCAACATCTCAAGAGACTCTCGTTAGATGGCTGGGTCAAGGGTCAAATACAGAAGGCGGTACTCCTGGACACGGCGCGGATAGTCCGGAGGTTCCTCTCTCTGTCGCCCTAACCACCGGTAGCTTAGGCCCCGCCTCGCTGCCGGCGGCACCCTAGGTTAGGTTTTTTATGATGCTTTTATATTATGTACGTGTATTATTATATTTTACTTTTATAAATGTTTTGTAAAAAACCTAACTTAAGTTTTAAGAAAAATAAAGAGAATAATAATAATAATAATATTTATTTCGTAAAACTGTAACAAGGTATACATGAAACATGTTGAAAGATAATAACAGCATTAGTCATGATTGACTGTGTCGCAGTTATTAACGCCCACTCCGGCAAGTGAACAGAGCGTTACAGGTATAGGTATAATACAATTATAGATACAATTATACAGAATTAACCTTAATCTTAGTTTGAGTTGTAGAGTCAACAAACAAGACTAATAAAATCAGCGCGTGTGTGTGTGTGTGTGTGTGTGGGTGTGTGTGGGTGGGTGTGTGTGTGTGTGTGTTTATTATATTTGATGTATTTTATATGAGTTTCAGTTTATAGTTATATTTAGTGTAATCTTATCTGAATCAGATTTTCGACTTCATTGTAATTCAATGTGTCTAGCCACTCCACAAGCTTCAGTTTGCATTCGCGCAGCGGTAGGAGGTAGATGTTAAGTTCGTCATTTACTTTATTGTATAGGCTTGAACTAATATGTATAAAATGACGACTCGTAAGGGCCATTTTGGATTTTACTGTTGGACAAACCCTGTTTCTTCTTCTTCTGTTCTCAGCTTCGAGTGGTACATAGGGAAGAAGAGAGTGTTTACGAGTTATAACACTAATAATAAACAGTTTCCGTACTGAGTTTACCTTCCAGTAGTTATATAGATCCTGTGTTGGGTATCTTATTGGCAAGAATGCCATAACTTTAAGGACACCTCTTTGCGCCCTCTCTAGCTGAAGCATTTTAGTTTTACCCGCGCTACCCCAGACAGTGATACAGTAGCCTATTATCGACTGTGCCAGTGCCAAACACACGGTTTTCAAAATTGTGTAGTCAGCAACCGACCTAAGCTTACGGAACACATAGATAAGTTTCCGGATTCGGACTTTCACAGACTCAATTTGCTCATTCCAAGACAGGACACTATCTAGAATGACCCCTAAGTATTTTATGTTATTGACTCGGTAAATTGGTAGACAATTACATGAACTAGTAGTGGAATCTACACATGTATGAGGTCTGAGTGTGAAAGACGCATCCGGTTGCGAAGAAAGTTTGGGTGAGAATGTTATAAATTTTGTTTTTTCAAGGTTTAAAGTTAGGAGGTTTTTTGAAAGCCACTTCATTACTAGACTAAGTGCGGTTTCTGCGAGGACCAGAGTGTCTTCCCAAGTGCGAACATGAACAAGTAAGGCAGTATCGTCAGCGTAAGTAATAATTCGACAGCTAGTCAAAGGCAGCAGGCAAAGGTCGTTGATATAGATCAAGAACGGGGTAGGTCCAAGAACGCTACCCTGAGGAACTCCGTATGTAATTTCCCTTTCCCGGCTCACAGTGTCACCGATTGTTACAAACTGAGATCGGTTTGTTAAGTAGCTTTCAAACACATTATACACTGTACCACGTGATACCAATATTTTCTAGTTTTTTGAGGAGGATGGGAACAGAGACAGTGTCAAATGCTATAGATAGGTCAAGGAACACGCAGAGAGATTTCAAATTATTATTTAAATTTTGATTTATTGACCCGGTTAGTACAAGAACGGCATCCTCTGTGGATTTACCCGACCGAAACCCAAATTGGTTTTTAGCGATAAAATCAATGGAATTCAAATATGATACTAAGCGGCTATTCAGATTTTTTTCAAATATTTTTGAGAGGGCGGTCAAGACCGAGATTGGCCTGTAATTATTGACACTATCTCTGTTTCCACTCTTATAAATTGGGTGCACTAAAGCCTTTTTAAAAACCTCTGGGAAAACACCTGAGGATATGCATGTATTGAAAACATGGTTTAAAACCGGTATCAAGACCTGCCGGGCAGATTTTATTAGAGATGTTGAGACATTATCCCAGCCTGTCGCACAATTAATCTTGAGGTTCAGTATAATAGCTTCAATTTCTTTACAGTCCGTAATTTTAATAGTTACCGGCAACAGATATTATTTTATAAATGTTGTCTAGCACTATAATTGGTGCATAAGCCACCGGAATGACAAGCTGGAAGATATTTCTTATCATTATTTAAATATTCAATTTACAACAATCCCATAAATTTGTGTGATGGATGACGCTATGCAATATATGTTTGGGAAAGAGTATATTAGAATATAAATAAAAGCGTTCAGATGAGTACGCTTTCGATAATAGTTAATAATATCTTAAGATATGCACAACGAAAAATTGGTGTTTAAAAAACGCATTTAGTGACGGTTGATTTTTCTCGGACAAGAAAAAAGAAGAGATGAGTCGATACATGAAATTGAATACTGTCGACGATTACATAGTAATTAGAGTAGTAATTACAGTATAGTAATTTAGTACTAGTATAGTAATTTGGTCTGAAAACCACAGTATGCTCGCCTTTTTTATACAACGACGGCGGCAAACAAGCTTACGACTTGCCTGATGGTAAGCAGACACCGTCGCCTACGGACGCTTTGGACTTCAAAATAATCACAAGTTTGCCGACCCTTTATTAACTTGAGGATTCGGTGTATCAACAGCTAGAGACATAAGGCGATCTCGCTGACAATAATGCTCACTCTCATCACAGCGTATCCACGGGAGCTCTGGCGACCTTACTCACTCCCACCTTTTCGCACTGACAAGCAATAATATTGGTCAAATCGTTTAGAAGGCATCTAAACTTGCCTGCAGGGAACTTCCTCTGGTTTGTCAGGGTTTTTTTTTATCTTAGTACTGATGTGTTTTGATTAAATTTTGGTCAATCAACCACAATCATGATTTACCAAAATTTACCGGACCTAAATCAAGTTTAAGATTTAATTTACACAACTGCTTGGTATTCCTCGGTGAGGAATATAGTATAAAAGGTTATTGATAGTATGAAGAGCCTATTATTCCAAGAACTACTATAGCAGATGAAGCAGGTGAAAGTATACCGCGAAACACAATGTACTGATAGCACGATCGTGTTTGCGTCCACTTATCATCCACTTGCTAGATTCACTAGCCAGATTTTTTTTCTTACTTTCGTTAATAACGCAATCGTGCTAGCTATATACTATTTCGCGTTAGTCGCCTGTGTTTGGGGCGATAGAAGTTCCATCTTGACGGTATACTTTAGGAGAGAGTAAGGTTTATTAGTGGTTTTACTGCTTAATTATATCAAACTATTAATACTTAAATCCAATTTTAGAATAGGTCCGTTGATAAATATAAATTAAAGATATAAGATTGAAAGAAGATTGGGTCATTTTGTAGTACACCATCCATGTCAAAAGCAGGCGTATTTATATCAAGTTCAAGAAGACTGGTTTTAACTAATTAATGTCAAATAAAAATCACGTGGCAAATGTAATCTAACCAGTTTTTTATTGGTGCAATAGTATAAAACCTTTGTGAAAACGTAGTCTACTGAAACTATTTTGAATATTTGATTGGCCAATGATACATAAGACGTTTTAATTTCAAAATTGTGAAAAATGGACCATATTTCGACGTCAGTTTTGTTTGACGTTACTCTTCTATACTTATTATATTTCGATGATTGTGGTACATACTTTTAAAGTCGGTTTTATTATAATGACCATTTGTCAACATGTGGTACCTATGTTTCTGAGGTATTTCTAAGGGTTTATTAAATATAGCATTTCGCGCTTATCTTTTCATTGAATATTCATTTAATGCATTATGATGAAATGAAATAATCGTAGGTATGTCATTATTTCACAATTGCCCAGGCCCATGAATTTATCCACGCTAACTAGGTGGCCCTTTTGTCGTGCACTTTTATAACATAGAGTATTGTAAAATAACGTTCGGTGCGCCCTCTACACACTTTTAACTCTATTATTTTTTAAGATACGAAGCTTCATGACATTACGTGTGTCTAGCTCTCAGCTAACCTTTTTCACAGATGTCGCTAATACTTGCCTTTTGGCGCTTGTCAAACGATTTGGTGTTTTCCCTGGTAGCTCATAGATGGCGCGGCATTTTACAGTAAACAATCACCAACCCAGACCCGTTCCGACTCATACCAATGCAATGCAAGATACGCTTCCTCCTACACACTATGTTTATGTATCCCTCTCCTATCGTAGCCATGGAGTTAGTACGTTCGGTACGGCACGGATGTCGACCGTCGTACTCACTCGCTGGACGGACGATTCAGTGTGTAATGAATCTCGCCGGTATGCACATTGTCGACTCATGGAAAGGAAACAAAAGATAAATTCGCTCGTTGGTGAACAACCCATAAGTGTAATTTATTCCGGTCTTATTGGAGGTTTTTGTAGGTTGTGGAATTGAAGTTTGTATAAAATAAAGACAGTGAACTGTATGTTTTGGTTTACGGGCAGCGTTGTATGATGGTAAGTGATTTTTAAATGTTTTTGTAGTGTGCAACGCAAAGTAACTTATTAATATCATGATAATTGTTACTTCGTATTTGTTCTTTAAATAATTACCTATAGAATACTACTAATTACTAGTATTCGAATGATTGAGACACATTTTGTGATGCTAATATAGACTTTTTTATTTCTTATGCCTGCAAGAAATTCAGTTAGAAATTAACAAACATTTACTACACGTAATATACCTAGGTACTTTTTTCCACTACCTCATTTTTTATTGTATTAATTGTTACTATGCAATAGGTACTATTGTAAGTATAAGCCTGAGCCTAACGTTGAGGAAATTTACTAGTCATAATTGCCTACAAAAGTATAAGTAAATATAGAGTTAAAGTAACTTTTATATATAATTCTAAGGTATCTGTGCAATAACAATAAACAGATCGACAGTGTCGTGCAGTCCGGGCGCTTTCTACTTATCTTGCTAGGTTAAATTAGGTACGATAAATATAGTTACGTTAGTATCTAGCCTGCTATTTAATATGTAAATATATGAGGACCTTTGCCTACGATTTAATTGATTCCGCTGTGACACGAAAGTTACCCCTATAAATTGTATGACAAATTTTCGTGTCACAAATGAAATCAATTAAATTGTAGGTCCAAAAATTTGGTCCTCATCCAACTATGTATTGTAATTGAGGCGTTGGTACCAATAGGATTCCGTCAGATTAATTTAAAAGTCGTTACGTTCCGTAATAGATAAGATGGATACGTTGTCTACCTTAACAAATGTACATGTCACCTAATAAAAATGGTCTTAAAGAGTGGTTAATTTTTTTACGATTAGTATGGCCCGCTTTTCAGGGGGTGCGAAGATATAGGTACACGTAAAACCATGAAGGCCTTGCAGGGGTTCAATAGTCGCTGCGGGCGCTGAATTGGGGTTACCAGATACAAATCTCTTCTAAGAAATTTAACTAAATGTGAAATATAAAAAAAATATTTGAAATAAACAGTTCAATTTTTTTTTTTACATTTAAAATCTGCTTTTTGCAGTAAAATTGTAACTTGCTGCCCGTCGATGGACTTTATGTGCAATTTAGTCAACATACTCGTATAGCGTGCACTACTTCACTGGTTACTGGCATCATTACTGGGTTTCATGAACAAAATATTCAAATTATTGTAAGATATCAGATTCTCACCAACATTAAAATACTGTTTTCGTAAGCAGATGATGAAATTTAATGTAAATAATATCGAAAATAAATCAAAACATTTAAACTAACAACTATGTACATAATACTTATAAAAAAAAACTTATCTATTAAGCCGCTGCCAGTAGGTAACGTTCCCAAAATGCTGGCGGTATTGCCACATTGAATGGCAATGCTCAATCTCTGTGCTAAATATACGAGTAGTCCAGCATTTTGGTCACGAGTTGCTTCGACCAGACGCCTACACAAATCTTTGTATATTTTATGGGCTCCTGGTCCCCGCCGCCCCAGAGTTTCGACCCCAAAAGGCTCAAATATGTACCCCGCTATCGAGGGATACTCTATATTTACCTATATATTTGCGCCTTTTGAGGATTTCCACCGATTCAGCCGCCGCACCAGCCCTATTTCTCGTTTCGGGAAGATGTGACAGTGCAAGAGTGTCTACGCAGGTAGCGTCCCACACCGATAAGTTCCGTGGAGGCTGGGACGACCTTCGGTGTGACCCTTAGGTCATCCCGTCAGGTCTTTTACCGCCATCACGCATGAGGCCGCTTGGCTCTAGTATGGCCGCACAGTTGGCGGTGGTAAAATCCCGACGGATGACGTCATTAAGGCTGGAGTGACAGGGAAACAATCCTGCACTTCTCTGGCATGATAAGCCGTGGTGACCAAGCCGGTCAATGGCAGCGCTACACTGGCGCGGAGCACAGCACGAAGCGCACAAGCGTAGAGATGCCGCAATACGATAAGTCCATGAGTCCATCAAAGTGTCGGTGTTAGGCGAAGGGAGACCCTGGAGCTACAAACCAGATTCCCACTCGGCAACGGCTAAGAGTCGGGCGCGATCTGCGGAGCTTGAGCACGTTTCTAAAAAAGATATTTCCGTACTTGCTCGCAGAGCGGCCCGTATCACTACCTCTGTGATGAGAGAGTTTTGGGGAACTCTGGGTCTGGGCAAGCGAACTGCCACGTGTTCCTGGCTTCATTCAAGGAGGTTATGTCAAAATTATATTCGGAGGCCGCAAGTTTTTTTTCGATCAAGTCTTTTGTACTATATATTGAAGACAGGAACGCGGGCAGAGCAACACTAGGCCTACCAAACGCACTGGAACTGCGGCCTGAAGCCACTCTCGCTCGTTCAAATTTACGTCCAAAGTATTTCTTATGACGTTATCTATATTCTGAAGAAGCTCCGGGTGCTTCCAGAGTTGACAACAGCGTACGTACAGTATACGTAAATTTAGGTACAAATGAAGAACCCATCCCATTTTTAATAAAAAAAGAATAATAGTGAAAGCCATGTAAGTGTTAATTTTAGACAAACGGTCCGAAATTTGTATGAAATTTTGATTTTTTTTCTTCAAGGAAAAGGGGGAAGGTTTTGTCGAGAATAGGGGAGCCCAGTAGCCTTAGAGAACATTTGTCAATAATTGTTATATTCGGAGCCAAATCACAAAATTTTTGTGTAACCAAATCTATTGCGGGACAGGGAAACATAAAGTTCATACTGAAAAACTGAGTTCAAGGCCGGTCACATGGAACTCGTCTATTGAAAAAGCAAGATCATTATAAACTGTATCTGTGTCACCACCCAACGTTCCATCATCCAAGTACCAAACATTGAACTTGGATTGGAGATTGCGAGACTAAATACAGCTGAGCCGAGAGGATCTCCTTGCTGACATCTAACCGCAGATAAAATTTCGTTGCCACAATACGATAATTTTGAGGAAGAGCCGTAACATTTCCAGAGAAAATTGCATAGATTTGGAGTTTTGTCCTTAACTTGCGTTAACCCTTTCTGTACGGGTGACAACCAGAGTTGCCAATTAGGCAACAGGGTGTCAACTATAGTTGATCGAAACAAGGACGAACTTCGAGATGTTTTTTCAACAAACTTAGACCTTATGTCTTGGTAATAACGATAATATTTAGTAGTAGCATTAGTATAGATACAAAGAAAAAAATGCCAGGACATTTCGGTAGATGGCGTTGAAATAAATACTTATTTAAAAATCCCGCATTTGTTCCGTCAACTGGGGTTGACACCCGTACTCCACAAGTGCAGAAAAAGTAACTCAATATGGCGGCAAATAGTGTTGTTTTATATTTCAACGAGTTTTAGTAGTGGGGCCAGTTGCAAGTGTTATGGTTGTAAATTTCGTGATTTAAAGAATAATAATATTTATTATCATTTAAAGGCCTTGTTCTATTCAAAATATCAAAAACTAATATTTACAAAACTAACAATAGTTAAAATCGCTTGTAGTAACTTAATTTTTTATTTTGTTTTAGTGTGAGATATTACGCGTGAAATATAAAGTACTAGTGATTAAAAGTGCAATAAGTGAGTAGTTATCAAACGTCAATAATGTTTTTAATGTGTGTATAAAATTTCAAGCACATAGCTGTTATATTTCAGAAAATACACGTAAGTGAAAATATGTCTAACCGCCGACTCTCGCAAAAACATGCCCGTATTGAGGCGGTGCTAGGCGTTCAAGTCCCCGTACAGAAAGGGTTAACAACGCCCCCTATCAACAGAATTAAAAACATTCTTTACATCCACTTTCCACAACACTAAAAATAAAAATATATATGAATTCAATTTATTATTTTAATAATTTTCTGTTATTCAAATTATTTGTAACTTAAATAATCACATGAGATAGTAAATGTAATTGAATCTCTACTCAAAATCCTGTCACTCTCTTATGGTAAACCCAATATCGCTGATATGTTAGGAGAAATCCTGTCGTCCGGCAACTCTGGACGGGATCAATGTTCGCGCCACTCGTAATAAACTCACGCCACTCTTGCAACGTTTGCGACACCTATACTCTCTTTAACCTTAACCAAAAGCTACTTTAATGTTATGTTATGTAGAGGTCTACCTATACGGTATATGCTATACCTATGGGAAGAGAAAATACATTGTTGCATATTGTGAAGATAAGGTTACACAGATCGCAACATACACTTTACCTTCTATATCATATCCTTGCACTATCCAGATTGAAGTTGTTTTTTTAATAAATTAATTATGAGTTTAAACTTGCTCCTATTGCATGAATATGAAAATCGCTTTAGGTCTAACGCGGACTGAGTCAAACTAAAAGTTACATTATAGAGGTAGGTACTTATACTCGCATAATACTCGTACTGCACTTGAATCGACCAATTATGGAAAAAAATGCTGATAACTATTTCACTTTCCTTCATGAATGTTTCGTAAATCCTCCTCCTGAATGTTTTGTGGATCCTCCTCCCAAATGTTTCGTTGATCCTCCTTCTCAATGTGTCATTCGGTGGTTTTATATCGAATAATTAAAAAGCGATGGCACATATTGCGTTCTTTAAAGTTGTGGCTCTCCAAATGACTTGTGAATTAATTGGATACTGTTTATAAATATATGAATGCATTCTTATTATGTATTACATACATACCTCTACTGTTAGTCAGTAGACTAGTAATCATAGTATCTGAATGTAAATGTATTTGTAATATTATATTGTAGTTTGTATGTAGTATATGTATACACCACCGCTCATAAATATTTAGGCACCCATACCTTTTTCCATACATCTGTACAAAAATGACTTTCAGAAATACACTGCCAAGTCAGAGTCCCCTGACAGTTTTGCGTGCACTTTGCATTTTTTATTTAGCTGACTTATTGACAAATAACTACTAATTGCTGATTCATACAAAAGTGTAGTGTGTTTGTATGAACCAGCAATTAGTATATGCAAAAATAATAATAAAGCAAATGTTAAACTAACATTGTTTAGAGCTTACTGCCAGTCTTTTTATACATGTAGCCTGTGGGTCAACTATACGATGACAGCTTATAGCGCCCTGCGCGTCCTCTATAACAATGCATTTAGGAGGCTGATGGGGTTGCCGCGCTACTGTAGTGCGTCGGGGATGTTCGCGGAGGCTCGCACGGACGACTTTCATGCTATTATGCGTAAGCGAGTCGCATCCCTGATGCGACGTGTTCGCGGCAGCACCAATGGCCTCCTGAGCGCAGTTGCGGAAGCTTATGACAGTCCAATATTCTGTCACTGGATGCAGTACCATAGGCCACAAATAAGCTGCGAAAAGTGATTGTTTTGCTTGTATGTACTTATACTAAATTACCAATACTAACATAGCCTTTAAGTTAATTATGCTACTAACAGATATGGATGTACCCTTACTCCGAAATAAATGTATTATTATTATTATTAGTAGTTATTTAAGTCATTGCGAAAAGATAACTACCCTTTTAAAAGGGGGGTCTCTGGCACCGATTTAAGGCGACAAAATGCACGCAAAACTGTCAAGGGACTCTGACTTGACAGTGTATTTCTGAAAGTAATTTTTGTATAGAGATGTATGGAAAAAGGTATGGGTGCCTAAATACTTATGAGCAGTAGTGTAGGCAATATTAATATCTAAATATATAAAAGAAGAAACTGACTGACTGACTGACTGACTGACATATCAACGCACAGCCCAAACCGCTGGTCCTAGAGATTCCAAATTTGGCACGTAGGTTCCTTATAAGGATTAGGGGTGCACTAAGAAAGGATTTTTCATAGTTTAACCTCTAAGAGGGTGAAATGGGGGTCCGAAGTTTGTATGGGGAAACAAGATTAGTTGGATTATTTTGTTCGAAACTACACAGGAGTATTTCTAACGATAAATGAGTAAACACGTGTTTCAGGACTTTTGAGAAATTAACTCCTAAAAGGGGGAAATGTGGTGACAAATTCTGAAAATCGACATGGGTATTGTTTTTATGGTTTATTGGGTCGCTGATAACGAAAACAACAATGATTTTAAAATCCCACGTGGAGGACGTGAAACACCATCCCCTCTGTTGGAGTCTGCGAGGGAGTTGGAATGTCTAAATATTAATATGGGTGTCGTTTTTATGGTTTTTTTGGGTCGTTAATTTCGAAAATGGCATTCATTTTGAAATTTAATATTGCGGATATAATAATAATAATAATAAATTCATTTATTTCGACCAACTGGGATCATATCACAATACAATACATTACATTACATTACATTATATTAGAATAGATTAATACATTATAAACTTTATACTATAAGATTAAGGCAGTTCGGTGCAGTTGAAGATAAATGCCCACATTATTGTATATGAAAACTTTTAAAAGTTTGTGCCAAATTGCAAGAAACTGACTGACTGAGTGAGTGACATATCAACGCACAGCCCAAACTGCTGGTTCGAGAGATACCAAATTTGGCATGTACATAGCTTCCTTATAAGGTCTAAAGGTGCATGAAGTTCCGTGAGTTCCCTGAGAAGATACGATCTTTTTTGATTCAATGTATTGTAAGTGATTTTATTAATCAGTGCCGTCCGATACGATATCGACAAAAATGCTTTACTTCATTTCCGTCCCGATTTCGTTCAAAATCGATATCTCAGCGTCCGAGAGGTCCTCTAATACGACTCCAAAGTAAAATTTGGAAAAAGTGGCAGCCATATTGATTTTCTTCATTTCCAACCTGATTTCGTTCAAAATCGATATCTGAGCGTCCGAGAGGTCCCCTAATACGAATCCGAGGTAAATTTTGGAAAGGCGGCCATATTGATTTTCTTCATTTCCGTCCCGATTTCGTTCAAAATCGATATCCGAGCGTCCAAGAGGTCTTTTAATACGAATCCGAGGTAAATTGTGAAAGTGGCGGCCATATTGATTTTCTTTTTTTCCGTCCCGATTTTGTTCAAAATCGATATCTGAGCGTCCGTGAGGTCTTTTAATACGTATCCGAGGTAAAATTTGGCACTCCATACATGCCAGGGATTGTGAATTTTTTTTTAATGTTACTATGTACATATAGGCGTGAGGGGTATCTATGGATTGGCTTTTAAAAACGACATTTTAATCAACCTTTAAATTAATATTACATACTAGCAGCCGGAAATGTATCATAAAAGTTTACGATCCTTATTTTTGCTAAAATCAAATGAAATTCAACAGTTTCCCGGTTCTCAATATGTATACTGACTTTCATCTGTTCATCTGTTAATGAATCACAATCACCAAACTTCGTATACCGAAACCCCCAGAATGTAACAACTACTGTTCTGGAAACCGCATCTAAAACGGTTCAGCCAATCGCGAGATAATCGTGGACAAACATACATACGTACCTACATACGTACATCCATACATACGGATCAAACAGAGAACCTCTTTTTGTAGACTGTTGAAAATTACGTTTAAAACGTGGGCGAAGCCGCGGGCAAACGCTAGTATATATATATACGAGGGGTGATCCATAAGTTTTGATAATCGGTATGAAACACCCCGTTAATGATATTCTTTTAATGTGGGCTGTACCATGACACTAATCAACATTAAATTAGAGTAAAAATATATAAACATTATTCATTAGTTTTTCTGTAATTGCTCTACAAAAAAAAACCGAATTGATAAAATAAGAAGATGGCGGATATAAGAGTTGGTTTTGTAATTATTTGGAGCGGTGTTGAAAAAGTCCTGATGCACTAATGAAGAATATTGTAATTGAAAATAAAACCTTGGTTTATCATTATGATTTAAAGGATAAGCAAGTTATCTGTGCCTTGGTTTTTTTTTATCTCCAGCTCTGTCACCAATATTAGGGAGTATTTTTCGACTTCTTCCTGGGTACTTCAGAGCCTTCTAATTGACAAAGGTGCTGCTCTTCAAGTAAAGTGCAGAACTTATAACCGTTCCTATTGTTATTTAGCCCTAACTTCCGACTACTACTTCTCATTCACTTATGTTCAAAACCAACTACATGAAAATTAAGAGCTGGTGATGACTTAGTGAAGGTATAAAATTTGACCTCAAAAAGTAAAATTATATTTATTGGGGTAAAATAAAACAATTGAATGACGTTAATAAGTATTTGAAAATATAGAAAGTGTGCATATTGTGTTAAAAATATAACGATTTACATATCTCCCATATTTAATACTGATTATCAAAACTTATGGATCACCCCTCGTATATATATAAATATGTCTTTATCCACTTGTTAGCTTGTTTATCTTTTGGTTCCTATGCTCCAGTCATTTGTTCAAAGGTTAACTGGAAGAGATCCCTCAAGGGAAAGTTCGCCTTGTACCGATATAACCGAATTTATCTTTATTTTACCAGTGTTTTGTGTACAATAAAGTGTATACATACACACGAGTACATACTTACTTTTAGAAGTCGGCGCGATAGCAGCCTAATAAGGAGGAGCCTGGTCAGCAAGAATAGAACACGACGTCACGATCCTCAGCATTGAGGGAATGACTGATGATGATGATGTTATCGACGTGAATCACCGGGCTCGGGAGATGAGTGGGTAGGATTGTGTGATAAAATGTATAGTTTACTGTACCTAACAGTACTACTCAAACCGTTCCTTGGGCCAGCCAGATGTACCGTCAATGGCGCAACCTGTACGAGAGCATGTTCCACTTGCGCACAAAATAACCAGTACCCACACGCGTGACTAATTCACGAAGCACGCCAGATGTGCCTGCCTACCTATACTAGAGTCAAAGTGTACCTGTAGATGCTCTTATTTTTTAAGTACCTACCGTAATTCCTAAACCAATACACAACCGCATAACCGAATTGAACATATATTTTTAATCGGTGAATCGGAATTTCGCGTTTTGGGGTCAACTGTGTCGTCTTTTATTATATATGCGTTATATTTTACGACAACCTATACACAATTATGTATAGACCAGTGTAGGCTAGGAAAATTATGCAATTTCCCGCTACAGGTGCTTAGGAAGGCAATATCACCGCAGACTGAGCGTGGGCGACTGATTTACTTAACAGGCCAGAACTAGGTAGGTGGTGAACATACGGATTACGTATTGAGAACGATACGGATATGTAGTTATAAACCAAGGTATTTAATTTCTCAGGTAAATAAATCCCTAGGTAGTATTTTGCCCCCTTGACTAATATTGTCCCTGGCTCCCTTAGTCCAAATCCTGGATCCAACTGTCATTTTTAGGTACGTAAATTGTTGACATTTAGATCAACTTTACGCACGAACGTCGAAAATGTTTCGTAATCGGCCTTACAACTTGCTCGACACGAAAGATCATAGGATTATTTGAATTCTTACAAGCGTACCTATAAGTAAGAGATGTTGGTAATAGATACATATTAGAATGTATATTCCCTCTCTATTACCTGCAATATGCAGTTAGTTGCCTGTGGTTAAAAGCACGTGTTGAAACCTCATTCGAACCATGTCTCGCCCTGCGGCGCGCGATATCGTACGGTCAGCTATATAACATTTATACAATTTTGAGCCTTATTTCGCAGATATAACTTTCGATACGTACCTAAGAGTATAGGTACGTTATTAATTATAGGCGCGACTGCACTGCAGACTAAACTGATGTTGGTTATCTTGCTCATAGTTGTCTTTAACAAATAAGATTCTAATTTGCTTTCTGAAGTACCCGGCGTCGTCTTTGACTAATTCATATCGTGATTAATAGTACATTACTATAGATACCCTAGAGAGATATAATAGTACATATACCCAAGTAGATATATGTAGAGGGATACGCGGCCTGCAGCCCAACGTTTCTCGCAGAGATTTGTATAGTGTTTTTCTCAAACATATGCAATGAAGTAAAAAAATATACCACTGAAAAAACAAATTTAACACACGCCATGTTTTAATATGCATAACGAAAAATAGGTGTACAAAAAACGCATTTAGTGAAGGTTGATTTATCTCGGACAAGAAAAAAGAAGAGATGAGGCCATACATGAAATTGAATACTGTCGACGATTACATAGTAATTTGGTCTAAAACCACAGTATGCTCGCCTTTATTATACAACGACGGTGGCAAACAAGCTTACGACCTGCCTGATGGTAAGCAGACACCGTCACCTACGGACGCCTTCGACTCCAAAATAATCACAAGTGCTTTGCCGACCCTTTATTAACTTGAGGATTCGGTGTATCAACAGCTAGAGACATAATGCAAACTCGCTCACAATAATGCTCGCTCTCATCACAGCGTATCCTCGGGAGCTCTGGCGACCTTATTCACCCCCGCCTTTTCTCACTGACGGACGAGCAATAATATTGGTCAAATCGTTTCGAAGAAATCTAAACTTGCCTGGAGGGCTCTTCCTCCGTTTTGTCATGGATAAATATTTAGGATGGAAATAAATTCACTTTTATCTTAGTACTGATGTGTTTTGATTAAATTTTGGTTAATGAACCCAATCATGATTTACCAAAATTTACCGGATCTTAATCAAGTTTAAGATTTCATTTGCACAACTGCTTGATATTTCTCGGTGAGGTTTAGTATATAGTATAGAAGTTTATTGACAGTATGAGAAGCCTATTAACCCTCGAGACACAATGTACTGATAGCACGATCGTGTTTGCGTCCACTTTTCATCCGCTTGCTAGATTCACTAGCCAGTTTCTTTTTTCTTAATTTCGTTAAGAACGCGGTCGTTCTAGCTATATACTATTTCGCGATAGTCGCCTGTGTTTGGGGCGTTAGACGTTCTATCTTGACGGTATACTTTAGGAGAGAGTAAGGTTTAGGCTGGGTTGCACCGACTTACGATCACAGACTGATCAACGTTAAATATGGCGCCGGCAGCTGTCATCCCATAGAAACTTGTCAAACTTTCCATACATTGAAATTTTAACGGACACAGCTTACGATTACAGACGGTTTGGTGCAACCCAGCCTTAGTAGTGGTTTTACTGATTAATTTTATGAAATTATTAATACTTAAATCCAATTTTAGAATAGGTTCGTTGATAATTATAAGATTGAAAGAAGATACAAGATTGGGTTATTTTTAACCGACTTCAAAATTTCAAAAGAGGAGGTTATCAATTCGGTTGTGTGTATTTTTTTTTTAATGTTTGTTATTCCATAACTCCGTCATTACTTAACCGATTTGGAAAATTCTTTTTTTGATTGTAAGTATATATATCCAAGTTGGTCCCGTTTTTGAAAAAATGCAGTTCTGATGATGGAATCCATGAGAAATTGAGGGAACTCCTCAAATCTTCAAGGCAAACATATAGTAATTTTTGTGTTTTTATCAACAAGTCAAGCATTTTTATCCAAAAATGTGACATTGGATGAAGTGGAATTGCTGATGATGATCAGAACAGAACTCTTCAACGACAAAAAGTTCACGTTTGGCGATTTGTCCTCCTAGCTGTGTTTGTTAAGCAAGTTCTATTTTCACGATTAATTTTTGTCATGCTTGATTTCTGATGATGGGATCCATGAGGAATTGAGGGAAATCCTCAAATTTTAAAGGCAAACATATAGTGATTTTTGTGTTTTTATCAACAAATCGAGCATTTTCATACAAAAATGTGACATTTGAAGAAGTGGAACTGCTGATGATGATCAGAACAGAACTCTTCAACGACGAAAAGTTCACGTTTGGCGATTTGTCCTTCTAGCTGTGTTTGTTAAGCAAGTTCTATTTTCACGATTGATTTTTGTCATGCTTGAGTTCAGATGATGGGATCCATTAGGAATCGAGGGAATTCCTCAAATGTGAAAGGCACACAAATAGTGATTTTAGTATTTTCATGAACTAATCAAGCATTTTCATTCATAAAAGTGACATTTGATGAAGTGGAACTGCTGATGATGATCAGAACGGAACTCTTCAACGACGCGTAGTTCACGTTTGGCGATTTGTTCTCTTCGTTTTGTTTGTCAAGCAAGCAAGGTTTTTTCATGATTCCATGAGGAATTAAGGGTACTTAGTCTTCTACCATTATAAACATACATTATAGCCATGTTTATTTTATTGTATATCTATCTAAGAGTGCACCATCTAAGTATAATAATCGTTTACCGGCCTCCCCCATTAAAGTCGGTATATTTTTCTTAAAAATTATGTAGTACACCATCCATGTCAAAAGTAGGCGTATTAATATCAAGTTCAAGAAGACTGAATTCAACTAATTAATGACAAATAAAAATCACGTGTCAAATGTATTCTAACCAGTCACGGCACATGTAACTTCTTTTATTGGTGCAATAGTATAAAACATTTTTGAAAATGTAGTCTACTTTAACTATTTTGAATATTTGATTGGCCAATGATACATAAGACGTTTTGGTTTCAAAATCGTGATAAATGGACCCTACAGAGTACTCAGAGAGAAGATCATATACTGAATTGAATAAGAGCTACAGAGAGGGATATATCATTTGTTGTCCTTGTCATAGTTCCGCTTTTCTTTATTTGCCTCAATGTCATCTAAACGTCAAGTCAAATAGTTTGAGGCAAATAAACGATTACCTGGCCAAATTAAAAACGTTGTTTATTGTAAGCCGCCAGACGTTTAAAACTAGTTCTCAATTTAGCTGCATAAGAACTTTTCTGTCCCCCTAGGTGAAACTTGTATAGGGTCTCTATAGAAATCCTTACTCTGAGAATGGACCATATTTCGACGTCAGTTTTGTTTGACGTTACTCTTCTATACTTATTATATTTCGATGGTTATAACGCACGTAATGACGAAATTTCATTGCATGTTTGAGAAAATATAGTACCTTGGCGACAGAGCTTTGATCGTGTTTTTCCGGAGAATACGATTTTTCCCGGCGATGAAACCAAGCTAGATCGATTTTTCTCCTCCTCTCTGAATTTAAATTTCATTAAAACTGTTAGAGCGGTTTTCGAGATTTTAATTACAAACAAATAAATAAATGCTTCAAATATTGCTTGTTTTTCATATTATATAAGATATGCTATGTCCATTATCCTGCAGTGAATCTATCTTTTTACCTCATCTAAATTAGTTAAAGAAAAACAGGGTTAGGTACTTTGGCATTCACAGTATTCGTATATTAGGTCCATTTCGTCTGTAGGCACACACGAAATGAATGCAATTAGAGAGTGTGCTTATACTTTAAGTAAGTACTTTAAATTGCTTTGAGTAACTTGTGGATATTACAAGATTCCTATGTTTAAATGAACGCATACAAGCGATGTATTGTTCTTTGCAATATAAGTGACATATGATCCGCGCCGAGCCATAATCTAAGGCCGAGACCGCAAGTTGCAGCGTGAGGTGCTTTATCCCTTACAATACACTTAGATGTACGAGTATATTATCGCACACAGCTATGCATGGTATTGTATAATAATAGTTTATACACCGTAATGGACATTTCGCCAAACATACAGCAAGGTTTGTCCACACTGCTGCTTAAAACGCATTGACGCACCGTAAAAACGGTGACGTGCCTCGTGCATGACGTTTTTAACTCATAAGTTTCTCCCTCTCGTTCTCTGCGATGCCGTACCGTCACCGTATTTTGAGCACTGGTGCACAGACATCAGAGAAAATATGTATATTTATCTTTACTGATATCTGTGCACTGGTGTCGCCGGCCATTTTTATATACTAAAATTGACTGATGTCAATTTGAACTTACAGGAATTTAGTATATACCAAATACATTTTGGATGATTAGATTGATTAGTTTACCTCAGAATTAGTATTTTTCCTGTACATTCAAATCAAGCCTCAAATTTGTAAAAACCTAAGGCAATAATTTACACGACACCATATTATTTGCTCAACTTCTGTAACACGTATTAGGAGATACTATCCATAGTATCTCCTCAATAGATTGAGAATGAACCGTCCTGACTAACGCTGCTGTCGGGCAAACTGTAGCGTGGCGTTTTCTTGCTCCCCTTTACATAATTTCTGGGCTTCTTACGGCTTTTGGCAATGTATATACATTATTGGGCTGACGCTTGACAGCTGATGAGTCACTGCCCTGCCCGCCAGCCCACCAGGGAGTGCCCCCGCTGTGACGTCACGCCGACCTTTCCATCCCGCCCCCCCAATGAACTTTATAAATAGAATTATCAACGCCAATATTCACCATGTTTTAAGTAACAGGATTAGCATCTTAAGCAGTTAATGAATGAATGAATTAATATTATTTATTTCAGATATTACAATCCATAATTTATTAGTAGGTATTGAATTTCATTAGCAATTTGTTAGTAAACATTTGAATTATAAATAAAACTAATAGAGACAATTAATTACAACATAATTTTCGGAGTGACGCAGCCAGATGTCGTGTGCATTTTTACCCAGAATACCAAACTGGGATTGTCCCACCTTTTGGCAATCACTTTCACGAAGCTGTTGTTGCTGTCCCACACCCTGCGCATCAGGGACGCGATTCGTTTAGTTAAGTTAAGACTTCTCTCGATTTATTACACTATTTATTTAATGTTAGTATTTTATTTATCTTTTAGCTCATGGTGTAATATAAATTGTCGGCGTTACGTGTGCTAAGTCTATTCACTCCGATAAACTGGTCACCCCATCTTGAGTTGTTATCGTTCATGTTGTACCCGAAATCCCCTATGTGCATTACGAGGCCGAAGTGGCCGTCTTGGGTCTCTTCTTGAAGGAATGATAGTGACTATAGACAAAGCAATCTGCGTTATCAAAATTAAACGTATACAATCATATTTCAACAGGTAACTATCAAATCGTTAGTTATCAACGCAAAAATATACCTAAAGCAAATTGTGCTGATAGAATATCGGCCAAGAGCATTTCGGGCCATGCGCAGTGTAGGGTTCCGTAGTTGCCTAATGGACGTACTTAAAAAAAAATCAATAACGTGCAAAAGGGAATACCTTCGTAGGGTTTCATACCTCTTTTAATAAGAAGGGAGGATTTTTTACGATAGCTCAAATACAGCTCAGCTGATCATATCCGCTATAGTTTTCGTTGAAAGTCTTCATTAAGCTCTGACTTACATGTTTCTTTTTCATATTTTTTGGACCGATAGTTTAAAAGTTAGAGGGGGAGGGCACACTTTGTTTTTTCTTTTGGAGTGTATATTACTGTTCTATTGTTTATTGTTGTGTTTCACTCATGTACAATAAAGAATTTTACAGACATACGTACATATTTCCGAAAATATTCACTTTATAAAAAGTGTTTGATGAAGACCTCTATTCATTTTGAAAGACCTATCCAGCAACATCACACACCATAGGGTTGAAGCAAAAAAAGAACATCCCCACTTTACGTGTAAGGAAGGCACCCTTTATATTTTATTTTTATAATTATAACACTTTGTCAGATTTATTGGTTTATCCATACCAAAGTGCAGCTTTCTAGCACTAACAATCACAGAGCAAAGCCTCGGACAGAGAGATAGACGGACAGAGATAGACGGATAGTTGACTACGGAACCCTAAAAAGGGGCCAGGTTAGACTTGCAGGCGCTATAGTTATCAGATAAGCTTAGATTAGGGTTTAATCACCAGCTTGCAAAAACGAATTTTCTCAAGCTAGGTATATGCTTACCACACGGATACTCGTAATTGCTATTAGTTTGTCATGTTTTACAAAGCAAATTAGATCACGAATTACGAGCTCTGTTAGGAAGTCAAAGCCATTTGGAATGACTTGCGACTCATACAAATTCCTCTTGCCTCCCATTTTCATCCTCCGCCGTCCATAGAAATCGGTTCCCACATTTTCGCCTACGTATTTCAAGACAAAAGAGTACATTACTCTTGATGAAAAAGTGAATATCATATTGGCTACGAATGTACATACATAGAATTAACCGCCAACGCCAGTGTTTCTAAGGGTAATCAAGTCTGGGATATTTTTTGTTTTGTTTACGAATATGTCATCTAAATCGCGCACTGTTACTTTGGCATATGACGAGTATATGTACATATAAGTATAGATGGATCAACCGTAGCTGTTGATTTTCAACGTGGAGAAACTTAACTCTACGATGGAAAATAATCATTACGCTCTATTACTCAGATTCGATGTTGTTGTATTATTTTTTCTACTCCAGCATTGCAATCAAATTAAATGACTGACACCAGTATTAAAACAATAAACTTTAAATACTAATGCAAGTCTATGCTATAGACAATTCATTATATGACTGGTAGGAGTATCATAATGGATTTCCATTATGATGTTAACTAAGATTTGAAAACCACTCACTTCAGAAGAGATGTTTTCATATGAAATGGATGGTTTGTTCCGAGTTATATAAACACTCTGCTTTTTATGTCGAATACAAGGAAACAAAAAAAGGATATTATGCAAAAACATTTCCCGAATCAGTTAAATCCTATCGAATCCATTTTAAAATCGTTTGTGATTGGACCATTTTGGCGGGAACTGTTGACTGACGTTAATAGTGTTTGTTTTTGGTTTATCGACCATTTCCTGGAAGCGGATCTGCCGGGTTTATATAACTTATATTAAATGAAATAATGCTTCTAATTTATTGGACACATTGAAGACAACTATCGCTAACATTTTCGTTTATTTCCAAAAAAAATATTTCTTTTAACATTACCAAAAAAGCAATTACCAAAAAGCAAAATCAAATATGACTGCAATTTAGTGTTGGTTTGTCCGATTTTTTTATAAGTTTTGACGCGCTTATATTTAAAATCAACTGTATACTTTCATAAGCTTTTTATTACCATAATCTAAAATATTAACTTTAATAATAATTAATAAGAAATTTTATATTCAATACAATTTTAAGATGGTGCCATGTTTTGGCCGTTGCTTAATTTCTTTGTCACTTTTTAACGTTTTTAACCGATGGGGCGACATGCCGCACTTTCAACCCGCTTCTTAGGTCAAATATCACCTACTTTCAGAGCACGACGAATGAAAACTACTATTACACCATTGGTAGATTCTTGCACTTAACGATACCACCCTGTGCTGCTTGATTGGACTTACCGGTATCTGTTGACTCGGTCGATATAACCTACTTCGGGTGTTTGGCTGCAATCGTAATTATCAGCAGTACAGTCCAGTTCCCAGATACGTGTAGTCAATTCTTCACCATTTCGCATTAAACACAGAGCTTGAGAAGCATTAAGAACAGTACAGCAGAGCAGACAGCAATCACAATGTGCACTGTCTGGTTAAGAAAGTAGTAAGTAGCTCTATAGATACCTATCTGAACAATTCTCTAAGTATCTCAAGTTTTGGTAAACTTTGTCGGTAAAGTTGTATAGGTAGATAGAGTAAGTTTGGACTGGAATTTGTCTACTTTGACATGATACTGATAACTGTAGGTACCTACTCATAGTATTTCTTTTACGTATTGAACTCAGGTTAAAAGTATTCCTTTCTTGAATTCTAACACATTCCGATGGAAATTATCCAAGTGCATATTAGTAGAAATAAATATGTTACATAAATATACAAGCTCAATTTTAGCAAATTATCCACATTTGCTTAAAGCGAGGCGCGTCTGGGAAGAGTTGACGTAATATAAATCTGTCTAGTAAGACGTTCATTCACCCCTAGGGAGTAGGGAGGCGCGGGCCCCGCTGCTTCCGTCCGGTCCGGCTCGCACCAGGGCTGTATTCACGATGCTTGCCTTCTTGCCCCCAACAACCCGGTATAACTGCCACCTCAGTTTACGCATAGCTGTTAAGAGTCACCGGGTCAGGTTATACTAGAGTCTAGTGCAGATGTATTTGGCGACAGCTTATGAATACTAAGGAGCCAACGCCATTATACTATCTACCCGTCACCTACATTTTATTCGATGTACGAGTACAAAAGTAGCACAAAGCAATAAGCTTGCCTTTCCATCAGTGTTGTAACTGCCAAGCTAATTGTTAGATTTGTATGAAGGATACCTAGCCTAGGCTTACAATAAGTAGATATTCCTAACCGACTTAACAAAAAGGAGGAGGTTCTCAATTTGGTTGTATGTTCTTCCAGTGTTCCGTACCAAAATTGGACAAATGTATAGAATTTCTTAAAGTTTTATCACCTTTTGAAGTCGAGGCCAACCTATTTATTTAAATAAGTAGTAGATAAGATAACACACAGCATAACTTTGAACTACTAGCGCCATCTGGACTAATTAAATATTTCATATTTTTTAGGGTTCTGTAGTCAACTAGGAACCCTTATAGTTTCGCCATGTCCGCCTGTCTATCTGTCTATCTGTCCGAGGCTTTGCTCTGTGATTATTAGTGCTAGACAGCTGCAATTTGGTATGGATATATAAATCAATAAATCTGACAAATACATAAAATGGGTATTATTATTTTTTGTTTCAGCCCGACAGTGTGGGGTGTTGTTGGATAGGTCTATCAAAATGAATATAGAGGTCTACATCAAACATTTTTTAATTATAATTAATTATAATTATAATTAATTATTAATTATAATTATTTTGGTAAATATTCACTACAAAATAAAAAAAAATGTGCCCGTAACCCTACACTGAGCATGTCAGGCTATGCTCAGTGTAGGGGTCCGTAGTTAACCAATGAACTCAATAAATAAAAAACAATAACAAGCAAAAGGGACATACCTCCGCAGCGTTCCATACGTCTATTACTAAGAAGGAAAGACTTTTTACGATAACTCAAAAACACCTTAACTCATCATGTCTGCTATAGTTTTCGTTCAAAGTCTTTATGAAGCTTTGTTTCATGTTTTTTTTTCATATTTTTGGCCCCATAAAAGTTAGATGGGGGAGGGGCACATTTTTTTCATTTTGAGTGATTATTTCCGTAAATATTCACAATATCAAAAAATGTTTTAAGAAGACCTCTATTCATTTTAAAAGACCTATCCAACAACAGCCCACACCATAGATAAAATATGTTTCTCATACATATTATTTCACCTCAGCTGCTCGAACCAAATTTTGGCCGTTTTTTGCTACTGAGTTAAATAATTAATCTAGACACGCGGCAGCTTGTCCAGCCAAGTTCACCCCAGGAACTGGCGTGGCGGACAGCAGCCGTGTGTTATTTTACACGAACCGTTTGGAGCCACTTTTGACCCCTCTATAACTCCAAATCTATTTAACATAAATAAATGAAATTTGGTACATGTATTAAGATCCTTTAGAAAACTAGAACCCCAAATTTCATAAATATAGGTGAAATAGTTATTGAAATATTAAAGTCCAAAAAACGGCATTTTTACCACTGACTGACTGACTGACTGACTAGTAATCAAAAACCTAACCCACTTCCAGGTGACCTAGAAAGGTGAAATTTGGCATCCAGCTTGGTAATTGTGTGTGTACACAGGAAAAAGTCAGGAAACAGTGTTTTTTTTTAGTTTTATTATTATCTTTTTTTATCTTGCAACTTAAGTTAGGTTTTTTATAAAACATTTTTAGAAGTATAATATAAAAATACACGTACAAAATATAAAAGTATTATAAAAAACCGGCCAAGAGCGTGTCGGGCCACGCTCAGTGTAGGGTTCCGTAGTTTTCCGTCCGTCACATTAAGTTGACATATTAAGTACAGAAACACAAAACCTTTGAAAGCACGTCATTTCATTGTGATTTTGTAGAAATGACAGGTACAATAAATACCTGTTTATACGGTTAAATTACAAACTTAGTTCAGAAATTATTTTTGTAATTTTTTCAAAAACTATTCAACCTCTCAAGTTCAAAATAATTTTCCTACAAAGTTTTTATAAAGTTCTACTTTTGAGATTTTTTTCATATTTTTAAAACTTATGGTTCAAAAGTTAGACACCACACATTTTTTTTTACTTCTGGAGTGATTATTTCCGAAAATATTTACATTATCAAAAAATGATTTTAGTAAACCCCTATTTATTTTTAAATACCTATCTAACAATATATCACACGTTAGGGTTAAAATGAAAAAAAAAACACTCCCCACTTTACGTATAGGGGAGGTACCCTAATAAAATATTTTTTTCCACTTTTTATTTTACCACTTTGTCGGCGTAATTGATATACATATTAGTACCAAATTTCAGCTTTCTAGTGCTAACGGTCACTGAGATTATCCGCGGACGGACGGACAGACATGGCGAAACTATAAGGGTTCCTAGTTGACTACGGAACCCTAAAAAGACGAAAGTCTTAGACCAGTGTGTATTGCCCAGTGATGACATATGTCACTGAAATATGGTCGCTTACTATGGGCCTCATAAGAAGGCTCAAAGTCACCCAAAGAGCAATGCAGAGAGCTACGAGTATGTTGGGAGTTTCTCTGCGTGATCGCATCAGAAATGAGGCCATCCGCAGCAGAACCAAAGTGACCGATATAGCCCTCCGAATCGCTAAACTTAAGTAGCAGTGCGCGGGGCACATAGCACGTAAAACCGGTGGCCGTTGGGGCGGAAAGGTTCTCGAGTGGCGACCACGTACCGGAAGGCGTAGCGTGGGCAGGCCTTCCACACGGTGGACCGATGACCTGGTAAAGGTCGCGGGTGTCTGCTGGATGCGGGTGGCGCAGGACCGGTCATTGTGAGGCCTATGTCCAGCAGTGGACGTCTTTCGGCTGACATGATGATGATGATGATGTCATGATGATTATAAAAAACCTAACCTAGAGTGCCGCTGGCAGCGAGGCGGGGCCTAAGCTACCGGTGGTTAGGGCGACACAGAGAGGAACCTCCTGACTATCCGCGCCGTGTCCTGGAGTACCGCCTTCTGTATCTGACCCTTGACCCAACTATCTAGCGAGAGTCTCTTAAGATGTTGGTCGAGACTCTTCGCAATTAGACCGTTCACAGAGACGACTATCGGGACAATGATAGTCGAATCAACATCCCACATGGCGGTTACCTCGTGTGCCAGGTCTAGCACTCTACTCTCTAGCCTTGTACTTCTCGGCCTTCACGGGGTTCTCATCATGGGGGATGGTGATGTCGACGAGCACTGCTTGGCGCTTCAATCGATCTGTCAGCATGATAGAAGGTTTGTTAACTTTGGCTATAATAGTCCTATCCGTGATGACAGATCGATCCCAATAGAGCGTGGCACGACCATTTTCGAGAACTTATTATTATTATTATTTATGCTTGTTACCTCAGAACTCCGTCATTTGTTAACCGATTGGGAAAAATCTTTTTTTTGTTTGAAGCAGTATACTTTCGGGGTGGTTCCATTGGCATCAGGGCAGCATCTGGTCATAGGGTCCTAGAGAAATCGAGGGAGCTCTTCAAATATGTTAGGTGGACCTATAGCAATTTGGGTATTTTGTATAGTAACTCGTGTATTCGCTCTTGAAAAGCACCATTTGGTGAAATTTGACAAAAAGTAATGATATCCCATCAAAAATATAAATGTGAAAATGGCAGCCAAGTTCAGTATGCGAGGCGTGGTTGTCGTCTTCACCGACAAAAGAATTGAAATCTAAATGGGTGCCAAGTTCCGTTGATTATCTGAAAAGTTGCCAAGTCTGGTACTAGATTGTTTACAGTAAAACTAATTTCTTGCGGCTTAGTGCATTGAACTAGGCTGCCATTTTCACTTTTATGTTTTTGATTGGATATATATTGACGTAATGCTGACCATATTTTACACTGTAATAAACGGACATTAGTAAAGTGGCGAGAAAGCGGCGCCTCGCTTATCGACTCCCGAACAATAAAAGGTCAACTCTTGACCCGTCTGCGTCGACCGCCGGAACCGGGACATTAAACTATAACTCCGACAATCCATCACGACGGATCATTATTTGCTGATATTGGACGAGGGGGTTCATTTCCGTCCAACCATGCAAATAAATGCGTAGGAATCTTATAATAAATACTTAGGTAGATAAGTGGATATAGGCGGGTCGTTGTTAGTAATCTAAAAGTCAAACAAACATTATTTTATTAGTACCTATTGATAAGGGACACGTTACAATCCTGGTAATGGAAGTACTTTAGTATCTGCCTTACCAAAAACCCTTTAATCTATTCCAGTAACGCGTTATAATTCGTTCGTCTTGGAATTGGGCGCTTTTATGTTCTTTGTTCATAATGTAGGTTTTATGTTACGTTATGTTGTATTTGGTGTTGTGCTTCTGTGTTGTTATTTTATAGGTATTATGCAACGTTTTCCACCGTGCGTAATGTAGGTCTAAATGCAGCATTGTAATAATGACAGTTAGATTTGCCTATAGTGCGTTCGAAAAGTTGCGTGATTACCATGCTGTTGTCATTTATATACAGTGTCGTGTACCAAATACGTGAGATTTGAGCTGTTGAACAGGTAATACATATAAGAGTATTAGCTTTTGCCTGCGGCTTCGCATGAGCAGAACAATAAACTGTAGCCTATGTGCTTGTTGTTTAAAAGAAAATACCAAGTTAACAATAACTAAACACAACTCACATGCACATACACATCCATTCTGGTAATGCGAAAGAAATCATAGTTATTATGTAGAAATTTACAACTATAGGTAGAATTAATTTTTATTGTAGCACTTCCTTATACACTTTAGTCGCTACTGAACTGACTGCAGAACTGAAGGCAGAACAGCGGTTCTGCCTTCGGGTGCATTTCAAAGAAAGCCAGTAACTGAGGCAGTAGCTGAGGTGGACTGTTTAATGTTTATCTTTTCTGAGATGTTTGTTGGAGGAGGTGAAGTATATGTGTACACGCTAATACCCATTTTCAAATTGAACTCATCTTTCTCATATTCGAGAATCAAAGTACTTTTCTTATTCGTGTAGATAATGTTTATGTGTGCATTGTTTGAACGTCTTACTTTAAAATGATTGCGTTTTAACTTTAAAGTGAGTATTGAACCCAAATTTAACAGGTTCGGGAGGTGAACTTCAAAATACCATAAAATTACTTTTCGTATCTTTTGATACGGAATCCTTGTAAGAGGTACTCGAACCTACGTACTTTAAAAAGAATACATTCTCCATAGAATATTTCAACCTACAGAGGTTCCTTAGAGAAGGAGGACAACGTCGTTGTTCGTCCTCTATGGTGGTTAACTATTTACCCCCTAAGAGAACGAATTTCCAAAAACGCTGAAATTAGTTTTCTAACATGTACATAAGGAATACGATGTTTTGCATACAAACTTTAAAACTAAAATTTTACCTCTTTAGGGGGTGAATTTCGAAATCTCCACCCCCATACAAATTTTACACCCCTATTAAACCCACTTAGGGGTACGTTTTCTTAAATCCCTGAAATTACTTTTCTTGTATTGTAATAAGGAGTCTATACACAAAGTTTTAAGTCTCTAACGTAAAATTTTTGTCCATCCCTTACAATTTTTGCACCCCTATTCAACCCGCGTAGGGGTAGGTTTTTTCAAAACCCTGAAATTACTTTTCTTGTATAATAATAAGAAGTTCGTACATATGTATCCCCATACAACCCCCCCCCCCTTTACCCCTTCAAGGGTATAATTTTCAATAATCCCTTCTTAGTGGGTACTTATTTATAAAAACTATCTATAGTGAGGAAAAAAACTTTATAGGTTCAACGGTTTGGTCTGGGCGTTGATTTAAGTCAGTGAGGACTTTGCAACCTTATTTAACCCGCTTACTCGTGGGGCGGATTTTTCCAAAACCCTAAAAGTACTTTTCTTGTATTGTAATAAGAAGTCTGTACACAAATTTACGAGTATCTGACTTAAAATTTTACTCATTCCCGTACAAAATTTGCACCCCTATTTAACCCGCATAGGGGTGGATTTTTCCAAATCCCTAAAATTACTTTTCTTATATTGTAATAAGCAGTCCGTACACAAAGTTTTAAGTATTTCATTTGAAATTTTACTCCATCCCCATACAAACTTTCGACCCCCTTTTTACCCTCTTGAGGGTGGCAATTTCAAAAATCCCTTCTTAGTGGGTACTTATGTTATATAAACTACATATTTTGAAAAGAACATTATTTCTGGGTTCAACGGTTTGGGCTGGGCGTTGCGTTGATTTAAGTGAGTCAGTCAGTCAGTCAGCCAGTCAGGACTTTGACGCTTATAGGATGTAATCTGGGTCATGATTCAAACCTATTGGTCCTAACTCCGTAAATAATTGCGAGTTTATGTATGTAGTTAGTTTTTAATTAATTGCAGCTATTTATTAATTAATCAACCGTTTCCATATCCCAGTTAATAACTTAAAAACCTTACAATTAATTTTGAAACCTCTTTAACGAACAACTGATTAGATGAAGAATAGATGATCAAACGAACTTCTGGAAGTGAAGTTCGATCACTATTATGTGAGTCGCTTCATTCGAAGATATAATTATTAACCAGGTAGTTTCTTTAACTTGCTAGGCAACGTCACACGTATTTCAGAGGAAAAAATGAGCATTTTTGTAAAAAGTACGTTTATTGACTTTTTAGTCCCCCACTCCCTAACCCGATGAGTTCCCAACCGCCATATTTTGTCTTCATTCCTTTGGAGTAAGGAGCAAAACTTGTATATGGGAGTTTCAGAAGTCTTGATTCTGATGTGACGAAGTCACGGGAGGGAGGGTGCTTATATCTTCGAATGAAGCGACTCACATAATAGTGATCGAGCTTCACTTCCAGAAGTTCGTTTTATCATCTATTATATTTCGCCGCTTCATTCTTCAGATATAATTATTAACCAGGTAGAGTTTTAGAGAAGCAAGTCTTGCTTCTTCTCTTTATGTGATTGAATTTAAATTAAAACGCAGGATCGCAATCAATTACTTTTCATGTATTGCAGAAACAAATTAGTAATAAAATAATATAATATCATGTCATGTTTCTAATGATAGAATTAAGTTTTACAATTAGATATCAATTGAAAAATTTAATTGAACAATCAATCTGACGTATTACGTCTTGAGAGCACAGCTCTTGCAAAGACATCATTGTTGTCATCTACTAGGGCCTATTATAAAATTTAGAAAAGGTTTGAGATGATGAGGTCCATCCAGACGCCTTGCGGATAAGCTCTATGGACACGCCGGCGGCCCGCGCGGCCGACGTGGACGCGTGTCGCGTACTGTGCGCTCCAAACCTGGACACGTCCATGCCCACCGCATCCAACACCTGGCGTATCCACCGGCTGACGGTTTGACTTGTCGCTGCTCTGTGGGGAGCCTTATATGTCAATAATAGTGCACCATGATCCCTAATTCTCTTCTTTTGTGTTACCAAAATATAGTCTTTGAGAGTTAGGGCAGGGCATATACTTGTATTCTCGTTAAAATAAGATAAATTCAATAGTGGCTGTTTTCGCCCAGGCGCAGATGTCTTAATTAAATCAGGAATCGTAATTTTAGTCATAGTCTCTGATATAATAATATTTTCTACTTTTATCAATGACAGGGTTTGTACAGGGTGTGCTGTACAAATGGCAATAAGATAACGAGTTTTTTCGTTAGCTTTTCAGGTGAAAGGTCTATGTTAGGGTACCATGATGATACCAAATCTAGGACTACTTGGGGGGTCCCAAGTGTTATGATACTTTGGTAGACTAGGTTTTAATCTGAATGCGCCTTTGAGCAATATTTTAATGCGATCGTCAGATCCTATATTAGGCCACAAGAGAGACAATGCGGACCGATGACTATTTAGTGTTCCATACCTACAGCCTGTATTGAATTCTCTTGTTAAAAACTTAATCATAGACAACACTGACAAGTTCAGCGGTTCTAAGCCATTTTTATATTGTTTTAATGTATTTTCCGAAAGAGACGCAAACGTCGCTCGGATCGCTTCTGGTGGGACGCCATGGCGGGAGAAGGCCGCGCTGATAGCATCGCGGCAGCCAGGGTAAGGCTGGTGTGCAGGCCATGTGGTCCGCCTGCAATGAGATTGGAGCAATGATTTGCCTGGATTGAAAAAATATAAGTTCTGTGGCCAATAACTTTTGTAGCATGGGGAACCAAGGCTGGGCCGGCCAATACGGAAAAACAAGAATACCGTTTGCTTCGTCATCAATAATCTTTCGTATGCATTTTAGTAATAAACAGAACGGGGGAAATGCATAGAAAAAATGTTCCCCCCAGCTGATTGTAAACGCATCAATAGCGAAAGCACCAGGCTCTTGGAACCAAGACACAAAAGTATCAAATTTGGCATTAGCTCGAGATGCAAAAAGATCTATTTCGGGTTGACCGAAACGTCTGTGAATAGCTTAGAAAGCGTGGTTATTCCCACTCAGTATCAAGGTTGGACTTACGAGATGCCTCGTCGGCTCGATTGTCTTTGGTATTAACATAAGACGCGTACAGGATTATGTTTCGCCTTTCAGCGCGCGCTTCGCGTTTGCCAGATTTGCCTGCTTAAATCGTTAAGGTAAGGAAATTGAATTCCACCCATACAGTTTATGTAACTGTTGGCAGTAATATTGTCTACTCTTAATAAAATTACGCAATTATTTTCATTTGCTGCAAAGCTCTTTAGACCTAAAAATACTGCCAATAGTTCTAAATAGTTGATATGGTGTTCTTTCTCAACCGCTTTCCAATGCCCACCTGTAGTACTGTTATTTCCGCACACAGAGCCCCAGCCAATTCTTGAGGCATCTGTGTTAATCCAATTTTAATACTTGATGTTCGCATATGTGAAGAAGTTATATAGATATTATCTTTCCACCAACATAAATCATCTAATATGGTAACGGGAAGATTTATTTTGGTTTCATAGTTATCATCATGTTGTTGAAGGCTAAGAAATTTTTGTCTTTCTAGCAATTTTGTATAGAGCCAACCATAATTGGTGGCAGGACAAGCGGAAATAAGAACACCAATCAGTTGAGCATGTTCCCGAATAGATAATTTTATGAATTTACTAACCAAGCAGTGAATCTTTTCACGTTTGTCTAGGGTTTTTGTAGGGATCTTATGGTTAAATTTTATGAATCAAAATGAAATCCTAAAAATGTATATTATACACTCTTGTCGCTATTGACGATGAAACTAAAGTATTCTAGTAAGTTAATAGTGGTGTGAGGAGCAGTGGACTGTAGAAAATAATAACTCCTTCTTGTTGTTTCACATGGCGCGGACAATGTAGATGTGTAAATGATGGCGGTGTAGACAGAATGAATTTCGGACGTTGGGGCCCCTATATTTATACCGCCCGAACGTCCGGCAACTGAGGTTAGCCGCGCCGCGAGCCACTAAATTGGGCATTACGGGGCGTGGCCAACTGTGTAATGTATTGTGTAATACCATGGTATTGCCAACGCCATCCCTTTATTTATATCAATCACATAACAATATAAAGATAACGTATTAGTAAAAATAGAGAAACTTAAAATTATGATAAAATTACACAGAACAATATATAACTAATATCGAGATAAAGAAAACTTAATCTATACACATTTTTACTAGCTATCTGCGACAATCCCCCCTTCGTGCGTCAGCACACCGGTCTGTAGAGCAGATCCAAATTAGCCGGTTAGTTGGTCGCTTCTGCGTTCCGGCGCGCGTGTGGACGTCGACTAGTCTAATGTGGCCATCTGGGCCGGGATAGACTTCGTAATAATGCCTCTGGGCCCAGGTCCCGCGCGGCATTGTATTGTCGGCGATTATTACAACATTCCTGGCAGCGGTGCGTGGTCCTTCCCGTATGTGTTGGATCGGGGATAGAGTAATGGTCTATATTCGGCGATCCATCTCTTCCAAAACCTGTCCGCTAGGGCTTGGGCGGTCTTCCATGAGCTCAACGAGGTGTCACAGTCTTTGAACGTTCCTAGCGGTGTCATAGCGTTTGATTTGAACAGGAGAAAATGATTGGGCGTTAGCGCTTCTTCGTATATATCGGGATTTACTGGAGTCAGTGGGCGAGAATTTACTATGTGTTCTGCCTCTAGAATGAGAGTGTGGAGGACCTCTTCGTGGGGGCCTTCTCCCTCAGTGTTACTTTGAGGGCGGCTTTCCACACACCCTACCATTCTTTCCATGCACCTCCCGCGGCTGGATTGCCCGGCGGGATTTTCTTCCATGTTATGTTGTTCGTCGACGGATGGTTTCTCCATTGTTCGGGCAGTGTGGCGAGGGCTTCCCGCAGCTCTCGTTCTGACCCGATGAAGTTAGTGCCGTTGTCGGTATTAGATGACCGTAGGCGCACCGCGGCGGGCCATCATTCGTCGTAGTGCTAGTATCGTTGAGCTGGCTGAGAGTGAGGCGGCCAGCTCTAGGTGGACTGCTCTTGTGGTTAAACATGTGAAGAGCACGCCCCAGCGCTTTTCTCGACGTCGGCCTATGGTAATATTCATTGGCCCGTACAGATCTATGGCTGTCGCTGTGAACGCGGGCTGGTATGCTTGGAGCCTCTCTATAGGTAGGTCGCCTACGGGGGCTTTGAGAGTAGCCCCTTTATAGGTCCGACACCATTGGCACTTGTTGCATATGTATCGGATGGCGCCTCGCATGCCAATGATATAATATCTCTGTTTTAATTCGTTGATGACTGTTGCATGATTTCCATGGTTATATTTTTCATGAAAATGTTGTATGAGTAACTTGACGAAGGGTTCCTTCGCGTGCAACACTGGTATGTCTAGTTTGCCGCGGTCTACTCTCGAATCCAGCACTATAATTTTTGCATTATTCTTCTTTACAGCAATCTTGGAAAGCGGAGATCTTTTCGGGAGTGGCTGGTCCGAGTTCAATAATCTTGCTTCTTCGTTGAAGGATGCTTGCTGACTTCGTTTTATTAGTAGTACTTCGGCGAGTTTTAAATGGCCGTTATTCATCTCTGTCTCTGGTTTTCTTTTAAGCAATCGGGCTTTAAACACCTCAGCGGCAACCAAGACACGGGCGGCAGCGCGTACCAGTCTTCGGAAACGTGAAAACCTATCGACCTCTGGTAGGTAGTCAAATTTTTCCCTATTACTTATCGTGTAAGCTACTACCGAGATACGTTCTTCTCCGGTAGGCGGCGGGGCGGGCGCTGTTGCCCTCTCCGCCGGCCACGTACTTGTGTCTTGCGTAATAAAGTCAGGTCCGCGAAACCAACGGTGGTCATTATGGAACTCATCGGGGAGGCACTTCGTCGCGTAATCGGCTATGTTCAGCGAGCTGGGTACCCACCGCCAGTTAGCAGGGGTCGTAGTGTCCTCAATCTCGGCCAATCGGTGTGCGACGAAGCTCTTAAAGGTGCGCGGGTCTGCCTTTATCCACGCTAAAACCGTTCGCGAATCCGACCAGAAATACGTATTCTCGATTGTATAATCCGTTTCGGCTATTACGGACTTAGCGAGTCGCACTCCTAACACGCAACTTTGTAGTTCGAGCCGTGGGATCGATATCGTCTTTAGAGGGGCGACGCGTGCCTTTGCGGCTATCAGTGAAGATTTGACCTGTCCCGAGGCGTCCCTGCTTACGAAGTACACACAACTCGCGTATATCTTTTCGCTCGCGTCATTAAAGATGTGTATGTTGCCTTTACGATCGGCTGCAGGTACGTATCGCGGTATTTCTAAGCTGCGTAATCGTTGTAAACTCTGTACGAACGCGATCCAGGCGGGTTTACATTCTGGGGTAATTTGATCATCCCACGCTATGCCTGAACGCCATACTTCTTGCATAAGAGCCTTACCTAACACCGATATGGGACTGGCGTAACCTATGGGGTCAAATATCGACATCGAGCTACTCGTGACTTGTCTCTTGGTAGGAAGTGTCGAGCCGTTTAGCACGTCTGGCGGTGTGTTGCGTAAATTGACATTGAAACCTAACGTATCTTTCTTATGATTCCACATTAGTCCCAGTGTGCGTTCGGTGTCGTTACTTCCCAACATGGACGTGTCTTCGTTCTTAGGCGCCACGTCGCGGATCACTTCCGCATTGTTGGACGCGAATCTTCGTAATTCGAACGATGCCTGCATGTTTAGGCTATATATGTCGTTGACTATCTGCCTAGCCTCGGGTTCGTCCTGATCTAGCGCTATCAACATGTCGTCCATATATGTATTTCTCATAGTTTTGTTGGCCGCGACAGGGTACGTATTTTTATGATCTATCGCGTTTTTGTTTTTAACATACAGAGCGGTTGTTGGTGAGCAGGATGCTCCAAATATAAGCCGCTTCATCCTGTATTCTTGGGGTGGGTTAGAGCGGTCTCCCCCCCTCCATAAAAAACGTAAACTGTCTCTGTCCTTTTCTATGACTGATACCTGTAGGAACATCTCTTTCACGTCTGCGATTACGCCCGTTCTACCTTCGCGGAATCTAATTAGTACTCCGAATAGTGACTTTAGCAGGTCCGGACCCGTTAGCAAGGCCTGGTTAAGGCTTGTGCCGTACGCTGTGGCTTTAGCGTCGAAGACTAGACGTAAGGTACCCTTTTGGCAGTGTCGGGTTCCGAAGAATGGTAAATACCATATACGCGGTGCGTCAGACGGGGGAGGCGAATCTATAGCTTCAGCATAGCCTTTGTTTATCAAATTGTCTACCTGAGCTGTGAATTCTTTGTTTAGACTCGCGTCCCTATCGAGTTTGCCTTCCAGACTGTATAGTCGGCGCAACGCGTGTGCTTTGTTGCATGGTAATGTTTCGTCATCGCTTTTCCACAGAAGCCCCGCCTGGTAACGGTTTTCGTTCGGGACTTTACTACATGTAGCGTTTAATATATCTATGGCACGCTGGTCTGGGTCGGATTTCGGGATACGACATTCTACGCCTAGCGACTCGATACTGAAATGTTCTTTAATGGTGGTAAATATTTCTTCTTCCGTCGTTTTTCTTTTAAGGTGGTTAACTATGGCTATCCTACTACTAGGCCTATCGTGTTGGCCGTGTAAGCACCACCCCAGCTTAGTCAACGAAGCCACGGGCAACGTGGGTTCGCCGCTTAATATTTGTCTTGACACTATCAAATGCCAATTATCCTGCCCTATTAGTATAGTAGGTGTCGCGCGGTCGTAACACAGTTCGTCAGCAATATCGACTAAATGCTCGCATTGGTTTATTAGGTCATGAGGTACCTCTTGAGAGGACAGGCTAAGTCTGGTTATTGTATATGCGTTCATTTTTTCAAGATTGCGACTACACTGTCCGCGTATCGACAACCGTACCATACACGATTCTTTGTCCTTAATTTGATGTCCTCCTACGCCCTCTATGGAGAGAGGGTCTCCTATTTCCCTAGGCGCGACTAAGTCTGCAGTTTCGCGCTCAATCAGGGTCATGGTGCTTCCCTCGTCCAGAAGGGCGTAAGTGTTTATAGCGCCCAGTGGGCCGGTCACCTCTACTGGCACTATTTTCAGGTAAGTGTTGACTTTTTTTACGTGATTGATGCTACTCACACTAGCGTGTGCGGGTTGCGCGACTGTATTTAATCCGTGCAATAACTTATGATGGCCGGCCTCGCATTCCTTTACGCCGCACGGTGTATATTTGCATTTAATAGGACGCCTATGATTCGGTTCCAGACACCTAAAGCATAACTTCGCGTTACGTACTGATTCCCAGCGATCCGTTACGGGCGATTTTAGAAATTCCGCGCATACGGCAGCTTTATGGTTGCCGTTACATATTCCGCATTTACTGACTGAAAATGCTGCCGACTGCGTTTTCGGCTGCGGTCTATGTTGCGCAGGTTTTCTATCATCGCGCCGGCTACTCACTGTTGCTATCGTCCGACTTTGCGTACACGACTCGTAATAGGTGTCTGTATCGGAATCTGAATCGCTACTAGAGTCGCGGTGACGAGATTGTTGGTACTGCCCAGCGGGCGCTCGGTTGGCGGGGGGTCCGCGGGTACGGCGTGAGTGCTCATAGTCGCCGACTGTATTTACGTTGCCCCTCTGCTTTGAATGTTTACCGTGCGTTCGCTTGGCCGTACTGCTAATCCCGTTTAGAAATGAGGACATCGCGACCAAATCGGGCATACTCGGATTCGCGTATTTATATTTAGCCCATTCGTATCGGATAATAATATTTAGTTTGTCCGATATCTTATTTACGAGCTCCGGTGCGTATAGGTACTTATCTAATCGTAACGCTCTAATCGTAGCTACCGTATTTGCTACGTGGCTTGCGAACATTACTATGTTGCTGCAATCTTCTGCTAATCGAGGCATCTTTTTGACGTTGCGCATTTCGGACAAAATAATTTCTTCGGGATCTCCGAAATGGCGCTCTAATGCTTCCATAATTTCATATGGATCGCTAACTGTGTACATTATGGATTTGACCGCTATCCGTGCCTCGCCCCGTAATGATTTACGGATCCTACTTACGTTGGCTATATCGCTAAAGCTAGGCGCGGTGTCGTTAAATTCTGACCGGAACGCTATCCATTCCATAATATTGCCGTCAAAAGGAGGCAACTCTGGTAAGGGTTTCTGTGCCATTAACGCGTATGGTATTCGGTGTCCTATATCCGTGTTACCTACATGAACGTTGGCCCTATTTCTCGCTGTACCTAACCCGTTTTCCCTATAATTATCCCGGTCTAACCTGACTCGGCTACCTGCATGAGATTCTACCCACTCGTTAACCCGCTCTTGGGCGCCTGCGTCCGAGCCCGAAGCAGATTGCTCCGCGTCAATAATGCGGGCAATCGTCAATTTACTTCGGGCCTCTTCCGCCGCCTTTTGAGCGAGCACGAGGTCGGCTTTACGGACCTCTAGCTCCGCCATTAAGACCGATAGTTGGCTTGAGTTTTCGCGATTGACTAACGTCCTAACACTATGGGGTCTATCCGTAATTCCCCTATTAAACGCCTCCCCGTCCCCTTGCAGGGAAGCGGTATTATTCCTAATCTGTCCCCCCGCGGCGGTGGGGGCTGGCGCGTCTAATCTCTGAGTTGGACTGGTACTGGCCGCCGTGCCTATGGTTGGGCCGGTGCCCTTGCTCCATGTGTTCGTGGTATCGGTCGTGGTTTCCCCGGATTCCGGTGTTCTCTCTTCTCTCTGAGCAGCAGCGGCGCGGGTGATCCTCTTCTCTCCGTGAACCGACATGACGCACGAAGGGGTCCCTAACTTAGACCTACCTACGTCTATGTATGACGTCACCGAGCGTGACGTATACTTCCTAATTCCCTAGGCGTAGATCCTTCGTTGTACTGAACCCAACCTGGCAGTCTTGGCACCGTTAGGGACGCACAGGCGTGGGTAGCAGTATGTGAGCGTTGGGTGTCAACCATGTGACACCTTGGCCGTGTACTGAGACGAAAGTCTACAGTGTAGCACGCCTTTGGCCGTGTACCGAGACGAAAGTCCACAGAGTAACACGCCTTCGATGCAGCCGCCGAGAACTTAATCGATCGGACGCGGCTGATTGTTGCGACTCCCGAGAACTTAATCAATCGGACGGAGTTTATTGCTGCAACTCCCGAGAACTTAATCAATCGGACGGAGTTGATTGTTGCAACTCCCGAGAACTTAATCAATCGGACGGAGTTGATTGTTGCAAGCTTCCGAGAACTTAATCGATCGGACAGAGCTTGTTTGTGGTGATTCTTCTTTAAATCCGGCAACGAAGGACCATTGTGAGGAGCAGTGGACTGTAGAAAATAATAACTCCTTCTTGTTGTTTCACATGGCGCGGACAATGTAGATGTGTAAATGATGGCGGTGTAGACAGAATGAATTTCGGCCGTTGGTCGTCACTCGGGCCAGTTTAATGGTCCGGGGAAGCTATACGCGGCTTTGCCGCTTCCAGCGGGATCGGGCGCCGTCCGCAGCTACGGACGGGTGGCTGGGGTGAGCAGAGCTCGTAGAGTCCGGTAATGGGGTCATCTGCTTCTTCCGTCGGCGAGGTCAAGCCCTGCCGGGTGAGTCCCCGTTAGGGGAGGCCCAGCGAGCGACACTCGAGCCGACGGAGCAGGAACATCCAGGTCTTCTTCAGGGTAGTGGGGCGGGTTGGTCCGTGTGAATCAGGTCCCGCGGCAGGGCCCTCTTGTCGGGCGGTCTTCGGTGGTATGGGGCTATGTTTTGAAGGTGGGTCTGGTGCGAGCCGTCCGCACGCTTAAACATAGCCCTGGCCAGTCCGGTGATGAAGTCGTCCAGATGTGGGACGTCTAGGTCTTTATGCAGCACCGCGTTGCTCACGTAGAAATGTGCGCCGGTGGCAGTGCGCAGTGAGAGCGACTGTTGTGCGCGTAGTCGTCGTCTTCCGCACTCCCCCACCAGCGCATACCACGCGGGTGCTGCATAGGTCAGTCGTGGCCTGATGTAGGACTTGTATATGCCAATCTTGGCTTTGAGTGGCAGGTTGGACTTCATCACCGGGTTGAGGAGGGCTCGCGCCGCTCGTGTTTGCGCGATGACATGATTCACGTGGGGACCCATCGTCAGCCGTCGGTCTATGATGACGCCGAGGTACTTCACTGACCGCATCCATGGGATGTGCTGACCCATCATGGTTAGTTCCGGTGGCTGGTTAATTTTCGGGCTGAGAGTAATGGCTTGGGTCTTGGCTACATTAGCTCTCAGTCTCCAGTCTCCCAGCCATCTTGGGAGTGTGTCGAGCGTCCGCTGGATTTTTAAGGCTGCATGGTGCAGCTTTATAGAAGTTGCGATGTACGCAGCGTCGTCGGCGTAGAGGGCAAGTGTGGCCCCTTCGCCCACAGGGATGTCGTCTGTGTATCGCGCATATAGCACAGGCGACAGGCAACTTCCCTGTGGGACTCCGGCTGCGATGTGTCTCCTCGAAGATATGGCAGCTTCCACCGCCACTTGGAAGGTGCGGTCTCCGAGGAAACTGGCCACAGTGTGGACGACTCTTCTGGGTGTGGAGGACGTGGTGAGCTTCTTGACCAGGCCTGCGTGCCAGACCCGGTCAAAGGCCTTCTCCATATCGAGGAGCACGGCCACTGCGTGCTCCTTCTTGTTCCTCGCCGCAGCCGCGATGTGCAGAATCCTGGCGATTTGGAGGGGCGTCGAGTGCTCGGCCCGGAATCCGAACTGCTCGTCTCGCGGTGTGATATGTGGTACCAGGTGTCGCATGAGGACCCTCTCGAAGACCTTGGATACCGTCGGCAGTAGGGTGATGGGGCGGTAGCTTTCCGCGCGGAGGATATTCTTCCCCGGCTTGGGCAACATGATGACTGTCCCCAGCTCCCAGCAGTTGGGGAAGTGGCACGATCTGACGATCCCATTGAATAGCCGCGTCAGCGTCGCGATGGCTCGCGGAGGGAGGTGACGCAGCGCTTCGTTTGGGATCGTGTCTGGTCCTGGGGCTCTGCGGAGCTGGGTGCGTCGTAAAGCCCGCTGGATCTGGCCGGGGGAGAAGACAATTGGGTCCTCTTCTGGTGGAGGTGGTGCGCTCAGGTAGTCGCCGACTTCTTGTTCCACCTGTGCAGTATGGGCGGCGTTGGTGGAAGGGTTTGGCCGGAATTGCTCCTCCAAGTGGTCGGCGAAGATTTCTGCGCGGTCCTCCGCGCGGTATCTAGGCGTGCCGTCTGGGGCTAGGAGTGGGCGCGTGGGTGCTGGCTTCCTTGTGAAGCGGCGGCACAGACGGTGTATACCGGTCCATCCCTCGTCGGCTGCGGCGTTTACGCCCTCAAGCCAAGAGTAGCGGGAGTTTGCTGCGAGGCTAGTCCCGATCTTCTCGGCGAGGGCGTTTAGCCGGGTTTTGATAGTGGGGCATCTGGTATTGTTGTACAACCGCCGCATCTTCCTCTTTTCCTCGATTAGTGTGAGGATGTGCGCCGGGGGTCTCCCTCTGGGGTTTCCTCGATCGGGTCCTGTGGTTGTTGTGGTGGCTACTCTGATGGCGGCTTGGGTGTGTTGGCTGAACAGCTCGGCGAGTTGGTCAACTTCCTCAGCGGTGCTAACCGGGAAGGACTCCGAGTGTTCAGCCATGTGGGCCGCAAACTTCCGCCAGTCCGTCCTCTTCCTCGTTCTTGAGGTTTGGGTTGTGGTTACGCAGGTCTGGATTTCGAGTACCACTGGTTGATGGTCGGACAGCGTGTGGTCATCAAGGACCTCCAATTCCGGCCAGTGAGGGAGGTTCTTGATGGCCACCAGGTCGATCACGTCGGGAATGTGTGCGGTGGTAAAAGGGTAGTGTGTTGGGACCTCCGGGCCCAACACTTCGTAGTTGTGGCGCTCAGCGTGGTCCAGCAGCAGTCTTCCTGTTGGGCAGGTCCTGGACGAGTTCCATGCCGGGTGTTTGGCGTTGAAGTCGCCGGCGATGATGGTGGGAGCACTCGAGTCCAGGATCTGCTCCATATCGGCTTCGGCGAAGGCGTGTCCGGGGGGGCGGTAGAAGGCAAAGATGCGCATGTCTTTACCTCCGGCGTGGACCTCCACTCCGAGGGCGTAGGCTGCCACTAAATCCGTCAGAGGCGGCAGGGGCTGGTGCACCACTCGTCTGCCGACGAGCACTGCCAGTCCCCGGTAGGCGTACCCCTGTGGGGAGGTTTCATCTTGACGGTAGGTGACGTAGCCTGATATTTCCAAGCGGTCCGTGGATTTCAAGTGGGTCTCTGAGATCAGGGCTACGTCTATCCGCTCTCTTTTGATGATGGCGGCAAGCAGTACCCTCCTGGTCCGATCCAGGCCCCCTGCGTTCCAGTGCATTATTCTCAGCGTACTAGCCATCTTGGTAGAGGTCGGCTAGTCCCCTGAGAATAATGGGGACGGGATTCTTTCCAGATTGTATGGCGCTCAGGACGTTCTGGAGGATGGCGATGCACTCACCGATCACTCGATCCCTGATGCCTTGCTCGCTTTGATCGCCTTGCCCTCGGTTTACTCGAGGGGGGCGAGGGGGTTGCGCTTCACTGCCTCTCTCCGTTGCAGGTGGCTGGTATGTGTACTCTGCTGGAGCCGGTGGCGGCGGCTGCGGCAGGTCAGCAGGTGTCTCCTTCTTCCTTCGGTTCCCCCTTCCCCTTTGGCGGCGGCGGCTGGGCGCCGCGTCATTCGCTCTCGCCATCAGGGAGTTGGCGGCGTTCTCCGTGTCCCCCACCACGTTTGGCTGGGCGATGGTTTGCCCGCGGCGCGATGTGAGGGGCGCTGTACCGGCCTTCTTGTTGCGAGCTTCTCGTCGGTACACAGGGCACGCAACGTCGTTCGCTGTGTGGGGGCCTTGGCAGTTTGCGCAGGTCCCCGGCTGGTCCCTGGGGCGGTCGCACTGACCCGCGAAGTGCGGTCCTGCGCAACGGACGCACTTTATGGGGCGGTGGCAGCCGGTCGATGCGTGGCGGAACCCTTGGCAGCGGTGGCACTGCGCCGGCCCTTTCTTGCCGCGCCATGCCTCCACGACTACTCCTGTCATGCCCAGCAGCTCGCTCACCTGATAGATGGCCGGTATCGTATCAGGGGTCCTCTTCAGCTGCGTGTAAAATATGCACCCTGGACGTCCGGCGCGTGCATCTACATGTCGGGTGTAGAGCGGCTCGAAGCCCATTGCTCTTAGCTCCTCTGTGATGAGTTCGGGCTCCGTGTTTGATGGGAGACCCCTGACACACACCTTCAGGGGGATCTCCTCTGGGAGAGAGTAGGCATGCCAGGAGAGAGACTCCCCCTGGGCGGCTAACTCCTCTTGCAGGGTTGTGAGGTAACTCTGCACAGCCCGGTATTCCTCGTTGTCTGCGGGAAGGAATCGGATTCCATTCCCGTAGGGCCGTGAGTTGGGGAAACGCCCCAGCTTTTCCCTTATCCGCTGGTAGTGGTAAGTCCAGTTGGGGAAATGGTCTACGGTGAGTGGTCGCGGGCGTTTTTCTCGCCGCTGCGACTGGGCCTGGGTTGAGGTGCCGGATTGCGGTGCCGCTTCCGACACTTCTTCGGTCTGTTCATCCTCCTCTTCTACTTCTCCCTCTTCTTGCGTGAGGTGCGTTTCGTCCTCCTCTTCCGCCTGTGCCATATCCATTGGGGATAGGTCTAGGCGCGGAAGGCTTAGAGTCTGGGGGTTCTCCGGCGGCGATATTGTCCTGCGCTTTCCCCAGAGTGGTGGCGGCGCGGCACTGGTAGAGGCCGCTTGATTAGGAGTTTGTACAAGCGGCGGCGATGTGGGTGTAGTCGAGTGGGTAGCAAACGGCGGAGTCTGCATAAGTTTGGGCCGGATGGGTTGCGGCTGGGCGGCACCTCCTAATGGCGCTCTTGTTGCGAGTGTCGGCGCCGCTGCGCGCGGCGCAGCGCCGTTCGCGGGCCCGGGCGCCTTGCGGGGCGCGGCGGAGGCCTGGCCCGCTCCGAGGGCGGGTGGCGGTCGCGGCGCGGTAGTTTTGGTTGCTTTTGGGCGCTGCGCTACGGGCGCGCGCTGCGGCAATGGTGCGGGGGCCTTGGGCGGGCCGCTCGCGACTTTGGCGTAATTTGCCTCGGGGTCCGTTTTAGCCGCGGGGCGGGGGCCGGAGGCGGTGCGGACACGGCCTTCCACGGCGGTGGCAGAGCGCGCGGCGGCGGCGGCGCGCGCGGCGGCGGCGGACTCGGCGGCGGTGGGTGCGGCGGGCGCGAGCGGGGCGCGCGCGGCGACGGGCGCGGGCGCGCGCGCGAGCGGGGCGCGCGCGGCGACGGGCGCGGGCGCGCGCGCGAGCGGGGCGCGCGCGGCGGCGGGCGCGGGCGCGGGCGGGTCGCGCGCGGCGGCGGGCGCGGGCGGGTCGCGCGCGGCGGCGGGCGCGGGCGGGTCGCGCGCGGCGGCGGGCGCGGGCGGGTCGCGCGCGGCGGCGGGCGCGGGCGCACCCGGCGCTGGGGGCCTCGCCCGCGGGGCGGCGGCGCGTCCGTCAGCGGTGACGACGCGGCCATCGGTAGGCGCGGTGGAGGCGCGGGAGCCAGCGGCGGAGTCTGAGATCCTTTGGGCGGCTGGGATTAGTTGTCCCAGTATTTCGTGGATGAGGTCGGTTTGCTTCGGGAATAGCGCCTCCCCAGCTCCTTCGCTGGTGGGCGTTCCCGGGGTGCTCGGGGGGGTGGAAGTCGGTGCGCGGAGCGCCGCTACGGATGCGCGCAGCACGTTGCGGAACGCGTTTTGAACGCGCGGGTCGCGGGCGGCGCTGGCCGCATCTCCGATTCCTCGGCTGCGGCGGAAGGTCCTGGGCCGTGATGGGGCTCGGGCCGTGGGGTCCTTGGAGGACGACGGGTGCGGTGGCGGCATGGTTTGCCGCGGTTGGAAACCCGGGGGTAGATCCTCCCCGGGCTTTCTTACTCTACCCCCACCTTTGATTTCTCAAAGGCGGGGGGAGCAGGATGTTGGAGTACCGATTTTAAAATCGGTGCGGTATTATGGTACAGCTGGTGGTGTACTGTGCAGTTTCTGCGCGATCGCGACGGTACCGCCTTCCTTACCCGTTTTCGCCGTAAACTTCGCCCGGTGAGACCCGCTTGTGGGAGGCCGGGCTCAGCAACAGCTAGACGGGTCAGGATCTGCGGTGCAGGTATAAAAGGTGCGATCCGGGCGCGAGTAGAGAGAATATTGTGATCTGATTACTTAGGCAGCGAGTGGCATACGTTCAGCATCTAACAATCAACAATAACGAAGAACTGCGGCGAATCCGAATGAATTTCGGACGTTGGGGCCCCTATATTTATACCGCCCGAACGTCCGGCAACTGAGGTTAGCCGCGCCGCGAGCCACTAAATTGGGCATTACGGGGCGTGGCCAACTGTGTAATGTATTGTGTAATACCATGGTATTGCCAACGCCATCCCTTTATTTATATCAATCACATAACAATATAAAGATAACGTATTAGTAAAAATAGAGAAACTTAAAATTATGATAAAATTACACAGAACAATATATAACTAATATCGAGATAAAGAAAACTTAATCTATACACATTTTTACTAGCTATCTGCGACAAGTGGCATTGACATTATTAACGCAATCATCGTAATCATCTCCTATACAGAGAATGTCGTTTAAGTATACGACGGATTTAAATCCTTGTCGTCTCAAATGTGTTACAACCTCTTTCATAATTTTAGAAAACACTTTTGGCGCCACGGAAAAACTATACGGCATTGCCGTAAATTCATATATTTGAGTTTCAGTTCAATCACAAGATACAAATTGAAAACGGAGGTACTTGTGATCTGCCTCGCGTATAGGCTTATAAGTAAATACGCCTCTTTGAGGTCGATTGTAGCCATGTAACCGTTACGTGGTATAAGTTTGGAGGCAGTTCGATAGTCTTCCATTTTGAAATGGGCCTTGGTCACAAATTTGTAAAAGATTTTAGGTTCAGTATAAACCGGTAAGTTCCGTTGGGTTTTGGTACCATTAATTTATTAATTTCGATGCCCATTAGTTTTGAATATTCTGATGTCAGTATAATATTAGGTATCATCGACTGAGATACAGATTTATTAAACGGTATGGCTAATCCGTGTTCAATCCAAGATAGAACAGTAGGGCTAGTTGTAACTTTGACCAATTATGAAAATAATGTGTTAACCGGCCAGCGTGTAGGTACCTGGGCTACTGATGTGTCGATGCCCGTGGTTTGCTCTGCGCTGATGACCGCATCGAAGCGGCAGTGTTGATGTACGGGCGACGTGTCGCCGGTGGAGGATTCGTCCTGCGATTTACTCCTCCCCCCCCCCCCCCCCCTGTGTCCCTTTGGTGCACTTGTATTTTCTAAATTTGTTGACCTTGTCTCTCAATGGCCTTACTGGCTTTAATCTTTTCTAATAATGTACTGCCGAAAAGGGATTCATCCCTTTCGGCGTCTTGAATCATGTGGAGAAAGTTTTTCTCTAAGCTTGAAGTAATTAATTTAATTCGGTCTTAGGTCAAGAAATTATGCGTGTCGGATAGAAGACGACAACCATCACTCAAATATTTGAGGGCTTCGACTTTGTTATCAGTCTTTAACAGTACATCCATGGCTCGACTTATAGCTGAACTTATAGCTGGACAGACAAATATTTTATATCGCGACCACGTACAACCTCTGATACAGCAGCCGATATTTCTGCATTTAGTTTTGGCGCTTGTAATAATTTACAATTGTTTGGAATTAAATATTCTTTAAGGAGTTTCTCCTTATTATCTTTAGGCATACCTTTCTTTAAAAGAGGTAACCATATGCTGGCGAGATTATCGTGAATACTTGTGCCGTACTCAGGTGTATCTGGACTCTCCCAAAGCTGCAAGCAGTGCAGAGTCCAGAGGCGGCTGATCAGCGACAGTAAGCGCGGGTTGCGCGATAGGCTTGGCCTGTTCAGGCGTAGCGGGGTCCGTAGCCGGTTGCTCCGGCGGCGGATCGAGACTTTCCGAGATCGGTTGCAGAGAAGGCTATGGCGGCATTTCTCCATGGATATCCAATTGTGTTACTAACACAGGATCAAATGCGATTTCTTCCATAGCCGATTGATCGTTATCAATCGCAGAATTTACTTGTTGGCTTTGAAGGTGATTTTCACCCAAAAAGATAAGTAAACAGCCCTTAGATCGTCATTGTAACTAGTACATAGTATTATCACCAGTAATATTGTCTCGCAGACAATATCGTGGTGGCCGTGTATTGTATATCTATTATTAGATTGCACGTTTGAGTGTTTTATTTTAATCGAAATCAACTCGCAGTTGATTTCGTTGCCATAGTTAACTCGCAGTTAACCCTGGCGTAATTTTATTTATAAGAGAGTAGACTCGCAACATAAGACGATATAGTAACGCAACTTTGTTACGAAAGTAGATCACGATTGATTTGTAATTAAGTATTAACTTAATAAAGATAATATGTATTGTGAGGGTAAAAAAGTCAAACATTGTTTGTCTTACCTTGCTCACTATTACCGGACTCATCTGAAGATGAGAGACTACACGTCTACGTTTCTTTTACACTTTTTCATTTTCAAGATCTTGAAGTTTTCTTTTATAACGTTCGATTCGTTCACGAGTACTACGCTTTGGCTTTGGCATTTTCAAAGGTGTGCTCGTTGCCACGCACGAAAAAGGAATGACGACAAAATATGGCGGTTGGGAACTCATCGGGTTAGGGAGTGGGGGACTAAAAAGTCAATAGACGTACTTTTTACAAAAATGCTCATTTTTTCCTCTGAAATACGTGTGACGTTGCCTAGCAAGTTAAAGAAACTACCTGGTTAATAATTATATCTGAAGAATGAAGCGACGAAATATAACAAACGTCAATTGTCACTGTTATGACAAAGTCAAAACATCGAGCTAAATAAAATTATTTAAAGATTGGAAATTTAGGACAAAAAGTGCCTGCGGCGTATCCGTTTACGAATATTGAGCGGTCTGACATGGTAAGGTTGTATTACCAAACCAATCATGCGACTACTGCTCGAAATTTATTTCATGAACACTATCCTGATTTGCCTATTCCAAGCCGAAGACTGATTTCCACGATGGTTTCAAAATCTGTGAGATTATGGACAGTTTTCTGTGCCGGTTCACGCCCAAGCACGAGGCGGTAACAGGCCACGACGACGACAACGATACGCGGACAACCTCGATGAACAAGTTTTAAGGTACTTCTATCAGGATCCGCGAAGAAGCACGCGACAAGCCGCAAGACGATTTAATGTCAGTCGTTTCTTTGTGTGCCGTCTTCTGAACGCAACCGGGTTGCACCCATACCATTTCCTACCAGTACAGGATCTTTTACCGTTAGATTTTCGTTCAAAAATAGCCATGTCTAATTGGATTTTAGAAAACCAAGACACTAACATTCTTTGGACCGACGAAAGCACGTTCACTCGGATCGGGCTATTCAACGTGCATAATGAACATTACTGGAGTGCCGAAAATCCACATTTAATAAGGAGGAACGCATACCAAGTGAGATTTAGTTTGAATGTATGGGCGGCAATAGTGAACGATGTTGTTATTGGGCCCTACTTCATAGAAGGGAGATTAAATGGTGCTAAGTACGTGGTAATATGTTGAGACAATTGGTACCTGAATTACTGCGAGAAGTACCGGAACATTACTTGCATACCTTACACTTTTTCTCTGGGGTGAAATTAAAAGATTGGTTTACGAACAAGAGCCCGACACTATCGAAGAACTCCGTCAGCGAGTTGTTGCAGCATTTGAAACTGTGAAAATAAATCGTTTCGCTCTTGGCCGATTGAAAGATAACCTTAGGGGACGGGCAGACTTGTGCCGTCAGCAAAACGGGTCACACTTCGAACAGCTTCTGAAGTATGTTTATTGTTCAGGTCATAGTAGGTACATGGTCAAGGTTTGTGGGTGATAGTTTTGACATTGAAAATGTCTTTTCGTTCGCTCCAGTATAGGGTCCCATTTCACGAAATAGTGCGATCCCCTTATATTTCAGAGAGTTGTGAAGGTATGATATTCAAACTAGGCTCAAAAGACGCGTATTTACGAGATGTGTAAGATGCAAAGAGAATTATTTGAGAAAGTCCAGAACGAGAATAGTTATTTGTTATACAAGGGTGCAAAGTTGTATTTGACCCGTGAGTGTGGAATTGAAGCACGAGCCAGCGAAAGGATTCTATAGTTGAACCACGAGCGAAGCGAGTGGTTCTAAAATAGAATCCTAAGCGTAGCGAGTGTTTCAACACACGAGAAGTAAAATACAACTTTGCACCCGTGTGTAACACAAAACTTTTCTCCTCACTATAGCGAGGAAAGTGTAACCTGCAAAAAAACACAGTTCCACAGGCATGATTTTCATCACTGGAATCACCGATTTTTTTACGATATTATAACAGAATACTCTGGAAGTTGTGTATAATATTTACGTCAGTCGGAGTCCGTGACAAGTTGTGTATATATGACAATGATGACATTTCTGACGATGCGTTTTGAAATTGCATCGATTCAACTTGTGCGTTTACAATTATACTCAATATCATTATAAAACAAATGTTATTTATAGAATTTGAAGGTTTACGACTTAAATCATTAAATAAAGCTAAATTTGGTATTTTTTATTAAATTCTCAAACCATTCATTTAATGATAATTGATATGAAACTAACCATTATTATGAGCGTTTTAAGTTTTGTTATCTGTCAAAAGCTACTCAAACACGCTCCAAGGTCAAATTACTTTCCCCACTTGTGGATAAAATGCGTTTTACCCGCTTGTTTCAAAGGATAGACGGCTTTCCGAGCTAGTGAGGGGAAAAAGTTTTGGCCGAAATAGTGAAAAAAAAATCTATTTCCTCCGATTTTTTCATTTTGGCACTCGATATTTTGGAAACAAAGAATGATATCAAAATTTTGATCAAAACTCCTCTGGACAATTTAGTCGGCTACAATTTGAGCCTAAAACAAAGACGATCGGGTCAAGGGATTGCGCTGTAGCCTAACCTTTTTGAAAGAAGTCAAAAAGTCAGAACGACTATTATTAGTAGGTAATATATATTTTTTTAAATCAACACAATTGTACAATTGTAGTTAGTTTTAGTTTTATGTTTCAAATTGTTTAAATTAAACATGTATTGTTTCTATAATAAATTATTTTTTAATTATAGTTCGAGACAACAATAGCACATTGCACATTATTGCAGTGCCCGGGAAATAGCAATTCGTGGATAAGTCAATGATGTTTTGGAAGACCAATATCTTCCAAAACCTTGGCAAATAAAATAGTTGATTGAGATTGCATAAAACAAGCCATTTTATCCGAGACTGCGGCTCGGGTCGATATAAAGTAGAGGATAAAATGAATTTTATACATGAGTTACACATCTGCTTTTCACTTCGATTGCGAGAAAATTAAACAAATAATCAAGGTTATGATATCATATAATTTATCCTTCTCCTGGGGCCTAGGGTGTCATGTTGAATTCGACTTTGAAAATTCTTGTTATAGTTATAGTCGGAGTTTGGAGGTCGAGTTAATTTGAAGTCGCCGTTATCTTGCGTGAATATTAGTAAAGTGGCAAATGCCTATTTATGTGGTTACCGTAACTTGGCTGCGCTTTAAAAATTGCCAATTTAATAGGAATTTTGTATGTGAGCTATGTTTATATATTATATATCAACCAAATTGGCATAACGTTAGCCAATGTAATGCATTTTTTTATTTTGTTGAGTTCATTTTCAATGTACCTTGATGGTCGTGTAGTGCACGAGATCTGTGAATTTTTTTAAACGCCTGTGCAGATAGTTATTATTTTAATAAAATATTTTAATGTGTTTTAACGTTTTAATTGCTTTTATACTAAATCTAGAACCAAAACATAATTAGTGTTATTATTTATCAATCGTAAGCTACCACTACGTTCTTTACTGGTTATCTTGTCAAGTGCGTAGGGTGACCATGATTAAAAATAGGAAATTATTTTGCATTTTATTTTGTTCTAGCGGGTAAGATACTGATTTGGGCACTCTAATCTGCAGCGTTGTATTTCTAATTAAGTACCAAGTCTTGTTTTACTTTGGTGCTACACGATCGCGATGTCACATCTAAATATATAAAAGAAGAAACTGACTGACTGACTGACTGACTGACATATCAACGCACAGCCCAAACCGCTAGTCCTAGAGATTCCAAATTTGACACGTAGGTTCCTTATAAGGTCTAGAGGTGCACTAAGAAAGGATTTTTCAAAATTCAACCCCTAAGGGGGTGAAATGGGGGTCCGAAGTTTGTATGGGGAAACAAGATAGTTGGACTATTTTATTCGAAACTTCACAGGAGTATTTCTAACGATAACTGAGTAAACACGTGTTTGAGGTTTTTTGAAAAATCAACCCCTAAAAGGGGGAAATGTGGTGACAAATTCTGAAAATTGACATGGGTGTTGTTTTTATGGTTTATCGGGTCGCTGATAACGAAAACAACAATGATTTTAAAATCTCACGTGGATGACGTGAAATACCATCCCCTCTGTTGGGGTGCGAGGGGGATGAAATGTCTAAATATTAATATGGGTGTCGTTTTTATGGTTTTTTGGGACGTTAATTACGAAAATGGCATCGATTTTGAAATTTTATACATTGTGGACATGAAAACTTCTGAAACTTTGTGCCAAATTGCAAGAAATAACTGACTGACTGAGTGAGTGACATATCAACGCACAGCCCGAACCGCTGGTCCTAGAGATTCCAAGTTTGGCACGTAGGTTCTTTATAAAGTCTAGAGGTGCACTAAGAAAGGATTTTTCAAAATTCAACCCCTAAGGGGGTGAAATGGGGGTCCGAAGTTTGTATGGGGAAACAAGATTAGTTAGACTATTTTATTCGAAACTTCACAGGAGTATTTCTAACGATAAATGAGTAAACACGTGTTTGAGGTTTTTTGAAAAATCAACCCCTAAAGGGGGAAATGTGGTGACAAATTCTGAAAATCGACATGGGTATTGTTTTTATGATATACCGGGTCGCTGATAACGAAAACAACAATGATTTTAAAATCTCACGTGGCGGACGTGAAATACCATCCCCCCTCTTGGGGTGCGAGGGGGATGAAATGCCTAATATTAATATGGGTGTCGTTGTTATGGTTTTTTGGGACGTTAATTACGAAAATGGCATCGATTTTGAAATTTACTGTTGTGGACATGAAACCTTTTGAAAGTTTGTGCCAAATTGCAAGATATAACTGATTGACTGAGTGAGTGATATATCATCGCACAGCCCAAATTGCCGGTTCTAGAGATTCTAAATTTAGTATGTAGGTTCCATATAAGGTCTAGAGGTGCATTAAAAAGGATTTTTCAAAATTCAACCCCTAAGGGGGTAAAATGGGGTTTTGAAGTGTGTGTGGGGAATCAAGATTAGTTGGACTATTTTATTCGAAACTTCACAGGAGTATTTCTAACGATAAATGAGTAAACATGTGTTTCAGGTTTTTTGAGAAATCAACCCCTAAAAGGGAGAAATGTGGTGACAAATTCTGAAAATCGATATGGGTATTGTTTCTATTATTTATCAAGTCGCTGATTACGAAAACAACAATGATTTTAAAATCCCACGTGAGGACGTGAAATACCATCCCCTCTGTTGGGGTGCAAGGGGATTGGAATATTAATGTGGGTGTCGTTTTATTGTTTTGTGGGTCGTTAATTTCGAAAATGGCATTGATTTTGAAATATAATATTGCGGGCATGAAAACTTAAAAGTAGGTGCCAAATTGCAAGAAGAAACTGACTGACTGATTGAGTGACATATCAACGCACAGCCCAAACTGCTGGTTAGAGAGATACCAAATTTGGCATGTAAGTTCCTTATAAGGTCTAAAGGTGCATGAAGTGCCGTGAGTTCCCTATGAAGATACCATCTTTTTTGATTCAATGTATTGTAAGCGGTTTTATTAATCAAGGCCGTTTGATACGACTTCGACATAAATCTATATTTGAGCGTCCGAGAGGACTCTAAATAGGAATCCGAGGTACCTAAACTTTGAATAAAGTAACGGCCATATTGATTTTCTTCATTTCCGTCCCGATTTCGTTCAAAATCGATATCTGAGCGAAAGAGAGGTCCCCTAATACGACTCCGAGGTAAAATTTGGAAAAGTGGCGGCCATATTGCTTTTTTTCATTTCCGTCCCGATTTCGTTCAAAATCGATATCTGAGCGTCCGAGAGCTCCCCTAATACGACTCCGAGGTAAAATTTGGAAAAAGTCGCAGTCATATTGATTTTTTTTTGTTTTCGTCCCGATTTCATTCAAAATCGATATCTGAGCGTCCGAGAGGTCTCGTAATACGAATCTGAGGTAAACTTTAGAATAAGTGGCGGCCATATTCATTTTTATCATTTCCGTCCCGATTTCATTCAAAATCGATATCTAAGCGTCCGAGAGAATTCTTAATATGAATCCGAGGTAAAATTTGGAAAAAGTGGCAGCCATATTGATTTTCTTCATTTCAACCCGATTTCGTTCAAAATCGATATCCGAGCTTCCGAGAGGTCCCCTAATACGAATACGAGGTAAAATTTGGAAAAAGTGGCAGCCACATTGATTTTCTTCATTTCCAACCCGATTTCGTTCAAAATCGATATCTGAGCGTCCGAGAGGTCCCCTAATACGAATTTGAGGTAAAATTTGAACAAAGTGGCGGCCATATTGATTTTCTTCATTTTCGTCCCGATTTCGTTCAAAATCGATATCTGAGTGCCCGAGAGGTCCCCTAATACGAATACGAGGTAAAATTTGGAAAAAGTGGCAGCCACATTGATTTTCTTCATTTCCAACCCGATTTCGTTCAAAATCGATATCTGAGCGTCCGAGAGGTCCCCTAATACGAATTTGAGGTAAAATTTGAACAAAGTGGCGGCCATATTGATTTTCTTCATTTTCGTCCCGATTTCGTTCAAAATCGATATCTGAGCGTCCGAGAGGTCTCTTAATACGAATCTGAGGTAAATTTGGCACTCCATGCATGCCTGTATGCAAAAAAGTTTAATGTTACTATATAGGCGTGTGGGGTATCTATGGATTTGCTTTTAAAAACGACATAGAGGTTTAGACATTTTTTTCCATTTAAGTCAACCTTTAGATTTTCTTTTATCGGCATTTATTTACGAACCGTGAGATTTTCGGAAAGACAAGTATGGTTGCCAGTTTTTGTTGCACGTTTAGCACCACCCAGGGGTCACGTGTAGGGTAACAGCCTACTGCCTACGCATGTGGTGCAACTTCGACCCCCCCCCCCCCTTTGTCAAGGGAGTGGGCAACTTACCTGTTAGAAGTTCGCAAGCCGCTCGAAGGCCTCTAACTTGGCTTAACAATTGCAGCCGGGATCAACGGCTTAGCGTGCCTTCCAAAGCACGAGAGTTAGTTAGTAACCACTCAAAGCGGTCACTTATCCAAGAACTGACCTGCGCCCACATTGCTTAACCTCGCACACCGCACGCGGTAGGTGGGTGCCGCTGGGCCACGAGCGCTCTAAATTCTTGATAGTTTATGCCAAATTACAATTCAATCGGTCCAGTAAAAGCAACTTAGTTGTAACAGACGGACTGACAGTAAGGAGTGCGAATGGAAGTGAGGTCAAATTTTCTTTTTGGATGCTCCAATGGGAACTGGCAAAACCTACCTAATAAATTTAATTTTAGGAAAAATAAATGTTACACGTGATATTGATTTAGCCGTATTTCTGTACTTCAAAGGACCAGAGTTTATGACCGCTGCGCGCTGCTTGGTCGTTATCAGACCTATTGGTGTTACTGTAGTACACATATACTTTTACTAAGGGCCATTTAAGACATGCTTTTATTTCATCGGCCCTTTCCCCTTCGGCTTGTCGGAAATGTATAATAATAGTCTTCCTTATTTTTGCCAAAATCAAATTAAATTCAACAGTTTGCCGGTTTTCAGAATGTATACTGACTTTTCATCTGTTCATCTGTTAATGAATCACAATCACCAAACTTCGTATACCGAAACCCCCAGAATGTAACAACTACTTTTCTGGAGACCGCATCTAAATCGGTTCAGCTAAACGCGAGATAATCGTGGACAAACATACGAACCTGTTTTTTGTAGACTGTTAAAAATTTCGCTTAGTACGCGGGCGAAGCCGCGGGCAAATGCTAGTATATATATATAAGTTCAAAGTGAAAATCGTATATCAATACCAATCATATGTATTTTACAATGTATGTACAGTCAGCTGCAGAGAAACTGAAACGTCTAGAAGTTTGTATGCAGGGGGGCGGGGAGGTCAGGTTTCTCTGCAACTAACTGTATAATAGTATATGTACAAGTTTGTGTGCCATACTGTCCTGTCAGCCCCATGCACATATATGCTGGATACTTACTGTAACTAGACGCACACCCCATTAGAAGTCAGTCATCCGACACTATCGGCGCGGTTAAATTTAACTTAGACGGCTTTAAATAGGCTCCCTAGCGCTTCCGACAACGAATGGCCGCAGTTCCATGCCCTTTAAGTTAGACATTTTCAGTACCTATTTGATTAGTGGTCGGGCACGAACCCTTCGAACCCTTATAGGATCACTTTGTTGTCCGTCCGTCTGTCTGTCTGACCCTTGTTTTAGAAACGCGTGGAGCTATGTCAGTCCGATTCCAGGACCAGAACTCAAAGCCTATTCCGTTGCAGCGGGGAGTCAGGCAAGGAGATGTTATTTCTCCTAAACTGTTCTCCGCTGCACTGGAGGATGTTTTCAAGACTCTGGACTGGAGAAGGCTAGGCATCAACATAAACGGCGACTACCTCACTCACCTTCGGTTTGCTGACGATATAGTAGTCTTGGTTGAGACCATGGAGGATTTAAGTACAATGCTCAATGACCTCAGTAAAGCCTCCGAGCGAGTTGGTCTAAGGATGAACATGGACAAGACGAAGATCATGTCAAATGTCCATGTCGCACCAACTCCCTTAACAATCGGACACTTTACGCTCGAAGTTGTAGACGATTACGTATACCTAGGACAGACTGTCCAGTTAGGTAGGTCCAACTTCGAGAAAGAGGTTAATCGTCGAATCCGACTCGGCTGGGCAGCGTTCGGGAAGCTACGGCACATCTTTTCGTCCAATATTCCGCAGTGTCTCAAGACAAAAGTCTTTGACCAGTGTGTGTTGCCAGTGATGACATATATCCGTACCATCAAACAGAGAAAGGTCGCCTACCTCGGACATGTTCTTCGGCATGATCGGTATTCTCTCCTACAGACCATCATGATCTGGAGGACGCAGGATGTCTTGGCTTCGTAATATCAGGGAGTGGACCGGGATTAAGACCGTTGAGCAACTGTTCAGCCTGGCACGTGATAAGGAGAATTTTAAAAAGCTGACTGCCAACCTTCAGTAATGGAGAGGCACATGAAGAAGAAGAAAATATTACTGTTTACTTTTACATACAACATATATTACTCGTATATTACTGTTTTGATGTAATCATTATCGTCATCATCAGGTCGCATAATTTATTAAATTTTACCTAAGAACTAGTTTTAATATAAGTAGGTAGGTATACAAAAGGATGGTTTGTCATACAGACAGACAGACGGGCAAATATGTTCTTACTTTTACAGCGAGAGAACTATGATCTTGATCAGGCGCCTTGTTAATAAATTACCACAATTTCTGCAGAGAAGACTTTTAGGTTTTTTGATTTTTGGCCATCATAAATACGAGTAGATAAAAAACTAACTAACTAAGCTGGCACTACGACCCAAAATGAGTCTTGGCCTCCGAGACAAGAGCACGCCACTTTTCTCGGTCCTGCGCTATTTCTCGCTAGCTTGCACCGGCTTGGCTCCAAGCTCATGCAGTTCCGCGTCCAGATACCTATAGTATTTTAATAAAGCGGTTACTTTAGCATATGTACCTATTTATTTAAAAGTTGTTCATTGTGACTGTCGCTTTTAGCATCGGAATCTGTCAGAATATTACTCTAAAGAGAAGAAACTGCTTATATTTCGATAGTTCCCGAAAGTAAGTTAAAAACAGTTTCATTAAATGATTCTGTCCCTATTCTTCTTCTTTAGTATTCTTCCGGGCCCAAAAGTTTACATTTTTCATAAAAGTAAAAAAGTAAAAGTAAAAGTAGTTTATTCCTATGAACGTCAATAAACTCCACCGGTTCGGAAAAATAAACCTCTGCCACGAGAAGAACCGGCGTAAGAAACTCGGCGAGGTGTCATTTTTTCAAAACAATATAATTGTATAGTTAAATATAAAAATACAGTCTCAGTTTACTACAAAAATAACAATGCTACAGTAGAAAACCTATTTTCGCGATAGATTAGCCGTGCAGGTCACTATCACTGCCAAACATCCCTGTCCATGATGTAATCGTTTATCTTATAATATGCTTTTGAATCTAGAATTGCTAAGTTCAGTAATGTGTTTTTATTGTAGAATTTGATACAATTTCCCAAGAACGACTTTTTCGCCTTTACTAGTTTATAGAAGGTTATTTTGAGTTTCCCAGTATTTCTGGAGGCTATTGGTTTATCAGCGTTCGTTAGGAAATTGCACAAATTCTTCCTAACATACATTATTATTTCAAATATGTATAGGGACGGCAGGGTTAGAATATCTATTTCTTTGAAAAATTCTCTTAATGAGTCACGCGACCCCAAGTTATAAATTGCTCGGATAGCCCTTTTTTGCAAAATAAAAACAGTTTCAATATCTGCTGCTGATCCCCACAAGATAAGACCATAAGTAATTATACTATTAAAATAAGCAAAATAAACTAACCGTGCCGTTGCCACATTGGTAAGCTGCCTTATTCTCCTGACTGCAAATGCAGCAGAGCTCAACCTACTTCCTATCGCTGTTATTTGAGAACCCCACTGCAATTATGAGTCCAATTTAATACTTAAGAATACAGTTGTCTTTACAAAATCTAATGTTTAACCATTTAGTTTAATATTTGTGCCTAAGTTTCTATTTGATGAGTTCGCTACAGAGAATTTCATAGTTTTAGTTTTTTTCGGATTCAACACTAAGTTATTGGCAGCAAACCAGTCAGATATCATGGACAGGGTATTATTTGGTTCAATTAGTTCAGTATCTTTCCTATTTACCTTGAACAGTAATGAGGTGTCGTCTGCGAACATTACAATGCCTGGTCTTCGGCTTACCATATATGGTAGACCATTTACATATACAAGGAACAGGAAAGGGCCTAGAATAGACCCCTGAGGTACTCCCATCTCTACCACTGTCTCTGACGAAATGGCTCTATTTATCGCTACCTTTTGATTTCTCTGTGTTAAATATGACTTCATAAGATCTAATGCATGTCCTCTGATACCATAGAAATTAAGCTTACAAATTAAAATCCCATGACCTACACAATCAAAAGCCTTGGAAAGGTCACAGAACACTCCAATGGCGTCATATGACTCTTCCCAAGACTGCAAAATAAATTTTAATAAACTTGCACCTGCATCAGTAGTTGATCTACCTTTCGTGAAACCGAACTGCTGTGCGTGCAAAATATTATGTGAATTAAAATGAGAAACCAATTGCGTAAGCATAATTTTTTCGAATATTTTGCGAAACGCCGGTAGGATAGAAACTGGACGAAAATCAGAAGCATTATCTCTATGACCTAATTTGAAAATAGGAACTACTTTACTACACTTCATGAAGTCTGGAAAAATGCCATTGTCTACACAACTATTAAAAATGTGTGCTAGAGTGGGTGCAACGACCTCGAGAATAGATTCCAGTACCTAGACTGACACGCCCCATAAGTCCTCAGTGCTCTTTATTTTAACATTTTAATACTTCGGTACCTACATCTAGAGGAGAAACATGAAATTTAAAATATTTAGTGACTCTAATTTTACGTTCTCATTCAGACGGGATTCTGCTATTGTGATGCATATGCTTTCATGTATTTTACTTTGCGTTTTGCAGGCAGTACATTTAGCTAATGATGTTTTGCTACGTTTAATCAAAAGTAGCAAAACTAAATCAGTAAAAACATAATTATCAAAATAATAAATCGAACAAAATCAATCTAATCTGTCTAAAAAAATCTAAAATCTCAAAAACAGTTTAAGAGATCAGTAAGAAATATTTTTTAAGGCTATAGGTATATTTCACGTGCATTCGTTTTAACTTCTAGTAGGTACCATCATTTAACCTTTAGTTTTAAAATGTTGTAGCAATAATGTTTATTTTTATTTTACCCGATAACACGTCCATGGTAGACAATTAAAACGCGGTATTTGTCTCCATAAACACGCACTCCTTAAAAAGTACGTATTATCCAGTGTTTGTTTTAATTTTAATATTTTTTTGAAGCATTCTTCTCTATGTAGTTATGACAAGCGGAAAGGGAGCAAATTTCAATTTATCTCTTATGGACAAAAAAAGAAAAAAAAATGAGGGATGAAATACGATTTATCCCTATAAACGGGCTTGAAAAAACATTATTTCAAATAGGAGTAAAAATAATTATAGTAGTAGAATTAGTTTCACTCCTAGGGGCCTCCTCCGCAGGGGCACGGACCGCACGTGGCGGATTTGAGTTTGTAGTGTAAAATTACCAACGTTAAGAAAAATATTGCACGGGAATTCGTGCCGTAGTCAAGCCCAAGGAAGAGTAGGCGCAGTTAAGACGGCTCGTGAATTCTTATTATGAACGTGCGTTGTCAGCCGGAAGACGCTTCCGTCGTGTCGCGCTGGCGCTCTGACTCATCGCACCCGCGCTGCCCGGCCTGGCTATCATCAATAATAACCTTTTTTATAAATTATATGAATGTATTCTATCCGCTCCTAGGACTTCTTACTTAATCGTAGAGGAATATAACAACACCTCACATGTCAAAATATTTGAAGCCATTTAAGCTGCGTAAATAAATAGACATGCTTACACTCGATAAACATAATCCTCCAGCCGCAGTCGGCTTAAAAGTAACCACCACTTGAAAATCTGACTGAAAACTTAACGTCACTCGGATCGGTAGTAGTAACCACAATCTAAACTCATCGTCCAGTAATAGTAGGTTATATTACAAGTTGAATCCTGAACGAAGCAAAGTATTCAAACATGGAATCCTGAGCGTAGTGAGGGATTCAATCCGCCACGCCCTAGGAATAATTTTTTGCTACAATGTATATACTCTTCCTTTCACTTCTTCTATGAGAAAAATTAAACAATTAATAGGAAAGTAAGTAAAAGACCACACACTGCTATATTAAAAACTATTTACATATGTAATGTTTATGGGTAGAGATATAGTTATGACCCATATTCGAAAGGAACACACTAAGACGAAGTGAGTCTCTATCGGTTCGCGTTTTCTGCCACAGATCGTACTCTAATTATACTTTGTATCTCCTATTCAAGACAGTTGCGGTGAAAAATTCATAGGTGTGTAGAATTTAGCACATATTTAGTTTTATTGTCTACAATGAGCGAAAAAAATTTGTTCGAATTAAATACCTGATATATAAAAACGAGAATGAATATCAAATTCTATTAGCTTATAATATATATTTTTTGCTTATAGTAAATACTGTAAAAACTATCAGTAAAACTGGTTTTAACCTTTAGTATATATTCACCTTGTCCTGGGATTTATACAATCTTACTACTGATTAATAGTTTTTACTTGTTTTCCCTCATATTTTTCTCTGTGTATGTGGTTTTTCCAAATGAAGAAATTGACATCAGGCAGCAAAATAGTATTCTGTGTCCTATGTCAATTTTCTTAGGTACATTTACGAGTTTTCCTATCTAACTGATAAAATCGGCTCTTATCTTATACTGTTTTTAAAACCGTGACTTAAAAAGAGCAAAATGCGATAGAAATGGTAGAATATTGGACGAAACGGAAGTGCGAGAATGAAGTTTTTATAGAAGAACTATTTTTAGGAAGACCCGTACTCTATCCTGCAGACGCGAGGGAGGGAAGGAGGGGATTTAAAACGCGCCGTATACAAACTGGCTCCAGTCAGCTTTTAAGTCCGTATGATATTAAAATCGCCGTGTTTTCTGATTAATTTTTATGCTAAGCTACTTTTCAACACAATTGCTCGTAAGGTGGCTGTTATCACTTCGCTTTTAGGCTCATAATCCAGGATATTATATTACAAAGGCTGGATTTTATTTTATTACGACACTGGTGTCATAATGTATTCATATTCCAATTAAGATACGTTTATACCTCGCAGCAAGGTATATATAATGTATGAACATAGAACATTCTTAAATTAACCGGGTTATATCTACAGTTTTTTGTCGTTCTGCACGGTCTAAAATCTAAAAGTTTCGAGAAAAAGTATTCCTTTAATAATATTATTACGATATTTTTATACTACGATGGTGGCAAACATGCATACGGCCTGCCTGCTGGTAAGCAGACACCGTAGCCTATGGACACTTGTGACTCCAGAGGAATCACAAGTGCGTTGCCAACCCTTTATTGACTTGAGAATGCGCTGTGTTGAGCAGCCACTACTTTATTATAATTTAGTGGCTGTCTAGAGAATTCATCACACACGCGTTTATTACTACACACATTTATTGATAAACAATGTCAATGAGTGCTTGATCACCTTTAAAAATGAAGTTAATTAAAATAGTATTGACGTCACTCGAAAAACTTTTGGTAATTATGAGTGGAATTGTAATAACCTGTTGCCATCAACTATAGAAAATTATTTTGTGCATACAATATAACATTTTTATCTTATATAATAGATTTTTCCTTGTAAATTTGTTTAAAACGTCGTATGCCATCACTATGGCACTCGTGAAGGGTGATTAATACCACCTCTAGTGTAATGATCAACCTATCTCACGTGTATCATTATGAACAATACCTAGTATATTCCCTCCTATTGTCTTCGCTTTTAAAATTATTGCACTGTCTTCCTAAGTCATTAAATATTATGTGCTAAATTTAGGCATATATTTAGTGTTTTTGATTTGGGAACTCTGTCGTTCAGTAATAGTTCCCAGTTAATTTTGAAAATAGAAAACTTTATGCGCGCGGGAACTGAGTAAACTTGGCATTTCTGAATAAATCTCCTCCGATAGGTGTAACTTGGTTGCGGGATGGGTTTTTGATCGAACAATCTTAACCATTTTGTATTTATATAAATCCGTTAACTAGAAGCATTGTCTGATTGAAAATACGTGTAGGTATGCCGACATTTATAATATATAGCTGAAAACGCAATGAACTGTGAGATAGACCCGTCAAAACGCCATCAGACACACTCACGGTTCGCTCTGCGCAGACTGATCCAATTATTCCTCCTCCCTATTAATTATTACATTGAACTTCGTTCCACCGCGTTGTGCATAACGGCAGGAGCCATTGTATCGACACTTTACCTATCTTATACTATAATAGGTGCAGTATACTTATTGACCGAGCGATTATAGATTGTTAGATTTATTTGACCGATAATCCATATATTGAAATGCACGATAACAATCTAAATCGCCACGTTACACATTTATAACTAATTGCATATGAATAACTACAAATATAATATACACGGCTCCGCGTTCATGTTTGAACATACCTTTCTATGGGTTTTGATTTGAACCTTCTGTCATTTTCTGATAAGAGTGGGTTGTTCGCGCCTACTCCTAATCAACAGGAATATACTTCAACAACAGGATACGCCCACAACACGACCAAACCAAAGTTTTACGTTAATCTAATCTGTCCCTATGACACACATATTCCTATTTATTATTCCAGAATACACTAGGCTGGCTTATGTATGTGTACGAGTACGAGTATAATATGGCAATTGTCAATAGCCGCGTCAGAAAACTGCATCGTTGCTAACTTTCCTGCTGTCCTTTTAAGGATTGAGAATGATTTTCATTTGTCTTCAAGTAACATCGAGAGACAAAAAACGGCCAAGTGCGAGACGGACTCGCGCACCGAGGCTTTCGTAGAAAAAAATATATGATGTAACTAAAAATTTACTGGTTTTCGCAATTTTTCCTTTATCTGTGCTATAATACATTGCTTCGTACCAAATTTCAAGATTCTGAGTTCACGGGAAGTACCCTGTTGTTTAACTTTTGATCCCTTGCGAGTATCGAAAATTTGCGGAAATTTGCGGCATAAACGGCTGTATCTTTTGATTGCGTTGGCTTAGAATGATTTTTTCACAGCTCCAAGGAACAGTAGATCTGAGTATTTGATATAAATTCCAGCTTGATACCTCCAGGCGCTCCTGAGCAAAAGGGTCTTGACAGACAGACAGACGGACGGACAACAAAGTGATCCTATAAGGGTTCCATTTTCTTCCTTTTGAGGTACGGAACCCTAAAAACGTTTCAAACTTGGTCCTTGTTTAAAATTAATTTAGAAATGCACCGAATATTCGGTTGCTATCCGGTATCCGGCCTGTCCGGCCCTTATTTTAATACGCGGCCGCCAACCGGATAGTAAACTTGCTTGATTTTGGGGTAAAAATGGAATCTGATAAACAGTCACGGCCTTATGACCCTTACTGTTTATTATAACGATTATTATTAATTTAATATAATAATAATAGTTTGAATAATGAAACTAGTTTAAACTTTCGAAGTAATTTTAACTTAGAAAATTTAATTATGGTGATCATTAAAAAAACGAGTTATTTCGATTTAACAAAATACTATACGTAATACGCACCTGCAAAACTCAAATTGTAGGAATCGTTCCGCCGGCCGAGTACTCGGCGGCCGGATACCGAATATTTGGCAGGTGGGTTAATTTACTTTTAGACAATAAAAATATTCACAATTTTTCGAAACTTTGAAGTCTACTATGCATAGAGGCAAGATGTTATGTTATAACATAACATTATAAGTTGTAACATGAGTATAATTAATTACAGTAATTAGAGACAATATAAAAACATACAAATAAATATAATTTAACTTTTAACACTTAATGCCTTTCGGCATATTTCACTTTTGGTGGTATAATTCATAATTCATAATTCTTTATTGTACATAAATAACTTTTACAACAGGAGATGACAATAATAAGATTTTTCACATTAAAGCTAAGGGGTATAAATGTACGTAACAGTTTCACAGTTTTGGTTGCACTGGCCCCTACACTAGGCTCAGCCTGTTTCGTAGGTGACCATTTCCGATTCGAGTTGATATAATAGATGCGAAAAAGATTAATAAGATTCCCTTGGCTAAGAAACAATTGGATGAAGGTACAATTATAAACTATAACTAAGATTAAAAAAAATACAAATACGATATATGTGTGTGTGTGTATGTGTGTGTGTGTGTGTGTGTGTGTGTGTGTGAGTGTGTGAGTGTGTGTTTTTTATCATTTATTTACTCTCATTAGGGCCTCTATATCGTCATATGAGAGGGAGCAAAGCCATGCTGAGATTTTTTTTCTTGGCTTCTTTGACGGAATTAATTATATTGTATGAAAATGAAAAACATTTTTCTTGAGTTTTGAAATACTAAATACGCTACGTCGTTTCTATGAGTATACACGGCCATATACTCGTATGCCCGAAGGAACGGAAAACAATCATCCTATATATTTACTTACGGATAAGTCCAGCAGTCGAGGCGTTATTGAGTTTTGAACTTGAAACTGCGTTATCGGTGTGTCAGGGCGTTTTAAGCAGTAGTGTGGCCGGACCTTAACTCGCACGTTATGAAGAAACTGCAGTAACAATATAGAGCTCGAATCTATCTACACGGTCCGTTAGCATTATTATATTATATTGATTAGTCAACTCTGCTTTCTTGTGATTGCCTTACGCAACCATGTCTCTAACCTGATTTACACTTTTCCTTTTACCATAAATCTTGAGGTAGGAATCTGACAACAAACAATGCAAACCACGATATCAGGTTACATCATGCCAGCTAAATACTGGTTAAGTAATAACTACTGATTAGTTAACTACATAGTCACAGTTAGAAAAACTTTCATCATCATTCATCAAAACTTTAGCTAGAACTATTAACATTATTGCCGGTCCTGACAGAACAGGGTCATTTTTTTTAGAAGGAGAGCAGGTAATGTTTATAGTCAATATAATTCTAAAAGTCCTCTTTTCAACAGGATTTGTATGGAAGAGTAAAATCTATATCTTCAGGGCTCGGCGTGACTCTGGCTAGCCCCAAGTTTGGACGAGATTAAAGTATTAATTGGTGGGATTAAAATTTATTTGGACTATTTCCTATACTGGCGTCTGGCAGTTATACCGAGAACTGTGGAACAGATTTGTAATGGAAGAACGCTTTCACCACGACATTTAAACGGATTTACAAAAGCGATTCAATGTTAGCGACTCTAAGATATAGTAAAGACTTACATTCATTTCATCCATCACAGTCATTGTGACTACATAAGTGGAAAATTACGCGTTTCATTTTTCTTGAACGTACATAGGTAAAGTCATCGTCAGATTCTGGTGTAACACAATATTCAGCTATATTGCTCATATTTCTATGAACTACAATCCCAATAAGTATCAATGCATAGCGGCCAAAAGTGCAACTTGACAAAATATATTGCATCACGAACTTACCTATACATAAAGATTGCGGTAAAATTGTAGCAGGTGGCAATTTTATGGAAGCTGTAACTGGTCTATAATTGGTGAGTTTTAGGACTGCCTGCAAATAACTATATTTGTGAGTTCTTGGACTGCCTTCAAACTGCATCTATTCATAAAAAGTTTTGTACTTAAAAGTGTTGCTGCAACATTATGCTGAGGCAAGATCCTTTTTAACGTCACAAGCATAACAACATAGTTTATTTAAATTAATATGTTAAGTCTAACCTTAACATACACATTGTTAAGACATGCCTTGTGATGTTGAATAAAATATTTCTATGTCTATGTCTACTTGAGTAAGCTTCAGCAGCTAATATAATTGACAACATTACAAATTTATAAATAGTATGAGATCTTACTTCCTTTCGTTAAGTTTTTAACAAGGAACCCAAAAATATATTTTTTTATATTTTATAGCCATTTATTTTCAAGGTATTCATGAAAATGTGAAGAAAGCCTACCATCGTCGTAATGACGTCAGTCACAAGGATGAATTGTGACAGTCACAACACTCACAACGCACAAAAAGAACAGCAGTACGCTTTCTTTAGTAAATTCGTCATATTAATAGTACTACTGTATGATTTTTACGCCATGACACCTTATTAGTCACTAACTCTCTTTTAGAACGAGGAACTTTTGAAATTGATTATTTTATATGAAATTGGGATATTATCGAGCATTTAAAAATGTGGTTGTACTTAAATTTTAGTGCTCTATTGGATTTCATCGGAAAAGCCCGATATAAAAATGAAATGTTGTCAATTCGACCCTTAAATTCGTAGCATCAGGAACATTATAGAAGGGAAAATAAATGTGAAAAAAGGAAGAGGAAGACGGAGGAAAAGTTATATAAACCAGATAATGCAGATGTGGAGAGTACTGCATCAAGCTGCACCCCAGGTCTTAAGAGAATGATGATGATAAGATTAGTAGCAGTTACAGGTTATATTTAGATCAAATTGGTACTATTCAGCATGTGGCGAAGTGGGTTGTCGTTTTGGGAATGGACCCTGCACTCACCTCAGTAAAGCAACGTTGTGAAAGGAGCGAATCGAAGGCTCTGTGGGCAGTGCGTCGTGGGTGGACCCGTTCCTGTATAGTTTTTCTCACAACCTTGCATGGTGTAGCGTAATATGGCAGGGCATGAATTTAAGTACCATCCTTATAATGCACTAGCTGTTGCCCGCGACTTCGTCGGCGTCTTCGCTCTTATTAGTCGCAGCATGATGTTATCTATATAACACAAAAATATTGTTTTAATTCGAACCATTAGTTCCTGAGATTAGCGCGTTCAAACAAACAAACAAACTCTTCAGCTTTATAATATTAGTATAGATTTTACTACCGGTGGACCGATGACCTGGTGAAGGTCGCGGGTGTCCGCTGGATGCGGGTGGCGCAGGACCGGTCATTGTGGAAGTCTTTGGGGGAGGCCTATGTCCAGCAGTGGACGTCTTTCGGCTGACATGATGATGATGATGATGATGAGATTTTACTAGATAGATAATCATAATTATTGTCCTTTGCTACATACTACTTTTTTTTTCTAATACTTATATGTATACGTTTGACGCAAGTAACCTATTTCAAATACACGTACCTACTGGTTTTAATGGTGAAATTGTGATAAAATTCTAATTTCCGTTGTTTTACAACTTTGAATTCGATAGTATAAGGTATATTACCGAGTCATTGGCCGAGTGAACCGAAGGTCTTCGTTTCTACTTCGGCAAAAATAAATAAATTAATAAATATTAGGGGACAATTATTTACATAAATCGAAAACTAGTAATAAAAAAATATAGCTTTGGCTACAGCTCATAGAGTCAATTAGTACCTACATAAGGTGATATGAATGCGTATGGTATGGTATTACAATACTGAATAGGTTACCAAATTGTGTCAATGATTGACTCAAATTTAATTTAATAGGTATGGTGGCATATTATAGTAGTTGCAAAAATCATTACGTTACGACACCGCTTTTAATCGGACAGTGGGCGAGTGTTCGAGTACCGAGAACCATAAGGTACTTATAGTTCTCTACTACATACTGCAGGACACGGAGCGATACTTCATAATTTAATATTTTATGTAGTCCAAGAAACAATTCATACATCGAACTTGTAATGTAACCGATATCATAACCGCCTGTGTTACCGATACAGTCAGCGATCAGCGTATGGCGATAAATTTGAAGTAACCCGTTTGAATTGGTGTGCGATTCATGATCGGTCTCGGCACATTTCAACACGCAACCCTAGTATATTCTGACCCCAAGATGCGTAACAACTGCGTAATCATATGTGAGACTATTACAGCTTTATAAATTTTAAATTAATAATGTATTTCTTCCGGCAGGATTTGTATTCATCAAGGTCGCAGGGACCTTCTAAAAAAATATAAAGTAGTAAAATGAGTATTTTTATTTCCGTTAGCAAACGTTACATTGCGAGCTTGAGGGCTACCGAGGTAAGACAAATAGTATGACCAAACCCTGCCATGTTTTGAAAATGGCATGCGAGTTCTTGCTAACTTCGCCTGCGAGTAATCGGTAAGCGTAGTGACCACCAGCGTTGCACGTGTAGCAACATATTGAACCCAATTTTCGTCCCACACCACTCGCTTTTGACTGGCCAGTCACATCACAACTGACCGTTTGTGACCCGGGTTATAGAAATGCATGGTCATAAACGTGCACGCGTCGCGCGAGGCCCATCGCCTGTGTGGGTTCGCCGAACCGGGCTGTTATTCACGAATCGAGTCGTCGTCATCTCTCACTTCTCACCTCACCTGCCCAGCTAGTATGATCGCTTATACCGTCACGTTTTATGTGACGTTTCAGTACATTTTGGCCATATAACGTGACGGTATAAGCTATCATACTAGCCGGGCTGTTATTATATGAAAACACTAGCGGCCGCCCGCGACTTCGTCCGCGTAGATTTTAGATAATAACAAATTTAATAAATTAGGTTTACTTTTTTCTGTCAGTTGCCCGATGCTGTTAAAAGGCAACATTTTAAGGCCTGATGCTAGACTATGAGAAGAAGAGACAGGTGGAGTTCCTGACACCGGCCAAAATGAAATTTTCTAGACGGTATCTCAGCATTTCAAAAGGATAGTGTTTTAAGGCATAGAAAAAAAACACAACCTAAAATGTGCTGAATTGCGGACCAGCCAAAACTTAAGACACATAAGCGAGTTCATTCGATTCTTATTTTAATCTAAAGGCTAATATGAGAGCGATGAATGATTAAATTATTATAGAAAGTTAGGCACACATAATTATTATGTGACATAAAAAAACACTAAGAAAATATTGTTGCCAGTCAACCATAGGGCGAAACAGGGAATGCAAATTTGTTTGACAAAAGGGAAAAATTCACGTGGACGTAGTCACGGCGCAGAAAACAGGAAAAAAAAAAAAAAACATAAGCTGGCCTCCTCTTTATAAACAACATTAGCTGCATTTTATTTGGGGTCTAAGCTGACCAGACTGCTGGGCGCTGGCAGAACTCACCCTAGAACAGGCCACGTAAAATTCACCGTGAGGGAAACAGTCTTCTCTTAAATCAATCCCTCCCATTTCCAGCGACTGTCCTTGGGATTTATTAATAGTCATTGCGAAGCATAACTTAAGAGGGAATTGTGCTCTTTTGAACTCGAACGGGGAAGTCTGATGGAATTATCGGTATTCTAGGAATATACAGTATTTCGCGTCGAGCGCTACCTGTGATTACTGTAGCTTCGATTCGATAATGTTTTTATGGAGAGCTTTTATTTGTCATCTAGTTCCATTACATAATTTAGGCGGTCTAAGATTCCTTATTAACAAAAATCATCATCATCAAATGCCATTGGTCGTTTCTTATATGTACACCAAATTATTTTAAAACGTGAAGTAATTAAGAAAATGACTTGAAAGATATTTAAATTAGTACTACCAACGCTACCTCTTGACCTTTTTTTTGATTTATTATTATTATTATACTTGATTACTTTACTATAATATTCTTAAAACATAGAAACTTTATTCTTATGTTAATTAACTTAATTATACCATAAACCATTGCTCTTTGGGTGACTGAGCCTTCTTATGAGGCCCATAGTAAGCGACCACGTTGGGCGGGGCACATAGCACGCAGAACCGATGGCCGTTGGGGCGGGAAGGTTCTCGAGTGGCGACCACGTACCGGAAGGCGTAGCGTGGGCAGGCCCCCCACACGGTGGACTGATGACCTGGTAAGGGTCGCGGGTGTCCGCTGGATGCGGGTGGCGCAGGACCGGTCATTGTGGAAGTCTTTGGGGGAGGCCTATGTCCAGCAGTGGACGTCATTCGGCTGAAATGATGATGATGATGATACCATAAACAATTTATATTTTGGATATTTATCACATCAGACGTACCGTATTAGTTGTATATAAACGGAGAGTCTATATACGAAGTTTTAAATCTCTAACCGTACAAAATTTCAACCCCCATTTCACTTACACATTTCACATCTATGCAGCATGTTATAATACCATAAAAGCTGTTGGATATTTAAGAAAACTGTCAAGTTAAAGCTCAAAATGCATTAAGCCGCAGTAAATTAGTTTTAGTGTAAACAATGTAGTGCCGGACTTGGCACCATTTCAGAGAATCTACGGATCTTGGCACCCATTTAGATCTCAATTCTTTTGTCGGTGAAGACGACAACCAAGCTTCGCATATTCTTAATATTGAACTTGGCTCCTATTTTCATATTTATGTTTTTGATAGGATTATTTTTAAACGAGCAATGTAACGATACCCCATAGGTTTTGCAATAAAAAATCTCATCTCACTTTAAGTTTAAGGACATACTCAAAAAATAAAATTAATGTTTTTAATTTATTTTTATGTGGGTGTGATTGATATGTGTGCATCATCATCATCATGTCAGCCGAATGACGTCCACTGCTGGACATAGGCCGCCCCCAAAGACTTCCACAATGGCCGGTCCAGCGCCACCCGCATCCAGCGGATACCATAATTGTGTGCATACTTGTGCCGAATCATAACTACTAGTAGGAACGGTTACTGAGCTAAGCTACGGGCAGACGGACAGACGGACAATCCAAAAAATACATAGAGTGAATGGAACATAGAACCTTCCCCTTTTTTGAAGTCGGATAATTACAATTTTTATTTTTTTATGTGTATGTATGTGGCATAATATATGATGATATGACACTATCGCCTTAATTGCGACAGAGTCAAAGCGGTGTCGTCTCAGTGGTCGGATGGCCTCCATTATGCGCCATATGTTTACATTCCCATAGGAGATTATCGACGTCAAACGCGCTTCTACGCCGATAATGCATGGCACACAGAACAGTATTAGCTCTAAGTACTCTATAGAAGTTAAAAAAAGTATCAATGAAAACGAAAATAAAAATCAAACAATGAGAAATAATTTATTTATTTCTTCATGGGACAAGGTCGGTTAAGGCCCATTTACGAGTATTAAGTAATTAAATATATACTTGTATCAGGAAATCCCGCTTTTCCACTTCAATTTTGTGAACGAACAGTATTACGTTTGAAAATACAATGTATTTTGAGTTACAATATTTGATAAATAATGAAAACCGTATATTAACAACTAGCATTTGCCCGCGGCTTCGCCCGCGTACTAAGCGTAATTTTTAACCGTCTACTAAAAAGAGGTTATCTGTTTGACCCGTATGTATGTAGGTATGTATGTATGTTTGTCCACGATTATCTCGCGTTTGGCTGAACTGATTTAGATGCGGTGTCCAGAACAGTAGTTGTTACATTCTGGGGGTTTCGGTACACGAAGTGTTTGCGCAGGCAATTAAAACGTTAGGATCCGATTCCAACTCTACTTTTGACCCCTCCGACTTAGATACTCAACTTGAATAACTGTTGTTTTCTTCAGATATTTTTTACTTGTCAAACTTATTTAAATACCCGTAAGTTACCTATCTAGATCGATGAGGTAGTGTTGACAGACGTTTGTTCAGGTAGTCACATCGTTAGGAACCGATTACAACTCGACTTTTCCCCCTCCAACTTAGATACTCCACTTGAATATTTTTTTATTTCTACAGAATTTTTTTACTTGTCGAACTTATTTGAACGCCCGCAAGTTACCTATCTAGGTCAATTAGGTTGTGTTGATAGACATTTGTTCAGCTAGTTTAATCGTTAGGATCCAATTCCAACTGGACTTTTGACCCCTGCGACTTAGATATTCCTTTTGAGTAATTTATTTTTTCTTTAGATTTTTTTTACTTATTTTTACGTCCGCCAGTTTTGTTTCTAGGCCGATTAGGTAGTGTTTATTAACGTTTGTTCGGGTAATTAAATGTTTAACATCCGATTCCAAATTCCAACTCGACTTTTGACCCTTCCGACTTACGACACCCAGCAGTTGAAATTATTTATTTCTTCAGAATTTGTTTCTGGTCAAATTTATTTAACGCGCGTAAGTTACCTATTAATATCGATAAAGTTGTATTAAGGTAGTGGCTGTAGTCATTTGTTAAGGTAGTCAAATCGTTAGAATCCGATTTCGTATCGGGTTTAGACCTCTCCGACATGGATACTCCGAAATATGTCGCTTCTAGGTAAAAAGTATCAATTTGTCGGTTGTAAATATTAATTTATGAGTACAACGATGCAATTAAATATTATTTTTATGGATATTTCTCGAAAACACCTTTTATTTGGGAACGTAACAAATGCACTTTCAAAGATTAACATCATGCCAATTTAGCCGATTTACCGCGTCGCTTTGTACGACGTTGGTACTCGCGTTACGGAATTGGCCCTAACATAAGTATTTATTCCTGTACGACGATAAAATCTACATTATTAGGAAGCTAATAAAATATTCTATCATTTTTAAATTAACATCATTCACGCTAAAGTTCCATTTTCTTGAATTATTCTGGTAAGTAAGCAATCGTAAAAAGTAAAAAAAACACACTTTCATAAATATTTTTAAAACCGTTCATTATACGTTATAGGCGTCAAGAATAATATTATAGTACGTTTAATAAGCTTTCAAACGACACCTCCACTCACAAACCGATTGGTACAATAGAACCCGAGATTTAGACAAAAATCAACGACGGTCGGCCGCCATCTTTATGACGTCACAGCTATGTGTGTTCCCCCCTCTATGAACTAAAACAGGTAGATTCGTGTTCTAGAGACAGCAAGGAACACATCCATACCTGTTTTAGGTATATAGAAGAGATGTCGACGACTTTTCTAAAACAGGCCGATTGCCTCCAGACTATAACGTGTAGCCTTACCCGCTGAGGATGTAGGTCGCGGCTTTATTGCGCACGGGAATGCTATCCCGGCTCCGAAAATCCGATAACGGTCTATTGGCTACAATTTCAGTAGCAGAAGACGTTAATAACTTTTCACTGGTCACTTGAACTCGAAGATAATGATAAAATCATAAATATGCACAAATTATTTGCAGAAATTCAAAGGAAAACTGCTGCTTTTCCTGAAGCTTTGTCTAGAATGCACAACAAACTGATATGTTTTGACAGGAAAATTATCACGTCAAAACAAATCCCTCCAGAAGATAAATTCAAACAGAAGCACTTTTCGAAAAACTGCCAGTGAGCACAACGAAAGAAACGAGGTAAAAAGGACGTAAAAATATGAAATGCGTACAACAATACGCATTTAATGCAGCGTAATGCTGCAGTAGTCACTCATCAACTTTAAAGGAAGACCCGTAATTCCTAAGCGCTCCATTTTTCGTATAAGAATGGGGATAGAGACGGTGCCTAAGGCCTCGTTGAGGTCCAGAAATACAGCACGGCGTTTCTTTCCATTGTCAACTTTCTCAGTGATCAAATTAGTAAGCGTACGTATTGCATCTAGTTGAGCTAGTCTGCCGAAAGCCAGACTGTAGGTCAGAAAGTAAGTGGTATTTATTTAAGTAAGACACAAGTAGTTTGTTAATCATTAAATTAGTATCCATAACCTTAGAGATAGCTGTCAGGACCGAAATAGGCCTGTAATTATTTGCATCGTCTATTTTCCCATTATAAACAGTAGTAACAATAGATTGTTTGAGAGGTTCTGGAAAAACGTCTTGACTAAAACATAGGTTAACTAAGTGGCTAATTACAGGAGCTACATAAGCAAAAAAGTTCCAAATATTTAGTTGGTATTATCCCATCCTGGGGCGCTATCCAATCTTAGGGTCAGGACAGTGGCACAGACCTCCTGTGGGTCACAGTCCAGAAGAGCAAATGTTGAAGCCACCCAATCAGGCATATTATGATTGTCAGTGATCGTTTCAGATCCCGCATGATATCCTCCGCCAGGGTTCTGCCTTCTGCCTACGCCAGCAAAGAAATTACTGACATAATTTACGGAAGCTGTCGATGTAAGTTCTATCTATACTAATATTATAACGCTGAAAAGTTTGTTTGTTTGTTTGAACGCGCTAATCTCAGGAACTACTGGTTCGAATTGAATAATTATTTTTGTGTTGGATAGTCCATTTATCGAGGAAGGCTTTAGGCTATATAACATCACGCTGCAACCAATAGGAGTGAAGACGCGGACGAAGTCGCGGGCAACAGCTAGTGTTTAATAAATCTGTGTTTGTTGTTCTGTAATTAGTTATGGTCTTGATAGTTCTCCAAAGTGTTTTAGAGTTCTTGGTAGCACTAGCAAGTTGTTCCCTTTCATATTTGTGTTTAAGTTTTTTTTTAACAAATAAAAGTAACATCAATGAATTGTGTCTTTACAAATACAATTCAAATACGTATTCGATACCGAACTATGGCAACATTTTCAAGATGATCCATGTATAAATAACACTTCACGTAGCTTTGTAAAGTCAAGAACGACTAAGCCGTAGTATGTAGTACACTCGGTAGGAGCAGCTTCATTTCTTTACTGATGCAATAAAAATCGCTCAAAAATTATTTAGAAGCTCTGCTATGTTTATGTAAGTTAAGTGGCTAGATCTAAAATCAAAGTATATTTTCATCGTTCAATCCAAGAGGAGCACTGAGAAGACTTGATCAAATTCTCCTCAAGGCGTTCTACTCATGCATGGCACGACTTCATAAAGGAACCAATCTATAAACAGTATAAACGGGACCCGAATTATTCGTATTTTTTCACAACTGAATAATTCTTTTAAAATTTAAATATCTTCAACAAACAAACATAGCTATGTACGAACCATCTCCACAAACAAAGCTTTTGATAGAAAAAAATATACTCTAATCGGTTTATCCGTTTGGAAACTACGATGCCATAGACAGACACACAGATACACATGTTAAACTTGTAACACACACTTCTTTTGCGTCGGTGGGTAAAATGTCTCTTTCTATTCCATTTCTATTAAGTGTGAATGTGTGTGCAAATAATGCGTTAGTTGTGCGTCCGACAACGACGAAGCGCAGCAAGTTATGCAAACGCACGCCCGCGCCCGCGGGACATCCTTCCGGTAGTTTTGGACCCTGACAAGCGGTTAAGACGTGCCGCGACTTTATAAATCCCCACCGCGCCCGCCGTAATGTTAAACGCTGAAATAACGTGAATACAATAACTGTCATCGTGTTTGAGATTACTGTATTTGTATTGTTTAAATGACCGCTTTTTTGGAAAAAGTTTGTTTTGTGAACAAATCTTTACGCGATTTGCAAATGTGTTCAAAACAAGAAGTCAAGTCAAATCGAAAAAGTTGTAGGTGGCTAGGTTACGCCTTTAGGGTGCGTTAGACTTGAGATTTTCCAACTTGTGTATTATTTTAAATAATTAATATCTCTAGAATCGTTAGTTTAAATCTTTCTATTTGTATTATTTGTCTCTTTTAAAAAGTACACGTCTGTATGGTACAATCCATCTTCGTCAAAATGTAATTTACAGCATTTTTACAGCTAATTTGTACACAGCGACTCGAGAGTGAATATTTATTTCTAATCATCCAGCTCTTAGAAACGATCACTATACATAATAGACAGTGGTCCAGCAATACATTTCCATGGCCCTCGCACCATAACTTGTACAATGGTTAAGGACGAAGTTATATAACATAAATAAAATTCAGTCAGTTCCCCTCGAATTTTTATCCCCCTGTTACATGTGTGGACTTGCCCCAGAACCCTAATTTTATATCTTTTCGTAATTTCATATAATTTTCTGTGAATCTACCTAATTTTATAATTGAGTAAAAATCCGAATCGAATCCCCCGAGTAAGTCGGCTGTGACATAAGAACGGACCGACATGACGAAACTATAAGGGTTCCGTTTTCGCTACGGAACATTATAAGCTCAGCTGCTAACACGCCAAGGAAAAACTAGTCAGTACATTTAAGTAGGAGATAAATGTACTTGTCTGGTTCCAGCGTTACACTCTTTTGGGCAGCAGCTGACTGCGATAGGTACAACCGACTGACGAGTTTATTAATTCACAATAGCATAATATAAACTATCCTCTAATAAAATTTATTTTCGTTCCGAGCCTTAACGAGTACCCTGCTGTACCTGGGCGTTGAACGACGCCTCTATGCGATCGCAATCCTGCTGACCTGACTCATCGATCGATGTAAGTACGATACCCATGTCTGCATGATATATTCAGTTTATGTGTTAAAACTTTGAATTAATAGCGAATAATTTTATAATGGTTGAGACTGTTTTATTATCTACGCCAGGAATCTATTTTATGATATTAACCGCGAGCAGCTCACAATTGATACCGAGCCCGTATTTGTTACAAGGACGCGCTCAACAGCATAAACGTATAACTTCGGGTACCTACTTTAATTGAGTGATGGACAAATATGTATGGCGCACCACAAACACGTCTTGTCACGGTATAGAGATACATTGTCTCATATTGTCAACTATTGCAGCGAACACACACTGCGTCATATCTGGGTTATAATATATAACCACGAAAATTGAAGTTATATCTCCGACTCTATCGCTTTTGATATTCCAGCAATACAGATGAATATATTTATAAACTACGATATTCCGGACTTCGTTGTTCCTGGGTGAATCTTGTTGGGAGGTAAAAAATAGATAAATAACTAAATACCTCCCCACACAATTCAGAAATATAGGCGGTGTCATCCGAAATACGTAGTTGCAGTACCAGTGTAGTCTGTCATCATGAGTTTTCGAATATCTTCTGCATATTCGTAATATACCTACACTACACAGTACGACCTATCCTAGAATCTTATTGATCTAGACTAGATTATATGCATTCATCAAAATCATAATACACGTAAATATGAAAAATGGATGTCAATTGAAGGCGAACGTTTAATAGGCGATCAATCACTATTACAAAATGCAATTGAGTATTTGCTTAGGCAATCTTACCCGTAATACATACATACCTACGCTTTAGTACTTATTTCCTATAATAACGCTAGATGGATGTATGTAATATACCTAACATTCTAACTTAGATGTATTTTGTTATGTAAATAACATTAGACTATTTATATGTACGCATACAGATATGCTAAATACAAGTTTGGTATTGTAGTTTATGTTTAGTAAAACGTGATTGGAACTTTGCAAGCAATTAAATACACGTACTGCGTAGATCTATTGGACTCGAGCTATAGTGAATCGAAATGATTTGAATTTATGGTTTTTTAATTAAACGGCGTTTCCGTACATTCTGTTGTGTTGCGTATCGTGTTCTCGGATTACAATGTTATGGCGACGCCGACGTGTACCTAAGCGTTAGGTAGCAACTAACACGAGTTGAATGTTACTTCAACTACGTATTTAGTTACCTTCCTTTTACCTAATCTAAACATCCCAACCCGCCAGACTAAAATTTGAGTTTTTACTGGTTTAAGATAGTTGTCTTATAATACCATTCGCTGTATCCGTAAGTTGAAGTTTCTAAGAATTTTCTCTCGTGCATAGCTCGCAGAGCAGGATCTAGTGTAAAATAAGGAGTTCTGTTTCAAATTCGTATCATACACGTCGCTGCAAATCGTGCAGATGTCGCTCGTGACTTGCTTGCATATTCCTGAGCGTTCGCCGACAAAGGTACCCGAGCACATACTTAATGAGGGACGCAACTGTTATCGACTAGAATTCCAAATCTTTTATTAAAAAAGTGAGCCAATGTTGACATCTAAGGTTTACTAAAGTCACTTTGTAGTTCGATAGAAAAGCCGTATTTGCTATCCGCTTAAAGTCCCGACTTAATTACTTGTTTGTCGTTCTGATTCTCGGTCGCTCGGTCCATCGACTTGACGATGCGTCCGAAACATCTCGACTATCTCGAGTGACTGCCTGACGACATTGTCTCTCTCAGCCCACGCACCGGAATAACTTTGCTTCTTGTTTGCTTTGGTTAATAATGGACCCACATTTACTCACGTACATATGGGATCGTACGGGTCACAATAATACGGGTCACGTAAATTAATGAGAATAACATTTTTAATTATTATTTTTTATCAAACTGGTGTAATACGTGCAATTATTGAAATTTCTTTACAAAACATTACCTTGACAAGAACTTGAAACATTGGAACCCATAGTACTTAAATTGCTGCCGAGACAGCCAACCGTATCTCATTTGCTTTTGAAGGGGTGCAATCAAGCTGCAGCATTTACTTAACACTTGCGGCGCTGCAGCGGAGGGCTAATTGCCTATTCAAGGTATCCAATATGGCAGCTTAGGTTTTAATGCATTGGGACCCTCACATATTGACTAAGACTGGTTATTAAGGTTTAGGAATTTATTTCTCTAAAATAATACAATTTGCTTAAACTATGTAGAGGTATTGAAGAGCTACCACCTCTACGATGCCACAGACAGACACACACATACACAGATACACATATACATATGTTAAACTTTTAAGACCCCATTTTTGCGTTCCGCGTCGGGGGGGTTAAATTAAAACGATGAAAACGTCTCCGATTTCATTACTCTTGATTGTATTGAGGCGGATTGAAGTTAAGTATGCAATCCCACTATCATTTTGAATATTGTTGTTACTCGTAAATATTAAACTGTGGATGCGATTATTATTATTATAGTGTTTTCAGAGATTAAAATGACATAAATAATTATTTTTATACATTACACTGTCGTTCAAGTAAGTATAGAATTATGTTAAAGTAAGTATGTATAGAAAAATATGTCGCATTGTAGTAAATTGTTGGCGCGCCATACATGGCTCGAGGTTTCCTGCTTGCGACATTTAGATGCCATGAATGGAAGTGGCTCGGCCACGCATCTATAAGCTAGCGCCATTCCTCGAAGCCCTCGAAGGGCTCTGGGACTTGCATTACAAAACAAAACATTACACCTATACTTATTATTAATGCATATCGGAAAAAATATTACGTGTACATATCCAGGGTTGTTTAAAAGAATACTACCAAAACGATTTTCATGTAAAATGTTGCCAAGACGAGACTACGAGACCACATGACTCGCACTGTCAAAAAGTTATCAGATGTCATGTAGAGCCAAGATTTTAACTCTACACTCTAACTTCACAAACTCTATACCTTATTCAAAATATGTGCTTAAAACTCCACTATTGACATCATGAGCGCCGATGCCGATGTTTTCCCGACGGACTACAGTATGGGGTTCTTCAAGAAAAGTGTAAATTCTTATAGAGTCGGCAAAGCGCATGTGACATCCCTAGGAGTTGCAGGCGTCCATAGGCTGTGGTGACCGCTTACCATCAGGCGGGCCGTACGCTTCTTTGCCACCGACGTGGTATAAAAAAAACATATCCCGATAATCTTGTGTATCTGGTACAATCCAAACCCAAAAGACGTTGAATTCCAATTGTGGAACTGGGGTTTCGTAGTGGATGGTAAAACCGTTTTGCCGCACTAAAGGCCGTATTATCATCAACGCGGACCGGTATTTATTTATTTATTATAGAAGTTTCAACAGCTTTTTAAACATGTTGACATTTTAAATAGAAATATGAAGCCAATTACAGAAACTCACCAATAGAAACAAGATATGAACTAAGGTTACAAACTATGTTACAGTATCTTAAAATTAAAAATCAAAGACTATAAGAGAACACAACAAGAGATGTCCATCGCTCACCGGACGCTCAGAAGATACACAGATACCACTTATATATTTGTATAATCAGTAACTATGTATAAAGTTAATCAAATGTATAAAGTTAGTCACACCCAGAAAGCATATCACCACCCGCAACCTAGATGGGTAAGAAACAACGTTTAGATAAAGTTCGCCTCACACATGGAATAGAGCAATTGAAAACGTCAATATCTAGATCCTTCGACAAGCTATTTAACTTACGTGCTGCACGACATAGAAAACTATTTTGCCTATAATTAGATGATGTACATTGAAGTGAAATGGGGGGATAAAACCTTTTCGACCGAGTAGGTGTGTTGAAAGAAAGTTTAGAAAGCAATTCGGGGCAATCAATATTGCCAGTTGTAATTTTAAGAAGGTACGTTATATCTGCTATTTCTCGGCGTTTCTGTTAAGGAATTAAATGATGTTTTTCACGTATACTTATGTAGTCATTCGAGTGGTATTAGTCAATTAGGAATGGTGCTCTGATGTTTGGTCAAAAATAAAATTCTATTAAACTACATAGGTACAGTTAGCTGCAGAGAAACCTGAACCCCTCCCCTGCATACAAACTTCTATGCGGTGGGTCACGTTTCTCTACAACTGACTTAGGTACATATGACTAGTTATTACAATGGATACTACATTCTGTAAAAGGAACGCAACACAACATAAAGTTCAGCCCCTAATATTTATGTTAATGATATTTGAATTCTATTACGAATAAATTAAAAAAAAAAACAATTTCTTTTACAGATTTTGCAGAGCATGAATGTCCAATTGCATTCTTGAAGTAGCGGGTAAGTAGAAGTAATGATTAAATAATTAGTATGTAACATTAAGTTATTTTCCTCGTAACTTACTCGTAAAGTCAACGGGAGTTAATTATAGTACAGGCGGGTTGAAAAATGGCATGGACAATCTCAGGAACATTTTATTCGTTAAATTGTCCATGCACTTTTTCGTCCTACTGTACAGTCAGCATCAGAAGAAGCTACGCATATGAATGGGCTAAAGGCTCATATTCTCTTTAAATCCAGACTTTGAACTTTTCAAATGCGTAGCTACTTTTGATGCTGACTGTACATATTATAGTAATTATACCTATGTATTTGGAAGCGTGGCAATTTGAACTATTTGTTGTAATTTTGTTAATTTTATATGATAATACACTTATAAACGCAAGCAGGTAATATGGTTCATAATCCCAATGCATCTAGGCATATATGTATTTACGCTGTAGCGAAGTTGAGCGGTTTACGCTGATTTCGGACGTACCGAGCCATACCTATACATATGACCCCGCGGGGCGAGGGCCGCAACAGGCTTCAAAAGGGACACGGGCACTCGCGCAATTACTCTTTGAATAACGAATCTCTCTCGGGAATCAGTTCCTTTGAATGTTTTCACTGAGTTGTCAGATTTCAGCCGCGGAGTGGCCTGCGAGCGGCCGAAGTAGAGACAATATCGTCAGATAACAAATCTCTCTTTGTCACATCTTGAAAAAAAAATCACCAAAAAAAGGTTGTGCAATTGTGGTTCTGGTGGTAAGAGCGTCAGAGCTCCCGAGGATACGCTGTGTTGTAAGGGAGGGACCTGCATATGCTGTAGCTGTCAACAAAACGAATCCCCGAGTCAACAAAAATACGGCAAAGTCTTCTGGAGTCGCAAGTATCCATAACCATACGGTAGCAACTTAACATCAGGCAGGCCGAAAAACAGTTTGCCACCGTCGTTATATAAAAAAATACCGAGTTTGCCCGACCGTCTGCCTTTGTCGATAATGTGTGTGTAGGCGTACTGGAACTTATAGGTAATTTGTAATAACATAATTATAGCAGTATTATTTAGACATGAATATGGCATCCAGTGAATTGGACTTAAATACAGTCCCCGGTTTCAGCCGCTAAAGTCACACCAACGTGTCACGTCTGGTGTCGCATCGCATTGTGTGTATAACTGTGCACCGGCGCTCCCTGGGCGTCGTTTGCATCTTACTGCATTTGTAAAATAACGGTACCCCACCCTTTTTGCAATAGAATCGATTAACAATCGTTTAAAGGCGAGAAGCCTCGGAGTCTGTCCACTACTTCAGTATACGAACAACGAAGACGGTTAAACGTGCTACGAGTACGCGTACCTATCGTTTAATAATTCAACGGATCACTACGATTTGCAGTCAATTAGACGTTGATTGATTTGCCCTAGGGTCCCGATGGATGCACAACGTACTGCGTCGCCGCCGGCCGAAATTTCGAAATAAAGGATGCACTTGATCGAGTAATTTGGAGAGTTATGCAAACAGAAAGGAGAAACTGTTTCAGTGAGAGCTCTGCCATCCGGTCTAAATATAACCGGGTGGGGACAGCTGGCAGGGCGGCGGGCGGCGCGGCCGTCGACCCGAGCAACCCAGACCTTGTAGGCGACCAGCCCGTGGCTCCGGCGCCGCACTGCCCAGGCTTCCCGGCCTGAACTGCCAGCCCCCAACGAACTGACAAAAGCGCTAACCACAAGCAAATCTATTACTCGTAATCAAGATTTCCTTGACACAAATGGATAGCCATATGGACAAGGCAATTTAAGACAATGTGCGAAGATAGGCGGCGGAATCAACCGGCTGCCCGTTAACAGTATAAATTAATAAGTAAGTGTCTATTTGCTTTGCTTTGGCGGCTTCTGTCGATGTCTGCGCCGCGCCGCTCGTTAACGCTCGATTACGCTCACATGACGTTACAAAATCCGTTTGCAGGTCAATAGCACCGTTAGTTGAAGGTCTGGACCGATGATCACCCACCTCCCATTCTCTTCTTCCACCCACCCTCACACCGGATACTATTTCTGACGCCCACGTTCCTCCACTCACCTTCAAGCTCCGAATTAATCTAGAAGGCGTTAAGGTTTCGAAACTGTAATTATAAACTGTGTTAGGTGATTGCACTGCCTTACCAACCGTATTTACCTATTGTCTCTTAGTAATAAAATTGCAGTGGCATTATCTCTGTAACTTAGGTATGTATAATTATAAACCCAATGGCTGGTCCACACTCCCCCCTGTTACGCAAATAAATATATGTTACGATTAAAAGGGCAAACCATTTTAGATTTTTTCTGACCCGACAAAGCGATACCCTAAAAGAGATAAGGCTGATTAAAGTCGAGTACTGGCAGCTTTTACGTGGTGAGTTGTACAGGGTGGCACCGCATGCATATCGCGTTTATCGCGAATATTATTTGATCTATTCCTAAAAGTTTTCTTAATTTGGTGTATATTTATGACAGTTCAAAACAGTTAAAGATAAAATCATGCTATGGCCGGCGTACGCTAATTTTAGGCAGTACCTGTTAATGGTAAAGAGAAATGAATTTTTCGAGTTGCAACGGCAGGTGGTGCAGTGCCGTTCGAGCGCGATCAATATCACACCGCCGCCCCCGCCCGCGGCCGCGCCCCTCGCGTGCAGCTCGCTGCGACTAACTCCCGGACCAATACAATCTATTCATTATCATCGTTTACTTGCTCAACAACAATATACATACAATGTACGACTTTATTACTTAAACTCTTAGGAAAATATTACTTGTTATGATACAATTAAGTATGAAAATCGTCCTGTTCCGTCCCGGGTTCGAATCCCGGCCAGGGCATTATTTGTGCATTTAACACGGATATTTGTTCTTGGGTCTTGGATGTTTTCTATGTATTTAAGTATGTATTTATCTATATAAGTATTTATATCGTCGTCTAGTAACCATAGTACAAGCTTTGCTTAGTTTGGGACTAGGTCGATTTGTGTAAGATTGTCCCCCAATATTTATTTTATTTTATTTTATCGATACTATCCGCCAAACAAGCGGATTTTGCATAGCAAACACAAGATTTAGTTCGGGGTGATTTGAGCTGAAATATTTAGCATAATTTTTTACTCTTTTATATATTGTCCTTTATGACACACATAACTACATATTTCGATTTCTCGGTGAAATTCAATTTAAGACCTGTTTTGTTTCAGTTGATTTACTAATAAGGTATTAATATCTGTATGAAATACTATTAAATTGATTAAAATAATAGTACATCTAGGGTCTAGGTATCTAAGCTCGGAAAGTAAGGAATTTCTTGAAGGGCCCGATAAAGAGACAGAGTTGAGGCAATCCCGGTTTTCACTAAGGTATTTGCTTTTCTCAATCAATGTAAGGAAATGACACAAACATATTGCAAAAAAACATTTTGTGACGTACATAATACGCGGTGATATTTTTTAGAATTAATTATATAGGGCGATCACATATTTTTTTTAAAGTTTATCGCAGCGGGTGTAAGTAATGTGTTTCGGTAGGATTATTATGCTCCTTGCATGCTTTTAGTGGTAAATTTGAGCTCTTCGCATGTCGTTTAGAGAAAATACATATTTTCATTAATTTTTATATGAATAAAAACCTCAATAAAAACTGAATACTTTGTAATTACACAGTAACATTAACAAGCTACAATAAAAACCGTCACTGTTAACTGCTTTTATTATTTACTTACTCTGCCTACATATTTTAACATCCAGTCTAGGTTACGTTACGAAATACATTTTTTTTTTATTGGATCGGTCATGTTTTTATACACCGGCGCACAAAAATTAGATAATACATATCATTTCACACAGTTTGAAACGGAACGCAGCTATTTCCAGCGAACCACTCAAATACAATAATTCAGCGAATTTAAATCACCTTTTCACATTATTCCATTTTCCATTCTATATTATTCCATTTGGGTTTTAATCAAATCGATATCCCGGGCGTCTACTCCGCGAGGCTATACAAATTCGAGATCGAAAAATTGCGTCATTAAATATATACATCTGAACTTGTGGTAGAATTTATTCTCACTCTTTTTCTAATAGAGTCTTTATAATATTTAGATCCAATATGTAAACTTTAAAATATGAAAATGTACTTCATACCTTCAATCAATAGAATCCTAATATTTCACAAATGACGAAATCTAATCGCAACTTATTATTATTAGAGGTAGGTATTATGTTATGACGTTTACGTGCATGGGCATTGGCACCAACATTTATAATACTCACTTCAAGGTGGTGCTTAAAAAGTAAATTGAAAGAATAATGTTTTGATTGGTAACTAATAAGCTCGTGCTTTTCTTCGCATGCAACAGTTATGCGATTACAACGGGAACTTATCGCCCACTATTTTTCGAACCACACTCTAATATTTAACATAAAAAGTTAACAAAGAGACATTAGATAGACGGACAGTCAAAGGCACAACTATTTTCGCAATACAATATGGATGTTTACTAAGTCAAAACGGACATATGGGCCTGTCATGCCAAGGCACGAATGTTTTTAATCAGTGACGATGACGACGCCGGTTAGCGTCCATGCGCCGATAACACGCACGCGCCCCGACCAACCCTCGCCGCGCTCACCCACCATGATGCCAATTATACGAATAAATAGCATGAATGATCTCAGTCGTTTGGTTTTTAAAGAATTCTGTTTTTTAGGGTTCCGTACCCAAAGGGTAAAACGGGAGCATATTTAAGAGAGCTCCCATACAAAACAAAACTTTTAAAAAATTGCGTTTCGTGTTCATGCGCTGGGTCTCAAAATATATGGGAAAACTAAAATCCGATTCGCACTTGACCTAAATTTTACTTGATATTATTTAACGTTCTCATTACTGATAAATAAATTAAAAAATATATTTTTATTTAGATTACATTAAAAAGTTATAATAAAGTGTCTAATGTTGTATAGATAATAGTACGGAACCCTTCGTGCGCGAGTCCGACTCGCACTTGGCAGGTTTTTTTATTATAACTGGGATGAAAATCATGTGTTTTGAATGGAGTATTCCACCTAAAGTGAGCGGTGATAAAACTAGATGAACATTTTATAGTCATAAAAATCATTTAAATTTCAATAACCGTAACAGTTTAAATTTTCACAGATTGTGTATTTCTGTTGCCGTTATAACAACAAATACTAAAAACAAAATAATAATAATAATTAAGGGGGCCCCATACAAAAAACGTGATATGTTAGCCCTTTTTCACGGCTACCACTCGCCGAGCTATAAGATCTCAAGAACCGTAATAGCTAGACAGTTGAAATTTGCACAGATTATGTATTTTAATTGTGGCTACAACAACAAATACTAAAATCAAAATAATAATAATAATTAAGGGGGGCTCCCATACAACAGAGTAGTTGCTGGCATTTTTTTTCTAGTACGGAACCCTTCGTGCGCGAGTCTGACTCGCACTTGGCCGGTTTTTCATATACTTGACTCGCACTTGGCCGGTTTTTCATATACTTATCTCGTTAAATCCCGCACCAAAATAAGAGAATGCGACAGATAGTACGATCATTTTCGCCAGTTAACAAATTATCACCATTTGAAAGCACACCTGGATATTAATTCCATATAAACTTAACACACCACAACGTCAGTTCAGTACAATTTTCAGTTATGAAGACGAAGACACTGGCAGGTGAAGACCTGTCAAATGTCATTTGTCTGTCTCTCTCAAACTTACTGATTTGCGCATTAGTGACGATATGAAATGAAATGAAATGAATATTTATTGGTAACAAAGTTACAGGTCGTGACCATTACAAGTCTTACAAAATAATAATGCATTACAATTTGAAATAGGTTAATTGTTGACAATTCACAATATAGTAAAATGTAACTAGGTAGGTATAAGTAATTGTATATATGTAGAGGTATACACATTATAAAAAATAAAAATTATTATAGCAGCAGTGGTTGCTTGAAAAAATCTTCGTAGCTATAAAATAGCTCCTTAAACAACCAAGTTCTTAATTTCTTACTGAAAGCCGCGGTAGTAGCTGCATTACGTATAGTGTCAGGCAGGCGGTTATAAATAGAGGGCCCCAAATAATATACCGATACATCAGATGTACAGAAATCGGTCAACTTATATGAGCGGATCTGCTTTAAGCCTCTCACAGACTGGCGCGGCCTGGCCGTGGCGGTCAATAGTAAACTTGTCATGATGATCAATTTCAATTAATTATTTCATAATGAACGAAAGAGGATGTCATACAGACTGATTTGCCACTACTACTCTATTGATATGATATGATATAGTAAACATACGTCGTAAATGTTTTTTTTTTGACATGACGCACCTTGATTTTTCAAAATGTTTTTAAATGTGTACGTAGTTGACAATTGTGGCTTATTAAGTATTTTTTTTGACAGTTGTGTCTCCGTGAGAAGTGGCAAAAAAAAGAAGCGGATAAAAAACTTATTTTTTTTTTCATCATAGTTCAAGGATATGAATGTCTGTAAAAAATATGCATTATAAACCCCATTTCACGCCCCTTAATTCTGTATTTATTTGGTTACTCTCGCTTGCTTGGTTTAGTTAAAATAACAGTTTAAAAATTACCTTGATTTTTTGACATTTTCGCGAATAAATCTGAAACAAAAGTAGATCGAAGGCTGATATTACGCATAAAGTGTTCTTGGGTCCTGCCACTACTGATCCTGACAAATCCCTTGCGGGGGCCACTCTTGTTAGCTTAGCCTGCTAGACCCTTTACTATTGACCGCCACCGCAGGCCGCGGCAGTGTGATTTAGGCCTTACTCTGATATCTGTGAGCAAAGAACACGCAAAATACTACCAGTTTTCATTTCGACATTTGACTTTCATTTAATACGATAATTGATAGTCACTTCGGGTCAAACCGTATTCCGAGTTTTCACGATGGCAACGGATTATTTACCACAACTGCGCCTACCTTTCTATACTTCTCACATAAGCGCACCATATCTAGACACGCGGCAGCGTGTCCAGCCAAGTTCACCCCAGGAACTGGCGGACAGCAGCCGTTACACGAACCGTTTGGAACCACCATTTGACCCCCCAGTGACTCCAAATCTATCTAACATAAAAAAATGAAATTTGGTACATGTATTAAGATCCTTTAGAACAACTAGAACTTAAAATTTCATAAATATAGGTTTAGTAATTATTGAGAGAGAGGCATTTTTACCACTGACTGACTGACTGACTAGTAATCAAAAACCTAACCCACTTCCAGGTGACCTAGAAAGCTAAAATTTGGCATGCATCTAGGTGATTGTGTGTGTGTGTGTGTACACCAGAAAAAAAAACAGAAGACAGGTTAGATTTTTTACAATAAATTTATACAAGTAAAATATAAAAATATACATACAAAATATAAAAGCATTATAAAAAACCTAACCTAGGGTACCGCCGGCAGCGTGTCCAGGAGTACCGCCTTCTGTATTTGACCCTTGACCCAGCCATCTAACGAGAGTCTCTTGAGATGTTGGTCGAGACTCTTCGCTATTAGACCGTTCACAGAGACGACTATCGGGACAATAATCGTTGAATCAAAATCCCACATGGCGGTTACCTCATGTGCCAAGTCTAGGTACTTGCTGACTTTGTCCTTCTCAGCTTTCACGAGGTTCTCGTCATGGGGGATGGTGATGTCAACGAGTACTGCCATATTAGTTTTATTATTATTACTAGCATTTGCCCGCAGCTTCGCCCGCGTACTAAGCGAAAATTTTAACCGTGTAACTAACATCTACAAAAAACAGGTTCGTATGTTTGTCCACGATTATCTTCCGTTTGGCTGAACCGATTTAGATGCGGTCTCCAGAAAAGTAGTTGGCACATTCTGGGGGTTTCGGTATACGAAGTTTGGTGATTGTGATTCATTAACAGATGAAGAGATGAAAAGTCAGTATACATTCTGAGAACCGGCAAACTGTTGAATTTCATTTGATTTTGGCAAAAATAAGGATCGAAAACTATTATCATACATTTCCGAGAGCCCGAAGGGGAAAGGGCCGATGAAATAAAAGCATGTCTTAAATGGCCCTTAGTAAAAGTATCTGTGTACTACAGCAACACCAATAGGTCTGTAAACGACCAAGTAGCGCGCAGCGGTCATAAACTCTGGTCCTTTGAAGTACAGAAATACGGCTAATTCAATATCACGTGTAACATTTATTTTTCCTAAAATTAAATTTATTAGGTAGGTTTTGTCAGTTCCCATTGGAGCATCCAAAAAGAAAATTTGGCCTCACTTCCATTCGCACTCTTTACTGTCAGTCCGTCTGTTACAACCAAGTTGCTTTTACTGGACCGATTGAATTGCAATTTGGCACAAACTATCAAGAATTTAGAGCGCTCGTGGCCCAGCGGCACCCGCCTACCGCGTGCGGTGTGCGAGGTTAAGCAATGTGGGCGCAGGTCAGTTCTTGGATGGGTGACCGCTTTGAGTGGTTACTAACTGACTCTCGTGCTTTGGAAGGCACGCTAAGCCATTCCCGCAATCATTATCCCGGCTGCAATCGTTAAGTCAAGTTAGAGGCCTTCGAGCGGCTTGCGAACTTCTAACAGTCAAGTTGCCCACTCACTTGACAAAGAGGGGTCGAAGTTGCACCACGTCCGTAGGGAGTACCCACCGTTACCCTACACGTGACCCCTGGGTGGTGCTAAAAGTGCAACAAAAACTGACAACCGTACTTGTCTTCTCGAAAATTTCACGGTTTGTAAATAAATGCCATACGATTTAAAAAAATCTAAAGGCTGATTTAAATGGAAAAAAACCTCTATGTCGTTTTTAAAAGGAAATCCATAGATACCCCACACGCCTATATAGTAAAATTAAACTTTTTTGCATACAGGCATGTATGGAGTGCCAAATTTTACCTCAGATTCGTATTAAGAGACCTCTCGGACACTCAGATATCGATTTTGAACAACCTCGGGACGAAAATGAAGAAAATCAATATGGCCGCCACTTTCACAAATTTTACCTCGGATTCGTATTAAGAGACCTCTCGGACACTCAGATATCGATTTTGAACATAATCGGGACAAAAATGAAGAAAATCAATATGGCCGCCACTTTCACCAACTTTTACCTCGGATTCTTATTAAGAGACCTCTCGGACGCTCAGATATCGATTTTGTACGAAATCGGGACGGAAATGATAAAAATGATTATGGCCGCCACTTTTTCTAAATTTTACCTCGGATTCGTATTACGAGACCTCTCGGACGCTCAGATATCGATTTTGAACGAAATCAGGAAGAAAAAAGAGAAAATCAATATGACTGCAACTTTTTTCAAATTTTACCTCGGAGTCGTATTAGGGGAGCTCTCGGACGCTCAGATATCGATTTTGAACGAAATCGGGACGGAAATGAAGAAAAGCAATATGGCCGCCACTTTTTTCAAATTTTACCTCGAGGTCGTATTAGGGGACCTCTCGGACGCTCAGATATCGATTTTGAACGAAATCGGGACGGAAATGAAGAAAATCAATATGGCCGTTACTTTATTCAAAGTTTAAGCACCTCGGATTCCTATTAAGAGTCTTCTCACGATGACGATGGACGCTCAAATATCGGTTAATGTCGAAATCGTATCGGACGGCACTGATTAATAAAACCACTTACAATACATTTAATCAAAAAAGGTCGTATTTTCATAGGGAACTCACGGCACTTCATGCACCTTTAGACCGTATAAGGAACTTACATGCCAAATTTGGCATCTCTCGAACCAGTCAGTCAGTTTCTTCTTGCAATTTGGCACCTACTTTTAAGTTTTCAGGCCCGCAATATTGAATTTCAAAATCAATGCCTTTTTCGAAATTAACGACCCAAAAATCATAAAAATGACATCCATATTAATATTTAGACATTCCAACCCCCTCGCACCCCAACAGAGGGGATGGTATTTCACGTCCTCGACGTGGGATTTTAAAATCATTGTTGTTTTCGTAATCAGCGACCTAATAAACCATAAAAACAACACCCATATCGATTTTCAGAATTTGTCACCAGATTTCCCCCTTTTAGGGGTTGATTTCTCAAAAAACCTGAAACACATGTTTACTCATTTATCGTTAGAAATACTCCTGTGAAGTTTCGAATAAAATAATCCAACTAATCTTGATTCCCCTTACAAACTTCGGACCCCCATTTCACCCCCTTAGGTGTTGTTTATTGAAAAATCCTTTCTTAATGCACCTCAAGACCTTACATGGAACCTGCATACTAAATTTGGAATCTCTAGAACCAGCAGTTTGCTCTATGCGTTGATATGTCAGTCACTCAGTCAGTCAGTTATTTCTTGAAATTTGACGCAAACTTTCAAAAGTTTTCAGATACACAATTTTAAATTTCAAAACCGATGCCATTTTCGTAATTAACGTCCCAAAAAAAAAAACGACACCCATATTAATATTTAGACATTTCATCCCCCTCGCAACCCAACAGGGGTGATGGTATTTCACGTCCTCCACGTGAGATTTTAAAATCATTGTTGTTTTCGTTATCAGCGACCCGGTTTATCATAAAAACAATACCCATGTCGATTTTCAGAATTCGTCACCACCTTTCCACTTTTAGGGGTTGATTTCTCAAAAAACTTGAAACACGCATTTACTCATTTATCGTTAGAAATACTCCTGTGAAGTTTCGAATAAAATAGTCCAACTAATCTTATTTCCCCATACAAAATTCGGACTCCCATTTCCCATTTCACCCCCTTAGGGGTTGAATTTTGAAAAATCCTTTCTTAGTGCACCCCTAGACCTTATAAGGAACCTACGTGCCAAATTTGGAAACTCTAGGATTAGCGGTTTGGGCTGTGCGTTGATATGTCAGTCAGTCAGTCAGTCAGTTTCTTCTTTTATATATTTAGATTATTATTATTTATGCTAGTTCTTATTCTAGCTCAGAACTCCGTCATTTATTAACCGATTAGGAAAATTCTTTTTTTTTTTGAAACGGTATACTTCAGGGGTAGTTCCATAGTTATCAGGTAAGAATCTGATCATAGGGTCCTTGTGAAATCGATTTGAGATGCACCTATAGCGATTTGGGTTTTTATTACATTTTGTATTTTGTATAGTATTTTGTATTATTTTGTATAGTATTTTGTATAGTATTTTGTATATTTTGTATAGTAACTCATACATGCGCTCTTAAAAAGCACCATTTGGCGAAGATTGGCAAATAGTAATGATATCCCATCATAAACATAAATGTGAAAATGGGAGCCAAGTTCAATATTAAGAATATGCAATGCTTGGTTGTAGTCTGCACTCATCACCGACAAAATAATTGAGATCTAAATAAGTGCCAAGTTCCGTAGATTCTCTGAAATGGTGCCAAGTCCGGCACTACATTGTTTACAGTAAAACAAATTTAATGAATTTTGCCACTTAATGAATTTTGAGCCTTAACTTGGCAGTTTTCTACGCAGTGTGTTATAATACCATAAAAGCTGTAGGATATTTAAGAAAACTGCCAAGTTAAAGCTCAAAATGCATTATGCTGCAGTAAATTAGTTTTACTGTAAACAATGTAGTGCCGGACTTGGCACCATTTCAGGGAATCTACGGAACTTGGCACCCATTTAGATCTCAATTCTTTTGTCGGTGAAGACTACAACCAAGCATCGCATATTCTTAATATTGAACTTGGCTCCCATTTTCACATTTATGTTTTTGATGGGATTCATTATACGATACGAGTATAATTTATGTCAACAAATCACATTTGAGTACTTTAAAGATAATAAAAGAAACATATCAATCACCCTAAGAGTTTAATAATAATAAGAGCTGTTGCTCGAGGGTAGATGTGGTCACCTAAGTGGCGAGTTGGCTATATGTTGAAAGTCAAGTGCCATCTCTCTACCCCTCCAGCTCTCTGACCGGCGTTGGCCCTAGGCCTTTGTTATATGTCGCTATTAATAGGGGCCCATCTTAGCAGGGAGCTAGTCACCGTCTGCCGGAAATAAAATGTGAGACTGTTTTATTAGGTAGGCGCCCGATGTCTCACCCAATAGCCCAGCCATTAGTCCATCATCCTCACAACCAACAATAGTCCCTGTGCACCTTGGCGGGTGCTGTCTCTGTGTGCGTCCCATGACACGGGCTGGGACAGTATCCGCTTGGTGTACCCTTTGAATTTCATTAAATTGTCAAAAGGGCCTCTACGTGTTGGCTATGTGGTACTCGTTTGGTACTTCGGTGCCTCGGTACTTCGGCTCCGCGCACGCCTTCCAAAGGTCCGGGACACCATTGTCCCGTGAGCGGAAAAGACATATAAAAAAGAAGAATGATTACACAAAATTACCTACTAAACTAAAACTCATCATGATATGCTTTAAGAGTAAATATCCGCATGTATAATCAATAATGTCGTAATCTATGAGACCAGTCATGAATATGAATTAAAAAATTAATCAGACAATAATTTTCATACATTTTCTGTATTAGAGACCGATATAGAACTCATAGAAGTTTACAACAAAATGGCTGTTAACGTGACCAACTTGAAGTGACGAGCTTGAATTTGTCTTTAATGTGGGTACTTACATGAATTGTAAAAAAACGTGCGTTGATCTTATTTGAATTAATCATTAATGTACGGTTACATTCCAGGGAAAAACAGTCGAGAATTTACTTTGGAAAAATGACCGCTAATCTTTCTTTTGTCTGTACAGTTATTATAGTTACTCGTATAATAATTGTTATCAGTTTGTCAAATAACGAGTAAACAATGATTTGCCCGAATCCGACAATTAGTTCCGGAAGTCACTGCTTGAATTATGCAGCGCTGAACTCAGTTACGCAGATAATCACGCTTTAGACAAATTAAGGGTATAAGAATTTAATTTATATCGGGCGTCAAGTAGAAACTGTTACCAAGCAATTAAAGAATTACTGAAAAGTAAGACAGCAATCGCTGTGGATTCTTCGCTAACCACTAATAAACCATTTCCTGATGTTGAGTAAATCTCGCAGTCACGCTACGAGCAGACTGTGCGTGTTCATAGCCCAACAAGCAAAGTATTCCTATAAATAAATACTATAAGTACTTATTTACTAATAACGTTCCTATAGAGACATTGACGTAGAGCCATTTACTTATAATAGTATACGATAAGCGATAACATACATACTCAAGAGCATTAGTGTTTATATCTCAACCTTATAGTTTGCTACAAGTTTGTAGCACAGAACTGTTACAGGATACCTTTACTTATAGTAAAATTTCACAAGCGTCTAGTTAGCTACAAGATCCTCTTATGAGCCAGTTATACAGTTTGCAGAGCGATCAAGTAATCTTAAATAATATTTATTCCTATAGTAGCATTTTGTAAGAGAACAAGATGTTATAATGTACTAAGCTGAGGTTATTACAAATCTACATCGCTTTTTTAGTCTTGCCCAGTGTTGTTATAACTGAAAGTGTACATGGTAAGAGCCTTATTAGATGAAACAGTGATACCTATAAGTTACTAGATCAAACACCTTACTAGTAAACTTTTGGTTTTTTTGGTGAATCAATTGTTCAAATCCGTGTTCGGAAAGTCATTTATAATGGATTTAAGCGAATGCATGGAATGGTGGATTTAAAAGGAGCGGTAGTTATAGAAGAAAAGTGAGAAAATGGAATACAGAATCATTTATACCTACTTAGTAAATAAAACACATTTAGTTTATATTTATAAGTTGTATATAACAGTCAACTATTACCTGGTTATGAATATGTAGATAATGTTGACAATCAATAAATAAATTATACTCGTAATTGCATACTCTGTCAAGAACCCTTCCTTGCTTGCAAGCAAGGGTCGGTGTGCCGATTACAATAAGATAGCGCTTTGATTCGCAGCTATCAATGTATATTGAAATATTAAATGAACTATATCGTTATAAATTGCATTGCAAGGTGGCTCAGTCAGATGGATGTTTGCTGAGGCTCGGAGAGGGAGGTAGTTGGTGCCGACAGATGGAATTCGCTCTATATTTGGGCAGTATACCGGTCCCACGATCAAATAAAAACAATGTGTTGCTATCAGAATGAATGCCAAAGAAAAACCGTGCCGTCGAAATAGCAGTTTAAATGGAGGACGTTCTTTTCTTAAAGAACCCCGTATCATGAATCCGTACTAATCGATAGCCGAAACTAGCCCTTTTGAGATTGCCATCTTGTGAAACTATACAATTGTAGGTCTGCTGTAGGCTATAGCATTTGTAGGTCACAAACAGTTTAATTTTATGATTCTTTACAGTTTTATATTTCCAATCTTTACATCGTACGCAACGCAACGGATACCTAACGATTGTATACAGTCAGCATCAGTCATCATCGGTAAAGACGACAACCATACATCGCATATTTAACTTGGCTGCCATTTTCATATTTATGTTATGGATGGAATATCATAACTTTTTGTCAAACTTCACCAAATGGGGCTTCTCAAGAGCCAATGCACGAGTTATTATACAAAATACCCAAATTGCTATAGGTGCACCTCAAATATTTGAAGAGTTCTCTCGACTTCTCCAGGACACTATGATCAGACACCAGGACCACCCCTGAAGTATTCAGTTTCAATAAAAAAAATGAACTTTCCAAATCGGTTAATAAATGACGGAGTTCTGAGGTAACAAGCATAAATAATAATAATAATAATAAAAAATCACTGTTTTTTGACTTTATTATGTGTACACACATAATTATCAAGCTGGATGCCAAATTTCACCTTTCTAGGTCACCTGGAAGTGAGTTCGGTTTTTGATTACTAGTCAGTCAGTCAGTGGTAAAATTGCCGTTTTTGGACTTTAATATCTCAATAACTATTGCACCTATATTTATGAAATTTGGGGTTCTGGTTGTTCTAATAGATCTTAATACATACATGTACCAATTTTCATTTTTTTTATGTGTTAAATAGATTTGAAGTCATTGGGGGGTCAAAAGTGGCTCCAAACGGTCCGTATAAATAACACACGGCTGCTGTCCGCCAGTTCCTGTGAACTTGGCTGGACACGCTGCCGCGTGTCTAGATCAGTCTAAGTAGTGGAATATAGATTATTATAACGCGTCCTTATTCCTAAAGTAATAAATAAAGATGTGTTGCGATATAATATTTGGCTATCTTGGCTATCACTAATTAGTTATATGCCACTGACTGTACAACGATCTATAGAATTTTGCCTGACACCTGATTATAAAACCTTAAGTCTACTATATATAAGGACTATATTCGACTGGGTGTTTAATTGTGTTAATTTTAATACGCGTGCAGCGGCGCACTAAAATAACCCGCGCTTGCGTCACGCTGCACATGCAGGCCTTATATGTTTAATCTATTGCAGTTTAACGGGCGAAAACAGAACCAGCGGGTACTGTTATATTACCCAAACACATTTTTCTGTGAACGCGTTAATTTTGCTTTTGTATTCATTTTTTTGTGCTCTTAGCATGTTTCTGTTTCTTCCGACTACTCCCGAGTCACCGAATAGATTTGTATTTTAGCCTCAATATTTCGAAGACCTACAAATTATAGTATTTTGTAAAGCATGATTCACTATACCGACGCGGTATTTGGAGATTAGTATCAGCAGATTGTAAACAAACTGAGGTTGTGGGAGTTTTGGCAAAGCATCTTATACAGAATGAGTCATTTACCCGAGGGCAGTAAACCTCGTGGAGAGCGTTCGCTTTTCAACCTAACGTAGTATGTAGAGAGCACACATTGAGTCCTCCAGCCGTCGGCGCCAGCCATCAGAACCAGTGACTCGAAAATTACAGTGAAGTTGTGCATTTTCTCGCTTTTCCTGCCGCGGCGCCTCGGAGGCATTAGTCAGACACACGATTACGTGACGTAATTTACATTTTTACTATATCTATCATAGAAGATGACGTAACCGAGAAACACATAGGAGCAGTTTACTGATTCATTTAAACGTAGTCAGCCGAAGCAAATGTGTAACGCGTTATCATTAATGTCCAGAATCGTTAAGCGAATTGAGTCGATTGTGAGTGAATTATACCAGTCGTCCTTGTCGTTTGCGGCGGAGACATCGCGTGTAGTGCAGTGCAAGTAGTGCAATTTCGTGCCGTTTGTTGACTGTAATGTTATGAGTATGTTGCTCGTCGTGAAGGCTATTTCCATATCGGAAGGCGCCAGTATAGTCTGAGGCCTACATTGCGAATGTCATCAGGTGGGCCTATTACGGAATATCATTAATATTTGTCTGAAGTTTATATTATGTCAAGCTACTATGCAGCTTATTGAATTTTTTATCTTCTATTGTGACACAGTGTTATGATTCTCACGGTCATATTTATATAAACTTATTTGAACGACTCGTATTAACCATCTCGGAATATAATCGTTCGTCTTCGACGTTCCGCAATTTAATAGCGCCCATTGTGATTACTTTTAAACCAATAACTGCTAGTTAGTATATAAGATACAAAGCCAAAACCCGAATCCTAATTAAAATGGTAGGTATTGATACGAGTATATCTTAGTATAGCAAAGTAACCACATAACACATTACGCCTATGATTTGATAATTATAAATTATACATTTGCATTTATCTACAACAAACAAATGACGATATTAATGGCTGCCAAACAAACTTGTGTCAAGAACATGTTTTTTTGTTTTTAAATCGTAAACAATCTAATAATTTCCCTATGCTCATGGTCATGTCGTTCAAGATTTTATGTACGAGTATACATATTGTAAAAAACATACCGAACTGACGTTTCGTGTCAACTTAATTTAAATTTCAATTGATTCAATGCTAGAATATGTATTTTGTTGGTTATAACATTACTGCCCTGTTAGTGCCGCAGCGCAGATAAGAAAATTGACATATTAAAATTGTTTTTGATAAAGATGGTCATTGCCATGGGTTTTGAACGCATTTAGATGAAAGATTAGATATTATGGTGTGGAAAAATGATTTATTATATACTGTAGACGTCAGACTAGGTCAAAAATATGTGCATGTAAATAAATAACATTGAGTATTTAACTAGTATAAATTAGAACAAATTATTATCTGCAACAAAAACTGCTTCTAGCCTGCGGCCCTTAGCAATAAGTAGGTAGGTACCTGGTGTATGTTGTTCAGACGCTGTTCACCAATAATCGCGTATGCTCGCGTTAATGTTATAGGGACTCCAAGATTAGTATATTAGTACAGAAACAATCTAATCAGATGGTTCGCGTGTGGTTGAGAAGTTTGTAAATAGAGGCCCTGGTAGCAAGCCGTGCCGGCACCTCCGCCCATGCCGTAAAGTCTTAAGGACCTCGAAGCCCCAAACGCTCACATCTGTTTCGTTACGAGGGCGGAGCAGCTGCCTGCTGCCCGCATGGACTCTCTTGTTGATGGCGTCGCACATCGAATTGACGCTGCGCTGTTAATCTATCTTCACAACTGACGCTACACTTTCCCCCACTAAATGGGACTATTTATTTTCGGAGAAAGCTTTAATGCTAGCCTGATGCATTAAGTGTATACATTACAGCACAGTACGAGTACGCGAGAACATGACACGTTATGTAACTTTAATCAACGCGATTGAATTCTTACTCGCGAGCTAATTTAGAGCTGGCTTTGAGTCTGGATCTTTATAATTCTTGGTTATCGGGCCTGTGTACGGTGTACCCACGCGGAACTGCCGCTTGGTAAAAGTTGTTCTTATTGTGGCTTCGCTTGAGAGCGTAATTATGGTGTGCTGTCAGAAATAATGATTAATAGTAGTGTTCAGATTCGATTAGATTTAACCTAATCATTTACTGTCACTGTCCAAGTAATCGACGAGACAATAGTCTTGTTTATATACACTTTAGCCTGAATTATTAAAATCCAAAGTTTGCAAAGCTTATAAATGTGGCGTCTCATGTCATGTAAAGCAAAGGTGTGTGTGGTGTAATTTTTTATTGGAGTTAACTACAATAGAACACTTATATATATAAGACTCATCATATACTTTTGACCTTAACGTGATTTGCAAAGTGCATCGTAATATTTTGCAGGGTTCCGCAGTAAACAAGGAACCCTTATAGTTTCGCCATGTCTGTCTGCGGTCTAGCTCTGTAACCATTCATGCCAACGAAATGGTCTAATAAAAATTAGAAAAAAATGTACATGTGATGAATTCAAAAGGAATGATAGTTTATCACAGTTAAGTATAGTAGTATTACTAGTTTTTAGGGTTCCGTACCCAAAGGGTAAAAACGGGACCCTATTACTAAGACTTCGCTGTCCGTCCGTCCGTCCGTCTGTCACCAGGCTGTATCTCAATAACCGTAATAGACAGTTGAAATTTTCACAGATTGTGTATTTCTGTTGCCGCTATAACAACATCATCATCATTTATGGCTACCACTCGCCGAGCTAGATCTCAAGAACCGTAATAGCTAGACAGTTGAAATTTGCACAGATTATGTATTTTTATTGTGGCTACAACAACAAATACTCACCTGCTCGGGCAACCGGGCAGAAGAGGCTCCAGCGGCCTTGGGATCTAAATAATCTCTAAAATGTCTGGCGCAGAAGGCAAGGGGAAACCACTGCGGCTACATTCCCAAGAAAGTCACACGAGAGCACAGATAAATGAGACACGATCGCCCTGCGAACCGATTAGCGACCGGCGCTGCGCTGCGTCCGGGGCGCGCAGTGTGAAGTTGGTTACCGGCCATGCCGGGGTAGGAGACCAGGCCCTCCATGGAATGTCTACTACTGGAAACTCCATCAAGCTGCGATGCCTCCAGACGATAGGAACTTGGAATGTACGCGGCTTAAATCAACCTGGAAAACTTACCGTATTGAAACGAGAAGTAGTTAGAGTCGGTGTGAACATATGTGGTCTAAGCGAAACACACTGGAAAGGTAGCGGACATATATTGACAGATCACCACATCATTTACTTTTCCGGCAACGACATCAGCAGCAGTAACGGTGTGGCCTTTTTAATACCTGTCCATCAGAAAAACTGTGTGATAGGGTATGAACCGGTAAGCGATCGGATTATCAGCATTAAGATAAAAGCTTCACCAATGAATCTTAACATCATTCAAGTATATGCCCCCACCTCTACCGCAACTGACAAGTCAATTGAGAAGTTTTACTCCGAATTGGAATCTACGATAGCGAAGGTACCCAATAGAGAGTTATTGATTATCTTAGGAGACTTGAACGCTAAGATCGGAGAAAACGCTCATCAGCTGGGCAAATGCGCAGGGAGGCTTGGGCTGGGTAAGCGAAATGAACGAGGTGAACGCTTAATTCAATTCGCTTCGGAAAACGACCTGCTAATTGTAAATAGCCTTTTCCAAAACCACCCTCGAAGGCTGTACACTTGGGTATCACCCGATGGAAAAACTCACAACTAAATAGACATCATGACTCGATCGCGATGGAGATCGTCTGTAACAAATGCCCATACGTTGCCTGGAGCTGATTGTGGGTCTGACCACCAACTTCTGGTCTGTAAAATAAAGTTCAAGCTGACAGCAGCCAGAATTATTAAAAGGCCGAAGAAACTAGAGGTGAAAGATGTTCCGAGATTTCGTTCGTTCGTCGAACGGAACTGGTCACAATGGTCTGAAGCAGATCTGGCTAGCGAAACACCCGACGCACTGTGGGACCGAGCTAAGACACTCGTCACTAATACTATCTCGGAAACTGCACCACCAAATCCAACTCGCAAAAGACAGCACTGGATGACTGATGGCACCTTCGAGCTTGTCGAAAGACGCCGAAAGATGAAAGCAGCAGGAGCCAATATCAAGGATCTTAATAACATGTCGGCACAGATACAACTTAAATGCAGACAAGATCATAATACCTACCTGCGCAATATATGTAAGGAAGTTGAGGCTCATGCAGGCAGATATGAGTCCAGAGACTTGTATCACAAGATATTACGCCTCATTACGAAAACGTTGCCGTCCAAAACCTGGGCCATTGAAGATCAAAACGGTAAAGTAGTCTTTGAACTAGACATAATTTCGCAAGTTTGGAGGAACTACTGTCAGTCCTTGTATCAAGATCCACAGTCACGAAATTTTGCACCCACGAAGCCTGCGAGTGACATGTTCGAGCCGGATATTCTTGAGTCAGAAGTAAGAGCCGCTATTCAGCATCTTAAAAGTGGGAAAGCCACAGGGAAAGATGAAATCCCAATTGAAACTATACGCGCATTGGGAGAGCGTGGAGTTCATATATTTCACATCATCTGCAACAAGATATGGCTAACAGGCAAATGGCCCTCTGAATGAGCTCACACAGTTTTCACTCCTCTTCATAAAAAGGGTTCCACGAAGAAGTGTAGCAACTTTAGACTTATTGCCCTGATAACACACGCTAGCAAAATAATGCTACATATCATAAATGAGCGACTGAAAGCATATTTGCCCAGAGAAATTGCGCCAGAACAAGCCGGATTTGTGAAAGGAAAAGGAACCCGTGAACAAATCCTCATTGTTCGTCAGATTGTTGAGAAGGCTCGAAAGTTCAATAAGCCCACATACATATGCTTTGTTGATTTCTCCAAAGCGTTTGATTCGGTAAAATGGCCAACTTTGTGGAAAACACTACTGGACATGGGCACACCACAACACCTCGTACACCTGCTCAGGGAACTCTACGAAGGGGGAACAGCTTCAGTGCGGACAGATGACCTCCTCTCAGATAGTTTCCATCCCAGTGCGGGCGTGCGACAGGGATGCATAATATCTCCTTTACTATTTAACATCTACACCGAGCTTGTAATGCGAATCACTCTTGAAAACTGGACCGATGGTGTTGTAATTGGTGGATATAAAATCGCAAACTTGCGATACGCAGATGACACCACCTTATTTGCAAGTAACGCTAACCTGATGGAGGAATTACTTCTCAGAATGGAGCGCGTAAGCCTTACGTTTGGGTTAAACATAAACCGATCTAAGACCAAGATTATGATCGTGAATCGCGTCAACGACAATTCGCCAGAAGTGACGCAGATTGCGAATTGCGATGTGGTTCAGGCCTACGTATACATCGGGGCTTTAATCTCAAATAACGGCGGGTGCGTAGATGAAGTAAAACGACGTATGGCCATAACCAGAGCTGCGATGGAGAAGTTAAGAAAAGTGTGGAGGAATCGCAACATTACGAAAGCCACCAAAGTCAGGCTCGTGCGAACACTTGTTTTCCCCATTTTTCTTTACGCGGCAGAGACGTGGACAGTACGCGAGTTGGAAAAGGGGAAGATAGATGCTCTGGAAATGTGGTGCGGGAGAAAGATGCTCGGGATATCGTGGACGTAGTTCCGCACGAACGCGTCCATACTCCAGGAGCTCAGCATCACGCAACGTTTGTCGGCCATAGTACAGTCGCGCATACTACAGTACTTTGGACATGTCACTAGGCGGGATAACGACTCCATCGAACGGCTGGTCGTGCAGGGAAGATGTGTAACGCAAAATGTAACGCCGAAGCAAATGTGTAACGCGTTATCATTAATGTCCAGAATCGTTAAGCGAATTGAGTCGATTGTGAGTGAATTATACCAGTCGTCCTTGTCGTTTGCGGCGGAGACATCGCGTGTAGTGCAGTGCAAGTAGTGCAATTTCGTGCCGTTTGTTGACTGTAATGTTATGAGTATGTTGCTCGTCGTGAAGGCTATTTCCATATCGGAAGGCGCCAGTATAGTCTGAGGCCTACATTGCGAATGTCATCAGGTGGGCCTATTACGGAATATCATTAATATTTGTCTGAAGTTTATATTATGTCAAGCTACTATGCAGCTTATTGAATTTTTTATCTTCTATTGTGACACAGTGTTATGATTCTCACGGTCATATTTATATAAACTTATTTGAACGACTCGTATTAACCATCTCGGAACATAATCGTTCGTCTTCGACGTTCCGCAATTTAATAGCGCCCATTGTGATTACTTTTAAACCAATAACTGCTAGTTAGTATATAAGATACAAAGCCAAAACCCGAATCCTAATTAAAATGGTAGGTATTGATACGAGTATATCTTAGTATAGCAAAGTAACCACATAACACATTACGCCTATGATTTGATAATTATAAATTATACATTTGCATTTATCTACAACAAACAAATGACGATATTAATGGCTGCCAAACAAACTTGTGTCAAGAACATGTTTTTTTGTTTTTAAATCGTAAACAATCTAATAATTTCCCTATGCTCATGGTCATGTCGTTCAAGATTTTATGTACGAGTATACATATTGTAAAAAACATACCGAACTGACGTTTCGTGTCAACTTAATTTAAATTTCAATTGATTCAATGCTAGAATATGTATTTTGTTGGTTATAACATTACTGCCCTGTTAGTGCCGCAGCGCAGATAAGAAAATTGACATATTAAAATTGTTTTTGATAAAGATGGTCATTGCCATGGGTTTTGAACGCATTTAGATGAAAGATTAGATATTATGGTGTGGAAAAATGATTTATTATATACTGTAGACGTCAGACTAGGTCAAAAATATGTGCATGTAAATAAATAACATTGAGTATTTAACTAGTATAAATTAGAACAAATTATTATCTGCAACAAAAACTGCTTCTAGCCTGCGGCCCTTAGCAATAAGTAGGTAGGTACCTGGTGTATGTTGTTCAGACGCTGTTCACCAATAATCGCGTATGCTCGCGTTAATGTTATAGGGACTCCAAGATTAGTATATTAGTACAGAAACAATCTAATCAGATGGTTCGCGTGTGGTTGAGAAGTTTGTAAATAGAGGCCCTGGTAGCAAGCCGTGCCGGCACCTCCGCCCATGCCGTAAAGTCTTAAGGACCTCGAAGCCCCAAACGCTCACATCTGTTTCGTTACGAGGGCGGAGCAGCTGCCTGCTGCCCGCATGGACTCTCTTGTTGATGGCGTCGCACATCGAATTGACGCTGCGCTGTTAATCTATCTTCACAACTGACGCTACACTTTCCCCCACTAAATGGGACTATTTATTTTCGGAGAAAGCTTTAATGCTAGCCTGATGCATTAAGTGTATACATTACAGCACAGTACGAGTACGCGAGAACATGACACGTTATGTAACTTTAATCAACGCGATTGAATTCTTACTCGCGAGCTAATTTAGAGCTGGCTTTGAGTCTGGATCTTTATAATTCTTGGTTATCGGGCCTGTGTACGGTGTACCCACGCGGAACTGCCGCTTGGTAAAAGTTGTTCTTATTGTGGCTTCGCTTGAGAGCGTAATTATGGTGTGCTGTCAGAAATAATGATTAATAGTAGTGTTCAGATTCGATTAGATTTAACCTAATCATTTACTGTCACTGTCCAAGTAATCGACGAGACAATAGTCTTGTTTATATACACTTTAGCCTGAATTATTAAAATCCAAAGTTTGCAAAGCTTATAAATGTGGCGTCTCATGTCATGTAAAGCAAAGGTGTGTGTGGTGTAATTTTTTATTGGAGTTAACTACAATAGAACACTTATATATATAAGACTCATCATATACTTTTGACCTTAACGTGATTTGCAAAGTGCATCGTAATATTTTGCAGGGTTCCGCAGTAAACAAGGAACCCTTATAGTTTCGCCATGTCTGTCTGCGGTCTAGCTCTGTAACCATTCATGCCAACGAAATGGTCTAATAAAAATTAGAAAAAAATGTACATGTGATGAATTCAAAAGGAATGATAGTTTATCACAGTTAAGTATAGTAGTATTACTAGTTTTTAGGGTTCCGTACCCAAAGGGTAAAAACGGGACCCTATTACTAAGACTTCGCTGTCCGTCCGTCCGTCCGTCTGTCACCAGGCTGTATCTCAATAACCGTAATAGACAGTTGAAATTTTCACAGATTGTGTATTTCTGTTGCCGCTATAACAACATCATCATCATTTATGGCTACCACTCGCCGAGCTAGATCTCAAGAACCGTAATAGCTAGACAGTTGAAATTTGCACAGATTATGTATTTTTATTGTGGCTACAACAACAAATACTCACCTGCTCGGGCAACCGGGCAGAAGAGGCTCCAGCGGCCTTGGGATCTAAATAATCTCTAAAATGTCTGGCGCAGAAGGCAAGGGGAAACCACTGCGGCTACATTCCCAAGAAAGTCACACGAGAGCACAGATAAATGAGACACGATCGCCCTGCGAACCGATTAGCGACCGGCGCTGCGCTGCGTCCGGGGCGCGCAGTGTGAAGTTGGTTACCGGCCATGCCGGGGTAGGAGACCAGGCCCTCCATGGAATGTCTACTACTGGAAACTCCATCAAGCTGCGATGCCTCCAGACGATAGGAACTTGGAATGTACGCGGCTTAAATCAACCTGGAAAACTTACCGTATTGAAACGAGAAGTAGTTAGAGTCGGTGTGAACATATGTGGTCTAAGCGAAACACACTGGAAAGGTAGCGGACATATATTGACAGATCACCACATCATTTACTTTTCCGGCAACGACATCAGCAGCAGTAACGGTGTGGCCTTTTTAATACCTGTCCATCAGAAAAACTGTGTGATAGGGTATGAACCGGTAAGCGATCGGATTATCAGCATTAAGATAAAAGCTTCACCAATGAATCTTAACATCATTCAAGTATATGCCCCCACCTCTACCGCAACTGACAAGTCAATTGAGAAGTTTTACTCCGAATTGGAATCTACGATAGCGAAGGTACCCAATAGAGAGTTATTGATTATCTTAGGAGACTTGAACGCTAAGATCGGAGAAAACGCTCATCAGCTGGGCAAATGCGCAGGGAGGCTTGGGCTGGGTAAGCGAAATGAACGAGGTGAACGCTTAATTCAATTCGCTTCGGAAAACGACCTGCTAATTGTAAATAGCCTTTTCCAAAACCACCCTCGAAGGCTGTACACTTGGGTATCACCCGATGGAAAAACTCACAACTAAATAGACATCATGACTCGATCGCGATGGAGATCGTCTGTAACAAATGCCCATACGTTGCCTGGAGCTGATTGTGGGTCTGACCACCAACTTCTGGTCTGTAAAATAAAGTTCAAGCTGACAGCAGCCAGAATTATTAAAAGGCCGAAGAAACTAGAGGTGAAAGATGTTCCGAGATTTCGTTCGTTCGTCGAACGGAACTGGTCACAATGGTCTGAAGCAGATCTGGCTAGCGAAACACCCGACGCACTGTGGGACCGAGCTAAGACACTCGTCACTAATACTATCTCGGAAACTGCACCACCAAATCCAACTCGCAAAAGACAGCACTGGATGACTGATGGCACCTTCGAGCTTGTCGAAAGACGCCGAAAGATGAAAGCAGCAGGAGCCAATATCAAGGATCTTAATAACATGTCGGCACAGATACAACTTAAATGCAGACAAGATCATAATACCTACCTGCGCAATATATGTAAGGAAGTTGAGGCTCATGCAGGCAGATATGAGTCCAGAGACTTGTATCACAAGATATTACGCCTCATTACGAAAACGTTGCCGTCCAAAACCTGGGCCATTGAAGATCAAAACGGTAAAGTAGTCTTTGAACTAGACATAATTTCGCAAGTTTGGAGGAACTACTGTCAGTCCTTGTATCAAGATCCACAGTCACGAAATTTTGCACCCACGAAGCCTGCGAGTGACATGTTCGAGCCGGATATTCTTGAGTCAGAAGTAAGAGCCGCTATTCAGCATCTTAAAAGTGGGAAAGCCACAGGGAAAGATGAAATCCCAATTGAAACTATACGCGCATTGGGAGAGCGTGGAGTTCATATATTTCACATCATCTGCAACAAGATATGGCTAACAGGCAAATGGCCCTCTGAATGAGCTCACACAGTTTTCACTCCTCTTCATAAAAAGGGTTCCACGAAGAAGTGTAGCAACTTTAGACTTATTGCCCTGATAACACACGCTAGCAAAATAATGCTACATATCATAAATGAGCGACTGAAAGCATATTTGCCCAGAGAAATTGCGCCAGAACAAGCCGGATTTGTGAAAGGAAAAGGAACCCGTGAACAAATCCTCATTGTTCGTCAGATTGTTGAGAAGGCTCGAAAGTTCAATAAGCCCACATACATATGCTTTGTTGATTTCTCCAAAGCGTTTGATTCGGTAAAATGGCCAACTTTGTGGAAAACACTACTGGACATGGGCACACCACAACACCTCGTACACCTGCTCAGGGAACTCTACGAAGGGGGAACAGCTTCAGTGCGGACAGATGACCTCCTCTCAGATAGTTTCCATCCCAGTGCGGGCGTGCGACAGGGATGCATAATATCTCCTTTACTATTTAACATCTACACCGAGCTTGTAATGCGAATCACTCTTGAAAACTGGACCGATGGTGTTGTAATTGGTGGATATAAAATCGCAAACTTGCGATACGCAGATGACACCACCTTATTTGCAAGTAACGCTAACCTGATGGAGGAATTACTTCTCAGAATGGAGCGCGTAAGCCTTACGTTTGGGTTAAACATAAACCGATCTAAGACCAAGATTATGATCGTGAATCGCGTCAACGACAATTCGCCAGAAGTGACGCAGATTGCGAATTGCGATGTGGTTCAGGCCTACGTATACATCGGGGCTTTAATCTCAAATAACGGCGGGTGCGTAGATGAAGTAAAACGACGTATGGCCATAACCAGAGCTGCGATGGAGAAGTTAAGAAAAGTGTGGAGGAATCGCAACATTACGAAAGCCACCAAAGTCAGGCTCGTGCGAACACTTGTTTTCCCCATTTTTCTTTACGCGGCAGAGACGTGGACAGTACGCGAGTTGGAAAAGGGGAAGATAGATGCTCTGGAAATGTGGTGCGGGAGAAAGATGCTCGGGATATCGTGGACGTAGTTCCGCACGAACGCGTCCATACTCCAGGAGCTCAGCATCACGCAACGTTTGTCGGCCATAGTACAGTCGCGCATACTACAGTACTTTGGACATGTCACTAGGCGGGATAACGACTCCATCGAACGGCTGGTCGTGCAGGGAAAAGTGGAGGGTGTCCGATCACGCGGCAGGTCACCTATGCGCTGGACTGACCAAGTGAAATCCGCTGTAGGAAACCGCGTGTCTGACTGCGCCAGACAGTCTGCCAACAGGGAGAGATGGCGGGAGATCGTGCGGAGAGCTGTGTCCGCTTCTACCACCGACGTGGACGCCTCGACGGGACCACGACCGCTCTGCCAAGAGCGAAACGATAGAGAAGAAGAACAACAACAAATACTAAAATCAAAATAATAATAATAATTAAGGGGGGCTCCCATACAACAGAGTAGTTATTGGCGTTTTTTTTCTTGTACGGAACCCTTCGTGCGCGAGTTCGACTCGCACTTGGCCGGTTTTTTAATGATAAATGTCCGAACTTAAGAAATGTTCATAATAGCCAAACTTTCGTACAATTTCCATTGATTACCTACATATGTTGTCAAATCGAGAGTAAATAAATTGTAATGGGGGAACGCTCGTACCAATATGTATGTAGTATGTGGTAGACCGCATCGGTAATCCTGTAAATGGCCCGTTATATTTTGTTGTGTTGTGATAGGCGTTATGTAAGGTGTTGCAGTGGGCTGGCTTTCCTTCCTGGTTATGGCGTTATTATAACAAAAACTTAATGCTAAGGGCCGATTTGCCCGACTGACTGGCGATGGTTAGATTACGGTGTTCCACTTTCATCACTTTCCGACGTCGTATGTTATTTCATTTATTTGTTCACATTGTTATGCGACTAACGCTCAGTCAAAGTCAGATATAGCGTTTACAATACAAATAGGAATAGCTGAACAGATTCCAACCCGCAACAATACACTGTTGGAGCAATTCCTGTCTGAAAACCCTTATTGACCTGCGCTGTGCGAATTAGAAAGAAGAGGGCGATGTCCACGTCGTGCACCATCAGATCTAGGAACCATTGTTTATTGTAGGTTAGAAATAAGTTTCTGTGATATGTAATTTTTGGTACATTCTTATTTTGCCGACTGTACCTTTTTTCGACAGGCATAGGCTACTCTTCTAGAGGGTTCCAAATGAGTTCAAACACGACAGGTTTACGTTGTGTAGTTGGTATAGCATTAACCACCTTCTGTGTCATCACAGTGGCAGGGTAAGTATATCATTGTAATATTTCAGTGTCACAAAACTTTATTTATTTATTATTAATCGCTCAATCCGTTGAGTATAACTACTTTAAAATTCAGATGCATGATTTTACCCGAACAAATATACCTTCATACAAACAATGTAAGTAAGTCAAATGAAGACTTAAAATTGCTGGTTTTTGATTTTATAAATTTATCAAACAAATACCCGGGTAACATATCCTTACACGACGCTTCAATTAAGATATTGAAATCATATAATAACAAATTAAAAAGTAAACGCACTATACAGGGTGGCCCATTCAAATCGGTCAGTATGGGAAAGTCTAAAACTATAAGACATACGAAGATTTGTTCTTAGGAACCATGTCACCGATTTTACAAGTAGAGAGGTACAAACAACCATAGAGACAATTTTACATGCCTGAACTTGTTGAATATTGTAACGGTGGTCACTTTGAACACCTACTATGATAAATTAAAGTATGTGAAAAAAATGCATTTTATTCATTTTAGACATTATGTTTCTTAGAGACATTTACTGCTTAAGACCTACACAAACGATATCTGAATAGAAATAGTGTAAGTTTATTTTTTCAAAACAACCGGGTTCGATTCCCTAGCTGGGTACAGTGTTTTTTTTCAAATGTATGAATGCAGTTTTTCTTTTTATCAAAATCGGTGACATGGTTCCTAAGAACAAATCTTCGTATGTCTTATAGTTTCAGACTTTCCCATACTGACCGATTTGAATGGGCCATCCTGTATATTTCAATTCATTACCTATAATTAGTAACAACCCCAATAAAATAAGAGCAATGTGGAAGGCCATAAACATCGAGCTAGCTCGGGCGCCGCGCTCGCGCATCGACTACACCGAGTTGCTCGTGGACAATACCGGCCACCCGTTCGCAACCAAACAACTCGCAGTGGACGCGCTTAACCATGAATTCGTAACGGCCGCCGCCGCATGTGGCGCGCCCGCCGCCGACCACAGCTGCTGTATCGCTTCCTTAGCAAACGGGTATGCCGCCAGTGATTGCTCTATAAGGCTCAAGCCTTTTACACCAGATGAAGTCGAAAACATATTCAAAACTTCCATCGCGGCCAAAAATAGTACCGACGTATACGGCCTCTCTGCAAATCTTCTAAAGCGTGCTAGTCCCGCAATCAGCTATGTTCTTTGTGAACTATTCAATAGCTGCATGCGATCAGGAGTGTATCCCGAGAGCCTGAAGAAAGTCAAAATATGTCCACTCTATAAAGGAAAGGGTAAAAAAATCGGTAATGAAATCCTACCGCCCGATATCCTTGGTCCCAGGCCCCAGCAAATGTTTCGAAGTAGGTTTGAACAAGAGGCTACTCGGTTTCTGGGCACCAAGGAATATGCTGTCGGACAGCCAATATGCCTACCGACACGGCCGGTCCACCACAGACCTAGTGCGGGAAGTAGTGCGCTGTGTATTGTGCGCCCGCGAGGCGGGCCGTCATGTAGCTGTCATCTGCTGCGACCGGTCCCGTGCCTTTGACACGGCAGACCACGCACTCGTCACCAATAAGCTGGCCCACTACGGCATCCAAGGCCCAGCCACCAAGCTAATACTGTCCTTTATGACCGACAGAGCGCAAGTGGTGGTAGGCGACAGTGGGAAGGTTGTATCTGCTGAGTTACAAAATTTGATGGGGGTCCCTCAAGGATCGTGCCTCTCCAACACTCTGTTCAGCGTTTTGCTGAACGATCTGCCGACCGCGATTAAAGGGGCTGATATATTCATGTACGCCGATGACGTCACGGCGGTCGTCGGTACAGGCGCTGAGCAGGAGTTGGAAGCGGCATTAAATTCCGTCATGGAGCAATTGCACCAATGGTTCCAGACAAACGGTCTGGCTCTAAACAAAGAAAAAACCAGCTTCATGGCATTCAAGCTGAACGGCCACACAAGCCCAACCATGAGGGTGTGTGCCGGCGGCGCCCCTATACAGCATGTGAGCGGCGCACGCCTTCTCGGTTTCCATCTCGACAGCGCGCTAACATGGGAAACGCACATCGATGAACTGTGCAAGAGAGTGGAGAGTGCGTGCTTCGCGCTGCGGCGACTGACAACTACCGCCGGGAGGAATGCGGTGCGAGAGTGCTATTTCGCAACAGTGCACTCGCTCCTGACTTACGGCGTTGAGCTGTGGGGCCGCGCCTCCGACTGGAGACGTGTGTTCTCGCAGCAAAAACGCGCCATCCGCGCCATGGCTGGTAGGCCACAGGATGCCCCAGCGCGTAACCTTTTCCGCGACCTCAAGATCTGCCTTGTTTACTCATATACCAGGTTTCAGTGTTCACACACGGTAACTTGGATATGTTCAAGCGCAGAGGCATAAACACTAACTATAACCTGCGCAGTAATAAAGCACCACAACAGGCTGGTCGCCGATTCTCACAGACTTGCAAAGTCGGAGCGATCCGCGTACTATGTAGGCCTATCTATTTACAATCGCCTTTCAGACTCTGTAAGAGACGCAACTTCCACCGCATCATTTAAAGTTAGGCTGAAGACGTGGTTGACGCAGGAGTCATTCTACTCATAGGATGAGTTTTTTAGTTTACCGAAAATTCATTAAAGGTAAAAAATATATGTCATAACAATATTCAAATATGAAGAAAATTAGTATAAGTATAAAATGAACAACTATAATGTAATTATTAATTAATAATATTTTAGCACTATTGCAAAAATTGTAAACTCAATATTGTATGTATCTCGAATTATAACAATTGTTATTAATATATTTCATTCCATTTCATAAAAGCTTGTATTAACAAGTCCCATCACAAGGTACCAATTTAGAAATTATTGTTTTTTTTTTTAATCAATCGTTGCTACTACATGTAGTACAACAAACGATTGATTTGAATTTGGATGGTAGGTAGGTATACCATCGACATCACTGTTAGCTGGCATCAAGTCCTTGTTGCATCGGCATTAGGTCCATTAGTGTATTCTCAAGCGAGTTTTCGTTTTAACATTTATAGACTACTTTTAACATCGCAAACTAGGATATCGTTAAAAGTTACATCCTTAGTTACCTACTAATAATGTATCATTTCTAATCCGGAGATCTACCTATTTGCATCCGCTCAAGTACGGAACAATGCAACCTTTCGCTTGATATACGGATAACCGCCGTATCAAGTGGATCGTCATACAAAGCAGTTGATAATAAGCAGCGTACCTACTCGTATTAAAGTTTATTGTCGCAAACTCTCACTCGTTTAGCGGCGGCGAGTCTCAGGGCTGATATTCACAACATCTACTAACAATTTAAATGTACCAGTATAAGTCTGACCCACTGATTAGGTCTAGTTATTCCGAATCCCGGGGTCTAGTTATCCGGGACGGATGGTAAGGTGAGTATAGATTGTGAAACGCATAGCACATATACCTTCCTACAGCTATGTGCCCCGATTGTAACTCCAGATAGTGAAGTTGCACGGAGATACATGCTATTTTTATTTTATACATATAGTTATGGTAACATAGTAGTGTTATATGTATGTACATATATAATAAGTTACTAGCTTTTGCCCGCAATTTCGTCCGTATAGAAATCCTGTAGATATGTATGTATAGTTTACTGAGTGAATAGGAAAGGTGTACAGAAGTTATCTGTAACGAAAAAAAGAAAATAAAAAAAATTGTTGTTGTGTTGTTGTTTGTGTAAAGAAAATTGTAATAGAAAATTATGTGAACCGTTATTCATCGTTATCGAGGAAAACACGAACAGAGCTCGGTCGCCCAGGTACTAATATATTGATTAGGATATACAATAAAACATTCTTAAGAAATTACGTAAGATTACTGTGCATTACTTAATCCGTATTTTGTTTTGTATACCACGTGTCTTAATCTCACCCCCCTCATAAACACAGCTCTGTTAACTAATGTATGTTTTGTCCCTTTCCCACAAATACAAAGTGACAAACAGAGACCAAACGAATTTTAACATCATTTTATTTAAAATAGGTTTAATGAACGTTTACGAGTATGATTAAGGACGTTATTCTTTTTATGTTCCTTAGCAGAATAGACGAGATGAAGGCGTCGTCGGTCGCTTGTTCGCTAAACAAATAAATCGGTACAGCGGCGACTTATTTTAGTGTAAGCAGTAATTTTGGCACACGTGTTCATTTTATTGTTCCTTGGCTTAACGCAGCAGGTCAAGACTAAAACGAAGCCAATATTTGTAGGTACGTCGTCGTCATTTGTGTCGTTTCATTTGTGTGAGGTGTGCAATAAAGAGTATTCGTATCGTATCGTATCGTAGGTACTTATCCTATAGAATGAACACGTGTGCCAAAATTACTGCTTACCTATACACTAAAAGAAATCGCCGCCGTATCGATTTATTTGTTTAGTGAACAAGCGACCGGCGACGCTTTTATCTCGTCTATTCTGCTAAGATAGTCGACACCAATTTACTAAATACATATATATTTTGTATAAATCCTTTTCTATGAATTTCAGATAGTAGACATCAAGCTAAGAAGTTTTAATAAATGTACCTTATAATTTCATGTATAGCCTGACCAGCATCTATTTGGAGTTTTGGACCTGAGATAATGTCGCTGCAAACAGCATGTTATATGGCAATAATATACATACGTCATGTATAGTCGGGATAGTTTGTATTGGCTTTCTTAGACACCTACTTTTTATAAAATTTTGTATTGGGTTTTTTTTTCATTAGCGGAAATGACGGTAACGTTATTTTCATTATATATATATTATATCCATTATAATACACGTGGGTTCACTGAGATTGGGAATTTATTTCTCCAAAACCTATTTCTTAAAATTGTTCCTGTTCATTGGAGTCATGATAATCGGCTTTTTTCCTTATCATTATATATTAGGAGTGCATTGGGAACAAATCCCGATGGTCCACTGGTATGAATATATATATATATATATATATATATCGTTTGCCGGTTGAAACTGCTTTCGACACACCTGGTTCATTTTCGTTTGGCAACATTTTGCGTGGTTAAGAGAAGTATGTACTTATATGTAAGTCTCATTATCTAAATAAACGTGAGGTATATTTTTGCCCCTAGCTTCTTATATTTCGACTAAATTACTTTTCCGCCAACCGCAAATCGTCGGTCGGTGGCAATGGCAGTAGCGACACATTATTTTTGTATATATTTTTGATTGCAACACTACAGACGCATGAGATAAAAATATTAATTTCATAATTAATATACATATTTAGTACCAAGCTGACCAGTTCATTATAACCGCACTATGAATATCAGTACCCGTCATGTCAACAACTAATTTCAAAACATTGTTTATTGGAATGCAGCTGAATTCTTCGTTCTTTTTCTTCCCGCAACCATTTGAATGTATTTAAATTTATTTGTTTTGCATCGTTGTGAACATAATTGGGCATTTTGATTGCAAAATCGATTATTATTCTGAAATATGTACAATTATTTTCGTTTTGTTTACATCGGTGACGTTCAATGACTTCCAACGTCTGTGGTCAAAAAAGATCATTGCCATTATAATAAATTAGTTCCACTGAAAATTCGCAACACTGCTAGGTCCAAATATATACTGGTCAGGCTATATGTAGGTTAAATAGGTTTCGTGTTGTGAACGGGTCAAAAGTAGCTCGAAATAGTTCGTGTAATACGAGTATACCACACGGCTGCTCCGTCGCCAGTTCCTTTTCTTTGAACTTGGCTGGACATGATGCCGCGTGTCTAAATAAAGGCCGATGTATGTTTATACTCTTTATAGTATATATGTATTGAAGTCATTGAACTGCACCTGTAGATCAACCCTGACGATGACGGTATTGGTTGCAGATGGCGCTGGTGGAGGAAGCAGGCGCGGGCGCCGCGGCCGACGACCCCGAGGCGCTGCTCAACGAGTGGCTGGGCGAGCTCACCGTCCTCACTGCGGTAATACCCCCTATCTATCTATCTTCTATCTATCTATATATATATATTACGCGAAGCCGATCTTTATAATGCTCATCAGATCTACAGTTATGGACCTATTTTGATAAATTATATACCATAGGATTCGTCCCATCCTGCAAATGTGCAATAAGGTCTTAGTTTTTTTATTTTTGTCCTGGAAAATTAATAAAATGATATTTTCTCAAACATGCCATGAAATATTGATGTTATGTTCCTTATAACAGGCTGCGAAGTATGACGTTTCAGGTGCGGCTAGGACAAGAGGTCGTTAATGGAATTTCATACAAATCTTGCAGGTCTAGGCCGGCAAAGTCCTCTTTTTTAATTTCCATTCCACATAAATTGTGGCACAGGCACCATGACATTCTGCCACTAAAAATAAAACTTTGATTTTTTGTTGTTTATTTCATTGCATGTTTGAGAAAAGCACTATACATACCTCGGCAAGAAATATGGGGTTGCCCGCCTCAGACCTATCCGACCTCGTTTCGCTCGGCCGTCTATATATGTCTTCGGCCGGCAACCCCTTACGTCCCGGCCTCTGTAGTAATGTACTATTACGAAAAATCCTGGATGCCCTGACAAATATAAGCCTCAAAATAGTGTTCGATGACGCCGCATACAAGCGAGGGGTCAGCTTCCCCACCACCACCAACACATCAGCCCTAGGACGTCCACTGCTGGACATAGGCCTCCCCCAATTTCATGGGGGGTAAATGCCATAGTCGCCACGCTTGGCATGCGGGTTGGCGATCGCAGTATCTCCACCGCACTCCAGGAATGCTGCTGCCCATTCCCCGGTGGTCTTGGTCGTAGTTTTAGGACATACCCGGGTCCCGGGTACCGGGGTCAGCTTATCTTGGTAGAATTGTACGAGGTGTCAAAATTTACTTTCGTTAACACGTGACCTCCACGTGACTTGGGAACTGGCTATGGTATGATTCCGGATGACATAAAATTAAATATGAACTAAAATGTTCCTGTAAGAAATATCTGGTACAGCATTACAATATAAAACTCGAGAAATACTCAATATTATTAACTATAAACGAAAGTAAAATCACTAATTTGTTTACAAGACAATACATAATATTCGGTCTAAGTATTTACAGTTTACATAAATGCCAGACGTATCACAAAGTATAATATATACTGAGATAGAGATACCAGTGAAATACTCCACATAGATAGTAGCGCCGTTGTGTATTTAGTAAGAACTAACCGCACGAACGCTGCATCTCTGTCACTTCAATATGCAAGTGGGATAGAGATAGCACCCAGTGACATCTAGTACAAACAAGTTAAACTAACATTTCCATAGAAAAATTCGTACTTCGAGCTGAAAGGCCCCTGAGACGTATTATGTCAACTTTTTTTTTATTGTGCTCTAATTAGGTCAATATTAAATTGTCATGGTTTATACTTCAAAGAAGTTGGTATACAAACCAATGACGTTTCAAATATACGTTCCGTATATCTTGACTGATATTGATATCTGCCAAAACAATGACAAACCAAATTTAACTTTACGTTGTGAGTTACAGAACTGTTTCTGAGTTAATCATAGATAAGCTGCAAAACATTTTGAAAGAGAAGAGGCTAGCTTTGTCTAAGTTTGAAAGAGAAGAGGCTAGCTTTGTCTAAGTGTGTCTCTCTTCCACCTATTGCCATACCAGTAGGGTGATCATAAGCAAAGAAGTTCAATCAGTAACGTTACTTATCGGTGGATTCAGATCAAACCGACGAGAAAACAATGTTGCACTAATTAACCTTTACGACGCCAATAACTTATTCGACGTATATGCGCACCATTGATTCGACAAAACGACGAATATATCCGTCATGGTGACGGCGTCCAATGCGATATCAACCTAGATGCATTTCTATTGATAGTGCGCTTAAAAGGTTAAATACTTTAACACAATTAAGAAGTCAGCAAAATAATTAAACCCTTTAATTGTCGACAACATGGGAGTTATGACGTACGTTGTCAAAATCACCTTCGTTCTTTAGTTGACGTGTAAGTGTCACTGCCGTTCATAAAGTATGGCGTTCAAGGGGTTAATTTGCTATTCATCAATGTTTGTCTGAGGATGTCAAACGCAAAGTTGAACCCTATAGAAATGCATGAAGGTTGATGGCTTCACTTGACAAAATAGACCTCACAACTGTCATGCCAAAACCACACGATGGGCCATGATGGGCCACGTACAAGACGCAGTTATGCGGTGGAACGAGATGCAAATATGTTTTTTTATTATTGACTGACTGGCGATTGGCCTTAGTCTCACCTGATGGAAAGTGATGGCCTTTAATGCATAACTGCGACCTATACGTTGGCCCATAATGGCCCATTGCGTGGTTCCGGCATCAAATGTTAATACCAATATTTCCAATGTCGCATGCATTGTTTTTTTTTTCTAGATTAGATAGAATAGGTTATGAGGATACTTAGAGTATTTCTAAAGAGATCCTATACGAGTACGAGTTCCACCAAGGGGGACGGAAAAGCTCTTACCCACCTAAATTGAGAATTTGTCTTAAACGGCTGGCGCCTTATCATAAACAACCTCTTTAATTTGGGCGGGTATGACGTGGACATGATAATGAGCCAAATAAAAAGTGGAACTATGACAAAGACTACAAATGATGTATCTCTCTCTGTCGCTCTTATTCCATTTAGTACATGACCTCGGTAGTAGTATTATTATTTGAAAATTTCTCAGGGGTACTCTAAGGGAGTCATATCACAGAACATTCTTAATTGCGGAACTATGACAAAGACAACAAATGATATATCCCTCACAGTCGCTCTTATTCAATTTAGTAAGTATATGATATGATCATATCGCTAACGGTATTATTATTAGACGTCTTCTCTGGGGTACTCTGAGTTTGCGTACCTTATTAGAGCCTTATTTAGACAAGAGACGCCAACAGCGCACATTACCAAACAAAATATTTTGTAAATTGGGGGAGGTAACACACACATAAAAAACCACACATACAAAATATTTTCCTATTACTACGCACCATTACACTGAAACAATCAACGCACACACATTCAAAACACTAAAATTATCTGATTATTATCAGATGGCCAAATTGACTGAAGTTGCTAAGATGCATATTTTTCATAGAAATTCTCATAGTTAGTAGGTAGATCTTATTTCTTGAAATAAGGCTTACATTTACTGTCAATTTGACGACTACCCGTGATGATCAAGTACGAATGTTTTTAAATCGACTTTGTAATCGACCTTCCGAATACGCATATTCTATCCCGTGGCTTCGCTTGCATTCTTCGTAGTACGTCGACGGGGCGAAGCCGCGCGGGTAACTAGTGTTAACTATTACACGTACAGGACAAACTTGGCATGCCTGCGGTTCCCTAGGAGTCGTCTTGAATAGGACCCTACCACAGAGATACGATAAAATGAGTACTTCTATTTATAACGCATTACCCGTATTACAGCGTGCCGCAGGGTGTTAAGATGGTCCAATATTTTTTGCTGTCTTAATATTCCTTCATATTGCTTAATTTGCCATGCCAAATTGCCATGGGTCCAAAATTACCTGATTACTGTCATTTTTTATATTACAGTATCCAGAAACAAAGACAAAAAAACAGTTATGTAAAATCCTGACCTGCCAAAATAGGGTCTGCCTTCCGGTAACCCACTCCATTGTTTTTTTTTTGATGTGAAGTATGGAACGTGCTGTCAGCCGTTGTAGGCGCATTTTTTTAGGTTCTCATTAACTTAGCAATTAGCCAATAGCGTGCTTTGAAGTGCGCACACTATATAGTGCTTGTGCTCTAAGGCTGGCCTTCTACAGTCTGAATCCGAATCTGAATTCATATTATTAATCGGGATGCACGGAATTGCATACAATTTGATTATTATCCAAACACATTCAGATTTTTTCAGATTACGAATTTCTCAGATTGATCTGTCAGAATGATACTGACATGCGTTATGAATTCAGAATATGAATATTCAGATTATGAATTCCGAACGCACCTCTTTCTATACAATTAGTACGGATGAGCACACACATACTGGGTTCAGATTATGAATCTGTCAGTTGATATTGGAGGTTGTAGCGTGTTGACATGGAATGGTCGGAATTTTTTAGACATGTGTGAGGCAAGGCTCCGGAATTCCGACTATGAAATTCGGATTATGAATTCAGATTCGGATTCACATTGCGTAAGGCTAGCCTAAGCTCTAACTACCTGGACTATAGGCTTAAAAGACGTCAAATATTGTGCGTACTCTTACTAATTATTTACATGTGATGTGTGCGATGCAATTTTTGTTTTTATAGAGGCAGGTAGAAATTGTTGTTTAAATTATATATTTTAATTAGTTCTACTAGTGCAACGGGGGGTAATTTCATATTCAGAATTTGTATAGGTAAACGTTTTTACGGGTATACTTCATAATAATTAATACATATCTGCTTTTGCTAAAAGGTACACCTATATCATATCCCTGGTAAAATTTCACCGGAACATAAGAAATAACGGCGGCAATTGAATAATCCTTCATCATAAAAACTTCGTTCGCTGGTCATTTTTTTAATCATTCAGAATCGTTAGATATTGCATATTAACTTATGTACTTTATTCTTCAGTCTCAAGACTCTCAAGTGGCCGTTCAAAAATGTCCGTTCTTGTTATAATAATAAAAGTAGGTGCTGCAATAACAAAAATTTTATATAAGGACCAGTAGTTTTGTCCATGGCTTGTACGAGTGATATTTTTTTCACAATGCCATAGTATTTCGAAATCCATTTTGATAACTTATTGGGGATAGACATATTAGACATCCTTTTCATTTATCTGTTTATTTGACAGAAACCGTATATAATTAAATCTGTAATTTTACTATATTTTCATTGAATGACATCTGTAAGTTTCTTTTCATTGAATGACATTTAACTTTGTTGAACCTGTAGCTTTCAAAATATTATTACTGTCTGATTTTCTTAAATCGTAGACTGTTTTGACATGTAAACACCATGTGAACGTGCCCTTGTAGCCATTTTGCGGAATACCATGTTTAAATTTGATTATATTCCCTAAACATTTTCAGGAACAGAAATACGTTGGAATTTATTCGATTTCCTCACGCGGCGTTTTGTACGAGTATATAAGTATAACGCATAGAAAAAGGTTTTAAAATACGCATACTTTTGGGTTCGAAGCAAAGCTTACGAGTATGTAAAATGTCAACTCAACTCATACAGAAGGTGGATCATCTCGTAAGATGTATAAACAGCGTATATCTTTGTTAATTATTCATAAACACCACCTGGTCGGAACCTCGAATCGACATAACGAGATACGCTCAAATAAGAAAAATACGAATATAAAAAAATAAATGAAGATCTGCGTGAGCACACGTGTGGTGAGCAGCCGGCACGAGGCAGGTGCAAGACCTTATGCGCCCGCGTCATGATTTTGCTCGGGCTCTGAACTCTTACATTTGTGAATAGAGAGATAAATAATTCAATAGATAAATACTATTATTTATTCTGTGACTATAACACAAATTAAATAATTTTACTTACTTCTAAAAAACCGTTGATTGATGGGTACAAAATTCATATTTAGGTACTAGTAAAAATATTAAATATGAATATTACATATCAGAATATAAATGTGTATTCATATCTCGACACCTCATATCCAATTTGATCAAACAGCGCGTGTCGTTTATTAAATCACAAGTTGGGGTCTTCATGTTTGCGTGTCACCATCGCCGTACTATGGATGTTACTGTCAAGCGCACTGGGTGAATTTTCACCTCGGAGGTGTTTAGATCAGGTCAGGGGTGGTTTGCTACCGTGACGTCATTGCGCCGCGCAAAGTACATGCGGCCGCCGGCTCACACGTCGTGTGACCATTCAATGTTTGCGGCGCAGCGTTATTGTGGCGTTACGGATCGCACGCGCACGCGCTGTTGTACCGCTGTACGATATTAAAATAATCCGTTTTGTGTTAAATAATAATGTCAAAACCACAGCATTATTGTATTGCAGCAGGTTGCACCAATAATAATAAAAACGTGGACATCTCGTTTTTAATGCTCCCATCAGTGTTGAAAAAACTGACAGTTATCACTCAAAAAACTGACAGCCATTGAGTTTGGTATTCACCAACGGTTAACATAAAAGAAAACGAAAATAAAATCATTGGTTCTAAGAAACCTCTATTTATTTTTTAATAATAATTCCTTTAAAAATTATATAAAACTTTGTATCCCCTGGTTACTTGTATGGAGTGCCCTCCTCCCCCTACTTTAATGTTTTTTCGTCATTTGACACCACTTTTACGTAGCGGTTCATACGAGTAGAACACACCTTCCTGCTAAATGTTTTAATTGTATTTGTAGTGCTTATAGTCTCCGAGTACATCGGCTGTCACATACAGACGAAAATACGGACGGACGGGTTCCGTTTACACCATTTTGGCTACGGAACCTTAAAAGTACTATTCGTAATTGTGTTGTAAACAACACTACTAATAGTAAAGTACATATATTAAAATAGGTTCTCGCTGGTGGTAACCCTAGCGCTGAGGGCGGGGCCTCGAAAGAGCGCGTTGCGTGCGATAGAAAGAGATGGCCACGTTTAGGCACGTTTGGCATACCTAAACGGGGGATTTGTTAACAGAGAAACTTCTGTACTTGTACTATTACTTATTCTGTGACCAGGTCAGACGAAGCGGCAAGAAGAACAGGCCTGCTATGAATCTTCATCACATATTATGAATTATACTGGAGGTCGGACTGCGCTCGATAAGATTGTAAATAGCCTGAAGGCTACTATTTTGTCATGTCATAACTCTCCTACATAGGTGTTGTCGCGACGAATAATCTAGATACGCGGCAGCGTGTCCAGCCAAGTTCACCCCAGGAACTGGCGGACAGCAGCCGTGTGTTATATTACACGAACCGTTTGGAGCCACTTTTGACCCCCTAATAACTCCAAATCTATCCAACATAAAAACATGAAATTTGGTACATATATTAAGATCTTTTAGAACAACTAGAACCCCAAATTTCATAAATATAGGTTTAATAGTTATTGAGATATTAAATTCCAAAAAACGGCATTTTTACCACTGACTGACTGACTGACTTTTTAAAAACCTAACCCACTTCCAGATGACCTAGAAAGTTGAAATTTGGCATGCAGCTTGGTAATTATGTGTATACACCAGAAAAAAACAGAAAACTGTGAGTTGTGATTAGTTTTATTATTATTATTATTTATGCTAGTTACCTCAGAACTCCGTCATTTATTAACCGATTTGGAAAATTCTTTTTTTGTTTGAAACGGTATACTTCAGGGGTGGTCCCATTGCCATCGGGTCAGAATCTGATCATAGGGTCCTGGAGAAATCGAGGGAACTCTTCAAATATTTTAGGTGCACCTATAGCGGTTTGGGTATTTTGTATAGTAACTCGTGCATTCACTCTGGGGAAAAATTGCCAAGTTTGGCACTAGATTGTTTACAGTAAAACTAATTTACTGCGGCTTAATGCATTTTGAGCTTTAACTTGGCAGTTTTCTTAAATATCCAACAGCTTTTATGGTATTATAACATACTGCATAGAAAACTGCCAAGATAAGGCTCAAAATGCATTAAGCCGCAGTAAATTAGTTTTACTGTAAACGATCTAGTGTCAAACTTGGCAATTTTTCAGATAGGTAATCTACGGAACTTGGCGCCCATTAAGATCTCAATTCTTTTGTCGGTGAACTTGGCTGCCATTTTCACATTTATGTTTTTGATGGGATTTAGTTTACCCGTAGTCACATACTTAACCCTATGGAGGGCAACAAAAACGGCTGTTTCACATGGTCAAACGATAGTGTTAATTCAAAATTTATTTATCTATTTCCTGCAGTCAATATAAAAATGCTGTAGTTTAAGTACCTATTTTATCAAATTCGAGGGTCACAGGTTCATTTTTTGTCGTTCGAAACCGCTAAAAGCAACGGCAGCTGCGTCCCGTCATCCTCCCGGCGCGCCTAAAAAACTTCTCCAAATAGGTACTACGTGTGTTGGTAGGACACATGCATGTTCCTTCCGTCTATATCCACGCGGGCCGTATAATATTAATAATAAAATTAAATAATAATACATATATTGTCATATATGTACTTATATAAATATTAGGAGACAATTTTTTACACAAATCGAACTAGTCTCCTAGTAAACTCAATAAGGCTTGTGTTGTAGATACAAGACAACGGTACATTTAATAGATATAAACTTAAATACATAGAAAACATCCAAGGAATCGAACTCTAGCTTTCTTATACGTATCATAGAATAGTATTTGCGTACAAAAGGTCCACTGTCCAACAAATTCGATGTTTATAAATAAATAAATAAATATTAGGAGACAATTTTTACACAAATCGAACTAGTCCCATAGTAAGCTCAATAAGGCTTGTGTTAGGGGTATTAGACGACGATATATTTAATAGATATATACTTAAATACATAGAAAACATCCAAGTCTCAGGAACAAATGTATCTGCTTACCACAGAAACAAATGCCCTTACCGGGATTCGAACCCGGGACCTCTAGCTTCGGAGGCAGTGGCACTACCAACTAGGCTAAACAGGCCGACGATGTTTAACTGGACAAACTGGAAAAACAACCCGAATCATGCCTTTTTGTAGGATGTCATCACACTATTCACACCCACCTTTATACTCTCTAGGGTCGTTAAGTTTTCTAATCAAATGCATGGCCTAACATCACATACTTACATTACAGTTATTAGCGTAACGCGAGTACCAACGCAATCTAGTAAGCTGCTCGGAGCAGCAGGAGAGCCGAGGAATACTTTATGTCCGCGTCGCGTTCACAACTTTCTTGATATGTATAATGTTCCATACACACGGTCTACATATATAAACACAACCGCTCCGCCACTTTAGTTACCAATCTTTTAAAGGAAGTAAGTATAAGGGGGGTATATGAAAAAAAAAAGAAACATTTATTCACAGACACACTTTTCTTCACACAAATTTGACTAAAATTAAACACACAATAAAACGTACCTACACATAAAATGTGTGACCCTGTAGCAGTGAACCTGAGACTGGTTCAGCACTGCACTGGCGGCACTTATACATACATTATTTTCTTCAATTCTATGAACTGTTAAGTCTTATGTCCACAACCAATTGTAGAAAAGTAAATTATTATGTAATGCTATAGTTAAAAAACTATTAGGATGTGGTCGACCAGAACAGGGCGCGTTGGCTCCAAATGCGCCAACTCTAATCGGAGGCCAAAATCCACTACGGGCCGCTGACTCAGCGGAGTAATTAAGTAAAAGTCCTCAACCAATTGCGGAAAAGTAAATTATTATGCAATGCTAAAGTCAAAAAACTATAAGGATGTGGTCGCCAGAACAGGGCGCGTCGGCGCCAAATGCGCCAACTCTAATCGGAGGCCAAAATCCACTTCGGGTCGCTAACTCAGCGGAGTAATTAAGTAAAAGTCCTCAACCAATTGCAGAAAAGAAATTATTATGTAATGCTATAGTCAAAAAACTATTAGGATGTGGTCGGCCAGAACAGGGCGCGTCGGCGCCAAATGCGCCAACTCTTATCGGTGGCCAAAATCCCCTACGGGTCGCTGATTCAACGGAGTAATTAAGTTTCCTACCTTTTGGGATGCCCATTTCCTACCCTTTTGGACATGTTTCTCTATAAAAGTGTGTGTAATATTTTATACGCTTATATGGTGCTACTTTACCGCACGAGTCCGGTAATCAGCAGATTACGTGCATATGTCGAAACTTTAAAGAGCCAGCAGTGTCGATTAAAAAAACACTCCCTTCGGTCGTGTTTTAATTTATCACCACTCGTTGCGAATTACCTGTTCTCTGCACTTGTATCGTAATGTACTATTACAGTACATATGGTGCTACATTATCGCACGAGTGGGGTAATCAGCAGATTACGTGCATATGTCGAAACTTTAAAGAGCTATATTTACTGTAAAACGTTGTACGATACACGTGCGAACAGGTAATTCGCAACTCGTGTCGATATAAAACACTCCCTTCGGTCGTGTTTTAATTTATCACCACTCGTTGCGAATTTCCTGTTCTCTGCACTTGTATCGTAATGTACTATTACAGTACATATGGTGCTATTTTACCGCACGAGTGCGGTAATCAGCAGATTACGTGCATATGTCGAAACTTTAAAGAGCCATATGTACTGTAAAACGTTGTACGATACACGTGCGAATAGGTAATTCGCTTCCTGTTCTCTGCACTTGTATCGTAATGTACTATTATTGGTCTGTGAGTAAAACATCTATCTATCTATCTATATATATATATATATATATTACGCGAAGCTGATCTTTATAATGCCCATCAGATCTACAGTTATGGACCGATTTTGATAAATTATATACCATAGGACTCGTCCCACCCTGCAGATGTGCAATAAGGTCTTAGTTTTTTTATTTTTGTCCTGGAAAATTAATAAAATGATATTTACGCATACAAACGAGGGGTCAGCTTACCTTGGTAGAATTGTACGAGGTGTCAAAATTTAGCTTGATTAACACGTGACCTCCACGTGACTTGGGAACTGGCTATGGTATGATTCCGGATGACATAAAATTAAATATGAACTAAAATGTTCCTGTAAAAAATATCTGGTACAGCATTACAATATAAAACTTTTGAGTCGAGAAATACTCAATATTATTAACAATAAACGAAAGTAAAATTACTAATTTGTTTACAAGACAATACATAATATTCGGTCTAAATATTTACAGTTTACATAAATGACAGACGTATTGTGTCAACTTTTTTTTTTATTGTGCTCTAATTATGTCAATATTAAATTGTCATGGTTTATACTTCAAAGAAGTTGATAATACAAACCAATGACGTTTCGAATATACGTTCCGTATATCTTGACTGATATTGATATTTGCCAAAACAATGACAAACCAAATTAAACTTTACGTTGTGAGTTACAGAAGTGTTTCTGAGTTAATCATAGATTAAGCTGCAAAACATTTAGAAAGAGAAGAGGCTAGCTTTGTCTAAGTGTGTCTCACTTCCACCTATTGCCATACCAGTAGGGTGATCATAAGCAAAGAAGTTCAATCAGTAGACGTTACTTATTGGTGGATTCAGATGAAACCGACGAGAAAACAATGTTGCACTAATAAACGTTTACGACGCCAATAACGTATTCGACGTATATGCGCACCATTGATTCGACAAAACGACGAATGTATCCGTCATGGTGACGGCGTCCAATGCGATATCAACCTAGATGCATTTCTATTGATAGTGCGCTTAAAAGGTTAAATACTTTAACAAAATTAAGACGTCAGAAAAATAATTAAACCCTTTAATTGTCGACAACATGGGAGTTATAACGTACGTTGTCAAAATCACTTTCGTTCTTTAGTTGACGTGTAAGTGTCACTGCCGTTCATAAAGTATAGCGTTCAAGGGGTTAATTTGCTATTCATCAATGTTTGTCTGAGGATGTTGTCAAACGCAAAGTTGAACCCTATAGAAATGCATGTAGGTTGATATCTCATTAGAGGCCATGACGAATATATACGTCGTTGGCTTCGGACCGTTGGTGCGCAATATAGGTACGTTGTTAGCGTCGAAAAGGTTAATAATACTCGAAAAGTTAGAGGACATGTATATTTCTCTTTGTTACGTTTCAGTAAACATGTCCAAAATAAGGGGGATAATGGTCACGTTAAACTGCCACGTTCTAAAAGGGCGTAGGTACATTGAAAGGATGAATAAGATTACCACTATTGGTAACATGTTCAATTAAAAGTTAAAATTATACTGTATCAGTGTCACCTGCAACAGTGACAGTGCCGGTCAGGGGTCTACCCGAAACACCCGAAGATCGAAGTTCATTATATTTCCTTCTCTATCACACCAATAAGCAAGTGTTACAGAGATATATATAACGAAAGATTTTAACCCAGTTACTTCACTTGACAAAATAGACCTCACAACTGTCATGCCAAAACCACACGATGGGCCATGATGGGCCACGTACAAGACGCAGTTATGCGGTGGAACGAGATGCAAATATGTTTTTTTATGATTGACTGACTGGCGATTGGCCTTAGTCTCGCCTGATGGAAAGCGATGGCCTTTAATGCATAACTGCGACCTATACGTTGGCCCATAAGGGCCCATTGCGTGGTTAATACCAATATTGCCAATGTCGCATGCATTGTTTTTTTTCTAGATTAGATAGAATAGGTTATGAGGATACTTAGAGTACTTCTAAAGAGATCCTATACGAGTACGAGTTCCACCAAGGGGGACGGAAAAGCTCTTACCCACCTAAATTGAAAATTTGTCTTAAACGGCTGGCGCCTTATCATAAACAACCTCTTTAATTTGGGCGGGTATGACGTGGACATGATAATGAGCCAAATAAAAAAAGTGGAACTATGACAAAGACTACAAATGATGTATATCTCTCTGTCGCTCTTATTATTTAGTACATGACCCCGGTAGAGGTATTATTATTTGAAAATTTCTCAGGGAGGGTAGGATAGGAGTCATATCACAGAACATTCTTAATTGCGGAACTATGACAAAGACAATAAATGATATATCCCTCAGAGTCGCTCTTATTCCATTTAGTAAGTATATGATATGATCATATCGCTCGTTAACGGTATTATTATTAGACGTCTTCTCTGGGGTACTCTGAGTTTGCGTACCTTATTAGAGCCTTATTTAGACAAGAGACGCCATCAGCGCACATTACCGAACAAAATATTTTGTAATTTGGGGGAGGTAACACACACATAAAAAAACCACACATACAAAATATTTTCCTATTACTACGCACCATTACACTGAAACAATCAACGCACACACATTCAAAACACTAAAATTATCTGATTATTATCAGATGGCCAAATTGACTGAAGTTGCTAAGATGCATATTTTTCATAGAAATTCTCATAGTTAGTAGGTAGATCTTATTTCTTGAAATAAGGCTTACATTTACTGTCAATTTGACGACTACCCGTGATGATCAAGCACGAATGTTTTTAAATCGACTTTGTAGTGGACCTTCCGAATACGCATATTCTATCCCGTGGCTTCGCTTGCATTCTTCGTAGTACGTCGACGCGGCGAAGCCGCGCGGGTAACTAGTTACTTCTATTACTATTCTCTGGTCACTTTAACGAAGGATAGGTATAGGTGAAAAACTCAAGTAAATGACCTGTTGTATTTTGTTGTGAGGTGCTCGAATAGGCGTTTGTATTTTTTTGTGATGCTCATTTTAAATATGTAATGTATATTCTAACACGTCACAACTACATACAAAAGGTCCTTATCTTAAGTTTTTTACTAATAATATTGTCAACAGTTCGTCGAATATCTGCTTGTATCAATCAGTCAGACAGTGTAGAGGTTTTGCAAATGACAAAGATCATTCGGTCTTCCCTCATACAAATGTAAATTTGGTTTTACTTTCTTAATGAAATCCGGTCAAATGGTTTTGTATGCGCGGACTGCTCTGGTGTCAGAGCGTGTGCTCTGCTTCTTGCTAAACAGGCATGAGATGGAATTGTAGTGTGTCGCCTATCTATGCTAGTCTTCAGGGCAAATGAATCTCCAAGGTCTGCAATAAATATGCATAATTCCCTACGTACTGATATTGTACTACTAATAGAAATGGATCTGCATATGTTTTAATTTTGACTATTTTATATTATATGAGGATTGTTTGATTCCTATTTCTAAGGAAGATCATAGGATACTTTTTGAACTACAAGATATCCTCTAAGAAGAAGGTGCCGCTAACGAATTATATGCGGGTGGAGCCGCGCACAACGCTAGTATTTTTATAATTATAATATCCGATGGCCTCTTCGCTAAATAATGTAATATATAGTTATTCCAAGAATAATCTGTTATGAACCGTTTATTATTTTTATTTCTTTATTATTTATTTAGGGCCTTGGAGCCAACATAGGATTGTGTTAATGACTTATATTATAAGAATATCATCGGAATCATATTTGAGCTCCCTTGTGCATATTAGTATGCCGCTCATCTAAGAGCATATGAGGTTTACTGATGTTGAGATGGGATCGGAATAAGATTGCTTGTTGCAAAATTGAGCCGATTGAGAGCCAGGTGTGCGCTATTATACGGTAGTGGAACACGCTGCATGCTGCGATTGCTGCGCCGCCGCTGAATCGTTCTCGGCCACCTTGCGCGACAGGTGCAGTGCACTCTCAGTGATTTCGTTTCGACGTATCCGAGACTTTCCTTACTTAAACGGCCCTTTTATTTCTGTTATAAATTGGGGCTTAGCATGTATGTATGTTAGTATATAATGTGTGTGTATATAGTGTTTGTAAATTAGAACTAGGTTTCCGCCGCCTGCTTCGGTCCCGTAAAAGTCCTTAGGTGCATCTCATGTCGAAGCATCGATTTTCTGTATAACAGATACCTATGTTAGGCTGGATTCCACCAGTACAAACATGAATAAATGATTGATATTTAACTTAAGTGTTAAGTTAAACGTCAGAATTTTATGGAATAAAACGCATTAACTTTAAACAGGCCTAACGCGATATTTTTTATGCACGTTTATTGCCGACGTGTTGTTTTATACGGAATAATCTTGAAACATAACCTATTCCTGTATCTTGTTTGGAATAAACTCTATTCATTTATCTCCTCTATTGTTATAAGTATATATCTCTCTCGCTCTTTCAAAGTCTCTCCGGGACTATTCCTGTGCTAAGTAATTTATATATAAATTATTTATTTAACAGTGTCTAAAAGTGAAAAGGTAACTGTAATACTACTAATAATTATAAAGCGATGATGTTCACCGTGATTTTATGTCCTACATAATTGTGAAGTATAATAATGTGTTAATACAGCATGGTACTCGTATTGTAGCTAAATTGTGTGAAAATATACAGTGGCTTTATTATCATAAATTCATAAACAGAGGCTACTCCCACTGTCTATTTAAGTGCAGGTTGACAACAAAAGTGGCCGTGTTTTTGGGCTATATAATTGATGTGTTTGTCAGCGGCGAAGATTGAATGCCCACTACACATCTGTCGCGGCGGCAGGTGGAGGTAGACACCACCTGTTGATCTTTTTTTTCTCGACCTCTTTTTTGCGGGTGGAGGTACGAATGGGTACCTAAGTCTGGCGTACAGGGTCTATCCGGAAGTCGCGATTTATAGATATTCATAACAGATAGTCTAGTCATGATTCGAGTTAGAAATTAAAGTCACATTAATTACGAGTTGTACGATCGGGTCAAATATTGCAACTGAATGTTAGAGAGGTATATCCTCAATCGTTTAAGCTGAAATTGGCGCACTTTAAGTTCGGGGACAGTAAAATATTGGTAAGCTGATCTGATTATGACTATGGCCTACCACCTATAAACCTATATAATGATAAAATAATTCTATAATGATACAATAATTAATTTCTATGATAATTTTGCACTAAGTTATTAATGTTATTATAAACAGATATGATCTTGACAATGTATGATCAATACAATAAATATTATTACATAGAAACAACTATTATACTAATCAACTCATCAACTCTTAACTACAGAATCTTTTTACATAGGCACATTCTGGACATAGCCCTGTCCCAATTTCATGTGGGGTAAAAACTACAGTGGCTATGCGAGCTGTAGACTCCAAAAATATATATTTTTCTATTCAATTTTCTTGCTCTCAAAATTTCACGGCGATCGGTGGAGAAATGCGACCTGTAGAGGAGAACATCTCATCAGACAGAAAGATTTTTTGTCGAAAGCTGAAACGGAGACGGTTCGCTCGCTGTCAATAATAACCACGCTTGGCATGAGGGCAGGCGATCGCAGCGCAGTATCTCCACCGCACTCCAGGGAGGGATGCTGCCCATCCCCCCACGGTGGACGGTGGTCTTGGACTTGGTATATACATAATTCGACGGTATGAATATTAATTGACTTGAAGTGTATGTTACTTACTTTGTAATGTATGTTTGTTTAAGTCAATCCTACATGCCAATTTTGACTAGGTTCCCGAAGTCCAATCGAGTAAGAATTTTATATTTTCTGTAATTTGATGACAATGGTACCATAAAGCTAGTCTGATAATGGATTCAATAGGTGGTTATGGCACATGTCAAACTACACAATACGAGTCACTTCGGGACACTGACACTACATAGACACGCCCCAAAATAAAGTGTTCACCTCACCAGCTCGGAAATCTGCACTGCTGCTCAAGCTGAAATGAAGAAATGCTAAAGTACTTCCTGTCTGTCACTGAGTTACCAAGCTGACACGAAATATTGGTAAGGAGATTGTTTGAGAGCCAGGAAAGGAGAAGGATAGTTTTATCCCAGAAATCGTCCCTACTATTAAGTTTCGTTCAGACGGTGTACTAATCGTACTATCGGTCCCTTAAAGCGATTAACCAATACCTAGGTACGCTCGCAAAGGCTAGTGAAAATAATATTATATTGTAAACGTGTGGCCTGATTTGTTTTCCACCCTATGCGGTCATGAATTGTGTGGGTCGACTGGTGTGTGCGTTACGGGTGAGGCTCGTGACATAACACAATGCGTGGTCAGTGCGCTTGTGTGCGTCTCCGGGTTCGGGGAGTGTGGGTGCGAGACGACCGGGACACTAGGGAAGGAAGCACCGGGTGCGAGCTCCGACTGGGGGGCACACGCACACACCAACAAGCGCGCCCCGCACACGTGCACGTTACGCGGTGCTTATACTTGTCTCCCTTCCCCTGCGCTGTAGCTTGCCCGCTGATGGCAGGGCGCTCGCTCGCAGTCCATAATGTGTCAAAACTCTAGTTGTGTTTGAGATTGCGTACGCAATACGCGTTTTGTGTTAAGCGTAAACTTCTTTGTCCTATACTTTTAAATAAATAATTTCGCGACGTACCTAAGTTTTTATGTACTTTGATTGGATATCGTCTCAAGTGAATGGGCGAGGTCAGCAGTGTACGAATAACTGTGTCGGTATTGGGTCGCGCAGACTCCCGCGGCACTTAGACATTCTACTCCTTTTCGTACTTCCTGTGTATGTCTATTTCCTTTTAGAAATCATCCGATGTCCTATTCGATGCATTTCGTTATAGTTATGACGGTTTTGAATAAGTTTTAAGTTAAAGTGGTGCTCGGTACCGGCGCATTGGCATACTTAGCCGATAAAATGTGAAGTTCTGGTTTATGAGTCACGAGTTGCAATGTAAACGGAATGATGGATGTTCAAGTGAACGAGCCGAACAAATGGCATCGTGGGGGTCTCTTATGCACGCTTAACAGAAGTTTTCGACTGGCCAATGCCAAACCCAGAAACTCTACTATTGAAAACAAGCCCATCATAAGCGTTCCTGAGATGTCCTCTGAGGTGAGTACTTGTTGACTTGCAGGTGCATCTTGCAGCAAGCGGATGAGTTTTGGTTTACGACTAATTTTTTTTTACCCTGCCCATGGCGCAAGGATGGGTACCTGTGTACAAGGAACACGTGAGGAACGAGCAGCTAAATCTATGTAATAAGGGATAGATACTCTTTGACCTGTCGACGTTGTAATTTCTCGATGGACAATAATGACACGTGTAGAGTGATCTGTGTGTGGCTAGTACGCGGGGAAGGAAGTTAGGAAGCTCTGGTGGAGGCGGAGGGTGGCAGCCGCGCGGAGCGTCGAGCCATCACACATACTCAGCACCTACACTCTACAGTCACAGTACAGTACAGTAGCAGTAGATCTAATTTCCGAATAAGGAACTAAGCCCGGAGCCCTAATTTTAAACATCAGTAAATGAATAATATCTCTACATATTAATCGATGTTATCGTTGAAAATGTGTTTGTTTGTTTTTACGATACGCGTGTCCGGTACTCCGGTAGTTTACAAATCGGAGTAATGAAGGAACGGTAGCCAAGGAATTCATTTATCCCCTGGAAGGGAAAAGATAAATAAATACATATACATACTTGTATGCGATTTATTGTTTAATTTTAAAATATTTATTAATTGGCTCGTAGGAAAAAAATGTACCGAAGAGCCTCATATGTAAAATATAATGAAACCGGTCTTTCACGTATTTAAGGTCGAATATCGCTGGACGTGGTTCAGTCCGGTTCGCGATCCTTAATCATGAGTACTTATCGCGGCGGCGGTTCTTGTAGCACTAAGATACCAAAACCCTAAGATTCCAAACCTAAAACTCATGATTAAGGACGGTAAAACGGTCAGCGATATTCGATGAAGGACGTGAGTGACTCTTTTCATTATTTTTTATTATATTTCAAACTCACAGGAGTTTTCTAGCCAAATTTTTATCCCCCTAAAATTAAAAAGCTCTGAATTAATTAATATACAACGATACTCCTCTCCCACCCAGTAGATAGTTGTTATAAAACGAAACGTTTACCGAAGTCGATGCAACGTTATAAACTCGTGTTACGAACTACGAACTACCATGACCTAACTAGCTATTTACCTATCTATGTATTTATTATTTAAAAAGAAATGCTGTATTTTACAGGCTAATGTAAACGTTGACCCACATTGGGTGAACCATCCGGGGTGTTAAGTACTCTTACATATGACTCGAGTCTCTTACTCGTACATATCCCGATACATTATGTATGAGTACTGACGCACATCGTAAGTTCGAAGTAGGTCGTAGCGAAGCGACCTGTTTTTAGGCCAGAGAACAATGTTCTATCGCGTTATAGAAAATGTTTACTCCATATCCTCTGGCGGCGACTTACCTAATCCTCCTAAGCGTCCAACCGCCTGTAGTAAATTTCAGTTAAAAAATACTATTCATCGTATCCATTGAAGTTAGTTCTACTATTTCATTCAAGGTTTACAAGGACGGATATATTTAATTTGATACGTCTTTGTAGCCCACTATGATGATATAATTTGGTTTTCATTGCCATAACTTAGGAGGCCGATTAGGGATTCAGACCCCAAGTCCCCCAACTCATGATCTGTAGTTAGAAAGGGATTGATTGGAAACTGGCTACTATTGGTCGCGTTTCCAAACTACACAGCTACATATAAGACACAATCCCTACAATCTACCTAAGTGCCCACTGTATCGTTTACTTTGTTAGGTACCTGCTGGGTAATTATTGGTAAATTTTACTGTCAAGGAAATTGAAACACGTAAATTTTTCGCTCTTGTGACAGTGACAATAAGGGTTAGGAAGGTATGTGTTTATATTTCCTCTACTGTACAGTCAGCATCAAAAGTAGAGATAAGAAATTCAATAGTCTTTATTACTTATAAGAGTTATAAGGAAATAATAGCTTTTGGCCCCTTCATATCCGTAGCTACTTATGATGTTGACTGTACCTACTGATTAAGATATTGTTCTCAACTCTTATACAGTAAGTAGTACATATAGGAATGATGATGTGATGTTTAAGTGGATACAACTGTGTCGTTTAACGAATAATTTATTCTTAAACGTTAAGGACCTCCTATTTCGTATTCTAGGCGTCCACTGGACACATTGATAGCTCACAATTAGTTTCCTGGGGCTCATTAAAGGTGCACGCCGGAATGCTTAATCGCTTTATTAGAAAGAAGGGAAGGGCTTTACTTAGTATAAAAAAAAATGTCGGGCCATGCTCAGTGTAGGGTTCCGTAGTTGCCTAATGAAAATACTCTAAATAAAGCAACAACAAGCAAAAGGAAATACTTTCACAGCGTTTCGTACGTCTTTTACTAAGAAGGGAAGACTTTTTACGATAACTCAAAAACGGCTGAACTGATCATGTACGCCATAGTTTTCGTTGAAATTCTTTATTAAGCTTTACTTTCAAGATTTTTTTATGGTTCAAAAGTTAGAGGGGGGGACACATTATTTTTCTTTAGTAGTAAATATTTCCGAAAAAAATCACTTTATCAAAAAATGTAAGGCACTATAATATTCATTGTCAGCCGGTAGTACGTAAGTGGGTCCCTATGAGACGCTAAATGATATACAATGAATGAGTCCCATTCGAGTGAGCTCTAGGCATGATTGTTCATATTACCTATACTTAGGTATTCAGGCGAATATAGGTAAACTCGTAGGTACTCGTATCCCTCAAAATGTTGTTGTCGTTCTGCTGTGGTGTGGTCGTCGTCCGAGCACGGAAACTTGCGAAACTCTGCATGAAAATGGTTTTTTTGTCAAAACTTATCACGATTTGAAAAAATCGAACTATGATAAACTGTCATTCCGGAGGAGTTCGAAACATGTCGCCCGGAGTGAAAGATTGTATGTGAGTTTTAACCGTTTTAGTGATAGGTATAGTTTTAAACATGACTCACGAAAGTATAAGTTCTAGTAATTATTTTAGATTATGACGTTTTGACTATTTTACGGAGAGACCGGACTGAATGTCACATATAGCTTAGAAGCGAATTTATAGTGCAAACCTTTTTTATCTTTGTCCTCTAAACTAAGTAATAATCTTCATAATTACAAAATATAATCAAAACAATGGTTTTTTTTCTTTTGAACTAGTAATTTTAATAAATTTTCAAGAAAATAATCAAACCATTTTTTTTCTTTTGTCCTAGCGTTTATTATAAGTACAAAAAATAATCAAAACAATGAAATTAATAACGAAAGCTCAATGGTTAGCATATTCTTAAATCACCATTACAATCTACATACAGTACAATTCATTATTAAAATGCAAATTAAAGTCAAAGACCTACTTACAAGCACCACGGGCATGAAGATTAGGTGGCTATACATAAATGTATGTTTTGTATTGTTCAGGCATTGTGGATGTTTAGGGTGTAGGTCCAGTAATATGATATAGTTAAATATAATGAAATGAGTCACTCACGTCGTTAAGTTAAGACGCTGAATAGAGCTAAATCGCCATTTTTAAACGGTGATTCAACAAAAACCATTCGTTTTGGTAAAAAAATTAAAATACACGTTAATATTCATTATAAGTATTTCAAAGGGTGAGATCGAAAAAAAAGTCTTAAAATCATCTTAAACAATCATAATGTCTTTTTTTTCAAATGAAACATGTATAATTAAAAACAGAGTTCCAACATACTCAAACCTAAAGCATAGATGATTTATATTACACATGCGGTGAATATACACAACCGTCAAAAATTTTAGGACCAAATACAATTTTTAGTTTCATTTTCATAAATTATTACGCAAACCAAACGAGGGAAAAAGAGTGCAATGGGCTGTTTCTCACATCAAGGATTGGACTTTTGCAAACTGGTCGAGAGTACTACGGACAGATGAATCAAGGTTTAATGAATAATCAATCAATGTAGATCATTTGCATATTTTGTGTTTGGTCTTAAACTTTCTGACGGTAGTGTATTTAATATTATGATTAATTTTCTGATTATCTGCTTATATAGCAGTTATATAGTTTCTCTTTCACTCCTGCGCAATTAGACGAAGACAGACATAGCCAAGGTCATTGGCGCTTGTAAGCCTCTTAAGGACGGATATCGCTAGACATGTTTCAACCCGTTCGCGTTCCTTTATCATGAGTACCTACTTGGCGGCGGCTTATTTATCACTGCATGCCCGTGCCCTGCCCGCGCGGAGGCCTCTCCATTACCCTCGTTTTCTTCACAATTGTTCAACATAACGTCTCATGTTAAAGTCTCGTCCACACTCGTCTTAGACTTACATATATGTATAGTATTCAACATTATGTTCTAGCTGGGTGGTACAGCCCACAACCACGATTAAAATGTGCGTCACTTTGCGTGATACACCAGTAGAGGAAGTAGATAGTTGTTAACCAAGGGTTTTCAAGCCACCAGCAGTCGACAGTAATTGAAGGCTTAAATGGGTGATATCACCCGGGTTAAATACTCTGATTATCATTTCGAACACAAGGAAACTAAAACAAATCCAAATATACAAAAATATTTTTAAGTTCTCATACTCTGAAAGTGGAAATCTATGTGGTGTGTTGAAAGTGGTACGTATCTGCTCTAGAGCAGAAAAGTATTAAAAAAAACATTGGGCATTGGGCCTGTACAGACTATACTGTACAGCCACCTCCGTAAAATTGTATTTATTTTAGAATACATATGTTCATAAATATTTAAATTATGGTATTTAAAAAAGTAAATGTAGAAATTTATTGCTATTTGATGTTTAGAATACAATTTAAGCAATTTATTATTCAATATAACCGCTTCAGAACAGCGCCCTAATCTTATGCTATCCTTAGCTACACTACCATTAATTTTAATTAACAATTATTGTTGTAATTTCTGAAGCTTATTGATAATTAAAATTATATAAATGTTAAATCATAAAAAAGAAAGATTGTATCGATACTTTTCAATTTATTACATCTAACCATTCTTTTGTTCAAGATATTATAACCTCTTCAGAACTACTTCCTGAAAATGGTCCATACACAAAAAATATTAACGTCAGGCAATAGTTCTGGCCAAAAAGGGCCCAGACACAAAACATTTTAAATGGTTTCGATAGGATTAGACTGATTCAGAAAATGTTTTCGCATATTTGGCATTTTTTAGTTTCCTCGTACTCGAAATGAAACCACCCATTTCAACTCGAACTATCGGCGCTCTGTCTTCGTTCGAGCGCCAAAATATCTCCTCTAAAATGGGTGGCTTTCAACCATTGCTTAACAATCTACTATTCTCAGCCAGTCAAACCCTATTGAATCCATTTTAAAATATTTTTTGTATGAACCATTTGGGCGGGAACTGTTGGCTTTTATTTGGTAATGTTTTGTGTATGGACCATTTCCTCGTAGCTGATCTGAAATGTTTATACACTTTATATTTAACACACGATTGCTTATACTTTATTGAAATATTGAAAAGTATATATAACATTTTTGTTTATTTCCATAACTTAAAATATTAATCCATCATAAAATTTAAAAACTATTAATAAGCTTAAAATATTACTGGCAGTGTGGCTGATTTTGAAATTTAATTGAATTTAACGGTAGTATATGTATGACGCCCGCGGTTAGCGCGAGACCGCGAAGTTACTCTTACTACAACCAAACCAATGTTTGCAGGGTTTAAATGCGTCGAGCGAGCCGGAGAGCGCGCTAAGGCCGCTCGAGATAGTGGCGCCCCGCATCGACACCTATCGGTTCTCGATGGCCAACCTTGAGGAGACACAGGACGCCGACCTGGATGCTATCCTCGGCGAGCTTTGCGCGCTCGATTCCGAATACGATGAGGAGATATCCAGGGTCTCTTCAGGTGAATATGACTAATTTGAACATGTTATATAACTGACGATATTCTTGCACCTTGTTTCGGTTTAGCCCGTCGCATAAAAGAGCTGTATGACAATGTCAGAACCTAAATCGCGTGACTAAGACTGAAGGCCTGCTTTCAGTTTGTTGAATGAACTGTGTGTGTGCAGGTTACTCGTCATCGAGCAAGGAGCGGGACGGCGAGGGCTGCGCGCGGCGCCAGGAGTGCAAAGACAGCTGCGACGGAGCCTCCGTCGCGCGGACTGACTCGCCCGACAATGACTCCGCCTTTAGTGACACTGTAAATATTTCTATGACCATTTCAATAATACATCTTTTAGGCTGTGTTTATTTATGTATAGGTACATACAACAGCTTTTGCGCTGCACTGAAAGCGTGTAAGCATTTACATATACCTACAGGTCATCGTTCCATATACGGGGTCTTAATGTCAATACATTATACCTTATGGGATTAAGTAGGTACTTATATTATAATTCACTCAACTATAAACTTTGCTACATGCTTGCTGTGAATTAATCTGAATTTTACTATGTGTTTCAGGTTTCAATGCTGTCGAGCGAATCGTCGGCTTCTAGTAGTGCTAGTGCAAAATGCAAAGCGATGAAACTGAATCTGCATCAAGATCAAAAGGTACGAGTATAAACAGCGACACCTCTTGTAGCACCAACTGCGAAGGAGGGTAATGTTTTTTGAGTGTACAGTCACCAGCTGAAGTAGCTACGCGGGCGTAGAGCTCAAAATGCTTACTACACCCACACAGACTCTTATGTCAAGCGAATTCATAAGAATCTGTGCAGATCATTCAGAGCGTCTTACTTCTATTCTGATAAACTATGCTGTCAATATGTTCGGCTTGACAGTTTTGAACAGGTAAAGTGTCGTTAAATCCCTCTTTGTCGCGGTCTATGCTTGAAGTAATCGTCTTCATAAAAAATGTTGTGTTCTGAAATACAAATATCTTTTTTTTAGACCGCAAATTTCCAACAAAAGGCCGACAAAATTAAGCTCGCGCTAGAGCGTATGCGCGAGGCCAACATCAAGAAACTGTTCATCAAGGCGTTCTCGACGGACGGCTCGTCGAAGAGCCTGCTGGTGGACGAGAAGATGAGCTGCGGCTACGTGGCGCGCCTGTTGGCCGACAAGAACCATGTCTCTATGGAGCCCAAGTGGGCCGTGGTCGAACACCTCCCTGACCTTCACATGGGTAATATATATACCTTACTGCCTAAGACTTGCTTGATCGACTTCAGCATTAAAAGAGTAGCACGCGACGGATCACTCAGAAATAAAAATATATGTTCGAGTGTCCGTAGGAATCGTATTATTTTATATATAGTGGGCGATAAATCCAACCCGCATGCCAAGCGTGGCGATTATGGCATTTACCTCCCATGAAATTGGGGGAGGCCTATGTTCAGCAGCGGACGTCCTAGGGCTGATATGGTGGTGGTGGTGGATAAATCTGGGGACACGGCAGAATAAATAGTCCACAGAACTCGATTTCCACCGACTTTCTTATTATGTAACCGTGGAGGAATACGTGGATGAATATAATAGTTTTCAAAAAAAGAATAAGCCAATTTAGCCGTAATGAGTAGTAGTTTGCCAAGCAAATTAGGTTTGATGGTCCACCACTAACTATCCAAAGATACAGGCTGCAACTAGTGTAGAAGAACTGCGTTGCGAGACTTGCATCTTTTCATTTGTAATAATGTTTTGATAGGTCAATTTTACTCGAAGTATTTGATTTCTTTAAGCGGATTGTACTTGATATTCGTTAAATATTTTGCAGAGCGTGTTTATGAAGACCACGAAATGTTAGTGGACAATTTAATGTTATGGACGAGAGAGTCGAAAAATAAAATATTATTTGCGGAGAGACCTGACAAAATATCATTGTTTCAAATACCGGAAAAGTTCCTTTTATCGGAGGATGACAGAGGTGAGATATATGATGAAGATTTTACTAGCATAATTATCAAACTATTTAGAACACTAACTTAGTGTTGGGTATTGATCAACACTTGAAATTCATTGCTTGAAGTGCTCTGCTGTTTGCCGCCTCTTCTAAAGAAATGTGATTTGGTTTTCTTTACAGGATGGTCAAGCGAACACGACGAACATTCGAGACAAGTTATTCTAGAAGAATTCTTCGGTCAAAGCGGTGCTGCGAGCACCACAACCCCGTCCATTTCTGGGCACCCCGTGCCGCCTATGGAAGGTCCACTGTATCTCAAGAGTGACGCCAAGAAGGGATGGAAGAAGTACCACTTCGTCCTTCGGCCTTCCGGTAAACTCACTCTCTATATGTTGTATCCTCACTGTGTCCTAATTCCTAAAAAAATGGAGAACTCTGAGGGTTCAACTAACATTGTGTGGCCACACTTGGTAAATTCATGCTCAGCGAATGCAATGCCACTGCGAATTTATAGCTTGCGCAATTTGCAATATATGTATTCATTGTCATTACATTCTTGTCTCTTAAATAGGTCTCTACTATTCGCCCAAGGACAAAGTGAAGACGCTGAAAGAGCTGGTCTGCTTAGCGACTTTTGACACTAATGAAGTGTACTTAGGGTTGAATTGGAAGAAGAAGTACAAGTCGCCGACCGACTACTGTTTTGCTATCAAGCACCCGAGGCTGCAACAACCAAAGAGTGTTAAGTTTATTAAGTTCCTGTGCGCGGACGACCAGCGGACGATGGAGCGATGGGTCACTGCCATGAGAATAGCCAAGGTGAGCAACACTGCAGCGATTGAATCTTCAGCTTTACACAATACAAATAAATACACTTTATTGAACACCTATAAAAATTATACAGTTTAAAACCTAAGGCTTATACGTAATAGGTATAAAATAGCTTCATTTACGCTGCGAACTAAATATCGTAAACGTGACACATTAAGGCATTTATGAAACTGCACTTACGCTAAGTCAAACTTCGGTGCGGTCAGCCCAATAATAATTTCTCGTAAGCATTAAACTTTTAAAGTAAAACCCTCATTCTCACTAAAGCCATTTTAACCCTTTGACTGCCACAGTCAGCATACCAGGAATGTCGGGTGACTGATGCCACGTCGTCTATTTCCGCTAGGAAAAGGTTTCTTGAAAGCTAATGCAAGGCATTAGGGTGGCAGCTACTTTTTGCAAAGTTGAGCGGTCAAAGGGTCAAGGGTCAAGGAGAGGGAGGGCTGAAGTAGTATCTCCTCCCTAATATGTAGATGCCTTTGCTATTGCTATTTTAACGCACGTTGTAAGCGGCTCGTGTGTAATGTGTATGGGTGATTGAGATTGAAATGTATAATAAGATTATTGCCTCAGTAAGTTTTGGAATCGGCAATTAAAGATATCGTTGTATCGGTCCGCAGCACGGACGACAGCTCCTGGAGAACCACCGGTCGCTGGTGGAGGAGCTCACGCAGGAAGACCTGGACCACCTCGCGCACGCGCGCTCCTGCTCGGTAAGTTGGTTCTGTATTTATTTCAATACCTATGTGTATCGTGATGGAAATCTGTACCAAGTGAATGTATAGGACACCTACGAGAATGTATGAAATTGAAAATAACGACGAAAGGAACATGCCCAAAACGCATGCACATATAACAAGACGCCACGGTATTTATAGACATTTTTACTCGCCCTCGACTCGTTTCATAAACCCACACTCGTGTTTGAATGCCTTTCATTAAGTAACAGCCACATAATCTACTATTAATTAACAATGATTCATTACATGTAATCGGGTATCACATCATTCGAGATGAATAAATCTATGAGCTCTGATGCCTACATCTCTAAGTATGTAGACGTGTTATAGAGAAGAACACTTAAGACTATGTATGTATATACTCGTAGAAGTAAACATCCACTTTTCAATATTTTTTTAACCATAGATTAACCTCATGCATGACCGTCACACTACGAATAAAGTGACATGTTCTGTACGCCACGGAACTGACAATCCATTATGGTCATGGATGACCGTGGCGTGTGAGACATTCCATTTGCTGGCACGACTACCGCCGACTGGGCCGGTGAAGAGGTTAATATAGAACGATTAATTTGCTCCTTTCCACACCTCCTTTTAACGAAGAAAAAATATTGGATGTATTATTTATTATACATGGCCTATTGAGCCACTGCTGGGCAAAGGCCTCTCCCCGTGATCTCCATGAGTCCCAAATGAGTGCTTCTTCCTCCCAGCCGCTGAGAAATGCATTAAGGTTATCCCGCCATCTCCGTCTAGGCCTGCCCCGTCTGCGTCGCCTGGCATGTGGCACGCACTTGGTAGCTGCATTATGTTATGGACGATTCACACCGAACGCCCGGAGTCGGCTCGCACCTCACCAAAGTCAAAGGAATTCGAACCCTTCATACAGAAGCTAGAGTTCGTAGCGAGACGGTAGCGGCTCTGCCGCGGCATCTAATTGAGAAATCTATCCTCTGTATTTAGGGTTCGAATTCCTTTGGCTCTAGTGGGGTTCGCGTCGACACCGGCCGTTTGGTGTGAATCGTCCGATAGCCCACCTATCCGGATGCATGCGACGGACGTGGCCAACCCAATCCCATTTTTGTAGCGCAGTGTAGTGTTTCAATCCGTCCGTTTAACACATAAAATACTGCGCTCCATAGCGCGTTGGCAAACCTTCAAATTTGGACTTCTGGATCTCGTTAACGACCATGTTTGTGCACCACAGACCACTTTTGTGCACCATAGTAGGTTAGGGCAGGCAAGATGCACACGTCGACGAGTTTCCGGTTCAGTGACAGTGGAAGGTTGCCGTTCATTAGTTCCTTCATGGACCAATAGCTCTTACAGGCGTTCTCGATACGGCTTCCTTGTAATCTACTAGACCATACGTTGTGTGCTGTTGGTCATCAACTAAGTTTTTGACCGATTCATTTTTAGTCAATCCTGAAGGCTCGCCAAGCTCAGATATTCGAGCATTAGCTGGAGTTCCGTTGCAGAAGGGGCGAAGCGAAAGATATCGTCGAATATCGGTGAAGAGGTTAATACAGAGGGATGCATTGGCTCCTTGCCAATAAATATTAACAAAGAAAAAATATTTGATAAATTCATTAAAATGATTATACTCTTGAGTTGACATGCTGTCGGATTAACCAATAGGCAAACCGAGCAGTTGCTTAAGGCAGCACGCCTTGGGGGGGACCATTTTATTTACGCCAGATTCGGTGAATCAATCTAATCTGAATAACCCCAAAGAGAGAACGGCACCATTATTTAGAAATACTTAGGGCGTCAAGATGTTTTAAATCTAGCATTGCGTTGAACCCTGTGGTGTGCGCAGATAACCTCGATCCCGGCAAAAACGGCCGCGGCGCCAGCGGGCGCGGGCCCGGGCGTGGGCGCGGGAAGCCCCGCGCAGCTCTCCAGTTGCGCCAGCGGCGCCAACTCGGACATCAGCAGCGGCAGGTAACACCCATTCTAGTATCAGATGCACCAACCAAAAATAGCCTCTCCGAGCCACGACCTTGAGGCGCTTCGGGCCATGTTCGATAGTCTGGAAGACGGTTCGCAAACCATTGACGAAGTAATAATGTTTTATTTATTGTATATTTGCGACACAAATGTTTATTTTGCCTACCTTCCTTATTGCCCAAAAGTATGTAGCTAAAAGAGAGCCCTTATGGGTTCGGTCGCCTCTGTACTGTAATATTGTGTGACATGTATATGTTTGAACTTGACAATGTGTATATTAAAATCCTTAGGTACATGTATGATTCGCGAAATGTCTAGAACATGATCGACATTAGCCCGAACCGCACCAAGATCGTGGTTCGAAGCGAATATGATTGTTACAGTATAGTATTGTTAGACGAGCGGATGTAGTGAGACACCCTCTCGCTCACCGCAGACGTATAACGCGTCTCGTTCACGTGGCCTTTGGTTATACACTCTCTAAAATAACTTGAGCTAGGGGGCCTAGTATTTCATTTTGGTTTGACGCAGTTGTGGCCTGTACTAAGTCTGGGAATTTTTAGAATTATTTATAACAGACTTACAAAAAAAGATACACCGAGAATAAGCTTTGTATGGGCATAGTGCTGCAGTCAGTCAATGTGAACCGGGCCATAAAATAGTTCAAAGGTTAAGATTTAGTGCTACAAAACATACTACTGGTATTTATCAAAAGATCTAGCGAAATTGTAATCTACCAAAAAATAACAATCTTTCGACTTGAAACTTGCAACGGTAGGTTCGTTTGTCACCTCGTGCTCCTCAGACCGGAAATAGAAGCCCTTCATCGATTCGCTAAAGGAAATCATAAACAATTTTCGGTTTAAAATCTTTCGGCAATTTACAATCTCGCTAGATAATGTAACGTCATTTGAATTTTGACGGTAACAGATGTATTTTCTTTTCCCGAAACAACCTCGCAAAGTTCCCGGTTCCGTTTTTGCAATATTAGGTACGGAACCCTAGGTACACAGCGGTGTCCATTTGATCACTTCCCCTTTGTTTTATTTTCATGATTGGCTAAATAAATATCAGAACTAGCGTTGCATGTGGCTTAATAGGATTTTTAAACATTACAATTGGCATTTTTAACAACATTATAGGTACGTAGGTAATTAAATGATAAATATATACATCGAAACCGAATAAATGAAAACATCTAACTATAACGTAACTTACATTAACGATATGGGGCTAAGCAAACAAATGTTGTTTTAACTTTATGTAACCTGAGGCATTGCGAATTATTTAAAGGAAATATTAAATAACAGTTTATATTTATTTAACAAGAAAAAAAAAAACAAGCGAATGTTATCTAATCTTATTTTACGAAATATTTTTTCTTTACTCTTATATTGTACTAGCTGTTGCCTGCGACTTCGTCCACGTCTTCGCTCCTATTGGTCGCAGCGTGATGTTATATAGCCTTAAGCCTTCCTCGATAAATGGACTATCCAACATAAAAATAATTTTTAAACTCAAACCAGAAGTTCCTGAGATTAGCGCGTTCAAACAAACAAACTCTTCAGCTTTATAATATTAGTATAGATATAATAGAAAGGCTTATCATTATCACCTATCCATCACTAAAACATAAGAGTAGTCTATATTAACAAATTGTGAAACATCATTACACTCGTAACTAATGTTGCCTATCATTAAGGGACAGAGTTGGCAATATAAAAACTCTGTGCCTTTGGTCTCTGTACGATTAGTGAAACCATTGTGTCATAGAAGGGTGATACAGTGAAGTGTGTCGTGTGCAGGCACTCGCGCGCCTCGTCGTCCAGCTCCAGCGGCTGTCTGTCAGACGGCGGCACCGCCTCCGAGAGCGCCTTCGACTGCGAGTTCCCTATGGGTGAGTCTCACATAATGCCTCAAATTCCACACATATTCATCCCTCACATCACAATAATACTAATTAAGGGATAAGGGTGTTGTAATTTAGGACGATAGTGCACATATCGTAGTTACAATTTCAGCATTAACAGCATTGTCAAACAAGCGCACTATCACGCAAAACTTACAATTTACGAGTAACATCAAGACGCTCCAGATAATTATCCTTTCTAAGGGTGGTATTCCACTCGTCCAATATCTTTGTCAAATCTTTGATCAAAGTTCTTTGACGTAGGCGCATTCCACTCATCCAATATCTTTGTCCAAGTTTTTTTTTTCATGCCATATTGATTTAACAGTCATCGGAATCTTTGATCAAATGTCGGGGTCCCATCCAAGTTTGATCAAGTCATCCAATTTCTTCGATCAAAGATATTGGACAAATGTGTTGGATGAGTTTAATACGGGGTGGTATTCTACTCATCCAATATCTTAGTCCAATTTCTTTGTCAAATCTTTGATCAAAGTTTTTTGACTGAGGCCCATTCCACTCATCCAATATCTTTGTCCAAGTTTTTTTTTCATGCGTAGCCATATTGCTTTAACTGTCATCAGGATCTTTGATCAAATGTCGGGGTCCCATCCAAGTTGGATGAAATCATCCAATTTCTTTGATCAAATGTATATTGGACAAAGATATTGGATGAGTGGAATCAAAAAATCAAAATCAAATATTTATTCTGCAAATAGGCCACAAGGGCACTTTTACATGTCAAAGCGTGAGTTTATACAATTAAAAAAACTGACAATCTTATTAATAATAATTATTAAAAAATATACTGATTAACAATTCAATGAAAATAAAAAATATACTGATTAATAATTTACAAATATTAAGGACGTATTGAATACGATCTGTGTCCGAATAAACAAAAAGTATATAAAATTAATTTAATATCTCAGAGATGTATATGGTCTCTGAGCGTCCAAATACGATTAATAACAATTATTTCAAAGTCCTTAGAGATGTAAATGATCTCTAAGCGCTAAAATTAAAATAAGTAAACTTAATATTGTTAGAGATGTATAATGTCTCTAAGCGTCAATAACAATAAAACTAATCCAGAACAGGATTATGTCTCTCGTCAATCTACATACAATAAAATATCACTAGTATTAAGGTATTTACTATGCCCTTGCAAGCATGAACAGACCGGACTCCACAAATAGCACCCGATCACGAGTATGACGCGTATCTCAGCCATCGCCTCCCTCGACCATCTATCTGTTAGGGAAGGTGGCGACCCGATCAACGACGCCACCGTTAGCAAAGCCCTTTAAGCGAGCATGACATATTCAGGCTGCCGGACATTAATAATATCAAAGATTAAAATGACTCTTCGGTGAGAAACAGCATCATGTTTCATAAAGTGCAACGACAGAGCTATTTATACAAGGAAATATGCTAAGTGAAGCATAGGTATATTAAAACTAACAGGATTTAACTATCACTGGCTTAAAAGCATTTTTGGCATTTAAGAAATCGTTGACAGTATAATAGGCCTGGCTTAACAAATAACGTTTAATATGAGACTTAAATTTACTGAATGGAAAATTAACTATATCGATGGGTATTTTATTATAAAATCGTATACAATTCCCCACAAACGACGTGCTAACCTTCCGGAGACGACTGGCCTTCACTGCAATCTTGTGTTTACTTCTAGTGTTGTAGTCGTGGATATCACTGTTAAGTTTGAAGTCTTGAATATTTTTTCGAACATACATAATATTTTCAAGAATGTATTGACATGCCGCAGGAAGAATATTTGCCTCCTTAAATTTTTCTCTGAGAGATTCTCTGGCCTTAAGTTTGTAGATGGAGCGTACAGCTCGTTTCTGTAGCACGAAGACGGTCTGGATGTCAGCCGCTTTTCCCCACAACAGGATTCCATAGGACATAACACTATGAAAGTAACTGTAATATACCAGCCTGGCCGTATCAACGTCGGTTAACTGTCTAATACGTCTTACTGCATAGGCCGCAGAACTAAGTTTGCCGGCCAGAGTGGCAATATGCGCATCCCATTGCAGTTTTGAATCTAAGGTGACACCTAAAAACACTGTTCTATCTACAAATTCCATTTCATCAGACTTTAATTTGATCTTAGAATTGTTTGCCTGCTTGACATTAGGCATAGTGAATTTGATGCACTTCGTTTTCTTGGAATTTAAGAGCAAATTATTTGCTGTAAACCAGTTCACAACAGTACGAGTAAGTCATACAAGTCATAGAGTCGGCGCCTCTTCTCGTGAATGTCTGGCGTAGCCCAGTCGCTAAATTTAGTTTTGACCTTGCTATGAATCTTCTTCAAATTAAAACAGACATCGAATTCCGTTTTGATACAAACAATCGAGTACACAAACGGTCAGGGCTTTCCTGAGTAAGTGGAAGATAACATAATCGTTTCATTATATTACGATTGAATAAATATAAGCTCTTTTCAGAAATAGGTCTGGTCTGCACATAGTGTGTCGTGGGACTTTGTCAGTTTTCCCGCTGAAGGCGACTTGTTGTCCACAGTGGTCGGAACTTAAGTTGTTTATAATAAATTTACTAATCGCATCCTTGTTACTGAAAATGTTATCTATACATGTCGCGCTGGTTGCTGTAATGCGAGTTGGCTCACAAAACAAGTTCACCAGGTTAAAAGATTTAAAAGTATTGACTAGACTCACACTCATGGGCGATTTTTCAAGTAAGTTAGCGTTAAAATCACAGCGAACAATAACGCATTTTGTATTCTTAAAAATACTGCTGAGCACTTCTTCCATCACTGTCTCAAATAGACTGTAATCCGCCGATGGGGCCCTGTATACGCATATAATTATAAATTGATCTAACTCCACACAAGAGAGTTCTATGTGACGCTCGACGGACATGTCAACAATATCTTTACGCTCTTTACATTTCAAATTATGTTTCACCATAATCAAGGATCCTCCACGCCTACTCGTACAGTATGAACTTACTATACTATGATTGCTAAAGTTAAACATAAATTCATGACTTTCAAGCCAGTGCTCCGTTATACATAGAATAATAACATAACAAACATAACATTATATTTGAACATTGTATGAGCAAATCAATTTCAAGTTCCTTACTAGTAAATCCCTGTATATTTTGATGAACCATATTAATACTAGTGTTACATCTATCAACGGGTTCGGGGCCGGTGGTAACACGCGTTCTCATATATATATATATATATATACTACCTTACCCTATACTTCCCTTACCCTGCTTATTTACAAGTATTTTCACTCCAGGCACGATAAAGCGCAAGCCGTCAATGAAGCCCAACATCCCGCTAACGTGGATGACGCGGCAGCTGAAAGAGATGGCGGAAAAGGAGGCGGAAGAGGGGTCAGAGGGGGGCGACAGCGGCACTCTCACGCGCACGCCGCGCAACGCCCGCGATGACTCCACGCTCAAGCGGCGACACCACATCAGTACGTGCTCCGAACTGTCAGACCAAACCTACTACATTTCATAAATGTTTCACATGTACTCATATTAATTGATTCGAGTACACTTAAGCTCCGACTTAAATGGCCTTCACGTAACTTTAAAACCGCGGAAAATCGTATTTTCTCTTGCAAAGAACTAGTTCATGAATGAAAATATTTTGTTTTTCAGATCCCTCCGAGAATGCAGTTTACGGCAGAACAACTTTGGTGAGCAGCCCCGCACGGGACGAGCAGGCCTCCCCGTGCTACGGTATTTACGAGAGCATCGCTCGCGACACGACACCAGCGATGGCTGTGGACACCTCCCCCGCGCTGTACGACTACTGCGGCCTATACGAGCCGCGCGAGGTCGAGGACCTGCCGCCGCCGCCCACCGACGAGCCCGACGCCATGTTCAGCTCCACGCTCAGCCTCGACTCGCTTCCTCCCCCACCCCCGCCCCCTGACCCCATCGAGGACCTCTCAGGATCCCAACTCAGCCTCCCTCCCCCGCCACCCGAGCACACCATAGACACTCAACCGGGCCGCGTCCACGACATCGTTACCCAACTTACCTCCCATCAAATAGAACAGACCGCTCGAGCGGGCTTGTCCCGAGCTAACTCGCGGAACTCTGATCTGAGCCGCTCCTTTCCACGGCAGCCCTCGCTGGACAGCGTCAGCTCCGGCACCTCGCGAACCTCTTCACTCCATTCCGATAAGAGCATATACGGTCAACAAAACGTGGCGTACGGTGCTTGTCTAGCCGAGCTTCAAAACAAAAAGCTAAGCAACGGCAGCCCTTCGATTCAAAGAAAGATACCCGCGGAGCCGACTAAGGAACGCACCGGATCGATAAAGAAAGTTAATTTCGCTGACGACTTGCCATTGTGCAACGACACTGCGAAAAAGAACAAAAAAATTACGTTCAACTTGAAGGACGCGTCTCCGTCGTCGCCGTGCAAACCGCCGCCGCCGAAACGCAACGAAAGCACGCGATTATCATCTCCGAAGAAGTTGGCGGATTCCAACAGCAACCCGCCGAAGGACTTCTTGAAAGATTTGCAGCGGGTGATGAGGAAGAAGTGGCAGGTCGCACAGAAGTGCAAGTTGGAGCCAGCGACGACGCCGCACGAAGTGCTGGGTTTCCGGGAGTACCCGCTGTCTGAGGACTACAAGGAAACGAGCGTGTCGATGTGGGTGGAGGAGCACTACGGCAGCGGCGTGGAGGACCCGTTCTACGAGAACGTGTACGGGCGCGAGGCGGGCGCGGCGCCGCGCCGCGAGGAGCCCAAGCCAATGAAGAAGCGGCCGCCGCCCGCGCCCCCGCGCCGCAGCGACTCCACGCACCTGTCGACGCTCGCGCTGCCCTCCGCCGTGCACCCCTCCGCTTGAAACTCGCTGTGGCGCGCGTGCTGCTGTCTGTGGCCGGCCACCCCGCGCCAGTGCACACGCGCCGACCGCAACTCTCGTCGTCACGCGACCTTCACCGTTTTGTGAACAACCCCACCGGTGTTGTTGCTGGTGATATCGTTTTATACAAAAACGCACATGTAGAGATTGTTGTTCGTTGCGATTACTTTTGTAGTGTCTTTTTTGATTGAATGGTTATAAATATTACATTTTACAACATTTTATTAAATGTGCTCTACGTGTTATAAATAAGTGAATATATATAGCTATTCAAGTAAAAAATATATATTATGATATTACTGCAAGTAGGTAATTACCGATAACAATAGTTCTAAACTTTGCGAGCACAATTTGTGTCCAAAAATAGTTTGCAAATTGATAATTTCAAGTGCATCTATTAATATCTTAAAAAGACAATGAAGAAATTAAGACATGCGTGGTCTGAATTAATTAAGAGTGCTAGTAGATGCTTATGTAACTGCTAATAGTGATGTAGGAAGTTCTGACAAAGAAAAGTGAAGACCAATTTCCATGTTAAAATGTTATTATTTCAAAAAGTATAATAAATAATTTATCGTAATTTGAATGGCGGTGCTATATTGAAAAGGTATACTATTATGATTATAGGTAGTTTGTGCGTCTACTTGTAACGAAACTGCATAAATGACAAGCTACCTAATTATAGTCTAGGCTTAATTGTAGCTACTAAGTAAAGTTTAATAATTCTAATTTATTTATTTTAAAGTTTTCACATGACAGCTTATATTTTGTACCTATTTAGGAACGTTAGTTACAAGTAGACAGACAGAATGGTTTGGGGCATGAGTTGGAGTTTTGTGTCAATTTTTATTTTGTGTTCCTAGTAAAAGTTTTTTTAGAAAGGTTCGATTCTTGTGACGTAAATATTATAGTAAAAATCAAATAAATATTGTGAATTACTTCGATACAATTCAAAGCTTTCGGCTTTATGTCGAGAGCCATATAAGATTGTTAAGGCGAAGGGGTGGGCAAGCTCTTTCCATACAAACTTTGTGCAAGTTTTTCTTCGTTTGTGTTTGCACACCAGTTACTATTTATTCTTGGTCCATATGCTTATTTTTTTGTTAGCTATATCTTGATGTTTTTATTTTTTAATTTAATTTTTTTTTTGTATATTTTTTTATAAATATTGCAAAATTTCAACATCAAGTTCTGCGTATATACAATATGTACCAATAAAAAATTAAATTAAATGCTGAAGTGACAAAACTAACGCAAAAAACTTGCACAACCTTTGTATGGAGAATGGCTTGCCCTACCCTGCGCCTTAACTATATTTCAATACATCGCGTCATTTTACAAACCCCTGACATTAAGCCGTCTGCTTCGAAGGTAATCTTGGCCCTTGAGGCAAGGAAGATGAACAAGTGTCTACTCTATTTTACTCAAATTGCTGGCACAATTTGTATTCAAGCGAAGTTTATCTCAAGTTACTATTATGTTGAAGGCAGATATTTATTTAAATACTGCCTCCACGTACCTAGGTATGCGAAGTTGTGAGTGGTGACATCTTGACTTGAGTCACAGTTTTTAACCCACTAAAGCAGAGAGTGAATTCCTTTTTTCTGCGTAAGTTCAAAATAAACCAGCTAAATAATGTTTTATTGTAGTTACATTGTGGTAGCGTTAATTAAGGATATCAACCACTACCGTTCTACGTTCACAACTGTTGGGAAAGTACAGAATCGGTTAACATGTATCCAGGGATCAAGCACAAGCAATCCTAGGAAGCATTTTTTACCAAATCGAGTAGAGACTGATAAGTGCCCCTTCAGTAAATAGCATCAAAAATACACTAGACAAATATTTAAAACAAAACAAAAAAACATTATTTTAAATAACAAGTGCAGTGATATACACGCATCAGCTTGTAGCTGCTAGTGTATAAATAATAATAATGTTTGGGAAAATGTAACTTCTGGACATTAAACGGTAGTATAGTTCACAATAATTCCTATTTTAGTGCCATAATTTTGAAATCCTGCAAATATAAATATTTTATTCTGCCAAGGCTTTTCATACTCGGACGGCTTTCATTTTATTTCGCAGGCAAGTCTTATACTTGTGCATACTGAAGTTTCCACGAGCCTGAAGGCTTGAGATTTCATATTAGCCCTAAGCGCAGTTACCTACCTTCCGGTTGGTAGAAGTTTATGCACAGCTTTTAGATAGCGATGAGTATGACTTTGACGAGCTTGTGCAAACACAAGATACTATCAAATGGGACAATTTAATTCCACTTGGCACATATTTAATAACTATTTAACTATGAAAGGGACTGAGTGTAAAATATACATAACTCCAATGTCATATATAGATCTCACTGCTGGCAGAATGCGTTATACTTATTTTTATGTTCGGGCTGTGATTTTTCGTGTCTGGTTTAGTTTCTGATATTGAATCGTATATGTATCAAATATAAAAAATATATATTGTTGCTTTGAACTTTAACTATGTGCAAAATATAGATTCCATTCCATGCTAGCAAAATAAGTATCTAAACCCTATTTGTGAATACATTTAATTTTACTTTGGATGGGTACCTATCGAATTTCCTTTTCGCTAAAATAAATTTTTACTTACGAGTAGATGGCGTAAAAGTAGAACATTTAGGTAGCAGACAGTAAAGTCAAGCAGTATAGCATAAGGCATAAAAGTAGAATACTCAGTGGTATTTAATACATGGCATGTACACAGATTAGTAGTGAAACGTCTGGAATAGGGATGTTGACTGATACCAGCATCTTTTAACTAAATTTCAAAAACGTTTAGTGTGGGTTGCACCAAGCCGCCTGTTATCGTAAGCGATGTTCGTTAAACTGTGATTGTATGGGAAGTTTGAAATGTTTCTATGGGATGTACTTACGACATAAGTATGAAGTTTATAAATAAGGAACTTATGTTCATAATTGCAAAAAATTAAACTGGAACTATTTTTTTGTTGAGTAATATTTATTGATAATGTCAGGACCAATTTATATCTATTGTTGTCAACAGCCCAATTGTAAATAGCGGTCTGGGAATAATATACCTAATTAACCTAAGGTCAATTTAATCGGATTAATCCCTGCCGCTTCCTTCCGCCATCGCCCAACGCGACAAAATTTCCATCCTCACCACTTAGATGGTTGGCAGTCCTCAACTGTGCGTTTCTCCAGAAATTTCTTGCCTCGCACAACTAAACTGTGGAATGAACTGTCGCCTGCGGTATTTCCGGACCGATTCGACCTTCAAACCTTCAAGAAAAGAGCGTACTGCCATCTTAAAGGCCGGCAACGCACTTGCAACCCCTCTGGTGTTGCGAGTGTCCATGGGCGACGCTAATCGCTTACCATCAGGCGATTCGTCTGCTCGTTTGCCGACTATGTCATAAAAAAAAATTGTTTGATATTATTGATCGCAGAATAACTTCGTGTTTACGAATAATAGTCCTTGGTTAGAATACCCGATTAGACGTGTGGAAAAATATATTTGGAAGTACTTACGTGCTGCTAAATGGCACTCTACCTATAGTCCCTCTGGACTGGCCTGATTTTGCTACCGGATCAACCATAGGATATAGTAGAATCTTGACAATTTAGGAATCAGACGTTTTGCTATAAAGTTTATCTGAGTTCGCGTATTTAAGGTACCTAACTACGCTATTGCAAGTTTCTGTCGTTTTGGGGATACAATTATTTTGCTATCTCCTCAAGGGAATTCCGACATGTAGGTACCCACGAGGCTACTAGAATAGATGTCAATATTTTTTTTTCACATGTATTGCCTGTATGTATTTGAAAAGATATTTTGAATAATGTTTTATTCTTCATCCAATTACAAAGCAGATATGTTCGTTAATGCCCCGTACGTTACTAGGTGCATTTAAACCTAGACTCCCAGAGGAAATAACAGATTTAGAGTATAATTCCCATGCAGTGTCCGATTTCAGGTAAAAATGGAGTCAAGCGTGGTCGTACTCCTCTAGAGTTTTAAGTACTTAGTGCCCTTAGGGCACCAATCTCATTAACATCCCCCATGACCTGGATCCATATCATGGAATATGTCCGATACTTAACAAGCCAATTGCCATAGACTCGTACTATAGGAACGTTTAATATCCACCCCTCGTATAAATAGGCAACAACAATCCATCCAGATTCAAACTCGGGTTAGGAAGACTGAAAGCATAAATTGATCCGATTTTGACAATAAACTTGCGTCCAAAAAGTTGGGGTGGCATAATGTTTTAAGATATTTACATGTTCGTTGTGTGAGGCGCGCAGGTAAACGTCAGCACCCGCTACGCCAGTACTAGGTAAACAAGGCCATGACTTAATGTATAAATCGAGCTAACGTCAACTAATTAGTTAACGAGCAATGATCTTTATTATTAGATATAAAATGCTTACATATTACCAATGGATCTTTAAACATAGGGCAAATCATTGAAGACTAGTACTCTTATTGGGTACGATACTCTATTTGTAGCTAACTTTTAACTTAATGGTTGATATTTGTACCCACTAATGAATGTGTCAAATGTTAATCATTTAAATATAACAGTTAATCTGGCATATTAGATACGGGTTCTACTATTTTCAACAGACGTAATAGAAAATGATGTATTCGGTACATACGATTTAGTTCTATACCTAACTATTATATTATGTACAGTGATAGTAACTTTTGTAGCATTTTTGTTGCAGCGTAGTGCTGATAACGGAGTTGGTATGGACAAATACAATTTAATCGGTTAATTAAGGTTAATTTTAACGTTATTAACGCCAATGAATCATAAGAATTTAAAACATTTATCTCTATTCCGTTGACACCACTATGCTGGACAAAAAATGCTACAAAAGTTACAATCACTGATTATGTAACGCATTTATTAGTATTCTTGGATATCGAAGTTTAAATTGTACAGAACAAATTAATTATAATATTAGTTCTTTGTATATTTTTTCAAATATAACGGAATTTCAAAAAGATCATGTTTTATTATTTTTCGCGTGTGAGCAATATCAGGTATATACAACGGACTCAACATACGAGGACCAGTTCACACATATATGAGCATTCCTAATTCCAACCTTCAACTTGTAAAATGTAGAAGGGGGTAAGTACATGAACAGGCAACAATTTCAAAAGAGTTCTTTAGGATCGATTCGTCCAAGACAGAACTAGAAACTTTCTGGGTCAAAGTGTGTGGATAGAAATGTCACTTGAGTCAAAACTAAGGTGCATTTTGAACTTACGTAAGTAGATACTTGCTGGTTCCCCAAATGAATTTCTTTAGATATCGCAAGCCAATATTAAATATATTTTTATTTCTCATAGGTACTCTGAAAGTGTTTGCTTATAGCGGTACATCATCATGTCAGCCGAAAGACGTCCACTGCTGGACATAGGCCTTCCCTAAAGACTTCCACAATGACCGGTCCTGCGCCACCCGTATCCAGCGGACACCCGCGACCCTTACCAGGTCATCAGTCCACCGTGTGGGGATCTGCCCACGCTACGCCTTCCGGTACGTGGTCGCCACTCGAGAACCTTTCCGCCCCAACGGCTATCGGTTCTGCGTGCTATGTGCCCCGCCCACTGCCACTTAAGTTTAGCGATTCGAAGGGCTATATCGGTCACTTTGGTTCTGCTGCGGATGGCCTCATTTCTGATGCGATCACGCAGAGAAACTCCCAGCATAGCCGTCTCCATCGCTCTTTGGGTGACTTTGAGCTTCCTTATGAGGCCCATAGTAAGCGACCACGTTTCAGTACCATATGTCATCACTGGCAACACACACTGGTCAAAGACTTTCGTCTTGAGACACTGCGGAATATTGGACGAAAAGATGTGCCGTAGCTTCCCGAACGCTGCCCAGCCGAGTCGGATTCGACAATTAACCTCTTTCTCGAAGTTGGACCTACCTAACTGGACAGTCTGTCCTAGGTATATGTAATTGTCTACAACTTCGAGCGTAAAGTGTCCGATTGTTACGGGAGTTGGTGCTACATGGGCATTTGACATAATCTTCGTCTTGTCCATGTTCATCCTTAGACCAACTCGCTCGGAGGCTTTACTGAGGTCATTGAGCGTTGTACTTAAATCCTCCATGGTCTCAGCCAAGACTACTATATCGTCAGCAAACCGAAGGTGAGTGATGTACTCGCCGTTTATGTTGATACCTAGCCTTCTCCAGTCCAGAGTCTTGAACACATCCTCCAGTGCAGCGGAAAACAGTTTAGGAGAAATAACATCTCCTTGCCTGACTCCCCGCTCCAATGGGATAGGCTTCGAGCTCTGGTCCTGGAGTCGGACTGTCATAGTGGCGTTCTCGTACAAACACTTCAGCACTTCGATATAGCGGTAGTCCACTTCGCACCGCTGGAGAGATTGTAGTACAGCCCAGGTTTCGATCGAATCGAAAGCTTTCTCGTAGTCCACGAACGCTAAACAAAGGGGCAGGTTATACTCCTCAGTCTTCTGTATAACCTGACGGAGCGTATGGATGTGGTCTACGGTGCTAGAGCCTCTTCGGAAGCCGGCTTGTTCGGGAGGCTGGAAGTCATCTAGCCTGCGTGCAAGACGGTTCGTAATGTCTCTTGAAAACAGCTTATAGACATGGCTCAGAAGTGACATGGGGCGGTAGTTCTTCAGTAAGTCGTTGTCACCCTTTTTGAAGAACAGCACCACCACAACTCTGTTCCATGCCTTCGGAGTTTTCCCTTCCAGTAAGACGGAGTCGAACAACTTCTGAAGGGCCCTAAGGACCGGTTTTCCACCCGCCTTCAGGAGTTCAGCTGTAATTCCGTCTTCACCGGGTGCCTTGTTGTTTTTTAGCTGTTTAAGAGTCATTCTAATCTCGTACAGGCTGATGTCCGGGATATCTTCGGTATAGTGCCGGGTTAATATAGTTCTAGGGTCTTCCGCCAGACCAACTTCGGGTCTGCTAGTTGACGCGTATAGCTGTCCATAAAAGCGCTCTATCTCACTCAGAAGCTCAGGTTTGGATGAAACGATTCTATCATCTTCAGTTTTTAATTTGGCGAGCTGGCTCTGCCCAATAGACAGATCTCTCGAGAACACTTTAGAGCCCTTATTCTGCTCGATGGCCTCTTCAATACAATTTGTATTGAATTGGCGCAGATCGCGGGTAAGGGACTTGGAGATCTGTTTATTGAGCTGCCTGTATAATGTCGCATCGGCTGAAGACTGCAAAATCATCTCATTCCTTTCCAGTGGAGATAGAAAGCCTCTTGGCTCTGTTAGTCCGTTGGGCCTTAAAGAACTTAGACCCAATGCTATGGACAGCTTCCACAAACCCGTCGTTGAATTCGTCCACATCGCCGCCTAGACAATCATAACGGTTTTGGAGTTCCAGCTGAAAGCTCTCGGGGTTTTGGATTTGGACTGCTGCCGGACGGAGACTCGACTTCATCAGTCGTGAACGCTTTAGCTTGACGCATATATTCAATGTGCCTCTTACCAGACGATGATCACTTCCGGTTTTTACCGTATTGATCACAGAGAAATCATTGAATATATGCCTCTTTGTCGACATGATGAAGTCAATCTCGTTTTTTGTTGCACCGTCGGGACTCATCCAAGTCCACTTCCTGTGCTCGCGTTTCTTGAAGAAGGAGTTCATCATGTAACGTCCCTCATAAAACACATACATAAAAAAAACATGAATACGAACTGAGAGAACAAAGAGAACCTTCTTTTTTCTATCAAAGTCGGGCAATAAGATCAATTTGGAAGTTGGTCTGCAGTCTTTTAGAACACAGTTATGGTTATTAAATATTGATTTGTGAATTTACCATAGATATTAAATGACTAGTTCGACATTCTATTCCTATTTCATCGATGACGCATAAACTGTAATTTTAACCGTCACCACTCTAGCTGGGCGGAGCCTAACAGTGGGCCGCGGCTGCGCACCACTAAATAATTCACGCAGCGACCAAAGCTACAGCGCCATGATACATTGCGCTTTGGCGGATTAGCCGTAGTTCCCTGTTTCTGTCGATGCCAAACGTATGCTATATGCTGCCAAGGTAATGCACCACACGCGCCCGGATCGCCTTTTTCTACTCTCCGCGCTACCGACCCTAACCCGTCTAGCTGTCGCGAAACCCGGCCTCCCACCAGCGGGGCTCACCGGGCTAGCTTCGGCGAAACGGGAAAGGGCGGACTGCGCCGCTGCGATCGCGCAATACTGCGCAGCACAAACATCGTGCTGAAACACCTGCCGACACCATTGGCAGCACAAGAACCCCCTCCGTTCTACCCCCCGGACTTCAACACCACGCATCATGCCACCGCCCTCTAGGGACCCAACGGCCCGGGCCCCTACTCGGCCGAGGACCTTCCGCCGCACTCGCGGCCTTGAAGACGCGTCGAGAGCCGCCCGGGACCCGCGAGTACAGAACGCTTTCCGTAGCGTTCTGCGCGCATCCGCGGCGGCCATCCGCTCTTCACCATCCGCTAGCCCGAGTGTCCCGGGAACGTCTACCAGCGAAGGAGCTGGGGAAGCGCCGCTCCCGCCTAAACCGGGCGATATTATCAAGGCGATACTGGGCAAACTCGTCCCAGCCGCCGAAAAGATGTCCGCCGCCTCTACATCCGCCCCCGATGCCCGCGCTTCCGCCGCACCGCCAACAATACCTGCCGACGGCCCCGCTGCCATTACCGCTAACAAAGCCCAGGGCCAAAAAGGTCTTAAGCGACTCTATTTGAGTTACTGCTTAAGCTATATATATACTGTGGCACTAGTCAGGCTATACCTGCCTACATCTTTTTAGTAATTAATTATTATCTATATTTTTTCTCTGTATTTAATAATTATAATCCCGAAAAGACTATATTGGCTATGTGCACGTCAGAAACGTTAAACGTCAAGCGTCCCGGGACAATGTCAAGCTCAGAGGTGTCAAATAATGACACATGAATATTTTATTTTATTTGGTAAACGAGAAAGATCCCATACTGGAAATTGTACTGAAACAAATAAGAAAATAAATAAATAAATACAAACGAAACGAATCGTAGGAAACCATTAAGAAACCAATAGGAAACGTGAAAGTAAATTTGACAGATGTCCCCATTTCTGCCCACAAAGTACAATATATATACTGAGATAGAGATACCAGTGAAATACTCCACATAGATCGTAGCGCCGTTAAACTCAGACCAAGTAAAAATATAGACGGAGCGTCACGAACAACAAAATGAAGCCACTTTTCTAAAGATGTGTGTGTATCAGTGTTGCTACTGGAAGGAAAAAGTCCCTATAAATGGGGGTAATTCGTTACAATAGTAGAGGGTTAATAATGATGATGATGAATACTAGTAACCGTTAGTCACTAAACGTAATGGGATAGTCAGGATCCTATTTTGAACACCTGAACTACTTTGTCTGAAAAAAAAAAACAAATGCAACGTTCCGTTTTGGTAACAGAATTGAACTACCTATTGAAACTGCATGCATGCTGTAGGTAGGTACGCATTTTTGCATTTCGCAAAAAACAATGTTTAAATTACTATTCAATATGACAGGACTGTCAACCTTAAATGGGTCACAAATTAAAGTCTTTAAATGTACTACGTGCGAATTTAATTACATACTTATTTTTTGAGATTAATAAAATGACGGCATTTATAATGACGGTGTTTTTAATTACAGGAAATAAAAAGACCATGTAGAAATGTTAGTATACATTTTATTGAAGAACAAAGTTTATTCAACTAAAGTTACATAGGTAGTTCCATATTAACATTTTAACAGCATAAAAGCATTAAGCATTTTAAAATGCATAAGACTCATTTTAAGAAAAAGTGAGTCTTATGCATTTTATTTGGTAGTTATTGAATAAGAATATATTAAAAAAACGAGTAACTATCTTTTCAGTTCGCTTCGTCACTTTATCTAAGCTAAGTGGTCGCAAACCGGCACATCACATTAGCTGGTCGTTAACCGACCTATCGACCCTACACCTACGGTTGGGGTAACTAAAAATCATTCTCTGGTATCCCCCGTGCTTTATGTTACGTCAATCAACGTCAACTGAATGTCGAGGTTTTGTGTTCCAATCGAAGTAAAATTTACTACCGAAATAGTGTTTTAAAGTATTAGTTCAAAACTTACAAATGAAAAGTTATATTTTTGAATTTATCGCACGTCCTGGTGTTATTTTTAGACCCCTTAATCACGCAAGAGACCATATTTTCAGTGTTGCTTTTTGACGGTATGTGACAGCATGTCGACATGTACTGAATAGTTTTGGGCTTGGTTTTGGTTTGCGTATGTGTGAGTGAACGTGTATTTACTTAGTGGGCTTGGTTTTGATGGCTTCAATAGGTTGTTCGTGACGCTCCGTCTATATTTTTTATTTGGTCTGAGCCGTTAAATTGTTTATTTAGTAAGAACCAACCGCAAGACCGCTGCATCCCTGTCACTTCAATATGCAAGTGCGATAGAGATAGCACCCAGTGACATCTGGTACAAACAAGTTAAACTAACATTTCCATAGAAAAAATCGTACTTCGAGCTGAAAGGCCCCTGTTTCTGCCGTGGTGTGCGTTGCGATCGCCTAGCTAACCCCCACCACCTACTTCGCACATAGCCAATAAGTCCGTGTGTCCGGATCCGTGGGTATGACACATATCAAGGAGTAATCTTTGACACATACCTACTGATATATGCCAAATATATGCTCAGTAATGGCTCAGTCGGTATGTCTTATGACGTCCAATGTCATCAATTTGTCACGTTTTTTTATGGATCTTACATTTGTTTTGATATTATTTTCAATATATATATTAGTAGCTGACATTATATTTCTAAAAAATACATAAGCAATGGTGGACGAAGGTGATTGGATTTAACTAATGACTTACATAATTATAGCAAGGCTCAAGTTATTTACACACTTGTGTTTATTAGAGGATTGCAAATGTGCGAAGATCATAGGGCACTTGGAGGCAGTCCGCTGGCAGCTGCGGCCGCGCGAGTACAAGCAGTCCGCGGGCCCGCTAGCGCTGGGCGACTGGGCGCGCGACCACCACGTGTGGTTGCACCGCGTGCCCAGCGCCGACGGCTTGCTACCTGATGATGATGTGCTGCGGTATGCGCTTTATTGGCTCAACTTTAGAATATGCAACACCGAGTTTAGCGTTCACATTTTTTTTATAAACAGTACTCATGATTAGAAAGCTTTCCACAAAATTTCAAGTTGCGGAAACTTAAAAAAAAATTGGACAGTTTCTATACTAAAATCGGTAATATATAATAATATAATATCTTTATTGCATACCATGGTACATTATAGTTCTAACAAATAAGTAAATAAGTATCACATGGACCCTGACAGGGTATGGCAAATTGTTCTTAATAACTAAATCTTACATCTTACAATAAATACCACGCCATGACAGTCAGATGATTACGTCACTCACGTCACTGGGGCCTAGGTAGATCAAAAACCGAATCAGAGCACCCCACTATCCACGTGGTCTTGTCTGCCCTACCCCTAGAGTGTATATAAAAATTCGGAGGCGCGAAGGGAGAGCAGCCCTCGCCCGCCGTGACAAAGCGCGGGAACCGTGCGAGGTGGAGCGGCTGAGCCGGCGACCAGCAAGGCGAAGCTGCGGAGCCGAGCATGGACGACCGTGCTTTGTTACGCAAGGGCGGAAGGGCTGCTCGTACCGCAGCGCCAGAGCTAAGGCGGAGTCGGACTGTCATGGCGTAGTATTATTTACCAATTTTAGTATAGAATTTTTTTTTTCTCTTAAACCGTACGTCTCCGCAACTTGAAATTTTGTGGAAAGCTTTCTAATAGTGAGTACTATTTATAAAAAAATATGAACTTTAAACTCGGTGTTGCATATTCTAAAGACCTTCCGCTTTATTTGTTCATACCTATAGTCCCCACAATCCGAATTGATATCTGAAATCATAAAGGAAGAACTTAGAAGTCAGTTCGTTTGCTGATATTAGATTGTGGTTCGTTGCATCTGCCTTACCGAGTTGTATTTATTGGGGACCCTGACTACCAGGATAATGGGGCTAGGCTTGACTTATTACCTACATTGTTCTGTTGCACATTTATCTTCTCATAATGGTAAATTAAAAGACTGGGCTACTAAGTAAGTGTACTCTACCTACCTAGTACCTCCTCCAAGTAATATTACTTATGTCCATAATACTTAAATACTTAATGCTATTTGAAATTCAAAACTCGAAGACAACAAGAAGTATAATAGGATAGGGTTTAACGACACTTTCCGTTATAACAATGTATCAATTTTCTATTGTAAATAAATAAATAAAAAATAAAAAATAAGTGAAAAACTTAAGCAGATGACCTGTAGTACGTATGTAGTTTGACGTGTTTGAATAGGCCTTTTGTTTTGTTGCACATTTTAAATATTGTAACATTATTGTTACATATATAACATTATTATTAATAAAAATCGTTAATAATAAATATATACAATAATTAAAACTAATAACACAAACAAATATTTCAAATTAACAACATAAAAAACTACACATGAATATCAAATAGTAACATGAATTCATCGGCGTCATCTTAGCGCTCACGCAATGCGCAGTCTTAGCGCCCCTGGTAACCAGTTCTTTTGTTTGTCATCGAGTCGAATGCATTGATGCACCGCCTGGACTCCCGATCTAATACCGAGTTTGAACGCACGTCACATGTATAATGATTCGGTCTCTGATACGTATTGTCTGTTTTTAAAACGTAACCGAATTTAATAAGTGTTCGTCACTAATCGTTCCTCGGATTTTAATTATAAATAGTAAAGTTAAACAAGTAAATGTTTTCGTGAGTGCTCTTCAACCCCAAATTGGGTAAGTGGTACATTTCATTAATTATTTCAGTCGTTAAGCTAATTTGTGGTGCATAATTCTGATTAATCTCCTTCCACAATTGTTTTTACATCATCAAGTCGCAATCTAAGCACTATTCAATTCTACCCTCATTTTGTGTGTGTTAATATTTTAAATACGATTGCATCATGCACCGAAATTGTAATCTCCGCTTCTGATTGTGAACATCCACGGCATCACTGCTACCTTTAGGAACCTACTCTCTCTCCGCCGTTCGCCGGGATGCTCACAGATCGAATCGGGGCCCTTTTTTAATACGTTTTGGACGGCGCGTTCCAGGGTCCAAAGTACGGACTTCGGAATTGGGTGGAGAATCCTCGACAGCCCTGCCTTACATCGACGTTACCTCGCCTCGGGTCGGGAAAGACGCCTTTCACCACCTCCGGGCCGCCGCCGAAGTACAGTCGGCTACAATTTGCGAGCGCCCGCGACAACACCTACGTCATATCCCAGGCGAGAGTACCCAAGCCATGAGAATGAAGCCGGAACTGTTGTGAATTTCAACAATTTACCCACGACCCAAAATTTAAGTCGGCTTCGATCTTAGTTTTTTTTTTTAAATATATATTTTTTATGCACGTATCTTTGTCGCCTTATTTTTTTCTTCTAAGCGTTGCAAAGATCCTACCCGTGACACTGGCGCCCAACGTGGGGCACGAACCCACGACCCTGAGATTAAGTCGGCTTCGATCTTAGTTTTTTTTTTTTAAATATATATTTTTTATGCACGTATCTTTGTCGCCTTATTTTTTTCTTCTAAGCGTTGCAAAGATCCTACCCGTGACAATATGTAATGTCTATTCGAACACGCTACAACTACATACAACAGGTCATCTTCTTAAGTTTTTCACCTATACCATGCTTGGAGTTTCCCTAGGAGATACCTGGGTTCGTATCGTCGTTTCCCTAGAAGATACAGAGTATTCGAGTTGTAGTGGTTGTTTCACAGCAGTAGTGGAGAAGTACACGGAAAAAAAAACTTAGCTGTAGTAACTACAATTTAGTTGTGATAGCTAAATTCCTTACAAACTATACGGACAGCGAAGTTTTTAGCTATTATAGCAAAGTGTTTTTTGCTACAAAAACTTAGCTGTGATAGCGAATATTTTTAGCTAAAATCACTTCGAATAATAAAAAAGTTAGCTGTGGCAGCTAACTATATTAGCTTAATTTAGCTGTGGCTGCTAACTGTATTAGCTATATTTAGCAGGGACAGCTAAGTATTTTATCGAAATTTAGCTGTGGCGGCTAACTATTTTCGCAGGGGCAGCTAATTTTATTAGCTATATTTAGCTGTAGCTGCAAAAGAAATTAGCCACAGCTGCTAATTACTTTGGCTGCGATAGCTAAAAAAATTCGTCGCCATAAAAGATAAAATTAGCTTTAGCAACTATGTCAGTTTGATACTTTATCGAATTACCTTAGCGATATTTGACAATGATCTTAGCTGTAGCTGTGAATTGCATTTGTTACTATAACTAAGAGTTATAGTTGTAAGTTTTAATCGGTTTAACTGTGACAGCTAAAATAATTTGTAGCCATGGAAAATAGTGTTAGCTATAGCAACTAAGTCCAGTTTGATACTCGGTCGAATTACCTTATCGGCATTTGACAATGATCTAAGCTGTAGCTGCGAGTTGGATTTGTTACTGTAACTAAGAGTTTTAGTTACGAGTTGTAATCGGTTTAGATGCGACAGCAAAAATAATTTGTAGCCATGGAATAAAGTGTTAGCTATAGCAACTAAGTTAATTTGATACTCTATCAAATTACCTTATCGGCATTTGACAATGACCTTAGCTGTAGCTGCAAGTTGGATTTGTTACTGTAACTAAGAGTTTTAGTTACGATTTGTAATTGGATTTGCTGCGACAGCTAAAATAATTTGTAATCATGGAAAATAGTGTTAGCTATAGCAACTAAGTAAGTTTGATACTCTATCAAATTACCTTGGCGGTAATCGAAAAAAGTTTAGCTGTGGTTGCTAATTGGGTTTGTTACTTTAACTAAGGAATTTAGTTGCGTGGTGCAATAATTTTGTTGAGACGACTAAAATAATTCGTTGCATGTAAGATAGTTTTAGCTGTAGCAGCTAAGTAAATTTGTTACTCTATCGAATTAGTTTTAGCTGTAGCAGCTAAGTAAATTTGTTACTCTATCGAATTAGTTTTAGCTGTAGCAGCTAAGTAAATTTGTTACTCTATCGAATTAGTTTTAGCTGTGGCTGTGAATTGGGTTTGTTACTTTAACTAATCCACTTAGTTAAAGTAACAAACTCAATTCGCAGCCATAGGGAATTAGTTTTAGCTGTGGTTGTAAATTGAGCTTGTTACTTTTAACTAATTCATTAGTTGAAATAACAAACCCTATTCACAGTCACAGTTAAAACTAATTCGATAAAGTTTGCAATTTACGCAGTTGCTGCAGCTCAAATTATCTTTCATGCGACTCATCCAAATATAATTATCGCCTTAACAGTAGGCTAAGCTGCATGAAAGATGATTCAGCTTCAGCAACTAAGTTAATTTGATATTCTATCGAGTCGTAATAATACGATAAAGTCAAATTAAACTTAATGCTACCGCTGCTGCTAAAAAGAAAATAGTAACAAAGAATTTTAGTGTCCATAATTAAGTCATCACGCAAGTAAGTTTCATGTTATAAAAAGAAACAAATGCAGAAATTATTGTAATAACATTATGTTTATTATAAAAGAGGTGTCATATTGTATCTTAGGACACTCATTCACTGCGAGAATACTCGTGTAATATTATATAATATATTATATATTATTGAACAGCTTAGATACTACAGTGGTATATACGTCAATGCTAATACAAATAATGTTATAAATAATGTAACAATTTAAGATACGAGACTCAGTAAAACAAGTAACACAATTACAGCACGTTTATAAAGCATTTTGTTTTATAAAAAAGATATTCTCTTGGAAGTGGGAGATGTATAAAAAAAGTATTTCAGAGGGAATCGAAAAATCACCGATGATGGAGATATCCTCACCAACTTTATGACAAATTTTAGTTATCTATCATTGATTTTACTTATGATACTACGATACAATCCCTTTACGTATGGATGGTTACTACTTTGTCTTTCTATAATACATTATTTGTGTGTATGTTTTTAGAAACAAATAGATTATCTATGTTGAAAGAATCAATGGAAATCCACAAATACATGGACGATTTTCCAGCTCTCGAATGTTCTGATGGAATCTATAGAGATTAGCACTTCATTACCAACTATTTATTACAGTTTATAGATACACAGTACTCAGGGACAACTTTAGAGGAACGTTCATAATATAAGATGAACGATAAACGTTTGTAGTTTGAATTAATACAATTACAGGAAGCTTATTGGAAAACTCTCAGTGATGTTGTCTTCGTCCGGTACTGCAAACAACTGAGGACCAAGCGTATGGCCCCGTTGGAAACAGTTTTCCTTATTATGCAGGTTGGTTGCCAGGACTCCAGCGGTACACTGAAAAATTAAAACATTTGTAAGACAGGTAGATGAGGACATCACAATTCACATAGATTAGGTGTGAAGTTATAAATTATAATAAATAAATATATATTATAGGCATTTTTTACCCAAATTGAACTAGTCCCATAGAAAGCTCAATAAGGCTTGTGTCATGGGTACTAGACGATGATATATTTAATAGATATATACTTAAATACATAAAAAACATGCAAGTCTCAGGAACAAATGTTTGTAAATGCCCTTACCAGGATCAGAACCCAGGATCTCTAGCTTCCGAGGCAGTGTGCGTGGTAGTAACCAACTAGGCTAAACAGGCTCACGTTAGTTATCCTGATATTATTATGATAAACTGATGATTTACTTTTATATATTGAATAAAGCCATATTTCGTTTCCAATCTTGATAGCCTCTATATATTTCTCCACAACAATATTTTTCATTGGAAGTAACATTGGAAGGGCTCTCAGAGGGTTTAATTTGTTTTCCTTCTGCAAACAAAAAGAACAAAATCACCTGATGTATTTATAATACTTATATTGAAATATTATTGGGATATTAGGATGATAGCGTCGGCTAATCGTTATACAGGGTGTCCCAAGAAGTAGTGATATACTGAAGCTGGGAGGAAGAGGACCTAGAGGGCTATCTGAATCACCCCCATGTATGTTCCGCGATTTTTAGTATTTTCGGAGTTATAATTTTTTTTTAATTTTTCACTTATCGCCGCGTACGATGAGATTTTTATTTATGGTGACGTGAATTATTGCGGTAGATGCTTGATTTTTTTTGTGTGCTAAGCTGATAGATAGGCCAATTCAGTATGGTAACATTTACTATCGTTAGATCTTTGAATGGCATAAAAAAAAATTAAATGCCAAGAAAGATAAAATTACCCTGTATGTTCACAACTTCAAGGGCCCTTAAAAAAATAAAATCACATAAAAAATAATTACCGATTGGCTTTTAAAAACTTGCTCTATCTATCAGGTAGCTACCCTGAAAATTTAATTTTATTACTAATAAGGCTTCAATCAAAAAAATGAAATCTAAATGTGGTAAGTGCACAATTTTAATTTACATAATGATTAATGCAAGCAAAGCAAAACCTTTCTAAATAAATTTCGTTCTAAATCACGCACTGGCCATCAATAGATAAAGAACAAAAAACAAAAGACGGTTGACGCATGAGAAAATTTTCACGTTGTTTGGTCATCGTTGTTATTTTTCAATAATTTAAAAATTGTGTTTTAATACTGCTAATTGTTCGTTTCCCTAATCATTTTGGCTATTCATATGAACTTTGACTTTCATTTCGATTTGGATTAGTGTTATTACCTGGAATCGACGAGTTGGCATCATTTAACTGGACTTGAGTTTGCGTGTAAGTGATCATGTTTACTTCACGTGATTACGCAGAAATGCATTACTATTACGGTTATGCTAGGGGAAATGCAGCGGAAGCTTCAAGGCTGTACCGGGAACATGTGGAACGAAGAGGCGGGCCTCAACCTGAAACGTTTTCTGACTATCGCATGATCTTAAGAGTACATAATGCGTATTTGGAAGGTCACATACCGGGTACCAGATCAGGCCGTATGCCACTATGCCGGATCCTGATGTAGTAGATGCAGTTGTTGAAGAAGTAGAAAGAGACCCGTCGACTAGTGTGAGAGTTATGGAACGTCGTACCGGACTTTCTAAATCTCAGGTACACCGTACACTACCGAGCGTAGGATATCATCCGTTTCACATTAGAAAAATGCAACAGTTGAAACCGGAAGATTACAATTGGCGAATTGAATTCTGTCAGGAAATGCTGAGGAGACAAGCTGAAAACGAAAATATGTTTGATCAAATTTTGTGGACGGTTGAATGCTACTTTAGACGCAATGGGATTTTTAATATGCACAATTCTCACTCATGGGCAATTGAAAATCCGAATTTAAAAAGGGAATCGACATTCCAAGAACACTTTAGTGTTAACCTTTGGTCTGGCATACTTAACGGTAAGTTAATCGGGCCCTTTCAGCTGCCAGACCGCTTGGGCGGCAATCACTTTTTAAATTTTCTACGCGTCGATCTGCCCCTGCTGTTAGAAGATGTGGATTTGGAGACACGCAGAAACATAGTACTGCAGTGTGATGGTGCACCATGCCATTTTGCCTTGGACGTGAGAAACTATTTAAATCAAAGATACCCTGAAAGATGGATTGGTCGTTGCGGCCGGGGTGACGCCTGCCTTATAGCCTGGCCTCCACGTTCCTCCGACCTAAACCCCATAGATTTTTTTCTATGGGGATATTACAAAGACCTCGTCTACTCGAGAGAATGCCGCAATTTGGACGAGTTAACCCGGAAATTGAGAGTAGCAGAAGAAACCATTAAAAATAATAGAAGTGCATTCAGACGTTTAAAAGACAACTTTTTCCGGCGATGTCGCACTTGCATTGAGCAACAGGGGGGCCATTTTGAAAATTTATTGTAATTAAACACCTTGTAATTGGTTTTACTTTGCTCGCATTAATCATTATGTATATAAAAATTTTGCACTTACCACTGTTAGATTTCAATGTTTTGATTGAAGCCTTATTAATAATAAAATGAAATTTTCAGGGTAGCTACCTGATAGATAGAGCAAGTTTTTAAAAGCCAATCGGTAATTTGTTTTTTAAGGGCCCTTGAAGTTGTGAACATACTGGGTAATTTTATCTTTCTTGAAATTTAATTTTTTTTATGCCATTCAAAGATCTAACGATAGTAAATGTTACCATACTGAATTGGCCTATCTATCAGCTTAGCACACAAAAAAAATCAAGCATCTACCGCAATAATTCACGTCACCATAAATAAAAATCTCATAGTACGCGGCGATAGGTGAAAAATTAAAAAAAAAATCATAACTCCGAAAATACTAAAAATCGCGGAATATACATGGGGGCGATTCAGATAGCCCTCTAGGTCCTCTACCTCCCAGCTTCAGTATATCACTACTTCTTGGGACACCCTGTATAGTTGCATTGAAAATAATAAAATTGTAATATAATCGACATTAAGCATTTAGTAAACTACACTACTACTATTACCAAAGGAACAAAATTAAAGTAACACTTATATAAGTTATAAAACAAAATGCTTTATAAACTTTCTGTAGCTGTGTTAATCGAAACTATGTAACTTTCATCGTTCATCTTGTATTATGAACGTTCCTTCAATTTTGTACCTGACTATATATAAACAAGTAAATAGTTGTTAATTAAGTACCAGTCTATATCTGTCAGAACATTTTGAGAGCTCGAAAATTGTTCATGTATTTGTGGATACCCATTGATCCTTTCAACACAGATAGTCTATTTCGTCCAATAACTTACATACAAATAATGTATATTAGCAGTTGTAGCAAAGAATATAAGCTAAAGTTTGAGAATAAGTTAGTCACAGCTAAAATATGTTCTTAGCAGCCTCACATAAGTCTGATTTGCTACTACCACTATAATATGTTATTGCTATTCATTGCATAGGAAATTCGGTGCTGTGACTAACATATTTAGCTACAACACGACACACACATTTTGTCGTCTGGTTACTTACACGCTTGCATTCTTACTTGCATACTTCTAAGTTTGCTTGCTGACTCGCAAGCTTCTTTGAAAATGCCTATGGTTCACGGGAGCGAAGCCGGAAATAAAATATAGTTTTCTATAAAAATAAACTTTAAAATTAAATAAATAGTTTAAAGAATACACACCTACAAACCTTTTCTGAATGTCATGTCTCAGCTCTTGTTTAACAATTTTATCGGCTTGCATTTTGTGTATACTTACTTATGTAAGTATAGTCAGTTAATTTATTTTCCATATTGATTCACCTTGTTTTACAGTTTAAATTATCGCATGAATGTTATCCTCTCACCCATCTTTGGAAAGACTTGTTCTATTCAATATTCGGTCATCTCACAGACAAACTGAAAGATGCAACCCCTTCATCTAAAAACACATGATAGTTAATTTCTAATAATAATAATAATAATACCTAAGTTACGTAAGATTCATTGGCAGACACTCAAGTCAGCCTATGTACGTCCCACTGCTGGGCACGGGCCTCTTCTCATTGATGAGAAAACGAGCATTAGTCCCCACCACCACCACCACCACCATATCAGCTCTAGGACGTCCACTGCTGGACATAGGCCTCCCCCAATTTCATGGGGGTTAAATGCCATAATCGCCATGCTTGGCATGCGGGTTGGCGATCGCAGTATCTCCACCGCACTCAAGGAATGCTGCTGCCCATTCCCCGGTGGTCTTGGTCGTAGTTTTAGGACATACCCGGGTCCACGCCCCCACGCTCCCCACGCTCGCCTAGTGTGGGTTCGGGACTTCACATGTCACTCCTTTGAATTTCATCAATGGGAGAGGCTAGTGCCCAGCAGTGGGACGTATGCTGATGATGAAGATTCCGTACTTACACTATGCAAGATGTGAATGAATTGTAAAAATGGTAAAAATAGCTCAAAACAAAGTAATCGCGCTAACACAAACTTAAGAACTTCAGTATTGGAGAATCAGTCACTCAACCAAAAATTAACATTGGCTGGAGCCAATGCCAACTGAATGGCCCAAGCCTGTGTTCACCATATCAGCAATAGAATATACGGAAAATTTTATATTATACTATTCACTTACCTTTAATTTTCTCAATAATTTTTTGCTCATAGTACCAGTGATGTAGGAGTAGGGAAATGTCCTGGGTTTCGTTTTAGTCTTCCATTTGTTTTTTAACTTTTCACTAGATTCTTATTGCCCTTAACTTTTTACTAGATTCGCCTTTAAATTTTGAGGTTTACAGATTGAACTGCTTTTCTGATATATTTAATTACATATAAATACTCCTTGGAAGCGTCAGAGCGGCAGCGGCTCGGCTCGAGTAGAAAGCCGGAGCGCGTCACTGGAGTGCGCTAGCGGCAGTGCCAGTGTTGCCAGCGTAGACGTTTAAATTGCCGTGTGCGCTAATATACTTGTTTTTGTTTTTAGCTTTTATTTAACTTGCATTGTTCATATGTAAGTATGTAAATATAGTATGTAAGTTGTCATCAAAATGTGCAATCTTTTTTTCATCCTGTTGCCGGTATCTGATTGACCTAAAATTTAGCATATTTATGTAAGTTCGGTGACAATCCAATATAATTATTGTACCACTGACAAACTGATCTGATGATAGAGACAGACCGTGGTCATAGGGACTCCTAAACTACACTAGACAAACGCATCGTGTTTGAGCTCACTGGAACCCTTGAAACGAATGGTTAAGGACTGAAAAAAAAGGACAGTCGGCAAAAAAAGCTTTTATTTAAAATATTTTTTTGACAGAAACTTATTACATTTCATGTTTTTATTGGATCTATATAATTTTACTTTTTAAAGGCTTCCGTTTTTTCGTCTCAGGCAATACTTTTTAAACACCAGCTTCAAATTCAACTTGAAAAGAAATGTAAACTTACCAACGGTGAAGTAATTTCCAATATTGATGAAAAACAAAGTCATGAGAGGCCGTCAAATTAACTAAACTTTATTGGCAAGAAAGTTTTTATAAAGTTCTTAGTGACTTAAAAACTAAAAAATATGTGAAAATGGTACCTATTAAGTATGTTTGAAAACAAAGTCATGAGAGGCCGAGTGCCTAAACTTTATTACTTAAAAACTAAAAAATATGTGAAAACCACCACCAAATAATATTATTTTAGAGAATTGGAAAACAGTAGAAAAAATCTCTTTTTCTATTATTCACAGACAGTATTGCGTACGGACAAACAAATATTTTTTGCACGAGTACGGTGGTACGGAACCCTCGGTGCAGATGTCCGACTGGCACTTGGCCGGTTTTTAGGGTTCCGTACCAAAATGGTAAAACAGGACCCTATTACTAAAACTCCGCTGTCCGTCCGTCTGTATGTCGGTCTGTCTGTCCGTCTGGTACCAGGCTGTATCTCATGAACCATGCTAATTATACAGTTGAAATTTTCACAGATGATGTATTTCTGTTGCCACTATAACAACAAATACTAAAAATAAAATAAAACATATATTTCTAGGGAGCTCCCATACGGAAAACTTTTAAAAAGTTGCTCGTTGTGTTCATCAGGCGCTGTGTCTTAAAATGTATGGTAAAACTAAAATCCAACTCGCACTTGACCAAAATTCTACTTTATTTTATTTAACGTTCTTATTATTAAAACTGATAAAAAAAATTAAAAAAGGTTATAATAAAGCGTCTAATGTTGTATAGATAACAGTACGGAGGCCTTCGTGCGTGAGTCTGACTCGCACTTGGCCGGTTTTTATAAACTCTCATTTCTTTGATTGTAATATTTGTAGCCTATGTCACTTTAACAAAAAAAACTTAAAATATAAAAAGCCGTTACATGCCCAGCTACATACATCTTCTAAATATATAAAAGAAGAAACTGACTGACTGACTGACTGACTGACATATCAACGCACAGCCCAAACCGCTGGTCCTAGAGATTCCAAATTTGGCACGTAGGTTCCTTATAAGGTCTAGGGGTGCACTAAGAAAGGATTTTTCAAAATTCAACCCCTAAGGGGGTGAAATGGGGGTCCGAAGTTTGTATGGGGAAACAAGATTAATTGGACTCTTTTATTCGAAACTTCACAAGAGTATTTCTAACGATAAATGAGTAAATACGTGTTTCAGGTTTTTAGAGAAATCAACCCCTAAAAGGGGGAAAGGTGGTGACAAATTCTGAAAATCGACATGGGTATTGTTTTTATGATATACCGGGTCGCTGATAACGAAAACAACAATCTATATTAATAATTTCGTGCAGGGGTACGGTAGACCCGAACGAGACCTGTCTCAAATTGAAGAACGTATAAAAATAACGATTTTTGAGTTGAACATATGTATCCGCAAAATTCGGATTGTCGCGTATTTTGCATTAAAAAGTGTTAATTTTACGACAAAAGGTCCGCCATATTAAATTTGTTGGTTGACAGCACAGACTACTAAGAAGATACTGTTGACAGCGTCGGGTTGGGTACGTTCGGAAATTGTAAACTATGTTTGCGTCCGGTGTGTTGGCCAGGTTGCCGGGCGTGGATTCGGCTAGCCGCGTCTGCAGCGTTTTGTTTTTGTAGTTTTCAAGCGTTCTATACACCTATCAGCCTAGCTAGCACGATAACTTATACCGTCACGTTATATGGGCGAAATGTATTAAAACGTCACATAAAACGTAACGGTATCATCTATCGTGCTAGCTAGGCTGATTGTCACAACAACCGCCTTCAAGCGAATGTATGGGGCCTGTTACATGGTTATTATTATCACGTGATACATTCATATCACGATAAGTATCACGTGAATATTGATGCAGAATCCATACAAATTTGAAAACTGCGATAATATTGACACACCAGTATTGTGTTAATATTAATCGTGTAAAGGACACCACTTGAATGTTTGCTGAGTCTGTGCGCCATCTTAAAGCTGCGTCTCTATTTTGTTGTGACAAACTACTAGGTGACTTATGGCTTTTAAACGTCTAGCAAAATTCTATCCCTATCTCGCTCTATCTTATAACTTAGTGGTACTGGGGGTCTACTCCGAAATTCGAAATTCGAACTTCGTATGGTGCCATTCCTTTCACTCATATAGTCTATGACAGGAGAGTGAAAGGGACGGCACCATACGAAGTTAGGATTTTGAATTTCGGAGTAGACACCCAGCTCATGCCGTTCGCCGCGCTCGGACGTTAGAGGCGCTACCGCGAACCGAAAACGAGGTATCTGCCTCTCTCTCACATGTATATTCGAACGACAGAGAGGAAGATAGTTCGTTTTTGGTTCGCGGTAGGCCCTCAGGCATCAACTTTAAAACGAATAGGGTATTTTACTATAAGAGAAATAAAATTCAAAATGTAATAAAAACCAGCCAAGTGCGTCGGAGTCGCACACTGAGGGTTCCGTACAACTAAAAAACAAATGTGATTTATCAATATATTGATATTTTTGGTAAAATATACTTCATAATAAACATTATCACCTAATTTCAAGTTATGGTCGATGGGAAGTTAAAAAATTATATGTGTGACAGACAACACACGGAATGTTCTTTGACTTTCTTCGACCGTCCGCCGCGCTTGGACTAAAGTGCTACCAACCGAAAACTAAATATATATGCCTCTCTGTCGCACTTGCATATTCGAGCGCGGAGAGGGAAATACTTCGTTTTCAGATCGCGGTAGGCTCTCTGGTCTGACGGCTCCTATTCCTGGATGGTGCGCGTATCGGAATGTGAAATACCTTTGACAAAACGGAACAAGTTGTTAAATAGCTTCCATTAATTGGAGAAAATATTACCAACTGTTATTATTATCACGCGAAACACTGCATATTGAAGCAACATCCATAGGGGCCTGTTACATGGTTATTATTATCACGCGATATACTCATATCACGATCCGTATCACGTGCAATGAATATTGAAGAAAAATCCATACGATTTTGAAAACCACGATAATATTGACACACCAGTATTGTGATAATATTAAGCGTTTAACAGACCCCATACAATTTTAAAAATCGCGATAATATTGAGACATAATATTGAGTGTAAAGGGCCCCACTTAATAGAATTTGGCAGAGAATAGAGAGCTGCTACCGCGAAACGAACGAACATCGTGTATTTCCCTCTGTGTCGCTCGATTTTGCAAGTTCGACAGAGAGGGAGATACACGAACTTCATTTGTTTTCGTTCGCCTTAGCAGCTCTAACTTCGCACCAAAAATACTGACTGGCACATCAATATTAACAATTGCACATCTGAACTGATTTTTAATGAACAATTAGTATTTTAGCTATACAAATCAGTACTGATTACGGTGTCAAATTTTTTATGTGCCTTTAAATACTACCCTTATAAAAATGCTTAGGATTAACTTGCAAAGATACTAGCCTTTGCCCGTGACGTCGTCAGCGTAATCTTTTAGTCCCTATTCCATATTTTAATCCAGACTACAGACTATATTTCTATACGAAGTTTCATCATAATCCGTTGTTGTAATGTTTTTATTTTATACATTTTTGTACACAATTTCTTTTGTCGTTTGCATAACTGTCACGAATAAATGTCTACTTTATTTATTTCACCCGAGCGAAGCCGGGCTTTCATCTAGTGATTTTAAAATCTCACGTGGAGGACGTGAAATACCATCCCCCCTGTTGGGGTGCAAGGGGGATGAAATGTCTAAATATTAATATGGGTGTCGTTTTTATGGTTTTTTGGGACGTTAATTACGAAAATGGCATCGGTTTTGTAATTTAATATTGTGGACATGAAAACGTTTGAAAAATTGTGCCAAATTTCAAGAAATAACTGACCGACTGAGAGACTGACATATAACCGCACAGCGCAAACTGGTGGTTCTAGAGATTCCAAATTAAGTATGTAGGTTCCATATAAGGTCTTGAGGTGCATTAAGAAAGGATTTTTCAAAATTCAACCTCTAAGGGGGTGAAATGGGGGTCCGAAGTTTGTATCGGGAATCAAGATTAGTTGGATTATTTTATTCGAAACTTCACAGGAGTATTTCTAACGATAAATTAATAAACATGTGTTTCAGGTTTTTTGAGAAATCATCCCCTAAAAGGGAAAAATCTGGTGATAAATTCTGAAAATCGATATGGGTGTTGTTTCCATGGTTTATTAGGTCACTGATTACGAAAACAACAATGATTTTAAAATCCCACGTGGAGGACGTGAAATACCATACCCTCTGTTGGAGTCCGAGGGGGATGAAATGTCTAAATATTAATATGGGTGTCGTTTTTATGGTTTTTGGGGACGTTAATTACGAAAATGGCATCGGTTTTGAAATTTAATATAGTAGACATGAAAACTTTTAAAAATTGTGCCAAATATCAAGAAATAACTGACTGACTGAGAGACTGACATATCACCGCACAGCGCAAACTGGTGGTTCGAGAGATACCAAATTTGGTATGTAAGTTCCTTATAAGGTCTAAAGGTGCATGAAGTGCCGTGAGTTCCCTATGACGATACGACCTTTTTTGATTCAATGTATTGTAAATGGTTTTATTAATCAGTGCCGTCCGATACGATTTCGACAAAAATCGATATTTGAGCGTCCGAGAGATCTCTTAATAGGAATCCGAGGTACCTAAACTTTGAATAAAGTAACGGCCATATTGATTTGCTTTATTTCCGTCCCGATTTCGTTCAAAATCGATATCTGAGCGTCCGAGACGTCCTCTAATACGACTCCGAGGTAAAATTTAGAAAAAGTCGCAGTCGTATTGATTTTCTTTTTTTTTCGTCACGATTTCGTTTAAAATCGATATCTGTGCGTCCGAGAGCTCCCCTAATACGACTCCGAGGTAAAATTTGGAAAAAGTCGCAGTCGTATTGATTGTCTTTTTTTTTCGTCCCGATTTCGTTCAAAATCGATATCTGAGCGTCCGAGAGGTCTCGTAATACGAATCCGAGGTACAATTTAGAAAAAGTGGCGGCCATATTCATTTTTATCATTTCCGTCCCGATTTCGTTCAAAATCGATATCTGAGCGTCCGAGAGAATTTTTAATACAAATCCGAGGTAAAATTTAGAAAAAAGGGCGGCATATTGATTTTCTTTATTTCCGTCCCGATTTCCTTCAAAATCGATATCTGAGCGTCCGAGAGGTCTCTTAATATGAATCCGTGGTAAAATTTGGAAAAAGTGGCAGCCATATTGATTTTCTTCATTTCCAACCCGATTTAGTTCAAAATCTATATCTGAGCGTCCGAGAGGTCTCGTAATACGAATCCGAGGTATAATTTAAAAAAGTGGAGGCCCTATTTATTTTATCATTTCCGTCCCGATTTCGTTCAAAATCGATATCTGAGCGTCCGAGAGAATTCTTAATACGAATCCGAGGTAAAATTTGGAAAAAGTGGCAGCCATATTGATTTTCTTCATTTCAACCCGATTTCGTTCAAAGTTTATATCTGAGCGTCCGAGAGGTCTCTTAATATGAATTCGAGGTAAAATTTGGAAAAAGTGGCAGCCATATTGATTTTCTTCATTTCCAACCCGATTTCGTTCAAAATTGATATCTGAGCGTCCGAGAGGTCTCTTCATATGAATCCGAGGTAAAATTTGTGAAAATGGCGGCCATATTTATTTTCTTCATTTCCGTCCCGATTTCCTTCAAAATCGATATCTGAGCGTCCGAGAGGTCTCTTAATATGAATCCGAGGTAAAATTTCGAAAAAGTGGCAGCCATATTGATTTTCTTCGCTTCCAACCCGATTTCGTTCAAAATCTATTTTGAGGTAAAATTTGAAAAAAAGCGGCGGCCATATTGATTTTCTTCATTTTCGTCCCGATTTCGTTCAAAATCGATATCTGAGCATCCGAGAGGTCTCTTAATACGAATATGAGGTAAAATATGGCACTCCATTCATACCTGTATGCAAAAAAGTTTAATATTACTATATAGGCATGTGGGGTGTCTATGGATTTGCTTTTAAAAACGACATAGAGGTTTCGAATTTTTTTTGTCCATTTGAATCAACCTCCAATTTTTTTTTCGTATGGCATTTATTTACGATGCGTGAGATTTTCGAGAAGACTAGTACGGTTGCCAGTTTTTGTTGCACTTTTAGCACCACCCAGGCGTTATGTGTAGGGTAACGGTGGGTACTCCCTACGGACGCGGTGCAACTTCGACCCCCCTTTGTCAAGTTAGTGGGCAACTTAACTGTTAAAAGTTCGCAAGCCGCTCGAAGCCTCTAACTTGGCTTAACGATTGCAGCCAGGATCAACGGCTTAGCGTGCCTTTCAAAGCCCATCCAAGAACTGACCTGCGCCCACATTGCTTAACCTCGCACACCGCACGCGGTAGGCGGGTGCCGTTGGGCCACGAGCGCTCTTTAATCTTGATAGTTTGTGCCAAATTGCAATTCAATCGGTCCAGTAAAAGCAACTTGGTTGTAACAGACGCACTGACAGTAAGGAGTGCAAATGGAAGTGAGGCCAAATTTTCTTTTTGGATGCTCCAATGGTAACTGGCAAAACCTACCTAATAAATTTAATTGTAGGAAAAATAAATGTTATACATGATATTGAATTAGCCGTATTTTTGTACTTCAAAGGACCAGAGTTTATGACCACTGCGCGTTGCTTGGTCGTTTACAGACCTATTGGTGTTACTGTAGTACACAGATACTTTTACTAAGGGCCATTTTATTTCATCGGTCCTTTCCCCTACGGCCTCTCGGAAATGTATGATAATAGTTTTCGATCCTTATTTTTGCCAAAATCAAATGAAATTCAACAGTTTACCGGTTCTCAGAATTTATACTGACTTTTCATCTGTTCATCTGTTAATGAATTACAATGACCAAACTTATAGCAAAAACCCAGAATGTAACAACTACTTTTCTGGAGACCGCATCTAAATCGGTTCATCCAAACGCGAGATAATCGTGGAAAAACATACGCGCCTGTTTTTTGTAGACGGTTAAAAATTTCGCTTAGTACGCGGGCGAAGCCGCGGGCAAATGCTAGTACATACATAAATATTAATTATTATTATACATACATACATCATCATTCTAGCGCTATTCCCAGTACAGTTACATTCTGAAGGATGCATGGGGTCCGCTGCCTAATCCTAAGAATTGGAGTAGGCACTAGTTTTTACGGGAGTGACTGCAATCTGACCTTCCAACCCAAAAGGGAAACTAGACCATATTGGGATTAGGCTTGTCAAGTGAGTGGGCAACTTGACTGTTAGAAATTCTCAAGCCACCCGAAGGTCTCTAACTTGGCTTAACGACTGCTATCACAGACAGCAGCCGGGATCAACAACTTAACGTGCTTTCCAAAGCACAGGAGTGCTCAGTTAGTAACCACTCAAAGTGGTCACCCATCCAAGGACTGACCCCGCCCGACATTGCTTAACCCCGCATTCCGCACGCGGTACGCGGGCGCCACGGCCACGAACGCTCCAATATGAAGTCCTGAATATTCGTTGTAAATTGTACGATTTTGGGATTTTTAGTTAGCTGCTGTGTTTTTGCTATTTAAGCTACAGTTATGTAATATTTGGATAATTGCATCAGAATTAGCCAAATTTGATTTCATCCTGTGGATACCCATGGCTTCGCGAAATTTAACACCCCTGCTTGGACGGCCCGGAGGTCTCTGGCCACAGACCGGCCTATTGTTTTTGCTGCTCGTGGCGCCCGCTTCCCCACCACCGCACGTACCGCGCGACCCCCACGGTAATTTGCGTCGACGCGAACATAAATACATACATACTCGTACACTCGACAAATATAACCCTTCTCACGACGCAATCGGGTAAAAATGAAAGGAGGTACTTTGCTTCAAGTTATAATGTAGAAACTGGCTTGAATTTGTAAAGAAATAAACACATAAAGAGCTTATTTCGTTTACCTTATCTTAAAGTCGATTATTAATTTTTGAATGATTATTATTATTTTATTATTAACACGATTTTTTATACACAGACAGTTAAATAAAATGTAATTCCCGTCTTTTACTAGGAAATCCTGGCGTTTCTCTATGGCAACACTTGCTAAGTTACTTTTCCCGCGTGAAATTCGAAAAAATTCGTCGTAGTAGCAAAATGCATCTTAGCTACTGCAACTAATATGACATTCGTTGGCATAACTAAAACATTCGAGCTTATAAACATTTTTTATGCCACCGGCACGGTTCGCTAAAATGCTATACGCTGAGCAGTTGCAATGATTTTATTACCATTTTTAGGGTTCCGTGGTGAAAAAGAATCACATTGTTTCGCCATGTTCGTCCGTCCCTCCGCGGCTTAGCTCAGAAATCGTAACTACTAAAAACTGTATTTCAGCGTGGGTATACAAATAATAAAAACATATATTATAAACAAAATAATCACGCCGACAAAACGGTAAAATAAAGTCTTGAAAAACAGTTTTTTTTACTTTGTAAAATCCATCGTATGGGTTATCATTATTGGATCGCTCGTTTTAATATAATGAGGGTTTTCTGAAAACATTTTTTGTTTCAGAAATCTGATTGCGTGTTATTAAATTTAAAATATTAATATCACGCAATCACGGAGCGCTTTAAAAAGATATTTTTTGTTAGAGTTATGCATTTTTAATATGTCTCTAGACACATTGACATTCGGCCCACGCCTACAAGTCCCGACACAAGTCCAGTACGTATAACTACCTACCGCGCGATACTTTCGATCACATGACAACAGAATCTATGTTATATAGATAGGTACGTTGTAGTCTTCATATTGAGGCCTGTAGTTTCGTCGCCAGGTTATTTATCAGACTGCGCGGAGGATTTTCTTTAAGCTGGTCTATCATTACACGGGTTTTCCTTTCATGAAAAATGCCCTTTAACTGGTAGAAATGTATCGTGATGATTTGGTCGTTCAAAAATGCATAGATTATAATGCTACAATTTTTCTGTTCTAAAGTGGTTTCTGTTAAACCAGACTTGGATTTGTGGCTTGATTGAACAACGATCGACTTTGTACTAGGGTATCGCGTAATACTCGTAGTAATCGATTGGGACGGCAAAATTTAAATAGCCTACAGACGAAAAATGAGTTATTTTTAAACAGTTGCAACAAACAATATTAGCTACAATTGTGAAAAATTTAGTCTTAGTTACAAAATATCCTTAGCAGCCTTACATAAATTGGATTTTCTAATACTGGTACTATATTATTGCTGTTCATGGCATAGAGAATTCGGTGGTGTGACTAAGATATTTAATGACATTAGCGAAGAATGGCTTAGGAGTTGCAACAAAAAGTATTAGCTTAAGTTTATTGCTGTTCATTGCATAAAAAACCGTTGGTGTGGCTAAGATTGTTTAGCAACATCGACGAATATTTATTTAGCAGTTATAGCAAATAATATTTGTTAAAGTTTGTGAAAAAGTTAGTCACAGCTAGAAAATATTCTTAGCAGCTACACCTAAGTCTGATTTGTTACTACAGCGAATATATTATTGCTGTTATTTGCATAGGAAATTCGGTGGTGTGACAAAGATTTTTAGCAACATCGACGAATTTTTACTTAGCTGTTGCAGCAAAGAATATTAGTTAAACTTTATGAAAAAGTTAGTCATAGCTACAAAATGTTCTTAGCAGCCTCACCTAAGTCTGATTTGCTACTACAGCTAATATATTATTGCTGTCATTTGCATAGGAAATTCGGTGGTGTGACAAAGATTTTTAGCAACGTCGGCGATTTTTGACTTAGCTGTTTCAGCAAAGAATATTAGTTAAAGTTTTTGAAAAAAATAGGTACAGCTACAAAATGTTCTTAGCAGCCTCACCCAAGTCTGATTTGCTACTACAGCTAATATATTATTACTGTTAATTGCATAGGTAATTCGCTGGTTTGGCAAACATATTTAGCAACATCGGCGAATTTTTATTTAGCATCTGCAGCAAATAATATGTGATAAAATTTGTAAAAAAGTTAGTTACAGCTACAAAATGTTCTTAGCAGCCTCACATAAACCTGATTTGCTACTACTGCTTATATATTATTTTTCTCTATTGCCTAGGTAATTTATTGATGTTACTATGATTATTAGCAAGACTGGCGAAGGATATATTAGTAGATGAGTATGAAAATAAAATTAGCAGCTGTTGCAAAACTGTTGTTAGTGATTGCAAAATATTTTTATCAAATGCAACAAACATTTGTTTTTGCTGCCTTATACATGTACAATTAGCAATAGTAACGAAGTTCTTGTCCACTACAACAAAACATTATTAGCAGTCCCAGCTAACAACAATGACGAATACAATTTTGTTGGTACGGATAAATAAATTAGTTATAGTTGTTAATCAATTAGCAGCGGTAGCAAAATATTCAAAATTCTTTTAGCTAAATATCGTTATCAAGGGTAGCTAACTGGTTTTAGTTGCTATAGACAAGACTTTGTTACAGTAGATAAGAAATTGTATACAGCAGCAAAGGAAATTTCAGCAAAGCGTGCTTAGCTACCACAGCTAAATCATTTCTTTCCGTGTATTACCAAGTCAATGTCATAATACGGTTTGCTGTAAATCATAGGTTATTAGGAAAAAAGTTGAATCTAAGTATGTTCAAATGGAGTGGTAAAGTGCAGGAGCACGGATACTTGCTACTGGGACATCCACGACGTGCAGCGCTACTCGGAGCTGAAGTTGCACTGCGAGTCGGTGCTCTTCACGTGCCAGTACCCCACGCTGCGGATGCCCACGCCGCTCGGCGCTAACTTCTGGAGCCATAACACGGCGCTCAAGATACCCACCCGGCTTTATCTCAAAGAATTCGATAGAGCCTTGGAATTGACGATGATGGTTACTAAGTTTTATTACTCCGCCTATTTATCTATTTTATGCAGTTGCCATAGCATACTCGAAGCTACAAGGTAACTGGCAAAGATACTTATAATATCTGATATTCGTAGATCGTGTTCAGATGTTGCAGCGATGGTTTTGACAGCAAATGAGCCAGTTGTGCCCTTTTGATTCTGTGTTCCGCAAAAAGCCCTGAAACTCAAGTGAAACTCAACTTGAAGGTCCATCTTAAATCTAAAGACGTGGTGAAATAATCTATAGAGTTTTCTCAGATTACTTACAAACACAAAATATTATTAATAGACTTCAAAAAACTGGCAAAGTGCGGGTCGGACTCGTGCACGAAGGGTTCCGTACCATTATCTATAAAAGTGGCAAAGAGTACTCGCACTTGGCCGGTTTTTATTATTTATTGTTATAGCGGCAACAGAAATACATCATCTGTGAAAATTTCAACTGTCTAACTATCGCGGTTTTTGTGATACAGCCTTGTGACGGACAGACGGACGGACAGACAGCGAAGTCTTAGTAATAACACAGAATTTGTAATACTGTAATAGGGTCCCGTTTTTACCCCTTGGGTACGGAACCTAAAAAGGTCGTATCTTCATAGGGAACTCACGGCACTTAAGTCCTTTTGTGTAGGCAAGACATTTTTTCAGCGATTACTTAAAATCTGTTAAATCTAACTTGTTCAAACCCCATCAAATTTTTTTTTCAGAATTTTACACCTCATGGTTTGGAAATTAGAGGGGCGGGGGGACACTTTTTACGATTTTGACGGCTAATATCTCACCAGCAGTTTACTTAAATGGAAAAGTTGCTTAAAAACCTCTATATCATTTTTAAAGACCTATTTATCCCCACACGCCTTTGTGAATTGAAATTCTTTTTTTACCTTCCTGTTACATGTATGTATTGTTTCTTAAACAGTAGACTACGATTATTATACTACAACATATGCAATGGATTTATAAGTAGATGCTTATAATAATTACTTTATACTGTCGCTAAAAAAATAAGTATATGAATATATACTTATGGAATACTTAAAAGTAAAGGTCTTGTTAATTGTTTTTTTAGAAACTGCAAGCAGAGGAGGCACAGATGGATCGTCTTATTATCTCGGATCTCTTGGTGAATGTGAACTGGCTCGACTATTTCAAAAGGAAGTCTTTTTTCCGCTTACTTAATAACATTTTGAGGTACTCACCTATGATAAAAACCAACTATATAAACACAATAATTATTAGGTACTTAATTCCGCATTTGTTCTTTGGACCCGTCCGGTGACAGCTGTCAACCCAGTACAAACTATGTCATTATACGTCAAAAATGACATAATTTGTACTGGGTTGACAGCTGTCACCGGACTCTTCTTACGTGAAAAACAGTATAGTATAACTGGGTAGATATGTGAATATATACCCAGTACCCACAGACGTTAAGTACATATATAAGTAATACTTATACATATATGTGTTAGCTTAAGATCTAAGTAGATCTACTCGTAGACACGCGGCAGCGTGTCCAGCCAAGTTCACCCCAGGAACTGGCGGTCAGCAGCCGGGTGTTATTTTACACGAACCGTTTGGAGCCACTTTTGACCCCCCAATAACTCCAAATCTACTTGATATAAAAAATCAAATTTGATACATGTATTATAAGATCCTTTAGAACAACTAGAACCCGAAAATTCATAAATTTAGTTTTAATAGTTATTGAGATATTAAATTCCAAAAACCGGCATTTTTACCACTGACTGACTGACTGACTGACTAGGAATCAAAAACCTTACCCACTTTCAGGTGACCTAGAAAGCTGAAAGTTTGCATGCAGCTTGGTAATTATGTGTATACACCAGAAAAAATATGAAAACCGTGATTTTTTATTAGTTTTATTATTACTATTTATGCTAGTTACTGCAGAACTCCGTCAATTATTAACCGGTGAAAAAAAAATTTTTTTTTTGTTTGAAACGGTATACTTCAGGGGTGGCCCCATAGTTATCAGGTAAGAATCTGATCATAGAGTCCTGGAGATATCGAGGGAACTCTTCAAATATTTTAGGTGCACCTATAGCGATTTGGGTATTTTGTATAGTAACTCGTGCATTCGCTCTTAAACGGCACCATTTAGCGAAGATTGACAAAAAGTAATGTTATCCCATCAAAAACATAAATGTGAAAATGGGAGCCAAGTTCAATATTAAGAATTATGCGATGCTTGGTTGTTGTCTTCACCGACAAAAGAATTGAGATCTAAATGGGTGCCAAGTTCCGTAGATTCAAATATGTTTTTGATGGGATACAGTTACACATGCACTTGATACAGATACGATCTGCAGAATAAAGTCGGAGCGAGCAAGATCTCACAAAATTTCAAACTCCAGAGATATCCTACCAGAACTTATTTGATAGTAGGTATGGTAATTGATGGCTACTACGCTATGCAGTTCTATCGCCATTACAAATCTAACCAGAATAACAATTTGAAATAGGAATTAATTAGCAGCTCGTAGCGATTCAGTTAAGGCGATCACTTTTTTAGGTAGTCCCCGCAAAGTACGAGTAGTAGAGTACCTAATGTTTGCTTTTTGTAGCTTGTTAACCTAGAAAATCATCTCAAAGAAAAAAAATTATTTTATACATTACTTATAGTACCTACCAAACCGTGCCTTAAATATTAAATGAGAGTTAAACCAGAGATGTCAAAAACAAACATGGCAGAATAATACCCGTCGTTTTGTATAAAACCGACACGGGATCCGGTCACTTAACATACAAACTTTTGCCCTATTGTTTCACTAGATAGACCTAATGCATTATTCTTAAAAACAGTGAACTTTTCGGGTTTCCTTTGAATATCGTCAATTAGATTTCATTAGTTTAGGTTAGTTTCACAACACAGAGCGTTGAAATATTTGTTACTACATGACCATGACTCTAAGAGAGTTAAGATCGGGATCTCCGTAGTGTTCGTGAACTAACATAAGTTAGAGGGCCCTATGCTATGTGGGTGTTACAACAATAAGAGCTAAAAGGACAACCTTAGAGCTAGATAAATTTGACTGAAATCATAGGTTATAACATAACCAACAGATCCGCAGTGTTCAACAAGATGATTTTTCATAATGTCTCTTTGAATCATCATAGTTAACCAAGATGAGTTACAAAGGGACAGATAGTACGATCAAATTCAGCTGTTAACGAATTGTATCCATTTTAAAGCACACCAAAATGTCAAATCCCATATAAACCTAAACATATATAATATAAAAACGCTTTAGGTGCATCACAAACGTCAGTTCAGTACAATTTGGCGTTATGAAAGCGTATACCTGTCAGATATCACTTACCTGTCTCTCTCAAACTTACTGATTTTTACATTAGTGAGAATTTAATAAGTAGATCAGATGTACAGAAATCGTTCAACTTAATTAAATGAAATGAGTGGATCTGCTTTTCTCTGATATTCGGCCGAAATGCCGCTGTGAGCTAGGGCGTAGTTTCCAGGACGGGCTACAGCTGGTGTCGCTGGAGAACCTGTGTTGTTCGCGGCTGGAGGGCGCGCGGTTGCTACAGCAGCTGGCTTGCTTTGCCGCGCACTCGCTCAAGTACCTGTTCCTGTGGCGTTTCGTGCTGCCCAACGAGAATCCCATTCTTGTCAACTACTCGTACATCACAGGTTGGCGATTTGCACTACTTTTAGCGTAATTTTAAAATTTCAAATTGTCTTAGGTCGGGTTGACGCCTACGATTACAGACTCGAGCCTAACGAATAACGCTTACGATTACAGACGGTTTGGTGCAAGTGCAACCCATCAGTAGACGTATAGGGCACAGCCGATAGGGCCGTGCCGAATCGCAACTTGTTCCAAATATCATCATCATCATCATCATCATGTCATCCGAAAGACGTCCACTGCTGGACATAGGCCTCCCAAAAGACTTCCACAATGACCGGTCCGGCGCCACCCGCATACAGCGGACACCCGCGACCTTCACCAGGTCATCGGTCCACCGTGTGGGGGGCCTGCCCACGCTACGCCTTCCGGTACGTGGTCGCCACTCGAGAACCTTTCCGCCCCAACGGCCATCGGTTCTACGTGCTATGTGCCCCGCCCACTGCCACTTAAGTTTAGCGATTCGGAGGGCTATATCGGTCACTTTCGTTTTGCTGCGGGTGGCCTCATTCCTGATGCGATCACGCAGAGAAACTCCTAACCTAACATAGCTCTCTCCATTGCTCTTTGGGTGACTTTGAGCCTTCTTATGAGGCCCATAGTAAGCGACCACGTTTCAGTACCATATGTCATCACTGGCAACACACACTGGTCAAAGACTTTCATCTTGAGACACTGCGGAATATTGGACGAAAAAATGTGCCGTAGCTTCCCGAACGCTGCCCAAATATAATATAATTTAAATATGAATATGAAATATTTGTATTTCTACCTAAATGAAGACTGTAGCCAAATAAGCTCTGATATTCTATAGTGGCCGATTACCAAGCGGGTCGGCTAGATCGCTATCGCAGCACAAAAATAAACAAAGTGTCACAAGTCAGTGTTCACGTAGGCAGCGGGCAGTACATACCGCGGCCGGAGACGCGCCGCTGCTTCCTGCGGAGCCTGGGCGAGCTGAGGAACCTGCGGGTGCTGGCCCTGGAGTACGCACACCTCGCCGATGCGACGGGTGGCGCGCTCATATCCCTCATCACTGTGCTCAAGCGGCCCCATATGCGTCTACAGGTATAAAATTCATACATTTTCCTTTTTCTTGTATTGACCGAGTGATGTGAGCTCAGATCAGGTCTCAGCTTCGGCAAAAATGCTTTCGTATATCCGGCCGGCAGATTTTCGGATTGCCCGCTGATTTCTCAACCGGTTCTCGTTAAATTTTGTGAGCAGGTTTGATAAATATATAGAATTTTTTAATAATAATAATAATAATAATAATGACGCTGTCAACGTCAGACGTGTTTTTTACAAATATTCCGTAAATTATCATAAAATGCTTTTATTATGTGGTTTTTATCATCTTTTTGTACAAATATATAATCGCCAATGTACCTACTATCTACATATGAGTAAATAAAGCAAGAAAATGATTACGAGGAGTCAAACACGTCGAGTACAAGCGTCTCAACAAAGCGCACGCCCATCACCTTCACCCGCCTCGTCCTCATCAGCATCGGCATCGTCGGAGGAGGAATTTGCCACCGCGCCCGACACGTCCAGCAGTTCGAGCGACGAGTGCGGGCCGCCACCGCCGCCGCCACGTTCACCTGCGCGGCGCGGGCGGCCACCGCTGCCGGCACGCTTGGGGCCTGCGGGGCATCCTGTTCCGCACACGGCTCCCGCTACCGGTGGTGTAGTGCGCCGCATGCAGTGGTCGCCATCAATGAATGAAAACTGCATGCGTGCCTACTATGGGGCGACAGATGGAGGAACAAATCTGTCCGCATACCGTGTTAGGATGCTTCCTCTGTTTCAGGCGCTTGAACCGGCCATCTCCGTATCTGCGCAACGGCTATCGGATCAGGTGCGCGTCATCCAACGGCTCAAGCGGTTGGATGACGCGACACTTGATCGGCTCCGCCTGGAAGCACTCTCAGCTCGCGCGGCCTCTGTTTCGGCGCGGAACCCACCCGCCACGTTGCCCGCTCCGGTGCCCGCACCCGATACGGCACCGGGGGCATCGCGGGTCGATCCCAGTGCCGACGGGGACTGCGCGGATCAGAGTGTGAGTACCCAGGCCCATGACCAACTGAGGAGGGCTCTGGATGAGGCGATTACGCGATATCGCTCCACACCCAACTCTAGGCCGCGACTACCACGCTTGCCCGTAAATAGACGCAATCTAGCGCTAATGGGAGCCCTAAACGATCTCCTAGACCCGTATTTGCGGGCTAGCGATGATTTGATTGATACACACTCAATTATGTACTGCGGGGCCATCGCGGCGTGCCGTGTTGCTCGCGTCAAGTTTCCGGACGCTGACCGTGCAACTAGGACCGCCGGGGGTGTCCCTGCCTGGCAAGTACGAATTGAGCGGCGTATCAATACGTTTAGGACTCTCATCGCAAAGCTGATCTGCTTCAGGGGGGGCAATAACCGCCCCCGAGTCATGCGTTTCGTGAACCAGGCCTTCGCGGGGACTGGTGTCAGACCCCGTGACTACATGGCCTGTGTCGCGGAACGCATTGACTTTCTGAAGCAGAAAGTCTATGCATGGGCAAGCCGTATTCGCCGCTACAGAGAGCGTGTGGACCGATACCAGCAGAATCGCCTTTTCCAGAGTGACCAAAGGAAGGTATACCGGAAGTGGGAGGGAACCGACCATCGTGTGTGCGACGGTCAGCGACCGGATGCTACTGCCATGGTTAACTTTTGGCGTAGTATCTGGTCGGTGCCTGTCGAACACACTGAGGGTGCCTGGATCGGTGTTGTCGAACGTGACTGTGAATCCATCGAACCCATGGGGTCTGTTACCATCAGCCCCGAAGACGTAAGTTGTGCCATCCGTACGGCTCCGAACTGGAAAAGTCCGGGACCGGATGGATTGCACAACTTCTGGCTGAAGTGGTTTCGATGTTCACACGAACGTTTGGCAACACAGTTCCAGCAAGCCCTCGAGCTCGGTTCCCTACCTCCTCCCTTAACAACTGGTGTTACCTCCCTGCTCTACAAGTCCGGTAGTACCACGGAAGCGAAGAACTACAGACCCATCACGTGCTTGCCTACGCTGTACAAGCTCCTTACATCCATTTTGAGGGCAAAAATTAACACGCACATTGTTACGAACAACATTTTGGCCCCTGCTCAAAATGGATGTAGGGTTGGGTCGCGTGGTACTAAAGAGCTCCTCCTCATAGACATGACCATTTGCCAACGAGTACGGCGGAACAGAGGGACCCTCTCGGCCTCCTGGATTGACTATAAGAAGGCCTATGATTCGGTGCCTCATTCATGGCTGAGGAGGATCTTGGAGCTGTATAAAGTTGATGCAGCTTTAAGATCCTTCTTAAGTGCTTGCATGGGGCAGTGGACCACAGTCCTTCGTCAACCGGGTGGAGGAGATGGCCCTTCTGGCCCGCAGGACTCCATCAGGATTGAGCGAGGCATTTTCCAGGGTGACAGTCTGAGTCCCTTGCGGTTCTGCCTAGCGCTGAATCCGCTCAGCACTCTGCTGCGGGATTCGGGGCTAGGTTGCCAGCTTCGGAGAGGGGGTGAGGTCATTTCTCATCTGCTATACATGGATGACCTTAAGCTATTTGCACCAAATAGACAGGACCTGTTGGAGCTACTGAAAACGACAGAAGTTTTCAGTAGCGCCATCAAAATGGAATTTGGTGTAGATAAGTGTGCGGTCATGCATGTACAGCGGGGGAAAGTTGTAAATTCAACAAATTTACAACTTTCTGAGACAATGTCGCTCAGATCTCTCTCCGAAGCAGAAACCTATAAATATCTTGGTATGTCACAGGCTTTGGGTATTGAGGGTGAGGGCATAAAGCAGGCGGTGAAGGAGCGCTTTTTCTGTCGCCTGACAAAAGTACTTAATAGTTTTTTGTCGGGTGGCAATAAGGCGCGCGCCTTCAACGCCTGGGTTATGCCCTTGCTCACATACTCCTTTGGCATACTAAGGTGGACTCAGACTGAGCTGGATGCCCTGGATCGAAGGGTGCGTGTACTGCTCACTGCACACCGCATGTTGCACCCACGTTCGTCTGTTATGAGACTGTACATCCCGCGGAAGTGTGGAGGTCGTGGCTTTTTAAATGCCAAAGACCTCCACAACCGCGAGGTGTGCAGTCTCAGGGATTATTTCCTAAACAGCGAATGTGGGATGCATCGAGACGTAGTGGCAGTAGACGCATCTTTCACCCCGCTCTCCATGGCAAACGAGAACTGGCGCAGATTTAAAGTACTGAGCACCGAGGACCGCAAGGCGGAATGGAAGAGTAAGGAGCTACACGGGCGGTTCTACAGGGCCCTTACGGGGCCCGACGTAGACCTGCTCGCGTCGGTGAACTGGCTACGTTTCGGGGATCTCTTCGGGGAAACCGAAGGTTTTGTCTGTGCAATTGCGGACGAAGTTATCATGACGAACAACTACCGGAAATATATCCTGAAGGACGGTACGGTCGACATTTGTCGGGCATGCCGCCGTCCCGGAGAGTCACTCAGGCATATCATTTCCGGTTGTGGTCATCTTGCTAACGGCGAGTACTTGCACAGGCATAACTTGGTAGCCAGAATTATTCACCAGCAACTTGCTCTTTCATACGGTCTTGTGGACTTCAAAGTGCCGTACTATAAATACTTACCTGCGCCAGTTCTCGAAAATGGTCGTGCTACGCTCTATTGGGATCGATCTATCATCACGGATCGGACTATTGTAGCCAATAAGCCCGACATCGTGCTGATAGATCGATCGAAGCGCCAGGCAGTGCTCGTCGACATCACCATCCCCCATGACGAGAACCTCGTGAAGGCCGAGAAGGACAAAGTCAGCAAGTACCTAGACTTGGCACACGAGGTAACCGCCATGTGGGATGTTGATTCGACGATCATTGTCCCGATAGTCGTTTCTGCGAACGGTCTAATAGCGAAGAGTCTCGACCAACATCTCAAGAGACTCTCGCTAGATGGCTGGGTCAAGGGTCAAATACAGAAGGCGGTACTCCTGGACACGGCGCGGATAGTCCGGAGGTTCCTCTCTGGTGGAGGGCGACAGCGCCCTAACCACCGGTGGCTTAGGCCCTGCCTCGCTGCCGGCGGCACCCTAGGTTAGGTTTTTATAATGTTTTTATATTTTGTAAGTGTATTTTTATATTTTACCTTTTGTAAATCCATTGTACAAACCTAACCTAAGACGAAAAATAAATAAAGGAATAATAATAATAATCTTTATTTGCTGTAAAATATGGTACAATATGGTGGTATGTCTTCATTTCTTCCTGTACTATCACATATTTTGCTAGGTACTAGCATGCAAATGTGCACTTATAACTATTACAGTTTATACTTTGGTATCAGGTTATCACAATTATTACCTTACAAATAAGTCATCTAATGAGTAGAACATTTGCTCTTTGAGCCATTGATAAAGTTGTGTTTTACACTGGTTGAATGGTAGACATTTTAGACCTTCTGGAATGGCATTGAATATTTTCATACACATATAGTAACTGTTTTTCATAAAGAGGGCACTATTGGGAATGAAATCTAGTACAAGTTTGTTCGGATATCTTGTATTCCTGGAGTATACATCCTTGGCACTTTTAAATAGGCCCGGGTGTTTCTTTAAAAATAAAGCGGCTTCAAGTATGTACAAACAGGGTAATGTTAAAATGCCATGCTTTATGAATGACGGTTTACATGATTCCCGCGGAGATAATCCACACATTGCCCTTAAGCATTTTTTTTGTGCTATAAACACCCTGTAGATGTCGCAGGAATTTCCCCATACAAGGAGGCCATATCTCAGTATTGGTGCAACATATCCGTGATATGCCATCAAGACCGTATTCCAATCAGAGATATTGCATAGTCGCCTAAAACATACACGAATTTTGTGAGTTTGTTGCACACTTTATCTACTTGAGTTTTCCAGTTACAATTTTTATCTACTGTGATTCCCAAAAAGTTTGCACCATTAGCTTCCTTAATTTGAGTAGTATTGTGACGTACATCTAAAGCCAGACCTCTGTTTTTTATATTGCAAAATTGTATGTATTGAGTTTTTTCAAGATTAACCGATAAATTATTAGATTCAAGCCATTCAATTACTAACTTAATTGTATGATTTATGTCACTATTGTAATGCCTGTCGTTGTCAGATGTCACCAGAATGGATATATCATCAGCAAAGAGTGTGCATCGATGGGTAGTGATATCTGGCAGATCATTGATATACACTAAGAAAAGTAGTGGTCCCAGAACACTACCTTGTGGTACTCCTTGGCTGCTTGCCGTATATGACGATTTGTTGTGAGTTATTGTCGAATTCTTTGAACTCATGATCTCAACACATTGCTGTCTGTTTATTAGGTATGATTTAAGCCACTTTAATGCAGGACCACGTATTCCAAGATTGTGGAGCTTTTGAAGCAGTAGTTCATGAGACACAAAATCGAATGCCATTGACATGTCAAAAAACACCACAGTTGTTGGTTTTTTACTATCTATGCTTCTAATGACTGCGTTGATTAAGTTGAAAGTGGCAAGTGTGGTGCTTTTATGTTTTTGGAACCCATTCTGCTCCTTTTTAAGAATTTTGATTTTTTCTAAAAATGACATAATTCTTTTATGAATGGCCTTCTCAAATATTTTAGATATTACTGGTATAAGAGTTATGGGTCGATAGTTGTACATTTGGGACATGTCACCCTTTTTGAATATTGGCGTGACTACAGAAAATTTCAAAGCATCCGGAAAGCAGCCCAGCTCAAACGATAGGTTTATAAGGTGAGTTATAATTGGCACCAGTTCATTAATACACATTTTCAAAATCTTGGCAGATATTCCATCATATCCCGTCGAATTAGTATGTTTGAGTGATCGCATTATATTATATACTTCGTTGTAAGTTAGAGGACTCAAGAATATGGTGTTATTTATAGATTGGGAATTTGTATTCTTTATGGCAGAGATAGTATTAGTCTTAGTACGTTGAATAAAGTAGTTGTTGAATTCATGTGCTATTTGAGTAGGGTTTTCTATCATAGTTCCATCTTTGTTTATTTCGGTAATAAAGTGTTTGTCCAAAAAGTCACCGGGGCCGTTTTTAATGATGTTCCAACATGCTTTGCTTGTATTACTAGAATTCTGTATAAAATTGTGATTTAGTATTTTTTGAGAGCTGTTGATACAGTTTGTAAGTATTTTAGAATATAAGTTGTATTTCTGTCTGCTTTCTACTGTTTTATGTTTATAATATTTGAAGCGTAAAATTCGTTTGTTTTTACAACTTATTTTAAGTCCTCTTGTTATCCACTTTTGTGTTCTGCCATCGGTTGAGGCTTTGCACCTTATAAATGGAAAACAAAGTTCGTAGAACAAGCAGACTATGTCATAAAATGAATTGAAAGCCCCATTCATATCTCTAGCATTCAGTGTCTCTGAAAAAGTTAGTGACTTTAAGCATTCTTGATATTTACTTATATTACTCGAACTATAATCCCTCCTCATTATATATGTTATTGCTGGTTGTATTTTTTTTTTCGTAACAGGGATATTTAACATTTGTGCTGTTTCATGATCTGATAAACCTAACGGGAGAAGTTCACCTTCTGCTTCACTGATGTTACTTATGATAAGATCTATGCACGAATTAAGACGAGTAGGCTTAGTAATGTGAATCTTTAAATTATAAAGATGGACTAAGTCATTTAGATAAGTGGTAACTCTATTTTGTGTAATTGTATTTATATTAAAATCCCCAGCTACCACTATTTTTCTATCTCTCCTTTTTGTCAGGCTGCTTAGCACTACGTCAAGTTCTTTTAATAATAATTTGACGTCAGAGTTAGGTGTACGATACAAGGTAATTATTATTAGTTTGTTATATGGTATCTCTACTGCACAACACTCGAAGACATTTTGACGGGCGTAACTATTGATGGTGGTTAATTCTTTAAATTCTAATCCTATTTTTGTGAGTATACAGACGCCACCTCTGTTTTTCTCCCTTGAAAAGAAGGAAGCTAGTTTATAACCTTTAACTTTAACATTAGATTCACAACCTTTTTTGATGAAGGTTTCCGACAAACAAAGAACATCTGGGTCTTTTCCTTTTTCACGTAACTGAGACAAAGTTATTTCTAATAGTTCGCGTTTCTGTAATATACTGGCAATGTTTTGATGAAGAACTACAAAATCTATACTGTGGATTTTAGGAACGAAAAAAATCACTTTTGTTTTGTACTAAGGCGTCCTGTGTGATGTTGTATGAAGTTTTATTACTTGCGTCTAATGTGTTGTTATGTGCTGTAGGTATTTGTGTTGCCGGGGAAAAGTCAATTTCATTAATAAGATAATTTAAGTCTGTGATAATTGTCTTAATTCCCGTCCTATTAACTTTTCCTGATGTTCTTGAGAACATTCTGTATGAGTAGTCTAAAGATTTATTACTATCTAAAATATAGGCATATTTATGCACAAGATTGTCCAGATATAACAGATTGTTAAAAGTCTCTACACGTTTATTAAATATGTTTGTAAATCTACTTAATTTGAAAACTGGAAGACATACAATAATATTTGTATGCTGAACGGTTAGTAGTTTCTTTTTCAAATCTTCGATAATCTCTGCGTAGTTCTGTGTCACTTCGAAGTCAGGATCGCCTAGAAACAGTATACAGTAGTCATCAAGGGTGAAGCCTTCTACTTTTTTGTCAATTCCCTTGATTAATTCCTTGATGTGCCCACCAGTAGTAATATAGTGGCATACTTGTTCTGAAGCGAAGTTATCCAATAGGAACCTTCGCATGTTCTTTTCCTTAAGAGAACTGATGATGCATATCTTCTTTGTATTTTTTCTCATGTTTATGCTACTACCTGTGGTTGTAGATTGAGGAATATGCAATTGTTGTGTTAGTTCGTCAAGACGGTGGAGCAGCTGAATGTTTACTCTTCTCGTTTCGTCTAGCTGTTGTTCTAATTGTTCTATTTCTTGTTGTAATTGCAATAATTTTGTATTGTTTGTAGTTTCAGTGCATAAACCCTTAGAGGTGAAGGAACTGACGATGATTTTAGACTAGTCAGGGAATGTCTTCTTTTAAGTTTTCTATCATCATTTTTACTCCGGGTAGCTAACGTTGATGTTTGGCGAAAACACTTCAAGTAATTGATTTCTGTAGAAAGTTTGCTATTTTCTTGGTACAATTTGTTCCTTTCTACAATAGATTGATCTAGTTCAATTTGCATGTCTATCAGTTGTGATGTAAGATGAGATATCCTATCATGCATTTCGATGTAGTTAGTCGTGTAGTTTACTGGGTCGTCTATACAATCTATACTGTTTGGTAATTTGTTCGGCGAAAAAAATGTCTCGTCAGTTGAATCGTTCACAGTAAGTACGTGGGAATCTAATGTCTGATCTTGGTATGTGTTCTGGGGATCTGTAGCTGACAAATCTTGGGAGGATTGCATTTCATGGCGAGTTTCAGGTATTATCTGCTTTAACGTAGGGGTGTTCTTGACTAGTGACCCTTGTGTGTTTCTTAAGACAGTATTCTCTTCTTTAGCTGAACATTTCACAGCAACTTTTAATTCAGTGCAGATTCTACATTTCCATTTGATTTTAGAATCATTACTTCTTAGATTATATATTTTTTCCGAGTAGCCTGCACAGTCAAAATGGAACCTCTTGTTGCATTCTGAACACGAAACCATGGTATTTAAATAATTTGACTTTTCGCATTTATGGCACGCAGTCGGAGCTATTTTTTTTGCACTACTTGAAGACATGGTCTTTGGTGGTAATATCTTGGGGGGCATAATTGTATAAAGTTACCTCTCGTGGTTCTAATTGCAGATATTTTATAAAATCAAGTAGTTAGTAGGGTTTCTCATTTCTCGACCTTTTTTATTTCCCGGAGCACGAGAATTCTCGACCACTATTTCCCGGGAATTCCCGGGTTGTCGAGAAATACGGAAATTTTTAAAAATATGTGTGATTTAACAATAAAACTTCGCTTTTTATGCAATATTCAACAACATTTATTAATCAACAACGTTTATTTTTAATGTCATGTGACTATAACTATAGAAAACTTTAATAAAGCGAAATAAACTCTAGCGAGATCTTTTAATCATTATTTCTACAAACAATTAGAACTAAATAGTCTTTTTCTTTGGAATAAACAAATAAAATATCTTCTAAAAACAATGTCATCATGTCACCACAATAAAACTTAGTACCTTACATACTAAATAATTTACTTTAGTCTCTGTCTGTACTCCAAATTTTTAAGTATGTAACATAAAATGACAATTTTTCAATTAGGTATAAAAAATAACAACCAGACTAGCTTAATAATTACGAGTAAGATACCTTAGTTTAGTCTTTGTATCAACTTTTCAATATTTGTTATTAATGGACAGTCTTTTCGTTACTACGTACGTAAACATAAGAACCTAATAAATAATTAATAATCTTAGACTAATTACAATCACAATTTAAAGCGGAAACTGCTTCAAAATCAAAAGCTAGCCCACTATGTCTTGTCATTAAGGAAATAAGCCTTTAAAAATACGAGGGCATTTATAGCATCATCTGACAATCGGTTTCGTATTTTCGTCACAAAGTTTCCAGACAAGGAGAAAACCCGTTCATTTTCTGTCGACGTAGGCTTTACTGACATAACAGCTTTATACAAGTTTTCCAGATTTGGTGTTCTTTTGCCAGTTGATTCATATAACTGAAACTCTTTTTTAATCAAGCCTCTTGTTAAAACAGTTTCAATATTGCTCGTAGTGTCTGTGGCTGCCATTTCAATAGCCTGTTTTAGTTTAAAAAGTTTAAATTTTTTGACTGAATTTCTCGATTTCTCGACCACTTTTTTCTCGTCTCGAGTAAGGCAAAATTTCCCGGGAAATCTCGGTTCGAGAACTCTCGAAGAGAAACTCTAGTAGTTAGTAATTAATGTAGTAGTCATGTTACCAAGAGTTGTAATAGTTTGGAAACTAGATGGCGCTAAATGCTCAGCTCGTTAGTCACTGCAAGGTTTCGGCGTACTACAGTTTTTCGCACTCTGTGGCAATGCTCTCTGGCCGACTCTCCGTTGTCTCTGATTGGACGACGATTTGTTTACATTTCGAGCTTGGATTTGAATTCAGTTTTTTTTTAACTTCCAATATAAATGCAACTTACTTTAAAATCCTTCTTGTAACTAAATCTTAATATAACTTCTGATATATTCTTTAATTGCACATTAATTGTTTTTTCACTCAATTTGTACAGTGGTCGTGAGTCAAATTAATAATAAAACACTTTTAAATTAGCTACGTTACACGGACAATTGTTTTTGATCATTACACTCGTAATTTGGAATAACTTTCGGAGATAATACGTATTGTTCGTTTTTGCATTGTTATTAACTAGTATTCACTATTAAATCCATTGTATTAGCACTTTTCTTATTTTTAAACATTTTAAATCACGGAGCGAAATGTTTACATGACGCTAGCCTATCTGCCGCACCGAATCATATTTTGGAAATTTTGACATTAAAAATATAAAGCTAGGTCTACAGCTTATAGGTGAAAACTTAAGAAAATTACCTGTTGTATGTAGTTGTCACGTGTTCGAATAGGCGTTTGTTTTGTTTGTGTTGCACATTTTAAATATGTAATGCACAGAACACGCTACAACTACATACAACAGGTCATTTTCTTAACTATTTTTACCCTTACAGAGCCACTAGTATATAAAATCTTGTACAACCTACTTTGTATAACTTGTACCTACACAACCTACTTTATAAAATTTAACCTATTTTATTTAGTATTAGTTTTTAGTTTTATTTTAGGGCTAGTTTAAGTTGTTTAATATTGTAGTGTCAACAATAAATAAATAGACTTTATAAAAATCCTAATACTACTAAAAGTGTTATGTTTTTAAAGAATTATTTTGTTTAAACATGGGCATGTGTTTTTAGCTGATGTGCCGGGAAGACCAGGTTCCCGGGCGCACAGACCAGTCTCTGGGCGCTGGCGGATACGTCATCCCTGATCTGGCCTGGAGGCGCGTCGCCAATACCTGTCCAAATCTGTACCTGCTCATGGCATTTTGTAAGTGTTTGTCATTTGATAGTGTCGGATATGTGATTGGGCGCAGTCGTTAATGTGATTTGCTACATGTTTGCCACCTTTGAACTGCATTTGTCTGTAGGAAACGCGCTTAATCGAAATATCCTATTATCCATGAAAAAACTCTTTGCTGAGGAGTTCAAGTTGCCGGTTTCTGGTCTTCATTATCTTCACTTCACCACATTTATATATTACTTTAACCATAACTACCTATTAATTGAGAGAAAACGCAATAAGCAATTGAAGTGTACCCACGATTTCTTTAGGATTCCGTCATCAGATCCTGACTTGATGACAATGGGGCCGATAAGAAAACATACGCTCTCAAACAATTTTTTTTTAAATCGGACCAAATAGTCTCGGTCTTCATACATAAAAAAAATATTCCCGCGAACCTCCGCTTTTTAAAGTCTGTTAGTATATTATATACGTTCCATTTTACGTACTCTATGGCTACCCAACTGTCAGGGGAAATGTCATTGCTTTTCGATAAAATGAAAGAAGAAATGCAAAAACAAACAACCCAAATAACCGAAAGCATTACGGTAGCGGTATTAAGAACAGTAGACGAGAAAATTAAACCAATAATAGAAGAAAACAATAAGCTCAAAGTCGAAGTGGAGAAGTTAAATAGAAAAATGCGTACCTTGGACTTAAACGCAAGGAAAAACAACATTATTTTACACGGAATTACAGAAAATGACGACGAAAAAACGGAAGACTTGATAGATCTTGTATTAAAAACCATAAGAGAAATAGAAGTGCCCCTTGAAAACAGTAAAATAAGCAAGACACAGCGTCTCGAAAAAAAAAACGAATAGTGGGAAGATTAGACCAATACTATTAACAACAACAACTCTGTAAAAGAAAATCTTAATACTCAGAAATAAGAAGAAGATGAACCAAAATACCTACATCACCCAAGACTACCCAAAGGATATTGTGGTGAACCGCAAATCTAATAAAGAGCCGTATCATGAGAACGAGAAAAGGAAAAGAAACTCCGAGACATCAAGCCCAAAAGACAACAACAGCACCACTATCAAGAAACTCCAGAAAATTGATGCATTCCAACTTATTCGGGAGCGAGCATCAAACATACAAAACAACAAAAACACCTACCTCAACAATTAATCTGGAACAAACTATAGCGCAACAAAATCAAACAGATAATAAACACTTAAATAAAACAACTCAAAAACCAACACACAATATACAACAACAAAATAATGAAGAATGGGATGATTTCCTATTCTTTCTACTTCATAGGCGAAACTCAGGGAAGACACGGAGTTCGATATATAATAAAAAAGCATCTTAAGGACCAAATAGAAGAAATAATTGGAATATCAGAACCATAGAAATACTATAATGTATAGAATCACAATCACGTCGTAAAAATGGCTCTGTAAAAGCCGGTACATGTGCACATTTTAAGCGGGGATTGTCAAGCGGAGCCGAATACTTCCGAGCACGTGCTTGATATTCACAATGCCTACTGACGTACGAAAATTTCATCTTAGAAAACCAGTATAAGCCTGACCTCCGATTATGCATAGTCGTTACGAATCTCAAATATCCAGATATAATAGAACGTATGGCGAGGCAAGTCTAGACAGGTTGTGAATATCATAATAATAATAATAACTTTATTGCATTCATGTTTTTTGACGTGATAACGTCTTTAAAATCGTTTTAGTCGGGTGACATGTTCAGAAACTTGTGTCACACCAAAACCTCACGAGCGCGATCGCAGGTATAAGTGAAGTGCAAGTGAAGTAAGACGTTATCACGTAAACATCTCGATCGTAAACCTACTTTTGGTATACAGCAGGTCTTAAATAACTGTTAACTTAAGAATACAACATGACACCCTGTAAGGGTATTGCAAAATTAACTTATATCCTAAAGGTACATTAGAAGTTTACATGTATTAAGATATAGTATGACATATTCAAACTATAAATATTTATGGTATCTATTTACATTAAAGAAATCTTCCAGGGAATAAAAACAGTTTTCTATTAAATATGTTTTTAACTTCTTAACAAAGGTTGTATATCTGACCTCTTTAGCTATTTCTTTAGGTAGGCTATTATAAATGCGTATGGTTGTCATATGGGGGCTTTTATTACTCATCTGTAAATTACTTGTTGGGAGAGCTATTTTATTTTTGTCTTAAGTTTAGGGTGCAGGTGTGACGTTCTTTTGCTTTTGTGTATAAATTTTGATGTTTTCTTACAAATTTACAAACTTCCAATATATACAGGGATGGTAATGTTGAAATGTTTAATTGTTTAAAGTGGGGTTTGCAAGTGTTAACGTTTTTAATGTTTGTGAGAATCCGTATGCAACGTTTTTGTAGTATAAATAAATCGGTTGTATCAGTAGAGTTGCCCCATAAAACTATCCCATATTGTAACCACGCCTGGGTAAACGCATAATATGCACTTAGTGCAGTTTTCAGGTCTGTAGTTTTTTTAATGTCTTAGGGCATAGGCGAAACGAGATAGTTTCATACAAATTTTATCTATATGTGATTTCCAGTTTATGTTTTCATCAATGTTTATGCCAAGAAGATTGCAATTACTTACAAATTTCAATTTGTGTCCTGAATATGTGTAGTCAATATCTAGTGGGAGTCTCTGATGCGGTCTGAATTGAATAACGTTGGTTTTTTTAAGGTTTAACTGTAGATTATGATCCTCAAGCCACTTTATAAGGATATCAAGGACAGTGTTCATATGTAAAGTAACATCATTTTTATTCTGACTTGAGAATACTATAGATACGTCATCCGCATATATGAAGCATTTAACATCGGCCGAATTTATTATTTTTGCTATATCATTTATATAAATTAAAAAGAGTATGCAGCCTAGCACACTACCCTGCGGAATCGAAGATGTAATTTGTCTCTTTTGGGAATGAATTTTTGTAACTGTATTGCTTTTTTTATCGTAGTAATCGATTTCTACTAACTGTACCCTGTTTGTCAGATATGAGTTGAACCAGTCGAGGCCAGTGCCGCGTACCCCTACACCATACAGCTTGTTAAGGAGAATGGTGTGGTTGACTCGGTCGTAGGCTTTGCTCATATCGAGCAGTAGTCCGAATGCATAATTTTTACTATCAATTATACTAATCACTTCTTGCATAAATTTGTGAATTGTTAGTATTGTGCCTCTTTGGTTTCTGAAACCAAATTGGCTATCATCGAAAATACCATATTTATCACAAAAGACTGATAAGCGTTTAGCCATAACCGATTCAAAGATTTTTGAGAAAGTGGATAGCATAGCTATGGGACGATATTGGTCGGGATCGCTAACTTTTTTATTTTTCGGGATGGGTTTGATAACTGTAATTTTAAGGGCATCTGGAAAGGTTCCTGTTGAGAATGACTGATTTATTAAGAAAGTTAATGGCAAAATTAGCTCATTAGAAAAATTTTTTACCAGTGAGGGAGGTATTTCGTCGATTCCGAAACTGTTCTTGTTTTTTAAATCCCTTATGGAGTTGTTGATCTCCATGTGGCTAGGTGGAGATAGAAACATCGTATTGCTTGTAGGGTTTAAAACTGGGCGACCGGGTGGCTTACACTTGTTTGGGTCAACCCCTACCGAGGAGAAGTAGGTGTTAAAAGTGTCTGCAAAAATTTGTGGTTTGTCTGTTCGTTTTCCGTTGACTTTGAGGGTAATATTCTTTTGTGATTTGATTTTTAGTTTGGGTTGTTTTGTCTGTTCTTCTATAATTTTCCATACAGTTTTAATTTTGTTGTTGGAAGATTTAATTCTTTTGTTGTTATATATCTTTTTTGCTATGTTAACACTGCTTTTCAGGGTCTTTGTAAAAATATTTAGATGCGTGATTAAAATCGGATCATCTGATTGCGAAGTAAGGATTCTCAGTTGACGTTTATGTAAACAAGATTTTTTAATTCCGGGTGTTAACCACTGTCTGTTAGGTTGCTCCGGCCATGATTTCGAACCCAACTGCAGACGGCAGCAGCAGATGGCAGCGCCGTCTTCCAGTTGGTTCTGAGTGTTCCCCGAGACAACACGACTGACGTGTTTTTGAAATTTGAAAGTAGGGATCGCGATTTACTTTTGTATCTTTTGCATTGAGCTCTTATAATACCTAGAGTCACAGTTCCGAACTAAATCTGTTACAATAATAGCTCATCACAATGTTAGAAGCGAAGTCACTCAATACATAACCACGATCGTAAAACTAAAAAGTAAACCATTCGAAAACTTACTTTATTACAACCAAGATATGACTCAAATTAGTACAATGTGAAAAATCATCTTCATTAGCGACATTTGCAACAACTTCATGTCCTTCATACCCAATGTCGGCTGTCATAATGGGAACACAGTTCGAAATGGAGTCGCATTCATACTTTTATGAACAATGTCTTTATGTAAGGATTTATTATAGTTAGTCGTCGAACTATGTGACGTGGTCGAAATATGTTGATACAATTCATAATAATGAAAATCAAGTTTTATTATTACTTTTCAAATTACCCATGTTAAAAATTTTCTCAATTTAGCTGCACACGAGCTTTTCCGTCCCTCGTAGTCGCACGGATATAGCAGCTCTACGTCATCCTTTAAGGTTCTTGGCGTGTCTTTTTATCCGACTTCAAAAAAAGGAGGAGGTTCTCAATTCGTGGGATTTTTTTATGTATGTTCACCGATTACTCGGAGACTAGTGGACCGATATCAAAAATTGCAATTTTCCGATTGCAAAAAATAAGGAACTCCTCAAATTATATACCAAGAGGATGGGGGCTGGGCTAGTTTGGAGTTGGTGTCTTTTTGTAAAATAATTACTTGTTTCATACCTGTATAATTAAATCATCATCATCATCTTCTTCAAAATCAAAATCAAATATTTATTCTGCAAATAGGCCACAAGGGCACTTTTACAAGTCAAAGCGTGAATTTATACAATTTAAAAAAAAAACTGACAATCTTACTTAATAATAATGATTAAAAAAATATACTGATTAACAATTATATAAAAATAAATTTACAAATATTAAGGACGTATTGAATACGATCTGTCCGAATAAACAAAAAGTACATAAAATTAATTTAATACCTCAGAGATGTATATGGTCTCTGAGCGTCCAAATACGATTAATAACAATTATTTAAAAGTCCTTAGAGATGTAAATGATCTCTAAGCGCTAAAATTAAAATAAGTAAACTTAATATTCTTAGAGATGTATAAGGTCTCTAAGCGTCAATAACAATAAAACTAATCCAGAACAGGATTATGTCTCTCGTCAATCTACATACAATAAAATAACACTAGTATTAAGGTATTTACTTTGCCCTTGCAAGCATGAACAGACCGGACTCCACAAATAGCACCCGATCACGAGTATGACACGTATCTCAGCCATCGCCTCCCTCGACCATCTGTTAGGGAAGGTGGCGACCCGATCAACGACGCCGCCGTAAGCAAAGCCCTTTAAGCGAGCATGACATATTCAGGCTGCCGGACATTAATAATATCAAAGATTAAAATGACTCTTCGGCGAGAAACAGCATCATGTTACATAAAATGCAACGACAGAGCTATTTGTACAAGGAAATATGCTAAGTGAAGCATATGTACTTATTTATTAAAACTAACAGGATTTAACTATCACTGGCTTAAAAGCATTTTTGTCATTTAAGAAATCGTTGACAGTATAATAGGCCTGGCTTAACAAATAACGTTTAATATGAGACTTAAATTTACTGAATGGAAAATTAACTATATCGATGGGTATTTTATTATAAAATCGTATACAGTTCCCCACAAACGACGTGCTAACCTTCCGGAGACGACTGGCTTTCACTGCAATCTTGTGTTTACTTCTAGTGTTGTAGTCGTGGATATCACTGTTAAGTTTGAATTCTTGAATATTTTTTCGAACATACATAATATTTTCAAGAATGTATTGACATGCCACAGTAAGAATATTTGCCTCCTTAAATTTTTCTCTGAGAGATTCTCTTGCCTTAAGTTTGTAGATGGAGCGTACAGCACGAAGACGGTCTGGATGTCAGCCGCTTTTCCCCACAACAGGATTCCATAGGACATAACACTATGAAAGTAACTGTAATATTGTATATTTACTAATAATAACTATTTACTTTATACGTAACCCTACAGTGAATCACACTGTTTTGTTATTAATTGGCTCCTTATTAGTGACAACATTTCAACATGCTCCATTTTTAATTACCTTTTACAATGTTACCTAAAACTATTATAGGTTATTATCAAAATGTGAGAGGCTTACGAACAAAATCTCATGATTTTTTCTCGCGAGTATCACTATCGAATTTTGATTTTATATGCATAACAGAAACATGGCTTGCCCCTAATTTCTATAATGGTGAATATTTTGACAACAGATATAATGTCTTTCGATGTGATCGATCAACAGCTGATAGCGGGGCGACGCGAGGAGGGGGTGTGGCTATAGCGGTTCATTCTGATTACAAACCGATCAGCCGAGACTGGCCCTTGCCTCCGCGTTCTTATTGTGACAGCGTGTGGGTATCCTTGCCACTTGAATATGATACAGCTATACTAACGCCTGGTAATCAAAGTAATCAACGTTTCTTAAATATAGTCTGTATTTATATACCACCTGGCACAGGTCACAAAGACGCTTTAAAGTCGTTTATCGATATTTGTGGTCAAATTGTAATCGATCGCCCCGATGATTTATTTCTGGTCACTGGCGATTTTAATATACCGGAAGCACATTGGATACCTCACCCATCTGCAGCCGGAATGCAATTAACATCGAGTGGTATAGTTCATTTCAAATAACATGGCCCGATTCCACTTGAGACGGTCATTAGGCGTTAACGATAGGATTAGTGATAACAAAAGATACCTGTCCAGACCCTTTTGCGGCGTGGTATTTTTTTAAGCTTTAGTTGTATGCAGATTGCACCGACGCGTGCCAATTTTAAGTGCTAGGGTAGTAAAGCAATTAGCAAACAAAAGCCAAATATTATGAGCCCTATTGTTAAGTTTTAAGTGCAATCGGGCCATGGTATTTGAAATGGACTATAGCTACTTAATACACTTAATACAAGAATTTATGTCATTTACATGTCTTAATCAATTTAGTTGTTTTCCTAATAGTAATAATCGAATTTTAGACTTAATATTTTGTAACTGTAATTGCAGTGTGGAAGTAGCTGAACAACCACTTGTATATGAAGATTCTCATCATAAATCACTTACTATTAAATTGCAATTTAATTTTACACCTAGCTACCGCCTAATTTTGTCTATAACTTTCACGCCGCTGACTTTAAGAATATTAATGTAGAACTATCAAGAATAGACTGGCAAATTTTCTTTAATGGTATGCATATGGAGGATAGCACCACAAAGTTTTACAACTTATTAAATAGTTTAATCCAAAAATACGTACCTCGTCGTGTATTACGTTCGTCAACCTCTATGCCACCCTGGCATAGTCGATGCCTTCGTAAAGTGCTGAATGAAAAGCGCAAGTACCATAAATTATGGAAATTGTACGGAAATCCTCTAGACTATAATAGTTTTAAAGTCTTACGCAAACGAGCGGAAAAAATAGAAATGGAGTGCTATAAAAATTACATATCTTTTTCTGAACAAAAAATTAAAACTCGTCCAAAATTTTTTTGGACCTATATAAAATCTATATTTAAAAAGGACAAGCTTCCACAGTTAATGCATTACAAGGGATCGGCCTCTTCTGATGTACAACACATTTGCGATTTATTTAATAATCATTTTCATTCAGTTTTTGAAAACCCATCTTCAAATGTTTTTAACATCGCTAGGTTAGATCCGCCCTGCAATCCCCCAATAGACTTAAACTCTATTGAAATTAGCCGCAATGTTGTCTTGAAGTACTTAAACACTGTAAATATCAACAAAGGAGCTGGTCCAGATGGGATACACCCCCTTTTAATTAAAAACTGTTCGTCGTTACTAGCAGAACCTATCACATTATTATTCTCTAAATCAATAGATGAGGCCTGTGTTCCCAGTATTTGGAAACAGGCATGGGTAAATCCAATACCGAAAGGTCCGGTTTCTTCTGACATCGAAAAATATCGACCAATTTCTAAATTATGCCAATTTGGCAAGGTTCTCGAAAAGATCGTCACTGATCAGCTTTTTGAAGCTGCTCGCCTACATATAACCCACCACCAGCACGGTTTTTATAAGGGACGTTCCGTAGATAGTAACTTACTTACTTTTACAAATGAAATTTTGAATGCCATGGACGAAGGGTTTTGTGTTGACGCCGTCTATACCGACTTCGCCAAGGCTTTCGATAAGATCTGTCCATAGCACGCTCTTACTCAAGCTTTGGCGTCTCGGTATACACGGTAATCTTTTTAGATGGATAAAATCTTATGTCGAGAATAGGTGTCAGGCTGTCGTTCTATCTGGGTTTACTTCACAAATCAGGCATATAAGCTCTGGAGTACCTCAAGGGTCTCATCTGGGCCCATTGTTGTTTACTTTATATATCAATGATATCTCTGAATACGTTAGGCACTCAAACTTATTACTCTATGCAGACGACACCAAGCTATTTAGAGTTATTAAAAATCGAGACGATTGCAAACTATTACAGGAAGATTTAATCAACTTAGAGAGGTATTGTAAAGAAAATAAGCTTTTTCTTAATTATGATAAATGTTTTGTGATAACTTTCTCTAAAAAAAAGACTAATTTAGATTTTAATTATACAGTGTCGAATGTAAATCTGCATAGAGTGTCGCAGATTCGGGATCTAGGTGTCATCGTGGATTCTGGAATGACTTTCACTCCGCACATAGACACAATTATACAAAAATGCTATAAGCAACTAGGTTTTATATTACGCGTCGGGAAGCCATTCCGGAATGCTTTGACCTATAAAATTCTATTCAACAGTTTTGTTCGAAGCCATCTTGAATTTGCGTGCGCAGTGTGGAAACCTTATTATGCCATCCATATAGAAAGACTTGAGAGGCTACAAAAAATTTTTGTTAAATCACTAGATTTTAGAACTGGCCATACCTATGTTAATTATGACGACTCCCTAAACCATCACAATATGCAGAAGCTAAGTGATCGACGCGATTGTAATGATGCTGTTATTCTGTACAAAATACTTCACTCACATTTAGATGTTCCTAGATTACTTCAGGGGATTTTGTTCAAAGTGCCTCACAGAAAACCTCGTATGTGTCGCAAAAAGGAGCTATTCGGAATACCTAAAACTAGAACATGTTATGCACGTAATAACTATGTTAGACGCGCTTGTAGGTTATATAATAATAACTCAAAACTTTCTGAAGTCGATATATTTAATTGCTCAATATACGACGTAAAGAAAGCATTTAGATAAAAATAGGTTTTTAACCTATTTTTATTTAAAACTAAGTTGAGTTGGGTATGTATAATGTTACTAATATTTAATTGTTATCGTAGTAACTTTTGATAACAAGTTACGGTTCGTCTGATAAATGCGTTTATTAGTAAACGTATTTATCAGACGTACCTTATTCCATAAAAACACTGCAAACTAAGTAAAATGAACAGCTCAGATAGGAATTTTTGGTTCAAATGCAAGAAAAAAAAATTGCTATCGTATCTTTAATTAAGGAAACTGTAGGTTTAAAATAATTATTATATAGTTATGTTACCTTATATGTATACAACCGTTTGTTTCTTAATAAACAATAAATAAAAATAAATAAATATACCAGCCTGGCTGTCTCAACGTCAGTTAACTGTCTAATACGTCTTACTGCATAGGCCGCAGAACTAAGTTTGCCGGCCAGAGTGGCAATATGCGCATGCCATTGCAGTTTTGAATCTAAGGTGACACCTAAAAACACTGTTCTATCTACAAATTCCATTTCGTCAGACTTTAATTTGATCTTAGAATTGTTTGCCTGCTTGACATTAGGCATAGTGAATTTGATACACTTTGTTTTCTTGGAATTTAAAAGCAAATTATTTGCTGTAAACCAGTTCACAACAGTACCTAGTGCCTCATTAATACCGTCAAAGTTTTTGTCTTTGCGGCCTACCTTGAAGATAAGCGACGTATCATCTGCGAATAGCACTATATCATGTTTATCTTTTACAAGGTTTGGTAAATCATTAATATAAACTAGAAACAGAAATGGGCCCAGAATTGATCCTTGAGGAACTCCAAGAGCAACCGTTGTCCCTGCAGATTGAGTCCCGTTGATGACTACCCGTTGAGTTCTCTCCGACAGATACGATGTAACAAGGTCAAGGGAACCGTTTCTTATCCCATAATGGCTTAACTTTCTAATTAAATTCTCGTGATTAACGCAATCGAATGCCTTTGATAGATCACAAAACACTCCAATAGCATCTTGAGCCTCCTCCCAGGCATCAAAAATATGTTTAATTAGTACCACACCGGCATCAGTGGTAGAGCGACCTCTAGTGAACCCGACCTGATTGCTATTGAGTAGTTTATTGCGATTAAAATGGGACATCAGCTGATTAAGAATAAGTTTCTCAAAAACTTTGCTTAATGCCGGTAGTATTGAGATTGGTCTGAAGTTGGTAGGCTCAGTTTTTGATCCTGATTTAAACAACGGGATGATTTTACTGTGTTTCATCAGGTTAGGAAAAACTAGTTTCAATACATTTATTGAAAATATCAGCTAAGAAAGGTGCGATTGATTCTACAATGGAATGTAATACTTTTACTGAAAGGCCCCAAAGATCTTCAGTCTTTTTTAAGTTTAATGATTTAAATGCTTTAATTATAATATGGGGGGTCACGTCAGTGAAGCTAAAGATTTCTGTACATTCTGTTACATTTTCTTTCAATAGCGATTCAGCGACATCTGGTGATGAATTCAAAGATTTCGTGGTCTCGACGGGTACATTAGTAAAAAACCGCTCAAAATGATCTGCTACTTCGTGGTCAGAACTCACTAGAGTGTCATCGACTCGCAAGCTGAAGTGCGCATCTTTTAACTTACTTTTCCCAGTTTCATTGTTGATAACTTGCCATACAGTTTTAATCTTATCACTGGAGTTCTGGATCTTTTTTGACAAGTAATCGGCTTTAGCAGCGACACACATTAACTTAAAAGATTTTGAATAGTTCTTAACATACTCAAGAAATTCCGGCCTTTTATCAGTAGTTCTTGAATCATACAAGTCATAGAGTCGGCGCCTCTTCTCGTGAATGTCTGGCGTGGCCCAGTCGCTAAATTTAGTCTTGAACTTGCTTTGAATCTTCTTCAAATTAAAACAGACATCGAATTCCGTTTTGATACAATTAAACAATCGAGTACACAAACGGTCAGGGCTTTCCTGAGTGAGTGGAAGATAACATAATCGTTTCATTATATTAAAATTGAATAAATCTAAGCTCTTTTCAGAAATAAGTCTGCACATAGTGTGTCGTGGAACTTTATCAGTTTTCCCGCTGAAGGCGACTTGTTGTCCACAGTGGTCAGAACTTAAGTTGTTTATAATAAATTTACTAATCGCATCCTTGTCTATTTTGTATCTTAACAAAAGATACAAAAGTAAATCGCGATCCCTACTTTCAAATTTCAAAAACACGTCAGTCGTGTTGTCTCGTGGAATACTCAGAACTAACTAGAAGACGGCGCTGCCATCTGCTGCTGCCGTCTGCAGTTGGGTTCGAAATCACGACCGGAGCAACATGACGCCGCGACATGTCGACGTTTACCTATCGTATAACTTTACCATCTTAACTTTAATTTAAGCATCCTTCAATCACTTTATTGGAATTATTAATAGGTACTATAGTCATAATTTAAGTTTAAAACATTTAAAATTTTGCAAGACCTTATCACCAACAAACGTCCTCATCATCATGCTAGTGTTATCCCAGTACAGTTGCATGCTGAAGAAACATAATTTCAGATATTTTTTTCATTTATTAACTATCTTTTCGGAATTACTGTAATTAGTAAGGGGTAGCTACTCCACAGATATTTTATTCTGGAGATTGTCAAATTACGCTATGATAATATAACGAGTACTGACCCTTTTAAATACAAATTTTAATTCAATAACGACGGTGGTACTTACAACAATGGTACTTACTGAAAATAAGATAATCCACCATTTTTTCTTTTTAGTTCTGCTTGAATTTCTGTATTTAAGCACTTAACATTATGCAAGCAACCGGCAATGACAAGTTGTCTTATCAAATACTATGATATTCACAACATGTTAAGACTCGCCTCACCATATGTTCTTATTATATCTGGACCTTGAGATTCGTAACAACTATGCATAATTGGAGGTCAGGCTTATACTGGTTTTCTGACATGAAGTTTTCGTACGTCAGTTGGCATTGTGAATATCAACCACTCTCGGAAGTGTTCGGCTCCGCTCGATGATCCCCACGTAAACTATGCACATGTACCTGCTTTTACAGAGCCATTTTTACGACGTAATTGTGATTCTATACATTATAGTATTTCTATGATCTTTTGTTAAAAGAAGAAGAAGACGATGATTATGATTTAATTATACAAGTATATGTAGAGAAAAAAGACACGCCAAGAACCTTAAAGGATGACGTAGAGCCGCTATACCCGTGCGACTACGAGGGACGGGAATGCTCTTGTGCAGCTAAATTGAGAACATTATTAACATGTGTAATTTGAAAAGTAATAATAAATCTTAATTTTTCATTATGATGAAAAATTCATATCAACATACGAGTATTTCGACCACGTCACATAGTTCGACGACTAACTATAATAAATCCTTACATAAAAACATTGTTCAAAAAATATGAATGCCACTCCATTTCGAACTGTGTTCCCATTGTGACAGCTGACATTTGGTATGAAGGACATGAAGTTGTTTCAAATGTCGCTAATGAAGATGATTTTTCACATTGTACTAATTTGAGTCTTATATTGGTTGTAATAAAGTAAGTTTTCGCATGCTTTACTTTTTAGTTTTACAATCGTGGTTATGAATTGAGTGACTTCGGTTCTACTCGAATGCAACATTGTTATGAGCTATTATTGTGACAGATTTAGTTCGGGTCTGTGACTCTAGGTATTATAAGAGCTCAATGATCAGAACGCATAGCTGTATTGAACTTGAAAGTCCCCAATTACAAAGATAACTGGACAATTATACAGGCTTATGCTCCTACTGAAAATGCAAATATTAATGATGCCGAAAAATGTTATGTCGACTTAAATAATACTATTGAACAACATGCTCACAAAAACTTAGTTATAATGGGTGACTTCAATGCCCAAGTCGGAAACAGCCATCATGGCGAAGATAGTATCCTGGGTAAATACAGTACTGGAAGACGAAGTAAAAACGGAGAAAGACTTATCAACCTTGCATTCACACACAATCGAACAGTACTAAACAGTATCTACAAGAAAAAAACGAAAAGAAAGTGGACATGGATATCGCCTGATGGGAGATACACTAATGAAATCGATTTCATCCCCACAAACAGACCAAAAGCCTTCCAAGATATTAATGTGCTAAACAAATTTATTTCAACACAAACCATCGAATGGTTAGAGCAGATCTACAAACGAAACCTATGAAGAATCGTAGACCGCAAATGCAGCTTCCACTGAAGATAGAAGATAAAGAATCCTTAAGGAAAACGAGAACAGCTTTAGTACAAAACTTAGAAGCTTTCAAAGATGGCACCAAAACCTTAGGCGTTCAGGAACAATACGATTATTTTGAGAGAGTTAGCAAGAGCTCCCAGACCAGAAATTCAAGACACAAACATATATCGGAAGAAAAAGACACTTTGCTAAGAGAGCGGTTACAACTTATAAGAACAAAACCAACAAAAACTCATAGAAAGAAAATAACGGAACTTAGCAAACAAATCAAAGAAAACATAAGAAATGATAAAAAAAACAACACAGACTTAAGACGATTGAAGAACACGTGCTACGATCAGAGGGGCAATTAGAAAAGGTTGGAAGATACTAACACACAATAAAGAAAGAATGACAAACCTCAAAAACAAAGACCAAAGAAAAAGACATGATATAATGCATGTTGCAACAGAGTTCTACTCGAAGAGACGAAGAAAAATTAACTGCCCAGAGCTGTCGGACAATTCTCCAGTACCACCTATCACAATTAGAGAAGTAGAAAGAGCCATTGAAACCCAAAAGAAGGGCAGAGCACCCGGGCCAGATGGGCTACTAGGCACAAGAGACTTAATTTCACCTATCCTAGCTCACATTTTCAACAACATTCTTAGTACAGAAGCAATACCAGTACAATGAACGATTTCAAATATCATCTTATTACACAAGAAAGGCGACAGAAGTAATATTAGTAATTATAGGCCAATAAGCCTGATGTCCAACATTTACAAAATGTTTGCAACAATTATACTCCACATGATAACAACAGTTCTAGACGAAAACCAACCAAAGGAACAGGCGGGCTTCAGAAGTGACTATTCAGTCTTAGACCATATACAGACACTCAGGCAAATATTTGAGAAATATAAGGAGTATGATATGCCTTTGTACTGCTCATTTATGGACTATAGTATATAGCAAAGCCTTTGATTCGCTAAATCATAACTCCATATGGACAGCATTGAACGAGCAAGGGGTGGAACACAAATTAATAAGAATAATAAAAAACATTTACAGTAACAGCAAAGCCCACATACAATTGGAATCCAAAGGAAATGAAATAAAAATTATGAGAGGAGTCCGTCAAGGAGACCCATTATCTCCAAAACTTTTATCGGCGGTACTAGAAAAAATCTTTAGGAATTTTAACTGGGAACTCTGTGGTATTGTGCTAGATGGAGATCGCCTTTCACACCTACGATTTGCTGACGACCTAGTGATTATGAGCAATGAACCAGAAGAACTGCGAGGAATGTTGCAACAACTAACAGAAGAAAGCAAAAAAATAGGACTACTAATGAACACGGAAAAAAACAAAAGTTATGACCAATAAACTAAGAGTTCCAATCAAGGTGGATCTAGGCATAATTGAGTATGTGGATGAATATCTCTATTTGGGGCAAATTATATCTCCAAACGATATAATGGACAAGGAGGTAGATAGAAGAATTGCGAACGCCGGAAAGCGATATTGGAGCTTAAAAGAAGTGATGAAGAATAAGAGCTTGTCCAATTTGTCCATGGCACCTAAGCGCAAACTTTTCGATACCTGCATCTTACCAGTACTTTCCTACGGTTGCCAAACATGGGCACTTAATAAAAAGCAGCTAAGCAAACTAAAGGTCTGCCAACACTCGATGGAGCGAAGCATGGTAGGGGTAAAAAGGAAAGACAAAAAACGACTGGATGATATTAGGAAAGAAACAAAAAGAGAAGACATAACTGTAAAGATTAAGAAACTCAAATGGACGGGTCATATGATGAGAGGAAAGGACAAATGGAGTCGGGCTGGTACCCCAGGGATAAAAAGAGGAAGAGAGGACGACAATATAAAAGATGGGTGGACGAAATTGTCCAAGTAGCTGGGAGAACCTGGACAAGACTCGCAACCGACCGGCACAAATGGAGAATGTTGGAGGAGGCCTTTGCCAAAAGGCAAACAGACTAAACAACAACTGATCTACTCTTACTACTATTACTCTTGATAACCGAAATGTCTGAATAAAAGGCTATTATTATTATTATGTATCTCCGTTTGAAATTCACGGGGTGAAACCCGGTCATTTGGTAGGCGTGCGTGGGGATACAAATCCAACACGTAGAGGCCTTTTGGAGAAGAAGTTTAATGTGATGTAGTACACCTGCTAGAACCCATTCACGGGTACATCGATAGATACCCGTGAACCGGTTCCAGCAGGTGATTAGACTATTGTGGGTAAATTGAAAAAATAAATCGGGTTATGGATGAAATTTGGATGGAAAAAGTAATGGGGCTATTGCTAGAGTTCCGGACACCTGCCATAACATAGTTAAATGCTATCGAGGCAGGCGGTGACTAGCCACTCGCTAGATGGGCTCCTGAAAATACCATCGTAAAGACGGCCAGGAGCAACACTGGTGTGAGCGGCTCAGGGGTGTCGAGAGGTGTGCTGCGCTTTCTCCGAGATTACTCGCGGCGTAATGCCCTTTAACACTTCCACCCCTGGAGCATATAGCTCTAACGACTCCTCTCTGGACGGCCAATGAAGGCAAGCCAGAGCTGAGAGTCCTGCGGGCCCCCTTGGGATTCCACTCCGACCGACGAAGCACGCCGGAGACGGAGGCCCTGACCGATGCTCGGGAGCACTCGGGTCCGTGGGGTCGTTACTCCCCAACTGCTCGCCTCAAGCTGCCCTGCGGGCTTATTATTATTATTATTAGTATATTATTGAGTCACCAAGAAATAGTAGCAAAAACAAAAATTGTATGATGTTGGTTACAGTTCGGGTACGAGACTACGATCACATCCGGCGGTTTCTCACCCCCAGCATCCCGCTGCGCGAGGCACACGTCCAGCTCGGGATAGACCTGGCGTCGACCCAGCGCCAGGACTCCGACGTCAGCTGCATCTTGCGCCACCTCGCTTTCCGCTACAAGAGCTCGCTTGGTATTGGGGCCGTACGGTCCGGTGGGGTAAAAGGAGAGCTTCTTTCCGGGAACTGAGAAATGGAATGCCTTAAGTTCCATCCTCAACAAATAATCTCTCATACCTATCCCTCACCTAAGTGTTACTCTTTCCCGGTTGCTTCTTTTACCTGATCTGAACTTAGTTTTATCCTGACGCTGAATTTTCCGCGACACTTCATTTATTGCGCGATTCACATGGGATCCGACAAAGATCCCGATCATCAAATTACCCGTTGTGGATGGATGAACATCGAAGGTAAGTATCAATTTCAACTTAAAATTCTTGAACAGTTTGTCACCCTCACATGAAGCACGGTGGAGCTAGAGCTAACTGGAACTATTCTAAGTAAAAGGTCGCCGTCACCGCCCGCCGCCCGCCGCCGCCGGTCGCGGCGTATAAACTCGTATATAGTTACTTAAGGGTCTCGACCGAACTCGATTTGCCATACAAATGTAGTTTCGTTCTCATTTTAAAACGCCATGCTGAAATAACATGAAATTTTGTATAAACAATGGGATATGCCATATCTAGGTCGGAAATTAGTTTCTGTTGCTGGAAATTGGAATGAAAAAAAGAATACAGCGAGCTTTTGAATTTTTAGTTCTTGTATGAAAACCTTAATAATCGCTGTATTTTTCTCCATTATAATATCAAGCAAGAGAAACTAATTTCCGACCTAGATATACTGGATCCCCTTGTGTATACAAAGTTTCAAATGATTCCAGCCTGCCATTTTAAAATGAGAGCGAAACTACGTTTTTACGGAGAACCGAGCTTACTGCGGATTCTTAAGTATTAAATATATGTACTCGTACGTGTATGTGTCCGTCTCTGTTTATAGAACTTTTAGATAAACGTCTAGACTCTAGATTGTCGTTGTTAAGACCATCCTGTTCTATTTTTGAAATAACAAAAGATGAATAAATCAAGCTACATAAATTACATCAAGTGTTTTAATTAATATTAAATCCATAAATAAACATGTGGCTCTCGAGTGGCGACCACGTACCGGAAGGCGTAGCGTGGGCAGGCCCCCCACACGGTGGACTGATGACCTGGTGAAGGTCGCGGGTGTCCGCTGGATGCGGGTGGCGCAGGACCGGTCATTGTGGAAGTTTTTTGGGGGAGGCCTATGTCCAGCATTGGACGTCTTTCGGCTGACATGATGATGAAATAAACATGGTGTCAAGTGTGGGGTCTGGCGGGGTGCCACCCATGTCCTACGAAAGCAAATTGGCAGAAAATTTTGAACTATGGCCAAAGACTTAAAATTTATATGTATGGTAGCTAATGAGTTTGATAAGGCTACAGAGGAACGAAAGATTACAATATTATTAGCGACTAGCTTTTGCCCGCGACTTCGTCCGCGTAGAACTCGTTATTGCCTTAGAATTATTTGTTTTCCAATACAATTTTTCTCAAGCTGAGATGGTTGGACGGCGTCGAAAAGGACACCAGGACCTTAGGGGTGTATTCTCTAGAAATCCTATTGTCAAAACGAATGATAAAGTACTTATTTCGGAAAATGAAATGTACTTACCGATTCTAGACGAATGAATCCCATCAAAAAAATAACAATTATAATAATAAAAGTCTCCCTACGCAGTTCTGCCGTATGAAATAGTCCCAACAGACCGAGTTCTTCATGTAAGTATTATGGCCAAAGGCCCTAAGCAGACCGGCAAGACATGCGGGCATATGCATAAGTCACGCAAGGCCGTAGTTTGAGCATCCCAAGAGAGTGGGCTTTTTAATAAGGCAGAGGGTCGAAGGCCCGAAACTGAGTGTTAAGGCACCCGAGGCGGAAGATCGAGCATCCCAACAGCGGGCTCTGCAAGGCTGAGGGCCGAAGGCCCAAAGCTGAGAGGTAAGGCACGCGAGGCCGAAGTGTTATACGCGATAATGAAAAGGCGTGGTGGAAGGCGGCAAGTCACGCGAGGCTGATGCCAGAGCATGGTTATACAATATACACATGATGTCGTTCTAAATAACGTATACATAGTTATACACACTATGTATACGTTATTCAGGACGACATCATGTGTCTATCTTTCTTTCTTTATCTTTCTATTTATGTGGTATAAGTGACTGAATATTAAATAATGGGCAAAAGTAATAGGATAACAAAGTTACACATGTAGATTTTATATCTAGGAAACGGGACCGAAATTTCATGGTCACGGTTAGGTGCTTAAACGGTTAAACGCTAATAGCATTCAAATTTTAAAGAGACCGTGGCGGCTGGCGCGTACGAGGTAAAACTGAAAGTTTCGGGAATAGAAGAAAATATGCAGTATAAGTGAGTTTATTTATTTTTATTGTTTTTCAAAATATTCTCCTTTGTATTTCATGCACTTATGCATGCGTTCAAACCGACAAAATGGCTATTTTATAGGCCTCCACTGCTTCTTCTGGCGTCTGAAACCGCTGACCACGCAGTTTGTCCTTGATTCTGGGGAATGTAAAAAAGTCGTTGGGACTTAAGTCAGGGCTATATGGAGGGTGGTCCAATATTTCGACTTTTTCACCGTCCAGGTACTCAGTTGTTGTCCGAGCGGTGTGTGGGCTGGCGTTGTCGTGGTGAAGGATGATGCGACGACTAGGGTTTGTTTTTCGGAGTTCAGCAAAGACGTTCGGCAAACAAATAGTGGTGTACCAATCAGCATTGACTGTTCTACGATCCTCAAGAGCCACAGTAGCTACGTGACCAGATTTAGAGATAAACGTAGCCACCATCTTCTTAGCCGTACTGCGAGAACGAACAACTTTTGTGGGTTTGAGCTCGTCTTCGAAGACCCATACTCGGGATTGGTTTTTAGTTTCAGGCTCATAAGCGTATATCCACGACTCGTCACCTGATACTATGCTAAAAACAGCATTTGAGCGTCCCTTGTTAAATCTTTTCAAAGTTTTGCGGCACCAATTGACACGGACTATTTTCTGCTCGTCAGACAATAGGTGAGGTATCCAACGGGAAAATAACTTTTTCACGCCTAATTCTTCTTTTAAAATAATTTGTATTTGACTCATTCCAATACCCAGGTGCTCTTGAATTTCCCGATATGTCACATGTCGGTCTTCATTTATCAGACGACGCACAACATCGACGTTTTCTTGCGTGACTGCCGATTTTGGTCGACCTTCACGCACTTCGTCGGTGAGGGATACACGGCCACGTTGAAATTCTGAATACCACCTGTATATTGTAGTCTTTGAAGGAGCTTCAATATTAAAAGCAGCAACCATCCGCTCTTCACATTGTTTTTGTGTTAGTCCACTTTTAAAGTCATAATAAATCATAGCTCTGAAATTTTCACGGCACAATTCCATTTTAAGCAGTGACTCGACGACTTCAATAAACAATTGAAACCGAACCATACTTTTTTTTTTCTAAGTGGCCAGTGTGTTGAGATAAGGAAACTTCAGAGATTATAAAAAGGTATAATACATGTTAAAAATAAATTAATAAGTATTCGATTCCCGCCACTTTCAGTGCAAGCCTCGTATGTATACTACACAGCGTCCCGGCGCAGCGCTAGCGTTTACTTCTTTTTTCAGTTTTTATCTTAAGATTTCACAAATTTTGAATGTGAATGTTTTTTCTTTGTCGTCTAGTATGTGCTTACCAATTATAGGAGTTCCCATACAAAATTCAAGCCCTCTTTTTACCCCCTTTTGACCCAAATCTGCACAATTTTTATAGCCTAAAACCTGACCGGAGATTTTCTCGACAGATTAGTAAAGTTTGCATCAAATTCCGTTAGCCGTTTTCACGTGATGCGCGGTCAAGTAAACAGACAAACAGATAAACATACAAACAGACAAAAAATCTAAAAACTGTTATAACGTGTTCTGTTATCGATTCTAAGTCATCATCATCCTCCTAGCGTTATTCCCAGTACAGTTGCATCCTGAAGAATGCCTGGGGTCCGCTACCTTATCCCAAGAATTGGCGTAGGCACTAGTTTTTGCGGAAGCGACTGCCATCTGACCTTCTAACCCGAGGGGGAAACCGACCTTATTGGGAATAGGCTTGTCAAGTGAGTGGGCAACTTGACTGTTAGAACTTCTCAAGCCGCCCGGAGGCCTCTAACTTGGCTTAACGACTGCTATCGAAGACAGCAACCGGGATCAACGGCTTAATGTGCCTTCCAAAGCACGGGAGCGCTCAGTTAGTAACCACTCAAAGCGGTCACCCATCCAAGAACTGACCTCGCCCGACATTGCTTAACCTCGCATACCGCACGCAGTACGCGGGTGCCACTGGGCCACGAGCGCTCCGCGCAATTTGTTTTTCGAATATAGGCCATGTACCTACAGACTTTCGACCCTCTTCAGCTTTATTATATGTATAGATGTACGTACTCGTATAGATATCTTAATTGAAAATAAGAAACGCGTTCAAACAAAACTATTAATACGGAAACACATTATGTGACCGAATTATAAATAAAACCTGTTATGTAAAAACGAAAAGAATTGACACACCTGTACATGATCTTGCCACATATTAACCATCACCCCTTTAACCACTATAAAAGACTCGATTAATAACACACTTACTTTTCTTATCCATGTAGATGTTTATGAGCGAAAAGTTTAAACATATTACTTTAATCAAACTGAAATAATAAATGAAATGATAAATTTGCGTTTAAAGTGAGTATGAAATCCAAATTTAACCGGTTCCGGAGGTGAACTTCAAAATACCATAAAATTACTTTCCATATCTTGTGATACGGAATCCTTCTACGAATACTCGAACCTACGTACTTTGAAAATAATATATTTTCCATAGAAAATTTCAAGCCCTATTTAACCCCTTAGAGGACGAATTTCCCAAAACGCTGAAATTAGTTTTCTAGCTTCTTCATGAGGAATGTGTAATGAATGCCTTCTTATTCAAAGAATTACATGTTTTCAATGCAAACTTTCAACCCCAATTTTACGCATTTAGGGGGTGAATTTCGAAATACCGCGAAAGTACTTTCCGTATCTTTAGATGAAAAGTCTTTGTACAAAATCTTACACTTTTACTTTAAAAATCACACGATCTCCATACAAAAAGTGAAAGATGTATGGGAAAACAAATAATTCTAAAGCGAGAATGCATGAGTTCTACGCAGACGAAGTCGCGGGCAAAAGCTAGTTATATATATAGATGAAAATTACATGAAAGATAAATGTATCTTTCAAAGACCACTGTATTTTTCAATAAAATACAGTAACTTTCCTTGCGGATATTCGATTGAATCTTTCACAATATACTATACACGTAAAAAACTTAAACTTGTGAAAGTTTCAATCGAAGATCCGCAAGGAAAGACATTGTATTTTAAACTACCTTAAAAATCAATGATCATAATTCGGCCGAGCCGTTCTTGCGTTATAAATGGTGTAACTAACACTTCTGTATGCTTCGTTGATCTTCAAATAATAAATGTCTTGGCTCCAGGGACCTTGAGTATCCACCAGTGGCGTTTCGCAGTATTTCCCTTGCGGCGCGTGTTCGAGCTGATGCCGCGCTTGACAAGGTTCTTCTACGTCGGCCGCGTGGAGGACGAAGTAGACCTGAAGCGGATGCTGCAGATCGTTTCGTGCGGAGTTTGTGATAGTTAGTACACATACGAAGTTGATTTATGTATCTTCTATTAAATTCATCGTTACTTAGGTCATTATGAACTTCACTGTGCTTGAACAAATGGTACCATCTATTGAAATACGAGCGAACGAGGATATTTACCTGAACGAACCTCCTGTACATGATTCCTGAGTCGAGCCCTGCCAAAGTCCCACCAGAAACCTAATTATTATTACTATTTTTTACAGAATTAAAACATATAAAAATACTAATTCAAGATGAAGAGGCCAAGTGCGACTACTGGAAAAGTGTGGTAGAAAATATTAACACTGACTATCAAGATATAATGAAGTTATTTGGAATTAAATTTGAAACAGAAGTTTATAAGAGCTAAGGGATAATAAAATACACTTAACTAGCAGTATCCATCACTTACTAAACTACCACTATTGACCTGACCACTAATGGACGATTCACATCAAACAACCAGAGCCGGCGTGCATCACACTAGAGTCAAAGGAATTCGAACCCTCCATACAGTAGTTAAATTTCATATTTGATGATTCCCCTCGATTTCTCCAAGATCCCGTCATCAGATCCAGACTTGATGACAATGCACAATGGGACCAACTAGAAAACACACGCTTTCAAACAATTTTTTTTAGATCGGTCCAATAGTCTTGAGTTATAGGTGAACATACACAAAATGTTGTGTATTTATTTTTATATATACTAGCTTTTGCCCGCGACTTCGTCTGCGTAGAACTCATTCTCGCTTTAGAGTTATTTGTTTTCCCATACATCATTCACCCTTCTTTACACCCCATAAAGAAATGATTACATTCAATATGAAATGCTCTTTACCGCGCACGGCAAATTTTAATAGGAATCCTTTTTTCAAAACGAATCATGTTCATCACCATATCGGCCAAAAGACGTCCACTGCTGGACATAAGCCTCCCCCAAAGAGTGACACAATGACCGTTCCTTTGCCATCCCCGCATCCAGCAGACACCTGCGACCTTTACCAGGTCGTCAGTCCACCTTGTGGGGGGCCTACCTACGCTGCGCCTTCTGGTACGTAGTCGCCAATCGAAAACCTTTTGTGTGTTCTACGTGCAATATGCCCCGCCCACTGCCACTTAAGTTTAGCGGTTCGGAGGGCTATGTCGGTCACTTTGGTTCTACTGCGGATAACTTCATTCCTGATGCGATCAGGCAGAGAGACTCCCAGCATAGCCCTCTCCATCGCTCTTTGGGTGACTTTGAGCCTTCTTATGAGGCCCATAGTAAGCGACCACGTTTCAGTGCCAACAGAGTGGAATCTTCATGTAAAGTTGATGACTAACGGGCCGAAACAGAGTGGCAAGGCATGCGAGGCCGAAGGCCGAGCATTCAAATAGAGCGGGATCATTATATAAGGCTGAGGGCTGAAGGCCCGGAGCCGTGAGGCACGCACGCGAGGCCAAAGGTCGAACGTCCCAACAGAGCGGGCTCCTTGTGTAGGGCCGAAGGCCTGAAGCAGAGAGGCAAGGCATGCAAGTCCAAAGGCAGATCATTCACACAAGCGCGTTCCTCATATAGAGCGGCAATGCACGCGAGACTGAAGGCCGAGAGTCACAATGCCTAGACATATAAACCGATAGACAAACAGACACGAATTCTTAAAACTGTTGAAATGTGTTCTCTTTCGATGCCAAGGGCCCTCCAATCGCTCCATTGATTTATCCAATATCTTCAATGTACAGATTTTCGACCATTTACAGCTGTATTATATATGTATACGGATAAGCATAGATCCAGGGGCTATTCAGCTCGAAGTACGATTTTTTCTATGGAAAATATTAGTTTAACTTGTTTGTACCAGATATCACTGGGTGCTACCTCTATCGCACTTGCATATTGAAGTGTTATTATAGTGTGAAGGGTCACCACTTACATATACAATAATACACGACAAAATTAAATTGTACACCGACATACGTACGTATTTTTTGTCTTCATACGTACGACGTATGAAGACAAAAAATTCCCAAGTATCGCAAATTTATTTTGATTTACACGCTATAATAGACCTAATTGCTAAAAGGTTATGCTCAAAAATAGCGTCATCAGAAGGAATTATGATATTTCTGTTTTGACATATCGAAACGTCAGCTTGTTTACAATACGTCAAATTCTGCTACGGCTTACGTAAAATTTATTGACACGCCGTTATACTCCCAATTGGCTGAAACTTAAAGCTTAGAATGGCGTATGAGGATTTAAATCACCCCGTTTCATAGACCATATTTGCACCCCCGATTTCATCCCTTTGAGAGTGATTATCGGGACAAAAAGTATACTATAAGTGAATCCAGATTACATACTATTAGTATACAAAAAATCATCTTGATCTGTTTAGCCGTTTTTGCGTGATTGAGTAACAAACATCCAAACATCTAAACTTTCGCATTTATAATATTAGTGGGATATATAGGTATATACCTTTGCCTTTGACACCATAGACTCTTCCCTACTCCTCTCCAAATTGGCTTTCTATGGTTTTGATGAATTATCACTGAAATGGTTCAGTAGTTACCTTACTGGGCGTTCGCAATATGTAAAGATCTCAGATCAAGATGGCTCAGAAATATTGTCTTCTCCACGGCCTGTCGTAAGAGGAGTCCCCCGGGGATCTATTTTGGGACCCATTCTTTTTATTCTTTATACTGCAGATATCATACAAAACATATATTTTTGCAGATGATATACAGCTCTACATATCATTTAACCCTAACTCTACCGATACTGCTGTTAGAAATTTAAATGCTGATTTGACTAGTATATCGACATGGTGTAATAAAAATAATTTATTAATAAATCCAAGTTAATCAAAAATTTTGATATTCGGTACACGTAATCAAATACAAAAAATAGAATCTCATCATTTTGAAGTATCTATAGCAGGAGACCATCTGGAAAGGGTATATGAAGCGCGCAACCTAGGGCTCATAATGGACGAAACGTTACACTTCGAGGGCTATGTGCTTGAGTTGATGCGAAACTGTTTTTACAGGCTCAAAGTTCTGTACCGTATTCGCGAATGTCTCACTGTAGGCATACGCATAAAATTGTGTGAAGCCCTAATACTGTCAAAACTAAATTATGCCGATACAGTTTTTGGCGGGTGCTTATTAATGCGGACAAGGAAAATAATACAAAGAATACAAAACGCATGTGCACGATTTTGTTTCCCTGTCCCACGTCGAGCCCATATCACACCTTTCTTGAACGCATATGATATGATGAACATGAACGCTCGGCGCACTCTACACTTTGCTTCATTATTATTTGGAGTGATTAAAAACAAACAACCATCATACCTATACGAAAAACTCAAGTTCTCTCAACGCCACTTAAGACAAGCATCTAGACTTCTATGCCCTTTCCACCATACGGCTGCCTTCCGTGGCAGTTTTCGTTTTACTGCCACAAAATGTTGGAATGATTTACCTCCACCAATAAGAAACTCAAATAACATAGTTTCATTTTAAAAAAATCACAAGAAATTTCTATTGAGCAAGCAGAAACATTGGGCAGCACACACACGCTACACTGACAATCAAACATACTCCCCCTCTCACACATACACAGACACACACACACACACACACACACACACACACACACACACACACACACACACACACACACACTTTTTATGTATGGTTTGGAGATTTGTGCATGTTATTTATTTGATAAGCGGCGGCAGCTACCTGCTTCGGTTACATGGCGCCACTGAAAATCAGCGCCACGAAATAACACCTAATGGCTTAGTTCGTGGCACCAAGCTGAGTGGCGACCATTTTAGCATTGTATCCAGTTGTTTTTTATTATATATACACCACCGAGGACTCCTGGCCCTGGCAACGTACAACACCCGTACACTGCGGACCGACGAAAAGATAGCGGAACTAGAGGAAGGACTGAGCAAGTTGCGTTGGGATGTTGTAGGGTTATCTGAAGTCCGAAGAGAGGGGGAGGACACGATAACCCTAAAGTCTGGCAACTTGCTCTATTTCCGGGAGGGCGACCAACAGTCCCAGGGAGGTGTCGGGTTCATCGTCCACAAGTCCCTCGTAAACAACGTGGTGAAGATCGAGAGTGTGTCGGCTAGGGTGGCGTACCTTATACTCAGAGTATCAAAGAGATACTCGTTGAAGGTCATACAGGTATACGCGCCGACCTCGGTACACTCCGACGACGAGGTGGAGGCTATGTATGAGGATATAACTAAGGCCATACATAGTTCCAAAACCTACTTTACCGTTATTATGGGGGACTTTAACGCAAAACTGGGCAAGAGAGACGGCATTGAGCTGAGAGTGGGGCAATTTGGAGTTGGGAGTCGGAACCAACGGGGCCAACTACTGGCTGGTTTCTTGGAGAAGGAGGGACTCTATATGATGAACTCCTTCTTCAAGAAACGCGAGCACAGGAAGTGGACCTGGATGAGTCCCGACGGTGCAACAAAAAACGAGATTGACTTCATTATGTCGACGAAGAGGCATATATTCAATGTTTCTGTGATCAATACGGTTAAAACCGGAAGTGATCATCGTCTGGTAAGAGGCACATTGAATATATGCGTCAAGCTAGAGCGCTCTCGACTGATGAAGTCTACGCTCCGTCCAGCAGCAATCCAAATCCAAAACCCCGAGAGCTTTCAGCTGGAACTCCAAAACCGTTTTGATTGTCTAGGCGGCGACGTGGACGAATTCAATGACCGGTTTGTGGAAGCTGTCCATAGCATTGGGTCTAAGTTCTTTAAGGCCCAACGGACTCACAGACCCAAAAGGCTTTCTATCTCCACTCAGAGGCTCATCGAGGAAAGGAATGAAATGATTCTGCAGTCTTCAGCCGATGCGAAATTATACAGGCAGCTCAATAGACGGATCTCCAAGTCCCTTACCCGCGATCTGCGCCAATTCAATACAAATCGTATTGAAGAGGCCATCGAGCAGAATAAGGGCTCTAAAGTGTTCTCAAGAGATCTGTCTATTGGGCAGAGCCAGCTCGCCAAATTAAAAACTGAGGATGGTAGAATTGTTTCGTCCAAACCTGAGCTTCTGAGTGAGATAGAGTGCTTTTATGGACAGCTATACACGTCAACTAGCAGACCCGAAGTTGGTCTGGCGGAAGACCCTAGAACTAGATTAACCCGGCACTATACCGAAGATATCCCGGACATCAGCCTGTACGAGATTAGAATGGCTCTTAAGCAGCTGAAGAACAACAGGGCACCCGGTGAAGACGGAATTACAGCTGAACTCCTGAAGGCGGGTGGAAAACCGGTCCTTAGGGCCCTTCAGAAGTTGTTCGACTCCGTCTTACTGGAAGGGAAAACTCCAAAGGCATGTTTAGGGGATGATGATTGGGCAGAGTTTCCCCTAGTAAAAGATGTCTTGACTTGAAGATCGTATAATGGAATGTTTTGTATTTACAGAATGGCTTCTTATATACTAAAACTTAACTATTGCTATTTCACTATTTACATTTATACAAGACAAGGATAGCCATACAAGTTTTGGCGGGAAACTAACGCGCGCTGTAGATTCGTAGTGCGCATGCGTAGAACTCGCGAAGGCAGGCGGGAGCGACTGCGGCGCGTTGGCGCATGCGCAGACCAAGGGAATAAATACACCCTGTCGCGCGCGCAGTGCAGTCAGTATCGAGGAATCTTCGGCGGGAACGCACGTCTGTCGGCTGTTGTCACAGCCAAACAAAACTTCTGTTTCCTGGAGCACTGCGTCAATCGATTATATTTGATGTCAATCGAAAAACGTTCTTTTCAGAACGGTCAATCATTTTGTCGCTACGTCAATCGAAAGCGTTCTTTTCAGAACGGTCAATCAATTTGTAGTTGACGGGACTCGGCAGCTACATAGCTCCCTCCTTAGCGATAGCGTACGGGGAAATGTACGGTGCGTCCGCTGCGGGTCACTCGTGGTTGCTGTGCATGTGCAGGCGTCGGAGTGGTGTGTGCAGGCGGTGCAGGCGTCGGAGTGATGTGCGCAGGCGATGATGTCGGAGTCTGCGGCGGCGGCGACGATCTCGGAGTCTGCGGCGGCGATGGCGACAGCGGGGGCAGCGGCGGGGGCGGCGGCGACTGCGAGCGCGAGGGGCGCGGGGGCGGCGGGTGTATCGGCGGCGGCGGCGGCAAATTTGTGTAGTTGTAGTTAGTTATTGTTATTGGAGTATGCGCTGGTTCGGATGATTCGTTTTCGGCGATGGTGTATGCAGGCTTCAGTCGGTCGATGGATATGTTCGCTTGACGTGTAGGTAATTGGATGGTGAATATCTTGTCGTTGCGTTTCAGTACTTTGAAGGGTCCATCGTACGGTGCTTGCAGAGGTTTCCTAACTGCGTCGACACGTAGAAATACGTATTCGCACGTAGTTAGGTGAGGATGAACGAATATTGGCTTCTTGTTGCTATGCGGCTGGTTTGGTACTGGTTTCAGGTTTCGGATGGTTTCTCTCAGCTGTTCGACGTAGGTACTGTCCATTATGACGTCATTGTGTGATTCGGTAGCGAGGAAGTCTCCGGGCAGGCGAATGTTGCAACCGTAGGTAAGTTGTGCGGCGCTTACGCTCGTGTCGGTGCGTAATGCTGCGCGCACGCCGAGTAGCACTGTAGGCAGTTCGTTAATCCAGCTGTTGGCGGATAGGAGTCTAGCTTTCAGCGCACTCTTCATTACTCGGTGAGAGCGTTCAATGACCCCATTCGAGATTGGATGATATGGCGTCGTGCGTGTTTTTTTGATACCGAGTAATTGCGTTAGGTGAGCAAAGACTCGGCTTTCGAACTGTCGGCCTTGGTCGGTTGTTATTGTTGCTGGGCAACCGAATCTTGACATCCATCCTTCGTAGACGGCCTTGGCGATGTCTTGGGCGGTTATTTGCCTTAGCGGGATCGCTTCGGGCCAACGGGTCGCGCGGTCGATGATAGTCAGGCAGTAACGGTAACCGTCGGACGTAGTGGGCATCGGGCCGATGACGTCACAGTGTACGTGTTCAAAACGCGCTGTAGGTTTGAACGTTGATAAAGAACTTGTAGTATGTTGCTGTATCTTCGCTCGTTGACATGAAATGCACGCTTTCGCCCATTTTCCGATGTCCGTATTCATTGCAGGCCAGAAGTATTTGCTTGTAATCATCTTGCGCGTAGTCCGTATACCGGGGTGACTGACCTTGTGAATAAGGTCGAAAATAGTGCGTCGGTAGTCGGCAGGTAGGTATGGACGATTGGTATTGGTTGATGTTTCGCAGTATATCTTGTGATCGGTTCCGGGAATCGTAATTTGCTTTAGTGTGATATTATTCTGTTGCTGTAGTTGTGCGATGTTGCTATCTGTTTCTTGAGCGGCGGCCAATTCCTGGAAGTCGATCGGCGAAGGACAACTGATTGCTTCGACGCGTGAGAGTGCGTCCGCTACAGCGTTCTCTTTCCCACTTATGTAGCGTATATCGGTAGTGAATTCGCTTATATAAAGTAGGTGTCGGGTTCGTCGTGGAGATTCGCTGTCGTTTGATGGCTTCGTAAATGCAAATGTTAATGGCTTGTGGTCCGTAAATATTATTAGCGGTCTTCCTTCGAACATTTTTCTGAAGTGTTTCACGGCAAGGCAGGCAGCTAGAAGTTCGCGGTCGTACACGCTGTATTTCTTCTGGGCTTCTGTGAACTTGCGTGAGAAATATCCGAGCGGTTGCCATTGGTTACCGATGGATTGTTGTAACACGGCGCCGGCGGAGGAATTTGAGGCGTCGCAAAAGATAGCGAGCGAAGCGTTATGCAGTGGGTGTGCGAGTAGAGCGGCGTTTTGTATGCTCACTTTACACGCTTCGAAGGCTTGCGTAGCTTCGTCGGTCCATTCGATTTGCGACTTGTCTCTCTTCCGAGCGTTGTGTAGGTACTTGCAGAGCGGCGATTGAATGGTTGCGGCGTCCTTGATATTTTCCCGGTAAAAGTTAAGCATACCGAGAAAACGACGTAGTTCTTCTATTGTGTTAGGTTTAGGGTAATCGACTATTGCTTGAACTTTTTCTTTAGGTGGTTGGATTCCGTCTTTGTTTACTTCGTATCCGAGGAACTTCACCGATGGCTGGCCGAAAACACATTTGGCGGGATTTATAGTGATGCCATACTCGTCGAGTCGTTGTAAAATGGTGCGGAGATGTGTTCGGTGCTCCTCTTCGGTGGTTGAAGTGACTAGTAAATCATCGACGAATGGGAAAACGTAGTCCAGGCCTCTCAGTACTTCGTGTATAAAACGTTGAAATGTTTGACCGGCGTTCTTCAATCCCGGGCACATGCGCGGGAATTCGAATAATCCGAACGGTGTTATTATGGCTGATTTTTCGACGTCTTGCTCGCTGATAGGTAGTTGCTGATAAGCGCGGTTCAAGTCGAGTGTTGAAAATATTTTCTTGCCGGCGAGTTGGTAGGTGAAATCGCGTATCCGTGGTATGGGATAGCGGTCGGGTTTGGTGATAGCGTTGAGTCTTCGGTAGTCACCACATACGCGTAGATCTCCATTTTTCTTAGGTACCACGTGTAACGGTGAGGACCATGGGCTCTTGCTGGGACGACATAGGCCTTGCTCGATCATGTTCTGGAACTCTTTCTTGACTTGTTCATAGCGATGCGGTGCGATTGGGCGGGCTCGGCAGTGAACGGGTTGACCGGTGGTTTCGATAACGTGTTCGACGGAGTGTTTCGGGCTGAGCTTCATCGATGTGAGTCTTGTAATTCCAGGAAAGTCGGCTAGTATGTCGTGGTAAGTTTGGTGCTCGTCGATACTTCGAACTGTAGGTATATTTGAGCTGCATAGTTGTGCGTTGGTAGTTAGAAGCGTCTTGCCATCGATCAATCTTCGGTTCTTCACGTCGACTATCAGTTGGTGATGGTTGAGGAAATCTGCTCCGAGGATAGGTTTCGACACGGCGGCGACGATAAACTTCCATTTGAAGGGACGGCGTAAGTTGAAGTCGAGCTCGTAAGTCTTCTCGCCGTAGGTAGGTATAGTTGTATTGTTGGCAGCGTACAGTTGAAAAGGTAGCGGCGTTGCAGGTGTGCCTTTAGCTCTTGGTATGACGCTTATGTTGGCACCAGTATCTACCAAGAACGATAATTTCGTCTTCTTGTCGGTTACGAAAAGGCGGTATGAGTGTTGCGGTACGCTGGGTTCCGCCGCAGCCAGCGTTTTCTCTAGTTTTCCGGCGGCGACGGGAGAGATCGGAAACTGCACGGCGGGTTGCATTTCATTGCGTCCATTCCGAAGCGACGGTGGTAGTAGCAATATGGTGATGGTGATTTGCCTCTGTTATCGTCGGTCTTCGAATAGCTGCGGGAACGAGATTTCGAGCGATGGCGGCTAAAAGGGCGACTTTGGCGTGGCTCGGGATGCGGGCGAGCGCGTAGTTCGGCGACCTCTAGCGCGAGCTTTCGCATCTCGCTGATTAAATATTGGATGTCGGCGTTGCTTGCTTGTGATGTTGATGGTTGTGGTGCTTGCGGGTGATGTTGTGGCTGGCTATGCGAAGATGTGGACACGGCGGATATTTGATGTGAATTCGGCGATTCTTCCATCATTTTGTCGGCTAACTGCGCTATTTCGTCGAGTGTGGCTTTCTGGCTGAAGGTTTCGCTGACGACGAGGACTGAGCGGATGTACGGCGGCAGGAGATTCGTCCACATTATTCGGATAGTGCTGTCGGTGAATTTGTTGCGGGCGAGATCGAGCATTCTTCTTAGCAGCTGGCTAGGCTTTTGTTCGCCGAGTTCCATTTGCGAGAGTAGCTTCTGTATCTGCTGGTTGTCGGATTCTTCATAGACGGCGATCAGGCGTTCTTTGATGGCGTTGTAGTAGTTGTGCGCAGGTGGGTTGTACAAGATGTCGGTCAGTTGCTCGATGTCTTGCTTGTCTAACTGCGCGATTACCATCTGTGCGAGTTGGTTCTGGGTCTTCTTTAGTTCGTCGGTTGCGGACTCGAAGCTATAAAACCAGAGACGCGGCTTGTCGCGCCAAAAGGCTGGTATGCGTAGACTGAGGGAGATTCCGGCGACTTCGCGAGGTGCAGGCTCCGGCGTTGATGCAGCGGCAGGCGTACACGGGACTCGCGACGGATCTTCGGCTTGTTGGTTGACTCCATTATTTTCTGGATTTGGGCTCATGTTGTTGCTTGATGTTCTTCTTTCTTGGGTCACCACTTTAGGGGATGATGATTGGGCAGAGTTTCCCCTAGTAAAAGATGTCTTGACTTGAAGATCGTATAATGGAATGTTTTGTATTTACAGAATGGCTTCTTATATACTAAAACTTAACTATTGCTATTTCACTATTTACATTTATACAAGACAAGGATAGCCATACAAGTTTTGGCGGGAAACTAACGCGCGCTGTAGATTCGTAGTGCGCATGCGTAGAACTCGCGAAGGCAGGCGGGAGCGACTGCGGCGCGTTGGCGCATGCGCAGACCAAGGGAATAAATACACCCTGTCGCGCGCGCAGTGCAGTCAGTATCGAGGAATCTTCGGCGGGAACGCACGTCTGTCGGCTGTTGTCACAGCCAAACAAAACTTCTGTTTCCTGGAGCACTGCGTCAATCGATTATATTTGATGTCAATCGAAAAACGTTCTTTTCAGAATGGTCAATCATTTTGTCGCTACGTCAATCGAAAGCGTTCTTTTCAGAACGGTCAATCAATTTGTAGTTGACGGGACTCGGCAGCTACACATGGAACAGAGGTGTGGTGGTGCTGTTCTTCAAAAAGGGTGACAACTCCTTACTGAAGAACTACCGACCCATCTCACTTCTGAGTCATGTCTATAAGCTGTTTTCAAGAGTCATTACGAACCGTCTCGCACGCAGGCTAGATGACTTCCAGCCTCCCGAACAAGCCGGTTTCCGAAGAGGCTTTAGCACCGTAGACCACATCCATACGCTCCGTCAGGTTATACAGAAGACTGAGGAGTATAACCTGCCCCTCTGTTTAGCGTTCGTGGACTACGAGAAAGCCTTCGATTCGATCGAAACCTGGGCTGTACTACAATCTCTCCAGCGGTGCCAAGTGGACTACCGGTATATCGAAGTGCTGAAAAGTTTGTACAAGAACGCCACTATGTCAGTCCGACTCCAGGACCGGAACTCAAAGCCTATTCCGTTGCAGCGGGGAGTCAGGCAAGGAGATGTTATTTCTCCTAAACTGTTCTCCGCTGCACTGGAGGATGTTTTCAAGACTCTGGACTGGAGAAGGCTAGGCATCAACATAAACGGCGACTACCTCACTCACCTTCGGTTTGCTGACGATATAGTAGTCTTGGCTGAGACCATGGAGGATTTAAGTACAATGCTCAATGACCTCAGTAAAACCTCCGAGCGAGTTGGTCTAAGGATGAACATGGACAAGACGAAGATCATGTCAAATGTCCATGTCGCACCAACTCCCTTAACAATCGGACACTTTACGCTCGAAGTTGTAGACGATTACGTATACCTAGGACAGACTGTCCAGTTAGGTAGGTCCAACTTCGAGAAAGAGGTTAATCGTCGAATCCGACTCGGTTGGGCAGCGTTCGGGAAGCTACGGCACATCTTTTCGTCCAATATTCCGCAGTGTCTCAAGACAAAAGTCTTTGACCAGTGTGTGTTGCCAGTGATGACATATGGCACTGAAACGTGGTCGCTTACTATGGGCCTCATAAGAAGGCTCAAAGTCACCCAAAGGGCAATGGAGAGAGCTATGTTGGGAGTTTCTCTGCGTGATCGCATCAGGAATGAGGCCATCCGCAGCAGAACCAAAGTGACCGATATAGCCCTCCGAATCGCTAAACTTAAGTGGCAGTGGGCGGGGCACATAGCACGTAGAACCGATGGCCGTTGGGGCGGAAAGGTTCTCGAGTGGCGACCACGTACCGGAAGGCGTAGCGTGGGCAGGCCCCCCACTCGGTGGACTGATGACCTGGTGAAGGTCGCGGGTGTCCGCTGGATGCGGGTGGCGCAGGACCGGTCATTGTGGAAGTCTTTGGGGGAGGCCTATGTCCAGCAGTGGACGTCTTTCGGCTGACATGATGATGATGATGGTAGAAGACTAAGTACCCTCAATTCCTCATGGAATCATGAAAAAACCTTGCTTGCTTGACAAACAAAACGAAGAGAACAAATCGCCAATCGTGAACTACGCGTCGTTGAAGAGTTCCGTTCTGATCTTCATCAGCAGTTCCACTTCATCAAATGTCACTTTTATGAATGAAAATGCTTGATTAGTTCATGAAAATACTAAAATCACTATTTGTGTGCCTTTCACATTTGAGGAGTTCCCTCGATTCCTAATGGATCCCGTCATCAGAACTCGAGCATGACAAAAATCAATCGTGAAAATAGAACTTGCTTAACAAACATAGCTAGAAGGACAAATCGCCAAACGTGAACTTTTCGTCGTTGAAGAGTTGTGTTCTGATCATCATCAGCAGTTCCACTTCATCAAATGTCACATTTTTGTATGATAATGCTCGATTTGTTGATAAAAACACAAAAATCACTATATGTTTGCCTTTAAGATTTGAGGAGTTCCCTCAATTCCTCATGGATCCCATCATCAGAAATCAAGCATGACAAAAATTAATCGTGAAAATAGAAATTGCTTAACAAACACAGCTAAGAGGACAAATCGCCAAACGTGAACTTTTCGTCGTTGAAGAGTTCTGTTCTGATCATCATGAGCAGTTCCACTTCATCCAATGTCACATTTTTGGATGAAAATGCTTGATAAAAACACAAAAATCACTATATGTTTGCCTTAAAGATTTGAGGAGTTCCCTCAATTCCTCATGGATCCCATCATCAGAACTGCGTTTTGACTAAAACGGGACCAACTTGGATATATATACTTACAATCAAAAAAAGAATTTTCCAAATCGGTTACGAAATGACGGAGTTATGGACTAACAAACATTAAAAAAAAAAAAAAAACAACCGAATTGTTAACCTCCTCTTTTGAAATTTTGAAGTCGGTTAAAAAAGTAAACTATAACGGACATAATCAGGTAAGCTGTGTTAAAATTATCATAAAGTATTCCCTTTTGCTTGTTATTGATTTTATTAAATTAAGTTCATTGGGCAACTGCGGAACCCTACACTGAGCATGGCCCGACATGCTCTTGGCCATCAAGTGTGTATCCGTGTATCCACATCAATTCAGCATTTAGGCTGTTTAGTTTGTTGAGCGGTTTTTTCTGTTAAGTACTGAGAATTTGATCCGGACCAGATACTTAATTTAACGGGGTATAGATGTTGGATTTAAATGTACGTCCACCTCACAGAACAATGTGATGGCGATGGTTACATTGGAAGTTCAATGACTTATCCACTAATTAGTGTTCCATACCAATTGTACCAAAATGGTCCAACGGAAGACATATGCAATCACACATGTGTGGTTTTCTCGAAAACCATTTGACAAAGAAAACTGAAATTTGGATATATATAGCAATTGATGGCCTAATTTTATACCTAAAGGCAAAATGGCGTTTGCCCCATTTAAGGTGTAAGTTTGGGGAAAATGAGGGTTCAAGTTTTTGCACTACATACAGTATAGAGTACTACAACCAGTATGCTTCACACATCTCTAAAAAATAAGCACTGCTCAAGGGTCAGAGCTGTCATATTTTTAGGAGAGTTATTATTACAATTATTCATCTTTTTTATTTCATTTTCTTACATAATAAATTACCTTTATTGTTTTTTTATGAGCCTATTTAATTAAAAACGATTACTGCGATTCAAGAGGTTTCTGAATACGAATCCGAGGTCAGGTGAGCTTGCAAAACTAGCTGTCAAATCGCGTCTAGCGCGACTCATCCATTGCTGGCTCACTCGAACTGTTGCTTATTAGAAAGAGGATGATAGATTTTTCTCTACTTGCGTCGCGTCGCAGTGGTAGTTAGTTGTTCTAGCGCCACAATTTTTCAAAAAAACACGCCATTTTAAACTTAATTTTATGTGGTTTAATCTAATATCAATAATAATATCTTAGGGTCCAGGAGGTCCCTTAGTAATTAGTTAGAAAACGACATCTGAAAAAAAGTTGCCGCCATTTCAAGCTTTTTTATTTAAAGCCCGATTTCTTCCAAAGTAGAGGGTCTGAGAATTCTCTTAGTATCGATCCGAGGTCAAATTTAAAGAATAAAATAAGTAAGTGAAATGTGAACATGTAAAACTACTGATATTACGGAGCACTACTAGCAGAGTTCCGACTTGTACTTGGCTGGTTTTTCTAACCGGTAAATACTTCGATGTGCTTTTAAGCATTTAGCTTTTATAAAAGGTATTCCCTTCTTCAATTTAAAAAAAAAACCTGTAAAATGCATTGCCAGATAATTTTCAAAGTTATAAAAAGTATGTATTTTGTAATTTGTATTTAAAAACATTATTCTGAATACTGTATTTTGTATTTCAAATACCTGCCACCAAAGTAGTTAGTATTTTGTATTTCAAATACATTTTTAAATGTATTTTGTTATTTGTATTTCAAATACAATGAACAGAGTATTTTGCCCAACCCTGGCCTACGGTATGCCTGCAGGGCTAGCTAGTATGATCGCTTATATGTCGGACATATAGCATTCGTCCCGTACTGTCAAGTATGTAAGTGCGAGAGGGACGAATGCTATATGTCCAACATATAAGCGATCATACTAGCCCCACTGATCCTGATGGCAAGCGGAAGCCGTAGTCTATGGACGCTTGAGAATCCACGAGAACCACAAGTGCGTTACCGGATCTTTATTCAATTGAGCATTAGTTGTGTTCACAGCTACTCGTAAAGACTAACCCCGATTATTCATAAAACTTAACAAACCTTTTAACTAAAATTTGTTGTCCCTTTCTGACAAACATAAATGTCAAAGTGACAGACAAGGACAAATCAACTTTAGCGGCTTTGTTAACTAATATAGGCTTGATGGACGTTTATGAATAAGTGGGTAATGCTGGTCCCTCACTTTAAAGCTCAACACAGTGCATCCTCGAGAGATCGGTAGGCATGTAATGTCCAAGATAAGAAATGTATAAATTTATATTCACGCAAAACGCAAACAAAGTCGGGGGTATAGCTATTATTTGATAAATAGATAATAAATAGTTTTTTTTTTCATAAAAAGTTTATTTACATAACATACATATTAACTGACAAGAGTAGCTATAGTAATAAAAATAAAACTCAGTACAGAGGCCAATAGGGAAGTGAAGACGAGAGGCATGAAGAGCGGGCGGCGGCCAGCACCAGTCGCCTGATGCACGATGGATTTTAAAAACCAGGGCTAACTGAGCCACTATAATATAATTATAACTAAACAATAAAATATCTAATAAAATAAAAAAGTTACAATTTAAAAAGGCATGTACTAATTGCAATCTTGAAGAATCGAATTTCTTAAAATAAATGTGTAAAATGTTAACGAAATTCATTTATAAGGTATGGAGATTTACATAAAACCAAATGACCGACAGCCAAATTAAATTCTCAGTGTTTTTTACATAATATTAAAAATTACATTTTCTTCATCAATTCTGTCTCTATCAATAAAAACAAAGTGTTATACATATTAAATATTATAAAACCATTTAAAATGTTGACTTTAACATAGTTCGATACTAGGATTTGTAGACAACCATCATGTAACATAATTGTAGGTTTCTCTATTATTTTCATATTACGGACGATTATTGCTGGTTTGTAATTTAATAGCCTTGTGGCCTCTTATGTTGATATTCATTGCAATTATCTGCTGTGCTACCGCGAACTTCGAAAATCGAACTTCGTGTCGTGCCGTCTCTTTCACTCTCGTCTTATACTCTATATGACGGAAAGGGACGGTACGATACGAAGTTAGATTTTCGAAGTTCGCGGTAGCACCCCTGTTAGTGATTTGTAGCACATTTATATTAACTATCTCCCCGTAACATATGTTCCATATAAAATATTTACTTTAGCTTTTCTATACTAATACTAGATTTTATAGAAAAAAATACATGTTGTATTGCTTCAGGGTTTGAATCTTACGTTTCAAGAGTTTATATAAAATTATATAAAACATAAATTACAAGGGACTTGGGGATAAAGAACCAATATAATAATCAGTTTCCAATAGTAGTGATTTCAGACTACGACGAATAGGTAAGATATGTAACTGTTAACTTTCGTAATCCCGTTTTTCTCATACTACTTTGAACACAACTTAGATCCGTACACGTAGTTTATGTATGTCAACTATGAAAACAATAATCCGTCCTGCGTAAGTTTACACTACGGGATAACAACGCAAGTCCGATAGTGATGTTACGAAAATATACGTTCTTGCCAATAATTTAAAATTAATCCATCCCAAGCATAATTATTCTCAATAAAAGTATCCAAGTACGTAGTCATTATTAAAAATTATAAATAACTATCGCTTTAAAAAATATCATACAACTTTTCTAGCCTTGTTAGTAAGCATTACATAATAATATAATCTATTATTCTATGAATTCAGTGTAGGTTGATTCTAGTATATAAAAATATAGAAGACATTGTAAGCGGATGCGTCGGTCACGAGCGGCGCGAGAAGCGCACGAGGCCGCGGCGGGGCGCCGGCATCGGGTGGCCCGCGTCAGTCCTCGCTGCACGAGTCCTCGTTGTCCGCCTCCTTAATGTTCGTGAAGAACGACGTCAGCGCCTTCATCATCACCGCTGCAACACAAACCGACCGGTTATAGGTTAATCACTACAGTGATAGGTTAATCACTACACTACAACTACATACATGTTTATGTGATACTTTTGTATGTCACTAGCACTCCTCCTAAAAAATATTACCTAGGTTGAATTACAAGATACTATTTCGGTGTTTTGAGAGGGTCCTTATACTCCTTATATTTCTTAATTTCTTACTTCAAATATTAGACATTTATATGACGTTTGTAGCGACGACGCTAAGAGATATCGTCTGACAAATCAAGCGATTACGAATGGTTGATTGCATCGATCTTACAGCCGGGTAAAAAAAATACGGATAGAAACTAAATAATCTCATATTAATACCGAAAAACTTCAACTGCACGATTGACAAACCATTTTTTTTCTCAACATCATATTTGTTTCGTTCACAAATCAATAACTATTTATTGTATTCCTATACCGCAAAGGTACGTTCACTGTTAGTTCGTTATTTAACTATTTTTTCACGTCGCGCGTCGTATTTTATGATTTCATTTTATTGATATTTTGTTTTGGTTATAAATTTATTGTTCACATATAATATACTCGTACCTATTCGATTTCTATCAATTTACGGATATGTCACCCGAATCGAAACTAGTTGATGTGATGGACTTGGTCACAATCACAACACTGGTTTGCGAAAAAAATCGACATAACACAAAACTGTTAGGTTGGTGTAATACACCATATCGTAGAATACTCAACAACAATGATCTAAAAATAGGGACCAAAAATTATATTTAAGAAAAGCGAAATATTATTTTGGTTTTCTTAAGAATCACATGAGTAAAGAAACGAACAGAGACAAAGCTTCATACAACCGCTCTGCGATAGGTACACTACTGCGAGTACAAGTGCAACGCGCGTGTAGGCGTGAGCACAATCTCTTCGTCACGTACGCAGAGAAACCGGTTTGAACTGGCTCACTTTGTGCTCAAACGCAGGGTGTACGAGTCGCGCGTCGCGTATCGCGGTTTTTTTCGTCTTTACGTTTTGAGTAGTATACAAGTGAAAAGATAGTGTAAATATTAGTGTCCGAGTGAAACATGTTTTTTGGCCGAAACCGAAGGTTCGGTTTTGGCTCGTTTCGGCCTAAACCGAAACCGAATCTTTTACAGACTTGTTAAAATCGTTGAATAAAATGTCAGTAGGCCATTCTTTTTAGTTATATGAATCATATGATCAATGAAACACCTATAATCCGTGTAGGTGCGTTAAATAAACAAGTTTTTTTAATACCACGTCGGTGGCAAACAAGCGTACGGCCCGCCTGATGGTAAACGGTCACCGCAGCCTGTGGACGGCTGCAACTCTAGAGGTCATAATTGCGCGTTGCCGACTCTTTAAATTTTTTGTTTTTTCTTTCGTTCTTTCTTGAAGAACCCCACACAGTAGTCCCTCGGGAAAACCTCGGCAGTGAGCTCAATCCACAACCGGAGCGTCCGAGGGAGGAAATTCCTCTGGAATCGTACCGAACGTGACCATTTAGGTGTGAGGGTGAAAGCCCTGCGGACGGCGAGTTGTGCGATGGTAGAAAGGGGCCGTAGGTAGCATATTCAACAGTTCTTAGGAGCATAACCTATTAAACAATCTATATGACACACACAAGGAGGCAAATTTTCTCCTTAAACTTAACGGTTCAATATCGCTTGTCTATTTGGGATCGTCCACGATTTGCACAGCACGTCTCTGAAGCAATTCAAAAGGCCCAAGCTGGTATCCAGGTGCTCCCGCCCAAAGGTGACAGCGAACTCAGTGGGAACGGACTTGTGACTGATATTATAGAAGTCTCTGTCTCGGGGTGATGTTTTGCTTCGCTCTATTGAGCACAGCTTTTTGGATGCCAGCCGGGCTTTGTCTTCTGTGGCTCCGAAACTAGACGTCGCTGGAAATGTCGACACCAAGGATCCCAATAACTCTCTAAGATGGAGAGGGCTGTGTTTTAGAATGGGCAACAGTGAATGGGTTTTTTTTCGTAGTGCACACGTATACTTATGTCCTGGTGGGGTTGAACTGGACCAGATTATCCTGGCTTTTATTTACGCCTTTTTTGAAGAGTCCCATGCTGTAGCCCTCGTTGGTAATACCTCGGCAGGGAGCTCATTTCACAACATGTGTTCTGGGTATAAATTACCTATTGAAACGTACTGTACGAGAACGCAATGGCTCGAAGGTGTGGGGATGAGCTCGATGGCGAGAGGTGCGATGATGATAGGTAACCGCGGGCATCATGTCATACATAGGCCTCCCCCACAGAATGCCAAAACAATCAATTAGGAGCTACCCGCATCCAGCAAACCCACGCGAACTTAGGTCATCAGCCTACATCAATCCTCAGCAACCTTGTGAGGGCAGCTCAGCAATATTCCTTGTTCCTACGCTACGTCATCCGGTACGTGGTCGCCACTCGAGAACTCGCTTGCCCCACCGACCATCGGTTCTCCGGGCAATATGGCCCGCCCCGGCCAATTTAGTTTGGCAAACCTTCAGGCTATGTCAGTTACTTTGATTCGTCTGCGGGTATCGTCATTTTTTAGATCTCGCAGAGTAACTTCGAGCATAGGCCATAGCCCTCTCCATCGCTCTTTGAGGACTTTGACCCTCCTTTTTCGGAGCCATAGGTCATCAATGACAACACGCACTGGTCAAAGACTTTAACTATTGACGAGAGGATAATCGATACATGACGAAAAGATATTGCGTCTCCAGAACGCCACCCAGCCAAGTCATTTTTGAAAATGGATCTCCTTCTCGAAATTGCTTCTGCCCAACTGAACTGTTTGTCCTAGGCTCAGGGACAGTACACAAATTTGTCGACAACTTTGAGCGTAGTCTCTGATCTTAACTGGAGTACGTACTACATAGGTACATGGACGTTAGTTATGATCTTCGTTTGGTCCATGTTTATCTTAAGCCCAATTTCTTCAGAAGCCCATTAGATCATCGAGCATATTACTTAAGTTCTCCATGGTCTCAGTTTTAAAGAAGAACAACCAAACTCCTGTCCCATGCCTTTGAGAATGACTTAATCGAACAGCTTCTAAACTAGATATAAGATTAACTAAAATAATATTTTGATCTTTAATGTTAACAGATCACAATCAGCCAGCCTCGGAAGACTAATTAGAATTCACGGTCCGAAAGTTGGTACAATGTTGTAAGTTTCGGCACGGCCAAAAGGTTCGGCCCTTTTTTGGCCGAAACCGAACCTTCGGCCGACACCGAAACTTCGGTCGGAAACTAGTAAATATGGTTTACTGTACTGTGTGTATGAACAACACTAGAAAAAATAAAGACATTAATTGTTTTACCGATCCCAAAGACTCCATTAGGTAAGTAAAATCTTTAGTAAGTACCTACTTATGTCTAATACTAATACATATTATATCTTTAATGTATTAGATATTTTATAAAACTAGGTGGTGCAAAAACGTGTTGACCGTGTTAGGATTTTGGCTATTTTTTGTAAGTAGTAAATTTCACAGAATGAATAGGTAGGTATAGGCCTATCTCGTAAATGGTGTATTATTATATTTATTATGTTAATAGCTAAAATAGGTACCTGACGACAGTTATGCAATTAAGTGTCAATTCGGCCAAACCAGAATAGAGTTTACTTATGCCAGGACTAGCCCATACAATTTTGACGTTAAGCTCATACTAAGTCCTTGATCCTGTTTGGTCGAATTTGGCCTAATACCTAAAAGATTCGCGCTGTCGATGTAGGTATGGTATGACTGACAGTGACGAGCAATTGAGACCACCGGCTAAATGGCGATCGGAACAATTAATATGACCCAGTGTTATTTAATTTATGATTTGAAACGCATAGGCATTCCCCGCAATACAAATATCCTTTTTATGATGTGTGTGTATCTAGAGCATAAAGTAAAATCTTCGTCTAAGACTAAGGCATTTCGGCCTGTCCTGCGGCGCTAGCGAGCGGGTCGTGGTTGGACTTTACTAATTAGAAATACCGGCCAAGTGCGAGTCGGACTCGCGTTGCAAAGGTTCCATGCAACACAAGATTTTAAACAAGCAATTTATTACAAACAAAAAACTTACATTTTTCCCAAATTTCAACTTAATTGGTCCAGTAGAACTAAACTGTTTATTAGATTAAGGATTTATCATTCACTTAAGATATAACAAATTATTAAAAAACAAAAATTACAAAAACATTATCTTTAGAGTAAGTAATTTGTAATCACTAAATATAAAAAAAAAACTATCGTGTTTGTTTTGTCCGCCAGCGCCAACCCTACCACATTAGGTATAAATTTTGCGTGCTCTTTAGAACCTTAGTCACTATTCCGTTTCTTTACTCATGTGTTAAGAAGCCCTAAATAACTACGTGAGTTTATTTATAATTTCGATGAGTCATGCGTGTTTACGTTCTATGGGTGTTGTGATGTGTCAAATGTTTGAAGTAAGAGATGACAGAGAATCACAGATAATCGGAGTAAAGCAGATCCGCTCATTTAACCTGTCGTTACCCAGTTTGTCGCGAAATTTAACCCGCCGCATGAACCGGATCGCGAATTCCTGGCGAAAATTTTGCGCATGGTTCGCTCCCGATCCCCACCATGCGCGCGCGCGCCGGTACTCCCGTCACCCGCTGTAATTTGAGCTGACGCTAGCAGACCACTTGACCCGATGTTATCGCTCGTATTACTCAAGTGTTTATACTTAGTAATATGAATGCGTATACTGTTTTAAAGAGCATAAAACACACTTCACGTTGTTTACATTAGTAATACTATACTCAGCATATTACACTACACAAAACGTGTCTCTTTTACATGAAGGAAAAAATGCGACATTGTCGGAAGAATCGCAAAAAAATTAAGATTCTCAATTATAATTACAAGATCTTTTATTTATTCTGAGTCTCTGAGCTATAGGCTACCAATAATTGTAAATAAAATGTGTATCAACCGGTAAAAATATTTTTTTTTTCGTGTGCGAAAACTGTGACGTACAGAGCGCTGATCATTTTTTGCACAAGTATAGACCATAATTTCAAAATTTTGTTGTGAAGTTATTATGAGATATAACTGGTTTGTTTCTTATTCCTAACGCAAATAAACTAATCGAAATCAAGAATCAAATACCAAAATTGCATATAAATAGTAAAAACAGTATTTAAATACAAAAAATCACACGATGAAAATTTTGTAACGGATATTCAAATTTAAAATCCAATTTTTCGTTTGGCAAATTTACTAACGAAACTAATCTAAAATAGTACTCAACATTGTATATTTGTCATAAAAATAGTATTAGTTACATTAAAAACAATCATAACGTACGTTTTTATGACGAAAACACACTTTTTAGATCACTTGGAAATTATCCGCGACGTCACAAGAACTTTGTTCGGCAACGGTTTTTCAACTGAGCAAAACTTCTCGTATCTGTGAAGTGTAGCGTTGAGGTTTACACCAATTTGTTGCTAATTTCGTTGTGTTCGAATAAGCAAACGCCCAAGACAATAGTGTACGTATTTATTTTACAATAAAGTCTTCTTTCACGTGTCGCCGCGATTCCACGAATTCGTGGACCGTCAAACTTAGGGATACAAAATAATTACCACGAATTCGTGATCCGGGAGAGAACAGAGTATTCTAGAATGCGGGGAATGGGAGACGCAGGGGGCACCATTTTGCACCACGAATTCAAGATCAGGGTAATGACAGGTTAAGTTGAACGATTCTATACATGTGATCTATTCTCAGTAATGTACAGATCAGTAAGTTTGAGAAAGACAGACAAGTGACATCTGGCAGTGCCTCCTTCTTCATAACTGAAAATTGTTCTGAGCTGACGTTGTGATGTGTTAAGTTTATATGGGATTTAACATCCTGGTGTGCTTTCAAATTAAAACCATTCGATAACAGCCAAAAATGATCGTACTTATCTGTCGCATTGTAACTCATTTTGGTGGACCATAATGATCTAACAAGACAACTACTTATATGAAAAATCATGTGGCTTAATACTGCGAGTCTGCTTCTCTCTGTGCAGAGAACAAACAGATATAAGAGTAATTGTAATATCACTTGGTCTATAAATAAATTTATTTAATATTACTACAATTAAATAGAGAAATAAAACTTGAGGTATACCTTTGCCTTCGAGTTCCTTTTGTGATTCCTCCCATGCAATAAAACTTTCCACAGAAATTATATATTGTTCATGTAAATATTGGAAAATTTCTAGAGTTATGCCTGAAACAACGGAATATGTCATTATAAATGAGTACAGATTTATACCGTTCTTTTGAAAAAAAAAACAGAATCGGTTAAAACACCTCGAACGAATAAAGTATTTCTTTGGATTTATACACCGTGGGCCCTTATAACCTGAAAGATTTAAACCAACTATTCTAGGAGTCTAATTAGAGTATATAATGTGGCATAACATATACTCCAAAAACCCATAATTTAGGAGATATTAATAATTTGAAACAAATTATAAGTTGAAAAAATTTCAATCTATCACACCCTAAAAGCATGATGTATCCACCTACTACTTTTTTGACTTGACACTTCTTGTCTTGAATCATTTATTTGCAAGTCACGTAAAGATTAGTTCACAAAAAGCGGTCAGTTAATTTGAACATGAGTTTAATTACAACAAATAATTAAACCCATGTCGATATAACATATTTACTCGTAGTGCCGTCAAAAGTACGTGGTCAAAATCTTTCGGGATATTAAGGCCCGCGGTTTATAATACTAGCTTTTGCCCACCACTTCAGGCTCGTTTGGGCATATAGGCTTCGCTGTATAAAACTTTGACTTTCTATTAAATTATATGAAATATATATGTAGACTTTTAAACTTTTTTATGGTCCATTATATTAATTGATTGTATAATTTTCTCGCAATCGAAGAGAAAAGCAGACTGTATAAATCGTGTATAAAACACATTTTATCCTCTACTTTATATCGACCCTCGCCTGCAGCTCGTGTTCGATAAATTGGCTCGGATAAAATGGCTTCTTTTATACACTTGTTGTACAATCTACTATTTCACTTAATGCTCTGAAAGTTCGTCTTTACGCTCTGCATAGGCGACATAAAGTCGCTTTATATGCTCTAGAGCATAAAGTAAAACCCGCTCTCGGCGCGCCGGCGCGCGCGGTCGACGAGCACATAAGTATAAATTTGATAATAGTACATTATGATACAATAGAAGAGAACAGGAAATCGCAACGAGTGGTGATAAATTGAAACACGACCGAAGGGAGTGTTTTAAATCGACACGAGTTGCGAATTACCTATTCGCACGTGTATCGTACAACGTTTTACAGTACATATGGAAGTTTCGACATATGCACGTATTCTGCTGATTATCGCACTCGTGCGGTAATATAGCACCATATGTACTGTAATAGCTATTTACGATACAAGGTTTGTAAAACAAAGAAAGGCCGAAATCGTAGATGTTTGACGCCCGAGCCGCAGGCGCGGGACATAAATATGCGAGAGGGCTTTCTGTTTTACGACCCGTGTTTTGTACACAATTTTACGCCACTACTTGGCCAAAGTGGGTTTTTCCGGACGCGCAGCAATATATATATAGCGATATTTTTCGTGAAGCGCTATAATAACGTTACAGTCTCGCTCTTACGTGCGCTGTGACTAGGGCTTCCAATACCGGGATCCCGGCTTTTTTGGGACATATTTCAATACCGGTATTTTCTGATTGAATACCGGGATCCCGGTATTTTTATAAATTATCAAAATATGCCAAACAAACGTCACTACCCTTCAAAATGTTTGAATTCGGCAAATGTACGAATGAATAACACAAAATTTATATTTATACAAGATTGATGTTACTGAAGCTATTTGCGAGGACCACGAAGAATATATATTAAATCATTTGCTCTTAGTAAAAATATTTGAAGATTGTAAGGCGTACAAAAAAAACGTTCTAGAAAACAAAATGAACAGTAAATTGAGAATATTAAAAAATATGTTAATTAAGTTTCTGCTCCTTTATTGCTATTCCCCATACTTTCAAAACTATATCGTCTCCATATATTATTATTTCTAATGTAACATAATTTACCTATAGATGAATCCTTAACAAGTATGATTTTATCATTTGACCGACCTGTTTACTATTTACTAATTGTTATTTAAAATAAAGTTTTTACAATAATTTATAAACTGATTCAATACAAGTACAGTTAGTAGCACAACTGAACCAATGTCCACTACTTTGATAAGTATCGTCAATTAAAACAAAAAGGGTTAAGAATAATGTTTCCATTGAAACATTATTCGTTAGCATGCATTGTAGGGATAATCTGCCGTTATGTAATTTTAGATCAAGATATTGCATTTTGTGTGACATTAGCATTGAATCAAATTTGCACCGACCATTTTCTATGGAAGTTTGTCTGATCTATCGGCTGTATCTTAGGAAATTGCCAATAAATTAACATTAATTCAGTCAGCTGTGTTCAGCAAGAATCAATAACAAAACTGTAACACCTTTGAGCAACGACATAAGAGGAGAAAAAAAAAGTTTAGTCCTCAAGAAACGTGTCAATTATATGTTTTTGTTTAACGAAAAATATTTTTTTTTGTATGACGATTCCAAATTATTTTATTGTCTATAACAGTTAATTCTAGCTTCCTTAAAATGAGCACGCAACCGCCTGAATCAGACACGTACTTTTGTAGTTATTGTAGGGTTAGACTCAGTTGAATAAGGTGTCCACCATTCAGTTTCCATACTTATTTACATTGACTCACTTTCGCACCGAACTCTTTGTAGCCAATAATTACCACCTAAAATATATCTCATCAACATACTTTCCGAATCACTCTTAAGAGACTGAAATTGCCTATTTTAGGTGGTTTCAGTTTTTTGGCTTGACTTGAATTGTTAAAAATTAAAAAGTTAAAAATTGTTAGGAAAATAAATTAGGTTCAAAAATTCCAGTTTTTAGGTTTCAGTAGGTAAGAAACTATAAATCGTAAGTAATACATTTGTACAGCAGTTTTGTTGCTCATTTCTAGGAGTAATATTGTATAAACATTTATATTTTTATATAGTTTGACATCTATTAAATCGAACCCTACTAACATTTGAATATTGACTCACTTATGCTACTAACTGTACATATTTTCATTGTACATGTCAAAACCCATTTTTTTATTAATCTGTAATCGGCCATAACTACATGCCATAAATAGATAGAACACAATATTTTAATTTTCTTCGGGTGGGTTCCATTGAACACTATGACCGTATTGTCAAATATAATTAAAAGTTTTTAGTCATATTTATAGCCCGGCTCGCGTTATTACCGCGTTGAATTGCAATAGACAACCTTTGCAACAGGAATGACCCGGAACGGGGGTCATGACCTCTCTCGCAAACGGCGAATTATTATATAGCCTTTATTTAATCAATACAATTTCCATACATTCAAATCAAATTCACAAACCAATTTTATAAAAAAATTGGGGCTAACCGCCATTTCGAAAAAAATAAGAATATAATACTAAGTACGAGTAAGTAAGAGTATAATAAGTATATAATACTTATTTTGTAAGAAAGTAAAGTAAATTTTTTTTTTGGTTTGTCGTGATAATTTTGTGGTTATACAATGAATAATAAGACTGTGTGTTCTTACTTCATGTTACCATGGTACCAAAAGGGTATTTTATTTCATGCTTTTATATCTTAAAACTTTTTTCCCAAAAACTCCCGGGATCCCGGTATTGGAGATATCAAGTTCGGTATTAATACCGAGATCATGGAAGGTCCGGTAATTGGAAGCCCTAGCTGTGACGTGTACGTCAAACTCGAGCACGCCATTGTCGCCACCGCCACCATCTTAAACGATATTTATTATAACATTATAATATAAGGATATGATATTCATTTTGTAATGATATGAAATATCGTTATAAGGAATATCGATTATGATTATAACGAAATTTTAAACACTAATGAAATATATCGTACATAATATCGCTTATTTTCATAACGTTTTAAAGGCCTGGTCATGGCTGACCATTTAACTTTCAATAAAGACTTTACCAACACTACAAATTATATCGTAATAGTACATTACGATACAAGTGTAGAGAACAGCGGTAATATAGCACCACATGTACTGTAAAAGGACATTACAGTACATATGGTGCTACATTACCGCACGAGTGCGGTAATCAGCAGATTACGTGCATATGTCGAAACTTTAAAGAGCCATATGTACTGTAAAACGTTGTACGATACACGTGCGAACAGGTAATTCGCAACTCGTGTCGAATTAAAACACTCCCTTCGGTCGTGTTTCAATTTATCACCACTCGTTGCGAATTTCCTGTTCTCTGCACTTGTATCGTAATGTACTATTATCACTCTCAAAATGCGGTATATTTAACTATTTTGGCTGCCACCTATGATGCTTTATGACAAAAATATACATTTTTGTACATATATAAAATAAAGTAGAAAAGACGGTATTCCTAATAGTACAGAAGCCCATTTGAAAAAAGTCGTCAAATAACGAAGTTCGTTTGACTGAACAGGTGCATACCAACAAGTGGTATCGTTGGATTCAGTAATATCCCCCGAGTATGAAAAGTGCGGTTGTCGCCCTTTAAAGTGGTGGAGGGGATAACTATGACGTCACAAAGATGGCGGCATATGGTATTAATTTTTTTCGATTAACTCAATAATTACTCATTAGATTTTAACAAATGAGGTGTCATATGAAAGCTTATCAAATAGCAAACAAAATGTATGTACAAATTATATGCCAAATCATATACATTCGTTCTTTTTTGAATAATAAACAAAAAAAATACATTTGTCTTTTTTTGAAGTTTAAAATAAGCAGTGAAATAATCGATTTACTCAAAAAATACTTCATATAAAAGAGATAGCTACACTTCTTATCTACATATTACTTTTAAAATTTTAGGATTCGGATCATAAATAACGAAAAACGTTGATTTTTATCCGTTGAGGGCGCGCCGCGAGGGGCTTTTGCGCGCGCTAGTAGGCGCACACTGTCACTTTTGTAGTGATTCCTCAATAACTACTTATCCGATTTTAACATACGAGGTATCATATTAAAGGTATTTTGATGCCCAACAAATTATATTAAAAATATGAAGTATATATCCTATATCAATAGGTTATATACAAAACATTCAATAGAACAAGTATGTACAATGTTATGAGGGAAAAAATACTTTTACATCAAGTATACTATTATTAACCAATTGACGCATTACTGTTCTATTAAAGCCCGTACCGAAAAGTTTTTTTACAGAGTCTGCATACCAGTAAAATACTGTCTGGTAAACGATTTTTTTTTTCTGATTATATGCCTCAGTTTGTGTCATCTTGATGTATCGATTGGCATAATTAATTCAGGTTAGGTAATGTTTTTATTTAAAATGCAGGACGATAAAATAATTCGGAGAGAAACCGTTTTGCGGACGTACCTTGAAAATCCTAATTCAACTTATGCAGCGGTTGGAAAGATGGTGAATATAAGTCGTGCGACGGTGCGAAATATTGTTAATCGGTACTTAAAAGAATATAGAATTCAAGACAAAGCTCGAAGTGGACGCCCGACGGGTCCTTCAAATAAAAAAATAGAAAAGAAAATAGTGTCTACTTACAAGAATAATTGTAGTTTATCAGTGCGGGATGTGGCCAAAAAATGTAAAACTAGTACGTCTATGGTCCAGAGAGCAAAAGTGCGTCAAAATTTAAAGACCTATAAAAAAGTAAAAGCCCCAAAACAGTCGGTAAAGCAATACAATAGTTCTGTTACAAGGTCACGAAAACTATACAAGCTTCTCTGCAATTTGGACGGAACATGCGTTCTAATGGACGATGAGACGTATGTGAAAAAAGATTTTACAACTTTACCAGGTGACCAATTCTATACAACCGAAAATAAGGCGGATATAAGCGATCAAAATAAATATATTTTTATGGAAAAGTTTGGGGAAAAATATTTAATCTGGCAAGCAATATGTTCCTGTGGAAAACGCACTGGGTCATTTATCACAAAAGGTACCATAAATGCAAATATTTATGTCCAGAAATGTATAAAAGGTTTGATTTTACCATTTATAAGGCAGCATGAAGGGAATGTGTTGTTTTGGCCCGACCTGGCTACTGCACATTATGCCCGAGCCACACAAGAGTGTCTGGCTTCAAACAACGTACAATGTGTGCCCAAAGATATAAACCCTCCAAATTGTCCCCAGCTACGACCTATCGAGCGGTATTGGGCATTAGTTAAAGCAGAGTTGCGTAAAAACTGTGCTCCAGCAACATCAGAGACAGATTTTAAAAAGAAATGGAAAAAACACGCCAACAAAGTCACCGAAACCACTGTGCAAAACTTAATGGCAGGCTTGAAGAAAAAAATCCGCTTATTCAGCCGCAAAACCCTCAAACCATAAAATGTGTATATTTATTGTAAATAGACATTAAACATCATATGACTAGAATAAAATATCCTTGCTGTTCATTGTAGTTTAAATGATATCATAAATATACTCTGTAAAAAAACTTTTCGGTACAGGCCTTAATATAGACTTAGAATTTTTTGAAAATGATAAAATAATACATAAGTGACCATTATTTCTATGCTCGCGTTCGCACTCTTTTCATCCTCATACATAGAGGTATATTACGTACCTATATTTTATTCCGGATGAAGTACCATGCACACACAACACACCAACACCACTAGCAATTTTAATAATGTAATTAATAATAAATCCAGTTAGAATAAGATCACCACAGCATAATTATTGTACAGTGTTTTGAGTAGGCATTTAGTCTACCGGACAGTTACAGCAATTTATTGAAAATGCCTCCATAATTATATTTACTAAGATCGTAGGTATTCTAAATTCATAATTATCACTTCGATCTGGCTAGTGTGTCTATTTTAAACATACATATTTTTTTACAATATACAAGTCTTACGAGGCTTGCACTGAAAGTGGCGGGAATCGAATACTTATTAATTTATTTTTAACATGTATTATACCTTTTTATAATCTCTGAAGTTTCCTTATCTCAACACACTGGCCACTTAGAAAAAAAAAAGTATGGTTCGGTTTCAATTGTTTATTGAAGTCGTCGAGTCACTGCTTAAAATGGAATTGTGCCGTGAAAATTTCAGAGCTATGATTTATTATGACTTTAAAAGTGGACTAACACAAAAACAATGTGAAGAGCGGATGGTTGCTGCTTTTAATATTGAAGCTCCTTCAAAGACTACAATATACAGGTGGTATTCAGAATTTCAACGTGGCCGTGTATCCCTCACCGACGAAGTGCGTGAAGGTCGACCAAAATCGGCAGTCACGCAAGAAAACGTCGATGTTGTGCGTCGTCTGATAAATGAAGACCGACATGTGACATATCGGGAAATTCAAGAGCACCTGGGTATTGGAATGAGTCAAATACAAATTATTTTAAAAGAAGAATTAGGCGTGAAAAAGTTATTTTCCCGTTGGATACCTCACCTATTGTCTGACGAGCAGAAAATAGTCCGTGTCAATTGGTGCCGCAAAACTTTGAAAAGATTTAACAAGGGACGCTCAAATGCTGTTTTTAGCATAGTATCAGGTGACGAGTCGTGGATATACGCTTATGAGCCTGAAACTAAAAACCAATCCCGAGTATGGGTCTTCGAAGACGAGCTCAAACCCACAAAAGTTGTTCGTTCTCGCAGTACGGCTAAGAAGATGGTGGCTACGTTTATCTCTAAATCTGGTCACGTAGCTACTGTGGCTCTTGAGGATCGTAGAACAGTCAATGCTGATTGGTACACCACTATTTGTTTGCCGAACGTCTTTGCTGAACTCCGAAAAACAAACCCTAGTCGTCGCATCATCCTTCACCACGACAACGCCAGCCCACACACCGCTCGGACAACAACTGAGTACCTGGACGGTGAAAAAGTCGAAATATTGGACCACCCTCCATATAGCCCTGACTTAAGTCCCAACGACTTTTTTACATTCCCCAGAATCAAGGACAAACTGCGTGGTCAGCGGTTTCAGACGCCAGAAGAAGCAGTGGAGGCCTATAAAATAGCCATTTTGTCGACCCCTACTTCAGAGTTCAAAAAGTGCTTTTTATGGTTTGAACGCATGCATAAGTGCATGAAATACAAAGGATAATTTTTGAAAAACAATAAAAATAAATAAACTCACTTATACTGCATATTTTCTTCTATTCCCGAAACTTTCAGTTTTACCCTCGTAAGGTTTAATGAATAATCTTTGATCCTAGCAGTAATCCCGGTTACACTTTGTGCAATCTTCAACATCATCGTCATAAACTTAATCAATTGGCTCACATGTCATCTATGGCGACGTCAAGCCACCATCTCCGGGTTCTTCTATCGGGAGCTGCGGGTCGATTGCGTAACGATTTGTATGTACGTTAGGTAGATCTGTATATGTAATACTATACAAATTCTCTTTGTTACACACCTCATAATTACAAATAGATCCGAAACAGCATAGTGAAAAACAAGCAAAGGTTAACAACAGGCGTTTTTATCGCTAAAAACCGATATCTCCCAGACCACCTTTTGGTAACGGTAAAAAAATAATTAAACATAACTAGTAGGTCTGTGGATCAGGGTGACGACTAGTGGGTGGGTGGATCTATGTGAAAAATTACAGCTGATAATTGTTCCACGAGTATGTTACGCAATTACTACTGACACTGTGACATTGTTTGTACCCTCAGAGCTTGTCTAAGCAGTATTTAGAAGCCCCCATCAAGCCGTTGGATGAAGGTGGCGCACGACAGGTGATTTTGGAGATCCTTGATGGAGACTTTTGTCCAGCAGCAAAGACGCCCTTTCGACTGAAATGATGAGCGCGTTTAAAGTGATTTACTTATTTTTCAAAAAACGTAAACTGCTCTCTTGTAGTAACGAGTACCTACTATATGTTACGGATATGAAAGCTGCCGCAAATACAGGAATTTTAATGCGATCGTTTCGCATTACTCTACATCACCACCGAAGCATGTTCATCTCTGAGACATGAGCTGCAGGATTGGCCTCATGACGGATATGAAAATGATACAGACATACGACCAACTAGAAACGAAAGTTATTGCAAATCGCGATTTTGTCCAGAGCTATATTTACCTAGGTTTCAACATTCCTAAGACCCGAGAACTAATAGGAAAGCAGCAATAAGATCAGCGACAGAAAAGATCACTAAGTTTTGGAATAACCAAAGAAGATATCACACCTTCTCCTATGCTTGTGGACTTATGGCCTGTAGCGTTAGCTGCTATGAATTTGGTCTTAGTCATTCGGTCTTCCGCTCTTAAGCATCTCCTTCCACGCATACGTTGCACCCGACTTCTCCCGTCCGCATAACCACACAGATGGCATTTACATGTACATGGAGTCTTCACTCGTTATTATGGCACCTCGCGGAAAATATTGATATAGTTTACTGGTACCCTCTTGGAAGTGAGTGAACAGTTGAACACTAGATCGTCGCATCCAGGAAGAAGAAATACATATTTGTCTGTATTTTTCCATGAAAATCTTTCGACCAGGGTGGTGGTACTCGTCGGAATCGTAAGACTTCTATTCTTGGAGTCCCATGGTGTTGGGCATGACATTTTTACCACACTTCTCTAAACAGACCGCGAATATCATTACACAATTTTCATTACCTAGAGCCGGTGCAGAATAAACAATTTACGAGTTACAGGTTTTATAAAGTCTACTACGAGGGTTTATCGCCGTGAAAGCATCGATGAGTCCATATGTGAGGCCTCTCTACCAGCTTTAGGATTATTCTGCAGCTGAAGAGTAGGAGATTCGTCAGCTGCACATCTTTATAATGCTCCTAACTTCCCTCTTGTGTGCAGACAACGTGCAAAAAGTCGAAGTTTTCCTCCTTTCTAAACATAGACATGGTATGTTATGCTTATACAATCTTTTTACTATTATGGCGTTCTTAAGAGATAATAGTCTGTGAGCCTGCATCTACAAATATTAATTAAAGGGACGAAAGTTAGGACTTTTATTTTATGATATATGTAACTACTGCCATAACAATTTGAGGACTACTATATATTAACAATCCTGCATGATGGAATCATATTCCAATAATGTGTGGCTCAAACTTGGGAGTTAATTTATTTTATTTAAAGTTGGACTCTCATCATTGTACGTACTTGTAGACTCGATTGTGAAATATATGCTTGAACTAAGTTCAAGTCAATGGTTCCTATGGAGGTGCGTAAATTTTACGGTGCGCCTGTTATGTACAGGGCTTTTTAATGCCTACTTAAAACACTGTGTACAATAATTAGTTATGCTGTGTCGAACTAATTCTAGTCAGATTTATTATTTATTACATTATTTAAACAGTATAGTTGTTTTAACCGCATGGTACTTCATTCGGAATAAACGTATATGAACATACTTAGGTACGTAATGTATGTATGAAGATGAACACTAGTACGAGCGTAAAAATGATCATAACTTATGTAATTTGTGTATCATTTTAAAAATTCTCAATGTTTATTAATAAAACGGTAATGCGTCAATTGATTAATAATAGTACATTTGATGTAAAAGTATTTTTTAATTTATTTTCTCCCTTAAAACCTTGTACATACTTGTTCTTTTAAATGTTTTGTAAATAACGTATTGATATAGGATATACACATCGTATTTATAATGTAGTTTGTTGAGCATCAAAATACCTTTAACATAATACCTCGTATGTTAAAATCGGATAAGTAGTTATTGAGGAATCACTACAAACATGAAAACGTGTGCGCCTACTAGCGCGCAAAAGCGCCCCGCGCGTCGCGCCCTCGACGGATAAAAATCAACGTTGTTTTGTTATTTATGATCCGATTTCTAAAATTCAAAATGTAATATGTAGATAAGAAGTGTAGCTATCTCTTTTATATGAAGTATTTTTGGAGCAAATTGATTATTACATTGCTTATTTTAAACTTCAAAAAAGTCAATTTTTTTTTGTTTATTTTTCAAAAAAGAAAAGCTGTATATGATTTGCCATAAAATTTGTGCATACATTTTGTTTGCTATTTAATCAGCTTTCATATGACACCTCATTTGTTAAAATCGAATGAGTAATTATTGAGTTAATCGAAAAAAAAATACTATATGCCGCCATCTTTGTGACGTCATAGTTATCCCCTCCACCACTTTAAAGAACGACAACCGCACTTTTAATACTCGGGAGATATTACTGAATCTAACGATACCACTTGTTGGTATGCACCTGTTCAGTCAAGCAGAAGTTTGATTTTAGCCTCCTGGCCTCCCTACTATAACATATTTGCCTAATTTCTTTAATAGATTTCTCATATTTGTTTCTTGTATTTTTATTAGTTCCTTCTATTGTGTATTTGTTCCTAGGCCACGTGAAGGGTATTCTACTGCCTCCGTTTCGTTGGCTTGATCAGGTAGTTTCCAAGAGCACAAACCTTGAGGATGCTCAAGATTATGCATGAGCTGCTGGATGCCTAATAAACAGCTAGCTTCCCTGACGTCCCTGACTTCGCCGAACTCGTTGATGAGCGAGCAATATTTATTCATCCGGTCTTGGTTGAAGCGCGGCGCGACGCGGGTTTCGCCGCCGAACAGTGCGTGCTCGCAGATCGCCTGGATCAGCGAACGCATGAACCACTCCTCGTTCGCAGCTTTCCCGAGGTTGTCCTGATAAATATTGTTCCGTCAAATATTTTCAACATAGCTTTTGTTTTGTTTTGCTTGTTATGGTATTAATTTCATAATGTCTTTAGAGAGAATCTGCCTGCTTTTGGTCACGATTATGTAACTTTCAAAATGCCCAGATATCTGGATGTCCGTAATGGACTGTTAATATAGTTGCATTCCAGATAAAACGGGTTTTAATAATATTAAGGCTACGTAGCATATTACGAGATCAATAAGCTTAGAGGGGCCAAAAATAATAGCTATTTGTGATTTACCTGCACCCATCCTCGTATACAGTCGCGATTCTCATCTGAGTTCATCAACTGTAGCAATTTGCTCTGTGTGTCGGCGGGAGTTAATATTTTTTTCGTTTCTTCGGAAACCTTAGCTCCTTCTAAGAATTCGAATTTGTTATCTTCTAGCCATTTTGCAACCTGCAAACCATAGATAACGTTATACACAATTTTAACGATAGTAAGAAATGAATCATGGTAACGATAAGATAAATGATATATTCCGTTTTCCTAAGCACATTCAAGAAACACTGAATTTTTATAGAATTTCAGAACATTCCACGTGAAACAGAAAATGTTAAAATTCTTAATTAAATATATATGTATATAAAGTTACTGAATTGTGATTAATTCAACAATATTTTTAGCCCACCATGCAAAAAAGAATATAATATATTGTGTTTGTGAAAAAACATATGTAGGTTTATAAATATAAGTTGTAGTTACCTGGTCCTCAGCCATCCATTCACTAAATTTCAGCCCGGACTCCTGCCATTTGCTTTTCACAAAGGAAGGTCCCATGCTTTCTTTCATATTCTTTATTATTGATTTGAGCATTAAATGACCATGGTTTGAAGAAATCATTGTATCACAAAGCCTAAAAATGTCGACGAAGGTAGCATACTGGAAAATAAAAACATGAGACCATTATCGTTTCTTTATCCAAGATTACATAAATCGATAATCATCAAGATCATTTCATTAGCAATTAAAAAACAACGCAGAAGATATGAAACCTTGCATAGTTACTTACTTTTTTTTCAATTTGTGGGGCCATGAACCACCCTAAATAATCATACAACATGGGAATATCAATATACAGATCAGGGGCAAATTCGCAGAATTCTTTTAATCCCGCTAAGAAGTTGTCACCAGAGATGACATTGGTTGATACTAAGTGTAGCAGTGACTTGGAGATAGTGGTAATTTCTTTAGGCGACCTGAAACAGAAGGTAATTCGACAGTAAATAAATGGTAAACTTACACATGCATTATGTGACTGGAATATTTAACTTACTTTTCTACTGCAACAGTTACAATTTCAGTGACAAGAGCCGCATGGTACTGCGGCTCGATAAGAGTTTTGACGTCAGCAGCCAGTTCGATAACGTCAGAGTTGATGAGACACTGGTCGATGATGGATTTAACAGTCTTCTTCTTAGGTTCGGGGAGCGGCTCCTAAGTCCAATAAAATTGTGGTTTAGTGAATATTTTTTTTACAATAATCATTAAAATTGGTAGATCATGTTTTCGTAGGTGTGAATACTCCTTATGTATAAATAAATAAAACTAATTAAATTTGATTTATTAAATCTAATAACATTTTAGAAGGGTTTATAGCATCGCAAGATTCGCAAGTGTATTTTTCCACTGAAAACCACAATTATTTTAGACATACAAAAACATTGCGATTTCAGCAGAAAAAGACGACTAGAAATGGCTGTATACGACCTGGGGGCCAATTCTCGGGTTCGATCGAGATGATCTCTATTCGAGATTCCATACATGTGACTCTACCATTCTATACAATGTCACGATAGACATGCATCTCGCTCGGACCGAGAATTGCCCCCCTGTGCCATCTTTTGTATGGCTGTTTTTTCCTTTTAAAAAGTTTCGGTCTCGACAAATAATGGAATTTATATGTAACATTGAAGTCACGCGTGGTGAGCCTGCAATTAGATTTTTTTTAATTTTGACCATAATGTGTACACTTCACTTTCCAATATGTAGCGAGTAACGTCCACGTTTACGGCCATTTTTGAGAAAAATAATATGACTGGGTTACCTGTGGCACGGAGGGAGCTGCGGGCGCTTCAGCGGGCGCAGGCGCCGGCGCAGGCTTGGCGGGCGTCGCTGGCGCCGCGCTCGTGCTACGCGTGCCCGAGTTGGAGCGCGCCACGCCCATAGAGCCCGACTTGTTGCCACCGCCGGGACCGCCTGCACACCGACAAGCGTTACAAACACATTTCACTTATTGTTGACCCATGTGGTACCGTTAACTAGTTACAGATTAACCGAAATGTCTTTCCGCTATAGTCAACTTTATGGTACCCGGTTTCCTTCCAGCTTACATTTCGCTTGTTATAAGTACACATTCACGCTTTTATTTCCAAAAGGAGTTTGCCTTTGATATGTTTTAGTGTGTTCTTTAACGTGTATCTAAGGTGCTTTAGATATGCTTACATGAGAGATCTTTCTTACGTAGAAATTTGGATTAATTAATCGGATTCTCTAGAAAACAATAATCAAATCATGCATTATTATGCATTCATGGACTCCAGGGTAACAGGTTTGTTATCCAAATGGACACTAGACAGGGAACATGATAAAAATGTAATTATTATAATTGATGTTTATTACTATACATAAATACTCGTAAGGACGCGTTTATTTGTCGGCCTGTTTAGCCTAGTTGGTAGTGACACTGCCTCCGAAGCTAGAGGGGTCCCGGGGGCGAATTCCTGTACGGGAATTTGTTTCTGTGGTGAGCAGAAACATTTCTTCCTGAGATTTGGATGTGTTCTATGTATTTAAGTATATATCTATTAAATATATCGTCTAGTACCCATAACACAAGCCTTATTGAACTTACTATGGGACTAGATAATATTTATTTATTTATTGTTTGTTGTTGCAGATTCGTTAAAAGGCACAATTTGAAGGCATTTTGTAGAGTACTTAACACGTTCCCTGTCCGAAGGCCCCCAATGTGGGGACATGAAGCTTTTTTTCAGGAGACCGTGTCCCCACTGTGGGTCCACGGGTTGTTCACGGCTACGAACTACAACTGTCACTTGGACTTGTGACATTGAAGGATAATTTTGTATGGGGACAGGGAACGTGTTAATTGGTCTTCCTACAAAATTTGGCTAATAGTGAATACTGCCTTCTTAGATTTTGTTTTGCTTTCACACCTTTACTATTCGTTATGTTCACATGGTCATTATAATTTTTAGAGTATGCATTCCAGCAGCAACAACACCACCAAAACAAGCGGGAAGTACTTGTGTACATGAAAAAATAAGGAGGAAGAGAAACAATCAGGTTGTCGTGGCTTTGTGTAGCACATATAGGACACGCCCAACCCATTAAAGGAATTTGAAAAGTGCTTACTAAAGTCACCTCTGGAGTTAAATGTCGATCTTTCAATAGAGGCACCTTTCGAATGATAACTAGGATTCATGTCTTTATTACCTAGAACAAAACGTTTGCATGTTAATACTATTGCTTTCTTGTAGAGAAAAATATCTAAATACCATTGAGATTATAGAACTGATAATAAGGCATCAAACTAATGTCTCCAATACATATTATTATAAGTATTATACTACAAGCCAGCGTAAAGTACATCATTATCACTTACTCCTAATTGAAGTTGGGTCAGTCTGAACATTCTCTAGAACACTATACATATTCTTCGATAAACTAATCATAGAATTGCTACCAGCACTAGCCTGTGCTGTGGTTTTTGTGCCCGAACCATGGTTCCACCCTAAACCAGTTTGTGGAGCCAACTTTATACTGTTAATCTGTAAGCAAAAAATAAGTTCGTTTATGCCACTATCAATCAAAACATTCATAACACCATAAGACAATTATTTACTGTTTATATTTTCAATAATGAAATTACCTTCTGATTTTGAGTGACCACCTTAAACTTAGAAGTATCAACGGAATAATTCGGCCTTGGGGTCTTCCAATTATTGCTGTTGTCCATGAAAGAGTTGTTGTTTTGTCCGCGGCGGCCGTCGCCGCGCTTGCCTCGGCCGCCGTCGTCCCGACGGAAGCCACCACCCATTGGGTTAGCATTCATTAACTGAAAAATAACAAAGTAAATCACTATCTCCATACAAAACTCTGCCTCGTTAACGAATCAAAATGGGTCCGCTAAGGAGCCTGTCGCAAGCCCGGAGAAAGAGGAGCGCAATGGTCGTGCTGACATATTGGGGGAAACTTCATTATAGCAGCACGCTCCAAAACCCCCAGGGCTAAGGGGAGCCTGTCGCAAGCCCGGAGAAAGAGGAGCGCAATGGTCGTGCTGACATATTGGGGGAAACTTCATTATAGCAGCACGCTCCAAAACCCCCAGGGCTAAGGTAGGAGGACGTGCAGAGGGCCTTCACAGGCGACTGTGGGCAGCAGGGGGTGGGTGCGGGTTGGGCATGCAAGCAGACGAGGGGAGGCGGGCATGGTCTGTGGTGTGCTTGGAGGAAAGGGAAGACGTGGGAACACTGGGGTGTCACGGAGAGATGCCCTTGGGGTGAATCGACCTCTGCTTAGAACATGAATCCGAGGTACTGGGGAAGGGAGGTGCATGGGATGGGGAACACCGGGTTGTCAAGAGCGACTTCCTTAGGGTGAACAACACAGAAGCCGCCTCTTCATGCTTGCGAGCCTAAGTGGCACAATCGCTGTTGTGAACGACTATGCGCAGGAAAGGTGGCGCTCGCTGCGTATGGGAAATGTAGCTTTGGTGGAAGTAAGGAAACACTGCTTCTTCTCAATTGTTTTTCTGCCCGCAGAAACCACATTCATATGGAGACCTTAAAAACGCCAATCAAAGAAAACACCGCGTAAGCGGTGAAGAAACCCGTAAGGGTAGAAGAGGGGAAGAGGGGAAGGGGGGAAGTCATTAGGTGGACCCCCGACCGAAACAGCATCCAGGAGCACCAGGGCGAGGACCTCAAATGTCCAAGAACGTCTTGGATGCCTGTCACTGATGGAGGAGGAGAAACTGCTGAAGACGCCGCCGAAGGATAGAACCGAAAGGGGGGGCACACCGGCACCAGCTCAGGGGCAGTTTCGTAAGTATGTGTCTAAGGCACAAAAGAAGAAGGCGAAACTAGATCGCAGGAAAGAAGCCATCAAGGTTTCGTTTGTTTGCTGGGGCGGGGAGTGGTGTCCCAGTGGTCAATACCACGGAGGAGACCAAACCAGGCCCCCAGCAAGTGTGGCCTTAAGATGAAAAGGCAGAGCACGGATGTGGTGCACTCAGAGCGTCCTCCGGCGAGACGCCAGAATTAGGGCAAAGCTATCGCAGAGACCACGAAACGTCGCAAAGGCGAACCGTGGTCTCGCTGTGGCTGTGTGCCGTGAGGACGGGGTCTCGGTCTCGGTGGATGAGCCACTGACGAAACGCATTCGAAGGAAGCTGACGCAGCTCATCGAATTGGTTGTCCTGTGCATAGTAGGAGGGGAACATGACCTAGTAGCCCCTAAGTTCGCTACATCGGGTTTGGTGTGGGAAGGATTCTTCCTTGTGACACTAAAGACGATGGAGACGAGGGAGTGGTTGCTACGTCAGGACTTCGGGGAGCTGGATGGCCACAAGATAGTGGCGAAGAAGTTAGAGCAAACGCGGGTTCAGGTTTGGATTCCGGGTGACTAGGAAACCAAATACTTCCAGGAGTTCCTGTAAGGCCTGCCTGCAGGCCGGCCCGTGTCCAAAATTCACAGGAGTTCCCTGAACTTGAAATCATGAAGTGGAACTTGGTGAGCAGAGGCGCTGGAGCTGGGTACCCGACTGACCTTTTCAGTGTAGAGTAGCAGTGGGAAGAAAATGGGAGTTGAAACTGCAGATATTAGGCTGGCTATATAAGGCGGTTATACTACCCAGGATGCTATACGGAGCCATTGTGTGGTGGCATACGGCTCGGGTTAAAGAGAATCAAAAGGAGATGAATAAAGTGCAGAGATTAGCATGCCTAATGATGACGACAGCTATGTGTACAACCGCAACACAGGCAATGGAGGTGATGCTAGGTTTAAAGCCGCTTCAAATTAAAGTGGAGAAGAAAGCCATGGAACAATGGTATAGGATGAAAGCATGTAAAGTGCGGTGAGGAAGCTGCGTGGACAAAAGACACTCGCTGATACAAAAAGAAGAGCTATCAACGCTAGAAATGCTGATGCCAAACAACGACCTTATTAAGAGGAGGGAGATATTCGACAAAAATTATAGGATACACTTAGGAGAAAGAGACAACTGGAAAGTAGATACCCAGCATGCTGCGACAATCTGCTTTACAGATGGCTCAAGAAGAGAGTCGACTAAGCTAGGGGGAGCGGGCATAGTGATACCTAGGCTAGGGAGTCCATGGCATTGGGCAGATACACAAGTGACACAAACGGAGGTATGTGTGATCACGAGGTGTGCACAGATAATAAAAGAAGTGAAGCAGACTGGATCGATTGTTATATACACGGACAGTCAAGTATCGCTGAAAGCGTTAAAGAGAGCAACAGTCACATCAGCGTTGGTAGAAGAATGCAACGAAACGCTAAATATGATAGGAGAATATCACAAGGTCACGGTCGCCTGGGTCCCGGGTCACTGTGGAGTGATAGGTAATGAGAAGGCGGACGAGAGAACCTATAGGCCCGAAACCAACACTTCCAATCTCGGCCGCTGTCACAATTAAGGAGTAATAGCAAAGAGGCAAAAATGCTGTGGGAACAAGTAACTGGATGTAGATGATATTAGGTAGTAACTAGACTAACTAGGTACCTCATGGGTCTAGGTAAGAGCAATATGAGGTTGTGTTAACAACCCATTAGGGTATATTCACGGGGCACACTTATTCCTGCCTTTGAAGGTGAATGCGGTGCGGGAGCGCTGCCAGGAACAGTAACCCTCAGCTTCAATGAAGGGGAATTGGGCTGAATGAACGCCAGGTGCGCTGATGAATAGGTTAAACATGAAAATATTCATCTGCACGTACTTCAATATGGCGCTGGTATTGCTCAGCTTCCTTCTGAATCTGATCCATCATCTTCGGTTGCGAGTCAACAACACTCTTTATTACCCATCTTCGTTTCCTTAATTCAATGACGTCTTGGATCATAAATCTGTGAAAGTAATAAAAAGTTAAACCGCAATCAAGGAACACGTCAGGTCACGTATTTTACCGAAACATACCTAACACGACTACTAATTTTATTAGACTTGCGGTCCACAATATCTTGCATTTTCTTGAAAACGCTTTCTATGTGGTCCTTCACCTCACTCTCGACTTGTTCGCCAATAGTGGTGAGGAGCTTGCACAGACACTCGAGCTTCTCTTCTTCCAGTTTGTCGATCAGATGGTTCATACAATAAACCATTATCTTTGCGGTCAGCATTTTTAACTTGTACAGTTCACCTGGAACAAACATATATTGTTTTGTTATACTGTATCACGGTTTTTTCTTTCTCGTGTCAATGTTAAACCTACCTGATACTACATTCATTAGACATTCGATAAAACTCGCGCAAATAGCTATAATATTCAGGAAAATGTTATACCATTACATAAATAACATTACAAAAATTTAAATATTGTAAAATTGTAAGGACGAGATTTGAATGAAGCTATAAATATTTGAGACGTAGTTCGCATAAAATAGCAGAATACGTATGCTTAGCAAAGTTGGAAGATAACGTTGTGTATACACAAAAAGGAAATAAACATTCGCTTCTGCAATAAACTTAAACCTTTAACCACCACACAAAGTCAAATTACTTGTCCTCTTAGATTAGGCTTAATTTGTACTGAACAAGTTACTGTAGAACGCGGTTTCAGACGTCTATAACCCGGTTACGGAATCTCATGAACATTTCCACCTACGGGAAGGTTAACGCTTAGTCATGTACCGTGGGCGACGCAAGAGGGACGTCTGCGCAGCGCAACCTCTACGCGGCCGTCCCGCTTGTGTTGCGCACGCTGTGTGACCAAGACCTTATGTTCTCTATTGCACCATTTTGTAAAAAGTCATATGAACACTGACAGTTATTTGGCGACCAGAAATGTATAGAACCAGGGTTAAATATATGCAATGACCTTCTCAAGGATTATAACATTTACCTCCGTACCTCCAATTTTATCTAAATCGGTTCAGGAGTTTAAGCGGGAAAAGGTAACAAATAGCCAGATAGATAGACAGACAAGTTTCCTGGGTAAAGATAGAACACAAATGACATGGGATATTAATGTTCTTATATAATTACATTAAACCTCTTTCACTATACAACGTGCTCCTGAGGAACCCACATAACTTAACCAGCGTATTTCTGATCATATTTAGAGACAAAACGTCCTGTGAAGTTCACTGAACTCAGGCTAGTTTCAGAGATATTACCATTTTTTCAGAAAACACCTTTCATTCGTAACTCAGCGCAGAGTGCGTTTTTGCGCGCAATGTTGTTATTATGTGGTTGAGTCTAGACATACTGATTGACAGACTTCAAAGTGACATTCTCATGTCTTCGCAAACTAGGTTCTAACAAAAAAACGTTCCCGATCGAATTTAAGTAATGGTTTCACCAAATAAATTTTACTTCGAATGTTTAATTGCATTCCAAAAATCTAAAAAAATAAAATAAAAAATACAAACATTTTTTTTATGATATTGACCTAAAGTCATATTATATTTTTCGGTACTTTTAGCCTCAGCAATGCGTGGTTAAAATGTTTTGGATCCTCGCGAGCACCCTGTATACATAGAATTGTTTACGCGACAGAGTTACATTCGCCTTTAAAATTAGTACGGATTTACACAATGGTGGTTGATGGTGGCTAATGGGTTGATTTTGTAAAAGAAGAAGATTCTTTCCCCATCCTGCATTTATATAAAAAAAAAACAGCTATTGATCTCTGTAATGGCGTTTATAACTATGGGTAAAGTGTCAGTCTCTTTCTTAGGTAGTGTGAGCGAGTGCGAGTGACACATGTTTTACAGGCCTTCAGCCTAGATTAGTTAGCATAGATTACCTTCAAGATTACAGATACAAGATAAACAATTAAGGATTTACCACACTGGATGCGTTCTGCGGGCAGCGGTCAGGTAACTTCATTCATATGAAGTGATCTCACCGCTGCCCGCAGAAGGCATTCAGTGTGGCAATTCCTTTAAATAATATTTTTTGCAGTTGAACATATTCATGGAATTAAAACATTACAGACAGAGGAAACTACGGGAATGTAATAAATAACATGTTGACAGAGAACACGTAAGCGCGTTAGGGTCATCTTCACATCATTATCGAGGTTATCTATGTGGCATATGTCAATACAATTTGAACAAATACACCTACCAATGAATCTGACGTTTCCAACTGATCTCATTCTAACCCTTCTATTCTCTTCTTCCAGCATCAATTGAAGTTCTTTCTTCTTAGCCTGGAACAATACAATTACTCTTTATTGCACACCTCAATTAAAGGACACAGTACAGTACGCAATAAGTAATAACAATAATTAGAGGCAAACAAAAGGCAGTCTTATCGCTAAAGAGCGATCTCTTCCAGACAACTTGGGTAGCGAAAATCAAATATAATAATTTATGAAACCTCCTAATAATTACAACAATTTTATATTACATTTATAATAATATACATAGGTAAAAATAAATATACATACATACATACAGCTGGAAGATGAATAATACAATCACATAAAAATTATAATACTTATTAATGGCGTTGATAAGATAGCGGTAAAAGTAGTGAGCTCATATTCACCGGATCAGCGCACTCGGCCAATTCAGCTTCTAGCTTCATAACTTGGTCATCTACCTTATCGGTAACAAATTGATTTTGGCATTTACTAATGATAAGTGCTCTGAAATTGACGCATTGGTCTGGCGTAGACGCATTATCAGCAGGAACCTGAAAGCATTTAAAACACTATAATCAAGACTTTTACATATATAATTCACAAGCTCATAATCATATGCAGGGAATCGGATTATGAACTGAATTTACTATATTTATTTGAATTTATTTTTTAGTGATTTTGCAAGTCCAACAATTTTATTTATAGCATACTGTATGATAATGAACACGCTTAAACATAATCATATATTTTTTGGCATTTATATTTTTGCACTACATACAATGGTGGTGGTTGGTAACATTCACAAAACCATCATACCTTCAGCATGGATAGCTTATTACACATGGCAGCATAAGCTTCCGAAAAGTTGGGTTCATCTATTGCCTTCTCAAACACCAAGTCAATAACACCTTCAAGGCGCTTCTGATTATTGATTTCTAGGTGTTTCACCTTTTCTATCAGTGTGTCGAACTTCTGTGGCGTGAGTTTGTTAAGAATACCTCTGAACTTCTTGTATAATTCCTGTAATGTTGATGTACATTAAAAATATTACTATAAAGATTTCATATTTCCAGTCCTCTTACACTTCATTATTTAGCATTATGAAATGACGTCAGATATGAAGAGAAGACCAATGTTATGTTTTTCTACAGTTTAACCATTTCTTACCTGAGTCTTAGCATCTTCCTCAGTGAGGGACTCCTTCTTGAATCTGGTAGGTTTCCAAGCATTTTCAGTCTCAGAAAGCCTGACATCTTCTCGTAATGAGATAGAGATGACTTGCTTATGAGAGCTGCTACCGCTCGGCGTAAGTGGTAATTTACCACTGCTTTTACCTAAATATTTGAACTTATGTAGTAAATTTGCAATGTCAGTATATTATACACATAATGATTTGAAATTTAATACTTTCGCTGACAGTACGTTGACAGGCAGTCCATATGTAGGCTTACCAACGCTCAATAAAAACAATGTCAGCAGAAGTGTTAACTGAATTTCAATATAAAGACGATAAATTTACACATTGATGAAACATATGGGACATGATGTAATGAAACAATTACATACCGCTTGCAGATATGTTCCTTCCATCTTTTTTAGCATCTCTGAGAGAATTATTCCTTGAACTCATACCAGAATTTTTCAAAAATGGTGGGAATAGTGAGTCATTCATAGGCCTTGAAATATTAGCAAAAGCCATTGGCTCTTGCATAGGCGCCGTCTGCCAACAAATAATTTTTTTTATTTTAGAAACTGAACATTAAATAACAAAAAACTAAAAACATGAAGACAGGAAAACATACCCTAATTACATTGCATGACTCAAGCTTGGGCGCATTTGGCTTGTCCTTTGAAAGTGGGTCATCTCTGATTTGTTTGAGCAACATTATGTCATAGCATTTCTTCCCTGATGTGTTCAATGGAGACCATTGATCTAAAAGCAAAAAACGATTAGACAGACATAAATACATGGAAAATAGTGAATACAATAACATTTTGAGAAAAATACTTGCCATCACCATATTTGTACTTAGGAACAAACACAGGAGCAGCCTCAGGCTTTTCAGCAGCAACAGCCGACTTTTCAGGGACCTCTTCCTTCTTAGGCAAACTTTTATCCTCTTCTACAATACTTACTTTATCAGTCTCATCTTTACCATTTTCATATGATTCGGTCTCTTTCTCATTACTTGCCATCTTGTTTGAAGACTTCTTATTCAAATTTTTGGGATTCCTTGCTAGTTTCTCATTTCTGTTAATATCTTCCTTAACAGTTTCAGTTTTATTTAGATCAGCTGTATTACCATTGGCAGTATCTGAATCTATAAAAAAACAATCCAAAACCGGAATGTAACACAAATGAAATAAAAAAGTATTAGCTAATTTAGCGCAACTTATACAGTAGCTAACTTTGCAGGATAATATACCATTTGTATGCCATTTTTAAAACTCAATTTTAATTGCCTTACATATTTGTGGTGTTTAGGATTGTATAGTTGTTAAAGAAGCAAGTGAGTGAAACAATATGTGGACTGTCTACAGATATTTGATATTGAAACTACCAGATCTCTTTATAAAGCTGAATTAGATACAAACCTATGGTCTTATTGTTAAGATTGACGTCTTTCATCTTAGAGTCAGCTTGAGTGGAGCGAAGGCAGCTAGCTAAGCTCTGATTTAATTTTACTTGTGCTTGTATTGCACTGGAAGCTTCTATACTTTCGTTAGTCTCGGGAACTGTTGAAGACTCCTTTGCAAGTTTCTCAATGCTTGCTGATAATAATTGTGTGGCAGTAGGTGTGCGCTCGAGAGGGGCTGGCACAACCTCTTCAATCTTACTCAATACTTCAATATTTTTCACTTGAGGTAGGGTATCAATTTCTGCTAAAGATTGCACACTTATACCTTGCGTCTTTGCTGAATCAGGAGTTATATTTATTTGACTAGTTGGAAGGTTGATATTTTCTCCATCAACTGAACTACTAATCACTGCAAAAGGAAATTACATTTAATCATGGTGGTAACTTTTAAACACAAATTTTAGAAAATAATTATAGGTTTTTATAAGGTTGTAGAGACAAATTAAAACAGCAAAGTCAACAACTCTTAGTAAGTATACAAATAAAGTAAACATGTATAAGCAACCTTACAATTTAAATTAAACAACAAATTTCTGCTAGTTTGGAACTACTGTTCACAAGTGAAAGTAGAAAGGATAGGATACTGCAAGTTTAAATTTGCAAAATTACCCACTTGATCAGTAAAAAAAATGGACTCTTTTAAAACCATGGCTATAATAGAAAAAGTTAACTATGTAGATTTAATTACATTCATATAAACGGGATCAATTGTATAAATGGACATACAGTATAGATATTCCTACGGTTAAAATATGTCGATGAGGTAACATTGCCAACACAAAGTTCAATTTAAAGAATAATGCAGTCGTACGGTCGCATAAGTTATTCACTAAATTAAACTTTTGGTCAGAGAATAATTAGAACTCATTTGAACGTTTGCATTTTAGTTTGGCCTAACACTTTTTTATGAACCAAGTTCGTATCTATAAATAGAGACGTGAGGTATTTCCACGTGGGAGTTTTACACTCACAGTACCTGAAGATCAGACTTTAAACGTGGCACTGTTAGCTAAATTATATCACAGTTCCGAAATCCACCAAAATCCTTTGAACGGCACAGATGTCTACGTCTTCGCACGTAGCAATATGGTAAAAAGAAAGTCTATCCAAAAGGTCACTCAAGGATCTAAGAAAAGTCCGACTTTTAACACTTATTTCACTTCAACCGCATTACTTATAATTATGACTTAATTAAATTTTTTATCTATAAAATGCTGATTTTAGAGAACTATTGTGTAAAACTCAAGATTAATAAAATTCTTATAATTTTAACGTAGCCATGCTCCAAGTGATTGTGAAGTCAAAGCCGCCATATTGGAATATTCCATGCGGACACTCGACCAAGATCAGCTAGTGTTGTGCGCAAGTACGAAACGAAACGAAACGGCAATCGATTACTTTTTTCAACATGGCAACATAGTTGAAGTGCAGTCCGATATTACGATAAAATAATCAACAATTCTTTTTTATCACATATAAATCATATAATGCTAGACCAAGGACCATTACATATAAATTAAACCAAACAGCCCGGCTAGTATGATAGCTTATACCGTCACGTTTTATGTGACGTTTCAGTACATTTTGGCCATATAACGTGACGGTCTAAGTTACCATACTAGCCGGGCTGATGTGATCTTTCTTGAATTAAAAATGAATATCGCATATAAATTCTCCGCTAGAGGCGCTAATGTAGCGTTGGTTCCCGAAAATGTCAATTATTACAGTTTCTTTATGGACTACGCGGGTTATTTTCAATATTAATAATTAAGAGTTTGTGCGTGAAATAGGCCGTCGACTGAGGCAGAAAGGAGAGGAGTCCCGCTCCGAGTCGTTTCTGGTGCAAAAGCTATCTAACGCGGAATTGCTGCTAGTGTCATAGCCACTTTTTCACCAGAGCGGTTAGTATGATAGCTTATACCGTCATGTTTTATGAGACGTTTCAGTACATTTTGGCCATATAACGTGACGGTATAAGCTATCATACTAGCCGGGCTGGAACGTTTAGGGGCGGGTTATTATGTGACTAAGGTGGCAATAACCTATCAAATTAATACATAGATATATTTAAAATAAATTAATATTGTAATTTTAATAATGTCAAGAATATTATACAATTCCTGTAATTACTTATGACAAATATGAGTTACGGGTCAATTAATGGCAATTCTTTGAGACATTTATCTTACAGAAACTTATCTCCTTTTTTCAGAACTAAACGGGGCTGCAGCATGCCCGATATTTTGGGGTACGGTTATTTGTATTATATAAGATTTATAAATTTCAAAGGTACTTTGTTTTCACGCCCGTAATAACTAATAAATAACATTACTACCAGCTGAGCGGCTAGTATGATAGCTTATACCGTCACGTTTTATGTGACGTTTCAGTACATTTTGGCCATATAACGTGACGGTATAAGCTATCATACTAGCCGGGCTGGACCTTTGTCGACAGTGACGACAACTGTGGGGCTAGTATGATCGCTTATATGTCGGACATATAGCATTCGTCCCTCTCGCACTTACATACTTGACAGTACGGGACGAATGCTATATGTCCGACATATAAGCGATCATACTAGCCCTGCCGGTCAGCACAAAAGCGGTAGCCCTTGCATTTGTTTGAGTACTTTGTTTTCACGCCCGTAATAACTAATAAATAACATTACTAACAGCTGGACCTTTGTCGACAGTGACAACTGCCCGGCTAGTATGATAGCTTATACCGTCACGTTTTATGTGACGTTTCAGTACATTTTGGCCATATAACGTGACGGTATAAGCTATCATACTAGCCGGGCTGGACCTTTGTCGACAGTGACGACAACTGTGGGGCTAGTATGATCGCTTATATGTCGGACATATAGCATTCGTCCCTCTCGCACTTACATACTTGACAGTACGGGACGAATGCTATATGTCCGACATATAAGCGATCATACTAGCCCTGCCGGTCAGCACAAAAGCGGTAGCCCTTGCATTTGTTTGAGTACTTTGTTTTCACGCCCGTAATAACTAATAAATAACATTACTAACAGCTGGACCTTTGTCGACAGTGACAACTGCCCGGCTAGTATGATAGCTTATACCGTCACGTTTTATGTGACGTTTCAGTACATTTTTGCCATATAACGTGACGGTATAAGCTATCATACTAGCCGGGCTGGTGAGCACAAAAGCGGTAGCCCTTGCATAGTGAATATACAGGGTGTTTGGTAACTAGGTGCAAAGACTTTCAGGGATGATAGTATTGATTGATTTTAGACACAACATGCGTTAGTACAGTCTTTTAGTTTCCAAATATGCACCATTTTATTGTGAAAATTGTATGTTTTTCATAATACCATACATTTGAAAATGTTTATATTTTTTTCAATGTTCCGTTTTTTTCTGGCTTATCGTAATTTTTCAGTAATTTTTTATTGCCTGTATTCACATGGTATTCAGATGCGAATTTCTCTCCATACATTTTCATAGTAGGAACGAAAAAATTAACCTGTTATTTTCGAAGTTCTTCTAGTTCGAAGTAAGAACCTAATGACTTAGGATAATTTTGAAGTGATTAGGATTTTGATTTCTTTTTCAGTTTCTATGAAAATGTATGGAGAAAAATTCGCATCTGAATACCATGTGAATACAAGCAGTAAAAAGTCATTAGTCCCAACTCAATTGATTTCAAAAACTTCCTTAGTTCCTACAGTTATTGAAAAATTACGATATGCCTGAAAAAAGAAAACATTAAAAAAAAAACTAAACATTTTCCAAATGTATGGTAGTATGGAAAACATACAATTTTACAATAATATTGTGCATATCTAGGAAACTAAAAGACTTTGTACTAACGCATGTTGTGTCTAAAATATTTCAAATTACCTCCACTATCAATACTATGGACCCTGAAAGTCTTTGCACCTAAACATCTTGTATGAATTTAAGTACATATTTGAAAATATTGTAGATAAAAAAATTATGATGTGGCTGTAAGGCCTTAGTCTTTATTTCAAAAGACTAAGGCCTTACAGCCACATCATAATTTTTTTAAGATGAATTCAATGTGCCCACTATCGCCACTTGTAAATAATTGTGATTATTTAAATTTAATTATACATATTTAGAATAGGGGACTGAATGTATTGTATTTTGTATTTGAGTACCTTTGAATACATCTAACTACCTAGTTATTACGTTGCTAGATTCGGCGATATATGAAGTTCATAGATTAAACGGCCGTTTATACTTTGGACGCAAAAATTGTCGAAACCAGCAACGTAATAAACTAGTTTGATGTATTCAATAACAGCCTAGCTAGCACGGTAGCTTATACCGTCACGTCTTATGTGACGTTTTAGTACATTTCGGCCATATAACGTGATGGTATAAGCTATCATGCTAGCTAGGCAAATTACTGCAGAGGCCGGAAAGGAAGGGCTTGCCAGCTACGTAGGTATAGACAAAAGTATATGATAGGTATACGAGGCCTGCCAGCCCTGACACGCCGAGACATGTATAGTGCTTTTCACACATGCAATAAAATAAAACGTAAACTCCAAGAAATCAATAGGTGCTTTATTCGTAACTAAGTTAAAGCAATTAAAACTAAACTAGAACTAAATTATAACTGGCACGTGTCTCGCACTTTGAATATTACTATGTCTCCATGGAATTCTATGTCATTGGTACTACTTATTGGTAGTGATATTCGACAATTCGATTCCTCTACGTGCAACATGGATGCCAAAGATCAAAAACAACCTACAAAAAAAGTTGAATAGTGTACATACCAGTAATTTTAATAAAATCTTTTTCCAGTTAAGGCTCGATATAGTGAATAATCCTATTTTTAGTTCACCCTTTTAAGCCCATTATTTAATATAGTTTTAGTTATTATTTAATTAGTTTTCATTTAATTGTCTAGTGTTAGTTATTATGTAATTTGTTGCTGTACGTAATGAAATCCTTCAAAAATAAAGTAGGTATCATAAAGTTTTTAAGTTTCGACTGTAACTGTTTTTTATGGAACTATAGAGGAATATACCTTTGTGGATACCAGCCCGGGTAGTATAATAGCTTATACAGTCACGTTTTATGTGACGTTTTAGTACATTTTGGCCATATAAAGTGACGGTATAAGTTATCATACTAGCCGGGCTGATATATTTCATCAGGTGCTTGGTTTGGTGTTTCGACAATGTCACAGGTAAATATCTTCGATTTGTTCGCCTTACATACGTCATGAAAATTTAGAATACCACTCTTAATTCCGGCGGAGTACAATCCATTTTCTTTTTTTATACTTCCGAGTTTTCGTCAGAACTCATATATAATCGACAATGTACAATGAATGACATCAATCTACACAATGAAAAGTTTCATTTGTCCCACCAAATTATTTTTTACAGACGTAGGTAAGTATATTATCTATGCTGTTCAAGATGATGCTTTTAGGGCCGTCATACACGAGCTGAAATCTGATTTTCTATGGTTACTGTATAAATTTCAAAGGGTTTTCAGTATTGCTTATGGTTTTTGATAACATTTATAAATAATATTCGTAATCCTCTGGATTTATTTAGTAACTAAGGTAACAAAAGATTCAAGTTCTTTATTTCAGCTCGTGTATAATGGCCTTTACCGCCGATAATCTTGGCATGCACCATTAGAAAAAAAAAACAAAATAAATGTCGCAGTGCACTGACACAAAAGACAATCGGCTTGCAGTTCTATATAGCCCTGCAACTTTGTATGTAAATCCCATTAGGCTACTCCGCAGTAACTTAGTGTACCGGGATAGTTTGAAACCAACTATTACAAAGAACATAACGGGTATTTACCATGTATATGATATTTATTGAGATTCCGATATTTCAGCGCTGTTGCACGCACCATTGTCAAGGATTAACTCACGTGTTGCGAGTTTTATTTGTGGACTACCCACACTCCATAGCGATCTACCCTCTTCTCCCGGTTCGCTTTTTTCGCACAGTCACAGCCACTACTACCGTCTGCACTCTCACGCAAAACTCGGAACACCATCATGACACACAACACTCAAGGCTGGGTTGCACTAAACGGTCTGTAATCGTAAGTTGTGTTCGTTAAATTCTGTATGTATGGAAAGTTTGTCAAGTTTCTATGGGATGACAGCTGCAGGCGCCATATTTAATGTTGATCGGTCTGTGATCGTAAGTTAGTGCAACCCAGCCTTAAAGTAGGTATCAACTCACGCTTTCATGTCGGTACCAGTCTCTTCGAATTGTGAAACTTTGGATCACTGGACGCCAGACGCTCAACAGTTGAAACCCATCTTCCCGGTTGAAATTCTTGTGCTTTTGGATTTCAACGGCTTCCTTGACCAACCTCTGTATGTAGTGGCGTTCTCTCGAGAGAATCTGAGGGTTGTGCAACTCAATCCAACGATTTGTCCCTGCCTCCAAAAGGTGTTTAGCGATTTTGCGGCGTGACGTTGTATTGCACAGCTGTCAGTGCGCGCCAGTGCGGGGCGGCGTGCTCAGAGCGGTGACGCGAGTTGTATTTATTTACAACTATTGCTTACATTTTATTAACAATACACGGGAACAGGACTATCAAATTACATAATATGAAAAATGATTGCAGTGGGAGGAAGCAGTTCTTTTTGGCTGTGACAATTTCTTACTTCTTCAAAACTGTTGCTCATGTGAAAATAAGCGTCTTAACGATTTTTATAAGAATAAGTCTTGTCAAAAATGATGGTATTCCCCGAATACCTACTACTTACTCTTTTTTATTTATTTCTAGGATCCGAGTTCGTTAAGATTGTTTTCCTTTTGTTTTGTCATCAGGTAATAATAACAAAATCTCGTCATAGCTATTTTTGATCTTTCCAAAACTGTCGACTGTCGATTACCGCTTCATATGTCACAGTCTCCGCCTCCGCTCCGCAATCCAGCGCGAATACGGGCGGTTTTCTAGTACGACCGGCTCCACTCCGCCCCGCAGCGCGCCGCGCCCGCTGTGTGCTTTTTGAGCTTTATTTTTCATAGCATGTTCGAAATAATATAATTGTCTTAAACATGAGAGGGTAGTAACTCAAAGGTAGACCTGCACGGAAGACTGCGCGCGAAATATACTATCCGCACAGTGTATATATATATATATATATATATATATATATATATATATATATATATATATATATACAGGGTGTGGCCTGTAATAGGAGCAAAAAATTAAACGGTACACTATTGAGCTCTCCAGCAATTATTTCCAAATGATTTTAATTGAAAAAAAAAAAGTTTTTTTTGGAATTTTTTTTTCGCAAATGTAGCTTATCTGTACTTTTTTACTCTACTGGAGTGATATTAATAACAATTTATTCAAAAAAGACTAAAATTAAAAAAAAAAAATTAAAAAATGCCAGAAGTATTCTTTCAAACCAAAAATGCGACAACGATTATGAGTCACAATTTGAAGCAACCTCAAAATCAGCATTGACTGCCGCGCTATAATCTCTGGGTGCCAAGATCCATTACTTGGAGGTCGTAACTTTAGATCAAAATTTCTCCCAATTGAAAAAAGATAAAAAAAATGTGGACACAAGAGGTTACTGCAGATGCTCTAAGGAAGCGTCCTTTAAATTTATTGCTCCTATTACAGGCCACACCCTGTATATATATATATATAGCTTAAAGCAGTACCTCAAATAGAGTCGCTTAAGACCTTTTCGGCCCTGGGCTTTGTTAGAGCGATAGGGTTGCACCTCTCAATTTATGTAAATTTGAATAAGATTATTCTATTTACTAAAACATTGATTTGTATTCTACTCCGTATATTTTAGGCTATGTTTTTAATCCCCGACGCAACGAAAAAAGGGGTGTTAGAAGTATAACCTGGGTATCTGTGTATTTGTATGTTGCATCGTAGCTCTCTAACGATTAAACCGAAAACGAAACCGGTTTCCATTGTTGACATTTATTTATCGATACTTCCAAACGAAGCCCGCACTAGTCGATATCTTCCAAACGAAGTAAGTTTTGCAGGACGTAAAAGTAAAGTCTGATTGAGATAATTTCTTGTAAATGTTAAGAATTGTTATAATTCCAACGGGATATCATTGTAATGGCAAATTTCTACCTAAAATTATAAATGTCATTTTTAGACGCCTCCAATTCGATTCTAATGTAACGGTGACGCCACTACAAGGTTGTGTCGTGGGAATAACTGTCAGTGTCATAGGGTTCATGTCTGGCCGCGATACGTATCCGCCATTTGTACCGATTTATTTGTGCAATAAAGTTTAAATAAATAAATAAATATATTTCGTCAAAATCGGTTAAGCCGTTTTTTGAGATATTTAACTTTGAAATGAAAATGTCGGAGGTTTTTCAACTTTTTTAAGTTGGTTATATGCCGCGGCTTTGCTTACATTCTCTGTAAACACGGGCGGAGCAGCGCAACAGACAACATTAAATTAAGTATTCTCATTTTGTATTAACAGACGAAAATATTTCTAAGGCCACAATTTACGCTTAAACTCGCATGGAGATAGGCGATCCGGGAAATGATCCTTTAAGGAAGTAAAAAGAAGGGTGGAAGTTTGTACGGGAGAGCGATATAGCGATTTAAACGAGTTCCACGCGGGCGAAGTCGCGGGAAAAACTAGTAATTCATAAAACATAAACCACACAATATTACATAAGTATGCCTCATTTGTATTTCAAATATTTAATCGCATTTTCATCAAATTATTTCTTCACATTATGTCACGTCAAATCAAAATAGTGGCCAGCACGAGCTAGTTTATTAAAAACTTCTTCAACTATTCTACGCGATATTGTGCGTAGCACACGTGATCGAAACCCCCCGAGACCTCCTTAAGTTTACTGTAATGACGTGTGTCTGTGTGGGTGCGTCAAATCGGACATTTGTATGGATTTGTTTTACTGCTATAGGCTATATATCTACTATACTATCCGTCTCATTTCGTTTATCTTATCGTACGTCGTACTCATGACATGAGATAGAGACGGATAGAGCGCGCAGGATAGACTTAACGGTGCCTTCCGTGTGTATCTAATGAGATAGAGGCGGATTGGCTATCTCGCGCACCGTCTTGTGCTAAAAGACGACTGTCTTTTGTTTCACTGCACAATGACTGCATGGTTCAGCCCAAAAATATCCGCGGCAAAAGCTCGGAGTAAGCTCGGTTCTCCATACAAACGTGGTTCCGCTCTCATTTTAAAATGGCATGTTGGAATAATTTGAAACTTTGTATACACAAGGGAATCCGGTATATCTATGTCGGAAATTAGTTTTAGTTGCTTGAAATTATAATGGAGAAAAAATACAGCGATTATTTAGCTTTTCGGACAAGATCAAAAAAATTCAAAAACTTGATGTATTTTTGTCCATTCCAATTTCTAGCAACATAAACTAATTTCCGACCTAGATATGGCGGATCCCATTGTGTATACAAAGTTTCATGTTATTTCGGCATGGCATGGTTTTAAAATGAGAGCGAAACTACGTTTGTACGGAGAATCAAGTTCGGTCGAGCGTACGGGGGACTCTTATGAACCTGAATATCTTTTGTAATATTAGTAACTAAATAAAATTCAGAGGATTTCGAATATTATCTATAAATGTAACCAAAAACCATAAACAACGTTGAAACCCCATTAAAATGTATTCACAAAACTTAGCCATAGAAATTCAGTTTTCAAATCTTGTATGATGGCGTCATCTTGAACAGCATAAGTAGATATAGATATGTCTGTGAAAAAAAGATGTTTTTGGTGGGAAAGGAAAGTTGTAAACTATTCAAAGTGTAGGTAGATTGATTTCAATGTACTTCGTCGATTTGTAAGAGTTCCGGCGAAAACTCAAAAGCAGAAATGCATATGGATTGTATTACTCCGCCGGAAATTGATAGATTCTATACTATTCTAAAATTTCATGAAGGATATCAGGCAAAAGCACAGATATCGGAGTAAAGCAGATCCGCTCCTTTAAGTTGCACGATTTCTGTACATCTAATCTTTCTCACTATTGCACTAATCAGTAAGTTTGAGAGAGACCGATAAGTAATATCTGACAGGCCTTCACCTGTCAGTGTCTTCGTTTTCATAACTGCAAACTGTACTGAACTGATGTTTGTGGCATTTTAGTTTACATGGGATTTAACATTTTGACTTGCTTTTAAACGGAGATAACTCGTGAACAGCCAAAAATGATTTTACAATCTGCCCCGTCTGTTGGTATATTATCATCTAAGAAATAAGGCGAAAAAATCGAAGATGTCCAAACATTTCTTAACCACGCACCGGATGAAATATATCTAAGGGGCCCACCGCGAACTGAAAACGAAGTATTTCCCTCTCTGTCACTCGAATGGGCAAGTGCAACAGAGAGGCATATATAATGTTTTCGGTTCGCGGTAGCACTTCTCGTATCCACAAAGGTAAGTTATGCTTATTTTTGAATTTACCATATTCTCTACAGTTGCATAAAAAACAGTTAGACTACACTAGTTGATGCTTAAAAACTTGATGATACTACATTATAGGTATGTAGAGTTTCTTTTTTAGATACAGGTAAATTACTTTCGAGACGTTTTTGCATCTGTAGTAGTGATTGTATATTTACAGGGACACGCGTACATGTTGACGTGTGTGTGAGGCTGGCTACAGAGGTCACAACTACAAATGCAAAAACTTCTCGAAAGTAATTAAAAAAACAATGCTTTCCTTCTTTTGGAGTCATTATTTTCTAAAATATTCTCTTTATCAAAAAATGTTTGATGATGATTTTAATTCATTTTGAAAGACTTATCCAACAACACCCCACACCATAGGGTAGAAGCAAAAAAAAAATACATTTCCACTACGTGTAGGGGAGGGAGGTACCCTTAAAAGTTTTTTTGCTTAGATTTTATTTTATTACCGTCAGCTTTTTGTTTTATATATCCATGCCAAATTGCAGCTTTCTAGCACTAACAATCACAGAGCAAAGCCTCGACAGACAGACGGAACAGACATGGCGAAATTATAAGGGTTCCTAGTTGACTACGGAACCCTATAAAAGACCCAATACAACATTTTAAAAAAGGTAGACGACTAAAAAAGCCAATACACACTGTCTGACTATACATGACGTATGTATATTATTGCCATATAACATGTTGTTTGCAGCGACATTATATCAGGTCCAAATAAGCACTGGTCAGGCTATACGCTTATCGACGTCTTTGCCGGTTGCTTTGATCTTTGCCATCAATGGTGCATGTAGAGGAATTGAGATGTCGAATATCACTACCAATGACAGAATTCCATGGCGTGATATTGAAACTGCGAGATACCAAAACTACCTCGTGTGTTCATAAGTTTTGAGACGGCTAAATAATCGTTTTTTTTATACCAATAAATATTTTGTTAATTTTACTTGACAATAGTTTCATTAATAAACATACGAGGGGTGGCTGATAAGTCCTAAGCCTATGGTATTTCGAGGTCGTATATGCGTTTATGGTACTGGCCACTAATAAGGCCATTTAAACACAATTTATTAAAAACAAAATCATGTCATATTTGTTTGAATTTTTCTTGAGATATTCAACGGCAAAGTTCACCATGCCTGAAATATCAACAAATATTACGATAATTGAGCACTGTGTAATTAAGTTCCTTACAAAAAGTGCTAAATCACCGCAATGTATTTTTGAAGAAATGGCTAGTATTTATGGTGCTAATGGACCTTCTTATGCTACGGTCAAAAAGTGGAGTTGCTTATTTAAACTGGGTAGGGAGTCGATTGAAGACGATCCCCGTTCAGGGAGGCCAATATCGGTGGTGACTGAAGAAAATGTAAGAAAAGACAGAAAATTGGTATTAGAAGACCGGAGAGTTAAGGTTTGGCAAATAGCTGATACTGTAGGCATTAGTAAAGAACGGGTTGGGGAGATTTTACATGAACATTTGAACATGACTAAGGTCAGTGCTCGCTGGGTACCGAAAATGCTGACGGCGTTCGATAAAGAACGTCGTGTTGAAACTTCCCAGGCGTTTTTAGATCTGTGCGGAGATGGTATAGATGAAGTTTGCTCACGAATAGTAACTGTTGATGAAACATGGATCAATTGGATCAGGCAGTATGATCCGGAGTGTAAGTCAGAATCCATGCAGTGGATTGAAAAGGGTGAAAGACCACCGAAGAAGTTTAAAGTGCAAATATCGGCTTCTAAGTTAATGGCCACTGTGTTTTGGGACTGTGATGGCATTCTCTTAATAGATTATTTGGCCAAAGGTTCTACTATAAATGCACTTTATTATGCCAATATATTGAGACAGGTGCGAAAAGCGATAGTTGAGAAAAGGAGGAGCAAATTAAGGAAAGGCATTTTGTTTTTGCAAGACAATGCACCCGTTCACACCGCCCGTGTTGCGAGGCAGGCTCTGAAGGAAATCGGCTTCGATGAAATCGACCACCCACCCTACAGTCCAGACCTAGCCCCTAGCGATTAGTTTCTGTTAGTTTAGTAATTAAAGGGAGAGTTACGGGGAAAGCGATTTGGCAGTGATGAAGAGATGAAGGCGGCTGTACAGGAGCATTTTGAAGGCCAATCTAAAGAATATTTTTAACGGCCTAAAAGCATTGTATAAAAAATGCAAAAAATGCATTGAATTAGAGGGAGATTATATTGAAAAATAAACATAAAAGTTTTTTTTATATATTGTTTTTTTCTACCATAGGCTTAGGACTTATCAGCCGCCCCTCGTACGTAGGTATTATTTAAACTGCGTTCCAATATTTTATGTTAGATGCCATTTATTGCGTCGGCTACACCTAGATACACCCCGCGAGACAAGACAATTTTCATCAGGGATTCTCTTTCTTCTCTTCCAGTGGCTCATTTGTGAGTAGTGTTTACGGCAGGTTTTTAGCTCTAAATTGTGTCTTCATAAAAAGTATTTTTGCCCAAAAAGACTAATCACTCTAATCAGGTGTATTTAGAGCCAGGCTCGAAGAAAGTTACTACTACTGACTGATAAAGGACATACATTTATTTCTCTTTTAGCAGTTTTCGTATGAAATTTAATTTTGTTACGGTGTTCTCTAAAACTTTGTCAAAAAATAATTATTTTGACAAATAAACGTGTCAAATAAACTTTCACAAGTGATTCCAATAGTCCATTTGGTAAATAGATAATTTTAAGCATCTAGTATTCAAAATTGAAGGAAAAGGCTACCTCTTACGTAATAATCGACCGTATCGTGAACCTCGCAGGGTGAAAAGGTTGTAGTACGTTCTTATTAGAATTTTTTTCGTTCTTATTAAAGGTAGTTGGAACATCTATCGACATTTTGATGTAAAATTTGTCGTTCTGCTGCCTTAACTTTCTTTCTACCATAGACATTAACTTGTCAGTGAAAAAGGCGTATTTCGTTTCGTGCCGGCACCTAAGAGAGACCACCGCATTTAAAGGCTTAAATCAAAAATATCGAAAGCCGATTTAAATAAACTCTATTTACTTTTATCAGCTGCAGTACAGTGTTTCAATGAAAATAATAACCTTGACGGAAATATTTTCTGTAATTGATTTATTTAAAGCAATATTCGTCTCAAAACTTATGAACACACGAGGTAATTAAGTGCTAGTTATAATTTAGGTCTAGTTTAATTTTAATTGACTTAACCTAAAGATAAAATACCTATTGATTTTTTGAATGTTTGAGAAAAGTGCTGTAAGTACAAGCCTTGGAGTGAAAGGCCTTGCCGGCCTCGTATACCTAACCTATACCTACGTAGGCGCATGTTTTAAAAATTCATTAATTTTTCATGCATGTGCCTTGTCCTTCTTTTATTTCTTTGCAATCGAAGTGAAAATCAAAATGTAAAACTCGAGCATGAAACCCGTTTCACCCTCGACGTGACTACCCAGCCTAGCCGTGCCGTACTGGCTCGGGTGGCTATCGGATCGTTTTATACTCTTGTCGTACAATCTACTATTTAGTACCTACTGTGTGAAATAAATTAAAAATCTACCAGTAATAAAATAAGTAACTATATGAAAATGCCCTTGGAAGAATCGTCTTTTCTCTTCAAGAAGACATTTGGGCTACTGCTTGAAGGCTTTCTTAGCAGGGTTGTATTGTTTTTGGCAGTGTTGCATCATGCATTTAAAATTAAGTATCTAGGAATCAGCGAATGAAAAAACAGAAGCACATCTAGCGTCGCAAAATGATACCACCAAATCTGCGTCAAAGAAGGCGGGGCATCATAACTGTGTCGAACGGCTGTCTAGTTTGCCCAGGATGGCGGCGCAGCGTAATAACAGTCGTATGAAGTGAAATCTCAAAAATAATTAATACCAAGTCACCAAAAAAACCGACTCCAATTTTGTACTTCGCTATGCCATAATTTGTAGTTTCCGTGAGCCAATGCTTGGTTACCTACAGGAAATACCGAAATCGGCATAAGCGTGCCTATCAGATTCGAGGAGTTCCCTCGATTCCTCCTAGTTCTCATCATCAGACCTTCACCAAATTTATATGGGACCAAACTAGGGGGTGCTTTGAAACAAAAAAAAAAAAAACAAAATCGGCCAACGTGGTCAAGAGTTATCGGAGAACATACATACATAAAAAAAAAACATGCAGACGAACTGTTCACCTCCTTCCTTCTCTTGAAGTCGGTTAAATAAGAAATATACTTTACAGTACATATGGTGCTACATTACTGCACGAGTGCGGTAATCAGCAGATTACGTGCATGTGTCGAAACTTTTAAAGAGCCATATATACTGTAAAATGTTGTACGATACACGTATTACACGTGCAAACAGGTAAATCGCAACTCGTGTCGATTTAAAACACTCCCTTCGGCCGTGTATCACCACTCGTTGCGAATTTCCTGTTCTCTGCACTTGTATCGTAATGTACTATTATCGTGCAGTGACATGGTGTGTTAATCACTCTAAAACAAAAAATATATGCAATCGCTTTTTATATACAAGTAAAGTCGTATAGGTAAAAAACTTACTAAAGGACCTGTTGTATGTAGTTGTGACGTGTTTGAATAGACATTTGTTTTGTTTGTGTTACACATTTTAAATATGTAATGTCTATTCGAACACGTCACAACTACATGCAACAGGTCCTTTTCTTAAGTTTTTTACCTATAAACATATTTGTTAATTTTTTTTAGTCGGAAAGGATTTTTAGCATAGGGTTGGTGTTATGCCACTTTACATAATCAAAATGTTAATAGGTGGGTAAAAAGGCACCTAAGATACCTATTAAACATTTGATTTTTTATTTGTTGAGGTACATGCTTTCATGCACATAACTAATTTGTGTACAGTGTTCAAAAAGGTAGACCAATTACATAAGTTTTCATGCATTCTAGGAATATGGTATTACCAATGTTTTTATATCTTACTACAATTGATCTGGGTCATACTAACTACACTATTGATTGTAATTAGGATCCGATTGCAACTCGACTTTTCCCCCCTTCAACTTAGATACTCTACTTGAATAATTATTAATTTCTCCAGAATTTTTTTACTTGTCAAACTTATTTGAACGCCCGCAAGTTACCTATCTAGGTCAATTACGTTGTGTTTATAGACAGTTGTTCAGCTAGTTTAATCTTAGGATCCAATTCCAACTCGACTTTTGACCACTGCGACTTAGGTATTCCTTTTGAGTAATTTATTTTTTCTTTAGTTTTTTTTTACTTGTTTCACTTATTTTTACGTCCGCTAACTGGCGGACGGAGTATCTAGGTCGATTAGGTAGTGTTTATTAACGTTTGTTCAGGTAATTAAATCTTTAGCATCCGATTCCAAATTCCAACTCGACTTTTGTCCCTTCCGACTTAAGATACCCAGCAGTTCAAATTATTTATTTCTTCAGAATTTGTTTCTGGTCAAACTTATTTGAACGCACGCAAGTTACCTATTAATATCGATAAAGTTGTATTAAGGTAGTGGTTGTAGTCATTTGTGAAGGTAGTTAAATCGTTAGAATCCGATTCCGAGTCGGGTTTAGACCTCTCCGACATGGATACTCCGAAATATGTCGCTAGGTAAAAAGTATCAATTTGTCGGTTGTAAATATCAATTTATGAGTACAACGATGCAATTAAACCCGGACCCAGGTATGTCCTTAAACTACGACCAAGACCGCCGGGGAATGGGCAGCAGCATTCCTAGAGTGCGGTGGAGATACTGCGATCGCCAACCCGCATGCCAAGCGTGGCGATTATGGCATTTACCCCCCATGAAATTGGGGGAGGCCCATGTCCAGCAGTGGACGTCCTAGGGCTGATATGGTGGTGGGGGGGATGCAATTAAACATTATTTTTAAGGATATTTGTCAAAAACACCTTTTATTTGGGAACGTAACAAATGCACTTTTAAAGATTTTAAAGAATTTTAAAAGTACATTTTAAATGTTGAAAGAATTTAGCCGATTTACCTCGTCGCTCTGTACGACGTTGGTACTCGCGTTACGGAATTGGCCCTAACATAAGTATTTATTACTGTACGATGATAAAATCTATATTTTTAGGAAGCTAATAAAATATTTTATAATTTTTATAATAACATCATTCACGCTAAAGTACCATTTTTCTTGAATTATTCTGGTAAGTAAGCAAACGTAAAAAGTAAAAAAACACACATTCATAAATATTTTTAAAACCGTTCATTATACGTTACAGGCGTCAAAAATACATTTATAGTACGTTTAAAAACTTTTCAAACGACACCTCACACGAACCGATTGGTATAATAGAACCCGAGATTTGGACAAAAATCAACGACGGTCGGCCGCCATCTTTATGACGTCACAGCTATGTGTGTTCCCCCTCCATTAACTAAAACAGGTAGATTCGTGTTCTAGAGAGAATAAGGAACACATCCATACCTGTTTTAGGTATATAGAAGAGATGTCGTCGCTTTTTCTAAAACTGGCCGATTGCCTCCAGACTAATACCACACATCATAGATAACCCCCTCTAGATAGCCCCTATGGACGATTTAGTTCGAATCAGTCACCAAAGTAAGCGGTATGTGCGGGTCGCGGGGATTTGGTTCCACATGGCGCTCGCAGCGTAGGGATGTGGCGCGTTGTTTATTACCGGCTTTTACCGGTAATGCCATTTATTTTAGGTTAACAATTTTACATAGCGTATATGCTCATCTACTGACTCGGTATCTGGAATAATATTTTAGGCATGTTTATACATAGTGTAATACAGTAGTACGGCTAAAGCAATGGTGAATTTAAAAAAAAATGCGGAATATTTTGACGACCACTTTGGCGTAGTAGTGGCCCTGCCTACGAAGGCGGATGCCCCGGGCTCGAATCCCGGTCAGAGCATTTATTTGTGTGATGAACGAACACGAATTTGTTCCCGAGTCTTGGAAGTTTTCTATTTAGGTATTTGTTTATCCATATCCATACGTAAGAACAGTAAAACCACAAATATAAGTTACATCGGCAATCTTCGTTCACTCCGACGAATGCAGACAAGTACCAAATGAAATCAAATCAAATAAATTCAATAAAGACCTTGTTGCATTATACGTAAGGTAGAATATGCAATGACAGGTGAACTAGCTCTCTCGCTTCGCGCAGCCAGGCAAAATGGTGGGGCAGCCAGATAAAAGCATTCGTTCCCCCTCGTGACACTAGTCCTAACTGCTCACCAAGACGATTCGAAAACACGTAATTGCAATGGCTCCGCCTCTAACCAATTCCGAGATCCCTTATACTGCTTCGAAGACTAGCATAGGGTCCACCTCGTGATACCAGTTCTAATTGCTCACCAAGACGATTCGAAAAAACCCAATTGCAATGGCTCCTTCTCTAACCGAATCCGAGATCTTTATTATTCTTTTTGACAATTTAATGTCGAAAATGACCTTTTCTTCCAATAGAACTTCAATATTAAAATAGTAAAACAAAACAAGGACGAATACGTAATTAATTGAAATCGGGACTTATACATGTCGAAAGCGTCTCTGGCACATCACAAGCCTGAGCATGTACTTTCGTCAGAAGGGAGAGTATATTGACATTTGAATTGATTGGAAAGGGACAAGAATACTTCAGTACTTCTTAATGGCTAGTGTAAAATGAACTCCGCCTGGCAGAATAAAATATGCCTTTTGTAATTAATTTAACTTCCTGTGAAATTTTATTCCGTCATTCTTGTACTTTGCTGTTCGAGAGCTATTCCCACACAACTTTTCACAGCAAAAAACCATTTGTAATGGATGAAATCGAATTTTAATGCTCGTTTATTTGACGTACGTATACATCGCGAACCTCGACGAGTCTGACTGAGAGCGCGACGCGTTGCTGCTTACATGTACTAGCGGTACATATGTGAGGTGACCGCACGTCGCCCTATAATCTCCATCTAGTGGGGGTTATCTATGCCAAACATAGAGCTCGCATCACGCTTCGGCCACATCGCGCAGCTGTGTGGCGAAAGCTTTAGTGCCTGGCATGGGATGCATATTAAAGACTCACCATTAAAATTGTTGTCACCTGTATTTTTATCAGAATTACATATTGCACTACGGGATATAATTATTACACTAAAGCACTTACCTAGATTTGTCGGTCCATTATGCTGCTTGTTAGTAAGTTCTGCGTCTTGGACGTCTCTATCCTTGTTTTTGTCTCTGTCTTTTTCTTCTGACCTGACTCGCTCCCTAGGTTCTCTTATTCTTTGAGGCTGTGGAGCTAACATGGCAGTGGGCGTGACAGCTGGCGTGGGTGGCGCGGGGGCAGGAGCGGGGCCGGGAGCCGACGCGGGTGCGGAAGCGGGAGCGATCAAGGGAAAGTTTGCTGGAGGTAGTGTGCCGAGTGTCGCCGCCGCCGCGGCACTTGATGCGATAGCGCCTACAGTACTAATATTTTCTGTGGACTTATTTATTTCTTCTTCTTGAGGCACGACTGGTTTAGTTTTGTGTTTGTGTGATTGTTTAATTGGTGATATAATCTTATTGCTGTCTATTACTAAAGGCTGAATATTCTGATCACTACTCTTTTGCGGCTGCTTAACATTCGGCAGTTTAGGCACTATAACAGGACTGTCTGATATTGCTGATACTATTGGAGTTTCGTTAGGTACTGCAGCAACATCAGGTCCTAATATTTTATTTTCGTTAATAGTTAATATCTCAGACTTTACTATATTATTATTTAAAGAAGAGTTTATTGCATTTAGTTGCGGTTGCATGGGGCTTGCTGAAGATATAGGCATATCTACATTTTTATAACTTTGCTTCATCGAACTTTCACACGTCGTTGGCTGATTAGCCACCTCATTAACCATTCTTGAGAACTGCTCTGCGATACTTTGGGTCGGTTCCTGCCAACAAAACGGCATGTTTTAGATATATGCTATTAAATACAAATATATATAAAAGGTCAATTAATTACTTACCGGCTGGGGCGTTTGCCGCTCGCTAGAATCACCGCTTAAATATTGACTATCATTACTTGAATACAAATCAGTCAATATATCTTGCCCTGTAAGTGAAGTTTCCGATTAAGTATAAGGTAGCGAAAGTACGGAAATAAAACATTAATGATGACGCGAAAATACTACTCACTAGTAACAGGATCAATAATTGCGAGCCTATGACTACGTTTCGTTTGAGTCGGACGTATACCTGCAAAAGCAATAAGCATGAGATAAGTGTTAACTTTCACCATCTGGTGTTGGTTTTCGTCCCAAGGCAATCGTCTGTCACGGTTCCGTGTGGTATATCATTAATATCGATTGCTTTCGTATGTCCGGCCGGCGGATGGCGGGTTATATTAATTATACAGGGTGTTTTTATTGAATTTCGTTAATTGCGAGGGTACAATCCTGGGATGAAATAAATTAATCTTCTCTAAGACACTAGTATCTCAATTCGTACCATTTTGGAGATATTCAAGAATTAGTTTACGTTAATTAACACCCCTAGTATAGTATAAAATAATAAATATTAGGGACATTTTTTTACGCAAATCGAACTAGTCCCATAGTAAGCTCAATAAGGCTTGTGTTATGGGCTTATGGGTACTAAACGACGATAGATATTATAATAATAATAATAAATAAAAAAGCAAAAAGAGAGCAAAAATTAACACGCACATTGTTGCGAACAACATTCTGGCCCCCGCTCAAAATGGATGTAGGGTTGGGTCACGTGGTACTAAAGAGCTCCTCCTCATAGACATGACCATTTGCCAACGAGTCCGGCGAAACAGAGGAACCCTCTCGGCCGCCTGGATTGACTATAAGAAGGCCTATGATTCGGTGCCTCATTCATGGCTGAAGAGGATCTTAGAACTGTATAAAGTTGATGCAGTTTTGAGATCCTTCTTAGTTGCTTGCATGGGGCAGTGGACCACAGCCAGATAAAAGCATTCGTTCCCCCTCGTGACACTAGTCCTAACTGCTCACCAAGACGATTCGAAAACACGTAATTGCAATGGCTCCGCCTCTAACCAATTCCGAGATCCCTTATACTGCTTCGAAGACTAGCATAGGGTCCACCTCGTGATACCAGTTCTAATTGCTCACCAAGACGATTCGAAAAAACCCAATTGCAATGGCTCCTTCTCTAACCGAATCCGAGATCTTTATTATTCTTTTTGACAATTTAATGTCGAAAATGTAAAATAACAAATAACCTTTTCTTCCAATAGAACTTCAATATTAAAATAGTAAAACAAAACAAGGACGAATACGTAATTAATTGAAATCGGGACTTCGTCGTCATCGTCAACCCGGGGGGGGGGAGAGGGCCCCTCTGGCCCGCAGGATTCCATCAGGATTGAGCGAGGTATTTTTCAGGGTGATAGTCTGAGTCCCTTGTGGTTTTGCCTAGCGCTGAATCCGCTCAGTACCCTGCTGAAGGATTCAGGACTAGGTTTCCAGCTGCGGAGAGAGGGTGAGGTCATTTCTCATCTGCTCTACATGGACGACCTTAAACTATTTGCACCAAATAAACATGACCTGTTGGAGCTACTAAAAACCACAGAGGTCTTCAGTAGTGCCATCAAAATGGAATTTGGTGTCGATAAGTGTGAGGTCATGCATGTACAGCGGGGGAAAGTTGTAAATTCCACAAATTTACATATTTCTGAGACAATGGCTCTCAGATCTCTCTCCGAAGCAGAAACCTATAAGTATCTTGGTATGTCACAGTCTTTGGGTATCGAGGGTGGAGACATCAAACGGGCGGTGAAGGAGCGCTTCTTCTGTCGCCTGACAAAAGTACTCAATAGTTTTTTGTCGGGCGGCAATAAGGTTCGCGCCTTCAACGCCTGGGTGATGCCCTTGCTCACATACTCCTTTGGCATATTAAGGTGGACTCAGACTGAGCTCGATTTCCTGGATCGAAGGGTGCGTGTACTGCTCACTGCGCACCGTATGCTACACCCACGATCTTCTGTTATGAGACTGTACATCCCGCGGAAGCTTGGAGGTCGCGGCTTCTTAAATGCTAAAGACCTTCACAACCGCGAGGTGTACAGTCTCAGGGATTACTTTCTAAACAGTGAGTGTGGGATGCATCGTGACGTAGTGGCAGTAGACGCATCTTTCACCCCGCTCTCCATGGCAAACGAGAACTGGCGCAGATTTAAAGTACTAAGCACCGAGGACCGCAGGGCGGTATGGAAGAGTAAGGAGCTACATGGGCGGTTCTACAAGGCCCTTGCGGGGCCCGACGTAAACCTGCTCGCATCGGTGAACTGGCTACGTTTTGGGGATCTTTTTGGGGAAACTGAAGGTTTTGTCTGTGCAATTGCGGACGAGGTTATCATGACGAACAACTACCGGAAATATATCCTGAAGGACGGTACGGTCGACATTTGTCGGGCATGCCGCCGTCCCGGAGAGTCACTCAGGCATATTATTTCTGGTTGTAGTCATCTTGCTAACGGCGAGTACTTGCACAGACATAACTTGGTGGCCAGGATTATTCACCAGCAGCTTGCTCTTTTATACGGTCTTGTGGACTTCGAAGTGCCGTATTATAAGTACACACCTGCGCCAGTTCTCGAAAATGGTCGTGCAACGCTCTATTGGGATCGATCTGTCATCACGGACAGGACTATTGTAGCCAACAAGCCTGATATCGTGCTGACAGATCGATTGAAGCGCCAGGCAGTACTCGTTGATATCACCATCCCCCATGACGAGAACCTCGTGAAAGCTGAGAAGGACAAAGTCAGCAAGTACCTAGACTTGGCACATGAGGTAACCGCCATGTGGGATGTTGATTCAACGATTATTGTCCCGATAGTCGTATCTGTGAACGGTCTAATAGCGAAGAGTCTCGACCAACATCTCAAGAGACTCTCGTTAGATGGCTGGGTCAAGGGTCAGATACAGAAGGCGGTACTCCTTGACACGGCGCGAATAGTCAGGAGGTTCCTCTCTCTGTCGCCCTAACCACCGGTAGCTTAGGCCCTGCCTCGCTGCCGGTGACACCCTAGGTTAGGTTTTTATAATGATTTTATGTTATGTAAATATTGTTTTATATTTTACTTTTTATAAAAATATTTTAAAAACCTAATCTAAGAGAAGAAAAAATGAATAAAGAGGAATAATAAATAATAATAATAAATATTGGGGGACAATCTTACACAAATTGACCTAGTCCCAAACTAAGCAAAGCTTGTACTATGGGTACTAGGCGACGATATACATACTTATATAGATAAATATATACTTAAAATACATAGAGAAAATCCAAGACCCAAGAACAAAATCCGTGCTAAATGCACAAATAATGCCCTGGCCGGGATTAGAACCCGGGACCTCTAGCTTCGGAGGCAGTGTCACTACCAACTAGGCTAAACAGGTCGTCCAATATACAGGGTGGCCCATTCAAATCGGTCAGTATGGGAAAGTCTAAAACTATAAGACATACGAAGATTTGTTCTTAGGAACCATGTCACCGATTTTACAAGTAGAGAGGTACAAACAACCATAGAGACAATTTTACATGCCTGAACTTGTTGAATATTGTAACGGTGGTCACTTTGAACACCTACTATGATAAATTAAAGTATGTGAAAAAAATGCATTTTAATCATTTTAGACATTATGTTTCTTAGAGACATTTACTGCTTAAGACCTACACAAACGATATCAGAATAGAAATAGTGTAAGTTTATTTTTTCAAAACAACCGGGTTCGATTCCCTATCTGGGTACAGTGTTTTTTTTCAAATGTATGATTGCAGTTTTTCTTTTTATCAAAATCGGTGGTATATATACTTAAATACATAGAAAACATCAAAGTCATCAGGAACAAATGTCTCGGCTCACCGGGATTCGAACCCGGGACCTCAAGCTTCGGAGGCAGTGTCACTACCAAATAGACTAGGCTAAACATGCAGACTTATAAACTCCGTATAAAAGATCCTTAACAATTAAACAATTTTGACTTGCGTGTCATTCGATTTCGGAATTGTCATACTTGACATTTAAGGCTTCGCCACACTCGAGTGCGATGCCGGCGGGGTGTGAGCAGGGCGCACAGACCTACATAAATCTAGATGCCCCCAATGTATGTACTTCGCGAGTATCTAAATGGTGCAGTACACCACTTGCCGCTCAGACGCGCTCCTGTAAGTCCTGTCGTTCTAACTGTCAGACGTTTGTTGCTGCACTAGAAAATGCCACACTTCGCCGTAATTAACTGTTCAAATTCAACAAGAATGGTTATTCGAGTAATCGGTGACGTTTCCTTTCATAGGTAATAGGTAAGTATTTTTTCTTATAAATTTCGCCTTATTTAATTTAAATTTAATTATTTTCAACTTGGAGTGATGCCGTGTCGTTTCTACCAAAATATTTACACACATAGTATATTTTCGAAGTTATTTGTAGGCCGCAATGGACAGTGAAGCAAACGATTATTTCGTAAATCTTCACATTGTATGGTAATCAGGATTTTCTCATCGTCTGTCGATTTAAAGTGAGTAGTGCTGTACACTGCGATGTTTCATGCCCAGTCTCACTGTGCAATTCGATTTATAATCGATTTTTGTGACGGACAATGATAATTAAGGCTAGTTACTATACTATACAATAATGTTAACTTTATTTTTAAATTTTTAATAATTTTAATTTAATAATATTTTTAGCAATAGATTCTTAAGCGTCACAGAAGCAGGGATCTTCATTCATAAAGTACTTAGTAGAATATTTATTTGATTGTTGACTATATATGAGGGCATTAAGCGAAAAAGAATATGCAATCATTTAATTGCACTTATTTAATAACCACCAAGCACATTTATTATATTTTATTTATTACACTATTTCACGTATTGATTGCTATCCAAAAATGCACTATAAAATATCTATTTTCATAATGTCTATTCCTCTCTGAAATGAACTATAGTTTTGCATCGATGAAAGGTTGTTGTCATAAAAACATTACAATCCATCTTTTGGGCAATCGTGTAAAAAAATCTCTAACTTGTTGACCGAGCGAGCGAAGCGTCTCCGTTTCAGCTTTTGACAAAAATTCTGTCGTATGTCTGTCTGTCCAGATGTTCTCCTCTACAGTTCGCATTTCTCAACCGATTCTCGTGATATTTTGTGAGCAGTTTCGATAATCATATAGAATTTCTTTGGAAATTTTGAAATTAAAAAAAAAAGAAAATTTTGCGATGTCTTCAACTCACAAAGCCACTAGTAATCTTTGAATCATTTGCTCACTGCTATAAACTCGAAGTATGATCGATAAAATAATCGATAGAAAATCAATCATAAAAATATCGATTTATTATTACGGAACATTTTGTATGCTTAAAACAGACGTATTAACGAAAATTCATAGGTTAATTACTTGAATTTTGAAGTAAAACGCAGAACGTAAACTAAAGCGGGCGGGCTGCGTACGTCCTCTCGCCGCAAAGGCTTACCGAGTACTAAACCAACGGCGGCACCTTTGAATCGGTTTAACGCGTCGGTAGTATTGGACGTCACTAAATTGCTTACGTGATGTCATAGATAGCCACGTAAAAATTGACACGTTCGGTTTCCATACTATTGAGCGCGTTTGCGGCGTCTATAAGGTCTGTGCCGGGGCGTGACGCGAGCGCGACGCGCACGATCACTGTCCCACGCGCGCAACGCCAGCGTCGCGCTCGCGGCACGCCCTCATCGTGCACACGTCGCGCTCTCAGCAAGCTCGCTCTATAAACTCCCGCCATATCTCCGCCCAAACAAGATCTTTCATAGTCACATTTTTATAATTTGTATTGGTTTGGTAAGGTCGTATAATAATCCATGAATTTTTACTATTGAAATGAGCTTATCGTACACCCACTACTATGTATACGCAAGAACAATGTTAACACTAACAATAAGGTATTTCATTATATAATCAATTCAAATTATTTTTGTCGCACTTCCACTCCACTTGCGCCGAATGCTGGGCTGTGTCTGAACGCGCGGCGCTGCGTTTTGAGAGCGCGTTGGATGCGCGACGGAAACGCGGCGCGGCGCTGCGTCGCGGTCGCGCACGCCACGCCGGCATCGCGCTCGAGTGTGACAAAGCCTTAACTTTTGCTTAACTACACATTAACTCTTAAGGCCGTTTTTCATTCACCCTTGATGATATAATTAATTATTTTGTATGAAAAAGAAAAAAAAATCATTTTTCTTAATTTAAAAAAACTAAATATGCTACGTCGTTTCTATGGCTATACACGGCTATATGCTTGAAGGAACGGAAATCAATAAAAACACCCTGTATAGAATTTTTTTATCGAGTCTTCATCATCAGCCTGTGTCAGTCCACTGCTGGACGTATGTCCAGCAGAGGCCTATGCCTCTCCCATGGTATGCCACTGAGCTCGGTCTTCAGTTCTGCTCCTCCAACCTTGTCGAGACAGTTTATGGGAATTTTGAAACATGAAGATAAAAAACCGGCCATGTGCGAGTCGGACTCGCGCACCGAGGGTTCCGTAAAAAATAATTTTATTATATGATGTAACTAAAAATTTACGTTCTTCGCAATTTTTCCTTTATCTGTGCTATAAGACGTTGCTTCGTACCAAATTTCCAGATTCTGAGTTCACGGGAAGTACCTACCCTGTAGGTGTTGATTCCCTTGCTAGTGTCGAAAATTTGCGGCATAAACGGCTGTATCTTTTGTTTGCTTTGGGTTAGAAGTTAGTTTTTTTCACAGCTACAAGGGACATAAATTCCAGCTTGATACTTTCACCGTTTTAATAGAGAGATCGAACATCGAGACAAACCATTACGTGGTTTTACGATGTTTTCTAAATAACATTGTATCAAATTGTTTGTCAAATAAATTAAAAGATATATAATTGAGCCATGTCCAAAATCGCAAGTTAGAAGCGAAATGTGCCTTGAAGAAACAAATTTAAGAAACACAAATTCGCTTTATTTTGTAAAAATAACATAAGCGCCATAATATCAATTCCGTTCAAGGCAGCCTTTGACTGTGAACTCTGGAAAAAAGTTTAAAAATATGTTCAATGTTATTAAATATTAAAAATGTAGCAGGAAGCAGCCAAACTACAAATAATTGGTTACTTGACTATTTATTGTACCAGTTTTAGAGGGGAAAAAAGTCTACATGAGACCATATACGAAACGACGTAGCATATTTAATTGTTTAAAATTTAAAAAAAAAATGACAGCAAAATTTCGTTAGTTGGTTATAGTTGGTAGTGACACTGCCTCAGAAGCTAAAGGGTTCGTTGTTCCTGGGTCTTGGATGTTTTCTATGTATTATTTTCTAAGTATGTATTTATCTATATAAGTATGTATATCGACATCTAGTACCTATAGTACACGCTTTGCTTAGTTTGGGACTAGGTAAACTTGTGTAAGATTGTCCTCCAATATTTATATTTAATATACATTGTAATTTCTTACTTCAAATATTTGACATTTGTGAATTAACGTTTGTGGTTATGACTGTTATGAGGGTAGGACGTATCGTAACAAAAAAAGGAGGTAGGGTGAGGACCAACTTTTTGGACCATCGTTAAGGCATTTTATTCGCCTACAATTTAATTGATTCCGTTGTGACACGAAAGTTACCCATATAAATTGTATGAAAAATTTTCGTGTCACAACGAAAGCAATTAAAAATGATATACCAAAACCAACAATTAGATTTAATTCCATAATGTATTGTTTAGAAAATATTAAGCTAATCGTACCCATATATTTTTGTAAGGGAGTCCCTCTGCCAACAAACTGTTCTGCAGTTTGGCAGATGTATAAATTTAATGCTTAGGGTTTTTGTGTGAAAAAATTATTATTATTATTAAATTGTAGGCGAATTAAACGCCTTAACGATGGTCCAAAAATTTGGTCAACACCCAGTAGTTATGACGTCATCTTTTTTGTATGGGAAAAAAATGTTTTGAAACCTATCGTAACTGGTAACCTAATGAAAGGGCTTACTAACAAGGAAACATACCCAACTGTCCGGCACCGATTTCAATGATTTTTAGGGTTCCGTAGCCAAAATGGCAAAAACTGAACCCTTATAGATTCGTCATGTCTGTCCGTCCGTCCGTCCGTATGTCACAGCCGATTTACTCGGAAACTATGACCATTACAATTATGAAATTTGGTGTGCAGGTGTATGTTATGAACCGCTATAGAAATATGATGTGAAATTACGAAAAAAATATTAAACTGGGGGGGCACCCCATACATGTAACAAGGGGGCCAATTTTTTTTTCAATGCACATAGTCTTGTGGGATATCAATGGATAGGCCTTCAAAAATGACATAGAGGTTTCTAAATAACTTTCCCATTTAAGTCAACCGTTGGTGAGATATTAGGTGTCAAGGTCGTCAAAAGTGTGCCCCCCCGCCCCTCTAATTTCCAAACGATGAAGTTTAAAATTCTGAAAATAATCAAGATGCGTACATTAATAAATCCTTTCAACGATTTTTGGTTTCAACAAGATAGGTTTAACGGTTTTTGAGTTACTGCTAAAAACTGTCTTGCTAAACAAAAGGGCGTAAGTGCTGTAAGTTTCATATGCAGATACGACCTTTTTTATTAAATGTATTGTATAGTGGTTTTAAATGTAACTAGGAGGTGTCGGTACGGAACCCTTCTGTGCGTGGTCCGACACGCACTTGGCCGATTTCTTATATGATGTTATAGAGTAGTCTAAAATAACCGACACGTATTTTTTTTTAGCTGCCCAAACTCAACCTATTGGGAGATATTGTGCTTCAAAGTACTGAAAAATGGCGAAACCCTCTAACTTCGGAAGAGTTTTTCTCAAGCAAACTGCTTGTTAATTACTAGTTGTAAGCAGTTTGCTTAAACAAAACTCTCGGTTGAGTATGGGCAGCTAAAAAAAATTACGTGTCGGTTATTTTAGACTACTCTGTAACATATATAAAAATCATTGAAATCGGCCCCGGACAGTCGGGTATATTTCCTTGTAAGCCGATTCTAAAAATATATCAAATCATTATATTCCAGTCACTTGACTTAAATTAAAATAAATATCATTTCCAAAACATACCAAGTTTGGACTCCTCCAGATATGATACGATTGAATCATTATTTGTAAAATATACATAAAATGATATTTAATACCCTCATATCCAACCACAAGAAAGCAATTGTGAAAATGTTTACATTTAGTATTTGTACTATTTTTTAATATTACAAAGTGCGATAAAATCATAATTAGTAGAAACATGTATAAAAAGTTCAATTTTAGACACTGAGGATGATAAATAATAATGCGAGAGAAGTTTGCAGCATTCTACTGAATTTCGGGAATGGTAAATTGCATCGATTTTACAGCCGATCACAAAAATACGGAAAGAAATGGAACTAAGGCTTTCTATAGAGATCCTATATGAGCTCCACCAAGGGGGACAGAAAAGCTCTTACGCAGCTACACTCGGAACTCTAATTCAAGACCAAAAAACTACGATATATCTGTCACTGTCAAATATGTCAAAGTCAGTTCTGTTCTGACATTGTCATGCGAATATTTCAGATGTAGCCAACCGTTTCATATCAATAATTATATAAATAACTGGCTGCCCCGCGCGGCTTCGCTCGCGTATTACAAATAACGCAAGGGATGCCGCGGATTAAAATATAGCCAAGTTTATCCTTCCAAAAGGTCCATTCTATACACTCATATCATAACGCGTTTAAAAAAAATGGAATGTTTTATTTCGGATATATTTATTATTACTTATTATTTATTAACTCTTTCAGACCGAAAAAAACCGCCACACCCACACCCAAACCCGCCGCCCACACCTGACACCATATTGAGGTGTTGATGGAGTATTAGGAAACAATTAAACATTTTGGAAGATATTTTATTACGTGAAATCTAAACTCCCATAGACTAATATCGTAACATATCCGTGAAAAATCGACAAAGTTCGTTAAAATATTAAGCTAGGTGAGGCAGCTGAGCACAAAATCAGGAATTGACCCAAGTAATCATAATTTTGAATAAATTTCGGTTTTTGCAATACAACATCTACAATCCGTTTCTAACGCTTCTCTTTACCAAAATGCCGAAATTGCCACAATGCCTTTGATTGAACACAGATATCAGAGTAGGTAAAGCAGATCCGCTCATATTAAGTTGAACGATTTCTGTACATCTGATCTTTTCTCACTAAACCACAATCAGTAAGCTTGAGAGACACAGATAAGTGATATCTGACAGGTCTTCACATGTCGGTGTCTCCATTTTCATAACTGAAAATGATACTGAACTGACGTTTGTGACGTTTTGGTTTGTATGGAATTTGACATTTGGTGTGCTTCTATATGTAGACAATTCGTCAACAGCCGGTAATGATCGTACTATCTGTCCCGTTCTAACTCATCTTAGTTAACCATAAGGATTCAAAGAGACAACTATAATGAAAAATCATGTTGCTTAACACTACGGATCTGTTGGTATTATTAATTTAAGATATTGAAGTAAAGGACAAACAATTAGGAAAACCGCGACAATATTGACATCCCAGCTTAATTAAGATAAGATAATATGATTCGTGTAAAGGTACCCGTTAAAAATAAATTAAAAAATGGCATACTACGTCTGTCATTCATGTAAACATTGTAAACAGACCGTTTATTTGGTGATTAGTTATTTTACTGGTGATGCGGATAAATAAAAACTTACTACAGGTTTCAGCTCTATTATATTTCCTCAATTTATTCTAAATATGTCAATGAGGCTAAGGACCTGCGCATGTATTATTGCGTACCGTACGTCAAATGCCAAAGAATTGATATCAACGCCATCTATAGTACAGAATTGTTCAGCAGATCCGTTTTATCATTAAAATGCGATAACGACGCCACCTACCGGGTCCAACTGTATTTTCAAACCATCCAGGAATCCACCCGAATATACACACAAAATTTCATCCAAATCGGTCCAGCCGTTTAGGAGGAGTAGGGTGACAAACACACGCACAGAAGAATTATATTTATCCATTTACACCCGGACTGAAACGATTGTGAGGCCTTAATTACATTGAATTATCATTTTTTTTAACAGTGTCATTAAAGTTCATTTTAATTTATCTCAATCGCGATTTCTCGGGTGTAAAGGGATATAAAGATAATATATTTCTAGTTCTGGCTAATTTTAATTAATAAAAATATGTATTCTTTAAAAAAGTGAGGCTAAATTTGAACACTCTTTGTATTTAATGTTGATCATTCAAACTTCAAAATAGATATTCAAAATAAGGTACTTATGTAGTCTGTCTTTTTCTTCATTCAATAGATTACGAAATTATGTCGAATCTGTAATATTAACGTCGTTTATTAAGTATATAAATTGTATTCTTAAGTCATCCACTTGTGAGATCAATCTTTTCAATTTTAATATATAATTTTTAAAATATTACACAATCTTACACAAACCGACTTAGCCCCAAACTAAGCAAAGCTTGTACTATGGGTAGACGACGATATACATAGTTATATAGATAAATACATAGAGAACATCCAAGACCCAAGAACAAAATCCGTGCTAAATGCACAAATAATGCCTTGACCGGGATTTGAGGCCGGGACCTCTAGCTTCGGAGGCAGTGTCTCTACCAACTAGGCTAAACAAGCCGTCAATTAAAAAACCGACTAGAACTAGTGAAGGAAGGGTTCAAATAAATAAATAAATATTAGGGGTCAATTTTTTCATAATTCGAACTACTCCCATAGTAAGCTCAATAAGGCTTGTGTTATTATGGGTACTAGACGACGATATATAATAGATATATACTTAAATACATAGAAAATATCCAAGTCTCAGGAACAAATGTGACTGCTCACCACAGGAACAAATGCCCTTACCGGGATTCGAACCCGGGACCTCTAGCTTCGGAGGCAGTGTCACTACCAGCTAGGCTAAACAGGCCGACAATAAACGTATTTATATATTAAAAAACTTGTTTATTTAAATCATAAGCTTAAGAATAAAAAAAAGAAAAAAAATATAATAAAAAAATAATAATAATAATAATATAAAGCTGTTGGGGAGTGACGACCCCACGGACCCGAGTGCTCCAGAGAGTCGGTCAGGGTCTCCGTCTCCGGCGTGTCTTCGTCGGTCGGAGTGGAACCCCAAGGGGACCCGCAGGACTTTCGGCTCTGGCTTGCCTTCATTGGCCGTCCAGAGAGGAGTCGTCAGAGCTATATGCTCGCAGGGTGGAAGTGAAACTTGCATAAGTCGCGAGTGGGCACGGTGGCTGTTAACAGCCACTGGGTAGAAAGCGGTGCACACCTCTCCACACCCTGAGCCGCTCACACTGATGTTGCTCCTGGCCGTCTTTACGACGGCAGTTTCAGGGGCCCATCTAGGCAGCGGCGAGTCACCACCTGCCTCGATAACGGTGTAAGCATTATTATGGCAGGTGTCCGGAACCTAAGTAATAGCCCAATCTCTTGACCAGCCAAACTTCATAGCCTTCGATCAATAATAAACCTAGATACACTATTTGCCTGTCAACGGCGTCCACGCTCAAGAGTGCTTAAATTCCGTTTAAGCACTCTTGCGTTCACAGTCGCGCGCTAGCCATCGGCGAGTCAACATGCCTAAGTGCTCCGTGAAAAAGTGCAAAAACAACACGTTAACGACGTTAAAAAAGGATGGAATTTCGTATTTTCGATGAGTATTTATTTAAAGTTTCATAATTTATTGAATTTGTAGTTATGTCAGGCTATAACACGCTTATAAAAAATATTTTATGTAAATATTTGAAATACTCAAACAGCCAACCAGCTACGCTGCTGTCTCTTTCCCTCACGTTGAGTTAGTCGTATATTGAAACGAAACGGATAACGGACGAATTGGACTATAGTAAAATTTCGAATGATAGGAGTCGCGGACTGAAAACTTTTTTACGAAAGTTTACATGTATTGTTTTTATTGTACACACATAATTATGTATGGAGTGTATTTGTATTTTACTTTATTCATATATCAAAATCGGGTGGTAACAGTTTGTTTGTCTGACATGTCGCTCTGCTCAGTATACGTTGTTTAAATCAAAAACTTTTTTACTCATTTTGATACGGTTTTCACTTACATGTAGCTTACTAACCTAACTTACTATTAACCTTATTACAGTTTTCCAAAAAATGAAATTGAGAGAGATAAATGGAGGCAAATTATAGCTAAAGAAAGAGGTGAAGAATATTTTAAACCAAATGATTCTAGCGTGGTTTGTTTCTGTCATTTTTCAGAATTTTGTTTTACGCATATAACTGATAAAAATAAACTATGTATTCAGTTTTCATTTAAATTTATTTCTTAATTATTGTCACTAAACTGACATTGATTAACTTTTTTTAACAACTCACGCTAATTGGGTACACTTATTTCTGAAAATGCCCTTGTAACATTTAGTTAAAGCAAATTGTTCGTGATGATTTAAATGGTATGAAAATAAAAAAAAATATGAGGGTACAATCTTACACAAATCGACATAGTCCCAAACTTAATAAAGCTTGTAAAATGGCTACTACATTATATACTACTTATATTTAAATATAAATAAATACATACTTAAATACTTAAAAACATCCAAGACTCAGGAACAAATATTTATGCTCAGTTGCTTACCACACAAATAAATGCCCTGACCGGGAATCGAATCCGAGACGTCCTACTTAATAGACAGACAGGGTCGCTATCAACTAAGCCAAAGTGGTCGTGGTGGTATAAATCGACGTTACCACCTGACAAGTCGTATGCTTGTATTCCACCGATGCCTATTAAAAAAAAACAATTTCGACTCCACGGCACACGATACGGCCTCTGTTCCAATGTTGACATCTAATCAGTGGAAAATCAACAGAAACGAAACTGAACCTAATTGCTCTTGATTTACGGTGTACAATCTGTTAACATAATGCGGACTTTTGTGGAAATTTTCCACAATCGATACGTGCATTTTGTAATGTTATAACCGCCAAACACTATCATTCAAAATAAAACGTTATGCTAGTGATGTAAGGCTTAATATCGAATAAAAGGAAATGGTACAAATCGCATTACTTTTTTTTGTGTGTCTCCTATACACGCACACAGTCGCAATGAAATTCGGACACTTTTTCGACTTGAATTTGCAGGTGATAGTGTATCTAGGTTTATTATTGATCGAAGTTCATAGCCCAGTAATCTTTTCATTTTATTTACAATAGTCCCAACGCCTGCTGGGACCGGTTCACGGGTATCTATTGATGTAACCGTGAATGGGTTGTATCAGGTGTATTACATAGTAAAACTCTCCAAAGGGCCTCTACGTGTTGGATCTGTGTCCCCACGCAAGCCTATCAAAAGACCGGGATGTAATGGCCCGTGAATGTCGAAGGAGAAACAAATAATAATAATAATAATATATATATATAAATAAAATAGATCAGTGCAGTTTTTTTACAATTAAAAACATACCACTTTCTTGTGTCTTGTAGGATAGATACATTTTAAAATAATTTGCATTTGGGTTATACTTTCCTTTCACTTTACACTTCAGGCTCAGAACTTATCAATCGCCCCTCGTATCATAAAGAATCATAAAGAATGGAAGAATGGAAAATCGGATGAAAAAAGATGTAATAAAAACTTCAAATCAACATTTGTACACTTACCAGATATGGATTGGTGCATGTGAGCTGGGGCTTGGGAATGGGAGAGCGAGACAGCCGGCGCCGTCGGTGTCGGAGGTGTGCCCTGCGGCCCCATCAACGTCGTAGGGTTGTTCCTATTTTGGGGATTTGACTGCAAATTCGGTGTCGGTAATTGTTGACTGTTTGATTGGTAGTAATCTGGAAAAAAGACAGTAAAAGTATCTATAATATAGAGAAGTAAGCTCGAAACCTCGAATTTGTAATTTGTGTAGTTTTGTTTGTTGTAGAGAATAGTTCTAATGTTAATGACCATGTTAGCTTGAACTCTTATATTAAGAAGTAAATTTGTGCATATAATTAAGACTCCTTGAAGACCAACGAAATAGAATGAAGACTCCTTGAAGACCAACGAAATAGTGTTACTCACATAAAATGGTTACCTAGGAGATTTCTTATTTTCAGACAAAAAGGTTATCATATCACCATTATTGACATCAGAAGTTGTCTAAGAGGAGTTCCACAGCCCGATTGGAAAGAAATGTACAAGGTACTATTTAAGTTGTGATAGAAAATAAAAAATGTAACGTACGAGGAGCGGCTGAAAAGTAATCTACCTAACAATGAGACAAAAGACTGTCGTGGCTAATTTTTAATTATTATTCTATATAGTCCCCTGCTAATAAAATACACTTATTACATTTTTAATTGTAGCCATAAATTTACCTGCCGATTGACAGACCTTGAATTTCCGAGGCGGCTTCTCATCCTTAAATTTCCACCGTAACGACTCTTGCTTACTTTCCGGGTCCGATTGTCGATTCCATGTCTCGTCACATGTTACAATTCTAGAAATTATTTCTTCCTCTTTCCCTCGACTCATGTCCAAAAACTCTTCGCAACATTTGACACGCCTCTCCATGTCAAATGCAGTCAACATTCTGGGGACCCAACGTGCACTAACCTTGGACATGTTCAAATGCTCATGAATTATTTCATTGACTCGCTCTTTACTGACGCCCACATCTCTAGCTATCTCCTACTGCTTCACTCGTCGGTCCTCTAATATTTTTTTTCCCCTGGCTACATTTTCATCGGTGACGGCCGAAACTGGTCTTCCGCTACGAGGATCATCATCCAGGCTCTCATGACCTAATTTAAACTGCCTTGACCAAAACTTTATAACAAATTCGGAAGAACAGGAACTACCAAACACACGTAACATACGCTGTCTGATCTCCGAAGGCGTATTCCCTTCTTTAGTCAGAAACTTAATCAGCACACGCTGCTCGATTTTATCAATTTTCACTTTTTCTACCGACATGTTCGAAACAATTGTAGGGGACAAATAAACGTAGTGCAATAAACAAATGAATGTAATACATTTTGAAAATAGAATAACAAACGAATATAAATCCATACCAGCCAGCATTATTTTTGTATATATTTCTGACCAAGGAGGTTACTTTTTCAGCCGCCCCTCGTAAATCAAGAATACGGATAACTTCTTCAATGTGCCCAGTGGGAAAATGGGACCTGTCCGCGCGAAAAGAACTCATCTGTTTCATAGGAATGGTTCACGACTGACCAAAATGACTTATTTTCTAGCATGACTCTTAATTCCTTCCAATATTAATTATAAAGTATTATACTTACAAGGCGGCGTGTGATTCGGTGGATTTGTGTAACTTATGTAAGGCGCGACGTACTGGTAGAATCTGTTGAAATAGAAACAGTGATAGCAAATTACGATGTGCGTCAGGTAGGCGGGTGGACCTAGGGAATTTTCATGAAATGTTTACAGATATTTGGTACCTTTTTTGTACCTCTATGTACCTGTAATAACAATTTGTATACCTCTCCTGGAAACGAGATAAATTCAAAAATAGGTCCACGGGTGGACCTCTTAAATATGTTCAAAACTTTCATTATATTTTAGGATTTGTATATAATAATTTGGTACCTCCTGTGTACCTGTACAAACTCGCATCGTATTAGGATTATAGTTCAATCTGGCGAAATAAATGAAAAAATATACCTTTCACATCTCCTGCTCGTAAAGTTCAGTTTATGCTTCGTAGACAGTGCATAAAATGCGATTTTATGCTCTAGTGCAGAAAGTAAAATCGTCGTCGAAGACAAGGCAATAGCTCCAAACAGCCACACGTACAACTAATTTCATAAGGACCCTTTATCACAATATTATCGCGGTATTCTAATTTGTATGAATTTTGCTTGAATATTTATAAATATTTACGTGATATGGATCATGATATGAGTGTGTAGCAAAACAATAACCGTGTAAAAGGCCCCATACCATAAACTTTTTATTTTATTTCGTTTCGTTACTATTCTAAGACCAACGCAACGATACCAACAGCCAACATATACATTTATAAAAATGATTGTTAAGTATATTAGTAATCAATCAATGTATGAGCCACAATAATAAGTTATCATAGATATAAAAGTATTTCTCATTGCTCTAATGTATCTTTCAATTTTATTCTTTAGCATTATAATATTTACATGTCGCTGCTTCGTTTCCTCGCAATCGATGTGAAAAGTAGAGTGTACAACTCGTCCATAAAACCGCGTTTTATGCACTTGTTGTACAATCTACTATATTCCCTTATACATTTTGCAGTGGGGTTCCCATATAACAGCGATAGGAAGTAGGTTGAGCTCTGCTGCATTTGCAGTCAGGAGAATAAGGCAGCTTACCAATGTGGCAACGGCACGGTTAGTTTACTTTGCTTATTTTAATAGTATTATTACTTATGATCTTATCTTGTGGGAATCAGCTGCAGATATTGAAACTGTTTTTATTTTGCAAAAAGGGCTATCCGAGCCATTTATTACTTGGGGTCGCGTGATTCATTAAGAGAATTTTTAAAGAAATAGATATTCTAACCCTGCCGTCCCTATACATATTTGAAATAATAATGTAAGTTAGGAAGAATTTGGGCAATTTTCCAACGAACGCTGATAAACCAATAGCCACGAGAAATACTGGGAAACTCAAAATAACCTTCTATAGACTAGTAAAGGTGAAAAAGTCGTTCTTGGGAAATTGTATCAAATTCTACAATAAAATTCCTAAACACATTACTGAACTTAGCAATTCTAAATTCAAATCTGTAGTAAAAGAAACACTTATTTCAAGAGCATATTATAAGATAAACGATTACATCATGGATAGGGATGTTTGGCAGTGATAGCGTCCTAATCTATCGCGAAAATATATTTTCTGCTGTAGCATTGTTATTTAAGAGGGCGCAGTACGCTCGGTCTGGCTCGGTTCTCTATACAAACGTATTTACCCTCTCATTTTAAAACGCCATGCTAGAATAACATGAAAATTTGTATACACAATGGGATCCGGCATATCTAGGTCGGAACATAGTTTCTGTTGCTAGAAATTGTAAAAGAAAAAAAATACAGCGGCTTTTTGAGTTTTTTACGGCTTGTATGAAAACCTTAATAATCGCTGTATTTTTTCTCCATTATAATTTCAAGCAACAGAAACTATGGTCCAACCTAGATATGCCGGATCCCATTGTGTATACAAAGTTTCATGTTATTCTAGCCTGGCGTTTTAAAATGAGAGCATAAATACGTTTGTATGGAGAACCGAACGTACTGCGCAGTCTTAAGTTATTTTGTAGTAGCTGACAATGTAATTTTATATTTATATTTAACTATACAATGTATATTGTTTTGAAAAAATGACACCTCACCGAGTTTCTTACGCCGGTTCTTCTCGTGGCGAGGTATATTTTTCCGAACCGGTGGTAGTTTATTGACGTTCATAGGTGCAAGTGTAATATGCCTAATTTGAAGAATAAACTACTTTTACTTTTTTTACTTTACATTCAGTACATAAAGTAGGCATATGAGATCTGTCTTTAGTATTTTGATGAATAAAAGCAAATCGTAAACATTTTACTATAATATAACTACACCTAGATATTTTTCTAGCACGAACGACTTGATGTAAGTGATTAACAAAATTAAAACATCGACAGTCCTGTTATCGATAAGTACCACTTCAACGTCATAGATAAAAGTTTGAAAATAAGGGTTGGTACCATAGCACATTGCAGTGGATAATAAACTTTGTTAGGTCCATATGAAATCGTTTTTTCTCTTCCTGTATATTCTTATGCTTGTCTGTGTTAATGTGTTTACTTCGCATTTGGTGCAAAATAATTTTGAACCACGAAATCCGATCTCTGGTAAATTTACAATAAACGAGGTGATTCTCTCTTCTCGGGACGTTTTTATGGGTGGCATTTTTTCGTATTCAGTCTTGTGTTTACAATGTATTCGCTTTAACATTGGTAATATTACGAATTAAATGTAATGTGCATTACGATTTTGCCTCTTTATCATTACTTCGATGAGTTGGATTACATGTGAATATTTTTAAATAGATGCTGCATGTTTTCCTCACAGACTTATAATGAAGTACATGCCGCATGTATAGTGATTTGTACATTTTGTACGTCAGCGAAAATGCCCAACTATGAAGAAATAAAACGTGTCTTCAGTACAATGTTTTTGTAGTAGACACAGAACATGGACTTGATAAACTTCCCTTGCCTTAAATATTTTTGTAATTCTTTTCTTATACTACAATCAAGATAAACAAAAAAGATAATACACCCTAGATGTTTTATGTAGGCTGCTCTATATAAAGAAAATTATAAAAATAAATTAAATTAAAAGTGTACGGATTACGTTCAATTTGTACAAGATCGGTACACGCGGCGTCTAGGTAGGTAGCCGAAGTCTGTGGTTGTATGTACGTCTTGTCGTTGAAGTAGTATGTACTTATCGATAACAGGATTGTCGATATTTTTATTGTGGCAAGCACTAAACAAATCTTGTTCCTGCTAGAAAAATATCTAGGTATAAATATAACTTATATAATCCTGAAAAGATTATGAAATACTGATTAAATTACCATGTCCATATAATTCGAGTATGATTGAAACATGCTTTGACGAAATTTATTATAACTTTTGAGGCCGTCAACGCAATCAATGGCGCGAAAGCAAAGTAAATATAAGTTGGCCAAGTTGGCGTGCACGTGCAGTTTAATGAGAGAACCCGTCATAGGTAATCATAAGCCGCATTTTAAAGTACTGCTTAACCATACCATTACATTTTAAACCACACCAAAACATACTTAACCATTTATTGACATTACATTTTAATCACTTTTGACATATAAAAAGCGGCCAAATGCGACGCGCAATGTAGGTTCCGTAGCTGTCTACCTAATTATGCGGATTTAAAATGTCACGAACTTATATTTGGGCATTTATGAAATAAGTGTACCCAATTAGCGTGAGTTGTTAAAAAAGTTAATGACAGTTTTGTGACGATAATTAAGTATGGAAATTTAAGAAAATGAACTTATTTCTAGTATTTTGTTTTAAGACAAATAAAAATAAACTCGATAATACGAGGGCTGTTTGATAAGTATCCGAAGTAAAGCCTAAAATGGTAACAAATCTATATGTATAAAACATAATTATTATGATACCTAATTTCATTTTAGCTAGATATTGTTGGTTTATATTCATTTTATTATGCAAAAATCAATCTAAAATAATCATGTATAAATTGATACTACGTCAAATCAAATTGAAACATGAACTGGCAACACTATTATATTTTGTAAATGGCAATTCTCTCGTTACCCTCTTTGATTCAGTACGGACGTATACTTGCTTTCAAGTGGTGTTCAATAAACGTCCATTATTCAATTCTGCTCAAATAATCTTTTCTGTGCTTTCCATTGCGCCAAACCTCTAATAGGTTATGGTGCCCAGTGCAAAATAGTGATCGTTAAACTGTAAATAGTAGTTATCATAATTTTTAAGAAAAAAAAACCGACTTAAATGGGGGAGGCCGGAAAAAGATTATTATACTTAGATGGTGCACTCTTAGATAGATATACAATAAAATAAAAATGGCTATAATGTATGTTTATAATGGTAGAAGACTAAGTACCCTCAATTCCTCATGGAAGCATGAAAAAACCTTGCTTGCTTGACAAACAAAACGAAGAGAACAAATCGCCAAACGTGAACTACGCGTCGTTGAAGAGTTCCGTTCTAATCATCATCAGCAGTTCCACTTCATCAAATGTCACTTTTATGAATGAAAATGCTTGATTAGTTCATGAAAATACTAAACTCACTATTTGTGTGCCTTTCACATTTGAGGAGTTCCCTCGATTTCTAATGGATCCCATCATCAGAACTCGAGCATGACAAAAATCAATCGTGAAAATATAACTTGCTTAACAAACACAGCTAGAAGGACAAATCGCCAAACGTGAACTTTTCGTCGTTGAAGAGTTCTGTTCTGATCATCATCAGCAGTTCCACTTCATCAAATGTCACATTTTTGTATGATAATGCTCGATTTGTTGATAAAAACACAAAAATCACTATATGTTTGCCTTTAAGATTTGAAGAGTTCCCTCAATTCCTCATGGATCCCATCATCAAAAATCGAGCATGACAAAAATTAATCGTGAAAATAGAACTTGCTTAACAAACGCAGCTAGGAGGACAAATCGCCAAACGTGAACTTTTCGTCGTTGAAGAGTTCTGTTCTGATCATCATCAGCAGTTCCACTCCATCAAATGTCACATTTTTGTATGATAATGCTCGATTTGTTGATAAAAACACAAAAATCACTATATGTTTGCCTTAAAGATTTGAGGAGTTCCCTCAATTCCTCATGGATCCCATCATCAGAACTCGAGCATGACAAAAATTAATCGTGAAAATAGAACTTGCTCAACAAACACAGCTAGGAGGACACACACCTGGTATACCCCTAAAGTTTTTGGTTCAACTGTGTACCTACATAATAAAACCAGTAAAGTAACATTTGATGACAAATCGTGGGAGCCAAATTGGTTGGCTACTAACCAAATGGTTATAAATAAGGTATGGAACACAGAATGCGAAAAATATGTAACTGTCAGGGATGTTATACGCAATAACGAATAAAAATGAGACGAATTTTCTCGTGTCCAGGCCTTCGCTGAAGCCTGAAGGGAGTAAATTGCACTTGTGCCAAAAAACAGTGTCCTCAAAGTCTCAAGTTTCAGATATCCCAAATCAACCAATATAAAAGTTGATGTGATGAAGGCAGTCCAAGTAAGATTCGCAGATTAGATTTATTTATTTATACGTATGGCAAAATTAAAAATAGATACAGAAGATCATAAATCTAACTCCAGAGAAAAAGGTGACGATACTGATGATTATTTGTATAGTGTACAGTCAGTAATTAGCTAAGTACCTAAATCGTTTATTGATATTAAAACCCTTGAACATAAGCATCAGTGGGAGAAAGCTGTTCGAGGTGAATTAATTTCATTTAAAAATCAACAATACTTGGACACTGAACCAAGACCGTAAAATTATATTATAGTTGATTGTAAATAGATTTTAACGATTGAAGGTGACTGATTAAGAAAACCTTTACGTCACCAGGCACTTCTTGTAGCCAGGGGTTTTAGCGAAGAATACCTTACTAATATGAAACACTTGCGCCAGTTGCTAGTACAGCTAGAGTGTCTTAAAAGAAGGAATTTATATGGAAGTTTCGGATTGAAATAATGTGTTATATAGGCAAGAGGTTGTTGTTGAAGTATTGAAGATAACGCTGAAGAAAAAAAGTTTTCAAAAAAAAAACATCCGTTGACCGATGTAAGTATATATATTTTAAATAAAGGGCTCATTTGCAAGAATATTATGGTTAGTATATGTTTACGATTTTAGTAATAGCATGTGCTGGATAAAACAATAAATGTTATAAAAAAAAATACTTACAATATATTAAATACTTAAATGCTAAATATGAAATGAGGGATCTAAATGATATTAAATTATTTATCGATATAAAAAGTAACTAAAAATACTGATACGATTACTTTAGATCAAAGTTCCTATATTCAGATAGTATTAAGTAAAAACATGAACGAATGTAATCATGTGTCTACTACCCACCGAAGCTTAATTAAACTATGAGGCATTAAACACAAAAGCCTATTATGATGCGCCATGTTGCAACCTTATAGGATATTTTGTGTACCCTATGCTATGTACCTACTCACCCTGATTTGAGTGCTTTTGTTAATATTCTGTAGAAATAACCTACAATTATGGCAATGTCTATAAAAAAGGCACTAAGCTATATATTTAAAATAACCTACAAAACAGGTTGATATGAAAACCTTTAAGTGGGTATGCTGACTGTGGTTGTCGAGCAGTGAAAAGAAAATTACTATCGGTTATGTTATGTATTTAAATGATTTGAGCGGTGCACAATTACTTAATTTTCCAAGTCACAAAGGCTAAATAATCTAAATATATGGCTTTATAGGAATCACTTAAAGAAGCCTGTGGCTTATGTCTCTAACTGAAAGTATCAATTAAAACATTACTGACCAAATTGTTATATATAAATACAATAAGACAATAACGATTGCATTAATTAGCATTGTCAACAACTATCTTATCATAAGAATTCAAAGCATAATGATATCAAATACCATATTTACGAGAAAAAGTTAAAAAAAAATGTATTAAAATAAAGTATGTTCGCACAGATAAGCAGTTGGCCAATGTGATGAAAAAGCCGTTACCTGAAATATTAAAAAATAAACTAATTGAGTTTAGAATAAGTTTTAAGATTGTTTAATGATACATGAACTTGTATGATTATATCAATCTGTCTTATAATGATACTAATCTTGCCTAAATGATCTGATTAGGTTTTTCTGGGTTTCCCTAATCCTTGCAACAAATGTTGGATCATATTGTATATTCCCCAGCGAGCACTTGGAAGCTCCCGCTTGGAAGTAAAATATTGTCAATTGATGATCTTATTTTAATTGTGTAAATAGGAGATTAATTTTTGAGGGGGCATGTTGGTTTATATTCATATTATGATGCAAAAATCAATCTAAAATAATCATGTATAAATTGATACTACGTCAAATCAAATTGAAACATGATCTGGCAACACTATTATATTTTGTAAATGGCAATTCTCTCGCTACCCTCTTTGATTCAGTACGGACGTATACTTGCTTCCAAGTGGTGTTCAATAAACGTCCATTATTCAATTCTGCTCAAATAACCTTTTCTTTGCTTTCCATTGCGCCAAACCTCTAATAGATATAACGAGTCTAATTAAGAAACTTTGGAAAAAAATGAGGGCTAGTGCGTAAAACCTATGAAAATACTGAAATCCGAACTTAATAGTCCAGTTAAGGTCTGCCATTGTTGTCCACTTAGCTATCTTTTTTTTAATTTTGGGTATAATTATATATTAGTTATAAGGTTAACGCAAGCGATTAAGGCAATTGAACTGGTAATACACCTGTTATTTTAAAAAATAAGTCCTCTACAACTTTTACTGCACGGACAGATGATATCGTCTTATTTAGCGAAGTACTTTGTTCCATTATTATAGGTGATTTTATCATGAGAGGAGGCTCTAGACACATTATATTCATCCATAATGTTTAAAATTTATTATTTTTCCATACACGCCATAACATAAATATTAAAATATTGTTGCGACAATGTCATACCCGATGTCTGCACCCGATTACGATGCTAAGCAAAATTTGTCCGCAAAACGAAGGGCACAAAATTTTACCCATAATTTCTTAACAAAATTTGAACGGATTGTAATGGATGACGAAACGTACATGAAACCAGACTTCGAGCAGATACCGGGACAAGAACTACACAACTGTAAGAGCCGAAAACATGCTCCTGAAGATTGTAAGATGAAAACGAGATCGAAGTTTCCCGAAAAGTTCCCGTTGTGGCAAGCTATTTGAAACTGTGGTAAACAACGCCACTTATTTATCACAACAGGGACTGTGAACGGTGAAATATACAAAAAAAAAGATTGCAAAAGCGTCTTTTGCCCATTTTATGAAGTCATGGGTCACTGCTATTGTTTTGGCCTAATCTCGCTATCTGCCACTATGCTAAAGCAGTGGCTGAATGGAATGACCAGAATGGTGCAGCTGTGATACCTTAACGGTGCATTTCTCCGAATTGTTCTGAACTCATAGCGATCGAAGAATATTGTCCCATTATGAAAGGGATTTTATAAAAGAAAGATTTTATAAAACGTACATTATATTTTCCTAAAATATAATGTACGTTTTATACATATTCAAGAGGTCCACCCGCCATCCTGAAGTCAAGATGGCGTGTAGACCCATTTTAGAAGACTTTTGATTTCTCGTTTCCAGGAGTACACAAAAAAAATTATTACAGGTACACAGAGGTACAAAAAAGGTACCAAATATCTGTAAAAATTTCATTAAAATTCCCGAGGTCCATCCGCCATCCTGACGCACGTAAATTGCGGGTTTCTAATAGAAGCGAGGAGTTACAATGTTGACTTGTGGCATGATATGAAATTGGTGCATTTCGCAAACCTGAAATTTATATCGATCTGTGACAATTATAGCTGAATAAAGCTCTAGTAAAGTAGCTCAAATGATTACGTCAAACGAGTTTCCGCTGCAGGAACATTGTAAACAAATCGAATGCCTACGTCGGTCTAACGAATCACCAGAATATTCTAATAGACTAATGGTAAGTCAGAGCTTGCCCCCGCGTTGCGCGGCGTTTCGACCACATATACGCTCCCGCTCATAATCATTTAGGAACACATTACTTTTTCCATGCCATTGAATACAAAAACGACTTTCAGATTAATACTTTCAAATCAGAGCCCTTGTCTCTTTTTGATGCTGGTTGATTTTTTTCTTTCTTTAATATACTGAGCCCGAAATTGGCACCGGAGACATCCCGACGCGCAATGAAAAAAGGGTCTTATAATTTTGACATGTGTTTCTGCGTCTGTCGGTTGCATCGTACCTCCTAAACGGGTAAACCGATTTGAATCGTCTATTACTCACCGACAAACCAGTCTGTCCACCTGGTTAGACGGTTATATATTTTTTTGACCAAACCACCAGCCAAGTTGGTTGGTTAGTAATATTTACTTTTAGTACTTACCGACCAACTTTTTACGGATTGATTCATGGTTTCTCGGTTGGTTATCGGTATACTGTGCGTGATTTCTATTATACTGAGATAGAGATACCAGTGAAATACTCCACATAGATCGTAGCGCCGTTGTGTATCTAGTAAGAACTAGCCGCACAACCGCTGCATTCCTGTCACTTCAATATGCAAGTGCGATAGAGGGGATCCTGCCGTTTTGCCAAAGTTATTTTGGTAAAATTTCATTACCCAAACAAATTTTGGCAACTGTTACGTTTGGTAATGCAATCTTTGGAATAATTTTAGTAGGCACATTTTCATTTGGACAAATTTTTACTTAACATAATATTATCACGGAAAATAACGTTCAGGCATTTGGTCTTTTACCAAATACTTCATTAAAGCAGAAAATCTTTAGACAATAAATATTTTGTCAAATGAATTTGTCTGAAACAAGTTAAAAGTTTAATACAAATCGTACAATATCTACATACTTATTACTTGAACTTGTAATATAACAACTATGAATCTAATAGTAATATAGCCACAAAGCCAAGTTCAAGTTTTCACGTAGGCAGTAGGGAACAGGAACTTAGTGGCAAAACCGACTCGGATCGCGGATAGGTTAGAAGCCGAAAGCGGGAGCTTTGCTCCCGCTTTCGTCTTCGAGGTTATTTTTTTTATCAAAGAGCGGGAAAGCTTTGCTTGCTTGCTTGCTTAAGAGTTATTGTGTTATACAGGAACTTAGTGGCAAAACCGACTCGGATCGCGGATAGGTTAGAAGACGAAAGCGGGAGCTTTGCTCCCGCTTTCGTCTTCGAGGGTATTTTTTTTATAAAAGAGCGGGAAAACTTTGCTTGCTTGCTTGCGTAAAATATGTTTTTCCAACTGAAACATTTGACTACTTGAAATTTGGTTAAAGTACTAGTTGGTAAGCGAGTCATTGTCTAACTGTTCACTTGCCAGACATTAGGTTTGTATTATAATTATTTGTCAAGAGTTTATTTGCCAAATAATAATTTGGCAAATGAAAATTTGCGGAAAATTGTTTGCGAAATGATAATTTGTCAATATTTTTTTGATATAACAATAGAGACCCGCGATAGAGATAGCACCCAGTGACATCTGGTACAAACAAGTTAAACTAACATTTCCATAGAAAAAAACGTACTTCGAGCTGAAAGGCCCCTGGTTGTCATTTAATAGTTTTCAAAGGCAATGTCCTATTCAGCCAAGTTGTATATTGTGGCCGGGATTTATGGTATTAATTCAATTTTGTAGATGAATAATGCATAATCCGTACAAATTATTTTTAATATTATTACGCCGTGTAATAAACAAAAAAATATTTTTTTACATTATTTACTCACCCTTTTCGATGTGAATAGTGATGAATACTAAAGAAAAATCCATACAATTTTGAAGACCGCAATAATATTGTCACCTCAGTATTGTGATAATAATTTGCTTCATATTCACGTATTGTTATATGAGTGTATCGTGTTATAATAATCACCGTGTAACAGGCCCCACTAAATGTTTGACGTCTACAATTTAGTCACGTCCGTCTTTTTCGCACTTACGATATCTTATGCAAATTCGAAAGAGATGGATTATCGGATCAGAGGCGCTATCGCGAACCGAAAACGATATATCTGCCTCTCGGTCGCACTTGTATTCGAGCGACAGAGTGGGACATACTTCGTTTCCGGCCGGTAGGCCCTCAGGCAGTCCGTAAATGCTTTTATAGCTTTTAGGCAGTCCGCCAAGTACGGTTTTAGTCGGTCTGCGCACGGTTTAAAAAAAATACGCATGTAGTCTGTGGAACTAGAGCTTTCTTTCTTTTCTGTCATTAACGCCTGCGACGGAACGTTTATTCATGTTTCATTTACGCGGGCGGAGCCGCGGGTACGTCTAGTTTGATATAAATTCCAGCTTGATACCTCCACGCGTTCCTGAGAAAAAGGGTCTTGACAGACAGACGGACGGGCGGACGGACGGACATCAAAGTGATCCTATAAGTAGTTAACTAGGAACCTTAAAAATAAAAAAAAGATAGATACCTAGATTGTAACTTAAAAAATATGCAAAATTATATCTTGTACAATTTGCTGGCAACACAGCCTCACTGGTATATATTTTATGGTTTTTTGTGAATTTAGTGCTTTATTTTTAAACAAAATAATATTTACAGATGGAATAGTAATATTATCTTTTTGTTGACTAGATGTTTGGGATCTCTTTTTACAGGTAAATACACTGCGAATCGGCATTTTTCACTGACCTCGTTCCGCGCTCACCGTGACATTTTGAATGACGGGGACGAATGTCAACTAGTTTTATATAACGTCAACGACCGGCGTTCTTCGAGCTTTGGCAGGGGGAACGCCTGTCGGCGTCTACTCCGGTTGATTTAATGCTCTAAGGTTTTCTAGCAATGGTTCTTAGACATGTTTTATCAATATCGGTTCAGCCGTTTTACAGATATTGAACTTTGAATTGAAACCGAAGGCAAAATATTGATCACAGGAAAGGCCAAGCCCTTAAGCCCTGACTTGACGAACTCTACACCTTGGTATGAAAAAGTATGGCTTGGCGGTTTCATAGATCTATTGTAGACGGTAGCCCTGCGCCTCCTGAACTGAATCTGTTTGATAGCTAATGTCTGCACAAGTGTCATGGCACATGTTAGCGTGATGTTTTATCCAAAGCGATACGCGACCTAAACGCGACCATCACAGCTTCCAGGAACCTGGAATTCGGTCTAAGCGGAACTATTGACTGCTACAGACTTGTACTATATTCGGCCTGCAAAAGAAGGTATAATACCACTCATAAACGTGACGATAACTTCACTTAACAACACTTGAAATAAAAAGCATTATGTAGAAAAGTTAGTTTTGTTATATAAACTCCTTTTTAACAACCTGCTTTTAAAATACGGCTGAAAAAAAAAACAAAAAAGAAAAACGCTCCCTTTTCAAATGCTGTCATTTTTACTTTTAGCTTTCTTGAACAAAAACTGTTATACCTTCTTTTGCAGGCCAGTGTATATTAACCCTTTTACCACTGCACGCCAAAAAGTTACTCGAAATTTTCAGCTAATTAAAACCAAAGGTGTCACTGGTGTGATGTATACGACGATGACGGTTAAAGGGTTAAAAGTGTAAAGTTAAAGTAGGCAATTTTTAATAAGTAGTTCTTATAAGTAATTATATAAGTAACTTTTTATAAGTAAGAAACTTTAATAAGTATAAAGTAAGAAATATAAGTACCTCCTGAGATGACCAGCCGCAAGAACAAACAACCTTTCTTAAAATATAATACTTAGATTTGAACACCGACGGCATTCGCAAAATAAATACACACGAATAAACATGAGGGTTAGTGTCACAAGCAAAAAGTGTACAATGCAATAACGATACTTCCCGTCCACTTCTACGAGTACCATCGGACAAGCAGAGATACGGCAAGACAACATCGTTCTTCGGTGGCAGTTTGAAAACTCGCACGTAGCGCTTCACTTCCACTTTTATTCTGAGAACAGCCAAGCTGTGGAACTCCTTACCGGAGTCTTTGTTCCCATAATCCTTAGATCCTTACGGTCTTTAAGACGAGAATGAACCGGTTTTTAGCAGGTCATTGGGATTCATCCTCGACCACACAACGCTTACCGTGAGGTGATTGTGGTCAAGGGCAAAAGTAGCCCGTATAAAAAAAGATTCCTCTCAATTGAAAAAAATATCAAATAATAACCCAATATGCGAAAATAATCGCCCGCTGACTATAGAGGGGTGAGTTATCCGTCACCTGGTCACATGAACAATATGAACATGTATGTTTTTATTTCATTTACTAGCTTTTGCCCGCGACTTCGTCCGCGTAGAACTCGTTCTCGCCTTAGAATTATTTGTTTATCCATACAAGTTTTCTCAAGCTGAGATGGTAGGACGGCGTCGAAAAGGACACCAGGACCTAGAAATCCTATTGTCAAAAGTGCTTATTTCGGAAAATGAAATGTACTTACCGATTCTAGATGAATGAATCCCGTCAAAAAAATAACAATTATAAAGATAAATCTCGCTACGCAGTTCTGCCGTAAAAAGTACTTAGTCCCAGCAGAGCGAGTTCTTCATGTAAATATTATGGCCAAAGGCCCTAAGCAGACCGGCAAGACATGCGGGCCTATGCATAAGGCACGCAAGGCCGTAGCTTGAGCATCCCAACAGAGTGGGCTTTTTAATAAGGCAGAGGGTCGAAGGCCCGAAACTAAGTGTTAAGGCACCCGAGGCGGAAGATCGAGCATCCCAACAGCGGGCTCTATAAGGCTGAGGGCCGAAGGCCCGAAGCTGAGAGGTAAGGCACGCGAGGCCGAAGGTCGAGCATCCCAACAGAGCGGGCTTTTCATATAAGGCTGAAGGCCCGATGGGCGTGCCAAGCCAAGCCAAGAGTGTTATACGCGATAATGAAGGCGTGGTGGAGGGCGGCAAGTCACGCGAGGCTGACGCCAGAGCATAGTTATACACATGATGTCGTTCTAAATAACGTATACATATACACACTATGGCTGGGTTGCACCGACTTACGATCACAGACTGATCAACGTTAAATATGGCGCCGGCAGCTGTCATCCCATAGAAACTTGTCAAACTTTCCATACATTCAAATTTTAACGAACACAGATTACGATTACAGACGGTTTGGTGCAACCCAGCCTATGTATCTAGACACACGGCAGCGTGTCCAGCCAAGTTCACCCCAGGAACATGCGGACAGCAGCCGTGTGTTATATTACACGAACCGTTTGGAGCCACTTTTGACCCCCCAATAACTCCAAATCTATCTAATAAAAAAATGAAATTTGGTACGTATATTAAGATCCGTTAGAACAACTAGAACCCCAAATTTCATAAATATAGGTTTAATAGTTATTGAGATAAGAAATTCCAAAAAACGACATTTTTACCACTGACTGACTGACTAGTAATCAAAAACCTAACCCACTTCCAGATGACCTAGAAAGCTGAAATTTGGCATGCAGCTTTGTAATTATGTGTATACACCAGAAAAAATCAGAAAACAGTGATTTTATTATTAGTTTTATTATTATTATTCACTTTATTTATCTTTGATCTTAAGTTAGCTTTTCTACAACACATTTACAAAAGTAAAATATAAAAATATACATACAAAATATAAAAGCATTATAAAAAACCTAACCTAGAGTGCCGCTGGCAGCGAGGCGGGGCCTAAGCTACCGGTGGTTAGGGCGACAGAGAGAGGAACCTCCTGACTATCCGCGCCGTGTCCAAGATTACCGCCTTCTGCATCTGACCCTTGACCCAGCCATCTAGCGAGTCTCTTAAGATGTTGGTCGAGACTCTTCGCAATTAGACCGTTTGCAGAGACGACTATCGGGACAATGATCGTCGAATCAACATCCCACATAGCGGTTACCTCGTGTGCCAGGTCTAGGTACTTACTAACCTTGTCCTTCTCGGCCTTCACGAGGTTCTCATCATGGGGCATGGTGATGTCGACGAGCACTGCCTGGCGCTTAAATCGATCTGTCAGCACGATATCAGGTTTGTTGGCTAAAACAGTCCTGTCCGTGATGACAGATCGATCCCAATAGAGCGTGGCACGACTATTTTCGAGAACTCGCGCAGTTGTGTACTTATAGTACGGCCCTTCGAAGTCCACAAGACCGTACAGAAGAGCAAGCTGCTGGTGAATAATCTTGGCTACCAAGTTATGTCTGTGCAAGTACTCGCCGTTAGCAAGATGACCACAACCGGAAATGATATGCCTGAGCGACTCTCCGGGACGGCGGCATGCCCGACAAATGTCGACCGTACCGTCCTTCAGGATATATTTCCGGTAGTTGTTCGTCATGATAACTTCGTCCGCAATTGCACAGACAATTATTATTATTATATCAGATATATATTATCAGATATATATATACAGGTACAGGGGTAAAGTTTGCATCTAACTCCGTTCAGCCGTTTTCACGTGATGCGCGGTCAAGTAAACAGACAAACAGACAAAAATTCTAAAAACTGTTGTAACGTGTTCTGTTATCGATTCTAAGTATCCCCAGCAATTTTTTTTCGAATATCTTCCATGTACAGACTTTCGACCCACTTCAGCTTTATTATATGTATAGATTTCCTCTCAAATGAATCTTTTATGAAAGTATTGTCGGCCTGTTTAACCTAGTTGGTAGTGACACTGCCTACGCAGCTAGAGGTCCCAGGTTCGATTACCGGTAAGGGCATTTGTTACTGTGGTAAGCAAACACATTTGTTCCTGAGACATGGATGTTTTCTATGAATTTAAGTATATCGTTGTATAATCTATTAAATATATCGTCGTCTAATATCCATAACATAAGCTTTATTGAGCTAAATATGGGACTAGTATAGGGTATGCAAATTTCCCGGAATTCCCGGAAAATTTCATACAAATCGGGACCGGGACTGCAAACCCTAGACTAGTACAATTTGTCCCTATACATTGTATTTGTTTATTGTGAATAAATAAACACGTTGCTGGTTGTAGCTCGAGGAAAAAACCATCAACTTTCAATATTGCCTTGCACCTTGCACCTGCACCAGTTCTCGGAAATGGTCGTGCCACGCTCTGTTGGGATCGATCTGTCATCAGCATCACGTAGCACTCTATAAGCTGGATATCGTACTGACAGGTCGATCGAAGCGTCAGGCAGTGCCCGTTGTCATTACCAAACCCCATGACGACAACCTCGTCAACGCCGAGAAAGAAAAAGCCAGCAATTAGCAAGACCTGGTACACACGAGGTAACCGTGTTGATGAAGGATGTTGATTCAACGTTGTCCCGATAGTAATCTCTGATAGCGAACGGTCTAATAGTGAAGAGTCTCGACTCTCGTTAGATGGCTGTGTTAAGGGTCAGATCAGAGCGGTACTCCTGGAGACGGCGCGGATAGTCCGCAGGTTCCTTTCTCTGTCGCCCTAAATACCGGTAGCTTTAGCCCGCCTCACTGCCAGTGGTGCCCTTGGTTAGGTATTTTTGGTGATTTTATGTTGATTTATATTTTACTTTCTATACAAAAATTGTGAAAATCAAACTTAAGAGGGTACGAACGAAAAGTTGGTGTTTTAGCAAACTTTAGGTTTTTTCAAAGGCCATATTTTTGTTCAAATGGTTACATTGTTAACGTAAACTACTGTTTTGTATAGATACACTCTTATTCTAGACCATAGCAATGCTATAATTCTATTTCTATAAACGGTTATTTAAAACAACCAGGTTTTTGTCGACGTGTTTTCCAAAAACACGCGTCAGAGCTATCTTTTAGCTAGGATATTTCCCTTTTAAACTTACAAAAATGTTCTAATGTCTACTTTTTTCAATAGGATATATAGTCTTTTAGTACATAGCAAACGCAATAGTTCTAAAATATGCGTTTTTACTATTAAAAAAAAATAGTACAGAATGTCTATTTTGGTTTGATTAAACATTTTTATTCTCACGTATTTGATGATGTTTTCGAAGTAAAATATTTTATTATAAAACTACAGGTATTGTTCTATTTTTAGTATTTTTTTCAATGCTCATAGATTAGCCATTTAATTAAGTCCATTTTTTAAAAACCACTATATAACCGCGCGCGAAAACTTCGTTTGATCCATTACGCGCCGGGCCTTCCCAAAGAACGGACGTATCGCTCTCGTCGCTGCCTAAAGGTCGATGACCGAGCGTACCCGACACGCGCCTGAGCTTTAGTGCGTCCGCTACATATTGATACTTGGTAAGTAATATTACATGCTAAGTAAGTTTATATATTTTATATTTTCTTAATGGACTAAAGCTTTTATTTAACTTGTACTGTTCTTATGTAAGTAAGTACATAAATAAATAAATTTCCATCAAAATTTGCAATCATTTTTTCAGCTACTTGCCGGTATCGGATTAAGCTGAAATTTGGCATACTTATGTAAGTTAGATAACAATACATTATCATGGTACCACCGAGCTGATCTGATGATGTACACAGAAGGTGGCCATGGCAACTCCTAAACTACACAAGATAAACACGTCGTGTTTGAACTTATTCGGACCGTCTCAACAAGTAGTTGACGATTGTCGAAAAAAGTAGTCAGCAATAAAATATTTCAACAAAAATTACATTATTCACAGAAACTTATTTCAGAAATGGGCAATAAACGCAAATTATTTGAAACGAAAAAATTCAATACTACTGCGGCCAGACAAGCAAAAAGGTAAGTCACAATGCTACCAAATATTTTTCATACGTATTATTTATGTTTATACTGCCTAGGTGTTATGTAAGTTACAAACGTATATTTTTTTCTTTGAATAAATCATTCTCGGCTTGTTATCACGCTGCTGTCGTAGCATTTAACACCGGTAAGCTTCAAACCAACTTATACTAGTAGCTTCGTGAGCTGTAGACCTCGCATTTTTTTTCTAAAAGTCAAAATTTCGACCGAGAAATGCGACCTGTACAGAAGAACATTCGGACATACATACGATAAAATTTTGTATATTTTTTCAAATTTCAAAATTTCCAAAAACCGACTCGTTAAAAAAATTCTATATAACATTTCTGATGAGAAATGCGACCTGTACAGGAGAAAATCCGGACAGACAGACACAGACATACGAAAGAATTTTCGTCGAAACCTGAAACGGAGACGCTTCGCTCCGTTCGCTCGCTCGGTCAATAAGACCAACTTTGACAAAAGTCCATCAAAGTTTTGGAATTGAAACGATGTGACCGTGTGTTTTACCGTGGACGTAATCGTCGGTCGGGCTTAAAGAAAAAAATCGTGTCCCGAAATGTTGAAACCGGCCAAGTGCACGCGGACCACGCACAATAAGGGTTCCGTACTGACACCTCCTAATCTACATTTAAAACCACAATATAATACATTTAATCACATACGATAGTATCTTCATAGGAAACTTACGACACTTACGCCCTTTTGTTTTGGCATGACAGTTTTTCAGCAATGATTCAAAAACTGTTAAACCTATCTTGTTCAAACCAAAAATCGTTGAAGGGATTTGCTAATGTATATTATCTTGATTTTTGTCATAATTTTAAACTTCATCGTATGGAAATTAGAGGGTAGGGGACACACTTTTTACGACTTTGACCGCTAATATCTCACCAACGGTTGACTTAAATGAAAAACATTTTTAGAAACCTCTATGGCATTTTTGAAGGTCTATTCATACACTACACGCCTATGTACTCGTAATGTGCCTAATTTGAAGAATAAACTACTTTTACTTTTACTTTTTTTACCATTTGGCGAAGACTGACAAAAAGTAATGATATCCCATCAAAAACATAAATGTGAAAATGGCACTTTTATATGCAGTATGTTATAATACCATAAAAGCTGTTGGATATTTAAGAAAACTGCCAAGTTAAAGCTCAAAATGCATTAAGCCGCAGTAAATTAGTTTTACTGGAAACAATGTAGTGCCGGACTTGGCACCATTTCAGAGAATCTAAGGAACTTGGCACCCATTTAGATCTCAATTCTTATGTCGGTGAAGACGACCACCAAGCATCGCATATTCATAATATTGAACTTGGCTCCCATTTTCACATTTACGTTTTTGATGGGTTAATACTTTCAACGATTTTTAGTTTGAACAAGATAGGTTAAATGGTTTTTGAGTTATTGCTGAAAAACTGTCTTGCCAAAACAAAAGGGCGTAGGTGTCGTGAATTTCCTATGAAGACACGACCTTTTTTGATTCAATGTATTGTATAGTGGTTCTAGATGTATATATATTAGGAGGTGTCGGTACGGAGCCCTTCTTTGTGCGTGGTCCGACACGCACTTGGCCGGTTTCATTTTGTAAAGATGTGATGTATAATTTTTTTTATTTTTATCACAAGGTCGTAATCTGTACAAATTATAACATTTTCTTCCAGGTGGTCAATTCCAGAAATGTATTTTCCCCGGAATGGTTGATGGGAGAAACAGTAGGTCAATGCCAATTAGTAAGATACGTACCTACGAGACACTTAATAAGTGCGTACATAATTTTAATAAAATAAAACTTGTAAAACTCATCAGATTTTATTTTTTCCTAGCTCACTATAAAGTAAAAGTATAACAATGATCAAGAAGTGTCGGTTCAACCGGCGTCACTCGAACCGCACGCACACAGTAAACATTGTAGTGTGGGTGGTAATCATGGCCGCTCGCAGGCGATCGCGACTATGATGAGTTGTAACGAAATGTTTGTACCCTCTTAAGTCCGTAAATAAACAAAGAGAATAATTATTTCATTTATTTTCGGCCAATTTTAATCATACAAATTTGGAATGAAATCATGAATAAATAAATTTATTCAATAGATGTTCCAGTAACTAATAAAAAAAATCAGCTCGTAATATAGCGAGTGAATTTCATCAGCTGATTCCATGAGCATTTAAATAGGTTACAAATGTTCTGCCTCTTCTCTCATATTTAGGGCATCAGCTAACTCTTTTTCCACCGAGATATAACCGGCTGTCGCGTTTATTTACTTACAATAGCATATAAACTGTAAACACTGATATTTTTGCATTTTCATTCGACCTGCTGTTTGATAAATCGAATCCACAAGTCTGTAGTATATTAGGTATAGATATATAGGATGTGGCCTGTAATAGGAGCAAAAAATTTAAAGGCTGCTTCCTTAGAGCATCTGCAGTAACCACTTGTGTCAAAAAAAATATCTTTTTTCACTTGGGAGAAATTTTGATCTAAAGTTATGACCTCCAAGTAATGGATCTTGGCACCACGAAATTATAGCGCGGCCGTTACTGCTGAAATTGAGGTAGCATCTATAAGTAGTTATGATTATGATTCATTACAGTTGTTGCATTTTTGGTTTAAAAGGATATTTTTGGGATTAAAAAAAAACATTCTTTTAAGTTTTTAAAAATATATAGTTATTAATATAGCTCCAGTAGAGTAAAAAAAGTAGTAATAAGCTATATTTGTGAAAAAAATCCAATAAACGTTTTAATTTCAATTAAAACCGTTTGGAAATAATTGCTGGAGACCTCAATAGTGTACCGTTTAAATTTTTGCTCCTATTACCGGCCACACCCTGTATATTGGGTCAGCTATTATTCGATAAAAGTTTCAATCAAGAGGAAATGACTGCAATTATTTCATTTTTAGGCACTTGCCTGCTTTATAGCTCTTCAACCCACCAACGGAATAGTGGCTGATTTTCACGGGGCTTCATAATATAACTTTCTGAAGCATTGTACAAGTTATCGTGTGAGATGTACTGGTCATAGAAATCTTTTGCAGGCTCGCAGTCTAATTACTTAAGTAATCATTCAAAAATTGATATTTGCTGACTCACACAGTTGTAAGGAATAATTTGAGTTCTACTTCGCGCTAAATTAACATGAATACAGAAGATTGTTCCAAACTTAACTCGCTATATATGTAATTTTAACAATTAACCTTGTAACAAAAATTGTAAAGACAACTGCATCTAGACGTATTAACTATATGTGTATAATTACCCTTGCGAGCGCGGCTGCTGGTAGGACTGCGGCGGAAGGCTCATGTGCGGGAACACCAACGTGGGGTGGTACATGACGGGGCCGGAGGCGGCCGCGGCCGCCGCAGCGGGGCTGGGGATGAACGGTTGCTGCTGCCTGCTGCAAGCACACAATCATCCTAAATCACGAAACGCCACACTTGTACAAGATGTTTGGTATCTAGTTGCAGACTTTCAGGGATGATAGTGGAGGTCATTTTAGATATTTTAGAGATGACTTTCTTTAGTACAAAGTCTTTTAGTTTTCAAGCTATGCGCCATTTATTTTGTTAATTGTGCGTTTTCCATGCTAACTACTATACATACGAATTTTATGTTCTATTATTTTTTATCTGGGTTATCATATTTTTTTAGTAGCTGCAGGCACTAAGGAAGTTTTTGGAATCAATGTGATGTTGTAGCTCTTTAAAATGGTGGAAGGGTTAACTATAGAGTCACAAAGATAGCGACATATGTTATTTAATATTGTCGTATTACTCAATAATTACTTAACATATTTTGACAAATGACATTTTTTATTTAAAACACTGGCCACACTACAAGAAAGTTTGTTATTTTTATTCATTTATCATATAACGATTTGTCCATCATAGCGTTGTATATTATGTGAAAATTTCAATTGGCTACCTGACACATATTACGGTCTTTGAGAAAAAGCCAGTTAAAGGTCGACAGACAGACAGACGATGTAGCGACAGTAATAGGATATTTTTTTTATGAAGCAGTAACGCTGCTAACTAATTTTCTAAATTCCAAATTAAAGGGATTTTGTAAAAAACTCAGTATTTCGAGCAGGATTTGAACCTGCGACATCTGTCATATACTGTAGGAATTCAAAAAAACATATCCTCCGTCCTGCTCTATCTTGGAGTTTGTATAACTTTCTCTTTCACTCTCGTGAATACTGATGTAATACTTAAGTATCATGTTTTTCTTCAGGGATTATTGTGAAGCTTTTTGTTCACGTTAGTCGCCTTGTATCGATCACATCGTTTAGTTAACGCGTACGACTCTCTAGATAAATAATACTACTTAATATACAGACTTTATGATTGAACTGTTCTACTAATTAATTACCCTCACCAATATATACGGCCAATACGTCACACGTGCGCATCTCATTTTGCAAATCCTTTTGCGCCTGCCGGCTCATACAGAACTCTCTCTCTTTGTGTCGTGCAAACCGATCGGTAAATAAACAACCTTGTGACATTAAGTGTTTTGTGATAGTGACTTTATTTGGTGTATCCCTCCGCTCACCGTTATATCGCGAGGCGGCATATTCAGCTCAGCGAGAATCAGCTCAAGAAAAGAAGAAAGGACGTCACTCAGCTCGCCAGTCTCCACTTCAACCACGGCAGAGTGCCACTGCATAACCCACAAGGCCAGTTCGCTTCAAGTAAGCCCACTCAATTTCCCCAACTTTCTCTCATCTCTCCTCATCATCGCATGTTATCGCCCTCAGCGATAACAGTAATACGGTTTCATTCACCCTATAAAATACTTAATAATTAACGGTTGTCATAAATGTCAGACAGTAAAATATCATATCGATATCGTTTATCGAATGTGTGGATCGCACTATCTTCGTTTACTTGAAGTTGACGTCATTTCGTGACTGACAGGTTGCCTCTGTTTGTGAATGTTACTTGTGTGCGTATGGTTGATGCTAGTGTTTCACAATATGTTATCTTATAATAAAATACCTATTTTTCAGTTAAATACAAAAAAAGATTTTATGTTTTTCTGCTTTAAATAAGCCTTATTTTGAAAATAATTATATAACATTTTTTATTCCTTACATCATTTTCAATCGAAAAGCATTATTAAAATAAGGTTTTAAAAAAAAATGCGAAAGTCCATTTTTTGGTCATTTCGATCCACTGTGCGGCAGCTTTTTTTGCTTCAAAATTAGTTCTTGAAGGTTTAAGGTTTCTGCCCACTACACCGAATCATACCATGACCATAATAGGAACGTATCAGGCACGGAATTTCATGACACGGACTACTAGGCTCACTAGAACGTGTGACCAGCGTTTCATACCCGTGCATAACGGGATTTGTGACCCGTAGCATCCGCGTTTCATACCCATAGCATCCGCGTTTCACCCCCGTAGCATCCACGTTTCATCTTCGTAGCATCCGCGTTTTTGTTCAACCCCTAAGTTGTCACCACTAGTAAGAGAAAAGCAAGCAAGAGAAAAGACAGAAGGTTGAAGACTGGCAACGCGGTTATAACGGTTTTTATTATTTAATCGTATGGCATTTATTTACGAACCGTGAGATCTTCGAGAAGACAAGTACGGTTACCAGTTTATGTTGCACTTTTAGCACCACCCAGGGGTCACGTGTAGGGTAACGGTGGGTACTCCCTACGGACGTGGTGCAACTTCGACCCCCCTTTGTCAAGTGAGTGGGCAACTTGACTGTTAGAAGTTCTCAAGCCGCCCGAAGGCCTCTAACTTGGCTTAACGACTGGTGTCGTAGACAGCAGCCGGGATCAGCGGCTTAACGTGCCTTCCAAAGCACGAGAGCGCTCAGTTAGTAACCACTCAAAGCGGTCACCCATCCAAGAACTGACCTGCGCCCACATTGCTTAACCTTGCATACCGCACGCGGTACGCGGGCGCCGCTGGGCCACGAGCGCTCTATTATAACGGTAATTTTAAGCGGTTATAACCCGCATGGTCACCGTTTCGCCGCCTGCAGCACCGGTTTGGCAACGTGGCGTGCCGTGCGCGCGCGAGTGTCGGCGCCGGCTGACGCTCCGTGCACGGCACGCGACGTTGATGGTCGGTGACGAAACGTGCTAGTGGGCATAGTCTAATACTTTACAATACAACAGTACATTACTGCAGAGGCCGTGAAGTAAAGGATTGCTGGACGAGTTTGGGATAAACGGCCGGATAAAACGAGTCCTGCAATCCCTGTTCCGGCCGAGGATTGTATAGTACTCTCTCGTTTTAGCCGGCTTCGTCTACGACTCGGCCGTTTATCCCAAACTCGTCCTGCAATCCCTGTTCCGGTCGAGGATTGTATAGTACTTGTCTCAAACATGTTAGAAAAAAAACTACAATAAAAAAATAAAATCCAAAACGTCCAAAACTAGCAAAGCATCACGAAAAATAACGGAAATTATATAAAACACGTAAAATTCTACAAAAAAAATCCAAAAAACAAGAAAAAAACCTAATATAACAAAAATAATTAAACATAAAAAGCATAAGAACACGCATGAAAATACCAAAAAGCATGAATAAACAAAAAACTGATGAAAAGTCCATAAAAACAAGAAAAATATATAAATAAAATCGGAAGAAAAAACAAAAAAACACGAAAAATACTACAAAAATACAAGCACGACTTAAAAAAACACGAAAGAACTAAAAAATGCCAAAAACCACGTAAGACTTATAAAAAAACCAAAAAACAAAACAAAACTGACGAAAAGTACAAAAAAATACAAAAAAGAAACATTTTAAAAAATATCATAAAACATGTAAAAACTAAAAGAAATACCAAAAAAAATGAAAAATCTAAAAACCTTACGAAAAGTACAAAAATAAAATACGATTTTTTTTATAAAAAAGCTAAAAACCAAAAAAAAATTGACGAAAAGTACAAAAAAATACGAAAAAACTTTTGAACAGTATAAAAACAAAAAACAACACGAAAAACGCTACAAAATAACAACTGAAAACTAAAAAAAAAAACACAAAAAATTAAAGAAAAAACAACTATAAACACGAAAAATGCTACAAATATAAAGCACCATTTAAAAAAAACACGATTGAACTAAAAAAATACGAAAAACACGGAAACAATAAAAAATAAATACCGAAAACCATGGGTAAACAAAAAGAAAACGAATAGTGCAAAAAAAATAAGAAGAAACTTTTAAAAAGTCCAAAAATGTCAAAAAACAAAAACGCAACAAAATAACACGAAAATACAAAAAAAAAACATAAATACTCGAAAAATTCCAAAAAAAGAACAACAAAGAACAAAAAATGCTACAAAAATACAAGACCGATAAAAAAACGGAAAAACCTAAAAAAATACCTACATACATAACAAATTAAAAATATATATACAAAATCGTGGCGGTTGGCTCTATATAATATTTCCTTTATCAGTTGATTTTAGTAAGCAAATTTAAAAAGTTTGAGCAGCGGTCAATAATGTTAGTTTCATACACGCAATATATAAAAAGATGGAAGCGGCGTGACAGCTATCTACTAAGAGAACCACCGCCCCCGTAGCCGTTCTAACACAATCATAACTAAATACATACACGCCAACACTAACGCAAAACGCTTTTGCATGGATAACGCTTATAATTCCATTACGATTTTAACGGTTGTCATTTTTAGAAAGAAAATTATTTCAAACTAGATCAATTTAGAGCCTAAATTTCAATGCCTAAAAATGACAGGTAAGTATTTGCTTTGTCAATATAGGGGCTAAAAATCGGAAGGCATTTAAGGCTTAAAAATTATATTCCACTAGCTGCCCCGCGCGGCTTCGCTCGCGTATTACAAATAACGCAAGGGATGCTGCGGATTAAAATATAGCTAAGTTTATCCTTCCAAAAGGTCCATTCTATACACACTTTTTTTTTTTAATTGGAATGTTTTATTTCGGACATTTTCGGATATATTATTAATATTATTATCAACCCTTTCAGACATTTTATTAACGTGAAAGACATATTGTGGACAGCTACAAAAGACGATCGTAAACTGATCGTAAATAGATAAATCTAAACTCCCATATACTAATATCGTAACATTGTTGACAATTCGACAAAGTTTGTTAAAATATTAAGCTAGGTGAGGCGGCTGAGCACAAAATCAGGAATTGACTAAGTAATCATAATTTAGAATAAATTTCGGTTTTTGCAATACAACGTCTACAATCCGTTTCTAGCGCTTCCCCTTATCAAAAATAAAAAAGGCCCTAAAGTCTATGCACACAATAATTATCATTGCCGAACGCCTATGTACTCGTACGATGGCCACAATGCCTTATGACGATTGAAGGTTTGGCTGTGCTGTGTTGGTCAATTTGGCCCACATCTCTCTCAGCCCGCGGGCCTAAATTACCCCTATAAAATTTGTTTATATTTTTATATTCATACCTAGTCAACTCAACCCACGGATCTAAACGACTACAAAGAAATATGTAGACTAGAGTGTGTCCGAACTCGAAAAAAGAGAGAGATATTAAACAGAATTTGGGACCTCTCGTTTTTGGAAGTTGGGAGTTTTCCATTTAATTTTAGCGGAACCTTTATCAAAGTCTACAATATTTGTATATGGTTTTTAATAAATAATTGTATACCAAATTTGTCTTTTTTTGTTTTTAGGATATAAATGTTTGTTGTATATTAAATTTTAAGAAGACTGTAGTTTTAGAGGCTTCCTGAAGCTTACAGTTATATAAGTCAACTTAGAAGTGAGAACTTTTCTAACTTGTTTGTAACAGTTGTCACTTTGTACTATCTCTATCGCACTTGCATATTGAAGTGACAGAGATGCAGTGGTCGTGCGGTTAGTTCTGACTAAATACCATATCGGCGCTACCAAAGACTACAATTATACGAGTACATGTCGCTACGATCTATGTGGAGTATTTAACTGATATCTCACTCTCACTATATATATATTGTACTTTCTGGAAATAGGCTAAAATGAGTTTGTATTTAGTAAAGATGATGTAGAGATGACAATTTAATATTGACATTTAATAAGCCCATTGGGCCTTTTACACGGTGAATATTATCTCGCGATACACTCATGTCACGATCCGTATCACGTGAATATTATTGAATATGGAACACAGATATCAGAGTAGGTAAAGCAGATCCGCTCATTTTAAGCTGAACGATTTCTGTACATCTGATCTTTTCTCACTAAACCACAACAGTCAATAAGGTTGCGAGACACAGATAAGTGATATCTGACAGGTCTTCACATGTCAGTGTCTCCATTTTCATAACTGCAAATTATACTGAACTAACGTTTGTGACGTTTTGGTTTGCATGCGACTTGACATTTGGTGTGCTTCTATATGGAGATAATACGTCAATACCCGAAAATGATCGTACTATCTGTCCCGTTCTAACTCATCTTAGTTAACCATAAGGATTCAAAGAGACAACTATATATGAAAAATCATCTTGCTTAATACTACGGATCTGTTGGTATTATTTATTTAAGATATTGAAGCAAAGTACAAACAATTAGGAAAACCGCGATAATATTGACACCCCAGCATATTTGAGATAAGATAATATTAAGCGTGTAAAGGTCCCCATTAAAAATAAATTAAAAAGTGACAAACCATGTGTCATTCATGTAAACATTGTAAACAGACCGTTTATTTGGTGATTAGTTATTTTATTGGTGATGCGGATATATAAAGCAGACTCAAAACTCATATTCTCTTTTGCTGCAGAACTTACTACAGGTTTGAGCTCTATCATATTTCCTGAATTCATTCGAAATATGTCAATGAGGCAAAGGACTTGCTCATGTATTATTGCATACCGTACGTCAAATGCCAAAGAATTAATATCAACGCCATCTATAGTACAGAATTGTTCAGCAGATCCGTTTTTTCATGAAAACGCGATAACGACGCCACCTACCGGGTCCAATTGTATTTTCAAACCATCCAGGAATCCACTCCAATATACACACAGTTTCATCCAAATCGGTCCAGCCGTTTAGGAGGAGTAAGGTGACAAACACACGTACAGAAGAGTTATATATATAAAGATTAGTATTGATATATGCTTTCCCTCTTGCATTATTACATAGCCAAGCGTGTGTGAGAGAGATGCACTTTGGACAGAAATTGGTAAATATTGAAAGTCTGTGGTGGCACACCTATTTGGAAGTGAGAGTTAAAATTTGGAAATAAATAGGGGTGAGGGTATAATCGTTAATTATCGATATAAATACGTTGAGTATATAGAACCTGTCTAAAACGGAAAGAAGCGCATCCAATAGGTTTTCGTAATTTTGAACGAATTTTGACGTTGTAAGATCACAGTTTCTGTCATGCATAACGTATTCCAGTGCTTTTAATGAATCGATGACTTGTTATGTTATTGGCTACCTATTTTAAAATGTAACTGCATGTTTTTATTCATCAACTTTAATCTTTGAGTTTGAGTATAATGCAGAGTAGGTATGTCGTTGACAACGATCTAGTTAAATTTTCGAATAACTGTCTCGAAGTTAAGGTATGATAATTTAAGAAAGCTATTCACTTTAGGTTAAGATCAATCGAGAAGCAGAAAATGAAAAAGAGGTAACTTTACAATTAGCACTATTGAGTAACAAATAACATAACAAATCCTTTTAAACAATTAAAGCAAAAAAAAGTTATGCATGACAGGTACTGTAATCTAAGGAGCTTTGAAAGACCGTGATTTCCAGTTAGTTCAAGCTTATCTAGACACGCGGCAGCGTGTCCAGCCAAGTTCACCCCAGGAACTGGCGGACAGCAGCCGTGTTTTATTTTACACGAACCGTTTGGAGCCACGTTTGGACCCCCCAATAACTCCAAATCTACTTAACATAAAAAATGAAATTTGGTAGATGTATTAAGAACCTTTAGAATAACTAGAACCCCAAATTTCATTAATATAGGTGAAATAGTTAATGAGATATAAAAGTAAAGTCCAAAAACCGGCATTTTTACCACTTACTGACTGACTGACTAGTAATCAAAACCCTAACCCATTTCCAGGTGACCTAAAAAGGTGAAATTTGGCATACAGCTTGGTAATTGTATGTGTACTGTACACAAAAAAATCAGACAAACAGTGTTTTTTTATTAGTTTTATTATTATTATTATTTATGTTTGTTATCTTAGAACTCCGTAATTTATTAACCGATTTGGAAAAATCTTTTTATGTTTGAATCGCTATACTTTAGGAGTGGTCCCATTGTTATCAGGTCAGAATTTGATTAAAAAGTCCTGGAGAAATCGAGGGAACTCTTCAAATATTTTAGGAGCACCTATAGCGATTTGGGTATTTTGTATAGTAACTCGTGCATTCGCTCTTAAAAAGCACCATTTGGGGAAATTTGACTAAAAGTAATGATATCCCATCAAAAACATGAATGTGAAAATGGCAGCCAAGTTCAATATTAAGAATATGCGATGCTTGGTTGTCATCTTCACCGACAAAAGAATTGATATCTAAATGGGTGCCAAGCTCCGCAGATTACCTGAAAATTTGCCAAGTCTGGCAGTAGATTGTTTACAGTAAAACCAATTTATTGCGGCTTAATGTATTTTTAGCTCTCAATTATTTTGTCGGTGAAGACGACAACCAAGCATCGCATATTGAACTTGGCTGCCATTTTCACATTTATTAAATAGAGGCACGTTCATTTAAAACTTGGTTTTAAGTTGAGTCTACAAAGCTTAATGTGATTAGTGAAAATGTACTAAATTTGAACGTACCAATAATGAAACAGAATGAATGTATAGTAATGTGGTGTAATTTTGATTTGAAATAAATACGTTTATTTTTCTATTACAGTACAATATTTAGGTATTTATATAATGTGGGCAAGAGTTCTTGCGAGTAAAAAAAATTAAATAGATAGTACTTAAATAATAAAAATACTTATTCTATTCTATAAGCAAACTAAAGCTTGAACACGCCTAAATGTGGGCACAAGTAACTACTTAAAAATTTTTATTCACACACTATGGAAACTTCTTAGTATTATAAATATAAACTATTTGGTATGACGAATAAAAAATATTGTGACAGCTTACCAATTCATTCATTTGTTTTCACGATGGCGAGCTCTGAGCACAAGCATCGCGAAATTATTTTGCTCTAACATACTGAAAAACCGCAATTAAGTTATAGAGTACTAGCAAAACTTTTAAAATTACCACAATCTACCGTTTGTTCGGTGTTAAAAAGGTTCAGAGAGCGTCTGACATTAGATCGGAAGCCGGGCAGTGGAGGAAAACCAGGCGTAAAGGATAAAAAAAAGAAGCCCGTGTCCCTCTTAATTAAAAATGCTTTACAATGTCATAGAAAATAAGAATAAGTGAAATGTCAAGTATCATTTTGTTAATTCCTTTGGAAGAAATTCTTGAGCATTAGCTAAGCTGTGATTGAAATATTTATAACAAAGAAAATGTGGCGATTTGATCAAGTATGGCGTCGTACGCATTAAGTAAAACCATTATATAATTTGGCAACTAAAGTTCCTGTCCAAGAATTGCAAGATTTTTATGATTTATGTTTAATTTAAACGACGACCGAGATTCTCTATCAGATAAGGTAAAACTCTAGAAAATGATTATGTTTTTTTATAACGTACAACAACTGATGCGATGGTGTATATTTTTGTCTCAGCTTTTAAAAATTGCCAATAACATACCATTGATGTCTTCACAACTTCCAAAGCATGTTATAATCAAAATATTTTTTGACGCACTTCCTAACATACGTGTATATATTGACGATGAAGATGGTCTACTTTTAGTTGAAAATTGCACAAGTTGTGGCAATAGCCATCAATTCGATATGGCGTTATCTTATTCGAGGGTAGAGTTTCTGCCGTCAGATGAACAGCCCTTATACAGTTTTATTTGCCAGAGGTGTACAAATGTTATGTTTGTTATTTTAAATAAATAATTGGTGTTAAGTTTGACTTTATTTGACATATAAGTATTCAAGAAATACGGGGTATTTCATGAAACGGATTCATTGCAGTTCAATGATATCGATTTACGCTTGTTAAAATCATAAACGTCCGATTAATAACTAAATAAACAGCTTGCATCACGATGACATTAAGTTGTCATTAGCCTTTTACTCTTAAATACGACAACCTGATAAGAAAACTCAAACATAATCGAAAAGTTTGTATACATTGGAAAACACCGATTGAATACAGAACTTGACCACACATATTGCTCAATTTTGGTAGGAAGTACCGCTTGGAAAAATTTGATATTTAGGCAAGCAGTAGGTAAATATATGGTCTATATCTAGAAAAAAAATTAGAGGTGTCACTACTTCACAGCTACTTTAAAAAAATATTGTATATATTTTTATCTTTTTTTTTTCTTTTTTTTACATGACAACTGGTATTCATTTTTCAAGTATCGATGCACATCTAGATAAAGAACATTATTTCAAAATTTGAAGCTAATCGGCTGATTACATACCGAAAAACAATACATTAAAGAAAAAACTTTAAAAAATCATAAGTCTAAAACTGTCACTAGTAGGATATTCAAACTCAGCATAAATGTTCTTCACCATAAGAGGTACTTACAAAAAAATCCCGAGTCTAATTGCTTCAAGGGCCAACTTACTATGAAAACCCGACTATGGCCTTTAATAATTGTATATATTTGTAAAAATGTGCAATGGCCTTGTAAATAAATGTAATAAAAACTTTATTCAAATACTTTTAAAACACTTTTTTATTTCTTACTTTATATGCCCACATTTTGGCGTGTTCAAGCTTTATGCTTAATATGTTATTGTAAATTAGAACTTTGACAAACAACTATCGGAGTATACCATCAGTTATGTTATATAATGACATGTAGAAATTATTAGATATTTTTATTTATTGTCGTGCCCAAGTTAAAACATGATTAAATTTATTTTAACATAATCGATAAATTCGTACATTAGGTATGGGTACCACTCTAGCCGTGCTACCAATTGCTCCGATAAAATGACAAACGGAAAGGAGCACTAATAACGCCATACATTGCGGTGACATTACGGTAGTTCCTTAATCGGTGCCATTCGCAAGCAAGCAATGTCAAGCATCCATACCGATTCTCTCATATTAACGGAGTAATGGCGAATGTGATAATCCATCGCAATGTTTTCCAAAAAACAATTATTTTAGTGCTTATCAGTGAAAAGAAATCACTCCCAGCTGATGCTTTAGGTTGTAGCTTCGTTGTCGGTACGACAAAATTGCACAAGGCATTTATATTTTTTTGAAAAGGGTATAATTCCTCATTCGCAGTCCATTGACAACTGAACTGCCTTTTGACTGCGTTTGACGGGTGCATATAAATCCGATCATATACCGGCTACGCGTCCCCGCCCATTACCATTTCTATAGTATTTATTTGTTCTGTGGTTTCATACATTCTCCATACATTACTTCTTGGCCGGCGGCGGCGGCGGCTTGTAGGGAGCCATAAACCGATAACTTAATGTCCTCTTTTCGTGACAATGCATACATTTAGGCACATGTTTGAGAAAATAATATTTTATTTGCCTGGCACGTTCCTATTACGGCCGTGGTATGATACGGTGTAGTGGGCAGAGACCTTTAAGCTCTAAGGCGTATAGGGTATTTTGCGTTCTGCGTTCAAGTCGTTTTAAGGTTTAGGCATAATGTTCGGTGGTCAACTTGTCAAACATTAAAAAATGGAATTCATTCAAATTATCTTAAAATCATGTTTAAAGGCCATTGTCGGGTTTCCATAGTAAGTCGGCCCTTTAGATCAATTTGACTCGGGGTTTTTTTTTGTGACGGTTTCTACCTCTTGAAGAAGAAGAAGAGAATTGTATACTACATTGAGAAACGCAGATTGAATACAGAACTCGACCACACATTTTGTTGATTTTTGGTAGGAAGTACCGCCTGGAAAATTATGATATTAATCTAAGTAGCAGGCCAATGTATGGTCTATTACTAGAATTTTTTTTTGAGGTGTCACTACTTCACAGCCACATTAATAGACTCTCAAACATGTCAGATCCCGCAAATAAAGGAAAAAATCAGCAATAATATAAAATCGCATATAGATTTTAAAGGTGGACCTGAATAATGTAAAATCGCGAGTAGAAGAACAGGAACAAATAAACGAAAAAATAAAATGAAAATCGCGATGTCAGAGCTGGAAATTCAGTCAGTGAGGAGAGTGGGGAAAAAGGGGGACAGGCCGAGGCCGATTTCTGTTGCATTCACCACACTCGGGAGAAAAAATACAATTTGGTTGCAAAACAAAATGAGCTTGAAAGAAGAACAACAATCTACATCAAAGAGTTCCCGCAAAAAGTTTTAAAGTTGAGAGAAAGCCTAAAACCACAACAGAAAACAGAAATTGAAAAAGGCCACATAGCCTCTTTATTAATCCAAGATGTCTGCCCTAGTTTCTTATGTTAAAAGCCATTACTAAATGTATTTCGCTTCTGTATCAAATAGGTAACAATGTAGCATTTAGCGATCTCAAAATGAGCATCAGAATACTCTGTTCCCTATAAGACAGGTTTACCTAGTTTAGGGCACAGGACACTATTCTAGGCTTATTTAAATATAACACACGGCTGCTGTCCGCCAGTTCCTGGGGTGACGCCAACAAAATATATAAGTGACCAAAACAAAATATCAATAAAATGAAATCAGGATATACGACGTGAAAAAATAGTTAAATAACGAACGAACCGTGAACCTACCTTTACCGTGTAGGGATACAATAGTTATTGATTTAGGAAAGAAACAAAGTTAAAAAAAAACGCTTTTCAAGTGTGCAGTTTGTTGAATTTTCTCGGTATTACTGTGCGCTTAGTCGGTTTTTGACCGGGCTGTGAAATCGATGCAATCCACCATTCGCTCATAATTAGAAGTAAGAAATTACAATGTATATCGTACTTTGAATATCTCCTTAACTATGACGATACCTATTTGTACCTAAGTTTTTTAATTGAATTTGATGGCATGTTTTTTATGTATCTAGTTTTAAGTTTTCAAACACAAATGTATTTTTGTTATTGAAATAAATGATGATGATGATGATGATATGAGAGGAAGGAGGTGAGTGGAGAGATGATGGGCGATAAAGAGTTATGGATGAAAAAAACATGCTGCGCCGACCCCAAGTAAGTGGGAAAAGGGCAATTCTTTATACAAACTTTAGGTCAGGTGCTTGCTGTTTCCAAATAAAAACCGGCCAAAAGGGTTACGGACCACGCACAAAATAGTCTTTCGAAACAAAGTATCGTGTATATATAAGACAAGAAAAGGGACATTTAAATATACCTAGGGTGCGTATTGGGTCTCGTTCCATGTTGACTCGGGCGGAACTGGTAGTTGTGGAACTGCGGCCGAGTCTGCGGCGTTTGGCTCTGCGGTGCCACGAAGCTATGGCCGGTCTGAAAAAGTTTATGTACCATCATCAGTTATAATCACTTCAGCTTCACAACGATGGTTATGTTATATAATAAAGAGCAAGTTTTATGAGAGAGCCTGACTGTTCGAAATATACTAAGATACAAGCCTTGGGGTCCATCGTACATAGTGGGTCTAATGTCCATAGTAGTTAGTAGTAGTCGGTAGGTTAACGTGACTTAGGTATGTATACCGGTATACCCACGAATAGATCACACCGGAGCTTGCCGTGGCGCATGCATCACGTTTCGATATATATTTTGCTGTCCAGCAAGCACCGGAGTGTTTTAAACTTCGGTGGCGTCGATCAATGGCACACAAAACATTAAATGATCAGTGAGACTTCGTAAGGCGTAAGCATAACGCGTGGCTATATCAGCGCGCGTGGCAGCAGCGCATAGACGTCACAAAACGCGGGGACGTCATTTAGCGTCGCGGGGATGTCTTACTAGATGGTTACCCACGCACGTTTTCATCGTTTCGTGCATTACAATTCGCACGGGCCTTTGCTGATTCGGCTGCGATGTTACCGGACTTATTTTAATGAATATATAGTATGTATGAGCCTACCATCGAGTTCTTAGTCATGTCCTGAGATGGCGCCGGTGGCACCGACTGCTGTGGCGCCGGCTGCGCCCGGAGGCCTGGCTGCGGAGCCGGCTGCGCGCCGCCGCCTGAATTCGGCATGAAGCCAGCCCCGGTGCCGCCCGAGGGATGGTAGCATTCCGTTCCTGCACAATACACAAATTGCTTAATAATACAATAACATCAGTACCTATAAAAGAACATTAATGAACACGTTACTCACTGTGTGGTGTAGGCGCCCGTGGATAACTGGATATATGCGCTAAGGAAAATAATTGCAATAACACGCACTGAATCAACAATTTGCCACTTGAAAATGCCATTATTAGTTATCGAACAACATTCTATCATATACAACATACTATCTATAAATATAAGTTCTGCACCTACTTAGTGAGTTGAGGGAATATCAACTATTATCATATTAATGCGAAATAAGCAGTTTTGAAGGAAGGGAGGAGAGCAGTACCATTAATCACAAAGATCAGTTCTGTACCGCATGGTTCTCGTTTACACTTTGGTCATTCTCGGAACGACCCACCAGTTATTTAACGTTTTGAATACTTAATATTGATACTACATGTATCAATTGTAAACTGAAATAATATAATGAAGTAGGATTTCGTCAGTCATCGTGTAATATTAACTTACTAGCTTGTGTTAGCAATCTGTAATGGTGCGAAGGCAGCATACAGTTGGAGTTGGAGTAGCGAGAAGAGGATTGTTCATGCTTGAGAGACGTCGGGTTCGCCTGCTGCGGTATAAATTGCAGCGAAACATTGCTCAGCGGCAAATTGATTTGACTCGCATTGATGTGCTGCGTGACGGCCGCCTGGGGCATGTTTAGCGATGTTTGTATACTCTGTGCCACATCAATCGCACTCTGCTGTGACTGTCCACCATGATTACCACATGCATGCGACAAAGTATTCAACGAACTGTTGGTTCCTCTTAGTGCCACCATTTTAATTTCATGATACAAATCTTTTAAAAATTGATTGAGCCAAATGTTGAACCATTCCCAAAACAATGGCGATACGATCATCGGCATAAGGCGACACTAAAAGTGTTTCATCGCATTATAAATTACATAAAATACTTCTTTTATTATAGTTTATATGACGGACGCTTATATTAATAATCCTTATAAATACAATCTTGTTTAATGAACTATATGATCAGCACCGTTATTGTAGACTTATTCTACTTCAGGAGGTACAGCCATGAAATATATCAAAGTTACGCATGTTGCTAAAATGCTAACACACGACATTGAAATTTAAATACTAGTTTATTGCAGCATACAGAAAATCGATAAGGAAACGCGCGTTACATGGCTCTACTCTAGCACTTAATTTAATACCGCCGTGACACTTCCACTTTTACGCGAACAATCGATACTACTCACTACATACTTCTAATTCAATATTATAAAAAAAAACCTATTATTTTATGAACAACACCAATTATTTGCGAAGAATACAACTATGAGATATCACACCGTTGAACATTTCAACTTGCCAACCACGGAAAGGGGATGTTGTGCCAGAAAAGGACAAAGACATCTTTTAGTTCACCTCTACAAATTTGGGGCGTCACCCAACGCCGTATACCCAGTCAGCTCGATGCCAAGCGGTTGTTAGCCTATTGAGCGAAAAGAGCGCTGCAGTATTCACTGCTCGCTTCATTCTTAGTTGGGATGGGGCGATCGTGACAACGCGGTAGTCAATCTACTACAACAGCGACTAGTATGTCGAATATGTTCAGAGAAAAAGCTGGCATGGGGTAGCCAGTAAAATGGAAAAAGCATTTTGAATCGGCGAGGGTGGCTAGCCGTCGGTTGGCGTTTTCGTAAGGAAATTCTAGCGCTTGTCGAATTGTCGATTAAAGTCTTTGCGAACAAAATGATCATAATTATACTGCCCAGTTATCCTTTCAACACACATCTAATCAAATTGAAGGAGTTTCTCAACCCAACAAAACGTTTTATTTTCTCAGTCTTGCTATTAATTCCGAAGTAAAATGATGTTTTGCGTTTATTACGTTCCCGGTTCTACACAAGGCCAGTATGGCATCAAGACACGCGCCAATTCCACCCAAGTTCAAAGAAAAACGAAAACCAACTATTATATAAACGCTGAAGGTTACAAAAAGTGGTTCATCTGTCCACATTTTCGAATAAAAGTTTTAAATAAAAGCTTCTTTTGACCCTTAACACTGGAAACCTATTTAACCTACATAGAAAGGTACATGAAAATTCGCACATTTATATAACTAGTTACCCGCGCGGCTTCGCCGCGTCGACGTACTACGATGAATGCAAGCGAAGCCACGGGATAGAATATGCGTATTCGGAAGGTCGATTACAAAGTCGATTTAAAGACATTCGTGCTTGTTCATCACGGCTAGTCGTCAAATTTACAGTAAATGTCAGCCTTATTTCAAGAAATAAGATCTACCTACTATGAGAATTTCTATGAAAAATATGCATCTTAGCAACGTCAGCCAATTTGGCCATCTGATAATAATCAGATAATTTTAGTGTTCTGAATGTGTGTGCGTTGATTGTTTCAGTGTAATGGTGCGTAGTAATAGGAAAATATTTTGTATGTGTGGTTTTTTATGTGTGTGTTACCTCCCCCAATTTACAAAATAATTTGTTCGTTAATGTGCGCTGATGGCGTCTCTTGTCTAAAATAAGGCTCTAATAAGTTACGCAAACTCAGAGTACCCCAGAGAAGACGTCTAATAATAATACCGTTAGCGAGCGATATGATCATATCATATAGTTACTAAATTAAATAAGAGCGACTATGAGGGATATATCATTTGTTGTCTTTGTCATAGTTCCGCAATTAAGAATGTTCTGTGATATGACTCCTATCCTACCCTCCCTTAGAGTACCCCTGAGAAATTTTCAAATAATAATACCACTACCGAGGTCATGTACTAAATGGAATAAAAGCGACAGAGAGAGATACATCATTTGTAGTCTTTGTCATAGTTCCACTTTTTTATTTGGCTCATTATCATGTCCACGTCATACGCCCAAATTAAAGAGGTTGTTTATGATAAGGCGCCAGCCGTTTAAGACAAATTCTCAATTTAGGTGGGTAAGAGCTTTTCCGTCCCCCTTGGTGGAACTCGTACTCGTATAGGATCTCTTTAGAAATACTCTAAGTATCCTCATAACCTATTCTATCTAATGTAGAAAAAAAAACAATGCATGCGACATTGGCAATATTGGTATTAACATTTGATGCCGGAACCATGCAATGGGCCATTATGGGCCAACGTATAGGTCGCAGTTATGCATTAAAGCCCATCGCTTTCCATCAGGTGAAACTAAGGCCAATCGCCAGTCAGTCAATCATAAAAAAACATATTTGCATCTCGTTCCACCGCATAACTGCGTCTTGTACGTGGCCCATCATGGCCCATCGTGTGATTTTGGCATGACAGTTGTGAGGTCTTTTTTGTCAAGTGAAGTAACTGGGTTAAAATCTTTCGTTATATCTATCTCCATAACACTTGCTTATTGGTGTGATAGAGAAGGAAATATAATGAACTTCGATCTTCGGGTGTTTCGGGTAGACCCCCTGAAAACCGGCACTGTCACTGTTGCAGGTGACACTGATACAGTATAATTTTAACTTTTAATTGAACATGTTACCAATAGTGGTAATCTTATTCATCCTTTCAATGTACCTACGCCCTTTTAGAACGTGGCAGTTTAACGTGACCATTATCCCCCTTATTTTGGACATGTTTACTGAAACGTAACAAAGAGAAATATACATGTCCTCTAACTTTTCGAGTATTATTAACCTTTTCGACGCTAACAACGTACCTATACTGCGCACCAACGGTCCGAAGCCAGCGACGTATATATCCGTCATGGCCTCTAATGAGATATCAACCTACATGCATTTCTATAGGGTTCAACATTGCGTTTGACATCCTCAGACAAACATTGATGAATAGCAAATTAACCCCTTGAACGCTATACTTTATGAACGGCAGTGACACTTACACGTCAACTAAAGAACGAAGGTGATTTTGACAACGTACGTTATAACTCCCATGTTGTCGACAATTAAAGGGATTAATTATTTTTCTGACGTCTTAATTTTGTTTAAGTATTTAACCTTTTAAGCGCACTATCAATAGAAATGCATCTAGGTTGATATCGCATTAGACGCCGTCACCATGACGGATATATTCGTCGTTTTGTCGAATCAATGGTGCGCATATACGTCGAATACGTTATTGGCGTCGTAAAGGTTAATTAGTGCAACATTGTTTTCTCGTCGGTTTGATCTGAATCCACCAATAAGTAACGTCTACCGATTGAACTTCTTTGCTTATGATCACCCTACTGGTATGGCAATAGGTGGAAGAGAGACACACTTAGACAAAGCTAGCCTCTTCTCTTTCAAAATGTTTTGCAGCTTATCTATGATTAAGTCAGAAACAGTTCTGTAACTCACCACGTAAAGTTTAATTTGCTTTCTCATTGTTTTGGCAGATATCAATATCAGTCAAGATATACGGAACGTATATTTGAAAGGTCATTGTTTTGTATATCAACTTCTTTGAAGTATAAACCATGACAATTTAATATTGACATACTTAGCAGGGGCCTTTCAGCTCGAAGTACGATTTTTTATATGGAAATGTTAGTTTAACTTGTTTGTACCAGATGTCACTGGGTGCTATCTCTATCGCACTTGCATATTGAAGTGACAGGGATGCAGCGGTCGTGCGGTTAGTTCTTACTAAATACAGAACGGCGCTACGATCTATGTGGAGTATTTCACTGGTATCTCTATCTCAGTATATATATTGTACTTTGTGATACTTAGATCACATTAAAAAAAAAGTTGACACAAGACGTCTGTCATTTATGTAAATTGTAAATACTTAGACCGAATATTATGTATTGTCTTGTAAACAAATTAGTGATTTTAATTTCATTTATTGTTAATAATATTGAGTATTTCTCGACTCAAAAGTTTTATATTGTAATGCTGTACCAGATATTTCTTACAGGAACATTTTAGTTCATATTTAACTTTATGTCATCCGAAATCATACCATAGCCAGTTCCCAAGTCACGTGGAGGTCACGTGTTAACCAAGCTAAATTTTGACACCTCGTACAATTCTACCAAGGTAAGCTGACCCCTCGCTTGTATGCGGCGTCATCGAACACTATTTTGAGGCTTATATTTGTCGGGGCATCCAGGATTTTTCGTAAATATCATTTTATTAATTTTCCAGGACAAAAATAAAAAAAACTAAGACCTTATTGCACATCTGCAGGATGGGACGAATCCTATGGTATATAATTTATCAAAATCGGTCCATAACTGTAGATCTGATGGGCATTATAAAGATCGGCTTCGCGTAATATATTTCGTAAATATCATTTTATTAATTTTCCAGGACAAAAATAAAAAAAACTAAGACCTTATTGCACATCTGCAGGATGGGACGAATCCTATGGTATATAATTTATCAAAATCGGTCCATAACTGTAGATCTGATGGGCATTATAAAGATCGGCTTCGCGTAATATATATATAGATAAACACCTTAACTTGTCTAGAATCCAAAATTTCGTAAACGTATAGCTCACATAGGTAATACACATAATTATGTTAACGTTTAAAAACCGGCACTTTTATGACTGACTGACTAACTTATAGATAAAAAATTAGCCAAGTGCATGTTGGGCCATGCTCAGTGCAGGGTTCCGTAGTTCCCCAATGTCAAAACTCTAAAAAAATCAATAACAAGCAAAAGGGAATACTTTCGCAAGTCTTTTACTAAGAAGGGAAGACTTTTTACGATAACTCAAAAACAGCTTAACTGATCATGACCGCTATAGTTTTCGTTGAAAGTCTTTATTAAGCTTTACTGACATTTTTTTCTTCATATTTTTGGTCATATAGTTCAAAAGTTAGAGGGAGGGGGGGACAATTTTTTTTTCTTTTCGTGTGAAATATTTCCGAAAATATTCACTTTATCAAAAAATGTTTGATCAAGACGTTGAAGAACCCAATGCAATGGACAGCTTCCACAAACCCGTCGTTGAATTCATCCATATCGCCGCCTAGGCAAGCGAAACTGTTTCGGAGTTCCAGTTGAAAGCTCTCAGGGTTTTGGATCCTCTTACCAGACGGTGATTACTCCCGATTTTAACCGTGTTGAAGTGACATCATTGAATATGAATATATGCCTCTTGGTCGACATGATGAAGTCAATCTCGATTTTTGTTGCACCGTCGGGACTCATCCAGGTCCACTTATTTTGCTCACGTGTCCTGAAAAAGGAGTTCAATGTAGAGCCCTCCTTCTCCAAGAAACCAGCCATGAGTTGGCTCCTATGGTTCCGACACCCAACTCCGAATTGCCCCACTCTCAACTCATTGCCATCTCTCTTGCCTAGTTTCGCGTTTAAGTCCCCCATAACAACGGTGAAGTAAGTTTTGGAACTATGCATGGCCTTTGTTACGGCCATGCATAGTTACAAAACCTACTAACGGTGATGCCGGATTTCAGGGTTATCGTGCCCTCCCCCTCTCATCGGACTTCAGATAACCCCCCACGATATCCCAACGCAACTTGCTCAATCCTTCCTCCAGTTCCGCTATCCTTTCGTCGGTCCGCAGTGTGCACGTATTAATGTTGCCAGGGCCAGAAGTCGTCGTTGGTGATAGCCGGATCTTAACCGGTGATTCTTCACACCCCTGATCCCGCTAGTACCCTGGCCGCTACCATAAATAGGTTACTGGGGGTCGCCGGAACCTCGAGGCTGTGGCCTGTTTATAAGGGGTACTTGCCATAATCGCCACTCTTGGCATGCGGGTTGGCGTTCGCAGTACCTCCACGGCACTGCAGGGGTGCTACCGCGAACTTCGAAAATCGAACTTCGTATCGTACCGTCCCGTCTCCGTCATATAGTGTATAACACGAGAGTGAAAGGGATGGCACGACACGAAGTTCGATTTACGAAGTTCGCGGTACGTCCTCTGGGATGCTGCTGCCCATCCCCCGGAGGTCTCGGTCGTAGTTTTAGGACATGCCCGGGTCGGAGCATTACTCATGCTCATGCTCATGACTCATGTCTCCTGATCATTTGTTTGTATGGACATAACTCTCTCAGAATTATTATACTTTCTAAAATAATCAACTTAGTTGTTACGTACGAAATATATGTCCAAAATAATAATAATAATTAAGGGGGGCTCCCATACAAAAAACGTGATATTTTAGCCCTTTTTCATGGCTACCACTCGCCGAGCTAGCGCACCGAGAGCTTATTGTGGCTACAACAGCAAATACTAAAATCAAAATAATAATAATACAACAGAGTAGTTGCTGGCGTTTTTTTCTGGTACGGAAACCTTCGTGCGCGAGTCCGACTCGCACTTGGCCGGTTTTTTATTTTCTTTTCCGTTCCTTGAAGCATATAGGCTATATAGCCGTAGAAAGCTAGAAACAACGTAACATATCGTCGGGTGACAAGCAAGTCACTAAAATATCTGTCACTGCTCCTCAAAACCTCGTATCTCAGTACTACATCGATATTAAGATACGAGTCTTAAAACTTTAAGTAGGTATTGTTACTTAGTGACTTTTGCTTGTCACCCGGCGATATTTAGGTTTTAAAAAAACAAGTTTATTTTTTCATTTTCATACAAAGTAAATAATTATATCACGAAGGGTGAATGAAAAACGGCCTTAAGAGTTAACGTGTAGTTACGCAAAAGTTAATATCAAGTATGAAATTCGGAATTTGAATAGCACGCACGTCAACATTGTTTAATTGTTAAGGATCTTTTATACTATACTAGGGGTGTTAATTGATGAAAATTAATTTTTGAATACCTTCAAAATGGTACACATTGGGATACTAGTGCCTTAGAGATTACTTTATTTAATGTCAGGATTTTGCTTTCGCCATTAACGGAATTCAATAAAAAAACCCTGTAGAAGTAATTTCCGGGATCCTATCATAAAAATATCAATATCCAAAAAAGACGTTAACGTTGTTTTTTATTATGGGTTTTTACGAGCCCGATTTAACCCTGTTAGTTTTTTTTACTGTTATTTTGCAGTTTTAATGTAAAATTAACTAAAGATTATGGCAGAATTGTACCACCTTGTACTATTCTAGGAATATATGACGAGTAGGTGATTATTGGGAGTTTCAAATCAAATCTTCGATTTGATTTCAAATTCCCAATAATCTTGAAGATTTGAAACTCTCATTAGGGTTTAGGGTTAATATTTGCAACTTACAATCAACATGATTCAAAACGCTCAATCCAGTTGTAATGCCACCAACTTGAGAGGCCTTATTCTAAGTGGGTTAAATATTATTAATTAATGAAAGATGCCTTCTTAGATGCACAGTATAATTACAGGAAAAAAAAAACAAAACATAATAAACTAAAGAGCACACAACTTAAAACCTAAAAAAAAAGAAACAATGTTCCTCAAATAGACAACAATTAATTAAATAAAAAAACCAAAGAAATAAACTTAAATACAACGCAAAAAAAAAAACAAAAGGATAATTTAGTCCAGTCCTGGGCCAGGCTCGAACCCCGTTCTCGGTAACGTCAAGCCGACGTCTTTCCACTGCGCTACGGTGGTGTTGATATTTGCGTCGAAATTGGGCTACCGTTGAATCCAAGTGACTATAGCAACTCGCAGCATTAACACAATGACCTCATTGTCATCTTTGCCCATGAAAAGGATGCTCGCTGGGTTATGGTGTCCACTAGCGTATTAGTAAAAGGCGTTCCTTCAGGCTGTGGACAAAATAACCCGTAAATGTCATGACTTCTACCCGTCTCTTGTGTACAAGTCAAAGCTATTCGCCTTAAACAGTAAACTCACCCCGTGTCCTCTGTTTAAACACACACCACACAATACGGCGATCAATTTCTGGTCTGAGCTTTTACATGCGTACAATCCGCGACCCGGAGTACGACATTATTCACCACTTATTACCATGACCGTTACCGAATGTCCATTCCTTCGTCCTTTTCTCCTGCTACCCTCGAGTGTCACAACCAGGTACCCTCTTTGTTTTTTATAAGTGACCGTTCGAAAACGCGAAGCACTACACAGTTTTGATTATCTTGAAGATTTGAAACTCTCAATCGGGTTAATATCTGCAACTTACAATCAACGTGATTCAAAACGCTCAATCCTGTTTAGATTTCAAACTCTCAATAGGTTTTTGAGTTAATATCCAGAACTATGATTCAAAACTCTCAGACAGGTTTCGATTTCAAACTCCAATTGGGTTTTTTAAAGTTGAACTTGTGATCTGATTGATCCGAAACGCTCAATCAGGTTTTGGACACGATTTAAAACTCTCAATAGGTTTTGTGGGTGATCCGTTTTTTGAAATTGCAAGTCGTTAAGGTGTGTAATTCAAGTTTTAAAACGGCAAAAGCTTAAACACAACACACCATCTAAGGCGGCCAACCCTCAGTTTGTATGCAAGGGTCCCATACCCGAAGGGGGTAAACTTAAAGCACGTAAAAATTCGAACGAATCGGCTTCCTGGGGGTTGCGATCACAACTGACGAACTTGATCAACTCGTCGGATGTGTTGTGCGGTAAACACCATAGTCAACCCGAGTCCTAGAACTTGGCGCGCTATGAGGGTTTATGCCAGGAATCAGCTTCCTGGGACCCTTGCATACAAACTGAGGGTTGGCCGCCTTAGATTGTATTGTGTTTCAGCTTATGCCGTTTTAAAACTTGACTTACACACCTTAACGACTTGCAATTTCAAAAAACGGATCACCCACAAAACCTATTGAGAGTTTTAAATCGTATCCAAAACCTGATTGAGCGTTTCGGATCAATCAGATCACAAGTTCAACTTTAAAAAACCCAATTGGAGTTTGAAATCGAAACCTGTCTGAGAGTTTTGAATCATAGTTCTGGATATTAACTCAAAAACCTATTGAGAGTTTGAAATCTAAACAGGATTGAGCGTTTTGAATCACGTTGATTGTAAGTTGCAGATATTAACCCGATTGAGAGTTTCAAATCTTCAAGATTATCAAAACTGGATTGAGCGTTTTGAATCATGTTGATTGTAAGTTGCAAATATTAACCCTAAACCCTATTGAGTTTCAAATCTTCAAGATTATTGGGAATTTGAAATCAAATCGAAGATTTGATTTGAAACTCCCAATAATCACCTACTGACCTTCTAGTGTGATTGATTTGACAGAGGACTCCTTTTTTAGTAAACAAGTTAACTTTCTAAGTCATAGGAAATACAAAAAGTATATTAAGCTAAATAGATTTATAAGAAAATCAACACGACTGTACAGACAGCATATTAATATTCTTAAAATTACTACATTGAGAAAAAATCATGTCAGTGTTCTAAAAGAATTTAATTCTTGTAATGAGCAATTATGCTACAGTAGAACCATTTATGAAACTGACACTGAGAAACTGAAAGCCGAACTAAACATATTAGAAAATTCTTTGAGAGATTTAACTAATAAATATGTAATATCCCAGAAGCAAATCAGTGAACATATTCTGGCAGCGGATGAGCTTCTGGAGCTGTGCCACCACAACGAGGAATGTTTGGAAGCACTGCTTACCAAGCAGTCTTCGTATGAATGTGAGTGTGGGCTCCGGCAGGCTCATCCTATGCCCGGACATGCAATATACTCATCGGTGCCGGACAGCAGCTTGTCGGTGTCACCGGAATATATAACTCCAGCCTCTAATAATGTAAGTAGAACCCTTGTTTTCTCAGATAGGATAGGGCGAGGATTGGGCCAAATTCTATGTAATAATATTCTCAACAGTTGTGTTATAAATCATTGTATGCCCGATGCCTCATTTCTAAAAATTATAGATAACATCAAACATACCCATATAAATGAACAAACAACAATTGTATTAATGTTGGGTGATGGTTCAAATATTAGGTACTCTGAGATGAAGGCTGAGTTTGACTGCCTGTCTAAGCTAGGTGCTAAAAATGTTATCATAGGCGCACCTACCCTATTCTGCTTCTCCATGCAGTGCTAACAGTCATGCATGTAATCTTAATAAGCTTATATATAAGCTGACGTGCCGTCATAGTGACGTTCTATTTTTTGACACTAATAATGCTATTAGTGATTACCGTATTACAAGTGACAGTTCTGAGAGATCTTTTATTAATTCCGTTTTCGGAAATCAAAGCTCCCCCTCCACCTTGGATAGGACGACATCTCCAACTGCGGATTTGTCTTTAAACTGACTGTTAGGACAACAGAGAAGCACAATAGTGTAACTTTATTACACTAAAATATTAATCGCTTCACTGGCAAAATACAAGATTTGGAATTATTTACGGAAGAGTTTAATGTAGATGTAGTCTGCTTAACAGAAACTTGGTTAAAGAATCACATGATGAAATTCAATGTAAATCTATCTATATATATATTACGCGAAGCCGATCCTTACAACGCCCATCAGATCTACAGTTATGGACCGATTTTGATAATTTATATACCATAGGATTCGTCCCATGCTGCAGATTTGCAATAAGGTCTTTGTTTTTTGATTTTTATCCTGGAAAATTTATTAAATTGATATTTACAAAAAATCCTGGATGCCCCGACAAATATAAGCCTCAAAATAGTGTTCGATGACGCCGCATACAAGCGACGGGTCAGCTTACCTTGGTAGAATTGTACGAGGTGTCAAAATTTAGCTTGGTTAACACGTGACCTCCACGTGACTTGGGAACTGGCTATGGTATGATTCCGGATGACATAAAATTAAATATGAACTAAAATGTTCCTGTAAGAAATATCTGGTACAGCATTACAATATAAAACTTTTGAGTCGAGAAAAACTCAATATTATTAACAATAAACGAAAGTAAAATTACTAATCTGTTAACAAGACAATACATAATATTCGGTCTAAGTATTTACAGTTTACATAAATGACAGATGTATTGTGTCAACGTTTTTTTTATTGTGCTCTAATTATGTCAATATTCAATTGTCATGGTTTATACTTCAAAGAAGTTGATATACAAACCAATGACGTTTCAAATATACGTTCCGTATATCTTGACTGATATTGATATCTGCCAAAACAATGACAAACCAAATTAAACTTTACGTTGTGAGTTACAGAACTGTTGCTGAGTTAATCATAGATAAGCTGCAAAACATTTTGAAAGAGAAGAGGCTAGCTTTGTCTAAGTGTGTGTCTCTTCCACCTATTGCCATACCAGTAGGGTGATCATAAGCAAAGAAGTTCAATCAGTAGACGTTACTTATTGGTGGATTCAGATCAAACCGACGAGAAAACAATGTTGCACTAATAAACGTTTACGACGCCAATAACGTATTCGACGTATTTGCGCACCATTGATTCGACAATACGACGATATATCCGTCATGGTGACGGCGTCCAATGCGATATCAACCTAGATGCATTTCTATTGATAGTGCGCTTAAAAGGTTAAATACTTTAACAAAATTAAGACGTCAGAAAAATAATTAAACCTTTAATTGTCGACAACATGGGAGTTATAACGTACGTTGTCAAAATCACCTTCGTTCTTTAGTTGACGTGTAAGTGTCACTGCCGTTCGTAAAGTATAGCGTTCAAGGAGTTAATTTGCTATTGATCAATGTTTGTCTGAGGATGTCAAACACAAAGTTGAACCATATAGAAATGCATGTAGGTTGATATCTCATTAGAGACCATGACGGATATATACGTCGTTGGCTTCAGACCGTTGGTGCGCAATATAGGTACGTTGTTAGCGTCGAAAAGGTTAATAATACTCGAAAAGTTAGAGGACATGTATATTTCTCTTTGTTACGTTTCAGTAAACATGTCCAAAATAAGGGGGATAATGGTCACGTTAAACTGCCACGTTCTAAAAGGGCGTAGGTACATTGAAAGGATGAATAAGATTACCACTACTGGTAACATGTTCAATTAAAAGTTAAAATTATACTGTATAAGTGCCACCTGCAACAGTGACAGTGCCGGTTTCCAGGGGGTCTACCCGAAACACCCGAAGGTCGAAGTTAATTATATTTCCTTCTCTATCACACCAATGAGCAAGTGTTATAGAGATAGATATAACGAAAGATTTTAACCCAGTTACTTCACTTGACAAAATAGACCTCACAACTGTCATGCCAAAACCACACGATGGGCCATGATGGGTCACGTACAAGACGCAGTTATGCGGTGGAGCGAGATGCAAATATGTTTTTTTATGATTGACTGACTGGCGATTGGCCTTAGTCTCACCTGATGGAAAGCGATGGTCTTTAATGCATAACTGCGACCTATACGTTGGCCCATGATGGCCCATTGCGTGGTTCCGGCATCAAATGTTAATACCAATATTGCCAATGTCGCATGCATTGTTTTTTTTCTAGATTAGATAGAATAGGTTATGAGGATACTTAGAGTATTTCTAAAGAGATCCTATACGAGTAAAAGTTCCACAAAGGGGGACGGAAAAGCTCTTACCCACCTAAATTGAGAATTTGTCGTAAGACGGGGCGGGTATGACGTGGACATGATAATGAGCCAAATAAAAAAGTGGAACTATGACAAAGACTACAAATGATGTATCTCTCTCTGTCGCTCTTATTCCATTTAGTACATGACCTCGGTAGTGGTATTATTATTTGAAAATTTCTCAGGGGTACTCTAAGGGAGGGTAGGATAGGAGTCATATCACAGAACATTCTTAATTGCGGAACTATGACAAAGACAACAAATGATATATCCCTCACAGTCGCTCTTATTCAATTTAGTAAGTATATGATATGATCATATCGCTCGCTAACGGTATTATTATTAGACGTCTTCTCTGGGGTACTCTGAGTTTGCGTACCTTATTAGAGCCTTATTTAGACAAGAGACGCCATCAGCGCACATTACCGAACAAAGTATTTTGTAAATTGGGGGAGGTAACACACACATAAAAAACCACACATACAAAATATTTTCCTATTACTACGCACCATTACACTGAAACAATCAACGCACACACATTCAAAACACTAAAATTATCTGATTATTATGAGATGGCCAAATTGACTGAAGTTGCTAAGATGCATATTTTTCATAGAAATTCTCATAGATCTTATTTCTTGAAATAAGGCTGATATTTACTGTAAATTTGACGACTAGCCGTGATGATCAAGCACGAATGTTTTTAAATCGACTTTGTAATCGACCTTCCAAATACGCATATTCTATCCCGTGGCTTCGCTTGCATTCTTCGTAGTACGTCGACGCGGCGAAGCCGCGCGGGTAACTAGTAATTACGTATTGGCCAGCGCGTTCAACAGAACTACAGCAGAGGGTGGTGGATTATTATTTTAGTGAAAAATGGTTTGACTTTTAAGGAACGTAGAGACATCTCAGGCTGTTCTGTTGATCGTGTTTACGAGATTGCTTGTGCAGAGATGGATCAGTATCTGATAATTTGCATTTATGGTGGTTTCACCATCAGGTGATTTAACATCTTTTATAGAAATTATGGAGGATGTACTCAGTAAAGCAACAAGTTGTAAAAAGTCAGTAGTGGTCTGCGGCGACTTTAATATCGATATTTTATCACAATCAGTTGAAAAAGACAAGCACATCACTCTTTTGAAATCTTTCAATTTTGACTACTTGTTTGAAGTACCTACCAGAGTTACTCCGACCTCGGCCACTTGTATAGATATTTGTTTAAACAGTTCTCATATAGGCAGTAGCATAGTGAATGGAGTTCGTTCGGATCATAAAGCTCAGATGGTCAGGCTACCTTGCGAAGTAAAACATCCAGATCGCGTTATAGAAATAAGACCGCTGAGTAGAAGTAGACTAGAATTACTAAAGTCTTACTCTACTAGTCGCCATGCCGAACACCCAGGTACAATCAAATGATCCGAATGATCAATTCAAAATGCTTCTGAATACAGTGTGTAACGAATTTAATAAGACTTGTAGTAAAAAGCGTATTAAGATAAACAATAAAATGAGATTTAATGAGTGGGCAACTACCGGAATTCGGAAAAGTAGAGATAACTTATATCAACTTTATGAAAGGAGATCTTGCATCACTGACGAATGTTTCCATTAGTATGTTAGGGATTATTCCAAATAGTTTAAAACAGTGTGCACAAAAGCAAAAGCAATGCACTTTAATAATAAAATTAAGTCCTCAGATAATAAATCCAAGACAGTCTGGAAAATAATTAACACAGAGACTGGGAAGAGAAATAATAAAGAGTCCACAATTTCTTTGAAAGTAAAGGATAATTTAATAACTGATTCAGTAAAAGAAGCTGATGAATTTAATAATTTCTTTTCTAAAATTCCTATAGTCACTACTCAAAGTTTAGCATCATCTACCACAAAAGCTAAATCCCTTCTGAATGACAACGTAAAATTGGAATCACTAACTAATTTCAAATTTCATCATGTTTCTCCTCTAGATCTACTGAAGTCCTTTGAAATGTTAAAAATAAAGAGCATGAGGACTTATGGGGCGTGTCAGTCAAGGTACTGGAATCTATTCTAGAGGTCGTTGCACCAACTCTAGCTCTCATTTTTAATAACTGTATAGTCTATGGCATTTTTCCAGACTTAATGAAATGTAGTAAAGTAGTTCCAATTTTCAATTCAGGTCATAGAGATAATCCTTCTGATTATCGTCCAGTTTCTATCCTACCTGCGTTTAGCAAAATATTAAAAAAATATATGCTTACGCAATTGGTTTCTCATTTTAATTCTCACAATATTTTGCACGCACAGCAGTTCGGCTTCACGTAGGGTAGGTCAACTACTGATGCAGGTGCAAGTTTATTAAAATTTATTTTGCAGTCTTGGGAAGAGTCGCACGACGCCATCGGAGTGTTCTGTGACCTTTCCAAGGCTTTTGATTGTGTAGATCATGGTACTTTAATTTGTAAACTTAAGTTTTATGGCATCAGAGTGCATGCATTAGATCTCATGAAGTCATATTTAATACAGAGAAATCAAAAGGTAGCGATAAATAAAGCCATTTCGTCAGAGACAGTGGTAGAGATGGGAGTACCTCAGGGGTCTATTCTAGGTCCGTTCCTGTTCCTTGTTTATGTAAATGATCTGCCATATATGGTAAGCCGAAGATCAGGCATTGTAATGTTCGCAGACGACACCTCATTACTGTTCAAGGTAAATAGGAGAGATACTGAACTCATTGAACCAAATAATACCCTCTCCATGATATCTGACTGGTTTGCTGCCAATAACTTAGTATTGAACCCGAAAAAAACGAAATGTATGAAATTCTCTCTAGCGAACTCATCAAACAGAAACTTAGATACAAATATTAAACTTAATGGTCAAACATTAGAATTTGTTACTTCTACTGTATTCTTAGGTATTACATTGGACTCAAAATTGCAGAGGGGTTCCCATATAACAGCGATAGAAAGTAGGTTGAGCTCTGCTGCATTTGCAGGCAGGAGAATAAGGCAGCTTACCAATGTGGCAACGGCACGGTTAGTTTACTTTGCGTATTTTAATAGTATAATTACTTATGGTCTTATCTTGTGGGGATCAGCTGCAAATATTGAAACTGTTTTTATTTTGCAAAAAAGGGCTATCCGAGCAATTTATAACTTGGGGTTGCGTGAATCATTAAGAGAATTTATCAAAGAAATAGATATTCTAACCCTGCCGTACCTATACATATTTAAAATAATAATGTATGTTAGGAAGAATTTGGGCAATTTTCCAACTAACGCTGATAAACCAATAGCCACGAGAAATACTGGGAAACTCAAAATAACCTGACTAGTAAAGGCGAAAAAGTCGTTCTTGGGAAATTGTATCAAATTCTACAATAAAATTCCTAAACACATTACTGAACTTAGCAATTCTAAATTCAAATCTGTAGTAAAACAAACACTTATTTCAAGAGCATATTATAAGATCGATTACATCATGGATAGGGATGTTTGGCAGTGATAGCGTCCTGCACGGGTAATCTATCGCGAAAATATATTTTCTACTGTAGCATTGTTATTTAAGTTATTTTGTAGTAGCTGACACTGTTAATTTTATATTTAACTATACAATGTATATTATTTTGAAAAAATGACACCTCGTCGAGTTTCTTACGCCGGTTCTTCTCGTGGCAGAGGTATATTTTTCCGAACCGGTGGTAGTTTATTGACGTTCATAGGTGCATGTAATATGCCGAATTTGAAGAATAAACTACTTTTACTTTACTTTTTTACTTTTTTTACTTCTCACTTAAAATTTTACGCCATCCCTACACAAACTTTGCACCCCTATTTAACCCGCTTAGGGGTGGATTTTTCCAAAACCCTGAAATTAGTTATCTTGTATTGTAATTAGGAGTCCATACACAAAGTTTCAAGTATCTCCCCAAAAAATTTCCTCCATCCCCTTACAAACTTTGCACCCCAATTTATCCCGTTTAGGGGTGGATTTTTTAAAACCCTAAAACTACTTTTCTTGTATTGTAATAAGGAGTGTACACAAAGTCTCTCATCTACAATTTTACTCCATCCCCATACAAACCTTCAACCCCCCGTTTACCCCCTTGAGGGTGGAATTTTCAAAAATCCTTTCTTAGTGGGTGCTTTCGTTATATAATCTACCAATCGTGAAAAAATCAGCCTTCTAGGTTCAACGGTTTGGGCTGGGCGTTGATTTAAGTGAGTCAGTCAGTCAGGACTTTCACGTTTATATATTTAGACTAGCTTTTGCCCGCGACTTCGTCCGCGTAGAACTCTTTCTCGCCTTAGATTTTTTCCCATACAATCTTTGTTAAGCTGAGATGGTTGGACGGCGTCGAAAAGGGCACCAGGACCTTAGGAGTGACATGTTAGAGAAGGAAAGCCACGAAAAGATCGGACTGGAGAGATTTGCCGGACCAGGCTAGGACAAAGAATTACATGTTTTGCATTCAAAACTTTCAATCAAAAATAGGGGATAAATTTCGAAATCCCTTGAAAGTACTTTACGTATCTTTAGATAATGCGTATTGTACGAAAAACCGATTATTTACCTTTTTAAATCTAACCACCCCTATACAAAATTTCAATCCCAATTTAACCACTTTGGAGGATAAATTTCCAAAAACACTAAAATTCGTTTTGTAGCTTTTCATGAGCAATATGATGCTGAATATTGGACTTCTTATTCAAGGAATTACATGTTTTTCATACAAACTTTCAACCCCACTTTCACGCATTTTGAAATACCGTGAAAGTACTTTTCATATCTATAGATGAGGCGTCTTTGTAAAAAATCTTACATTTTTACTTTAAAAAAAATCACACGATCCCCATACAAAATTTCAACCCCAAATTTAACCCCTTTGGAGTCGAATTTCTAAAAACCTTTCTTAGTGGTTACTATCTTCATATAAACCGCCTACTGTGAAAAATTCAGCTTTCTAGGTCAAACGGTTAGGGCTGGGCGTTGATTTAAGTCAGTCAGTCAGGACTTTGCACCCCTATTTAACCCACTTAGGGGTGGGTTTCTCCAAAATCCTAAACTTTTTTTGTATTGTAATAAGGAGTCTATATACAAAGTTTCAAGTCTCTCATCTAAAATTTTACTCCATCCTCATACCTTCGCAGCCCCATTTAACCCACTTAGGGGTGGGTTTTTCCAAAACCTTGAAATTACTTTTCTTTTATTGTGATAAGGAGTCTATACACAAAGTCTCAAGTACTTAAAATTTTACTCCATCCCTATACAAACATTGCACCCCTATTTAACCCACTTTAGGGTGGGTTTCTCCAAAATCCTAAAATTACTTTTCTTGTATTGTGATAAGGAGTCTGTACACAAAGTCTCAAGTCTCTCACTTGAAATTTTACTCCATCCCCATACAAATCTTGCAACCCTATTTATCCCATTTAGGGGTGGATTTTTTTAATACCCTAAAAGTACTTTTCTTGTATTGTAATAAGGAGTCCGTACACAAAGTCTCTCACCTACATTTTTACTCCATCCCCATACAAAACTTCAACCCCTTTTTACCCACTTAAGGGTGGAATTTTCAAAAATCCCTTCTTAGTGGGTACTTTTGTTATATAAACTACCAATCGTGAAAAAATCAGCTTCCTAGGTTCAACGGTTTGGGCTGGGCGTTTTTAATATTTTTTTATTTAAGTGAGTCAGTCAGGACTTTGACGTTTATATATATATATATATAGATATTTAAGTGACGTATATTGCAATAATTACGGATAAGATAACCAAGTATCTAGTCCACAACATGTTTGCAAGTAGTATGCGATGTAATATTTGCGCAAAACATATGATTAAAGTCAAGGGCAAAATGAAAATATTATTAACATTAAGTGACGTAAGTTTTTATTCCAAATGTTTTCCAAAATCATTGAACATTGGTGATAAAATATGCGGGCAGTGCAGAGAAAACCACTAGCGCTTGCATTACAGTCCTCTTAGAATTATCACGCATTCATTTCAAACCATCTCGTAACTGATTTAAATGTTCCCAGCTGAGACCTGTCAATATATATATTTGGTTATCAGAAATTGATTCATCGATTATTTTTTGTATAACGTTACATCAGTATTAACAGCCGTTCCTTGGAACATTTTGGTTATGTCCGTAATAGATAATTCTAATAAATTCGAATAAACTTTTAAAGTACTTAAGTCATAACAATAAGACGATTTTTGATGATGACATATTTACAGCATACAGCAACGATTTCCATCGGGAATATATATTTTTAACCGACTTCAAGATTTCAAAAGAGGAGGTTATCATTTCGGTTGTATGTTTTTTTTTTATATTATTGTTTGTTACTCCATAACTCCGTCATTTCTAAACCGGTTTGGAAAATTCTTTTTTTGATTGTATGTATATATATCCGACGACCTGTGGCGACCACGTACCGGTAAGCGTAACGTGGGCAGGCCCCCTACACGGTGGACTGATGACCTGGTGAAGGTCGCGGGTGTCCGCTGGATGCGGGTGGCGCAGGACCGGTCATTGTGGAAGTCTTTTGGGGAGGCCTATGTCCAGCAGTGGACGTCTTTCGGCTGACATGATGATATATATCCAAGTTGGTCCCGTTATTGTCAAAACACAATTCTGATGATGGGATACATGAGAAATTGAGGGAACTCCTCAAATCTCAAAGGCAAATATAGAGTGATTTTTGTGTTTTTATCAACAAATCGAGCATTTTCATCCAAAAATGTGACATTTGATGAAGTGGAACTGCTGATGATGATCAGAACAGAACTCTTCAACGACGAAAAGTTCACGTTTGTCGATTTGTCCTCCTAGCTGTGTTTGTTAAGCAAGTTCTATTTTCACGATTGATTTTTGTCATGCTCGAGTTCTGATGATGGGAGCCATTAGGAATCGAAGGAACTCCTCAAATGTGAAAGGCACACAAATAGTAATTTTAGTATTTTTATGAACTAATCAAGCATTTTCATTCATAAAAGTGACATTTGATGAAGTGGAACTGCTGATGATGATCAGAACGGAACTCTTCAACGACGCGTAGTTCAAGTTTGGCGATTTGTTCTCTTCGTTTTGTTTGTCAAGCAAGCAAGGTTTTTCCATGATTCCATGAGGATACTTAGTCTTCTACCATTATAAACATACTTATAGCCATTTTTATTTTATTGTATGGAATCTAAGAGTGCACCATTTAAGTATAATCATCTTTCACCGGCCTCCCCCATTGAAGTCGTTTTTTTTTCTTAAAAAATATTTTCAATGTATATGCATGCTTGCATCCGGGCCTTGTCAGGAATTGTTTGCAAATTGTTTTTATTACCACAAATGCAACAATATTTGTGGGTGCTTACAGTTCTTTGTAAGGTCAAAGTTACCTTTTCTTCGTTTGTTTTAATGTCATAATCTGGTTCATAGGCACTGTCACTATTATCTTTTTCACTACGATCGGGTAAAGAAAACGTAAAGTGATGTATTCAATAAAAAAAAACCTTGTTCTACCACAGATAAAATTAAGGCAATACATTCATTTTGTAACTTATTACAGAGGCTAGCTTTGGTGAAAATTTTGGAGGTGTCGCTGACGTGAAAGTAATATTTTTTTTTAAAGTTGTTGTATTTTCTTTTCTTTTTTGTATGGCAGTATATCCTATAATTAATGTCATATAATTGTCTTTACCATATGCATATTATATATGACGCACCTCAAAATCGGCAGGCTAGAAAAAATATATAAAAAACAGATCATATTTCTTTTTTAAAAACTATATACTTTTGGGGGCTCAAATTTTGCATACTTGTTACCAATACAAGCCACATCATCGAAAAAGTGGAGAAACCAAGTTTTTGGCTTGGTTTCTCCACTTTTTTCTAAGGTCTTGAATATTTCCAGCTAACGGATTTTGTGTTCTTTCGTTTTTTTTTTGATGTGAGCCCAATAACGCTCCATTCGGCGAAGCACTGGGAAATTAGGTGGGTTCGCCTCTTTTGGGACAATATGGACATTATTCATAGAATAAAAAGCTGTACTTTTGTTTCCGTAATGGCAAGAAGCAAGATCAGGCCAAAAGAACACGGACGAATTATGTTTACGTATAAGTGGTAACATAACAATCGCGTCTCCAGACATTCTTGTACGTAAATATCGCCATTAACTGTACCCGTTGTAATAAATTCATCACTTTTTAGACCGCATGTGCATATGGCTTGCCAGATCATATATTTTTGGGGGTATTTGCTGGCCATTTTACATTTATGTTTTGGGTTGACATTTTCCTTTTGACGAGCAACATAGAACTCTTGGTCTGGAATTTTGTTTGTAGTCGGCAACGACATAGGTCTCGTCATCCATTACGCAGCAATCTTACTTCGTAAAGAAATTCTGGTATAACTTTGTCGCCCTTGATTTAGCCACTCTCTCTTTTTCAGGTGTCCTATCTGGAACTTTTTGGACTTTAAATGTTTTCAGTCCACTATTTTGTTTAACTCGATGAACCATAGACTTAGTAGTGCCTAATTTTTCAGCTAGTTTTCGCTCAGAAATGTTAGACATAATTGAATGCTAATACGTGCGTTATATATCAATGTTAGACATAAAAAGCAAAATATTAGACATAAAGTGCAGTTTCATTCACAACCCCGGTAATTTTTAATATAGTCGTCATTACCATCTAAAGTCGAGTCTAGAATTAGGCGAACTAACTTGACAGTTCATTGTACACTAATGTTGCCACAGTTTGGCTAGTGCTGTTCATATCGATGTTTCAAAAGTCTAGTTAATCATTATTATTTCATTCTAATAATTTTACTTAGCAAAATAATAATAATAAAAATGGGTTAGAATTAAAAATACATCGAACATAATTTTGGACATCGTTAAGGATCTCTCCGCCATTTTGTTTTGTTGACAGTTTGGACCCTTAGCCAAACAAAGCAAGCCATTCGGCTTTGGACAATACTTATACGACAATTACTTGATATAATATAAATAGAATCAGATTTATAGAAGGCACAAGTTTATATCGACATATTTGTGTCGACTTGAAACCTATGACTATTTATTTTTCCCTATGTCTGGCAACATTTTCGGCTGTCAAGTTAGTTCGCCTAATTCTGGACTCGACTTTACTTGATATCATTACCATATCTAAATACGTCATTCCATATGCCTCCCGTCATTACCGTTTTAATGTCGTAACTTTAGACGCCAAGAACTTCTAAGATAATGAGTGTGTAATGGTGCCTCCTGCAGAATTTTCTTCCTCTTTATTATGTCTTCTGATTTAGACCACTTAGCACGCATTCCTAACAATTTTTAAAAAAATCCAAAAAAAATGTAGTAATTAAAAAGGCGAATCCACCCACTTACTCGTACACGAAGAACTCGCTATGTTGGGACAACGTTTTCCGGCAGAACTGCGTAGCGAGACTTTTATCATTGTACATGTAATGTTTTTGACGAGATTCATTCGTCGACAATCGGTACAGTTTGATATTCCGAAATAAGCATGTAATCATTCGTTTTGACACTAGGATTTCTAGGGAATGCCATATTGACTGTAATCATTTCTTAAGGGGATGTAAAAAAGGGTGAAAGATTGTATCATCATCATCTGAGGCGTTATAGCCGCGGGTGGGCAATAGCCTGGTCATTCAAATATCTCCAGTCCGATCTATTCGTGGCTTTCCTTCTCTAACACCTAAGGTCCTTGTGTCCTTTGCGACGCCTTCCAACCACCTGAGCTTGAGAAAGATTGCATGGGAAAACAAATCATTCTAAGGCGAGAACGAGTTATACGCGGACGAAGTCGCGTCCAAAAGCTAGCAGTAGCGGAGAGCTCCCATACAACACGATTCCCACAGGCTTGCCTAAAATTTCTTGCTGCATGTACCATACTTATAATTTCATAATAAATCAACAATATAAATACAAACTACCCTGAATTTGACAATACGATTTACTAAATAGCGTCACGACAAAATACTTCAACAAATCACTATCAGTATGAAATCACACGCCGAGCGCGCAAAGCCGGTGAAGAACGACTTGCCTTCGCGCACACATCGAAATTACACGCACACATTTATAACGCGCTTCCAAGACTCGCAGTGAAAATGCCGCCTTCTACGCGTCTTTGCAAGCCGCTTTGCAGCGGCTTATTTTGGTATTATCCCACTGGAATTTAAACCTTAAAGGTATTTAAATAAAGTTTATATTAATATGACTTGTTTCGCCAAATATTAAAATTATAATAGAACGTGTCTTGAGCGAATGGGCAAAATATTATGAAATATCGATTCTTTAAAACACAAAAAAATTATTAGTGTAGTTTCCAACTTTGGTAGTTTACTCTTATTTTAATTATACTTGGAGGATTGCGCAACACGGTACTTTGTTATTTGGTGAATGTATAAAATATGAAAGCAACACATATATTTAATTTACAAATGCTTATTATTGTTATTGTAATTTTTAATGAGAAAACAACTTAATATACTAGTGAAATTTAGATTTACGATATAGGTACCAGTGTTTTGTGTATGATTATGTCAATTGTGTCGTGTTTAGTTGCGATCGAGGCGTATTTCAAGGTCATTTGTTGTTGGGAATAGGTACATTCTTTAAGTAAAAAGTACAGACGGTAATAAACTCATGTACAAAAAAACTACTTTATTGATATATAGGTAACTTATTTTTGCTCCGGGATGCCGAGAAAAAAATGTCAGTGGCCGCCACTGAAAGCTAGTGATATATATCCCATCAAAAACATAAATGTGAAAACGGCAGCCAAGTTCAATATTAAGAATATGCCATTCTAGGTTGTCGTCTTCACCGACAAAAGAATTGAGATCTAAATGGGTGCCAAGTTCCGCAGATTCTCTGAAATGTTGCCAAATCCGGCACTACATAGTTTACAGTAAAACTAATTTACTGTGGCTTAATGCATTTTGAGCTTTAACTTGGCAGTTTTCTTAAATATCCTACAGCTTTACTCCGTTCATTATTATTTTGCAGTAGCAGCTCTGGTATCATTTTCCTGAAGGTCCTATGATCCTATGCCCATGCCTACACTATCTCAGATAGGATCTCATCAATCTTCGAGGAAATAACATCTGAGGGCTTATGGGGTTACAGTGAACATAAAATATATGCACAGCCAGTACTTAAGAATAATAAATAAAATTAGTTGACAAAGATTGCAAAAGTTATAAAATTGTATCATAGTCATAGTTAATATTGCAGGTCTTGTGAACATTTAATTGATAAAATTGATAAGAATTGATAAGCAGTGCAACTTCTACAGTCTAACACAAAGGTATATTTCTGTGGCTCTATACTCGCCGCGGCCAGACATGAACCCTATGACACTGACAGTGAGAGTTCCTTTATATAACCTAGGAACGGCGTCGCTGTCACATCGAAATATTAATAAGCATCTTTTGGTAATGTAGCTAATTAGTTTATGTAGAATTGTAACATTTACTTAATAATAATATGAAAGAAAATTGATAAGACCCTTATTTCCATAAATAGGCTTAATAGAATATATTTGGTGACGTTAAGAAAGTGGTGAAGTTATATTGTTAATCTGTATCGACTAAGGAATGGGTGTTTCGATAAACAGAGGTTGATAATTGAAGTGACTGTAATAAAATGCGATTTTTATTCAATTTAATTCTTTCAAGATTGTGTAAAAAGAAAATGTTGAATTCTATGGTCGTCATTATCAGCCGTTTAAGACAAATTCGGACGCGTAAACGAATCTCTATAGAAATGCTTACTCTGAGTTAAAATATTATAATAATACCTATACTCTACCTTATTTATACGTGTATTAGATACAATTTATTTATTTAATCGTATGGCATTTATACCCATATATATATACGAACCGTAAGATCTTCGAGAAGACAAGTACGGTTGCCAGTTTTTGTTGCACTTTTAGCACCACCCAGGGGTCACGTGTAGGGTAACGGTGGATACTCCCTACGGACGTGGTGCAACTTCAACCCCCCTTGGTCAAGTGAGTGGGCAACTTGACTATTAGATACAATAAAATTAATAACCATGTCAACCAACAAGGGTGCATAAGAAATCAAATCTAAAATAATATAAGTATCAAAACTTGCACAACACTATCAGAAATATCACTGTCAGTGTCATAGGCTTCATGTCTGGCAGCGGCAGGTATAGTGAAAAGGGGTACAAGTCCCATACAAGTGTATGGCACTTATACCCCTTTTCACTAGGGTCTCATATTTACACTTTTGTACCTTATTCAATATTAATAAAGCAAGAGTTGTATGCATATTGACATCAAGTGTACACCAATTTAAAATTAAAATAGCAGTGAAAAATTAGATAGCCAGTGTTCATTTCATATTATTTGGCACTAATATGTCCCATATTACTTCCCAACAATTATGGCAACCATATATATGGGTTTTACCATTCCATCCATTGATATTTACAATGATATATATCAATGGATATTTATTTTTTCTCAAACATGCAATGAAATATTGATGTTATGTTCCTTATAATAGGCTGCGTAGTATGACGTTTCAGGTGCGGCTAGGACAAGAGGTTGTCAATGGAATTTCATACAAATCTTGCAGGCCTAGGCCAGCAAAGTCCTCTTTTTTAATTTCCATTCCACATAATTTTGTGGCACAGGCATCATGACATTCTGCCACTATTTGTATTAAAAATAAAACTTTGATATTTTTGTTGTTTATTTCATTGCATGTTTGAGAAAAGCACTATACATACCTCGGCGGGAAATATGGGGTTGCCCGCCTCAGACCTATCCGGCCTCGCTTAGCTCGGCTGTCTATATGTCTTCCCGCCCTCTGTAGTAATGTACTATTAAAAAAGGTTTTTCTTTCTTTTAGAGAGTTACAAGGGAATTACTAGAGTAAAATGTTTCACTTTAACCCCTGTTACTTAGATTATTATTGAATTTCAAAGCTTATCACCACAAAGTAAGATTAATAATAAATAGTTATTTTCCCCTCAGGTCACATAATAAGAGGTAGAGAGATATGGAGTAAAATTGTCACCCAATGGTATCCAAGAGAAGGCAAAAGGAAGATAGAAAGGCCACAGTGAATTTCAAAGCTTATCACCATAGAGTAAGATTCATAATAAATACATAGTTATGTTTTTCCCTCACGTCACATAATAAGAGGTAGAGAGAAATGGAGTAAAATTGTCGCCCAATGGTATCCAAGAGAAGGCAAAAGGAAGATAGGAAGGCCACATGTTTTTACGTATGTGTTGCTGTTTGTACAGAATGGAAAGTTTTGTCAATCTAAAAGTTAGAACTATTTCTAGTAATATTCGATAACATTATCGTCACACTTTTTTAAATAAGGGACCTTCTAAACCTAATTATGCATTTAACTAGGACTAGTACCTGGATAATTATTAAATACCTGGTCTTAAAAAAAAACTTTTCTCTACCAAGTTGTAAGCACTCTATATTATGTCCTCTTGCAAAGAATAGGTATTACAGCTCACCTAATTCCGATCACTGGTGATAACATACCTACCATCGGTTATCTTGATATTTCTAATAGAAATATTATGCATAGATATCAATATCGAATATATGTCAAATATCTGATATTTAAATATTTATAATAAATTTCGGATATTGTCGAACCCTGATTTGAACATTAGTTTACTAGCCCTCTTAAGTGTCTCCTTAGTAATATACATATCATTTCTATATCATAATTTATATATCATTTCTATTTAACCCTCATATGCAAATGCTAAAACTGTCCAATCAAATAATGACCTTGGATATAAAACAATAGCTTTAAATGTTTGACATGGATACATATCCATGACAAACATTACACATGGACACATGTCTATGCATACAAGGGGTTAAGTATTACAGATTTTTAAAATAAAGCATACCATTTTTAAAACACAGAAGCTACTTATTCAAGGGTACCCGTAATTTGTAAATTCTGTTATACATACCTGGTATCTCTTCTATGTTCAATTATACACAGTAAAACTTAGAGGGTCATATATAAATAATTTAAATTGAAACCAACAACAATCATAGGATCATTCGCACAATCCAGCAAATGGCACTCGCAGAGTCCTGTAAAGCAAGTACTTTAATTCACTTCTCACTAACTAGTATTTTGTATTGTCTGTTCAACAATTTCAAATGACATTTAGTCAATATGCTGAATCACACTAATTAAACTTTGAATTGGAAACCTGTGTCAGCAAATTCAATAATACTAGTAATTGTTTGGATATGTTGCTGTTATCATTAAGCATGAAAACATTAATAGTCCACTTACTTATCTTAAACTAAATAACACTATTAAACAGACCACAACACAAGTCGTATTTCACAGTTATATACATATTTTTTTAAGTGTATTCCACAAATTTACGTATAGTAGACTTACAGTAAACAGAGATTCGCGAATGCGGCTCTGCCAGATGCTGAAGTGGCATATATTACGTAAATATAATGATAAAGCCACAATAACACAAGAAATTAAAAAGGATACGGTCCGGGGCCACGTTGATTCGGCGCCAACGGCACCTGATTCCCGTTGCCACTCATAATCTTGGCAGCATAGGTGTCGGGACACGTACACCACTCAAGGTGGCACGTAAAATCGCCCTAACCGATTGTAGGACACATCCGGCACATAGGTAGATGATTTACCGACGTCAGATTGACAAGTCACACTATTTAATATAATACCTTTAAAGGCAACGTTTCTAGCAAAAACATTGTAATACACTTGAAAAATCACAACTTATATTTTCGGAAGAACTAAAAAGCATCACTAAGAAAGGACCCAGTCACTAAACAAACGACAGTACAAAATGGCGGATGTTAACCAATAAACAAACGTGATTGTCACTGTTTTAAGACGAAACATACAATATTTATCACTTAATTTTAGCGTTGCTTCTGTTGTACTATTGTCTGAGTTATACTAAAAATGTAAAAATATTTTATCGGCTATAAATATTTTAAAACATTTTTTCAAATGATAAAACTGTCACACGATAGTTCACGTCGTGTTCGTCTAGCTACTCTCACGTCACGCAATACGCATGCAACATCGCATGCTGTCATTCATTCCTTTTTAATGTCTATTACATACCATAGACTATGTAATACCAATGTTCAATATATTCAAAACATTAACATATAAATTGGAACTTTATTTTGTTTGTTACAAGATTATTTTTAACATAAATAAAAGTAGAGTAAAAAAGGAGATTGCTGTCCAAAGTATCTGTTATTGGTCTGTGCTGCTCTCAGAGTTTCACCAAGAGGGACAGAAAAGCTCTTATGCAGCTAAATTAGGAACTAGTTTTAAACGTCTGGTGGCTTACAATAAACAACCTCTTTAATTTGGCCGGGCAATCGTTTATTTGCCTCAAACTATTTGACTTGACGTTTAGATGACACTGAGGCAAATAAAGAAAAGCGGAACTATGACAAGGACAACAAATGATATATCCTTCTCTGTCGCTCTTATTCAATTTAGTATACGATATTCTCGCTGCTTTGAAATGCACGCTAAGCCGTTGATCCCGGTTGCTGTCTATGATAGCAGTCGTTAAGCCAAGTTAGAGGCCTCCGGGCGGCTTGAGAACCTCTAACAGTCAAGTTGCCCACTCACTTGCCAAGCCTAATCCCAATAAGGTCTAGTTTCCCCCTCGGGTTGCAAAGTCAGATGGCAGTCACTTCCGTAAAAACGAGTGCCGACGCCAATTCTTGGGATTAGGTAGCGGACCCCAGGCATTCTTCAGGATGCAACTGTACTGGGAATAACGCTAGGAGGATGAAAAATGATGAATACGATATTCTCGCTCTTAGCGGTATTATTATTTGACGTCTACTCTGGGTACTCTGAGGTGCTGCGGGCCTACCGCGAACCGAAAAAGAAGTACCATCCTCTCTGTCGTTCGAACTGGCAAGTGCGACAGAGAGACAGATAGTTCGTTTTCGGTTCGCGGTAGCGCGCCTGCTGTCAGAGGCCGAAAACGCGAGCCTTTTACACGGTCAATATACAGTCAGTCAAGATACACTTATATCACGATCCGTATCATACGTCATTTACACAAACGTGTTTGCACTTCGCCTCGTCGAAAAATGAACGAAGTTCGATTATCTCCCTTTCGGATATGCGAGTGCGTCAGAGAGGGAGATATTCGAACTTCGTATTTGTTTCGCGGTAGCAGTTCAGAGGGCCTACTCCGAACTTCGAAAATCGAACTTCGTGTCGTGCCGTCCCTTTCACTCTCGTGTTATACACTATATGACGGAAAGGGACGGCACGATACGAAGTTCGATTTTCGAAGTTCAGAGTAGGCCCTCTGTTCACATAATCGCGGAGTGAATTCGCACACGAACATGGCGGATGTGAAGATGAAAATAATCCCATCAAAAACATAAATGAGAAAATGACAGCCAAGTTCAATACGATGCGTGGTTGTCGTCTTCACCGACAAAAGAATTGAGATCTAAATGGGTGCCAAGTTTCATAGATTACCTGAAAAAGTGCCAAGTCTGGCACTAGATTGTTTACAGTAAAACTAATTTATTGCGGCTTAATGCATTTTGAGCTTAAACTTGGCAGTTTTCTTAAATATCCAACAGCTTTCATGGTATTATATCATACTGCATAGAACACTGCCAAGTTTAGGCTCAAAATGCATTTAGTCGCAGTAAATTAGTTTTACTGTAAACAATTCACATTTATGTTTTTAATGGAATATCATTACTTTTTGTGCATCAAAACTAGTGCCTACGCCAATTCTTGGGATTAGGTAGCGGACCCCAGGTATTCTTCAGGATGCAACTGTACTGGGAATAACGCTAGGAGGATGATGATCATTACTTTTTGTCAAACTTCACTATGGCGCTTTTCAAGAGCGAATGCACGAGTTACTATACTAAATACTCAAATCATTATATTTATACCTAAAATATTTGAAGTGTTCCTTCGATTTCTCCAGGACCCTATCATCAGATTCTTACCTGATAATTATGAGACCGCCCCTGAAGCATACCGTTTCAAACAAAAAAAAATAATTTTCCAAATCGGCTAATAAATGACGGAGTTCTGAGGTAACTAGCATAAATAATAATAAGAAAATTAAAAAAATCACTGTTTCTGGTTTTTTTTTGGTGTACACTCACAATTACCAAGCTGCATGCCAAATTTCAGCTTTCTAGATCACCGAAGTGGGTTAGGTTTTTGATTACTAAATAGTCAGTCAGTGGTAAAAATGCCGTTTTTTGGACTTTAATATCTCAATAACTTTTTTTTTTTCATTTTCTAAAATAAGGTTTAATGCTTAATTAAATATATCTATAAATAAAAACTAATGCTAAAATATGAAGACACCCCAAATGCTCAATAACTATTTCACCTATATTTATGAAATTTGGGTTCTAGTTGTTCTAAAGGATCTTAATACATGTACAAAATTTCATTTTTTTTATGCTTAATAGATTTGAAGTTATTGAGGGGTAAAAAGTGGCTCCAAACGGTTCGTGTAAAATAACACACGGCTGCTGTCCGATAGTTCCTGGGGTGAACTTGGCTGGACACGCTGCCGCGTGTCTAGATAGTGTTTTAATTTTCTATACATTTATGTCACCTTATCATTGTCATTAACATACGTCATGTTTTGCTTATTAAAACCTACAATTTAGGATTTGGCTATTATTTCACATCGTTTTACGGTTAAACTGCGTAGGGAGACTTTTATCATTGTTCAATATTTATAAAAATAATAAATATATAAAAATTGTTAATTCAGTCACAAAATGGTTTACAGTCAGTAATGGTTTGGTGGTGCCTCTTTTTAAGTATAACTAGAATACCTGTGCTAAGAGGCACCGCTCTTCCTTAGTTGATACTGGTTGGTACAGAACATGTAAAATTTCATGTAAAATGTTGCCCAGACGACCACGTACGGTTTGCCCTGTGAAAAAGATGTCAGATCTCATGTAGAGCCAAGCTTCTGAATCTACACGGCCTAACTCTACCGACCCTAACTTCAACAAATTCTACATATCATATATTATTTTAATCTAACGGCGAAGCCATACATATTCTATAAATATGTATGGCTTCGCCGTTTCGCTACCGTCGTGGAGGTGATGCGAATATTTAGTTTCTGATAAGTATATTTACTTATATGTAGAATTTGTTGAAGTTAGGGTCGGTAGACTTAGGCCGTGTAGATTCAGAAGCTTGGCTCTACATGAGATCTGATCTTTTTCACAGGGCAAACCTTATGTGGTCGTCTTGGCAACTGTTTTTGGTGGGATTTCAGTTCTTTTTGTAAGTTGCTAGGCAGTCTTATTATTATTAATATGTTTTTTAGTTACTGTCTAAGTGTCTACAGTCCCGTGTAAACTTTCATGTCCTAATTCATAACATTGGTGAAAGTCTCATATAAACTTCCACCCCAAATTTTAGGGGATTGCGGACGAAAGTTATAAGTTTATGAATTTTTTGTTGGTTGTATACTAAACTTAGATTACATACCAAATTTCAGTTTTCTAGCACTTCAGGAAGTAGCCAAACATTTTGATGATCATCAGTGTGTCAGTGACGAAATCGGTGTATTTTAGATATCAATAAAATCTAAAGTATTAGAGCTATTCAATTGAGACTTTGTGTGTTTAATTAGTCTATTATTGACATCATATCCTGAGAATATAAACTATCTGGGACATCGGAAACCAACTTTATGAGGGTTCAAAAAACGACGAAACACTTCGAGAAAAGGTAGGTAGTGCGCTAGCGCTTCGCTTAGCTCGTCTTGGCGGGGGCACTACTGTGCCCCCAGATTTTGTTATCTATATATATAAATGCCTATGTCCTGACTGACTCATTCACTCACTCATCAATGCACAGCCGAAACTACTGGGGCTAGAAAGTAGAAATTTTCACTATAATTCAGGTTAATGGCGTAGACAACCAATAAGAATGGATTTTCAAAAATTCAATTCCTAAGGGGGTGAAATGGGGGTTGAAAGTTTGTATGGAGATGGTGTAAAATTTTAGGTTAGAGACTTGAAACTTTGTGTGTTGACTTCTTATTACAAATCTTGTGATTTTAGGGTTTTGGAAAATCTGTCCCTATTTGGGTTAAATAATAGGGGTGCAAAATTTGTATGGGTATGGAGTAAAATTTTAGGTGAGTCTTGAAACTTTGTGTATGGACTCCTTATTCAAATACAAGAAAAGTTATTTAAGCGTTTCGGAAAAAAATACCCCTAGGTGGGTTAAATTGGGGTGCAAAGTTTGTATAGCGATAGTGCAAAATTTTAAGTGATGGACTTTAAACTTTGTGTATAGACTTCTTATTATAATACAAGTAAAGTAATTTTAGGATTTTGAACAAACCCACCCCTAAGCGGATTAAATAGGGGTGCAAAGTTTCTAAAGGGATGGTGCAAGATATTAAATGAAAGACTTTAAACTTTGTATATAGACTCCTTATTACAACACGAAAAAAGTACTTTTAGGGTTTTGGAAAACCCACTCTAAAGGATGATTCACAGTAGACCGTTCCGTGTCCGGACCGGCCCATTTTCTATGATACCAAACGCAACGGCCGGCGTATTTCCATAGAAAAAAACGGGCCGGCCTGGACACGGAACGGTCTACTGTGAATCATCCTTTAAGCGAGCTAAATAGGGGTACAAAGTCCTGATTGACTGACTGACTGACTTAAATCAACGCCTAACCCTAACCGTTTGACCTAGAAAGCTTTTCACAGTAGGCTGTTTATATGACGTAAGTAACCACTAAGAAGGGATTTTTATAAATTCAGCTCCTAAGGGGGTAAATTTGGGGTTGAAAGATCGTTTGGAGATCGTGTGATTTTTAAAATACAAGAATAAGTTTATGTACAAATACGCTTCATCTAAAGATATGAAGAGTGCTTACACGGTATTTTGAATTTCACCCCCTAAATGTGTAAAAATGGGGTTGAAAATTTGCATGGAAAACATGTAATTCTTTGAATAAGAAGTCTGATATTCATTATTATTCACATTCCTCATGAAGAAACTAGAAAACTAATTGCAGCGTTTTTGGAAATTCATCCTCTAAGAGCTCTAAGAGGGTTGAAATTTTATACAGAGATCGTGAAATTTTTAAAGTCATAAATCGTGTTTTCGTACAACAACGCTTTATTTAAAGATATGAAGTGCTTTCACGGGATTTCGAAATTCATCCCCTAAAGAAATAAAATTTTAGATTGAAATTTTGTATGTATTTTCCTCAGACTACGTTACTGGCTTTCTTTGAAATGCACCCGAAGGCAGAACCGCTACTTAAGTGCAAAAGGAAGTGCTACATTAAAAATCAATTCTATTTATAATTGTTAATTTCTAAATAATAAATACGAATTTAACAGTATGGATGTGTGTGTGTATGGGAGTTATGTTTAGTTATTGTTAACTTGGTATGTCCTTTTAAACAAGAACAACATAGGCTACAGTTTATTGTTCGGCGCGTGCGAAGCCGCGGGCAAAAGCTAGTTTTATATGTATAGATAGATAAATTTTACATGTGATATTTTTTGATTTCTAATATTGTTATGTTCTCAAATTATTGTACTTAATGACGATTTTTACCAATGATATTTTAAGTATAGATACGGTACCCGCGTTCCTAAAGTGAGGCGCTAAATAGGCGCTAATTATCGCCTAACGCTTTAGTCACTCCCGGGCGAGCGAGAGAGGCGCACGGTGACACAAGTTCCCGCTAAGTACGTGATTGACCCGAAAAATGCTGTCATGCGTGATCCTTGAGTGCACTAACTATACATTAAAACGCACTAAGGCAACAGGTATTACAATCCACAAGTAAAATAAGCCGAAATTATGTTATTTTTTCGATTTATTCTTTCAAATTACCAAATATGATGCCATGAATACGCTGTCTCAGAGAAAGAGACAAACTAATGTCGTTTACAATGAGAGTGATAAAGATAACGAAGATAGATCAATGTAACATATGCGTCATACCAAATTTCATTCAATTCGAGGTTATAATGTGTTACATAGAACTTGAATTAATGCCCAAAATGTTTCGTGGGTTTTATTTACAACACAAATATTCTTTAATGTTCACAAAAAAACGTAGTCTTATCGCTAAAGAGCGATCTCTTCCAGACAACTTTTAGGTTTAGGTGGGTGGGTTGGAGGTTTTGTGTAATATTTATACACTTCCTAAAATGTCCTATGTCACTTGGACGTGAAACAAAATAACTAATGTAACATGGGTAAGCCTGGGTCGTTAAAAATAAAACAATACATAACCATACCATATAAGCCCTAGGACGTCCACTGCTGGACATAGGCCTCCCCCAATTTCATGGGGGGTAAATGCCATAATCGCCACTCTTGGCATGCGGGTTGGCGATCGCAGTATCTCCACCGCACTCTAGGAATGCTGCTGCCCATTCCCCAGTGGTCGGAAACAATACATATTCTGTAAAAAAAAAAACTTACTGAATTTCATTTCTGTAGTTATTTAACGATATTTATTCTATGTTAGATATTTTCAATGATTTTGTTTAACATGTACCCACCCATTAACCCACTTATGTAAAGAAAATTACGTCTCCACATTAACATGCGTGTGCGGTGCACAGTTGTAAAGCGATCATCATTCGATAGCAAAAATGAATCCATTTTCACCTAGAAATTATACACGGAATTTAAATTAAGTCACATCCATGTTCCACTTTCGTCTAAAATTGCTACCTGTGTCCGAAGTAACTGTGACCCTAAACCCAAATTTCAGTCTAGTTTTATAGATAGAAAACCAGCATGTGAACGTTTGTAATCCTATTACTTTTGCCGGTCACTTAATGTTCAGTTACTTATACCACATAAATAGAAAGATAAAGAAAGAAAGATAGACACATGATGGCGTCCTAAATAACTTATACATAATGTGTAGAACTACGCTCTGGCGTCAGCCTCGCGTGCCTTGCCGCCCTCCACCGCGCCTTCGGCCTCATGATCGCGTATAACACTCTTGGCTTGAATTGGCACGCCCATCGGGACTTCGGCGCTCAGCCTTATTAAACAGCCCGCTCTGTTGGGATGCTCGAGCTTCGGCCTCGCGTGCCTTACGACTCAGCTTCGGGTCTTCGGCCCTCAGCCTTATTAAAGAGCCCGCTCTGTTGGGCTGCTCAACCTACCGCCTTGCGTGCCTTACTTCGGCCCTCTGATATACAAAAAGAGCCCGCTCTGTTGGTACGCTCAGCCTTCGGCCTCACGTGCCTTGCCGCTCTCTTTGGTGCCTTTGGCCATCATGGTCGCTTATAAGACACTCGGGTATAGACAGTGTCCACGTCGGCTTGCCCATCGGGCCTTCGGCACTAAGCCATACATAAATAGTGCGCTATAATGTGACGCTCGGCCTTCAGCCTCGCTTGCCTTGCTGATCTCCTTCCAGCCTTCGGCCCTCAGGTTCGCTTATAAGACACTCGGGGACAGGTAGTATCACGTTGGCACGGCCTTCGGGCTTTCGGCCTTTAGCCTTACAAAAAGAGCTACGCTCTGTTGGGATGCTCGGCATTCGGCCTAGTGTGCCTTGATGCTATGCTTCAGGCCTTCGACCCTCAGCCATAAATATGTAGGCCGCTGTGTGTGAATGCTAGACTTTCCGCCTCGTATTTCTTGCAGTTTCGGCCATCATCATTACAAAACGAACCCGCTCTGTTGGGACGCTTGGCCTTCGGTCTCGCGTGCCTTGCCGCTCTGTATTGGGCCTTCGGCCCTCAGCCTTGCATAAGGTTCCTGCTCCGTGGGAATGCTCGGCCTTCGGCCTCGCATGCCTTGTCACTGAGCTTTGGCACTTCAGTCATCAACCTTACATGAAGGATCTTCTCGCGTGTCTCGCCTCTTTGCTTCGGGCCTTCGGCCCTCAGCCTTACATAAGAAGCCCGCTCTGTATGATTACTCTCGCATGCCGTTCTGCTTCCGGCCTTCAGCCATCATACATGAAGAAGTCGCTCTGTTTTTGGGACAACGATTTACGGCAGAACTGCGTAGCGAGATTTTTGTCATTGGACATTTGTAATGTTTTTGACGGTATTCATTCGTCTAGAATCGGTACATTTGATATTCCGTAATAAGCACTTAATCATTCGTTTTGACAATAGGATAGAGAATGTCATACTGAATGTAATCCTTTCTTAAGGGGGTGAAAAGAAGGGTGAAAGATTGTATTATCATCATCATCTGAGGCGTTACAGCCGCGGGTGGGCCCTACCCTCGTCAAGAAAATCTCTCCAGTCCGATCTATTCGTGGCTTTCCTTCTCTGTCACCCCTAAGGTCGTGGTTTCCTTTTCGACGCCACCGTCCAACCATGTAACGCGGACGAAGTCGCGGGCAGAAGCTAGTATATAATAATTATGTTTACATATGCTTGAAAAGTTGAAACATATCAGATCAATTCTGATATGGTACAGGTTGAGGTCATTTCTCATCAGCTCTACTTGGATGACCTTAAGCTATTTCCAGCAAATAGATATGAGTATGATCTGTAGTCGTTAAACCAAGTTAGAGGCCTTATTCGGGTAGCTTGAGAACTACCATCAAATTGCCCACTCACTTCACAAGCACAAAACAAGGTCTAGTTTCCACCTTGGGTTGGAAGATCTGATGGTAGTCGCTTCCGTTACGCGTAGAAAGTAAAAACACGTTCGTGAACTGACTACGTTTCAGGGATCTCTACGGGGAAACCGAAGGTTTTGTCTGTGCACTAGCGGATGAAGTTATCATGACGAACAACGTAAGTACTTAAGTATGTAACGTACGGCCGGTATTTGTCGGGCATGCCGCTGTCAAAATCAAGATATTTATTCCGCAAATAGGCTACAAGGGCACTTTTACAAGTCAAAACATGAAATATACATAAATCTGACAATAATAATAATGATTTCATTAGTATAATATAATGATTAACAAACTTTGTGTCATTCAGTGAAAATAAACTTACATAGGCATTATCTACGCCAATTCTTGGGATTAGGCAGCTGACCCCAGGCATCCTGCAGGATGCAACTGTACTGGGAATAACGCTAGGAGGATGATAAGACATTATCAAAATTAACATGCATTGTCCCGGTGACTCAGGCATATTATTTCCGGTTGCAGTCATCACGTTAACGGCCAGGTGGATATAAATCTCGTATTCTTCTCGTGAAGTTATTTAATTCCCAAGCTAAACCAATAATTCTTTAAAAATTCCCATTACTTATTATTCATTCTATTTATAACATCGTTTCCCTATCTGTGTAACAATATTTTTATGTATTTCAAATAGGCGCGCTCATGCTTAGCTTAATGGACTTCGGTTTCAATGGATACGTTCTTTAATATATGTAGCCATAGCTATCATTAATGGAATTAATGTAAGTGGAAACGAACTTTAACTACACGAGTCACACGGTTGTATTTCGTAGATTACGATATTGAAATCACACAAGCATCGAGCACAGAGCTGAAAGGTTTGTTATGCTATAGGGTGTACAAATGGGGCAAATGCGAAGGGAGTCGCTTAGGTCGTAGTTCGTTTGGCGATGACGGCTGAATGTGGGCGGAGTATCGATCGACGCGCGGGCGTGCGCGAGCGTGCCGCGCGGGGCAGACAGTAAACAGAGAGCACGTTCGCCGAAGGTGGTCAAGCCATTCCGGAATGCCAACGCAGCTGCTGGTGTTGGCGCTCCTTGCGTCCACGGCAGCGGGCGCCCTGGCCCGGCCTCCAGGTATCGTACCAAATATTCATGCGGACACACCACCAACCTTTTACATTCTTACCATGCCTGGCCCTTATCATCACTGATAACGAATTTCCCGTATCAACACCGTTGCGCTGCGAATTTAATTTGTCTTTTTGTGCTTGGCTTATTCATTCGACAAGAAACTTAAACTGAAATATAGACATTTTTGGTAATGGAACGACGAACTACGAGTATGTTACAAGTAGTAGCATTGCAGTCAGCTGACACCTGTTACACTTTTTCCGACGCCGATGTGCTAGCTAGGGTCGAGAAATAGTAGGTACCTATTGACGTATATTTGGAAATCCATTTTCAATTTGTAGGTTGTACAGTCAGCAGCAGAAGTAAGCTTAGCACTATAACACGATCACAATTGTCTACACAGAGCCTATTTATCTTGACATTAGGGTCTGTGTGCGGTTCATTTTGAGGACTAGACCCGCGTAGGTACTTCTGCTGCTGACTGTACCTACTTACTGAATAACAAGTAATCAAATAATTCTTATTATAATCCTTTTGTGCTAGATTGTATACCATGCCACAGAGATTTTTATGTCAATGAGTTTGTCTAGCGATCTACAAGAATTATCCACCAAAAATATAAATGTGAAAATATGCCAAGTTTGCAATCAGATTAGCTAAAGAAAGAAGTTAGATCTAACTGGAACCCATGTTCCTTCAAAACTCTTCAGATCATGGCTGTCATGACATACATCATCATATCAGCCGAAAGACGTCCACTGCTGGACATAGGCCTCCCCCATAGAATTCCCCAATGACCGGTCCTGCGCCACTCGCATCCAGCGGACACCCGCGACCCTTACCAGGTCATCAGTCCACCGTGTGGGGGGCCTGCTCACGCTGCGCCTCCCGGTACGTGGCCGCCACTCGAGAACCTTTCCGCTCCAACAGCCATCGGGTTCTACGTGCTATGTGGCTGTGCCCCGCCCACTGCCACTTAAATTTAGCGATTCGGAGGGCTATATTGGGGGGCTTTGGGCCTTGTAAGAAGGCTCAAAGTCACCCAAAGAGCAATGGCGAGGGCTATGCTGGGAGCATCTCGCAGAATATATCTCAGCAGAACCAAAGTAAGCGATATAGCCCACGACATACATGCCGTTCTTCAATTGCTTAAAATAATTTGTTATGTTATTTGCTACTAAGTAGTGTGACTTGGCAAGTTAAAGAAAAAATAAACTTATGACAACTTCATATTAAAAGTATTCTTTATATTAAATCGAATCTACTGAGGGAAAATGGCATTCAGCCAAAGAAAACCGCCCGCATCCCAGTGTGTGCGTTCCTATGTATTTTGTTATTTCCCTTCATTGTCTACGATTCTAGTAAAAATAAATCAATTTATTTAAACAAGTTACAATAACATTGGTTTGGACATGAAATTATCTACATACGAATACGTTATCATAACTTTTTTCTACTCCTGTACTTTTATTGGTCATTTACAAAAAGATATATACAGGATGTTTTTATTCATTTTCGTTGCTTCAACATTTTTTTTTCCATTTTCATACAACATTATCAATTATTTTTTGAAGTCAAAAGTAGTATTTAAACCGATAAAATAATTTGAAAACTTTTACACTAGGTACTTACTGTATGTAGTCTTAACAATGAACATGTTTAGTAGTTAAAACGAGTACTTAAAAACAGAACTTAAGAAACATACACACACTGTTACAGGGCCCATCCGTATGTATTTAGTCGCTGGTGTACCTATACAAATAAATAAAATTAAATAAAAAGCCTTTTCATTCCGTAACCACTTAAACAAACTATTTCCAAACTAAATACTATTTTTTTAACTAAACTAATAAAGTGTTAGGACCCCTTCCGGCTATAGGCCTCCCCCAACCTCTTCCACCGTTCTCGGTCTTGTGCCTCTGTGAGCCAGTTGCTCAACACTCTTTAAGTCGTCTGCCCAGCGAGCGCGGGGATGCCCAGATCCTCGCTTACTTCCCACTTGGCCCTCCTCGTTTACTTTCCCTTCCAGGTACGAGTAGCGTTCAATAAATTGTCGGTATTGACATCTTTTAAACCTCTTTGGTAAACTTTTTAATACTGACCGGTAAAAGTCATTCATTAATATTTAAAAAAAGTAAAATTAAAACGGCGATGTTCTTTTGTTTTTTTTGTAAATACCGAACAAACGTGATCACTATGAGCGTTATTTCAATGTTGGTTAAATTAAAGCACCGAGCGGTAATAAAATTCTTGACCAAACACGTAAAAAATCAATAAACTATAAAAAAGAAATGGATATTAAATTATTTAACGGAACAATTCAGAAGTGTCAAGTAAATTTAAGCATGGGGCAGAGAGTATCGAAGACGACCATAGAGCTGGTCGGCCCGTCGAAGCTTCTTCATAAGAAAATTTAAAAAAGTGGAGAAAATTATATCTGAAGATGGTTGAGTAAAGGTGCTATTTTACTGCTACTATTTTATATGTCTTCGGCCGGCAACCCCTTTCGTCCCGGCCTCTGTAGTAATGTACTATTGTTTAGTTTTTTGCAAATTGCTTCTATTTGGTTTTCCCATGTCAGCTTTTTGTCTACACTTAAACCTAAAAAAATAGTCACATTTGTTTCCTCTATTACGTGGTCATTATAAGCTACAGACAAGTTGGATAGTTTGTTAGTCCGTTGTTTAAAATTCATTATTTTTTTGTCAAGATTAATTTTCAAGTTATTGTCATTAAGCCATTCTATTATCATTTCCAAAGTCCTAATTATGTTATATTGATAAGTATTTAAATCTACATTTGCATTTTCTCTTGAAAAAATAATTGTGCTGTCATCCGCAAAGAGTACCATCGGAAAGTCAATAGTCTTAGGCAGGTCATTTATATAAATTATAAATAGCAAAGGTCCCAGTATGCTACCTTGCGGAATATATTTGATGTCTCTAAATTCCGATGAATATGTCATTTCAGTTTTGGATTTCAAGCATAATCTACTGATTTGTGTAATTTGTTTACGGCCACTTAAGTACGACTGAACTAAGGCATGTACATTTCCACGTATTCCATATTTAAACAACTTGTCTAATAATACTTTGTGATCTACGAAATCAAATGCCTTTGTCATGTCCATATAAAGCGCACTTACAGGTATCCTACTATCTACTTTTATCATCACAGCTTTCAGTAAATCAGAAATCGCCATGTTTATCGATCTGTTTTTCCTAAAGCCTTTTTGTTCATTTGCAAATAGATTTTTTGTTTCGAAATACTGATTGAGGTTGTTGTATATTACCTTCTCAATAATTTTAGAAAAATTAGAAAGTAATGCAACAGGGCGGTAATTGTTAGGGTTATCTTTATCCCCTTTTTTATGAATGGGCTTTACGATAGCTATCTTCAACTTCTCTGGAAATATACCTTACTCTATACAGAGATTTACAATGTGGCAAAGTGGCTGCATTATAATATTACAAGTTTGCTTGATCACTTTTGTTGCTATACCGTCATATCCCGTACTATTTGTGTTCTTCAGTGAACTTATTATGAGCCTAACATTATTTAAATTCGTCGGTCTAACAAAGATCGAGTTGGGCGTGTCTGTTATTGAATTATGATACTGTCTATTTTCATTATTAACAGTAAGTTTGTGATTAGATTTATTAATGTCTGTGTTTATGCGGTCAATAAAATAGTTGTTAAATGCCTGAGCAATGTCTAAAGGTTTAGTAATTATTTTGCCTTCAGCCTTTATTTGCTGAATGTCTTCCTTGGGATGTTTTGTTTTAGAATTCTTAATAATGTTCCATGTCGCTTTTGATTTATTTGACGAGTTTTTAATATAGAAATCATTTTGTGATCTTTGTGTTGTGTAATAATTTTTTTGAGACGCCTTGTGTAGGTTTTTAGCTGAATTTTATTATTAGAATTTGGTTGTAGTCTATATTTCCAGAGTAGTTCCCGTTTTCGCTTACAACACATTCTTATTCCTTTCGTTATCCACTTTGGTTTATTTATAGATGTTAATTTTACCTTGATTGTAGGGAAACATAGGTTATAGAATAGATTAAACTCCTCAAAGAAATTGTTGAATGCTTCATTCGGATCATTGGTCTGGTAAACGTCACTAAAAGTCAGGTTTTGAAGGCATTCCGTAAATTTTGACATGTTATCTGCACCAAAATCCCTTTTTGTGATATACCAGTATGGCAAAACACTTGTTTTTTTCACTGGAAATTTAATTACTTGAGCTGTGTGATCGGAAACTGCTAAATCAATTACTTCAGCGGCGCTTCCTCTTATGTTATGAATTATATTGTCAATGCATGTGTTGGAACAAAGGCGGGTCGGTTCCAATATTCCTATCTTAAAATTAAAACTATACAGCACATTTTGAAATGCCAGAGCATGCTTTGTGTTTTTTGCTATATCTATATTAAAATCACCGCAAATAATAACCTTTTTACGATTTTTAATACAAACCTTGTATAAAATTGAGTCTAGTTTGTTGAGAAATAATGTAATGGCTCCCGTATCATATTTTGGTGTCCTATAAATACAGATGACTACAATTTTATGTTCAGTTAACTCTATAGCTGAACATTCAACCACATTTGAGATTGAACAGTTAATAATGTCATCTAAAACTACGTGCTTATGTCTGTTTTTTATGAGAATACATGAACCGCCATTTCGACTATTTCGCGAAAAACATGCCGCTAATTTAAAATTAGAAATATTCAACTGAATTTCATCGTCTACTTTCATATTATGTTCAGTGATGCACAGGACATCAATAGGCTTATTTAATTCTAACAGTTCCTGAATATGTACACTTAACGAGTCAGCTTTATTAATCAGACCATTAACATTCTGGTGTAATAAAAATAATTCTTTATACACGAAAAAGATCCGAACGTTCGTTACGTTTGTCGACTAGCACGGTTTTTTCTTCAGTGTTATCTTGGCTCGAAATTGCTTGCGTATCTGTCAAGGTATTCTCTTGACTAAGATGGTTCTCGCTGTCCAGTTTTGGAATGAATTCTACTCCATTTACAAATAGGCGATTGTTTCTGATGACAGCGTGTTTGCCATCTCTGCGCGCTTTAAACAAATGTTCTCGAAGTGTGTTACTTTTTGTAAGAGCCTCGGTATCTAAAACTTCGGACACCGCATATCCACTGTTTCTGAAGCAAAATCAATTCTTTGGTTGGTGAACTTGGCTGCCATTTTCACATTTATGGTTTTGATGGGATACCATACTACACTATACATATCGTATTGGTACCATACTATAGTACGACCATTACCAAAAGAACAAATGACCGGCCCTTTCTAGTGACTATATGCGTAGCTAACTTGCATGAAACAGATGCTATCGCTCCCGTTTCGCACTACTAGGGCCCATTAAATTTTTTTTTACATTTCTAAAGGAGTGACCACTCTAAATATCATGCCTAAAAAAGCCTTCTTTAACGTTCTATCAGTCATATTAGTTTGATATTTAAAAACGAAAAGCAACAGTGTCAAATTTTAAAAATATTTTGGTTTGTTTTGTTACTTTTTTTTTATTACACCTTTCTAACACCGCCAAAGAACTTAAGCATAAATCCTCTTTGTAAACGGTAAAAAAATAAAACAATTTTTCACATTTTTACCAGCCTGAAAATATATTTATGTCAGTTGTCGCCATTCCGACTTTTAAACCAAAAACTGTCTTCTTCTAATCATCATCACCATTTCTAAATATAGGTAAACCTTACTAAATATTTTATCAGATATACTAATCTGTAGGCTTAAACGGACTGTAACTTTGTCATAATTAAAAGAATACCCAATTCAGTTGCATTTTATTAGACTCTCTTCAAAAAATATCTCGCTCTGCTACAGAACTTAAGAATAAATTATCATTAAAACCGAACCGACGGTTTTTTTCGAATAATATGAATTCAAATCTGTGACACCAAATAAAAAGGTTATCTAAAAACTACTACTCAGAAAAGTTGAAAAACCCCGACATTTTCATTTCAAACCTCAATATCTCCAAAACGGCTGAACAGATTTTCATGAAACATGGCTAAGAACACACGGGATAAAATTATCTATGACACAAAAAACTAAACTAAAATAGGTTCAGCCGTTTGGGAGCTACGATACCACAGACAGATACGTTAAACTTATAACACCCCTCTTTTTGAGTCGGGGTTTAAAAAGGATGCCATTAACAAAATATTTTCGGAAAATCCGAAATATTTGTACCAAATCGCAATGGAGAAGTAATTGTCGATTGGTATTATAAGAGAGACATACGATTTTTTTTTCTTGAAACACGGAATTAGTGTTACTGTGACTTAAGATAGCGATGATGATTAGAAAAAGGATCTTTTTGTTTCAAATGTAAAAAAATATGTATCCCTTTGTGAGGCTAAATAAAGATATTTTATTTTATTATTTCATAAGTTGAAATGACGACAACTGACATAAGTATATATTCAAGCTAATATGAACGTAAAAGTAAAAAGTAAAAAAGTAAAAGTGATTTATTTACCAAATTAACATTCATCGCTAATAACACAGTGTAACAGTAACCCCCACACTAGGCTGGGCCTGTATCGTGGGAGTCAGTTCAGAAAAACGGGTTAACAAAATAACATTGCGGCTTTACGGGTGTGAAAATACAAATTATAGACGAATTATGGTTTTACAAAAATGCATGCAAACAAATGACAAAAGAACAAGTTACATATACATATTCGTATTATCCTAACAAGCAGGTAATCAAATTAAATAAATGAAGTAGTTGTATGTGTTTGAATAATGTGTGAAGATGTGTAAGTGTATGAGAGTGTGGATGTGTGTTCATGTAATCCGGGAAACAAAAGTAGCCCTACGAGGTCGTATATTCATAGGGAAGTCACGGCACTTACACCCTTTTGTTTGAGCAAGTCAGTTTTTCAGCAATAACTCCAAAACCGTTAAACCTATCTTGTTCAAACCAAAAGTATTTATAATTGTACATCATTTTAATTTTTTTCAGAATTTTAAACTTCATAGTTTGGTAATTAGAGGCCCCCCCCCCCTCTAATTTTAAACTATGAAGTTTGGAAATTAGAGGACACTTTTTACGACTTTGAACAGACAGCTAATATCTCACTAAAGGTTGACTTAAATGGAAAAGTTTTTGAGAAACCTCTATGTCAGTTTTAAAGGCCTATACATTGTATATGTGCACACACGTCTATGTGCATTGAAAAAAAAAATTGCCCCCTGTTACATTTATGGGGTTTTAGTCCCCCCCCCCAGGTTAATTTTTTTTTCGTAATTTCACATCATATTTCTGTAGCGGTTCATAGCATAAACCTTCCTACCAAATTTCATAATTGTAGTGCTCATAGTCTCCGAGTAAATCGGCTGTGACATACGGACGGACGGACGGACGGACAGACACGACGAATCTATAAGGGTTCCGTTTTAGCCATTTTGGCTACGGAACCCTAAAAAGTGGCAGTGGGCGGGACATGCACGTAGAACCGATGGCCGCTGGGGCGGAAAGGTTCTCGAGTGGCGACCACGTACCGGAAGATGTAACGTGGGCAGACCCTCCACAAGGTGGACTGATGAGAACGGTCATTGTGGATTTCTTTGGGGGAGGCTATGTCCAGCAGTGGACTCCCTCGGCTGACATGATGATGATGATTTATTATGAATGGATATAAACATGCTCTCGACAATTTATGATTAATACAATAAATAATATTCAATTCTATTGTATCCCAAGTTGGTTACCATCAAATAAGTTAGTTGAAGTAAGTTAAGAGAGAGTGTTTTTCCAGACCCCACGCCGGCTCGAGTTCTGGCGCTGGAGTCCGCCCTGGGTCCGCTGCGTCAGCGCGTGCCGATTCCCGATTCACGCGAGTACCTTCTGCCGAGGTTCCTGCTGCCCCATTTCTTGGGGTACGATGACAGTCCGCGGATGCCGCCGCCGCTGCGCACTCTACCCGACAATGACTGGCTGAATAAGGTCAGAATACATTAAGCCTGTGTTAATACGAAGATCGTTATAACTCTAAGTACGTATTAGATGGTATACGAAATATAATACCTAACGGCACGTTATTGGTGCTTAACACATTAATAATGTGGACAAATTGCATTATCGATGAATCTTTCGAAGAATACATATGTACATAGGTAGGATAATATTGAGAAAATAGATTGACTTTGGGAAATAAATCCCTTCGGCCGCGTACGTAACATGGAACGTTATTTCTGTTCCGTTGGTATGAGAATGATGAATTGTTCTTCCTTATCGGAAACCCGTCGCGGCCGTGTAACACCAGGTTTCAGGTTCGTTAGGTACCTAGCTTCAGATACCTGACATAGGCCTCTGAAAGGTTACCTATAATACAATACAAATACTCTTTATTGCGTACCTCACATAATAAATCATAATATACAAATAAGAATTAACAAAGATACAGAGAGGCAGAGGTAAAACAACAGGTGGTCTAATCGCTAAAGAGCTATCTCTTCCAGACAACCTTACCTCCTGGTTATTAATAAGACGATACATTAAACACCTTTGCCGTGTAGGTAAGTGTAATCTGTATAAATTGATGCGGCCTTGATATTGATAATGATAAATCCCTTGCTTTATTTCCTATATTTGTAACGTGGTAGGCCTAGTAGGTAGTTGTGCAGCGTTTTCGGTGCAAAGGGAGATTTGAACACCTTGGTCAATTAGGTCGCGTAATTTGATTTGATATCCATTCATCCAAAGGATGGCCTTTGACTGTACCTTGATTTGGGCTATTGATAATAAAGTTTCTAGTTCTTCGTCTTGCGCAACGTGTCCTGCGTTCTTTGATTTATTTTATTTGTTGGCGGCAGCTTTCTCTTTGCCGACAAAAGCATCGTGTAGTAGTATTATGTTCGCCGTTGCATTGCTGGCATCGTTTTCCCGATAAACCTGTTTAGGCTGGTAGTGACTCTGCCTCCGAAGCTAGAGGTCCCGGGTTCGAATCCCGGCCAGGGCATTTATTTGTGCATTTTTCACGGATATTTGTTCTTGATGGGTCTTGGATGTTTTCTATGTATTTAAGTATTTAATTATTTAGCCACTCAAGTGCTCGCGTTAAAAAAAAAGGTGGTCTAAAGTGCTCAAGATTCACCGAGCATTAGCAGCGCATTGTCTTGTGTTGTTAATAAATCGGTTGCCTGGCTTCGTCTAAACTTTATGCTATGATTCTTTTTATGTTATAAAGCTAAAGGAACAGGCAATTTGTTTATATAATTAATTACATATGTCACCATAGTAAAATATTTTTTAAAAAAGTCACAAACTTTACATACCGTTTAAAATGAGATCTTTTGCAATAAATATATTTTTATTTTATAATCTAAATCGATAACATATGTAAATGTTATGTTTATTTAAAACTGTAATAGTTTACGCTTCGATTGATACCAAATAAAGTATATGATCCCGGGGAAATATTTTGCATAAAACCTTTTTCATTTGCAATGTTTACATTGTCAGTTTTTCAATTCGCCGCAAAACAGTGTAGTTTGTTTGTGATTTTTGTATGAATAATTTAGGCAAACGAGTACAAAAATATTGTCAGACGTAGATAGAGACACTATAAATCTTTAAATAACAAGTGCCAATTTTGTCAAAATCGCAACAATTTCTGTCACAAATTATCAATAACAAAAAATAGCCTTACATACCTAACGTAATGAGTGCCGCTTTTGACGCCCGATTAAAAATAATTCCATACACTTCAAACCACATAAAACTCTTAACACATATACTACACATGTTACACTTCACAACTTAATAGATATTCGACCGATTACAACTCGATTTATATTTTTGTTCTCATTTCAAAAGTATACAAAAACCCACGCAAAGGTCCCGACTCAAACTAACGGACATACTCCGGCGGACTTGCGCTGTCAAAATTTAATCATGGCGGCGATATAGGACGGGATACACTGGTGCGCAACGAAACCACAGTTCACGCAGTGATCGTCAATATTGAAATTACGAAATTTACATTTCTTATTAAATCAATTACGAATAGTTACAGATCCTTAACTTATGACTTATACAATGCTAATACGAAATTAACAGCGGTACACTCATGGTGACTTTAATTATATATTCTTGAAGTAATAATAACGTTTGGCATTTTATTTTAAATATCATTGGCTGTCGTGATATAGAATAACTGACAAAGTAGAAAAGTTGGAAAACCGCCGGTATTTTCATTTCAAAGTTATATATCTCAACAAAGGCTGAACCGATTTTGATAAAACATGTTTTACTAATATTATCGTTTCCCGAGAGAAAAGTTATGTTATTAACTTATTATAAATTCGAGGAGTTAAAAATGCAGTATTTTTTATATACACACCATAATAGTTGCAACTTTTTGGCGCGACATATCAGATCTCAATGACCTCGTGTTTACGTGTCTAGGCATTTATAGTTGCTTCAGTCATATTGATCCACGGCTATAAGATACTACTAAATTTCTCTTGGAAATTCTGCTCTGAAAAAAAGACAACCAAATAGTTCACCAGTTTAAATAAAAGCTACGATCCCATAGACAGATATACACATTAAACTTATAACCCCCCTCTTTTGCGTTGCGTAGTATAGTAGTAGTAGGTACGGTACCAGAACTGACTATATTGTAATTTCATCATGTCAGCCGAAGGACGTCCACTGCTGGACATAGGACATATATTTATTTGGCACCCCAACAAGTTTTTTTTAACTCTAACAGGTTCTCATTGCTGAGGTGATAAGTTTTATGTGATGTGGTATGTGTGTGGTACACGAGAGCAAAGTTACCTATATGCATATCGTGTATTCGAATCCCTTGATACGCTATAAAATCTATCATAGAATCACTTGCCACGCTCCCTAGTGATTCGACTAAGGCATCCTTCGCTACCTCGGGATTCGAAATTATTACTCGTCGTAAAAATACGACTGCTCTCTTATTGCACAAATAATTATTGAATCCTTGTCTGACACATCCCATAACCACTAACGAGTAAAATTACAATGAAAATTTAAGAAATTAAATTAAATTAATATTTGAAAAAAAATACATCACAAGTAACAACAAAATTCATACACTTATTTTGTGAGGTAAGTATTTTTTATTGGTACGTGGTTTTCACTGCAAATTTTTGGGTGTTAAGTTAAAACGACTATACAATAGTTTATATGCGAGCTACAAATAACTGAGATAACGGTCAATACGAGTCAAAATCAGAACTGGTTTTTTGAAAAAAGAAAACCATACATTCTTATTTGAACCATTACATGGAATATGTGAATTTTATAAATTTATATGATCAGTTGAACAAGTAAAAGTGAACCCTACCTCTACTTCATAGATTCATAAATAAAAGGTAAGCAGTTACATTGGTAATGGGCCGCCACTTAGTATGCGTAAAAGAACCTAAAAAAAATGAATAAACTAAATTAAACCATTCTGCGACAATAGCCCAGTGTGCACCACGCCTTATGACATAATACGTGGATCCGACGCGAATCGGCGGAAGTGCCTTGTGCAACCACAGTTGCGTACAATAGTATTTATAGACGTCACAAGTTCATTCACCTAATCCTGCATAGAACATACCTAATTGTTCATTAAAAGTGGATTTATGTTGATTTGAATAGACGCATTTATTGATTTTAATAGCCTAGTACAGAAATATGGCATAATCACATAATAATGTACGATTTAAAATTAACCTCTCAAAATTTTCATCACTCAACGTACTTTGTTGGAAGAATTTATTACATTCCATTTTAATTAGTATCGAAATATATGCTTCGTCTTATGAAGCAGTAAACCAGCATTAATTTGGTATATAATACCAATAAAAAAATGCACAATTGATTGCTCACAGCATTTTTTAATCGCGAGCTCTCTCGCTGACGTACCGAACTTCGATGGTCATGAAAACAACTTTTATATTTTATAAAAATTGTGCCTTAGACTGCGGTTTTAATTTTTTTTAATGTTGCCACATTCATACTCTACCTATATAACTCAATTAAAAAGCGTTCTTTGCATGTTCCGCATAGCAACAATTTAAAAACCGTTGGAACTCCAACTCGCAACCAGAGATGGGCAAATCGTAATCGATTCCTGATTCCACGATTACTTGATTTTACTTTGTAATCTACTACTAGGTGTCAGATTACTTGTAATGTAATCAAGTGAAACGGTAAATTACCATTACATATTATGGAATCAGTAATCATCTATACAAATATTACCATTACTAATAATTGGGAATCATTGTCGATTGCAAATTACTGGAATTGTTGACTTGATTACTTCCAGATTACTTCTACCTATATGTTAAGTGTCTTTTAAATGAAGTTTTCTCAAACATACAATAAAAAATATCGTGTTGACTGATTCGCATACGTGGCATCCGAATTTAGGGTCAATTTTAAGATCCAAGATGGCAGCAAATTTTTTTGCAATATTCTTTATTATACTCGTTTTCGACTAATTCGTATACAAAATGGATAGGTAATATAGGTATATTTTATGCAATTCCGTCCGTGCATTCTGAACTCATAATATGAATTATGATTCACAATGTGTAAGGCCGACCTAAAGGTTCCTGGTTGACTTGCGTGACCCTAAAAACGTGCCGCCATCTTAGATTTCAAAATGGACCCTAAATTCGGACTCTACTTAAGTATGCGAATTTTTGAGAAAACACTATACAAATCTCGGCGAGAAAAAAAGGATTGCTCAAAGAAACTCAAGATCACACAACATGTATGAAATAAAAATAGTTTCTTCAATCATAAATATTAGTTTTATTTATTGTACTCAACTAAATAAAATTAAAATAAACTTGTCGCTATTACTTAAGCTTTAAATTAAATATGCGTAATTAAAATTAAGTACGGCTTTAAAATTTATTGTTTAACCCTTTATTATAGCGGCAGAGACGATTCAAAAACATTATGCACTACATCTGTACTCTGTACACTTCCTTGGGAATTATAATCTGGTATCTGAAGTGTTTATTTAACACGTTCACTGCGGGAAAATCTTCAAGTTCGAGTACAGGTACAGGTGTAATGAATTATACTTTACTATCGTATTTTGATGAAAATTAATAAAATTTACCCTATCTATTTTAATTTGCTTTAGGACTCTCCCTGAAATAGTTGACAAGGCACGAATAATTTCCATAAAATACGACGGGAAAACATTATTTACTAAAATCGTCTGCATATTTTACAATTTTATTTACAGCCTCAAACCAAAATGTTTCAAATACTTGTGGAGGTATCTTCAATAGTTGTTTTCTTAAATGTGATGGCTGTGTAACACATGTGCAATTATCATCTCTTAGGTCTTTATTGTAACGAAGGCCCTTTTCTTGGTGTTTTCGAAATACCTCCATTACTTCTTCCCAACAATCGTCAAAATCTAAAAAGTGTTTTCGTTTGAACATCACCTTCAGGCTACTCTCACGAAAATTTAGCAGACAGCAGCATAAATTGGGCTCTGTAAAATAAACAGGTACCTAACATAAATAAACATGACCTTTTTATGGTTTTAAAAATAATAACTATTATTTGTTTTATATCTTACCGTAATTGGCATTTCCTTGACGAATTTTGGTTATTTCTAATTTTGCCAGAAGTTCCATTTTAAAACATCGAAATTCCTCCACATCAATAATGCATGTCATTGTGTTATTATTATTTATTATATAAATATTAACCCAATTTTTAAGATTCACCACCAAAATTTTATGTGAAAGTGAAATGCTAGAATGACATGTAGACCAAAAATAATTTTAGTGACATTAACAAAATTATAAAATAAGGTTTGCCAATTAAGTAATAAGCCTGGAATTGAAGTAAAGTAATTCAGATTACTTAAGTACTTGATTACCGAGGAATCAATATTACAGTAGTGGATTACAATACCGATTCCAAAGGAATGGATGACAGACGTAATCAAAGTACAGTATTACATTAATTTTGATTACCCAAATAATCGATTAATGAGGAATCATGATTACTGGAATGTAATCGTGTAATTAATTCCAAAAGGAATCGATTACGCCCAACTCTGCTCGCAACTAGTGTTGCGAGAGCACTGTACGTTTTCCCAAGTCGCAACCCTAGTTGCGGAGAGCACGTGAGTGGCTATATAAGTATGTATATCGTCGTCTAGTACTCATAGTACAAGCTTTGCTTAGTTTGGGACTAGCTAGGTCGATTTGTGTAAGATTGTCCCCCAATATTATTATTATTATAAACATGGATATCCGTAACAAATAATATTTGTACAAGCAGTTCGTGCAATAATAATATTGGATAATATTGCTAGTTTCATCTCAGGTGTCATGCCTAGAAACTTCGAACAGCGAAATAAGTCGTAATTATGATTATAATTGCAACTTACGGTGTTTAGTCGCGAAGGCACATGATCATTTAGCTGATGATCCTTAATAATTATTCTTGTTGGATGTTGATTGATAAAACTAGGGGTCACAGTCCCGGTCCCGATTTGTATGAAATTTCCCGGGAATTCCCTAGAAATTTACATGCCCTGGATAAAACCGATTTACCTTGATACGATTTTCAGAGTAAGAATTTTGATGTGATTAACAATGATCGGATACAGGAAGCAATTTTAGAACGAAAGTGTAACAGGGATGCGACTTCATTAAAATCCCGTGTATAATTTATACATTGAAAATCATTTTTGTTATTGAAATTCGTACCGCACACTCTTGTTGATGTGGAGAGGTCATTCTCTTTACATAAGTGGATTATCAATGTTAAATGAAATCCATAGAAAATATCAAACACAGAAAAAAATATGGTAATCATCATCATCATCCTAGCGTTATTCCCAGTACAGTTGCATCCTGAAGGATGCCTGGGGTCCGCTACCTAATCCCAAGAATTGGCGCAGGCACTAGTTTTTACGGAAGCAACTGCCATCTGAGCTTCCAACCCAAAGGGAAACTAGACCTTATTGGGATTAAAATTATGGTAATATACTATAGTTTTTAACAGCATATGTATTGTTTTATTTTTAACGATCCAGGCTTATCCATGTTAGTTATTATGTTTGACGTCAAAGTGACATATTTATGTCTCTAGCAATTTTGCTACTTATCGCCGATCATTAGTGATTAAGGCTTGTTAACATTAATTCAACTAGAAAAGTTAGTTAATTTATATAAAATAATAATTGGTAAAATAAATTTATAAAAGTATAAGAAATTGTTTATTTTCAAAAAGGTCAATACAATATACAAAAGATCAAATTATGATTTCTCTATCAAATACATTTTAAGGGTTTTAAAGTTCTTCTCATTTTTAATCTCTCGTGGCAAATTATCATAAAGCCGTATGAGCATCGAATAAAACCATACTCAATTGCTATGCAATTTTTAATTCGAAGATGTTTGTAGGTGTGATCATAAGTTATGAGACGGCTAAATACTCGTTTTTTTTTATATATACCTATAAATATTTTGTTGATTTTACTTGAAAATAGTTACATTAATAAACCTACATAGGTATTATTTAAACTGCATTCCAATATTTTATGTTAGATGCCATTTATTGCGTCGGCTACACCTAGATACACCCCGCGAGGCACGAAAAATTTCATCAGAGATTCCCTTGCTTCTCTTCCAGTGGCTCATTTGTGAGTAACTATTTTTGAGTAGTATTTATGGCAGGTTTTTAGCTCTAAATTGTGTGTTCATAAAAGGTAATTTTGCCCAAAAAGACTAATCAGGAGTATTTAGAGCCGGGCTCGAAGAAAGATACTTCTATTGACTGATAAAAGACATACCTACAGCAGCAGCAGCAGCAGTTTTCGTATAAAATTTAATTTTGTTCAGGTGTTCTCCAAAACTTTGTCAAAAAACCAATTATTTTGGCAAATAAACGTATTTAATAAACTTTAAAAAGTGATTCCAATAGTTTATCTCTTAAATGGATAATTTTAAGGCATAGTTTGAGCATCTAGTATTAAAAATTGAAGGAAAAGGCTACCTCGTACGTAATAATCGACCGTATCGTGAACCTCGCAGGGTTATAAGGTTGCAGTACGTTCTGTGCAGTAGTTGGAACATCTATCGACATTTTGGTGTACAATTTGTCGTTCCGCTGCGTTAACTTTCTTCCTACCATAGACATTAACCTCTCAGTGAAAAAGGCGTTTTTCGTTTTGTGCCGGCACCTAAAAGAGACCACCGCATTTAAAGGCTTAAATCAAAAATATTGAAAGCCAATTTAAATAAATCTATTTACTTTTATCAGCTACAGTGCAGTGATTCAAAGAAAATAATAACCTTGCCAGGAATATTTTCTGTAATTGATTTATTTAAAACAGTATTCGTCTCAAAACTGATGATCATACGAGGTAAATTATTCTTAAAACGTAATTCATAACGATAAGGCCTATCTGACCTATATCCGAGCGTGAAGTAAAATTCTTGGTATTTTTTTCCAATTTACATGACTCAAATATGTATACAGGGTGTTTTTATTGATATCCGTTCTATAAATGTTGAAGTGGACTGTATACAAATGACTGGTAGTTCCTCTCGTAAAATAACAGTGACTGACTCTACTCTAATTTTGGTGCCACTTTGGTTCTGCTTCTTCTTATGATTCGTAACAAGTAAAAGAGTTCGGACGGATTGTAAATGGTTTATATTGTTGTAGGTTTCGTTCTATTTAAACGTATTTTGAAGTTAACACTGTTTATAATTAATTTACTTATTTATAATGACTTTAACACTGATTCTAACTAAATCTAGGACACAATGTCTAGATTCCTAAACTTTTTCTGAGCTGAGTTCCCAACGCGCTTTTCTTTCTTGTTCTGGGTTTCTTCCTGTCTTCGGTACTGAGTGAAGTACGTTGCGAACTCACCTCTTATCTTTCGCAATGGCTGACCGTATATAACGTGAGCACTCTGAAGTAGTTCCCGCTACGGGGCGCTGTCCGAGTATAAATAGGTTTTCTTATAAATCTCGCGGTTTTTCGCGGATTGCGGAGGCTGTGATTATCTCACTGGCCTGTCCTGAGACTCATCGAGTCGGCGTTCGGTGTGGTCATACGTGACCCTTTATACTTGGACAGAGTCTTCCTAATACTGGCTCTGAGAGGTAAAAACGTTGTGAAAAAAATGACTATTCTGAACTGATTCAATCTTAAGAAATTCGCTGCGCGACCATTTCTTAGTGCCTGTGATTCAAACAGGGCTTGTAATATGCGCCTCAGCGCCTACTTTATATAATAAAAACATCTTGGTCTCAGAACCAACAGTTTGTGAGTTAGTTCACAAAACATGCCATTTTCATAGCGTAATTTCGATCTACGATCGATACTTTTCACACTATTACGCAATCTTTTATTTTATTGCGTGTGGAAATTTCCAAGCATTATTGCGCAATCACTCGGATTGTGTCATAATGCTTGCTGAAATGAATAAACTCGCCCTAAAGAGTTATTCCTTCCGCTTAGTGCGACAAGGTTCTAATATTTACGTAAATATGACAATATTTCTTAAATATTCCATTAAAAACAAATAAATAACAGCTGGTTACTCTTAAATTTACCTAGCAAACGTCTTATCTTTATTTGTTTCTAAATTACGTGCTAGGTACATTAGGGGCGGGTAGAATCTGTCGTCTACACGTTCCTTCAAGCATACATATAGCCGTGTTTAGCCATAGAAACGACGTAGCGTATTTAGATTTTCAAAATATTTTTTCTTTTCATAATACAAATTAATTCATTATAAGGCATTGATGTACTATTATAGAACTAGATTCACAATCAGCCCACAAAAATGGCCCCCGTGAAAGTACCGCCCGCACGACTCGGGCGGTACTTTCCTGTTTAGTCGTGTTTGGACCGCAGACAGTGACAGTTGTCCAACAATGACGAATTCTGCTGTGAAAAATGCTTTAATAGCTACAAAAAAAACAAGGAAAAAGACGGAATATACTTCTTTAGGTTAGTTGTTTTGATAACGTTTCAAAATTTATGTAAAGTCCTGGTAATTTTATGGTTTTGAGTAAATGATTTTGTTAGTTCAAATGAAAGGTTATCAAGAAACAAAATGTAAGGAGTCGCTATTAGGTCAATAAATTTTTACATGAAATTAGTAAGGAATAAATTTATGTTTTAATTCAAGATTTCCGCAACATCCTCAGCGACGTTCAGAATGGACCGCTATTTTAGCGCAAAATAAACGTGACGCACTCTATAAACCAAGCCACACGACTGTTGTGTGTTCGGCCTATTTCCTTATTTCCGACATATCAGCTTAAATCGACTAACTGCAACTGCTAAACCTGTCTTGAACGTAAGCCCGTTCGTTCCCGACTCAAACTACATTATTCAAATTCTGTTTGAACATATAATTTTAGCATGAAAAATCATGCAGAGGAAAACATTTTCATATACTTATATGAATTGATGTATTGGTAAACTCAAAATAACCTTCTATAGACTAGTAAAGGCGAAAAAGTCGTTCTTGGGAAATTGTATCAAATTCTACAATAAAATTCCTAAACACATTACTGAACTTAGCAATTCTAAATTCAAATCTGCAGTAAAACAAACACTTATATCAAGAGCATATTATAAGATAAACGATTACATCATGGATAGGGATGTTTGGCAGTGATAGCGTCCTGCACGGGTAATCTATCGCGAAAATATATTTTCTACTGTAGCATTGTTATATATATATATACTGTAGAGGTATATTTTTCCGAACCGGTGGTAGTTTATTGACGTTCATAGGTGCATGTAATATGCCTAATTTGAAGCATAAACTACTTTTACTGTTACTTTTTTTTTAAATAAAAATCAATTTAACGTTAATATATTTAAATAATTTATCTTTCAAGTTCATAGTCGGTATCTTTGTTTTATAGATGTCACAGATAGATGACGATGACTTGCAAAGCAAAAGTTGTAAAACTACAAATGCTGCTCCAATGGCAGAAATCAGTACTTTTGAAATAACTACCTATAGTCTTGCTCAAGAGTTTCATGAAGGTAAACATCTTAATCTCTAACACAGAAAAAGAACAATCACAAAATGTGTGTGAATATTGAAATGGAATGTTTTATTCATATTTTTTTGTTCAAAAATATTATTAATATAAAAATAATTTAAATAACCAAAGCGACTCCATTAGGTATTTTCACTGTTCACTTTTGACATTTATAAAGTAAACATTGGTAGCCAGTATACGACAGTGGTATTTTACTAAAAAGTTTTTACCATGTTGGTTCTTATGTTTGCAAATTTGACACTTGACGCTAATGTCTGTAAGTTCTTTTTTGTATGAAGTTTTTATCTTGACTCGGACTATAAAGAAGCGTTATTATCAGCTATTGGAATGTAACTGTCAGTGTCATCTTGCGCCACATTTTTAGTTATTTATGTTCGGCATTGTGTCAATTGTGTGTCTATTTCTATATCTTATGTCAATGTAGTTCAAACTAAAACGCGATTCCAATACGGCCTCTCCTGACACTGCATCGGCCCCAATGCATCTTCTGATCTTTATCCCCAACACGTTGGGTATTCATGCGGCGCCGGAAGGCAGCTCTTGCACGGAGAGTCGAGAAGCTCTCGGCTCCACTCTGATGGTCGTTGCTCGGTGACTTGCAGAGAGCCAGCATCAGGCCCCATCAACACCTGGCACCGAACGACTCGTTATCTGCAACAACTTTCTCAATCTCTGTAATCTGAACGTTTCTAGGGTTCCGTACCTAAAAGGCACAAAAGGAACCCTCATTTATTTTTTTAACCTCCATTCTATCATTCATTCAATACAAACGTACAGTTCATCTTCGTTCGATCACTTTCAATAAGCACACGTATCTATTCAACATCACATGACAATTCACTCAATCTCAAGATTACGCGCCAACTAACTTTGACAAGAAAATTCTCTTTGACAAGAAAAACAGAACTGCCATAATCCCGAATCCCGCGCTAAGTGACAGCGGCTGTCAACCAGTCTATTTAAGGCATTTATAATAACGTAGTTCAAACTAAAACGCGATTCCAATAATACAAATTAACTTAACTATATGAAATTTTCTTGTGGTAATGCGGCTAACATTGTGAAAAATTGAAACATTTGCGGCCTATCAACACGCGCGGTGGCGGATGCGGACAGCCGCGTTACTACCGCGTCAAGGGTCGCGTGTGTCGTGTGTGTGTGGTTAGGATTATCATAGCGTACAACTGGCCGCCACCGCAGCCGCCGTCGCAGGCCGCGCCAGTGTGTGATTCGCTTACGAGTAAGAGTCCCCCGTACGCGTACGCTCGACCGAAATCGATTCTCCATACAACCGTGGTTTCGTTATCATTTTAAAACGCCATGCATACATAATGGGATCCGCCAAACCTAGGTCGGAAATTAGTTTCTGTTGCTATAACGAGTATTTGATTTTTTAGGTCTTGTATGACAACCTTAATAACCGCACAATTTTTTCTCCATTATAATTTCAATCACCAGAAACTAACTTCCGACCTAGATATACCGGATCCCACTGTGTATACAAAGTTTGAAATTATTCCAGCAGGCCATTTTAAAATGAGAGCGAAACTACGTTTGTATGGAGAACCGAGCTTACTGCGGACTCTTAAGTGTTACTACACTCCCGGTTTGTACCTGGGCATGAATTCAAACATATCTAGGCAAGATAGGCTTACTTTCAAGAGAAAATAACGAAGAAGAAGGGCAAATAAGAGTCTTTGATAAATGCAGACTATCCAGTCCTTGGCGGTGCGCGGCGGGTTGCACCAAACTGCCTTTAATCGTAAGCGGTGTTCGTTAAAATCTGAATGTATGAAAATTTTGACAAGTTTGTATGGGATGACAGCTGCCGGCGCCTTATTTAACGTTGATCGCTCTGTGATCGTAAGTTGGTGCAACTCAGCCTACGTAAGCCCTCTCGGGCGGGCGGTCAACACGACGCGATGACGTCACGGAGTGAGCCGCGCCTGCTACCGGGCGGTTTGTTGTCTGCGTGACCTCTTGCCAGCTAAGAGTAACGAGTAAATTTGACCCTATGATGCTACGTGGAAATAAATACTGATAATACAATCCCACCAGTTTGTGGGAGGTTTAGAATTAAATATAGTGACGGAGAAGTGTTAAAACAAGTTGTACAGTCAGCATCAAAAGTAGCTACGCAATTGGAAAGTTCACAAGTCTTTATTACAAGGGAATAAGAACTTTTGACCCCTTCATATGCGTAGCTACTTTTAATGCTGACTGTACCGTTCTGTATTTATGTTCATAACTTGTTTACAGGTTTACTTGTACAACTTGTTTTATATTTTTCTCGACATTTTTCTAGTATTAATGTGGCCCTTCTATTTGGGTATTCAATCCTTGCTTGATAATTAAGTTTAAGTTATTTGATAATAAATAAAAAAGGCTAAGTTTGAATATGAGGTTACATTGCAGGAAATTGATCGCATTAACCAGATGTCTGGCGAGAACGAACCCATTATGAGACCTTACGACGACGATTTGGCTAACTGGATTGCCCGCGACCCTTACTTACAGCGCATTTTTGAAAACCCTGTGAAAACGGTTCCTAGGCAAAAAATAATTCTACAGCCCATGAACACAGCGGAAGAAAGAGAGAGACGGCCTCAAGTGCTGGCTCCGTCTATTCGTGAAATGACAGTAGTGAACAAACGCCCCGAAAAACCGGACAGCGAAGATAGAAAATCATTTGCGCTTACGCCGCTTGATAAAGGATATTTTGAACCAGACCTAAACGCCGAGAATCCACGTAAGTAGCTTATTCCTGCCTACATAAAATGCATGTGTACGAGTACCTAGGCACGTTTGTTTGTAACAAGAGTGAGCTCAGCCCGGCTAGTATGATAGCTTATACCGTCACGTTTTATGTGACGTTTCAGTACATTTTGGCCAAATAACGTAACGGTATAAACTATCTTACTAGCCGGGCTGCTCTACCTATATTCTGTCAACACACTTTTTATCTCAAATATTTTGTTAAGCCTAATACAGGAATCGTAATTTCTAATGCTTATTACCATTAAATGTCTGTTGAGAGAGTTGTGACCAGTGATTATACCAGTCATCAGTCTCAAATTACTCTTACCCAGTTTCAGCAGATACCTGGTCCTTCTGTGATCAATTAATTCCTACTATCATCATCTTGCCTGTCTACATCCAATTGCTTCGCTCCATTCTCTCTGTACCTCCCTTTCTTTAAGTCTTTATATGACCCCCTTTGTTACCTCAGCTGAGAAGGGAAAGTCCCACGCTACTGTAAAGAGGTGACCGTTGCCTTATAATAATAATAATCTTTATTTGCTGTAAAATATGGTACAATATGATGGTATGTCTTAATTTCTTCCTGTACGATCTTTAAGCCTTATTTAGTGCTTGCAGTGCCCCCTGACGGTCCGTGTAAATAACTACCCTTCCAGTCTGCTGTTTACTCTCTTTTACTATTTGTGCACATCTCATAATCGCATATACTTCCGCCTGAAATAAACTAACACATCTACCCAGTGATACAGATTCTCCATTCCCCAATTTGGGAATGACGATGCGAGCACCTGCTAACTTGGTCGAGCTACTCCTCGATCCATCCGTGAAGCATTGCCTGCTCGACTTCTACCTTGCAGTTATTCCTCTCTCCTGTGTGTATTCTATACTTCTTGTCAAAGATCTCCTGCCCCTTAATTAGGTCATTGTTGGCCATCAGCATGTCTAGCTTTCATAGCACCTACTTCTGTATCAGCGCGTGTCCCTTGTCCACGCAGCTTCCTCTCCATTCTTTACAGGCTTTCATCCTGTATCACTGTTCTCTTAGTGTCCTCATTCCTAGCATTATTTCCATTGCATGTGTTGGGGTCGTTCTCGTCTCGCCACCTTATAGATCCAACTGCTCACTTCTGGCTTCATCCTTCATTTTCTTCCCACTGCACTTTTGCATTGGTACAGTGTTCCAATAGCCTTTCCCGATTGTTCTTTGTTGTGGTTCTTATATCTGAGTGTACTTAGATATTTCAACTCCTGCACCACCTCTATTTTTTCCTGTTCTTTATTGGTAGAGAACCCCAACTTAGTTTTGGATGAATTCAAGTCCAGTCCCCTCTTTCTACACCACCCTAACACCTGTGTGAGACCTCTTTCCATGGTGTCTCTAACTATGCTCAGGGCTGTCTCAATCACCAGAGTAGGCTCCATCATCAGAGTAAGCCTGCAAGTACACGCCTCCCTTGTTCACTTTCTTCACTAATAAGTCCAGTGTCAGGCATCACATAAGAGGTGATAGATATCCACCTGCGGGAACCCCCTTCTCGGACTTACGCTTTTTGAGACTCCTCCCAGTTCCGATTTTATGGCCCTGTCCTTGTGTATTATACTTATCCATCTACCTATTGCTGGACTGGTGCCTTCTCTGTTTAGGTTTTCTTTTCCACGTCAAAGAAACAGCGTAAAGCGTATTGTTTCGCATGTAGAGCTCTAGACACTCGCCATCTTATTGTGCAAGGCGGTTTTTGTCGACTTCGCTGCTATGTATGCATGTTGGTTCCCATATAAGGGATTCTCGTATTCCACTCTATCTCTTATTGATATAACTATCATTTTCACCAAAGTTTTTATTATAAATGACGATAAACTTATGCTTCTAAAAGATTTCACCTCCTGGTACGCTTTCTTCCCCGGGTTTCGGCAAGAAAACAACAATTACTTCTATCCATGATTTTGGAAGACTATTTATTTATTTGTAACGCAACAAAAAAGAACAAGGATAGAACATAATAAAACATAAATATATAAAAAAAACTTAAAAATAAAAATAAAACCCTAGGTCTACGTTACTAGGTAGCGTACCCAGAAGGCTGGCTGCATTACCCTGTTGGATAGCAATGCTGATCCGTTGGGCGAAATACTGGCCAGCCCTCTGGTCACCAGAAGCCTCTATAAGGCGCTTTGAAATCACCTTATAGAGGCGACGAGTACTTGGACCCCATGGCCCCAGAGTTTGTAAGATGGGAAAGGGTTATGCTCGCTTTGTATAGTTGTATTAGATTTTCATAAATGTATGTATCTATAACCTTTCTGCATAATAACCCAGCTGATACGTCCGCTCACCTGCAAGCAGTTTCACAATACGTGTTCCTCTGCGTAGTCGATTATACCTTCTGTAAACTTTCTCCACGCGTCACGGCTTGTCGTTTCTCTCTGTCGGATGTACTCGTTCCTCTCCTCTCTGTATGCATCCCAGCTCCGATTATCACCCTTCTTTAGAGCTACCCTCATTGCCCTGCGTGACTTCTTTCTTAACTTATTTAGTTTTTTGTTCCACCATGCTTGGCCTTTTCCTGTTTGTATCCCTTTCCCTTTCGGGGCACGCCTTATAAAAAGCTTCCATGATGTTTTGTTTGGGTTTGTGTGTCCGCAGCACGGCCAGTTTTGCCTTGGGCTTCTGTTCTGTGTCTTGATATCATATTCATGGAAGTTGTCTTTCACCACCCGAACGTCATCCCCTTCTGTTGTTTCCATCGGTGGCGTTTGCAGCAGCTACTATTATCTCAGTGACAGACCCCTTTTGTTCTTGGTCGACTATGGAGTCCCCTGCCTACTTTCTCTTCCATGCGGTTCCCGTCGTCCCACGACGCTCGGATCACCCCCTTCTTTCTTTGCTCGATCAGTGGTCCACGCGATGGTTCAACCCCCTCCCTCACTTCTATCATTGTTTCATTGTTTACTTTCTCCATACTAGTGCAATTATCTGTGGGAAGAGAAGTTAGAGTGACAGCAGTGCTCCCTTACTGTTCGACTCTTGATAATATATGAGAAGCAGGTTTTTTGTGTACTAACGAATATAAAAATTCTATAACATGTGCTCAGCAAGTCCATGTCCCTCAATAGTTTTATGATTTAAACCCCATTATTATAACTACCAATACCTAAAACATACTTATATTGAATACCCAAAAACACAATACTGTACATATTTTCAATACAAAGCCGAATCTAATAAAAATATTTTCAATAATAAGCCGAATCTAATAAATACAGAGTAAACTTTAAATCGAAACAAAACTTATTTCATTATAAATCATCGGCAAGATATTTGCCGTCATACATTTCAACATATATTTACAAAAAAGTGTCAACCTTATCTGTGAATGACAGAAAATATAAGGTCACTACTTCAGAAATAAAAAAGTTAAAGGCCAAAACTCGTAGCAGAATGATAATGCAGTCAAATTGTACTCAAAAGTACCCAACCCTTTCTTATAAAAAATATTTTTAAGAAAAAAAAACCGACTTTAATGGGGGAGGCCGCTGAGAGATTATTATACTTAGATGGTGCACTCTTAGATTCTATACAATAAAATAAAAATGGCTATAAGTATGTTTATAATGGTAGAAGACTAAGTACCCTCAATTCCTCATGGAATCCTCCATCATAACTCAAGCTTGACAAAAATGTGTCTTGAAAACCTAGCTTGCTTGACAAACAAAACGAAGAGAACAAATCGCCAAACGTGAACTACGCGTCGTTCAAGAGTTCCGTTCTGATCATCATCAGCAGTTCCACTTCATCAAATGTCACGTTTATGAATGAAAATGCTTGATTAGTTCATGAAAATACTAAAATCACTATTTGAGTGCCTTTCACATTTGAGGAGTTCCCTCGATTCCTCATGGATCCCATCATCAGAACTCGAGCATGACAAAAATTAATCGTGAAAATAGAACTTGCTTAACAAACACAGCTAGAAGGACAAATCGCCAAACGTGAACTTTTCGTCGCTGAAGAGTTCTGTTCTGATCATCATCAGCAGTTCCACTTCATCAAATGTCACATTTTTGTATAATAATTCTCGATTGGTTGATAAAAACACAAAAATCACTATATTTTTGCCTTTAAGATTTTTCGAGTTCCCTCAATTCCTCATGGATCCCATCATCAGAAATCGAGCATGACAAAAATTCATCGTGAAAATAGAACTGGCTTAACAAACACAGCTAGGAGGACAAATCGCCAAACGTGAACTTTTCGTCGTTGAAGAGTTCTGTTCTGATCATCATCAGCAGTTCCACTCCATCAAATGTCACATTTTTGGATGAAAATGCTCGAGTTGTTGATAAAAACACAAAAATCACTATATGTTTGCCTTTAAGATTTAAGGAGTTCCCTCAATTGCTCATAGATCCCATCATCAGAACTGCGTTTTGACAAAAACGGGATCAACTTGGATATATATACTTACAATCAAAAAAATAATTTTTAAAATCGGTTAAGAAATGACGGAGTTATGGAGTAAAAAAAAATACAACAGAATTGATAACCTCCTCTTTTGAAATCTTGAAGTCGGTTAAAAATATAAATGCGCCCAAATCAAGCCTCGGTGACACTAGATAGTCCAAACAATGTGAGTCAGAGGAAAAAAAAAACAAAAAGATGGTTAAATTGCCAAACAAAGGGCTTGTGGGAAAGTTTTGGGGTAGTTCTGATTTCTTCCATTCTATAAGTATATGTATTTCGGGGTGCTGAATCCGAGTCTGAGGTTTTCTAACAAAATTTCGTGACGCAACATTGACAAAATCGCAAAAAAGTTAAATGTTTCTGCTGTTTTTTTTATTTTTGTTTAAAATTCAGAAACTATTAACTGTTAGTAAATGGTCTGTTTACAGATATTAAAGTTCTTAAAATTATCTGCAAATATCACTATTTAGTTTTGTTTTAAGAAGAACCGTCCGGTCTCAAGTACCGGTTGAAAATTGACATATTTCAGCGGTCTCTGCAAATGATATGATAAATATATATGTTAATGGAGAAACTTCATGATGCAAAAATTGATTCAAAGCAAGCCTGTGGAGGATGCTGATATCCTAATTATCACAACAGCACTTAAGATGGCCCCGTCAAATGAACATGTGACAGTTATAATATATAGTAGGTAAACATATTTCTGGGTTAATATGTTCTTAGGGGTTTTGCAAAAACCGCTGAAATATGCCAGTTTTCAACTCGCACTTGAGACCGAACGGTTCTTCTAAATAAAAACAAACTTAAAAGAGGTATTTTTAGAGTATTTTAAGAACTTTAATTTCTGTAAACAAGCCATTTACTAAAAGTTAATAGTTTCCGAGTTTTAAGCAAAAGTCTAAAAAACAACAGAAAATGTTCACTTTTATTGCGGTTTTGTCAATGTTGCGTCACGAAATTTTGTTAGCAAACCTCAGATTCAGATTCAGTACCCCAAAATACATAATAGAATGGAAGAAATCAGAACTACCCCAAAACTTTCCTAGTAAAAACATAATTTGACTGCATTATGATAGTATTCATATTCATATATTAATTACTTTAAATATTGGGTTCAATACATTAAATCTATGGTATAATCATTTTATGATTTATTTATAAATTTATCAGTCATCGTACATGATTTTATTGATTACGACATCATCGATTAATATCTGCCGATGCCGATATTAACCCTTAATCCCATATCATGATGAGGTTTTGTAATTCAAACTATTAGGAGTATTAGGGTAGTTGTATTTCATTCTTTTATTATCTTGAAATTGTCCCTATAAAGTACTCAAAAGTGTCTTGTTTACATGTTATGGGTAAGTAAAACTATTGTACGGGTATAATAGTGATATGTAATTCTAATTATAATTACACGTTTAGTTACTCATTTAGCACATTGATGTGGGCACATGTGTTGACACCCAGAGCTGATAAAAGGGTCTATCATGTCTCTCTGCTACTTCGACAAGAAAACTGTTGGAGCTGTCCCTCACTCGACACATTTGGGAAAAAATACGTTTTCACATTATTGCATGGAAATAATCCACGCGAGCCGCCGCAATCACCCCAGATGCATTGCAAAAACGGGGCAGCCCCATCAGCATTGTGTAGCAATTATTGAACTAGACACGCAAGTCACTGTAAGGCTGTTTCGTATAATTAATATAGTATAGTGTACGTACCTACAGTTCATAGTAACTGATACATAAATATAGACTAGTGAGACAGCGATCAGCGACGCTCGCATTAGCCAGTTTCTTATTCTTCCCTGTCGCCGTGGTCGGAATCGGCCAGGACGACGATGATAAACAAGTGAAGATCGTGTATGGGATAAATTGGTTACCAAATATGGAGAATGATTTGTGGAATTTGTTATATATGTTGTTTATTGTTATAGAAGAAGTCCTTGCGGAAACTCCCAGCATCGACGAGCCTTTGGCTGCTATGGTAATGGAACCACCTCGACAAACTCGTCAAAACCCTATCAGTAAAACTAAGACCCTTGTCACCGAAAACATAGATAAACTGAGGAGTGGACTGTAAGTAAAGAAAATATATACATACATGGTCATCCTTACACCTAGTTATACGTATATTTATAAATTTAATAGTTATAATGCCGCTTAAAACTAAATGAATATGATTATTATAAATCGTTGATATTTAAATATTTAGTAGGCTTACAATTATAAATTTACATAAAGACTACACGATTTTGAATTTAAAGCTTGTTTAAAACGTTCATTAAGGTAATGAAAAAGACACTTGCTTGGCCACGTTAGTAAAAATAAAATCGGCCAAGAGCATGTCGGGTCATGCTCAGTGTAGGATTTCGTGGTTGCCCATTAGACTTACTTTAAAAAAAACCGGCCAAGAGCGTGTCGGGCCACGCTCAGTGTAGGGTTCCGTAGTTTTCCGTCCGTCACATTAAGTTGACATATTAAGTACAGAAACACAAAACCCTAAAAACGGGCCCACAGGGGACGGTGATAACTAAAGAAAGAGTTTGGATTATACTGTAAAATTACAAACTTAGTTCAGAAATTATTTTTGTAATTTTTTCAAAAACTATTCAACCTATCAAGTTCAAAATAATTTTCCTACAAAGTTTTTATAAAGTTCTACTTTTGAGATTTTTTTCATATTTTTAAAACTTATGGTTCAAAAGTTAGAGATGCGATTATTTCCGAAAATATTAACATTATCAAAAATGATTTTAGTAAACCCCTATTTATTTTTAAATACCTATCTAACAATATATCACACGTTAGGGTTAAAATGAAAAAAAAAATCACTCCCCACTTTACGTATAGGGGAGGTACCCTAATAAAATATTTTTTTCCACTTTTTATTTTACCACTTTGTCGGCGTAATTGATATACATATTAGTACCAAATTTCAGCTTTCTAGTGCTAACGGTCACTGAGATTATCCGCGGACGGACGGACAGACGGACGGACAGACGGACGGACAGACATGGCGAAACTATAAGGGTTCCTAGTTGACTACGGAACCCTAAAAATAACAATAACAAAAAAAAGGGAATACTTTCACAGTATTTCATATATATTTTACTAAGACGGGAAAACTTTTTAAGATAACTCAAAAACGGCTTAAAACTGATCATGTCCGCTATAGTTTTCGTTGAAAGTATTTATTAAGCTTTATTTTGGAGTGAATATTTCCGAAAATATTCACTTTATCATGATCTTTATCTTTATCAAAAAATGTTTCATAAAGACCTTAGTTCATTTTGAAAGACCTATCCAACAACACCCTACACCATAGGGTTGAAGCAGAAAAAACTTTATCATGTGAATGCCATATTTTTAACTTTTTTAACCGACTTCAAGATTTCAAAAGAGGAGGTTATCAATTCGGTTGTATGTTTTTTTTTTTTTTTTGTTTTTTTTTTTTTTTTTTTTAATGTTTGTTACTCCATAACTCCGTCATTTCTTAACCGATTTGAAAAATTCTTTTTTTGATTGTATGTATATATATCCAAGTTGGTCCCGTTTTTGTCAAAATGCAGTTTTGATGATGGGATCCATGAGGAATTGAGGGAACTCCTCAAATCTTTAAGGCAAACATATAATGATTTTTGTGTTTTAATCAACAAGTCAAGCATTTGCATCCAAAAATGTGACATTGGATGAAGTGGAACTGCTGATGATGATCAGAACAGAACTCTTCAACGACGAAAAGTTCACGTTTGGCGATTTGTCCTCCTAGCTGTGTTTGTTAAGCAAGTTCTATTTTCACGATTAATTTTTGTCATGCTCGAGTTCTGATGATGGGATCCATTAGGAATCGAGGAAACTCCTCAAATGTGAAAGGCACACAAATAGTGATTTTAGTATTTTCATGAACTAATCAAGCATTTTCATTCATAAAAGTGACATTTGATGAAGTGGAACTGCTGATGATGATCAGAACGGAACTCTTCAACGACGCGTAGTTCACGTTTGGCGATTTGTTCTCTTCGTTTTGTTTATCAAGCAAGCAAGGTTTTTCCATGATTTCATGAGGAATTGAGGGTACTTAGTCTTCTACCATTATAAACATACTTATAGCCATTTTTGTATTTTATTGTATGGAATCTAAGAGTGCACCATCTAAGATTAATAATCTTTCACCGGACTCCCCCATTGAAGTCGGTTTTTTTTCTTAAAAATTATGTCAAGAATACTTTATATATCCTCTTTTTTTATTAAGTGTTGTAGGTGTAAGATAGAGTCGATTGCTCTATCTTGAGTTTATCATGCGGTCGCTGCATACTTGCATAGACAATAATACCATAAGGTCCCAATGTTTGACGCTTTAATTCCTAACAGTAGCAAGACCTATTTATCACATCTACTGTCATAAATGAAGATTGAAAGTGTCGAGTACGAGGGCTGCCTTTTAAGTTGTGCCGTTTGGAAAAACTAAAGACAATTTAAGTGTTATATGGTATTTATTGTTTTTCAAAATAATCACCGTGATATGTAATACACTTTTTCATTCGATCGAACCAATTTTCGTAACACTTATTCCAGTTCGAAGTCGGGGTCTCCAAAATGGCCGTTTTGTATGCCTCAACCGCTTCTTCAGGCGTCTGGTACCGTTGACCACGAAGTCGTTGCTTGATTTTTGGAAAAGTAAAAAAATTGTTAGGGCTTAAGTCAGGACTGTACGGCGGGTGTTCCAGAATTTCGACGTTTTGCTCTTTTAAAAACGCAATTGTTTGCCGGGCGGTGTGCGAGCTCGCATTATCGTGGTGCAGTCTTATACGACGTCTTGGGTTATTTTTTCGAAACTCGCCGATGACTTCTGGTAAACAGGCAGTGGTATACCAGTCAGCATTAACCGTTTTACGATCCTCGAGCACGATGGTGGCAACGTGGCCACTTTTAGCCACGAACGTGGCGACCATTTTTTTCGAAGTGTTCCGTGAGCGTATTACTTTGGTCGGTTTTGGCTCATCTTGGAACACCCAAACAGTCGACTGCTGTTTAGAATCGGGATCGTAAGCATATATCCAAGATTCGTCACCACTGATAATGTCGTAAACATGTTTCGAGTTTCCTCGGTTGAATTGCCGCAGAGTTTTGCGACACCATCGAATGCGAGCCGTTTTTTGGTCTTCACTGAGTAAATGTGGTATCCAGCGTGAGATCAACTTTTTTACGTCTAAGTGATCATGCAAAATACTGTGAACACTGGTCCCTTAAATACTTAAGGAAGCTTCTATCTCACGGTATGTCGCATGGCGATCTTTGACGATCAGTTGCCGTACAGCATCAATGTTCTCCTGGGTTACGGCTGTTTTTGGTCGACCTTCACGATGTCTATCACCAAGACTAGAGCAACCACGTTGAAATTCTAAATACCAGCGTTCCACAGTCCAGAGGCATGGTGCTTTATCATTGAAAACCGTAGTCAATTCTTCGAAGCACTGAAGTCGCGTTAAGCCCCTTTTGAAGCCGTAAAAAATTTTAGCACGTAAATTTTCCTTAGAAATTTCCATTTTCACAACTGACTTGTCAACTTTGAACGAACGCTGTACTAAAACGGTTTAAAAGGCAGCCCTCGTAATGCGCCAGTATTAACGGGGCGCATAACCTTAGACAATCATCACATAGTGCAATATTACAACCTATTTACGACTAGATACGCATTTTAATTAGGACGGCTATACATGTAAGTTTAAAAATCATAAAACAGTAGATAATTTAAATTGACTGTACAGCATGGACTTTCGTGAAATACGCTAACTTTGCCATCAGGGATCTTTGAAAAGCGAGTTGAATACTGCTTATTTTAGTAGAAACTAGGTCATCTGTATGAAATCACTGCGTGTCATACATGTGTTAAACTTTTCTCAGGAAATGGCATCAATTTTTCGAATGTTTGGTGTTCTTTTGCAGGCAATAATTTGTAGATATTTCGATTCTAATTTGAATGAGTTGCGGGCAGCCGGTCGAAGCCGGTAGGCTGCAACCGGCTCTGCCGCTGCCGTTTGGACACGAAGTCTAGCTTCTGTATGGAGGGCTCGAATTACTTTAACTCTGGTGGAGTACGCGGCGACTCCGGCCATTTGGTGGGAATCGTCCATTAACCTTTTGAACGCCAACGACGTATATATCCGCACCATCGGTTCAACGCCAACGACGGATATATCAGTCACGACGTGCAGTGTGATATCAACCTTCATGCTTTTCTATTAGGGTTCAACTTCGTATTTGACATTCCGATGCCATGGCGTGTCAGTGAGAGCTTTTGTATTTGACAGAGCGTTGAAAAGGTTAAAAAATATATTATTCATGTAAAGTCTATTCCAACAGGTCACAACTACATACAAATGAGGCTTTTACATGTTTTTCTCTAGACCAAACAAGACCAACCATTAGAGGAGCCGATGTCCATTTGCCACCTTGGTAGTACATAAAACAAGTGCGAGTTGGCCTCGCGCACGATGGGTTCCGCACATTTATCTATAAAAACGGCAAAAAAATTATGTTTGTAGTATGGGGGCCCCTTCAAACATTTAATTTATTCAGTTTTTTAGTATTTGTTATTATAGCGGCAATAGAAATACCTACACTATCTGTGAAAATTTCAACTAACTCTCATGGTTCATGAGATACAGCCTATGGACGGATCCGGAGCCTAAAAAACGAAAAGCCTAGCGGCATTTTGCCGCTTGCGGAGGCGGTACGATATGAGACTGTCAGTGTCAACCGATACGAATGCAGTACTGCCCCACTTCTGCGCATGGTATTACTACTGCGCAAAGATAATATTGAAAGTATTTTTTTCAAGTGAGGAAATCGCACACCAGTTATATCACGTTAAAATATCTACCACATATCGATCCCGTCCCGCCCGCGCCCATTCAGGAAGTCGCAGATGAACGTGTCCTACGTGTAGATACTGACTGTAGAATATAAACTATAGATCGTTTCTGTTATATTTTGAACTAAAAGCGCGCATTAGAATAAAAATTGTGTGGGCGGGCAATGTAATCTGTTATTTTTGCTAACCCTGATTGTCTAATATTTCCCAGCGCCAAAAAAGTCAGGGTTGGCACTTTACGATATTTCAACCGATTGCGCAAGCAAAGCTCCAATATCTGGCAGATAAATAAATTGTGTAGTTATTTTTAGGACATAAAAAAAATTAGCCTATTTTTCTTACTTTAAAATACATCTGAATTTCAAAAACCATGGTTTATCTTACGCTATCAAGAAAATTCCACTTGCAAAACAAATTAATCCAAAAGTTTCGACCCTAATAGTTTCAGATCGGCTCGTGCAACTTGTGTGGGAAAACGCAAAACTGCTATACTTGCATAACATTGCCCACCCACGAGCAAGAGTTTAATATACTTACTTATTTAATACCGAAAGGTTGACATGGAACGCCATCATAACCCAAAATCCTAGACTAATCCTTATCTCAACCACATAGGAGCTGTTGTTTCGTTAAAAATCAACATCAGCTTTGTTGACAGAAGTCCGGATAACTTTGTTCGCGATAATAAATATCGCAACTAAAGTGGCTTAAACGGTGATTTAAAATATTTATTCTTACAAACGCACGAAAATGATCAAAATGACCATGATAGGCAAAAAAGCAGCCTTTCGTAGAAAAATGGAGAATTACAAGTTTTTATGAAAAAAATGGGCACGTTTGTCAGTTTACCTATCACGGGCACCTATCACGGTTAGAAAATGAGGGATTATTAAAACCGGCAATTTTATATAGAAAACTCCCGTGAGTTTGAGACATATTAAATATAATGAAACGGGTCACGGCGGCGGCGGCGAGAATCTACCCTCGTTTTCTTCACAATTGTTCAATGCCGAGCTACACACAACACTCACAACGTCACATGCTAAAGTCTCGATTCGGGCCCATTACATTATATTCGGTTCGATAAGGTAACCGTATTAGCGAGGGAAAAGTTTTTTGTACCACGCAAAGTGCGGGAGGCTATCGAAATTGGTCGTTTTCCAAATTTTAATCGTGATTGTGGATGGGTTGTACCACCCAGCTGGAAAACAGTGTTGAATACTACGTCTGTGAATAGTGTGGACAAGACTTTAGCATGTGACGTTGTGAATGTTGTGTGTAGTTCGGCATTGAACAATTGTGAAGAAAACGAGGGTAGATTCTCGCCGCCGCCGCCTCCACCCGCGCCGAGCAACCGAGCGGACAGGGCACGGGCACGCAGTGCTAAGAAAACCGCCGTCGCGATAGGTGCTCATGATTAAGGACCGCGTACCGGTCTGAAACATGTCGAGTGATATTCGACCTTAAAGACGTGAGTGACCCGTTTCATATATTTAATAAAACCGGCAATGTAGTGCAAACTACGTATAAGTGCGAAATATCTGTGAATAAGCCGTTTAATGCGTTCTTATGCACTCGGAAATACCACAATGTACATATAATTAAATGGATTAAATTGCTTTATCGAATAAAACTATTAGTGTACTTAAACGGGTATTTACATAGATGAAGTAAATTATATACCTTGTTAAAATGGGTTTGTTTTTTTTTTTGTTTGTTGGAAGATCTCACAGGTCGTAAATAAATGCCGTACGATTAAATAAATATGTAAATGGGTTTGTGTTAATCTTTTCACAAAAACCTGCACTTTGTGATGATAGCAAGCCGCTTTGAACAGTGATACTAGGAACCAAAATAATGTGGTTTTTTTTCGAGGCTAGATACGTTTCACCCCTCAGGAGGTGAGATAGCGCCTCTTTATAAAATAGATTTTTGATAATTCTAATATAAGCCCAACGGGTGCAGCGATTTTAACGATTAATATATCGATCCAATGAGAAATTTTTGCGTTATTGTACAAAAACTGGCCAAGTGCGAGTCGGACTCGCGCAGGAAGGGTTCCGTACCATTAGCCATTACCTATTAAAACGGCAAAGAGTCCGACTCGCACTTGGCCGGTTTTTTAATATTTTTTTGTTATAGGGCAACAGAAATACATCATCTGTGAAAATTCGATCTTGTGAAAAAAATATCGCGGTTCTTGAAATACAGCCTGGTGACAGACAGAAGGACGGACAGACAGCGAAGTCTTAGTAATAGGGTCCCGTTTTTCCCTTTGGGTACGGAACCCTAAAATATTGAAAAAATAAATACTAAAGCTAATACCGATAATTCGCCCAAGTTTTGTTTGTTTTGACCTTTTAGGCTCCGTAGTACGCAAGGATTCACAATTTCGTCCGTTTGTCCGCGGCTTAGCTCTGTCACCGTTAGTACGTACCATACATATTAAGTCAAGTGTAATAGAAATATAAATATCGCTGACGAAACGATAAAGTTATGAAAAAAAATGCTCATTTTGATTCCTACGTGTACTATCTTTTTTTCCAAGATAGCTTGATTTCCATCACATAGTGCAGGTATGTTTCATAACTACCATGCATGACTGTACGCTAGCTTACTGTATGTACTCGTAGTAGCTTACTTCACCGTCCACCCGCGCGCGTAGGTTCAAATATACATACATATAAATATGAAAGGTATCGACATACTCATTATTCTATTAGTTCTATTCATTATCATTTAATAAAAATAAGTATAATAAAAATGCATTTTTCTTCACTGCCATGTAGTAACTTAGGTACTTACTAAAATATATCAAACAATATAAAAAAACCAAACTTGTAAGAGGTTTTGGTATTATTTTTAATAATTCATTTTTCAATTCATTATTTGTTTATTTTTCTTTCATCGACATATTAATCGTCAAAACAATTTCACCCGTTATATTAGGCTTGGTTTATAGAATTTTTTAAAGTATTCATTTGTCCTCGAAAAAAAGGTATTTGTTATTATTCAAGGCTGCAACTGCAAAGTTGTTGATTGGCGCGAGTGCTTGTAGTGAGAGCCGAGCTAGCGAAGTATTGTAAGATTGTTTCAAAAGTACAATTCTGAGCGTAGCGAGGCTTTCAGGGCACGAGAAACTAAACTATTATTTAATAAGTATTATAAAATTAAGCTACTAGAATGAGTCTAATAATTTAACTTTTTCAATAAAAAAAAACACTAAACTTTACCATTATATAATATTGCTAAAGGCCTAATAATGACCGCTCGTTCTACCTCAAACAAAATTAATACTCACGCTAGTTCACGTTTGAATTTCAAAATCACTTTATCGACTAGCGGATAAAGTGGACTTTTGGGTGCAATTTTGACCAATATAGTAAGACTTTACGAGCTGGTGAGGTGAAGAGGGTTACAGCGTTGAATTCCGAACGATGTCTTCCGAAAATGTAGCCCAAGCGTAGCGAGGGATTCTTACATGGAATCTTGAGCGTAGCGAGGGATTTAAAGCGCCATGCCCGAGATATAAATAGGTAATTTTGCTACCGTGTAATACACTCTTCTTTTCACTTCAATCATAATTAAGTAAAATACAAGACATCGCCATATTAAAATATATGTACATAGATACATATGGTACATAAGTTGTAGATATAGTTATTACACAAAAAAGGGACACAACTAAGTCTTAGTAAATTGAGTCTCTTTCTTTCGTGCTTCTGTTCCAGCTTCTGAGGAAACGTTGTATTAAGAGGGGGTACCACGCCAAATTGCAGTTCGCAGATTGAATATTTACCTATCATAATCAAGTCTAAATGCCAAAAAACCAATTACACGAAAACTAGATCATATTTGCTATTTTTGACTTTGAACAAAACCATTAAAAACTAAAGTTGGCTCGATAGAAAAGAATCGTCAAAACATGTCTAATTTTCACCTAATTTCAATTGTGTGACGTTACCTTGCATACTATCGAAGTAAAAAAAATACATAAAATACCTTTCGACATAATAAATTTTTGTTATTAGCGATTTATCAAAATGTTGTAATTTTTCTGAGTTATTGAGGTAAAACATATTTGGCGCATAAGCCCTTTTTCTTCCGCGCGATACCGTCTCTTCCGTCGCGCGTTCCGCGCGGCGCAGTATATCTGCTGTTGCTGTTCACGGGCGGAGCCAGTCCCGATCGCTCCACTGAGACGAGAGGACTGTGTTGGGAGCGCTCAAGACTGCGAAGTAAATATAATAGTATCAACAAGAGTGTGTCCCAAATAAAACGTTGAGTTTATAAAACCCAACACTATAGTTTATGAATGGCAAGTAAAAGTTTGATGTAAACTTCTCTCAACAAAAAATCTAATATCTACCTTATGTTACAAACTTTACAGTTCAAATTACAACGTTATCATTGCACGGCAGTCAACCTCGGTTAAACGATTGTGTGTAGTATATGCAAATATAGACGATGAATTTCTCTTACGTATGAGTCTTACTCCAAGTCAAATTATTACACTAAATGTAAGGTTTCCGTAGTCAACTAGGAACCCCAGTAGTTTCGCCATGTCCGTCTGTCTGTCTGTCTGTCCGTCTGTCTGTCCGAGGCTTTGCTCTGTGATTGTTAGTGCTAGAAAACTGCAATTTGGCATGGATTTATAAAGCAATAAATCTGACAAAATGGTAAAACAAAATCTAAAAAAAAATTTAAGTGTACCTCTCCTACACGTAAAGTGGGGATGACATTTTTTTTTGCTTCAACATTATGGTGTGGGTTGTTGTTGGATAGGTCTTTCAAAATGAATAGAGGTCTTCATCAAACATTTTTTGATAAAGTGAAAATTTTCGGAAACACTCCAAAAGAAAAAACCGGCCAAGTGCGTGTCGGATCACCTACAAAGAAGGGTTCCGTAGCGACACCTACCATATACCAGTCCACATTTAAAACCACTAATCTAGTAGCTCTGTGAGCTGTGTAGACCTCGTGAGTGTGTTTATTTTACTTTTCAAAATTTTACATGACAAACAAAGAAAGAATATTTTACGAGAATCAGTGGAAAAATGCGCCCTGATGAGGAGCGGAAACCGAAATCCGCCAGCAGAAACACACGAAATCATTGAGAATATAAATTGTTCTTGATAATTTTCATAAACTGAGGCGACAAAAACAATTCTATTTAATTATCGTACCTACTTACAAAATGTAACTAGAATCGGTTGATAAATGCGACCTGTAGAGGGGGAGAAATCGACATCCGCCCGCAGAAAAATACTTTTTTCCAAAAACTGACGCGACAAACCAATATGTGGCCTTATCAGCGGGAAGGGACCTTACTGTCGGTATTGAGTTATGTATATCACCATAATCTACATACACTGAGCTATCGAACCATATCAAACATGCATGTAGGTTTAATAGATATATTTTTTTATTATTGAAACTCAAAAGTCAGAAAAGGTGATTATGAGAAAATTGAATTCAAACTTATAAACCCAATTGAAGTATGTTATTCTTGCAAGTTACATAGATAATATGCTATTTGAGGAGTAGATTGTATGGGCTTTCAGGTTTCAAGTACAATTTTGTAATTGTACGAGTATATCTGTTTTCGTATAGTTTACCTTGGCAAAGTGCATAAAGTAAAAAAAAATGCTGAATTATTTACTTAGATTCCTATTTATAGTGTATTTCCATTACATATTATAGAAGGAGTAAATATTATAAACTTAAACACTCAATAAGAACTACTTCGATTTGAATCAACGTTGTCTATTATAAAAATATATTTATTTTAACAAAAATAGCTTTGTGGTTATAAATCTAATTAAACAGTCAAAATCAACAAACATATATATCTACTACGCTAAAACATAGCCAAATGAGATCAAATTAATACAAGAAATATTAAAAAAGTAGTTTTTTAAGTCTCAAAATTCAAGATAAAGTTTAGTAAAAAGTTGGTACAACCACTTTATATTTTCTGAAAGGGACCTTATTGTTAGTGGTAAAATATTTAGTGATATCATCTGATAACAACGATTTTGATAGTTTTAATTTTAGAACACTTTAGTATTAAACTCTTACCAAAAACCTATAATTTTGGGTCGGCAAACACTAAATGATTAACGTATTTGAAAAGGGACCTTAGTGTCGGACGTAAAATGTTTAGTGACATTGTTAAGAATAAGACTTACTACAAAATACAAATTTGTTATTATCATTATTAGAAATCAAACATGTTATTATTATTAAGTTACTATAAATCTCTAAGGACACGAATTGGTATAAATTGTCTATTACTAGCTTACTCCTAATGGTGATCAATTATTGATGATTTACCTTACTCTAATAACACGCATTTTATGATAATTCAGAATGACGTTTTTTACAAAAGTATTTTCCATTTCTGACTTGATTTCTGTGGCCTGTCTAACCGCAATAAGAGCATGCAGGAATTTTTCTTTTAGTCGTAGGAACAGAGGTCTCTTTTTCTGTGTCTGTATTTGCAATAGGCTTTTCTCTTTCATCATCATGAGGTTGATCATTACAGTATCAGCACCTTCCGCACGTACAAACAAAACACAAGTTCGATGACCAACTGACGACCGACACGATTGAATTCAAGCGGGTGCGCAGCGAGTGAGGGAGCGCACAGAGCCGACGCCACGAGTCCATGAGAGAACAAATCCTTTGATACGCCCCGACAAGTACCGACACGTCTTTCAAACCGATACCGAGCGCACAGAAAAGAATACAAGAGGGGCACTGACAGTAAAGTCCCCTTTTCACTAAACTTTAAGGGCTGTTCTAAATCTTTAAAAATCGATTTAAAAACTTGTGTCTTTGTCGCATTAAAAGTTACAAACCATTTGTTGTGTTGTATACCTACAAGCAACCTTAGTGACCATGTTAGCTTGAAATCCTCCTTGTTTTTGAAAGCTATTAATAACCATTTGTTAATATCATGCACAAAAACTTTCTCAAAAATGTGACAAATACTTTTCTAAAAACCGCATCAAGATCGGTTTAACCGAACGAGAGTTAATTGTGGACAAACAAACGTAAATACAAACATACGGGTCAAACTGAGAACCTCCTTTTTTATGAAGTCGGTTAAAACAAATGTTCACATAATGCCGAATAAAAAACTGCAGTATTTGAAAAAAAAACTGCAGTGTTTGAAAACAAAAAAACTTACATCCATTATTTATCAACTAGGCCAAAAACTACACAAATAAATGTGAAGATTAATATAACAAACATGTGCATCGAATACAGAACCTTATATTTTGAAGTCGCTTACTTTTGGGGACGACTAAAACACGAGGACGATTGAAACGTTTCAATCGTCCACATGCAAGTTGTTTCTATCGTCCCCACACCACGTTTTTCACTTCAATGACAAATATTATATATAAAAAAACTCGAACGCTGATCAACGGCCATTAAAAACATTCGTTTATTCCTAACTATAACACCAAAATAATTTGATTAGCCAAAATACAAGAGTAAACGAAGTTATAAGAGAATATACGAGAGCACAAATACTTACTTTTTACCGCGAAAAACTGGCTTGGCTCGTAGATACTCCCGTCTCGTACCGGCGCTCGAGCACTCTGGCCAAGGATTCAATTATGACCGACCGCATGTTCTGAATGTTGCGTCAGACGCGTACGTATTATAGTTTTCGAGAAATTTGACTTGTTTCAATCATGACGTGTTTCTATTGTCCCCGGTCTATCCTACTGTTCATGCCTTTACTAAGTGGGCGCTTTTTTTTTGCTTCAACCCTATGGTGTGGGGGGTTGTTGGATAGGTCTTTCAAAATAAATAGAGGTCTTCATCAAACACTTTTTGATAAGTGAATATTTTTTGAACTATTCCTTTCAAGAGAAAAAAAAATGAATCCTCCTCTAACTTTTGAACTATGGGTCCAAAAAATATGAAAAAAATCATGAAAGTAAAATTTAATAAAGACTGAATGAAAACTATAGCGGACATGATCAGTTGAGCTGTTTTTCAGCTATCGTAAAAAGTCTTCCCTTCTTAGTAAAAGACGTATGAAACGCTGTGAAGGTATTCTCTTTTGCTTGTTATTGATCTTTTTAAAGCAAGTTCATTGGGAATATACCGAACGGAACCCTACACTGAGCATGGCCCGATATGCTCTTGGCCGATTTTATTGTAGCCATATAATAGGTCGATTCATAAAAGCTGGCGCGGATTTTGTATCAAACTGTCATATTTTTCACAGTCATTTTGCGTTAGCTTTTGTCAATTAACTTATACTTCATTTACCTTTGTATATATATATATATATATATATATAAGCATAATCCGCTAGATTCCGGGGTGGGTTGCTAGTTAAAAACGATTGTTAGTCTGTACGTACCATTTCCTAAAAGCATTTATAAATTTACTTACCTACTCGTAAGTAATAACTTTTTTGATGACTTCAAAACTATAACATATTTAAAAGAGGTTGCAATCGTTTCACCTAGAATATGGCTGCTACACGTCAGAATATGGGCGTTCGGATTGCGGAAGGACATGCAAAAGGCTGCCAGCGCTTACGTCACGATCGATAAAGACTTCAATATCCCAATCAAATACCTAACGCGGTCGCGCGGCTGTCAGGGAGACTTATCTTAATGCCCAATTGACGCCGTAGTCCATGGACGTTCTTAATTTCTAATTAACACCGTAGTCTATGGACGTTCTTAATTTCCAATTGTACCTAACAAATAAACATAACTGTCGCTTAAATAATCATGTTTCATCTGTCTGGATGGGCATATACTATGCAGAGTGAGCGAGGCAGCAACAGACGCATCGCCTTTACGCACAGCGGGGCCAGGCGCGGGACGCGCGGGTGAATTCTACTTTTTTCCTGGCGTTATGCCCCCTCTGAGGTCGTACTTTTGGTACCGCTGACGTAAAACTGACGCACACACTGCATAAAGATAATTCCAATTAGTGTTATGGTAAATATCAATATTTAATCATCAAGCATTTAACCATGCATTTAAAATGGTATTTTTGTCTAATATGGCCTATTACATACAAAGACTAGAAAAGAGTTTCGTTCAGTTTAAAAAGACGGACGAGGAAGAAATAATTTTTCAAGTTTTAGTTCAGATAATAGGAATATTTAATCTATAAATATGAATGCAAACTCTCTATGGTGACGAGGTTTGTTCCATTGTTGGTAATTAACTGGTATTACACATAAACCAGTCCCAAAAAACTAGCAGTAGGTATTGTCCCTTAATCCGATGTTGTAATGTAATTAAATAGGGACATAAATGAAAGTGAAAGGTGCGAATTGAGCTAGCTTCGACTACACGTTGCAATGTGTTTAATAAGATAAAATATTATAATTACTCTTTTAAGCGCTGAGGATTCCTTGAAATCAATTAATTATTGATCACGATTGCTGGTTGGTACTTAGTTAATCATCATTGAGGCAGATTCGTTCGTTAATAACTATGGTAATTTATGCACTATTCAATTATGCATATCTTTCATACAATCTTACCTACTCACTAGAAACTAAACGCCTATCATGTGAACGTACTTAGCCTAAATACCTAGTCTGTTTGCGTTCCTGATCATACTGAATGCTCGGTAATGTTTTATCAGGGTGTTTATTGTATAGTTGACGAGAAAGTGATCGATCCACTGAAATACTAAAACATGTTTAATACGTAGATATATTTGTAACTTTGGGAGGATCGATCTATTTGTAGTCGACTATTTCTGTACCTTATTATTTGGGCTATCCGACAAATATTTATTTATAATATTTATTATCTTTCTATCATGAAATATTTAGGAACTGCTCATTTAATTACTTATAATATAAGGTACTTACTCTACTTTTATTTGGTCATTGCTCGGTTTTACTTATAGACAGTAATTTTATTTTATTAGACAGAAAACAACCAGAGAACTCATACAAAGCATATATGGGTAGAAGAAGGCTGACATAGCACAGGTATATTATACTCGTCTCGTGCTCGTTTTAAAAGGTCGTGGGATGTTGTCAGCATAATGAGAGCATTCTGGAATTTGGCTCGAAATTCGGCCGAACAAACGGCCGGAATGCCTGTCGAGTGCCTGTGCAGCTTGTTATGTATACCTACGCAGCGCTGATGAATGTAGGCTGTACAATATTTACCCTACCTTTTATGGCGGTTCCTTGTTCTTCTATTATGGGATTAGGTAAGGTAATTTACTCCTTCTAACCGATTTGAATACAATGAAGATGATCTTCAATCTTTAAATTTATATATTCAATAATGTTTAGCGATAATCCATTACCGATTTTGTTTATTATTTCTTTGTTCGAAAGCATGTGGGATAGTTCCATATCAATTTGGCGAAGGTCTGATGATGGGATCCAACAGGAATCGAACGAACTCCTCAAATTTTATAGGCACGCAAATGACGATTTCGGTATCTTCAATTAAAGCATGTATTTGCTCTCAGAAACCACAAGCTTTAATGAAGTGGAACTGATAATGATGACCACGGGTGATATATGGAACTCCTGAATGATGCAGATACTATACAGATTCTGATGACAGTTCGGTGGCGGTGCAAGAAATACTCCTCTAAATACATAGTTAGACGGGGTAGGGTAGGTACTAATGATAAGGCACCGGAGGGTGTGGGATTCATGAGGAATTGACGGAACTCCTTAAATACCATCAGCCCATTTTCTGTAGTAACCACCGCATAAAATTGCCATCGAAAAGCAATGAGGATACATGGGGAAGTTCTTATGTAAAAAAGTACATATAAGCGAATTGAGTTTTTTTTTAATTCAGTTTTATAATGTGCATACCCTTTTTATGTGTGGCATGGCGAAGTTCCTCCAAAATTGGACTCGGTTGTTTTAGATATAAAGTAAGTTTAAATCAGTAATACTACTCGTTAAACTTATCATAGGTAATAGTATTAAGCTTATCGTAGGTAATTAGTAGTTGTCTGACTTGACTGTTCTTGAGAAGTTCTCAAGCCGCCCGAAGGACTTGTCCTATTACTTATTCTGTGCCGAAGGCCTCTGAGTTGGCTTAATGACTATCATAAAGAGCAGCCGGGATCAACAGCTTAACATGCCTTCCAAATCACGGGAGCAATAAGTTAGTAATAGCCACTCAAAGCGGTCACCCATCCAAGGACTGACCCCGCCCGACATTGCTTAACCTCGCATACCTCACTCACCCTAAAAGAGCCTAATCGCAATATGTACTGTCACTCAGCGTGGGTGTTATGCGGCAGTGAATAAAAAGTCATCATTGCAGTAATGTTTGACGCCAGTTTGCCAAAAAACGAGAAGGGAATGTTATTTCAACATTCATAATAATAATAATAATAATTAAATTTGTATTATGTTATGATGAAAAAATAATAAGTTTCAATACAAACTTTTTTTTTACTATATTTTATTGCTGACTGTACTTTTTTCCACCATCATCATCTACTCGCTGAGACGGTTAGAATGATCTCAAACACGATGGGTTTATTTTGTGTAGTTTAAGAGTTGCTATTACGGCCGCCATGTCTCCATCATCAGATCAGTTCGGTGGTACCATAATATTGTTCTGTCACCAAACTTACATAATTATGCCAAATTTCAGCTCAGTCGGTAACGGCCAGGTGGTTCAAAAAAAGACAAGTATTGCAAATTTTGACGGCAACTTACATACTTACTCGTATGTACATAAGAGCAGTGCAAGTTACTTAAATAAAACCTTGTAAAAGTAAACTATGTTGGTGGGATTTTTTCAATCGGTAGGTTATAAAAAAATAGTAGTTTATGCAACTGTTACATAATGAGAAGCATTAAAACACGAGTGTGGTAGAGATCATACTGGTATTTACGGATGGTTTTTGAACACATTAATGTGGGATTGGTACTTTTTGATGGTTGTATATGGTGCTGGCTGCTAAATGATGAATAAAGGACGTTCGAATGTAGTTTGAATTGTTTTGGAATGGCGAATGATTTGACGTATGATATAGGTATGAAAGACGACTCGAACGGTGAACGGTGTTTTTATATTATTCTAAATAAAGAAGAAGTTTTTTATAAACTGATTCATTGTATTCCTGCGCCGCTCCTACATTAATAGTACATTACGATACAAGTGCAGAGAACAGGAAAATCGTCACGAGTGGTGATAAATTAAAACACGACCGAAGGGAGTGTTTTAAATCGACACGAGTTGCGAATTACCTATGCGCACGTGTATCGTACAACGTTTTACAGTACATATAGCTATTTAAAGTTTCGACATATGCACGTAATCTGCTGATTACCGCACTCGTGCGGTAAAGTAGCACCATATGTACTGTAAAGATGATTTACTACATGGGTTTAGATAAACATACTTATTTTAAATCGACCATCGTTTTATTTATCATGTTAGCGATGTCATAATTACTAACAATTGAAATATAAGTAACACCGTATATAAATTCATAATAATATTGAATAATATACGTATAGGTACGTAACTGTTGACCCGTTTCCGTCGGCCCTTTTTGCACAAACAATATTCTCAATTAAATATTTCCTGACTAATAGGGAACAATTAACAACTATATTACTATGGAGTACAAAGTAATATCCAAAGTGCAGAGGGCGTTGAAATAAATAAGCTTTAACAAAAAATATTATTCTTTATAACATGATTTCGAGCACAATTTTATAAGTATGCACGACAGGTTTTATGTTGGATTCCCACTTATTGTAAAATAATATTTTTAAGTAAAAATAGTCGTAAAATACGCTTACCTATAAAAAGATCCAAAGGTTAATCTCATTAAAAAGTTATTCTTGTGTACCTAACTGTTCCAAATTAGGTTTATGTACAGTTAGTTCTAATTTGATACCAACAAGCGTTAATAGGTACCTTCTAACTAAGCTTTATTTTCTAGTTAGTAAATTATTTGTATTTTGGGCAAAACATTTGCTTGTAGTAAGCTCTGAAGTTGACAGAGTGGACAGTGAAGTATTAATTACAGGGCTAATAAGGACTACCGATTACCTGTCTCCTTACTGCCTACCAACCTGCGCTGGTTGAAAATAAACCATCCTGTTGAGGATGAGGAGAGGTGATACTGAAATAAATTTTATCAATCATTTAGAGAATGTCCCCCACCTTAATACCCTTTTTCACGCATGGAATTATTCCGTTGGCCGGTTAATAAGTTAACTGAAAAAAGAAAGTACATTGAATTTAGCAGTTTTTTATTTTATTTTACAAATTAGCAAAGTATTTAGATTAAGGTAAGATATTATTATTATGAATTGAGTTAACTACTTATATTTATATGAATGAAAAAATATTCTTCAGCAAGTGGTAACTAGTTACTTTCTGTTCCATTCCGGTCACGAAGAGTAAATAAGATTCCATCCAAAATAAGAAAATCGACACATATGTTGGAATATATGCGTATGAAGACAATATGTACATGTTTAAAAGGTCCAGTACCTACTTCAAACTGCATACCTAGTCCTGGGGTACCTATGATAACGGTTACAAGATTAATAGACGACCAGTTTGTTTAATTAGTTTAGGTAGTTTTTTAGTTTTATTGCTTTTGACAAATGGAGAATCGAATAAAGTTTAATTAGTCGTAATTTGTTTCGTGGTTTTACGTCCCTTGAAATAAAAATAAACTAACGGCGATTACAATAAAGGGCCATTATTATCGACTAGTGCTCTCTTTGATCAAGCAAATAAAACAATGCAGCTAGACCTCGACATGGCGGGCATTTTATTGAATGGGCTTTTAAAACTAGTTGAGAATCTATCTGAATAAATTAAAAGTAGGAATCTAAAATGGTTCATATAATATATTTCATTCCCATGTTGATGTTAGGAGGCGACTTATCGTTCGACCACCTCGAAAAATTTTTTGTGTTTTTTTTATAAATTGATTTTTAAATATTTTGTCAGCGTCATTATTCAACTATAGCATAATTTAACGCTTTAAACTGTTTGCTTATAAAAATTATTTTACTACACCAACTGTAGTTATCATATCATCGTAGAAACCACATACCTACATTACCTACTAGAGTATTAGGTGCCATTTGTTTCATAGCATTTGCATCCTTAGAGATATGTCACTTTAACGAATTAATAGACTTTGTAAATGCATTATAACATTGCAGCAACGGACACGAAGAAAGTTTGATGGCGGAGAATGGCAGAGAGCACATCCACGTCCTGGAATCCTCCAACGACCCCACGGACCCGCTGCTGTTCGCCGCGGTGGGCGGCGCTATTGCTGCCGCTGTTAGCCTTACCATCTTCGGATTCACCTTTGCGTGGTACACGTGAGTGTTACACTGTTTATACTTAAATTTACGACTAACGACAGTGGGAGAAGTTACGTCAATCCTGCGTAGAAATTTTCACAGAAACTGGACAAGTGTAAAAGTCAAACAGAACAGCAGAGATTGCTGCAGAAGTACTTAATTTTAATTGTTTGCAAACAAATTTATAACGGTATTAATTGACCTAGTGTATTAAAACCTTTAGCATTGATGAGGTCCACGGCTATTTATCTACGTACCAATGAAACTTAACCGTACGGGTCAGTACTGTGGGTCAGTACGACTAATATTCTCGGTTGACACGCGGTTGGCAGGTTTGCCTTTTTTGACGTTCTGTCAGTTATTGTGTTCTATCAAATTAAAGTGACAAGATGGCGTTTCCTCGGGGTCTCGTCTCTGAACATATTTCTGCAAATTACCTTATTTAAGTAGTTTGTAGTATTGAAAGTTTATTGTGCAATGAACTAACGAAAAAGGGTGCGACTAATCGAAAATTCATATGGAAACGCGTAATAACCCTTATTTGGATAAATAAAGACAGACGTCACACACAAACCTCATCACAATAAAGTTAAGGGCAATTAATTCGGAGTTTTTGATCATATCACGTGTGCCACCGTATCACGTAGGTAGAATAGTTTAAGAAGTTTTTTATAAACTGTAGCGTGTTCTGGCCTATATTTCGATTCAAAGTAACATGACAAATGATTTGATGAAAATTCGATTAAATAGTTGAAATATAAATGAACCATATAAAATATTGTGTGGTTTACAGGTGCTTAAATTCATCTATTGCAAAACCAGGATTCTCATTATTAAAGCTCTCTGCTGAAGCAGACATGTAAGAATGTTTGTATATTGTTGATATAAAGTATAAATTGGCCTTAGTTTTCCAAACTTATCAGTCGATAATATTAGTCCATAAACAGTCTTTTTTACTAGTCTACTAGAATGCGTTTCTCGAACTTACGGCGGTAGTAAAATATAAGTTTAACTATATTCAGCCGCCAACCGTGCCAGTGACAGAGGAACTGAGCCATTCTTAACACCGTTTCGTAAGAAAAATATGTCACAACACCCTTCTTTCTAGTAGTTCATTTTATTTTGTTACATATTTCGTAAACACACATACTCCTGACTCGTGATTTCATTAGGATTAGTAACTTTAATAATTATTTCCACTTTACGATTTAAAATAACCAGTAGGTAACATTTACCGCAGACATTGTACTAATGCATACAATAGCATTATTAATCGACTTCAATAGAAGGAAGGAGGTTCTCAGTTCGTCTGCATATTTGCTATTTATTTTATGTATGTTTGTTCATCTCTAACTCTTGACCACGTTGGCCGATTTTGATAATTCTTTTTTTGTTTCATAGTAGGTCTCCCCATGATGATCCCATATAAATTAATAGATTTGATAGGCACGCATTTGCCGATTTTGGTATTTTCTGTAGGTAATAGGCATTAATTGGCTCACGGAAACCACAAATTGTGGCATAGCGAGGTACAAAATTGGAGTCGGTTTTTCTTGGTATAAATTATCTATTTCTACAGGTTGGCGAAAAAGGCGAAAGCTGCCGCTGAAGTAGACTACCCCGCGTACGGAGTGACGGGACCTACGGTGGACTCTTCGGGCGATAGAAAACTAGCACACTCGGCGCACATGTACCATTACCAGCACCAGAAGCAGCAAATTATAGCAATGGAAAGGTAAATTAGATATGTTCCGTTTCCGTTTATGATTTTCACGGAATTGAGGGATTTTCACGGAAAGAAAGCGACAATTCTAAGTTCGAAGTGGTAAACAAAGTACGACAACTGTACAGAGCACTTGTAAACAAACTTCTAATTAACACTGAAATGTCAAAGGTATCATATTTCTCAATTAAAATGACTGGTTTATAATGGCTGGCTCTTTTAAGAAGAGACCCTTACCTACTTAGTGTTCCATAGACGATCATGCCAACCGTTTAGCAGGGGGTTCGAAATCACAGCATTAAAAATGAGGGACAAAAGAAAAAAAATTTGGGACTAGTCATCAATTAAAGTTTTATTTTTTTAATCATCATGTCAGTCACTTTCACTGCTCGACAGCCTTCCCTAAATAGTTCCAGAATGACCGGTTCTGTGAACATATCTTTGCTCTATTGGCTATTAAAAACCGTTTTTGAACGTAGGTATACCTAAGTAGGTACCACAATAAATCAATCAATAATATCAATAATATCTCAATTGCTCAAAGGTTAACTGGAAGAGATCCCTTAAAGGGATAAGTTCGCCTTTCAATAGTGTTAGCACAACATGTCAGGAATAAAGGAAAACTGAGAAGAGTAGTAAAAGTTTTTTATAGAATACAAGAATTAATTACGTATATTTACGACGATGATGATGTTGATGAAAATACGTTGAAAACACTGTTTTCATCTACAACTCAAAGACGAAGAAAAGATGTATCGAACTACTTAAAGTACTTAAATTGTCATAATACCCGATTACGGTTGATGATGCCTGATTAGATAAGTACTTACTTATATCATATATCGATTGTTTGTTGTGTTTTTCTCAACTGTGGATCCTAATAGGTACACTGACAGACTTTAATTGTTGAGCCATTTAGAGCTCCCTTCATACTTTGCATCATAGTTAGCTATAAAGTGTCCAGTATAAAGTTAAATTTAAGTCCGTGACCGTACAGATTTTGAAATGATGACAGATTTTCAACGACAGATTATTATCACGACTCAATATAATAACAAAACGACGTAAAACGAGTAGTACCTCGTTACAATAATTTCAATAATTAACTCTAATCTACGGAGAAGCAACATTTTAAATAGGTATAAGAAATAAATTCAATATGATTATTGAACTCCTTTATCATAGTACAACCAAGATATATTAGGCTAGTAAAGCGATGGACACAACATATTTAAGCTTCGCGGGCCGGTCTATTTTATAATTTTGGCGGCTGTATACTTGTATAGATTGTGTTTATATTTCGCTCAGTACCTATTTCAAAACCTTTTGGAAATACTGGGTTTAAAAAAAGCGCAGCAGTAATTGAAAAATATGTTTGATGATCAATCATCACTTGTTTTGTTGAATTTAAATGAATAAAATATTTTGTTTACTATAGTAGGATAGACCTGGAGCAACGGCTTGGCTCGGTGTCGGACCCGGAGTCGGAGGAGGAGAACGAGGAGGGCGACTATACTGTGTACGAGTGCCCCGGCTTCGCTACGGTAAACGGTTTCTTCAATTATTTAATAGTGCTTTACTAATTGATCAGCCTACATTTTTTTTTACATCTTTTTCAGATTATCCTTAATTGCTTATCTCAGTTTGATCGAATGTGGACATACTTAAGTACCTGATTTTAACTATACCTGTGTTTTCCACAATCCTATGTTTTGTTTATTTATACCTACGTAAGACGTTCTTGGATTAACAACTCGTGTGTTTACACAGACTGGCGATATGGAGGTGAAGAACCCACTGTTCTCCGACGACCCCACCCCGGCTACTCCCGGCAAGTGTGAGGTAGTGAAGCCCCAACCCAAGGACTAACTGCCAACCGAAAATTCTTCCTTCTGTAGCTCTTATTTATTTCTTCGTTCAGTATTTTTTCTCTATTCATACGGTTTGATTTTTTCAATTGTTTTACATTAAGAACTTGAGTTTAGTTAATATGTTTTAAGGTTTCTGTTTAGAGACACACGCTGAAGACACGCTCCTGAAGGATGCGACTTTCGCGTCGTCCTCCCTCCTCCAATCTACGAAAAGTACTTCCAAATTAAGTATAGGTAATACTCGTATGTATTAATTTTACGAAATGTATTAATTGCTTCATGGATGGTTAAATTATATTAATTCATAGATTATCTCCTTGTGTTATACAGATGGCTTCCAAAGGTACAAAAACCTAGAATTCTACTCATTTATCAGATCTTTTAAATAATGAACTTTAAGTACTTAATCACATATCTGATAGGTACCAAGACATGAAACGATAGTTCAGGTTTCGTAAGTGAATGACTTTTTGATGGTTCTGGAACATATTCCGGTGATTAGGGTAACCGTATAAAATTTACATAAATATTATAGTAGTAATGTACTCGTGAACTCGTGACGTATTACTTACGTTTTGACGTACCTATCTGCCGCATAAGATTATTTACACATATATATTGAAATCGGTGTTACTCAATGTGGCAAAAGTAGGTATAATAATAGATTAATTAAATAAGTGTTTCAAAATCGATATCCTTGTCTGTGCCCATGGCCCTATATCATATATTTCTTGTTAAGTCTGTCTGGCATATAATATTGGTTGGCATCAGTATTGATCTGTGTAAAATGTTCTTATACACGCTAGTACCTACTTATAAACAAAGAGCTATTTCCAGGTCTTCTTTGTAGAATACTGTTATTAGGATCCACTAGTAAGTATTTTTACCATTGTGTACAATCAAATCTGGCCATGGGATTCAAAATGAACAACAAGTTCACCTACTTATGCTCTACGAAAGTATTTGATGTTTAGTATAGTATCAGTAACGGTCGTAGCACTTCGTAGTATTGACGACATACCTCGGCGTCAAACATCTGTAAGCATATTCTAGCGTCCAGTTGCACAAACGTCTAATGCTCGAACGTGATGTTGCCCAAATGCCTAAAGCTCGCGTGAACAGTTGCCTAAACATCCAATTCCATAAACGCCCAATTCTCGACCTGCTGTTTTACCGTACTTTTGGCGTAGTTTCTGGACTAATTTTCCAATAATGCATTAAGTAAGTGCCATTCAAGGTACTTGCTAAAATAGAAATTTAGCAACTTCATAAATGTATGAAAAACATGGCCCGAATTTTAAATATAATGTTTTACATAATGTATAAATTAAAAAAAAATAGTTTTTTGAAATTTTGTATATCGGGTTTAGGAGATTGGACATTCGGGGAACTGGATATACCTAATATATTAGGTATGGGGACTGGGCACTCGACGAAGGACATAATAACTAAATGGGGACGGGGGGACGTTCAAGGGAAATGGACATTAATGAAAATGGACGTTCAGAGAAATTATGTTAAAGATCGACGGCGAAAAGAATCATCCTGACAAAAGTCTATGAGATGATACTTATATGTATATTCCCCACGTGCATGCGCGCGACAGTGACTCACAAAGCAAAACCTGGTTTTAAAATTTCGACAACATTCTAAACAGTATATCTCTTTACTTGATTTGTAAGTATATCTTAGTGGCGTATGGCGTCTCGAGTTTCGAGACGAGTGTGTTCAAAGTTACTGAAACCCATATTGACAGCAGTTCACCATTCCGATCCAACCACCGAGTAGCGAGTTCCTCCCACGACTCACAGGACATGCCGGTTGCAGTCAGATGTCGTTGTAGGGCTTGCCTGTACCGCAGGTATCATCCGCCGACTTTGAGTTTGCCTGAACCTAGCTCGGAGTACAATACTGCGTTGGGCAGTCTTGAATGGCATTCGCGCGAGGTGTCCACACCGACACAGGGAAATATACATTTGAGAAAACGGTCGCTTTAGGGATACAATATAGACAGACATTCAGGGAAATTAACATTCCAGGAAAATGGACATTTGAGGCCAGAATGTAAAAGCCAGTGGATTGGTATGGATTTTTAAAATCGCGCTGCCCCTGTAAGCGTAACAAGAGCTCACACATGAGTGCATTGGATTAAGAAACTTTTTCAAATAGGCTTCGGTCGGCCTAAAATGCATCATTTGGTGCAATCGACAGTTACTGTTTGTTTTTGATGTTTTTAAAATTAATATATTTACAAAACATATATAAATATATAAATACTCTATAAATCTATATTATCCAGATTAAATCCTACATTTTTAAACCCTTTTTGTATCGTCGTAATTATACGGTTATTAAAATTAAAACCATCGCAAACCTTAAAAAGGATACACATTTTATTGGGGGCCGGACAGTTGAAGACAACATGACCATTCACTCCAGGATATAAAAAAACTAGTTAATTAGAATAATTTGAGAAACATAGGTTGATCAAACATTCTTAACTTCTTTTGATCTCAGAAATACATGCCTAAATACCGTCGAATTATTCGGGCCCGTGGAGAGTCAAATAAAAAATTAAGGTTTGTATGCTGACTATGTAACTAACTACTGAACGCAGTATTTCATAAACAAGGCAGCAATTAAGCTATTTTGTCATCCAACGGTTGATTTAAATATCTTGTGCAGCATCATAATAGTGTCAATTTGTTGGAGTCATTTCTGGGGTCGCTAGCGTCACATTTTAGCGTCGAGCTGGGTTCATCCCTCATTATTGCCTGTAGGGCTGTGGAATTATTATAGGACAAAGAACTTCGGTAAGTCAGGTTAAGCTACATAATTCCTACGCAAAATAAGTTAAAAAAAAAGTAACACACAAATTATTTTACAGTACGTATGGTGCTACTTTACCGCACGAGTGCAGTAATCAGCAGATTACGTGCATATGTCGAAACTTTAAAGAGCCATATGTACTGTAAAACGTTGTACGATACACGTGCGAACAGGTAATTCACAACTCGTGTCGATTTAAAACACTCCCTTCGGTCGTGTTTTAATTTATCACCACTCGTTGCGAATTTCCTGATCTCCGCACTTGTATCGTAATGTACTATTATCAAATAGATCATTCAATCGTAACGAGGTGACAGCAACTCCACTACTCTTTATATTAAAACTGCCAACAACTGTCCAGCCCCTACGCATAATTAGTGCAAGTAGTCTACCTAATCATAAAGTAAAATTAAGAATTTATTTGCATGTCCATATAACCAAACGTGCCATATCTGTCTTTAATAAGCACCTATCTTCCACATGACTATGAATTACAACGAGAGACCACACCGTACCTAATTTAAATGTATTAACTATATACGAGTATGATATAGTTATATTATTTATACCCATGTTTTTTATTGCGTATTGATGTCTCTATTCCATACGCTTAATAATCTAATGACTCTTCAAAATTATACCTTGAAATGAAACCTCCTTTTCTGGTCCGAATGCATTCAAATCATTTTAAAATAAAATATGAATAGACGTTTTCGAGATAATAGTTTCTATTTTAGGTACCTATATGTTTAGGGAAAACAAGATTTAAATACAGAAGAGATAGTTAGACGTCTTAATAATGACCAACTTACTTCATTGCACGGATTTTGACTAATATTGTCACAAGACTTCGGAGCAAAGATATTTTAATCGAAAATTAATTAATACGGGCTGCCGTCAACGCTTTTATAGGCTCCAAATAATTCCAAAAAATTTAATATTAATGCCCTGGAAAAACATAGGTATACAGGGTGTGGCCTGTAATAGGAGCAATAAATTTAAAGGACGCTTCCTTAGAGCACCTGCAGTAACCTCTAGTGTCCAAAAAAAAATTACTTTTTTCTATTGGGAGAAATTTTGATCTAAAGTTATGACCTCCTAGTAATGGATCTTGGCACCCAAAAATTATAGCGCGGCAGTCAATGCTGATTTTGAGTTTGCTTCAAGTTATGACTCATAATCGTTGTCGCATTTTTGGTTTAAAAGAATATTTTTAGGTTTAATTAAAAAAATATATAAATTTTTAGTGTTTTTTTTTAATAAATTGTTGTTAATATCACTCCAGTAGAGTAAAAAAGTACATAAAAGCTACATTTGCGAAAAACATATCCAAAAAAAAAAATATTTTTCAATTTAAATTATTTGGAAATAATTGTTGGAGAGCTCAATAGTGTACCGTTTAATTTTTTGCTCCTATTACAAGCCACACCCGTATACAGTGCCCAGTAATACGTAGGCGCATAAAATTAGCAAATCCTGGGCATAATTCGATAACTATAATTTTCTTTTTCTATGATTTAAAGTATTGTTAGTTATACTTAAAATAAAAAGAATTAATCATTTTTAGGCTCCGCGTCGATGTTAAAAAACAAAAAACTCAATTTTTAACACATTTTGATTTCGTAAGTAAGCCGTAATATATAACTTTATAAAAGTACCTGTACTATGATATGAAAAAATATAATTTAATCAATTATCTTGAATATTTTGTGTTTAATGTGTTTCTTATAGAACTAATAAAATGTTAACGGCATCAATTCAACACTTTTGACGTAGTTATGTGCATAGAGAAGCCGTCTAATTTTTAATAATTTATCACCATATTTGCAGATCTCTAAAATCACAAATAAGGGTAATTTTTGGAAAACCAAATACATAACTGCGTCAAAAGTGTTTAATTGATGCCGTCAACATTTTATTAGTACTATAAGAAACGTATTAAACAAAAAATATCCGCGATAATTGATTAAATAATACTTTTTCTTATCATAGTACAGGTACTTTTACAAAGTTATTTATTATGGCTTACTTACGAAATCAAAATGTGTTCAAAATTTAGTATTGTGTTTTTTTTACATTTACGGGGAGCCTTAAAATGTTTAATTATTTTTAACCGACTTCAAGATTTCAAAAGAGGAGGTTAATAATTCGGTTGTATGTTTTTTTTTATGTTTGTTACTCCATAACTCCGTCATTTCTTAACCGATTTTGAAAATTCTTTTTTTGATTGTAAGTATATATATCCAAGTTGGTCCCGTTTTTGTCAAAACGCAGTTCTGATGATGGTATCTATGAGGAATTGAGGGAACTCCTCAAATCTTAAAGGCAAGCATATAGTGATTTTTGTGTTTTTAACAACAAATCGCAAATTTTCATACAAAAACGTGACATTTGATGAAGTGGAACTGCTGATGTTGATCAGAACAGAACTCTACAACGACGAAAAGCTCACGTTTGGCGATTTGTCCTTTTAGTTGTGTTTGTTAAGCAAGTTCTATTTTCACGATTAATTTTTGTCATGCTCGAGTTCTGATGATGGGATCCAATAGGAATCGAGGAAACTCCTCAAATATGAAAGGCGCACAAATAGTGATTTTAGTATTTTCATGAACTAATCAAGCATTTTCATTCAAAAAAGTGACATTTGATGAAGTGGAACTGCTGATGATGATCAGAACAGAACTCATCAACGACGAAAAGTTCACGTTTGGCGATTTGTCCTTTTAGTTGTGTTTGTTAAGCAAGTTCTATTTTCACGATAAATTTTTGTCATGCTCGAGTTCTGATGATGGGATCCAATAGGAATCGAGGGAACTCCTCAAATATGAAAGGCACACAAATAGATTTTCGTGAACTAATCAAGGATTTTCATTCAAAAAAGTGACATTTGATGAAGTGGAACTGCTGATGATGATCAGAACGGAACTCTTCAACGACGCGTAGTTCACGTTTGGCGATTTGTTCTTTTCGTTTTGTTTGTCAAGCAAGCTAGATTTTCAAGACACATTTTTGATGAGTTCTGATGGAGAATTCCATGAGAAATTGAGGGTACTTAGTCTTCTACCACTATAAAAATACTTATAGCCATTTTTATTTCATTGTATGGAATCTAAGAGTGTACCATCAAGTATAATAATCTTTCACCGGCCTCCCCCATTGAAGTCGGTTTTTTTTTCTTTAAAATTATTATTTAAACTATAACTAATAACAATACTCTAAATCATAGAAAAAGAAAATTACAGTTATCGAATTATGTCCATGTTTTGCTATTGCTAATTTTATGCGCCTAACGCGGAACGCGGACAATTCGTCATACCTATTATTCACAGTGGTAAGTGTTTGTTCTCGCGACAGATAACCGAATACCTAGAAAGATGCAGCAGATGTAGTATGTATATGCCTGCCTGTCATCATACATTGTATTTACCAATAGATCACAGGTACCTTAGTTACGTAACCTATCAATATTATATATATATTTTCCCATTACAGTGAGCAAAAAATATATACTTATATATATCCTAAATATGATATACTATCAAGTGTTAATGCATAAATTCAGAATGTTATTTATGTAGGTACCTTAATGCCTACCTTTGTTACTTAAATTATTATTTAGCAAAAACGTAGACATATTTATTAACAAAATCGCCAGGATTCCATCTGCGGCCATTTGGAAATTATGGACTCATTAACTGGATCACAGTCTAGTGACGATTGCCCATGCTTTGGGAAAATTTAAAGGACTTCGATTGAATATTTGAGGCTCGCAACCTGCAGCGAATTATTTTTCGAGTAATTTACTATGTAACAGTCAATTTTCATTGACTAATTAACCGAATCAAGTGTCTCGCCGTGCCATAATCACTAGTCTTTGTCATAGATATAACTAGTCATTTAATATTCATCGGTGTACATTTCTTATTGTATGTATTAATTTTGGTTGTTTTTATGGGTGACGTATTATAATAAACAATAATCAAGTAAAATGCTCGTTTAATTTACTTCATAAGTTAAGCGTTCATCTATATACGTAATAGGTACCTCCTTATATGTACATAGGCCTCGGTTTTACGTTAGTATATATCTTCTTTGCCTCGGTTATTATCTGCTCAAGGAGCTAAGGTGCATTTGACTAAGCCGGCAAGGTCATTCATAATATTAGTGTGGATCGACGTATCAGTTCTATGATATTAAAAGCTGTCAAATGTACCTTCGCTGTTTTGTTGTGTTGAATTGAAAATGAGCTAAAAAAGAAATAGATGACTAAAAAATGTTATTAAGAAAAAGACAGTCTCTGATTTCTTTAGTGCGATAAAGATTTACTTAATTAATACCTTAGAATCAAAAACCTTATTGAATGCCATGTACGAGTGTAGAGTGGGCGAACCACTAAACGAGTGGTTTCGCGATTATATCACTTCGCGTTCCTACATGGTGAGAATAGGTAACACCTTGAGTAGTGAGCATACTGTGGGATGTGGAAGGCCACAGGGCTCGGGCTGTTCTCCTGTGCTCTACCTGATGCACGTCAATAGCCTGTGCAATGTTCTACAGCACTGCTCAGCGCACATGTTCGCGGATGACCTCTGCTACTTACGAGCTGGCACTAGTGTTGGTAAAGACTTGAGTCTTTTGAGTCTTCATTCCGAAGACTCGACTTAGTTTTTTAGACTAATCAAAGCTTGAGTGTTCTGTAGAGACTCGAGTCCTCTAAAAAGATTCGAGTCTTTCTATAGAGACTTGATAATTTAGTTTACTTAGTGTAAACAAAAGGCTTTTAACTCATTATGATTAGAACTCAACTGTACTTGTAGAAACACGTAAAGTTACGTGGCCTACTCAGTGAAGTAGGTACTGTAGAAATCGGTTCTTTGGATAGAAACTTCAAAAGTAAGTCTTTGCTATTAGATTCAAGTATTTTAAGGTATGCCTAAAGTAAAAATACTATAAAAGATACGATCGTTTGAGTCTTTTCTAAGGCTCGAGTTGTGACTAATACAGGACTCGATAAGACTCGAAAAAGGACTCTACTCATGACTCAAAAGACTCGGAAGTATTTTAAGCTTGGAGTCCCGTAAGTATGATTCAAGTTCTTGAATTCGAGACTCCAAAAACTTGAGTCTTTACCAACACTAGCTGGCACAGACCTCGCAGACACCGCCCGCCTAGTTCAACGAGATATGCAGTATATTGTAATTCCATGAAAGCTGTTGGATATTTAAGAAAACTGCCAAGTTAAAGCTCAAAATGCATTAAGCAGCAGATAATTACTTTAACTGTAAACAATCAGATAATCTACGGAACTTGGCACCCATTTAGATCTCAATTCTTTTGTTGGAAAAGACTACAACCACGCATCGATTATTGAACTTGGCTGACATTCATATGTATGTTTTTGATGGGATATCATTACTTTTTGTCAAACTTCACCAAATGGTGCTTTTCAAAAGCGAGTGCACCTCAAATATTTGAAGAGTTTCCTTGATTTCTCCAGGACCCTATGATCAGATTCTTCCCTGATAACTATGGGACTACCCCTGAAGTATACCGGTTCAAACATAAAAATATTTTTCCAAATCGGTTAATAAATGACGGAGTTCTGAGGTAACTAGCATAAGTAATAATAATAATAAAACTAATAAAAAAATTCACTGTTTTCTGTTTTTTTCCTGGTGTACACACACAATTACCAAGCTGCATGCCAAATTTCAGCTTTCTAGGTCACCTGGAAGTGGGCTAGGTTTTTGATTACTAGTCAGTCAGCCAGTGATAAAAATGCCGTTTTTTGGAATTTATTATCTCAATAATTATTAAATTTGGGGTTCTACTTGTTCTAAAAGATTTTAATGCAAGTACCAAATTTCATTTTTTTTATGTTAGATAGATTTGGAGTTATTGGGGGGTCAAAAGTGGCTCCAAACGGTTCGTGTAAAATAACACACGGCTGCTGTCCGCCAATTCCTGGGGTGAACTTGGCTGGACACGCTGCCGCGTGTCCAGAACTCGGCCATTCGCTCTTGAAGAGCACCATTTAGTGAAGTTTGACAAAAAGTAATGATATCCCATCAAAAACATAAATGTGAAAATGGCAGCCAAGTTCAATATGCATGCGTGGTTGTCGTCTTCACCGACAAATGAATTAAGAAAAGTTAAAGCTCAAAATGCATTAAGCCACAATAAACTGGTTTTACTGTAAACAATCTAGTGCCAGACATGGCACCTTTTCAGATAGTCTACGAAACTTGGCACCCATTTAGATCTCAATTCTTTTGTCGGTGAAGACAACAACCACGCATGCATATTGAACTTTGCTGCCATTTTCACATTTATGTTTTTGATGGTATAAGCAATAACTTTAATCCCTTACATTCAAATTTCGAACATCTTTTTACTTAAAGAAAAAGAATCATATTTGGGGCGTTTTGCGGTTGTATTCTAAAGGAGGCTGGGGTCCGCTGTGGCACCTAAACCTAATCCCAATCGACATTTAAAATAACATTCAAATTTCGAACATCTTAAACAAAAGAGTCATATTTGGAGCATTTCGCGGTTGTAATCCCATGCCTACAAATAAGTTAATTATTACCAGTAACTTGAAAATGCAGGCCATATCTATACATATTGTAGAAAACTTATGATATCCATGTAGATAAAGTTATGTATGCGACTGTATATAATTAAACATTAAAACACTCGTATGATCTCATTAACTTACCGTCGGTACGTTTTATAAACCCACACTCCTATTTTAATGCCTCCTATGTTAGAATCTGCATAGGTAAAATTAAGTATTTAAATATATATTAGATTATTTTTTCTGCTAGCTCTAAGTTATTAGGTCTTAAAGCAAGATACTAAATTCTTTTATGAAAAAGACGAAATAGTAACAGTTAATAATTGCCCACTACTGGGAATAGAAATAGACACCGAATTGAATTGGAAGGCTCATATTTCAAAAGTATCAGGAAAGTTGTCTTAGTTCACATATGCACTGTATCAGCTGAAAAAAAAAACAATTTAAAAACGGCAACCACTGCATATTATGCCTACGCACATGCCTAGCTAAATTATGGTATTATTCTGTGGGGGAATAGCTCACAGGCAAAAGATCTGTTCATTTTGCAAAAAAAGTGCTTAAGGATTTTAGCAAATATAACTCAGACAGAGAGCTGTAAATCATACTTTACTCATTTAAATATCTTAACGTTGACGTCAATGTATGTTTTTGAAATGTGTAAGTACGTTAGGAGTAATAAAAAGATTTTAGAACAGACACATGAAAAAAGTTGCCTATCACATCATAATCTGCTAAAGAGGAATAAGCTAATTAGTAAATTTACAACACTTGAAATTGTTAAGTCCGGTACCCAACCCAACACATGGCTGTAAAAGTCTATAATGCAGTTCCTTTAGATATTAGACTAATAGAGAAGTTTAACATATTTTGCAGTAAATTAAAAGACTATTTAATCGCAAACAGTTTCTACACTTTAAATGAATTTTTTGATAAGAAATTGAACAATTAAGAAATCTGTTCAAAATATTGAGTGTATTGTATTACTTTACTTTAAATGTTAAAAGTCCTTAGATTAAGTATATGCGGTACCCTTTCAGGGTTATATTGGAACACTGTACTAATAATAATATTTTAAGATTTTTTATGTACATACAATATAATGCAATAAATGTTATGGAATGTAATGAAAAAAAAAACGTGGCGGCTTGTTTTTTTTTTCATTTAGTTCGGAATATATATATTTTAAGTACCTAAATACCAGAAGAGGATTCAATATCTTTGCTTTATACGAAAATGACACCGAACTTTGCCACAGTAGCCAGCTGGAAACGTGTAATTTTTTTGAAATGAAGGTAAGGTGGGCGGCCGGTTTCTTCGCTCCCGGTAGCGGCAAATTTTTATTATGAGGCCGGGACTAGAATTGCTTAGGATAGAATGACTCGACGAGGTGGTGAAGCTCATAGATTCATAAAAAATATAAAGTTCTGTATGGGAGCGAAACAGAAGATTCACTATTAACCATAACCGCTCAGTCGCCTTTCTTGCCAACTCTGGTTGCTAGGCATCACCATTATTACTTACCTACAAGAGTTCAACTAAAATTCAAAGCAAGCGAAATACCAATTAACGCAATATCATGAACTAGGTAGAGGCTACTATAAGAACCGGGTTGAAGTGTGTTGTGGACGATGGGCTAGCAACTTGTCACTGCAATATCTGCTGCTGCATCCATAAACCTGCAATAGCCAAAAGTGGCACTGAAAAGTAATTTTCATGTGCTCTGCCTACCCCTCTTGGGAACATTCCACATACATTCATACATTACATACATACATACATAAACTCACGCCCATGTGGGCGCATGCATGAACTAGCTTTTTTTTTACTGACCGGGTGCAATTTACAGCCAGGTGTTTTTTTTATGCCACGTTGGTAGCAAACAAGCGTACTGGCCGCCTGATGGTAAGCGGTCACCGCAGCCTATGGACGCCTGCAACTCCAGGGGTGTTACATGTGCGTTGCCGACCATTTCAAATATTACACACTCCTTTCTTGAAGAATCCCATACTGTAGTTCTGTAGTTGGTTTTTTAGGGTTCTGTACCCAAAAATTAGAAACGGGACCCTATTACTAAGACTTCGCTGTCTGTCCGCCCGTCTGTCTATCACCAGGCTGTATCTCAAGAACCGCGATAGTTAGACATTAAAATTTTCACAGATGATGTAGTATTTCTGTTGCCGCTATAACAACAAATACCGCGAAGTGCGAGTCGAACTCTTTACTGTTTTTATAGATAATGGTACGTAACCCTTCGTGCGCGAGTCCGACTCGCACTTGGCCAGTTTTTTAATTCTCCTCCACTTTCTCATTTGTATATAGTAGGGTATGTAAGTGTATGGGACTGCCATAAAAGTTCTATAAACCATATCGCAGTCGATTTTAATAAATGGGCAGATAATGAATAAATAAAACAACAATTGTCTCTATTTTTTTAATGTGGCAAACACGAAGTCCATACCTATTTCTATAAATAAATAACAAAATCTTTTTAACAATATTTTTATTGTAACTGAGTATCTTATAACCTTATATCAATATTTTAACATAATAACATATTTGTAATATAGGCATCAAACTTTAATAAAAGAAACCAATAATGGTAGTCATTGATTGATCTCTTTGTTGGATATGTTATCGGCAATCTGCATAATCCGCTATTCCATACAATAACTAGGCAACAAAAATAATATAACGTTTTGGTATGAAAATAGAAATAAATACTTTGCCTAGGTAATATATACAATACCGAAGGTGCAGCCGGTAATGTGTGTGAAAGACGATATATCAGTATACATTTATATATAACAAGAGTTCAATGAAGGTATTAATTTATGTAATAGTGCCATTTTAAGTCCATTTATCGTTCAAATTAAACTAAGAAATCATTACTACGTAATTGAAATAAAAGGCCTTAAAATACGATAATTACCATCTCTAACAAGACTTAATACTTAAGAGTAGAAAAAATAAACTAGTATAATTTAACAGATTAAGAACTCGTACAGTAAACTTCACCAATAATCTTTTAACTTGATTAAATTAGAACACCTAAGTATAATTAATTAATTACAGTAGTTAAGCTAGCGAGCGAAAATTGACTATTAAGCTGAGGTTACACGGACAGTAGGTAGCAGTGATGCTTCTTTTTCCGACAGGCTGGAGCGTATAGGAAGAAAAACTATCAATATAATGGTTATTTCCAGTTCTGGCGTGAACACGCGCTCATGCCGCTCATGTATAAAGGTCTCTGCCCACTACCACAGACCACTACACCATGGCCGTAATAGAACGTGTTAGGCAAAAAAATATTCTTTGTATTGTAAAGTATGAGACTATGCCCACTAGCACGTTTCGTCACCGACCAGCATAATCGCGTGCCATGCATGGAGCGTCAGCCGGCGCCGACACGCTCCGTGCACAGCACGCGACGTTGTCAAACCGGTGCCTGCAGGCGGTGAAACGGTGACCATACGGGTTATAACCGCATAAAATGACCGTTAGAAACCCATTATAACCGCGTTGCAAGTCTTCAACCTTTTGTCTTTTCTCTTGCTTGCTTTGCTCTTACTAGTGGTGACAACTTAGGGGTTGAACAAAATCGCGGATGCTACGAGGATGAAAAGCGGATGCTACGGGGATGAAACGCGGATGCTACATACAGGTCACTAATCCCGTTATGCACAGGTATGAAACGCTGGTCACACGTTCTAGTGGGCGTAGTAGTCCGTGTCGTGTAATTCCGTGCCTGATACGTTCCTATTACGGTCATGGTATGATACGGTGTAGTGGGTAGAGACCTTTAACGTCAAGTCAACATGTGTCTCGTGATGACGAAGTAGTAAACTTTTAACATTTCCTGTGTCTAATGAAATCTTTTCCAATATAAGGGCGTCTCGATGTTGAAATGGACAAAAGACTGTGAAGTATTTTATTTTATTTTATTTGGAAGGCTCATGATGATTGCCTTTCTTAGGGTTCCGTACCACAAAAGGAAAAACGGAACCTCTTTGTTGTCCGCTTGTCTATCTATCGGACTCTCAAGCCCTTTCGAGTCATTGATGACTCGAGTTTGTAATTTTCTTACGTCCGATTTAATCACAGTGTTTTTTATCATATTTGTGACGAAATAAATAACTACAATCCAATTGACGAAATCGACCACAATCATCTTCGGTATCAGTGCACGATCGCTCGAGCGTCCTTGGGAAAGGAGCGCGCAGCTTCAACATTCCAACCAATAACAAAGCAGTATTTTTGCGACGCGCGGCCACCTAGATTATTCAGCTTCAATATTTCAACCAATCACCAAACAGAATTCTTGCGAAGCGCGGCCTACTAGATTTTTCACTTTCAATATTTCAACCAGTATTCTTGCGGCACGCGGCCTACTAGATTTGTCAGCTTCATTATTTCAACCAATCACAGAGCAGTATTCTTGTGCAGCGCGGCCAACTAGATTTTTAAAAATTATCAGATCATACAGTAACTCATTACTCCCTAGTAAGTTATGAAAACCATAACTCCCGTGGGAGGTAAATCGGCTATAACTGCTCTATACGCCTGCGTACAATAAGACCCTTTACAAGCAAGTGTGATGAAAAATAACATTATTTATTTTCAAGGGGGTCTTAATTGTATTTCCTCTGAGCGTTTATAAAAAGCTCTTCTGGATTCAAACACGGCAAAGTGGGCCGTAATGCTTTCATATCAAAGACGAGCGTCGGTAGTCTGCAAACTATCGAAGCATTTGTTTTACGTATAAGAGCACAAATTCCTTTTTTAGGAACGAAGAAGTGTTTAATATCGCGGATTTCGTGTACCTTACGATATTTATGTTGTAAAGTCACAACCTCGATGGGATGGCAACTGTAATATACATAAACCACATTTCAGTCTCAATTATGAGGCGTTTTAAATTGTTTAAGATGCCATTAAGCAGACATTCAGATGTAATTATTTTTATATATCTTAAACCATAAAAGAGATAATAATTATTATACTAAGGTTCCAGGTGTCATCGTGCCCAAGCAATTTGAAAAGCATTATAATATTTGTAAACAAAAGTTTGTATAAAAAATAACGTAGAAATAGCTAAAGAGATATTTAACATTAAGAGTTTTGGCAGCTTCATTGGACGAATTATTTAGCATTTCGCAACACATTCACTGCTTATATAAGCAGTATAAGCACATCATGCTCGTGCATACGTGTACGCTGGTAGAAATGACACGTACCTTGTAACAGTAATTTATTAATCGCGATATTGATTCCAACAACTTAAGAACACTTCTTGTAAGAATCAGGCACATAGTTCCCGTACTCATTGTTGTTGAACCGTAGAGTAGAGCAAGTCTTTGACAGTATTCATTATGTGTATTCCTTTCAAATAAATAATTTTATTTAATTTGTAGGTACGTATAAAAATGTGTGCATGAGAATTCCTCAAAAATATGTACCTATACATATATGTTTACAATGCAACACTATTACCATATTTCGTGATTGGGTCTTATCATAACTTTACACTCAACTGCATTAGATATTATTTGGTTTAAGCTATTTATTGTTTATAAATATTCTATACAAATGATAGTCAGGAGCAATTAAAATTGCTCTTATATTAAAGTAATAAGAAAAGCAATACATAAGTAATAAAACTAATAAAGTTAAAACACCTCAAGGTTTAGGCAAACAATATACTCGTAAGTTAATACGATTTTTATACATTATACCCGTTATCTTTATAGAGTCTTGAGTTTAGCTTCTATGACTGATATAGCTATAAATTTTAATGTATTGTCGATGTGGCTCCCTAAGGTATAGCTGCACATTTAAGTAAATGCACAGAAAGAAAAGTATTCTAACACCTTCTGTCCGTAACTAACTCCAGCTGACTTACATATGTTCACAATAATTATGTAGGTATTGAGAATTTCAAATTGATCTAATAACATAAATCTATAAGAGTAGGTAAATGTAACATTGTATTATTAATGATAATAATAGTTAGGTATAGTTGTACCTTTACAACCAAAGGGCTTCGTTACACACTGCACATTTTATAATAATAGGTATTTGTTTTAATTATCTCGTTAGATACAATCAAATACATAATTAATTACTCGTATATTAGGTACCTAAATAACCTAAATTTAAAGTTTAACAGTTAAATGCCGCTGCTATATTTTATATACCTCATAATATCCAGTTTTTTTCCTAATAAATACGGAATAATAACTTTTCTAACTTACATAATTATATGTATAGTGTACTGATAAAAACTAACTTTTGCGTCCATGGTTTTCCTCAGTTTTTGCATGAAAAAGTCGTGCGAATGATAAGCTAAGCTCATATAAGTACCTTGAAAACTACCATTAATAGTAATTGTTAAAAAAAAGCAACGTGGATTAAAATCTGAATCGTAAACGCAGCAATGTGAACACAGTTTTATGGCAAGATAATTTGGGTTTTAGACGAGTGATACGGGGGAAAAAAGGTGAAAAGTCGTATTCACATGTTACTGTCGTAGTAGACCAGAATTGATGTTGGTTTGATTGATTGATTTGATTTATCAGGTACTGAACTGAAAATCAAAGTTGCTTGTTTTTATTTCTTTTGATGAACAATAAGGGCTATTTTCATTGTATTGTCCGTATTTATTTAAACTATTTCATTAATGGTAATGAATTTCAGATTAAAGGGAAAAGTTGGAAACTTTATTTGAGACATTGGTGCCTTTAAAGAGGAGCCTGAGTTTTCTAAGGCAGATGTCGCTGTACGCCTCCCTAAGGCGTTGTAAGAGAGAACTGGTGAAGGATTTCGTGTCTGAGCTTGATTGTTCTGATAGCTCAGTGTCTTGAGTGATTGGCTGCGTATGCCAGAAGTAGCAGGTTCGAATCCTGCGTGGAGCACTAAATATTTCAATTTTTCCCTTTAATTTGAAATTTAGTTTTTTGTTAGCAGTGTTACTGCTTAATACAAAGTTCGATTACTATTAATAATTAAATTCAACATAAATGTAGCATAAAAGATATGTAAATTATTGCAATGTCGTGAGCCAGAACTCAGAAGTTATAACTTTCAACTCGCAACCCAATTTGTTGATCGAAACTATTTTATCTAAGTTGCAAATATATTATTAACGCACAGCTGATACTCGTACATAATAACTGAACCAAGGAATAATTTGAATATTAAACAATCTAATAGATCGACGTTAAAATAACTTACATATGGCTGGTAGGTATACAATACTTAATTTAAACTTGAATAATTTAGAAGATTATTTCAAACAATCAGATAGGTACGTATGTACCTATAAATTAAAAAAAAACTAACATAGTATATAGTTCTTATAATTCATAGAATGCTGCACCGGGCATTCAGCCCGGGCTGCTAGCGACAGTAAACAGAAATAAAGATGATATCGACATTTAGCAGGAAAACAAGTAAGTATTAAGTTTATTTCAATGAAATGGTCGCTAATGTTTCTATTCTTACTTAACTTCGTTTGCTTAGGTATAGTATGGTTAACATAAATGAATAACCTTACAATGTCTATGTTAAAATAACTAAATAATAGTTTAAACATAAAATATTCTAAGCACAGCCATTTTTTGAGAAATAAGAGACTACAAGTTGCAGAAACCCGCATGTGACAATAGATACTTACTCTACATGTATCTACTTGTAAACTCACAATCACTCCACACGAAGAAAGTTGCCAGAAACATTTCAAATATAACTATTTAATTAATATGAAGCGTAAGTATAGGTAATAAGTAGGATATAAATTTAATGTTTCCTCGTGCTCGTGCATACCAGTTTTCGGTCGTATCTAAATAAAAAATCTCGTTTCAACGTTTGTACTTCTCGTATGCTAGACGCGAGACGAGGCGTTACCGGTAGGAATTATTTAATTTCCGACCGAGCGAGCGGAGCGTGCAAAGTTTTCTTTTCAGGCCTGGCCGATTTTGCTTTTGTCCATATGTTTGTTCCAGGCGATCCTCACGAAACACATACGTATTCTCGATTGAAAGGATTTTTTGTTTGGATAATATAATTATCGACTTCGTGAGGTCTACAGCGTAGGAACGTTCCAGAACATTCAGCTGTGGAATGTTCGGGAATTATTTGGAATGGAACGTTTGAAAATAACCCAAAACGTTGAGGATGTTGTGGAATTTACGGTAATAATCTGAAACGTTTGGGAACGTTGGGGATATGTGGAACATTCTTAATTAGTTTTGAATGTTGTGGAACAGTCTGGAACGTTAAAAGTGTGTGAAAGTTTGTGCCGATATTTGCATGAATGTATACATATTCCTCTTAAATTTAAAAACGACGGAACTTTCCAGTATTTTAGCTTATAGATATAATAATATAATATATTTATTGATTTACAAAGACATAACAAATACATTCTTTAACGGCTATAATTTATTACAAAAATCATTCCCTTAGGGGTTTAAAAGGAGGTGGAAATTTTGTAAGTGGAACTAATATATGTTTAAGAAAAGAAATAAAATTTTTGCCTATTGGATTAGGCATTAACATAGAAGAAAACTATATTCATCATTTTTGAAATTACGCCCTCTTAAGAGCTAAAAATCCGGGTTTACGTTTTTTTGAGGAGTAAATATTCTTTAAACTAGAAACTTGAAACTTCGATTATAGACATTTAGCAGGCATGTTAGTAAATGGTACATACAATACAATATTAGCAATTTGTCTTACTCATAAGCTGACTGTACTTTCCAGTTAATCTCAAAAACTAATGTTATTTATCGTGCAACTATTCAGTAATGTAAAAATCTTGAAGGCCGTTATTAACTTAAAATTTGCTATTACTTCTGAACCTAAAGAGATATTTTCACGATTCCTGCAAAATAGACTGGTCCCAATCAATTCATTTATCCAAAACCTGTACGTTAGATATTCCAAAATACGCTCAAGAGAAAATAAAACGGGTACCTACACATTGCATTGAAATTCGATACAAAGTGGTTTTATTTAGTCTTGAGTATAGGAAATTCGTTTTGACAATATGCTTTTTAGGGTTCCGTACCCAAAGGGTAAAACGTGACCCTATTATTAAGACTCCGCTGTCCGTCCGTCTGTCTGTCTGTCTGTCCATTTGACCATCTGTCATCATGCTGTATCTCATCAGCCATGATAGTTAGACAGTTGGAATTTTCACGGATGATGTATTTCTGTTGCCGCTATAACAACAAATACTACAAACAAAATAAAATAAATAATTAATGGAGCTCACATACAAAAAAAAATTAAAAGTTTTTCGTTATTTTCATGAGGCATATTCTACTTCATATTATTTAACGTTCTTATTACTAATAAAAAAAAAGAATATTATTATTTATATTAAATTAAAAAGTAAACAATAAATTGTCTAATGTTGTATAGATACTAAGACCACCGGGGAATGGGCAGCAGCATTCCTAGAGTGCGGTGCAGATACATGTCATTTACCCTCCCATGAAATTGGGGGAGGCCTATGTCTAGCAGTGGACGTCCTAGGGCTGATATGGTGGTGGTGGTGGTGGTGGTGGTATAGATAATAGTACGGAACCCTTCGTGCGCGAGTCTGTCTCTGTGTCTGGGTGTGTGTCTCGCACTTGACCGGTTTTTTGTTAGGTTTCGTACGGACGCCGCGGCTACGGCACGTGCGCGGCGTGTTTTCATTCCTTAGGACCCCCTAAGAAGCGGGTGAAAATTGGATGGTAGAGCAATAATTAAGCTTGCGCCTACAATATATATAGCAATTATTTCTCTAACACTATATCGATTTCAATGCGGCTGCAGTCTCGGGCAAAATCTAGTAAACAAATAATTACGAGCGCATATGTATATCATTAAATTCCCTGCTCAGACTGCTATGGGAAACCACAATAACGGTATTTAATTTATTGCTACCACCTCTAACCGTCTACTTTAAAATTTAGTTTTCACCTCAGTGGCTCGAAAACGGCGGTTTTGTTGCGTGAAACCAGTGAGCAAAATGCAATTTTGCTGCGAGCGTTAAAACGACTTTTCCGGCTTGAAACTAGTGAGCAAAATGCAATTTTGCTGCGAGCGTGAAAAAAACTAACTTTAAAAATTTTCATATCGTAGGTGATGAAAACTTTATTTACAAATCTTAGAATAAATACAATAAAACAATACACACTAAAAATCACTTACAAATTATGTAATAAATTAAAAGTTTTGACATAATCTAGTAGATCCCAGAATTTGCCCATCGCCCTGCTGCACTGCCAACGATATTTGTTGAACCAGGTACGAGCCGGACCTGGGATCGCAACCACTTTCCCTCAACCTCTGTCCTAATTTTTTTTTAAACAATCGTAGGTTAGTTTAAGTAAATTCATTCTCTCTATCACTATTCCTTTGCGTTATATGTTCCCGTCGCTGTACTATTTCCGTAGAGCTAAAGAAAAGTTACTCGGTAACTACGGTGCAAACGGTACTACCCTTTTAACTATGTATATAATATACCAAACAAATGCCATTATCGCTACGCTTATGGCATTTACCCCCTATGGAAATACAAAAAAGGCACACCTTGGGAGAGGCCTATACCCAGCAGTGGAAGTCCTTCGGCTGCTATGACGATGATGATCAATAAAACTTATTCGTTAGATATTTTAGTAATATTGACAAAGCCACTTTAAGTTAACGTACACTTATCGCCCCGTCACTAATAGACCGTCACCGCCCTAGCTCGCGCAACTCAGTATTGTTAAAATGAAACTTCATATTGGAACGCAAGCAATTCATCTCTTTTTATAGCTGCGTTGCATCGGATCTATCTAAATGGGGCCTTTTACACGGTTATTAATATCACATGCGTATTACAATATCGCTGTATCCGTTGAACTGGAAATATTTTAAATATTTTGAAGGCGCTACGTTTTACGAATGTTCGATGACCCAGAACTCCCAGAAAGGCCGTTCTACAAAGGTTTGGAAAATGAAATGTTTTACTAACAGGACATTTTGCTGAAGTGAAGTTTTACGAAAGGGGTGTAATTTGAACCTAGCAAAATTTTGCGAACGACCAACCAGGATTGCGAAAGGTACCTTGGGAGTATGTACTATTTATAAGTTTAGTTATTATTTATGTTACTTACCTACTTATTTCTTTCATGCTATTGGCGTTTCTGCCTTTTTTAACATCAGTGTATTTATTTTTAATCCGCCAAAACGTATTCTAAAGAACTGACTAAGTAGGTACGCGGCACGCCATCGCTGCTGTGCGTTAAAACATACCCGTTAAACATACCTACTCGTACAATATTAAGTATTTACTTTACTACATTATGCAATCTAAAATTGTACTATTTTATTCTCGACAAAAGGCTGTAATTAGGTAATTACTAATACAATCATTAAAAATCAAATGATATGGATTCATTTCTTAACTTTCCATATTGCTTTTTATTCACACGTTTTTGTAAAAAAATATATTACGAATGATACATCTCTAAACAATGTATTTACCTAATCTATCATTTATCATCATAAGAAACGAAACATTGTGTTAAAACACGACCGGGTAACCATACTACTTGTAACTAAACACTAAATACGTTATAATATTTATTAATTTCATTACGTATTGTGACGTTACTTAATACATAATATCTTGATCGATTGAAAACATTAAGGTACTCCAGCCAATAAACATTTTTGAAGGCACCTTTTTGAAATTATCATCGTTTAAATGGACAAAAATAGTCACCAGTCATTTAACAGCTTACTTACACGAATTAGAAATAAATAATGATACACACAACAGTAAACAAATTCATAACGTGGGTATGTAGTTTACTGCAAAGTCTTACTAAAAACTATCGATAGACGAGTATCTAACTAGGTGACTACCCGAGACAAAGAGAAAAATACAATGTTGATGAGCAGCTTGTCAAGCGTCTACGTTGAGCGGTACGAGTACCTACGATAGGTAACTACTTTTCAAGAGCGGCAACATTCGCTCTTTAAATCTTACTGCTGTTTAGAATTTCATTTAGGCACAGTTTGATTTACATATATATTATGATTGTATTTATCTAGTATTCCTACTAACTTGCCGACATTTTCAATCCTATACAACCAAAATTTTTGTTTTACATCTCCAGATAATGCGCACTTCTTGAATTCTAATTTGAATTTTTCTTTGCATTACCATATATGGCTACCGCCGGCCGAGCGAAGACTGCCAGTTAATAATGTTCCGACATATATACGTGTGGCATCATCGTTATAACTCGCGACAAAGAAATCCTATTGATTTTACAAGACAAATACTTCACGGGATGTCACGGGTTAAGAGGGCGCAGTACGCTCGGTTCTCCCTACAAACGTATTTACGCACTCATTTTAAAACGCCATGCTAGAATAACATGAAACTTTGTATACACAATGGGATCCGGCATATCTAGGTCGGAAATGATATAATATAATCATTTATTTATGTACAACGAAAATATATACAAGAATACTTAACCACAATAATATAAAGAAAATTAAAACTAACTTAAATCTAAAACGGGCCCTTGAGGCATTGTACCGAGGATGCTGGCGGCATTTCCTCGCTGTATCGCAATGCTGATACGTTGAGCGAGGAAACCGCCAGCTCTTCGGTCACCAGTTACGTCAACCAGACGCTTCGCAATTTCTGCAAATAACTTATAACTTATTAGTTTCTGTTGCTAGAAATTGCAAAAGAAAAAAAATACAGCGAGTAATCACTGTATTTTTTCTCCATTATAATTTCAAGCAACAGAAACTATTTTCCGACCTAGATATGCCGGATCCCATTGTGTATACAAAGTTTCATGTTATTCTAGCGTGGCGTTTTAAAATGAGAGCGTAAATACGTTTGTATGGAGAACCGAGCGTACTGCGCCCTCTTAACATACGTATATATACATAACTGTATGTACTTACATATATGCCACGAAACGAACAGCTTCGTTGCCGTTATTTGAACGTCTTAAGGCGGATTGATATTTGTCTGACGGTATCACGGACGCGACAGTATGATATACATATAATACAGTTAATACGGTTAGTATCATCATTCATCATGCGCCCTGAAGTGACGCTTCATACTGTGTCGGGCGTCGCAGCGCATCAGAGAGCATAACGTCAGAAAAGTATGAATCCGGCGTTATTCAAAGGCAAGTGCGAATTCGCCCGGTTCTATAGCGGTACCATTACAAATATAGCTATACGAGTATACATCAGGATAATTCAGTCATCGTTATCCATACCAATAAGCTCAGCTTGCAATCGGCCCTTAGTACGACAGCAAGCTGTTAAGCAAAGTATTCTAAGAGCTAACCGAAACTGTGGACTCAAAGAAATTAAAATCACTATTTTCCAAAACGAGTTTAATATTCCAAGCCACACTACACCGAAGTGCAGCATCGGAATCTTAAGTTCCTGGGAAGTGAAGTACTCGTACAGCCTGACTCCAGCGTAGGGTGCCCAGCTAAGCCAAAACGCCGACACGAGTATAAAGCTCATCCAGTGGCTAGGGTTGGCGAGGTTCTCCGCTAAAGCTGTTGCGTATTCTTTATCGTGAATGGGCGCACCACTATTCAGTTTTCTTTTCATTGAAAATATATAGAAATAATTATAAACAATGGAGATAACACTCGGCCCCAAAACTAATATTCCGAGAGTGGCAGTGTAGGCGTACGTGGTGCCCCAGTCCAGCATACAGATGAAAGTCTCCTTGTCGAAATTAGCCTCCTTCTTGTAGCCGAGCAGCGGCGGGCAGCATAGCATGGCGGCTGATATCCACGTGAACACCATCCAGCACTGACTTCGAGTGCGAGTTTGTACCTGAACGTTGTGAGCGATTGGGCTTAGTATTGTAAAATTGAACCATTCACACACGACATCAAAGATGAAGGTGTGGAAGTGAAATATTAGTTACATGTTATGTATATTGAGAAACACCAAACGCGTTCCGTTCTGGTCAGGTCAGTGCAAATTTATTGCAAGCTAACGATATGAAATGTATGGACATAACTATTTATTGAACGGGCTATGGTACTGGTAAAGGTTTTAGGTAGCATTTAAATTGCAAAAATTATCGTTAATAGTAAAATAACTGATTTTATTTATATTATTAATTCTGACTATTTTTGTATTGCCTTCTTTTACCAAGTCGGTGGCAAACAAGCGTACGGCTCGTTTCGTGATAACCGGTCACCGAAGCCTATGGACACTTGCAACTCCAGAGCTACCTATCACATGCACGTTGCCGACACTAAAATTTTATACACTTTTACCTGACAATATTTATAGTAAGTACCTATTCACCTCATCAGCCTAGCTAGCATGACCGTGTTATAAGTCGGACATATAGCATTGGTCCCTCTCGCACTTACATATTGGCTAGTAAGAGATGGGACGAATGCTATATGCCCGACATGAACGCTATCATGCTAAAGGTACTTCACAGGTATAAGTGTATGGGACGAAGTCTTGATTTTCTCAATATTTTAATCTACCATTTTGTCAGCGTAGCTAGGCAGGCCTAGCTAGGCAGATAAGATTTTATTGATGATAGCTGCCCTGCCTGAATGTCATCTCTGGAAACCGCAAATTATATCAATTGCCAGCATATCACCGTTATGCCATAATATTTTACATTTCAACTTCTACGTGAAAAGGCGTTTAGTAAACAAATGTTCGGAGGTAAGGCAGTATATAGTTTAAAGAGACTACCTAAGTAATAAAGTGTAAAGTCGATGAGAATTGGGAAACAATATGGCCCAATATTTAAACAAGTACCCTAATTTATACTTTCTGGCCGAGTTGCCTAAGTGGTACCTAAAATTGTATACATTACAAATCAAAGGCAGTGAAGAAAGCCTCAGAACGCATCAAATATGATATTCTTTGCCTTTAACCGGCTTAGTTGTGTAGGTACCTAATTAAATTAATATGTTAATTATGTCAACACTTGCATCAGAGTCTAAACACAGCATCTGTGTCTATTAAGTACTATGTGTTATCCAAGTTTGATTAGTTCTATGATATAGACCACAGATATAAGAGTAAAGCAGATCCACCATAAGTAGAACCGTTTCTGTATATCTGATCTATTCTCACTAAAGCACAAATCTGTAAGTTTAAGAGAGACAGGTAAGTGTTATCTGACAGGTCTTCACCTGCCAGTGTCTCCGCTTTCATAACTGCAAATTGTACTGAACTGACGTTTGTGACGATTTGGATAATATGGAATTTGACATTTAGGTGTGCTTTTAAATGGAGATAATTCGTTAACAGACGAAAATGAACGCACTATCTGTCCCGTTCTAACTAATCTTGGTTAACTATAAGGATTCAAGGAGACAACTATATATAAAAATCTTGCTTAACACTACGGATCTGTTGGTATTATTAATATAAGATATGGACAAATTATCAAATAGTAGGTTTACGCCTCCGATCCCTGTACAGATAGATAATAGTACAGCCGGTAAATCTAGCAGAAAACGTCATAAATGCAAACAATTGTGATTTGAAGCTATCCATACAATTCCTAAACCAAAAACCTTCAAAAGCACCACGAGATCGCACGTAATTTCACTTCCACTACCTGATTTAGTTCGCGGCACTTCGGAGTTATCGTTAAATATTTAATCCCTATGTGCAGCGATCCAAAATTGTTTAACATTAAACAGAAAGAATCTAGCTTAGTGCACAAACTCGTTGAATAGTAAATTGAGGTGGCATATGGCTGTATAGGATGAGGTCTTGCGATCTCACGGTATTATTCGCTTTCAAAGGAGTATGTGCGCTAGCCAAAGGCAAAGCAGTAGTCGATTATACTCGTATTTGTTTCTTGTTGACTTCGTTTTATCTTGGTTGACTTTACCTGCATCAAAATCCTGGGTAAAAACAGCTGCAATATTAAAAAAAGACTTACATGCATCCGTATTAGGAGGGAAGGTATATTTTTATATGTCAAACATTGATGCACAAAAAGCATACTAGCTAAACATGTTACTATGCAGCACAGTTAGTGCAAATGCCACTACACTCCTCAAGGCCTCGATAAAGCAAGGGCAGAAAATAGCTATATAAATGACCATGATGATCATGGTTAAATTGACAAAAAATTCAAGCAATATATTTTCAACCCATGTCCCGAAATGTGGAAGTTAAGTAACTATATATTTTTACGAGTATTCTATAGGCTCGCCATGCAAAAACTTTACTTTAGATAAGAGCACCCTCGAGTAATAAGAGGTTTACGATATACATAGGTAAATACTGAGATAACCACTTGCTCTATGGACCACAGATCTATTATCCTATCTATCTCTCTTGAAACTTGTGTTCGAACAGTATTCTAACCAAAGAGGCCGTGATGGTAAACAACATTATAAAAAGATTACTAAGATAATAGGCCTTTTAAAAAATAAAAATAGACACACGTTAAAATAAGTTTTAAGAATTTTTTTCGTAGTGCAGAACTGCTCTGGAATTGTATTCAAAGTTGTGTGTGAGTGTGTCTATTCTAATTTATAAAGGAGTATCTAATGTGTACATCACTACTACGTTCACAAAAGAGGTAATTGAAAAAGATAACTACCGTCGCACTAACCGTCTCATATCGGAGAGGCTTTCTGACGGCCAGATATCGGTCCACAGATATCCACATGAATGTGTAAACTGAGACCGACCACAGGGTCACCTCGACATATCCTGCGAGGCGACACATAAGGTCTCCGAACATCCAGCGGCCCGTGATGGCCGGGTATACGGATAAAGGCACCACTAACAACCCACACAATAAATCTGCCACAGCCAGTGATAAGAGGTAGTAATTAATAACCTCGTTCGAGAGACCTGAAACAAACAAATTTGGTATGTAGGTATATAAATCACCTTACACTATAAAATGCAATATAGGCTAATAGTGTGTCTGACCTCTGAGGCAATAAAACATTACTTTAGTTAATCCTGAAGGTTCATTCTACTACACATATCATAATGAATATTTTTAACCCTTATAGTTTAACCATATCCGCCTGCTGTCCGTGTGATCGTCCGCGGCTTAGCTCAGTAACCGGTACATATTAAATGTCAAATTCAATACATTGTTTGTTTACATTTTTTTTCGTTTTCAACTGGTGCTTACTTTAGTAGAAAGCTGTAATTTGACATGGATATACGTGTACACTCTCCTTCCTCCTTCCTTAAAACCGCACATTAGTCGCGTACGGTACGATTACAGAGGAATTTCCTCCCTCAGATGCTCCGGCTGTGGAATGAGCTCCCTGCCGAGGTTTTTCCGAGGGACTACAGTATAGGGTTCTTGAAGAAAAGAGTGTATACATTTTTAACGAGTCGGTCTTAGTATGTTCATGATGTAAATGTATTAATGTGTTTGATCAGCTGAATTACGAAATGAAAACTAACGCAATCTCCAGGGCTCCAATTGTATCATATGTCTGTTTATTGAACAATAAAGCTTTATTATTATTATTCACCTTATTTATTTCTTTTTCTTAGGTTAGGTTTTTTTACAATAAATTTATACAAGTAAAATATAAAAATATACATACAAATTATAAAAGCATTATAAAAAACCTAACCTTGGGTGCCGCCGGCAGCGAGGCGAGCCTAAGCTACCGATGGTTAGGGCGACAGAGAGAGGAACCTCCGGACTATCCGCGCCGTGTCCAGGAGTACCGCCTTCTGTATTTGACCCTTGCCCCAGCCATCTAACGAGAGTCTCTTGAGATGTTGGTCGAGACTCTTCGCTATTAGACCGTTCACAGAGACGACTATCGGGACAATAATCGTTGATTCAACATCCCACATGGCGGTTACCTCATGTGCCAAGTCTAGGTACTTGCTGACTTTGTCCCTCTCAGCTTTCACGAGGTTCTCGTCATGGGGTATGGTGATGTCAACGAGTACTGCCTGGCGTTTCAATCGATCTGTCAGCACGATACCAGGCTTGTTGGCTACAATAGTCCTGTCCGTGATGACGGATCGATCCCAATAGAGCGTTGCACGACTATTTTCGAGAACTGGTGCAGGTGTGTACTTATAATTCGGCACTTCGAAGACCACAAGACCGTATAAAAGAGCAAGCTGATGGTGAATAATCCTGGCCACCAAGTTATTATTATTACTCACCTTATTTATTTATTTTTCTTAGGTTAGGTTTTTTACAGTAAATTTATACAAGTAAAATATACATACAAATTATAAGCATTATAAAAAACCTAACCTAGGGTGCCGCCGGCAGCGAGGCGAGCCTAAGCTACCGATGGTTAGGGCGACAGAGAGAGGAACCTCCGGACTATCCGCGCCGTGTCCAGGAGCACCACCTTCTGTATTTGACCCATGACCCAGCCATCTAACGAGAGTCTCTTGAGATGTTGGTCGAGACTCTTCGCTATTAGACCGTTCACAGAGACGACTATCGGGACAATAATCGTTGAATCAACATCCCACATGGCGGTTACCTCATGTGCCAAGTCTAGGTACTTGCTGACTTTGTCCCTCTCAGCTTTCACGAGGTTCTCGTCATGGGGTACGGTGATGTCAACGAGTACTGCCTGGCGCTTCAATCAATCTGTCAGCACGATATCAGGCTTGTTGGCTACAATAGTCCTGTCCGTGATGACAGATCGATCCCAATAGAGCGTTGCACGACCATTTTCGAGAACTGGCGCAGGTGTGTACTTATAATACGGCACTTCGAAGTCCACAAGACCGTATAAAAGAGCAAGCTGCTGGTGAATAATCCTGGCCACCAAGTTATGTCTGTGCAAGTACTCGCCGTTAGCAAGATGACTACAACCAGAAATAATATGCCTGAGTGACTCTCCGGGACGGCGGCATGCCCGACAAATGTCGACCGTACCGTCCTTCAGGATATATTTCCGGTAGTTGTTCGTCATGATAACCTCGTTCGCAATTGCACAGACAAAACCTTCAGTTTCCCCAAAAAGATCCCCAAAACGTAGCCAGTTCACCGATGCGAGCAGGTAGATCTACCGTCGAGCCCCGTAAGGGCCTTGTAGAACCGCCCATGTAGCTACTTACTCTTCTATACCGCCCTGCGGTCCTCGGTGCTTAGTACTTTAAATCTGCGCCAGTTCTCGTTTTATTATTATAAAGATATATATATATATATATAACTGGTTAAAATGGATTTACAAACGTGACTTCACATTTTTAATCGGACCGAATTTTTCAATTTTGGTTTTAGAATAAATTTAGCTGCCAATTTATTATATTATATGCCAAGTAAAATCTGCTAGTCCATCATAATAATACTCATTAGTTAATTCGAAAAAGGCTCTTACGATTTCGATAAAATTCACAATACATTACGGTAGAGAAAAATCGATTAAGCTAGGTCTTAACTTTGGGAAAACTCATATATATAATTAGTTATAGACATATTTTTTCGCAACTTTGCCAAATAAAATTGTCTCTGTTAAAATACTTAAAATACTGTTAAAGTGAAGCCAATGTAGGTCTTGTCAGCGCAATAATTAGGAGCCAATTAGCGTGATTAGGGGATAGGCTGTTAATCTTTAAGCTGCTCATTTATGTTCTTCATTCAGATTCTTTATTGCATTCATGTTGGAACAATTGAGCTCGTTCTAGCATATACACAATATACAAACTAAACTAATAAAAATAGGCAATTCTAAGCATGAATTACCTATTTTTATTAGTTTAGTGTGTTCATGTTATTTGCATTGTTATACAGCAATCATTGTTGCCCCCTATCTCTGTTTACTAGCAACTATTCATAGTAGTCTTAGTTTTTTTACAAATGGGATTGCTCTTGGCCAGCATCTAGCCGGGGGGCAAAGATGAGGCCGACGATGAAGCGAGCTCACCCAGAAGATGCCTATTCACTCGTGCTTTAAAAAGGTCTAGGTTATATGAACTCGGAAATACAGACGCCGGCAGAGAATACCAAACCTTAGAAGTGCGTATTATAAAAGAATATGCAAAGCGCTTGGTTCGAATTGGAGGAATTTCGACCAGGTAAGGATGGTAGCCAGCCGTACGTCTGAAAGTCCGATGGAAGAAGGGGGAAGGGGGGTATATATGAATGATGAATTTAAAAGGAAAACATGGGTAACAGAGTTACTATTACGAGTAGTAGCCGACCTTAAGAAATGTACTTGAAAAAACAAACTTTCGTATTATTTCCATTGATTACTTAGTTGTTAGTTGTGTCAGACAGATTTTATTGTAAGTCCACATAATGTGGTGGGTGGCCACTGGCCAGCTACGGAACCCTACATTGCGCGTGGCCCGACATGAACTTGTCTGTTTTTTTAATAGAATGAGCAGTTGCGGGGATTAAACCCCCAATAAATACAAACTCACATAGCCATAACCACACAAACATTATACCTTATGTAAATAGCTAAATATGTATATTATATTATTTTATATGTATGTATAACGACCATGGAACTATATGCACATGGGCAGTGAAATTACTTGTGTAAATAAAACTTTAAAGAAATTTGTCTTACTTATTACGTTATTTGATGCTTATCGTGTATTTCCTAACCTACCAATATAAAAAAAATACAACTTAAATAATAACGTGAGTTATTTAGGTCAGTCATAAGGTCAAAGATATAACATAAGACAGGGTTAAAGTATCGGCGATACAAAGTCACGACACGTTGATAATCCCCGGCTAACACAACACAACGTGGATGAACGTTCGTGAGAAACCTTATAATATTTTTAATCCTGTTCTTTAACAATAGCCAAATAATACGTTATAAAATTATGTAAGAAAATAAAATTGACAAATGGTTGTAAGTTATTTTACAAAAAAGTCGACCAAAAAGGGTGGAAAAAGAAATGTTTATGTTACTGTTTTTGTTGGTCGCGCATATACTAAACGAGTTCTTTCATGTAAATCACATATTAATAGAAAAATACATGTATTTAGTTAGTGCTTAAAATATGAAATATTTTATATGTTCCGTTAGGTTCTTAGGTATATTTTGCACCTAATCATTATTGTATTATTGCAATATAAAGGTACATAAATAAATATGTGCCATCATCGTTAAAAACATAAATTTATAGATTTGAGGGCGGACAATAAAGTACACGTACCACTTTAAATTTAACCTCTGAAATAGTTAAATTACTTGCTATGGAATAAAAATTTTGAAGGTTTGAACAGTTTTGTCATTATTATTTACATGGATGCAACGTAGCAAAATATTGTTGGACAAAAAACATCTTCACTACCATAACTTAAATTTGCAACCACAAAATCAAACTGCAGACCCGCGAACAGCTAATCTACGCAAAGTTCTCCTCCTTCCGCGATCCCCGCCTCAGTGAACAGTGAATAGGATGGGTGCGTGTTAAACCCTATGTTCTTCCCGTTATTCTTTTAGAGTACTGATTCGATTAAGATGATATATACAGGTTAACTCGTAAGTCTCTCGACAGGAATATTTATTTCCGATGCACTTTTGTATTCTGATTCTGATTTCATTACCAACATAGCATTTCATTCCCATAACATGTAAAATCATTACCTTATTCGGTGCTTCATTACCATTCCTTTTGATAAAAAAACAATTAGCCAATCTCAGTACATTTAGCGTGGAATAAATTATATTACTATTATTTCTTTGTAATACAGGTATCTTACAATCGTTATAGAAAAAAAAAAACTCTCACAGTCCGCCGATTTGCACGAAGCAATAGAACTACGAGTACCCTAATATTGGAAGAAGACAGATTAGAAAAGTACCTTTGAAATTAAGGAAGGCAGCAATGATGAGAAGGTTGGAGATAACAATCGCGACGCCCATGACCGCGATGACGGCGGCCTGCGCGAGCGACTCGAGCGTGGCGAGCGGGCTGTCCGCCACGCTCACCTCGCCGCCCGCGCCGGCGCCCGCCCGCGCGCTCATCATCCTCGCAGGCATTCCTGGAGAAAAAGACAACACATTAGCACATAACAGACTATACACGCGACTTATCTTTCTATACTTACCCATTTTTAATGTATTAGTAACGGGGAGAGCGAGTTTTGCTCGTGTTTTCCCGGAGAATACGAGTTTTCCTGAATATGACATCAAGCTAGATAGTTTTTTGCTCTCCTATGATATGATATGTCGTGATATGTCAAGCAACTATGCTAAAAAAAAATCGAGTAAAAAGGTACAATCAATGAAATTTTAAGAGTCCCCCGCATGTTCGAATGAACTCTGAAATGAACTGAACGTTTAGTGAGAGCGTCTTAGGAAGTAAGTGTACTCTTCAATTTGATACTTACTATACTGTAACATACTCTTTTTGTCGTATACTTCTGTGGTTTATAAAGAAAGTAAAAAATAAAATAATACTAAAACAAAGGTATCGGTCTTTTTACTTAAAAAAAAAAATCTAAATTAATTATTCTTATCATCTATATATAAAATAAATCTCTAAAATTCCTGCCAGTTTGATGAGAGAGGATTTTGTGTCCCGAAGGATCTCAGGATCCGCTGAATCGATTTGAACAAATTTTGGTGTACGAGTATACGTAGATTATTATACTGGCCTTGTCATGGGATACTTTAAACTCCATTCCGACATTTAATTAATTTTTCGAAATATCTGGCCTATTTGGATTTTGCTTTTATTTTTCTTGAAGTCTGCCGCCGTCTTAGCTGTCACTGCTGTCAAGGTAAGTTACGTCAAAGGACTCAAAAGAAAATTCATTTGACAAAATGGCGGCACAGTATGTAGTAAACGTAAACGTTCTCTTTAATAACTTTAATAAGTAAAACCAATAAAGTGCAATAAGAAAATATGACTTCTAATATGTTCATGAGAAAACGGGAAGTATCTGAACATAAAACGCTTTGACATTTTGTGAATTGACATTTCTATTTCTTTTGTCGATCAAATCAATCGAGTAAAATAATTTTTAAGTAGTTTACGTGCAGAGCTAAAACCTTTTAACTCCCCACTGTCCCCGTACTTCCCGACCCTTTCCTGTAGATTGTGTTTGTTGTAGTTTGTGTTTTGTTTTAGATGGGCTGTGTGATTGGATTGGATATACTACCGAACACAACCAGCTGTTGAACGTCAGGATTATAATACTAGCCGTGTCTTATCCAACCTCGACATTGGCAGAATCATCAAGGCTTTGATGGAGCCATATCGCCCAAAGATTGATTGATTGATTGAGTAAAATAATTGCACAGACTAGAGATAATAATTGGTTTGTTGCTTTAAATAAGCTATTAAAATATAAATAACCGGAAACAGAACTTATCAAACGTAACAAGAAATTCTGTCTTCTTCACATCTTCTTAAGTGATTAACAGGACATTGGTTCCTTGGCGGAAGGGTCGGTGTCTCTTATGGTTTGCCCCATCTCATTTGAGTCACACCATTAGATCCGCGGGGTCAGCGGCAGAGTCGGCGGCTCGAGCGAAACATTTAAAGTCTGCCTTGGAACCAGTGTACGACTTTGTGCCGGTGGCGGTGGAGACTGCGGGACCCTGGGGTGCAGAGGCCAGTGTAACATAACACAGCTCGCTGGTCATGTCACTTTCATATTAAAATAATTTCCCAAGGGACAGCTGATTACTTTCATATTTTTTCTTAAAAATCATTATTAAGTTATAAGGCATAATTGAGAGACTTGGCGAGGACACTGCCGTGTCCCATATATAAGGTCGATCTATATATCTAAATAAAGTTTACCTAAAGTAAAAGCATTAGCGTTAAAAAACATTTGTAAACAGAATTCATACGAAATAAATGGTTAACATTACGTCCGAATACCTTTATTTATACCAGCTTAATCTATAACATAATATAAATACCACACTAGAAACAAATCTTTTACCTAATTTTACGTTATTACTTACTTCGCATCAAGCTAAGACAAAACACTCGGTAAACGAATTTCAACTTTATCCTTTAAGGCCTAAGACTTATTTCTTTCTTTATTACTTGCCTCCCTTCAAATAAAGAACCTGTCAGGTGTCATACGATTTTCAACCTTATTAGTATGGGCATAAGGTGCATCTACTCGTAAGAATAGGGCGTTACAATCTCTAATGACGGAAGGAGTGGGCGTGGCGCAATCCACCAATAGGAAAATGTCCAAGATGTCCATAGTGTCCACAATGTCCACAGTGTCCACAATGTCCAAAGTGTCCAAGATGTCCACAGTGTCCAAGGAGTCCACAGTGTCCAAGATGTCCACAGTGTCCAAGGTGTCCACAGTGTCCAAGATGTCCACAGTGTCTAGGGTCGGATAGTATAAAAGGCGGAATTAGGGCGGGACGCGAGGCAGTTGAGTTTGGTCGGTCGGACTGTCAGTATCTCTGGCATTGCGTTATCAGTGTATTTTCGTGTTACTTACGGGAGTGTTCTTATTCATTAAGGTCGAAATTCCCGTGCGGTGCGGAAGCTCTGCCCGGTGGGGAATCTCTCCTTGTTTTTAATTTATTTACTTACTCTTTCTTTTATGTGGTTGTGATTATTTATATAAGCCGGGCAGATCGCCGTCCATGTTTACGGTATACTTGCGCGGGGGTGTACGGTGTCGAGCCCTGTTTTGCCCTGGAGTAACGAGGTATCGTCTGGCGTCATCACTTTGCCAGCGTGGATGGCGCGTCTGGGCCCCTCCATGCCCGATGCCGGTTGCTGAGTGGAGGTGAGAGCGGCCATGGTTTGGGTTGGCGCGAGGGTGTGCGCTCCGCTCGCAGAGGTTCGCAATATTCGAGGTATGGTCTTGAAGTATTTATGTATCGATTACTTTTATATACATCTTATAAATGCCCTTTGGTTGTGCGAGGGAAGGCATTTATACAGGCTGATGGTTTTTGCAATCCTCAGTTTAGCAGACTGAACTTTTATAGTTTAGAGTAGGGAAAACACATACTTATTTGAAGCTAAAATCCAGAATTGGTATTAATTTCAAATATGCAGATTATGGCAATATTTAGGGTAGAGATTTAGGATTAATTTCACACACTAAAGCTTGGGTAATAGGTTTCTAGCAGATTATTCTAGAACTTATATTCTAGGGCTATTTAGGTGACCTAAATATGGGAAACAAGTTTATAGGGTGATTTAGGGAACAAATAGGTATGGGAGTAGTAGTGGTAGGGTACATGTGTAGTATTCCTCTGATTTTGTATTCTAGGTTACAGCTGTGAAGACTTAGGTCTTAGGCATTTAGGTGGTCTAAATATAGGTATCAGAATAAGACTACCAGTTGTAGGGTGTTTTAGGGATAAATAGTTGCAATATCAGCTAAGATCTTAGGTATTAGAGGTCTAGGTTTCTGGTATCAAGGGTGGGAAGTGCTGAGTCTTCTTTTATTTATAACTGAAGGTGTTCATAATAAATTATAGATAGGAAACCAATTTTTTCTGGAATATGGAATAAATTGATTTAGGACCTAATGGTGAGGCGGAGCAACCCATTAGTTGTTGGTTACTGTGAGTAGATGAAAGCTCGTATCAGTAACTAACCAGTAACAGTTCACTTCTTCACGATCAGACTCAGAACTCCTGACCTTCATATATCAGAATTGGTAGTGTTAGAGCTTACTGGCTGTTAGGGACCCCTAGGGTTCAGAGGTTTTAGCACCTCCAAGTGAAATGGTTAGTTAGAGATGATTCGCAATCATCTATAAGACTTGACTAATGAGCTTATTCTCATTAGGGAGTCTAGATCGTTTTAGCTTAGCATAGAGGTCATACCCTATCCTACCGGTCCAGTAGCACGGTATGGAAGCCAGAGGTCGCTCCATACAACAATAAGCAATCAAAATTATTCTTAGCTAGCTAGGTTATCAAGTACCAGAGTTCTATGTATTAGGGAATAATTAGGAAATAATTTTGATTTTAGGGAAACTGAGTGGCTTTTAAGGAAAATTTTGCCTTTCTTTAAAAACCCAATGGCTACTGACACCGGCAAGAGACCAGGATAGGTTAAGGTTGGGGTTAAATTACCACAAACAATAATTGTTAATCCTATTTTGAACTCTATGAACTTCGGAATAGCCAAAGTTCAATAATTAGTTTTCCCTGTAGCAAATAAAGTTCTATATGTAGGAAGGTTAGCATTGGTAACGATTATGAGTAGCAAGGTTAAATAGGCTTCATTTTAGGTAGGTCTAGGTAAGCTAGGTAGTTGAGGAGTCCAAGGGTTTGACAAGTAATCACATTAAAGATCATGGGTTCTTACGGATCACAACATTACGGGGTCCTACCACAGACGATCACATTGGCCAAATCTTCGTTAAACCTTAGCTTATCTTAGGAAATAAAGACACCAAACGTTCATTTATTAGGTGTAGGGTACTAGGACTAGACCTAAGGGGGTTTTGAGACATATATTACAGCTAGGCGCGCTCCATGGGGTTAGTTGGGAGGTAGTACATTTTAGCGACGAAGACGAGATGGCGGGGAATACATTCGTTCCCGTGACCGTGGATATTAGGTTAGGAGTCTTGTCTTATTACAATTATTTGGTGCCGTGACCAGGATATTAGGTTAGGAGTCTTGTCATATTACACCAGGGACTTTTTAAAAGATGTGGGTCGGCGGCTGAGAGAGAGGGGTTGCGATCCTCGTTCCGGATCGTTTTTGGCTCAACAGATTTCGTTGGCCATTCAGCGTGGCAACGCCGCCAGCATCATGGGAACTTTTGAGCCATCTACGATCCGGGGCGGTCCTTTAGATTAGGTTAGGTTAGGTTGACGGTGTTGACGAAGCCTGTTGCGGATTTTGTAATAATTAGTTATTAATAAAATAAAGTGTAGCGCATTTCTAATTATATTTAACACAACAAATATAAAAAAATTATACAATTAACAGTAAATAACTCAGTTCTTTAAGTTACATCGAGGTACAAACAGATGACGATCCATGCCAAGTTGCCATCCAGTATAGAACCAGAGACCACAGTGAAACGAAAATAATGCGAAATGAATGCTGTGACAAGTTTATTTGCACCCTATGAGATCTGCATGTTCCAGTAGATGTTAGCCGAAAGTTCTCTACAGAGTGATTGTCTGTTATTTTTAACCTCACCTAGTAAGTGCTTAATTGTATATGATCATAAAAGTTGAACAGTTTATTGTTTTTTATTTAGGTGCTTTTACGACCTAGCTAATTGTAGATAAAGTGGAAAAAGCTTTTTTCTCAGTCTTTGTAACATTCATATTGAGATGTTTACCTGGCCTGTAGTAGAGCTGGGAAGATTTATTTTACCACTGTAGGCAAAGAGCCCATGGCATCACTAGTGTATAGTAATAAAGTAATCTCTTAATTAATTTTTTTTTACATGACTGCCCAAAGAAGGAGTTTTTTATACATATTTAGAAAGGTCATATAGGTAAAATTTATGTACAGATTTGTCAAATTATCTTATGCAACTGTTACATGAAAGTCCTTAACCTTAATTGGCAGTTTTGGCTAATAAGGTACATAATTTTTAGTCACCTATTTGCATATAAGTTTTTTTTTTGCTCCACCAATGCTAACACAAACTAAGTTTAATTTTTAATTGCTGAAAATTGACTAAGGTGGGATACTACAGATTAAATAATTACTAAATTGTACCACGGAAACAATATTTAATTCTTATATATTGAGTATTTTAATTACAGCAATGCACAGTATTAACCAACAAGATACATACTCTCCAAGCAGTGTTCATTTTCATTGCATATACCTTCATTTCGGTATACAGGAATATTAGACCAGCTATTGTCTTTCGGAGGTACCAGAATTTCTTATCGATATCTAAACTCAGGCAACAAAGGAATACAAAACCACCCTCAAAGAAAATGGAATAAAAATACTGAATAAAATTGACCCAACTTATTGCACTCGCCAAACAAAAACCACAAGTACAATTTTGGATCCCGTATGCACTAACTTAAATCAAAATGAATTCCACCTGGCCATCATCGATTCTGAACTTGCAGATCATAAACAAATATTTTGTGAGCAGGTTCGATAATTATATAGTTTTTTTTTCTCGAATCACTTTTTGGAAATTTGGAAATATGAAAAAATATTTTTTTGCGAGGTATATACTCGTAGCTCACAGAGCCACTAGTAGAATTAACCGATAATAATAATAAATATCCAACCTTTAAAAAAAGTTAGAACTCATGATAGTGCGTGACGTTCGAATATCAAAATCACTTTATCCACTAGCGGATAAAGGGGACGTTAGGGCGCATAATATCATGATCAATAAAATAAGACTTTCCGAGGTGGTGAGGTGAAAACTAAATTACTCTTGCTGTACATACCAATAAAAAAAACACCAAAATACTAGAATTACATCGCGATTTCATTCCTTTATTTTTGTTCATTGATGTTTGAACATACGAAGATTAAAAACATGGGCGCTGTTTGACTAGCAAAAATCACGATTTTTTTTTTATATTTCCCTACAAAGCTTCATACAATTTATAAAACAGACCGTTTTCACATTTTATTAAATATTGCTTGCTTATTTGACTATCAATCATCATCCTTATTATAGTCTAAATTTAATTTAGAGGTTACCACCCAGTGTTCGCTCAATATCCAGTTTCACTATGTAGGTCACGTTTACCTAATTAGCCCTGGAGGTATATTGGGAGCCGAACTGTATATAACGGCAACAAGCACGGCAACTTCCTCCTCACTTGATACCTTGATGTAATTTTAAGTAGTTGCATGGATACCTAGTTTATAATAACAGCAGCGATACAAATGATCTAAGCTGTAATTAATATCAATAGCACCTACACATTCAGGTGCGGCCTTTGGGGTGGCGAGCGGGGCAGCCCCCCGGGGCCTCGCTAACTCGCATACCTACCCGTGAAGTGAAAAATATTAGGTACTAATCGTACATAGACAAAGGTCTCGCAAAAATCTAACCGCCCGGCGGAATCTCGAAATGGCTAAGGCCTTCCCTGTATACATTATTATAAAGGCCGGGACTAAATAAATTGACTGAATATATGACACATACGCGTGACATAGAGGTTCCTAAAAAACTTTTCCATTTAAGGCAACTGTTGGTGACATATTAGCTGTCAAAGTCATAAAAAGTGACTCGCCCTCTAATTCCCAAACTAAGAAATTTAAAATTCTGAAAAAAGTCAAGATGATCTACAAATACATCCTTTCAACGATTTTTAATTTGAACAAGATAGCTCTAACGGTTTTTCAATTATTGCTGAAAAACTTTGAAGATACGACTTTTTAGGGTTCCGTAGCCAAAATGGCTAAAACGTAACCCTTATACATTCGTCGTGTCTGTCCGTCCGTCCGTCCGTCCGTCCGTATGTCACAGCCGATTTACTCGGAGACTATGAGCACTACAATTATGAAATTTGGTAGGAAGGTGTATGCTATGAACCGCCAAAGAAATATGATGTTAAATTACGAAAAAAATAATAAACCGGGAGGGCCTATAACCCCATATATGTAACAGGGGGTCAATTTTAAAAATTATAAATGCACATAGGCGTGTGGGGTATCAATAGATAGGCCTTCAAAAATGACATAGAGGTTTCTCAAAAACTTTTCCATTTAAGTCAACCGTTCGTGAGACATTAGCTGTCAAAGCCGTAAAAAGTGTGTCCGCCCCCTCTAATTTCCAAACTATGAAGTTTAAAATTCTGAAAAAAATCAAGATGATGTAGAATTATAAATAATTTGAACGATTTTTGGTTTGAACAAGATAAGTTTAACGGTTTTGAGTTATTGCTGAAAAACTGTCTTGCCCAAACAAAAGGGCGTAAGTGCCTTGACTTCCCTATGCAGATACAACCTTTTTTGATTTACTGTATTGTAAAGTGGTTTTAAATGTAGATTAGGAGGTGTCGGTACGGAACCCTTCTCTGTGCGTGACCCGACACGCACTAGGCTGGTTTTTTTAATGAATAAATGGAATAATCTCTATTCCTATATTAAATGAGAAATATTATTGTTGAGTACTTACGGGTAACATACCTAAAGCTCATTCACGCTGAAGGAAAAGGAATGAAAAGTCACCAAAGTCAGCTATATTTGCAAAACTTTTGTTCCGAAGTTTTTTTAAGTTCCCATTATTTTATTTCGTATACTACTCTACTTATTCTACGTTTACTACAATACTTTGGAGTATGGTTTGCATAAAATCTTGCTGACCCCGTCCGGAAATGGTGCAGCCTCAAAATTCTTCTGGGTGGACTTGCGAAAATATTAGAAAATTATTAAAGTTTCATCTAACTTCTTATCTAAGAACAGTCAGATAAGTTCGGTGCTTATAAAACCGTTTAATCTTCTGAATATATAAACTGAATGTACAATGTAGGGTGGCTAGTCGCAAAATGAAAAGGATTGTCACTTTTCGACCTTAACAGCTTAAAAATAAAGTTGAAAATTGACGAACCTTTTCATTTTCGCCATTGTACTAAACCCGACTGGCCTATTTCGTGCCTGGACTGCCCGGCCGTTGACCTAGCTTGGTTGCTACTCCCCTAGGTGGACCTATTTTTAAAATACGATTAATTGCCAATTCAGTCACCTGGCTGCCTCCACTATATGATTTTTTATTTCTAACACACCTAACCCCGGCCCAATTTCAAATTGTGTTTAAAATGGTGTTTGTATAAGCCTTGTTACTCGTACATTACTAAGTAACATTAGCAGCAATGTACAAGGATAAAAAACCGGCCAAGTGCGTGTCGGATCACGCACAAAGAAGGGTTCCGTACCGACCCATTATCATCATATCAGCCGAAAGACGTCCACTGCTGGACATAGGCGTCCCCCAAAGAATGCTACAATGACTGATTCTGCGCCACCCACATCCAGTGGACTCCTGCCACCTTTAACAGATCATCCGTCCTCCTTGTGGAGGGCCTACCCACGCTGCGCAACGGCTGGACCCGGGTATGTCCTTAAATTACGATCAAGACCACCGGGGGATGGCCAGTGGCATCACTGGAGTTCGGTGGATATACTGCGATCGCCAACCCGCATGCCAAGGGTGGCGATTATGGCATGTACCCCCTATGAGTACCGACACCTACTAGTCCGTATTTAAAACCTCTGTACAATACATTGAATCAAAAAAGATCGTATCTTCATAGGTAAGTTACGGTACTTACATCCTTTTGTTCGGGCAAGACAGTTTTTCAGCGACTCAAAAACTTTTAACTCAAAAACCGTTCAACCTATCTTGTTTAAAGCAAAAATAGTTAAAAGTATTTATTATTGTCCACCACTTATATTTTTTTCAAAATTTTAAACTTTATAGTTTAGAAATTAGAGGGGAGGGACCACTTTTTACGACTTTGACGGCTATTATCTCACCAACGGTTGACTTGAATGGAAAAATTTCTTAGAAATCTTCATATTATTTTACCCTTCATAACGTTTTTTTTTTATTAAACACCTATCCATAGATATCCCACGCACCTAAGTACATAGAAAAGATTTTTTTATAGTCTCCGAGTAAAACGGCTATGACACTCTAAATTCAAATCTGTAGTAAAACAAACACTTATTTCAAAAGGATATTATAAGGTAAACGATTACATCATGGACAGGGATGTTTGGCAGTGATAGTGTCCTGCACGGCTAATCTATCGCGAAAATAGGTTTTCTACTGTAGCTTGTTATTTTTGTAGTAACTGAGACTGTAATTTTATATTTAACTATACAATGTATATTGTTTTGAAAAAATGACACCTCGCCGAGTTTCTTACGCCGGTTCTTCTCGTGGCAGAGGTTTATTTTTCCGAACCGGTGGTAGTTTATTGACGTTCATAGGTGCATGTAATATGCCTAATTTGAAGAATAAACTACTTTTACTTTTACTTTTACTTTTTTACATACGGACGGACGGACGGACAGACATGACAAATCTATAAGGGTTCCGTTTTTGCCATTTTATATTCCTCCCACATAACCGGGTAATGTATTAAGGAAACGTTCGTTCTTTGTATAGGTATTGCATTCATTGGTTTTGTGTTACGAAGAAATTGTTGTAACTTATTCGAAACCAAAGCTGTTCTCCGAGTACTTAGAGCATCTAACTTCTTAATGTGGGTTGATCTTTTTATTTTCAAATATTAACAGGCGTGTCATGTCATTGGTTACGTCCGAAGTTTACCAAAAAATAAATATGACACTATCACATAACGTTACTATCAATAAAAATATACATCATCATTTATTTAAGAGCTAGCCTCTTGTCGGTGGAGCAATCTCCATGTGTTTCCTTCCTTTTAAAACCTGATACGACACGACGTTTACTTTTTCCTTTTCCTTAAAAAGTAAAAAGGAAAAAATATAAATACTACAGGAAAAATATTATTATATCTCTACCTAGATTATATTTTTTATAATAATACACATTTCTAAACTAAGTTTGTAATTTAATCCGCTTTGCATGTATTTTTGTTCTCTAAACTCCTATTTATGAGATTATGGTGAAAGACCCTATCTTTCAAATAAGATAAAATGAAATCGGTTCTCGTGATAAAGAATTATCCTTGAAATCCAACATACATTTATATATACTTATATAAATGCGTATGTCCTGACTGACTCATTCACTCACTCATCAACGCACAGCCAAAACTACTGGGGCTAGAGAGTTGAAATTTTTACTGTAATTCAGGTTAATAGTGTAGACAACCAATAAGAAGGGGTTTTCAGAAATTCAACTCTTAAGGGGGTGAAATGGGGGTTGAAAGTTTGTATGTGGATGGAGTAAAATTTTAGGTGAGAGACTTGAAACTTTGTGTATGGACTCCTTATTACAATACAAGAAAAGTAATTTTAGCGTTTTGGAAAAATCCACCTCTCAGTGGGTTAAATAGGGGTGCAAAGTTTGTACGGGGATGATGTACAATTTTAGGTGAAAGATTTGAAACTTTGTGTATAGACTCCTTATTACAATACAAGAAAAGTAATTTTAGCGTTTTGGAAAAAATCTACCCTTAAGTGGGTTAAATAGGGGTGCGAAGTTTGTATGGGTATGGAGTAAAATTTTAGATGAGAGACTTGAAACTTCGTGTATGGACTCGTTATTACAATACAAGAAAAGTGATTTTAACGTTTTGAATAAATCTACCCCTAAGGGGGTTAAATAGGGGTGTAAAGTTTGTATCGGGATGGAGTAACATTTTAGGTAAGAGACTTGAAACTTCATATATAGACTCCTTATTACAATACAAGAAAACTAATATTAAGGTTTTGGAAAAACCCACCCCTAAGCGGGTTAAATAGGGTTCCAAATTCCTGACTGACTGACTTAATCAACGCCCAGCCCTAACCGTTTGACCTGGAAACCTGGAATATTTCACGGTAGGCTGTTTATGTGACGTAAGTAACCACTAAGGAGGATTTTTTGAAATTAAACTCCTATGGGGGTAAATATGGGGTTGAAATTTTGTATGGAGTTCGTGTGATTTTTAAAGTAAAAGTGTGAGTTCATCTATTGATATGGAAAGTACTTTTGCGGTATTTCGAAATTCACCCCCTAAATGCGTAAAATTGGGGTTGGAAGTTTGCATGGAAAACGTGTAATTCTTTGAATAAGAAGTCTAATATTCATTATACACATTCCTCATCAAGAATCTAGAATACTATTTTCAACGTTTTTGGAAATTTATCCTCTAAGGGGGTTAAATAGGGGTTGAAAGTTTGTATGGAGATCGTGAGATTATTAAAGTAAAAACATCGTGTTTCCGTACCCTTTATCTAAAGAAATAAAAAGTACTTTACTGAATTTCGAAATTCACCCCCTGAAGTCGTAAACTTTCGGATTAAAAGTTTGTATGCACTTTTCGCACATAAACATCTTATACACGGATAAGAAAAGTACTTTTAGTGTGTTATTAGACGAGTCATTTATTGTGGTTAAAGTGATGGTTAATATATAGCAAAAATGTACAGGTCCGTTCTTTTCATTTTATACATAATAGGTAAAAATAAATAATCGTATGACATTTATTTTCGAACCGTGAGATCTTCGAGAAGACAAGGACGGTTGCCAGTTTGTTGTACTTTTAGCACCACCCAGGGGTCACGTGTAGGTCACATGTCACCTTTGTCACTTGACATGAGCCCTTTTGGTACTTGAGTGCATGGGCAACTTGACTGTTAAAAGATCTCAAGCCGCCCGAAGGCCTCTAACTTGGCTTAACGACTAACCGGGATCAACGGCTTAGCGTGCCTTCCAAAGCACGGGAGCGCTCAGTTAGTAACCACTCAAAACGGTCACCCATCCAAGAACTGACCTTTTTTTTGTTAACGATGTGGAAATGCGTTACGCATACCCCCCGGTCTGGGAAACCTGTTTGGGGGGTTATGTGGGACTCTCTTCTCCCGTACCATTTCTGTTCGAAATGGTGGGGAGGAGCCTACCCACTAAAACCACACCGGCGTTTTCCCTCTTTGCCATGAAAGGCGGCGGCATGGGATCGCGAACATTCTACCACGACGCCCCCCGGCAGTCCCAGCCCAGTTTACGCTGGGGCGTCCTCACTGTAGGGGAAGGTCGAACATCTTCCCCCCAAATGCGTAGGGCCGTGCAAGGTGGTTTCCCAGCCCACTGGCCCTACAAGGGGATTATAAAATGGCCGCGGCAAAGCGAGCCCTTCTTCTACCCCTGCGTCTTCGCCGGAGCGGGTGCGCATTTGCACTGTCCTCGCGCTCTCCAGCCTCCTTCTGCGAGAGAACAGTCTCGCAGAAAGAGGCCACTGCCTCCCATGACCTCTTGTTGCGCAGCATGGCCGGCACGATGCTGCGTAGCGAGAGATCTCCTTCTGCTAGCCCGATCGCTCTTGCCATGCATCTCCGTTCTGGGGCCCACCTTCTGCACACCTCTAAGGTGTGTTGGGCCGTATCATCTGGGTCACCACATTCATGGCAGCTCGGGTTCGGCTCCCTCCCTATCCTGTGCAGGTAGTGTCCGAAACAGCCATGTCCGGTCAATACCTGCGTCAGCCTGTACTCTAGGACTCCGTAACTTCGATCCAACCACTGGTCGAACGACGTGAGGAGCGCCCGTATAGTGTGGGTTCCATACGGAGAGTCCCCCAGGTCGTTCTTCCAGCGGTCCCTCAGCCTCTCAGCAGCTCGTCTGCGTTCCCTTTCCGCTTCTTCAGGGTCCAGAACTGACCTGGCCCCACTTTGCTTAACATCCGCATACCGCACGTGGTACGTGGGCGCTGCTGGGCCACGAGCGCATATAGGTTACATTTATACCTTGGGCCACGAGCGCATATAGGTTAGTTTTGTTTGAACGTTCCTTATTTCCAATTTAGATGTTTTTAATAACTCTGTATACACAAAAATTATATAAGATGTACCCTCGACCACTTCTCCAAGACACTCATAATATCGGAAAATCCATCTAACAAATCAACAATCGCTGGGTAATGCCTTACAATCCTGTGCTGTCACGTACTTTCATTGCTCATATTAATGTAGAGTTATGCAACTCTGTTCAAGGTATCAAATAAACCCAGTGTGTGAACTAGGGTTATCGGGCGGCTTAGACTCTCGAAAATGAGAATGATGATATAAACATTTATGAAAGCAGCCAATACATAAGTAGCTCCGAAGCTGTTTTGAGGATCTTGAAGTTTCTCATCCATGAAATGTTTCTTCCTGTCGTACCTCACTGTTCAACTTGAAAATGGTCAGCGTGTATACTTCACCTCCAAAAAACATCTCTAGAAAAGATAAACATTAAAAAGTCCACCTTAGACTACGTTACTGGCTTTCTTTGAAATGCACCCGAAAGCATAACCGCTGCTAAATTGTATAAGGAAATGCTACAATAAACATTAATTCTACCTATAGGTATAGTTGTAAATTTCTACATACTAATTACGATTTCTTTCGCATTACCAGAATGGAAGTGTGTGCGTGGTAGGCTACCGACAGTTTATTGTTCAGCGCGTGCGAAGCCGCGGGCAAAAGCTAGTATAGCATAGTTACGATGACTATACGTTATTCAGTCGCGCAAATTAGTTACAAAATGCGCCGATAGCTATTGGCTATGTGCACGTCTGAAACGTCAAACGTCAAAGGTCCCGAGACAATGTCAAAACTCAGAGATGTCAAATAATGACAAATGAATATTTTATTTACTTTAGTAAACGAGAAAGATCCCGTATTGTAAATTTTACTGAAATAAATAAAAGAATAAATAATTACATACAAACGAAACAAATCGTAGGAAACCGTTAAGAAACCAATAGAAAACGTGAAAGTAAATTTGACAGTTGTCCCCGGTAAGTACACATTTCTGCCATGATGTGCGCTACGATCGCCTAGCTTACCCCCCACCACCTACTTCGCACATAGAAAATAACCAGAAAAAACCTGAAAACAGTGATTTTTATTATTACTATTTATGCTAGTTACCTCAGAACTCCGTCATTTTTTAACAGATTTGGAAAATTCTATTTTGTTTGAAATGGTATACTTCAGGGGTAGTCCCATAGTTATCAGGTAAGAATCTGATCATAGGGTCCTGGAGAAATCGAGTTAACTCTTCAAATATTTGAGGTGCACCTATAGCGATTTGGGTATTTTGTGTAGTAAGTAACTCGTGCATTCGCGCTTAAAGAGCACCATTTGGCGACGATTGACAAAAAGTAATGATATCCCATCAAAAACAGAAATGTGAAAATGTTAAGAAAGTTCAATATTAAGAATATGCGATGCTTGGTTGTAGCTTCACCGACAAAATAATTGAGATCTAAATGGGTGCCGAGTCCCGTAGATTCTCTGAAATGGTGCCATGTCCGGCATTACATTGTTTACAGTAAAACTAATTTACTGCGGCTTATTGCATTTTGAGCCTTAACTTGGCAGTTTTCTATGTAATATTTCATATGCAGTATGTTATAATACCATAAAAGCAGTTGGATATTTAAGAAAACTGCCAAGTTAAAGCTCAAAATGCATTAAGCCGCAGTAAATTAGTTTTATTGTAAGCAATGTAGTGCCGACTTGGCACCATTTCAGAGAATCTACGGAACTTGGCACCAATTTAGATCTCAATTCTTTTGTCGGTGAAGACGACAACCAAGCATCGCATATTCTTAATATTGAACTTGGTTACCATTTTCACATTTATGTTTTTGATGGGATAAATTTCTACTTCAGGGGGTTGGTTCCATTCTTTATATCATTGCTTTTAGTCGAGGTATCCAGACAAATGTTATTTTGATCTGCCCCGGTAACCTAAAAGCTAAGAGAAGGCGTCTTGAGTACAGCATCTTACGACTCACGTGACGCGACGTGCTCGAGGAGAGGGTCGCAATAAATTTAAACTTCTGCAATCTTAAGGCGGTTTCATATAGCAGTATAAATTTATAGCTTTTTTATCTGTAGGCTAACAGCCTTTAATAGAGCTAAGGCGACGAGCTTAACAGAGGCGCTATTCTTATACCCATGCCCCATGCCACACAACACACAATGCTACTTGCGCTGCTCAACGTCTGCCCACACACTGCTCTGCTCGCTCAATTAATAGCGACACTCCGCACTAGGCACTTTGACTCGAAAAAAGCCGTCAAAACAGGAAGCGATTGGGTATGATGAGGAGCGTGACGTGCGGCATGGAGAGTTACAAGCCCACATTACGTCGCTGCCTCCTTTACTCGCTACTTCCATGTCAGTTGAGGAGTGTGTGGCAGGGGTATGTAACTTGGCCGTTGTGCGTCAGTGCTGTATTCCCTGCCATACAGTCGTCGAGTCGAATCGGAAAGTAGCGAGATCCGCAGTTCATGCTCACCGCGGAGTGTCCAGTGCAGATCGTCGCGATTAATTGACAACATTTCAAATTTTCAAGAAGTATGAAATATTAACTCATTTCGCTTTCTCCAATGCCGGTTTTGAAACGAAAACTAATAACATAACTTTTAAATAAATGTTATTATTCTATTTCTAATTATTTTAATGATATTAACTGACTTTTTACTATGATTTTATTGTGAAACATGACATTGACTCATTATAATGTAATGTAATCTAATGGAAAAAGTAATGTTGTAATGTTCAATATAATGGTTATGTTATATTATTATTTTAATTCAATATAATGTTTTTGTACGCCAACTGGCAAAACATAGCGGTTCATTTTTATATGTATTTAACATCTCTGTATTATTTATTCAGTTATACCTATGTTTAACAAATAAAGCACTTTGAACTTTGAACTTCGTTAACTTGTCAACGAGAGACACAAAAATATTTTATATATTTTATAGTTATTCGTTTTTAAGATATTCACGATAATGTGAAGTGAGCCTGCCATCGACTATATGACGTCACAAGGCTGAATTGTGACAGTCACAACGCACAAAGAGAACAGGACACTTTCTTTAGTAAATCCGCCTTATTAATAGTGCTTGTGTACGATTTTTACGCGGTGGCGCCTTACTTGTCACTTACTCTCTTTTAGAATGAGAAACTTTTGAAATTGATTTTTTAATATGAATAGGGGATATTTTCGAGATATGGTTATGTTTAATTTTTTATTTTATCATGTATGATTTATTCGGAAAATAGCCCGCTTAAAAAAATGAAATGTTGTCAATTGCGCGAGTAAAGCAGCGTGATGGTGTGGGCCGAGACGGCAGCGCGATGAACATAGAACATTGTAGTATCTATATTTTTATATATTTATATAATTACAATGGTTTGTGTAACTGCGTATTATTGAGTTTTCAATCCTTTGGCGGAATTAATGTCTATAGAATCATTCACCATTACAGCACAATAGCCAGATTATGAGCAAGCCTGTGCTGTGAAGTTGCATGTTCAATTATCTGTGAATTACACTTGGTAAGCAAAGCTAGATTTAACCCTATTCCATGAATTGGATATGACATCCCCGACACGCGCTCACCAGCACACCTACCTATAATTCCGTCGTAACGCGATGACACTTGACCTACATAGTCGGGCTGCTGAAATTCATTGTATGTAAGTCTCGCATTGAACGTCCATATCATTTCCGTACTTTGGTAAGTATTCATGTCTGCGCTGAATTGTGTGGAATTTGTAAGAACTAATTATTTGTTTTTAAGGATTCTGAAGGTACCTTATAGGTAAAAAGAAAAATCGCCCAAGAGCATGTCGGACCATGCTCAGTTTAGGGTTCCATAGTTGCCCAATAAACTCAATTTAAAAAATAAATAACAAACAAAATGCAACCTCCGCAGCGTTTTATACGTCTTTTACTAAGAAGGGAAGACTTTTTAAGATAACCCAAAAACAGCTCAACTGATCATGTCCGCTATAGTTTTCGTTAAAGGCTTTATTAAGCATTACTTTCACGACTTTTTTCATATTTTTTGGACCCCTAGTTCAAAAGTTATATAGTGGGGGGCAAATTTTATTTCGTTTGGAGTAATTATTTCCGAAAATATTCACATTATCATTTTGAAAGACATATCCAACAACACCCCATACCATAAGTTGAAACAAAATATAAACTCATCACCACTTTACGCGTAGGGGAGGTTACCCTTAAAAAATATATTTAGATTTTATTTTGGTCAGATTTATATATCCATAACAATTTGCAGCTTTCTAGCACTAACAATCACAGAGCAAAGCCTCGGACAGACAGATGGACATGGCGAAACTATAAAAAAGTTCCTAGTTGACTACGGAACCTTAAAAAAGTACCTACCCTTACAGGATCACTCCTTTATCTGTTTGTCTACCCGTCTCGTATTTTCCTCCGCAACGCGTGGAAATATTAAAAGTTGTGTATCGAAAGTATAATAAGTAATACTCTAATAACTTCTAATGGTATGCCGCATAGGTAGGTAAGGCTTATCCTTGATAAACTATAGTTAAATGATTAGTTTTATAACCGTTTTATACACTTTTACAATTTTAATGCCAGAAATCAATATAAATAAATTAAATGAACAATATTCTAATTTACATTAAGATTTTGTATACATTTTTGTTATATTATAAAGCAAGTTTGAAGACAGTCAACACATACATTTCGACAAATCGAGACAGAATTGTTTTGAGGTAGAAGTGTTGATTGAGTCCAGAGAGAATATTCCGAACTTCGAAAATCGAATTTTGGAGTAGGCCCTCTGATACTGAGTGGCTGTTGCAAGGAATTTCGGCTCCGACTGCGAGAATATGTCTAAGGTAGAGTCATAAAGGAGAATATTATTGAGGTGGGTCAATGCCATATAGTACAAAAGAATGGTGCTCAGACTTACTGTAGTGTTAGGAAGAATCAAGTACCTTAGTTATTGTTAATTTTAAGTAAATGCGAAATAGGCGGTTGGTCATAAATAATGGTTATGTATTTTAAACATAGTAAAAAATCGGCAATGAGCATGTCGGGCCATGCTTAGTGTAGGGTTTCGTAGTTGCACAATGGACTTAGTAACAGAAATAGCCTTTATTCATGCTTAATTACATCTTTAATATTACATTTTAATAGTTAATATTATTAACAACACATATTAATAAGTTTCTTAAGTCCTTGGGAGTTGGGAAATCAACACAAAGCTCAGTTTCTAACAAAGATGTAAACTTCGACCAGCTAAACCAGCATTTCACTTCTTCTCCCACTTTTACTGGGCCAGTTAAGACTGATACTCTTAACTTTCTTTCAAGTATCCCAACTCCTGACTTTTCTCCTTTCACTCTTGCTTAATTCACTGTCAGTGATGTTAAAAAGAACGTATTAGCTATTTCCTCCAATGCCGTTGGTGTCGACAGCGTTAGCCGTAAAATGATCCTCCCTCTTCTTGACCTCCTTTCTCCTGTTATCACTCATATCCTAAATTGTTCTGTTTCCACTGGTGTCTTTCCCACGCTGTGGAAAGATGCCGATATTATCCATCTACCTAAAAAGTCCAAACCTTCCTCTTTCTCTGATTATCGACCCATATCCATTCTTCCTTTTTTATCAAAAGTATTGGAACGGCTTGTTCATCATCAGCTGACTTCCTTTTTGAACAGACATAATTTAATGAATCCTTTGCAGTCCGGCTTTCGTTCTGGTCATAGCACGGCTACCGCTGTCGTAAAGATTACTGATGATATCCGTGCAGGCATGAACAATACAAAATGCACAGTGTTATCATTACTAGATTTTAGTAATGCCTTTAACACTGTTGATTTTGACATTTTGCTTAGTATACTACGATCTCTTAAAATATCTCCTGTTGTGATTGATTGGTTTCGTAGTTATTTATACGGTCGTCGGCAGCGTATTAAGGTGGATTCTTCCCGGTCTTCGTGGTGCAGCATGCTTACTGGCGTTCCCCAGGGTGGCGTGCTGTCTCCTCTACTTTTTACCATTTTCATTAATTCCATTACCAGAAACATTTTCTCATCTTATCACCTTTATGCCGACGATCTTCAAATCTACTCCCAAGGGACTATTAGTGATTTACCTCTGGTTATCAACTCCGTGAATAAAGACTTGGAGAGTATTTCTAACTGGAGCGAACGCTATGGCCTTAAGGTAAACCCTGCTAAAACCCAGGTCATAATTATAGGCAGTCCGAAGCTCATTCCTAGGGTTGATTTCTCTAACTTGCCGGACATAACATTCAACGGTGTTCAAATTCCATTCTCGCACCAGGTAAGAAACCTTGGTGTCATAATGGATCGTATCCTGTCCTGGGTACCTCAAGTGAGCGAGGTCAGCAGGAGGATGTTTTTAGAGAGGTAGGGCACAGCGAATATCATCTCGCTTGAATCCGGAGCAGCCCAACTGGTGAAGTACCTCCACCTTACAGAAGATCACAGCCATAACAGCACTGCTACTTACTCTGTAGGTATGTAGTGTTGTGTTCCTGATGGTGAGTAAGGTTCCCAGAGCTCCAAACCCCCAGCCTCCCCTTAATGATGATGTTCGCGCAGTTAAATTGGCTACCCCAGGAGGGTACCAGCTGCGCTAGCGCTGGAGAATCCCTCTCTGGGCTTCCATGCTCAGGTAACAATATGCCTGAGCGTGGACGCCGAGACTGCCCCGTGTCGTACTCTGGGGGGGGCCAAACCGCGCTCTGTCATCTGCCATCTGCCCGAGGCAAGAACAAGGCAGCTACAACATCCCCTGCCTCGCTGGCCGTGGACTTCTGCAACATCAGGGGCTTACATTCAAACCTCAATGCTGTCCACCAACACCTCGAGACAGCAAAGCCGGCCTTGTTCTTTCTGACCGACACGCAGATATCATCTCCAGCGGACACATCTTATCTCTCCTATCCTGGGTACGAACTGGAACATTCCTTTCTACCTAGAGCTGGGGTATGTGTGTACGTTAGAGATGATATCAGTTCTCGCCGCCTCAGCAATCTTGAAGGTAGGGATCTCTCCACCTTATGGCTGCGAATTGACAGCGATGACCATCCTCGCGTCTACGCATGCCTATATAGATCCCATAGCGGCGATGCTGAAACTGACCGTCTCTTGGAGCAGATCCAAACGGCTGCAGATTCCGTGCAGCAGCAGATCCCATCCGCTGAAATCATAATTCTTGGTGATTTTAACGCCCATAACGCCGATTGGCTCGGCTCTAGCAAGACCGATCATGCGGGGAGATCTGTTTACGACTTTGCTCTGGCATATGGCTTAACACAATTGGTTACGGCGCCTACGCGAATCCCTGATGTGGAGAGCCAAGCACCTTCCCTGTTGGACCTTCTGTTGACTTCCCATCCGGCTGGCTACCATGTATCCGTTGAAGCCCCTCTCGGCTCCTCGGATCACTGCCTGATCCGGAGTACGGTGCCTCTCACGTGCCCGCCGCGTCGGCGAGTTGCATGTAGCCGCCGTGTGTGGCACTATAAGTTAGCAGATTGGGACGGAATGCGGTCGTTTTTTGCATCCTACCCTTGGGGGCAAATCTGCTTCACGCCGGATGATCCCAATGTCGCTGCTGATTCTGTTGCTGATATGGTGCTGCAGGGAATGGAGCTTTTCATACCATCCTCTGTAGTTCCCGTTGGTGGCAAATCGCAACCTTGGTTTGGTCAATCTTGCAAGAAGGCTTCTCGCCGAAAGCAAGAGTGTTACCAAGCCTGGGTCAATGCAGCGGCGGTACGGGATGGAAAATCCAGCGCATTAAGAAGGGAGTTTAACTTTGCCTCCAGGTCCTTCAAAAGAGTTATTGCCAAAGCAAAGTCGTTGCACATTGGTAGGATTGGCGAGAAACTAGAGCGCCTCCCTTCGGGAACTCGTGCGTTCTGGTCTCTAGCCAAAGCTATCCAAGGGAATTTCTGCACGCCGTCTTTTCCACCTCTGCACATGGGAAATGATTCATTAGCCCACGACGCAAAAGACAAAGCTGATCTTCTGGGTAAACTCTTTGCTTCCAACTCGACTTTGGATGACGGGGGCCACGCGCCGCCGACCATTCCGCGGTACGGGAGCTGTATGCCGGATGTTCGCTTCCACCAGAACTCAGTGCGTAAAGCTCTTCTTTCCCTCGACGCTCATAAGTCTAGTGGGCCCGATGGAATCTCTGCCATTGTGCTGAAGATGTGTGCTCCTGAGTCGGCACCAGTTTTAACGCGTCTTTTTCGGCTCTCTTACTCTTCTGGCATAGTCCCGACCTCATGGAAGTCAGCTTTGGTGCACCCCATCCCTAAAAAAGGCGATCGCTCAAATCCGTCCAACTACAGGCCAATAGCTATAACTTCCCTTTTCTCGAAGATAATGGAGTCCATTATCAACTGCCAGCTCCTTCGGTACCTGGATGACCACCAGTTACTTAGTGACCGACAATACGGTTTCCGTAGGGGCCGCTCGGCTGGTGATCTACTGGTTTACCTGACACATCGTTGGGCACAGGCGATCGAGACAAAGGGTGAAGCATTGGCTGTTAGTTTGGATGTAGCGAAGGCCTTTGATCGCGTTTGGCACAAAGCACTTCTCTCGAAGCTTCCATCCTATGGGCTTCCCGAGAAATTATGTGAATGGGTCAGCAGCTTTCTAGCAGACAGAAGCCTAAAGGTCGTAGTTGACGGTGTATGCTCTGACGCCATGTCTGCGAATGCTGGTGTCCCTCAAGGCTGTGTGCTATCACCCACGCTATTCCTTCTGCATATCAATGACATGCTGCAAATCAGCGGCATTCACTGTTATGCGGATGATAGTACGTGTGATGCCTCTTACACCGGTCGCGCCAATATTTCTCGGGAAAACGTCACTGTGAGCCGAAACAAACTTGTGTCTCAGATTGAGACTTCCCTGGATGAAGTCTCAGAATGGGGTCGACTTAATCTGGTCCGCTTTAACCCTACAAAGACGCAGGTTTGCGCGTTTACTACGAAAAAGCTTGCGTTTGTCGCATCACCTCGTTTTGAGAGCACTCCCCTAACTGCCACAGCCAATATCGAGATCCTTGGCGTCGACATCTCGAGTGAAGTCCAGTTCCGCGGTCATTTAGAGGGTAAGGCCAAATTAGCCTCGAAAAAGCTCGGTGTGCTAAACAGATCGAGACAGTATTTCACGCCGGCCCATCGCCTACAGCTTTATAAGGCACAGGTCCGCCCACATATGGAATACTGTTCTCATCTTTGGGCAGGGGCACCGCAGTACCAGCTTCTCCATCTGGACCGCATCCAACGGAGAGCGACTCGAATTGTCGGCTGCCAGCGGGTTTCGGAAAGGCTTGACTCCTTGGCGCTGCGTAGAAATGTAGCCTCGCTCTGCATTTTCTACCGCATGTATTACGGGGAGTGCTCCGAGGAATTGTTCGGATTAATCCCTGCCGCTTCCTTCCGCCATCGCCCAACGCGACAAAATTTCCATCCTCACCACTTAGATGGTTGGCAGTCCTCAACTGTGCGTTTCTCCAGAAATTTCTTGCCTCGCACAGCTAAACTGTGGAATGAACTGTCGCCTGCGGTATTTCCGGACCGATTCGACCTTCAAACCTTCAAGAAAAGAGCGTACTCCCATCTTAAAGGCCGGCAACGCACTTACAACCCCTCCGGTGTTGCGAGTGTCCATGGGCGGCGCTAATCGCTTACCATCAGGCGATTCGTCTGCTCGTTTGCCACCTATGACATAAAATAAAAAAAAATTTGCTTCTGTGGGTTCTCTTCGTAGACTCCGTAACTTTCTACCTCTTGCCACTAAAATTTCGCTAGCTCAATCTCTCCTTCTCCCTATTTTGGACTATGCTGACATTTGCTATCTGGATCTTTCTGAGGACCAGCTGAATAAACTTGAGCGCCTCCAAAATCTTTGTATTAGGTTCATATTTGGCTTGCGCAAATATGACCACGTTTCTGCTTTTCGTTCTCAACTCAAGTGGCTTCCTATTCGCCTCCGTCGCGATTCTCATATTCTTTCCCTACTTTTTAGTGTACTTTTTGTCCCCACTACACCCTCTTATCTCAAAGAGCGTTTTAATCGTCTCACTTCCATCAGATCTTCACAAACCCATCTTCTCGCTCCACCACCTTCATCCACCAAATTTTATAACAACTCGTTCACCTTTCGAGCTGTTAGGCTATGGAATGCTTTACCGTCTTATATAAGATGTGCCAAATCTCTCCCTATTTTTAAAAACCAGCTGAAACAATATTACTTGTCGCTCCCTTAAATTGCCTTTTATTATATATATTTATATAAGTATGTATTTATGTATATTTATATATAAATCTATATATATTATGTTAATATGTATTTATTTAATATTTCTTGTGAGATGTATGTATGACTCTTCTTCCTGTACTCTTGCACTACCTGTTCATAATTTTATTTTGATAACTTTTCCTGCTACCCAAAGGTTGTCTGTAAGAGATCGCTTTAAGCGATAAGACCGCCTGTTGCTACCATTACTAGTTATGTAAGTTTTTTTGTGTAACATTGTTCTCTTGTGTGGTGCAATAAAGCATATTTATTATTATTATTATACTATATATGCATTTTGTGTCGGTGTAGTGATTTCGACTTCGCGTTGCTTAATTACCTACACTAGTAAGTAGTAACTATAATTATCATAAGTGGTGGAGGGTACCTGGGTTTTCTGCCGACAAACTGATGTGCAGTTTGGCAGCTATTTTAAACGCTTAAGATGATAATATTTTTGTTGAAAAAAATTAAAATAATAATAATAATGTACATAATAATAATAATTAATATAAATTGTTTTTCAAAATGAAAAATGTTTAATTTTTATACGAACATGCAATACTTCAACTGGAATATACACATTTATCTATTAATATTATTGTATTTACCTTCATTTCAGTCTTGTTAGTTACTACATATTTAATAGTACATTATGATACAAGGGTTGTAAAACAAAGAAAGGCCGATATCGCAGAAGTTTGAGGCCCGAGCCGCAGGCGAGGGTCATAAATATGCGAGAGAGGGCTTTCTGTTTTATACACAATTTTACGTATTTTGTACACAATTTTACGTCACCACTTGGCCAAAACCTGGGTTTTTCTGGACGCGCAGCGTGCTGAAAAACGCGCTTTTTGGCAAGGTGTGGTGGTGTAAAGTATATTTATTAATTGCACAATGAACTTATTTTAAAAAAATCAATAACAAGCAAAAGGGTGCCTTAGCAGTGTTTCACATGTCATACGTATTTTACTAAGAAGGGAAGACTTTTAAAAACTGCTCAACTGATCATGTCCGCTATAGTCTTCGTTGAAAGTTTTTATTAAGCTTTACTTTCATGATTTTTTTACATACATTTTTGAATCTATAGAGAGGGGACAAATAAAATAATTAAAAAAAGAAAATAATTAATAATTCTTTTTCTTTTGGAGTGAATATTTTCAAAAATATTTACTTTATCAATAAATGTTTGATGAAGACCTGTATTCATTTTAAAAGACCTATCCAACAAAACCGCATACTATAGGGTTGAACATTGACATAAGATATAGAAATAGACACACAATGCCGAACATAAATAACTAAAAATGTGGCGCAAGATGACACTGACAGTTACATTCCAATAGCCGATAATAACGCTTCTTTATAGTCCGAGTCGAGATAAAAACTTCATACAAAAAAGAACTTACAGACATTAGCGTCAAGTGTCAAATTTGCAAACATAAGAACCAACATGGTGAAAACTTTTTAGTAAAATGCCACAGCCTGTCGTATACTGGCTACCAATGTTTACTTTATAAATGTCAAAAGTGAACAGTGAAAGTACCTAATGGAGTCGCTTTGGTTATTTAAATTATTTTTATATTAATAATTTTTTGAACAAAAAAAAAATATGAATGAAACATTCCATTACAACATTCACACACATTCTGTGATTGTTCTTTTTCTGTGTTAGACATTAAGATATTTACCTTCATGAAACTCTTGAGCAAGACTATAGGTAGTTATTTCAAAAGTACTGACTTCTGCCATTGGAGCAGCATTTGTAGTTTTACAACTTTTGCTTTGCAAGTCATCGTCATCTATCTCTGACATCTATAAAACAAAGATACCGACTATGAACTTGAAAGATAAATTATTTAAATATATTAACGTTAAATTGATTTTTATTACATCAATTCATATAACTATATGAAAACGTTTTCCTCTGTATGATTTTTCACGCTAAAATTATATGTTAAAACAGAATTTGAATAATGTAGTTTGAGTCGGGAACGAACGGACTTACGTTCAAGACAGGTTTAGCAGTTGCAGTTAGTCGATTTAAGCCTTTATTGGTCCTGTATATATGTCGGAAATAGGGAAATGGGCCGAACACACAACACTCGTGTGGCTTGGTTTATAGAGTGTGTCACGTTTATTTTACGCTAAAATAGCGGTCCATTCTGAACGTCGCTGAGGATGTTGTGGAAATCTTGAATTAAAACATAAAAAAACACAAATTTATTCCTTATAAATTTAATTTAAAAAATATTGACCTAATAGCGACTCCTTACATTTTTGTTCCTTGATAATCTTTCATTTGAACTAACAAAATTATTTACTCAAAACCATGAATTTACCAGGATTTTATTTAAAATTTGTAACGTTATCAAAATAACTAACCTAAAGAAGTATATTCCGTCTTTTCCCTTGTTTTTTTGTAGCTATTAAAGCAGTTTTTCACAGCAGATTTCGTCATTGTTGGACAACTGTCACTGTCCGCGGTCCAAACACGACTAAACAGGAAAGTACCGCCCGAGTCCTGCGGGCGGTACTTTCACGGGGGACATTTTTGTGGGCTGATTGTGAATCTAGTTCTATAATAGTACATCAATGGGGTTAAAGCAAAAAAAAACACCCCGCTTTACCTTTACTTTTTTAACCGACTTCAAGATTTCAAAAGAGGAGGTTATCAATTCGGTCCTGTTTTTTTTTAATGTTTGTTACTTCATAACATTTGATGAAGTGGAACTGCTGATGATGACCAGAACAGAAATCTTCAACAACGAAAAGTTCACGTTTGGCGATTTGTCCTCCTAGCTGTGTTTGTTAAGCAAGTTCTATTTTCACGATTAATTTTTGTCATGCTCGATTTTTGATGATGGGATCCATTAGGAATTGAGGGAACTCCTCAAATCTTAAAGGCAAACATATAGTGATTTTTGTGTTTTTATCAACAAATCGAGCATTATCATACAAAAATGTGACATTTGATAAAGTGGAACTGCTGATGATGATCAGAACAGAACTCTTCAACGACGAAAAGTTCACATTTGGCGATTTTTCCTTCTAGCTGTGTTTGTTAAGCAAGTTCTATTTTCACGATTGATTTTTGTCATGCTCGAGTTCTGATGATGGGATCCATTAGGAATCGAGGGAACTCCTCAAATGTGAAATGCACACAAATAGTGATTTTAGTATTTTCATGAACTAATCAAGCTTTTCATTCATAAACGTGACATTTGATGAAGTGGAACTGCTGATGATGATCAGAACGGAACTCTTCAACGACGCGTAGTTCACGTTTGGCGATTTGTTCTCTTCGTTTTGTTTGTCAAGCAAACAAGATTTTTCCATGATTCCATGAGGAATTGAGGGTACTTAGTCTTCTACCATTATAAACATACTTATAGCCATTTTTATTTTATTGTATGCTAGGTTAGGTATTTGCTGAATGTGTGTCCTTCTCGGCTATCACGAGGTTCTCATCATGGGGGATGGTGATGTCGACTAGCACTGTCAGCACGATATCTGGTTTGTTGGCTACAATAGTCCTATCTGTGATGACAGGTCGATCCCAACAGACCGCGGCAAGACCATTTTAAGAGCTGACGCTGGTGTGTACTTATTGTACGGCACTTTGAAGTCTACAAGACCAAGCAAGTTACAAGAGCAAGCTGCTGGTCAATAATCTTGGCTACCAAGTTATGTCTGTGCAAGTATTCCCCGTTAGCAAGATGACCAAAACCGGAATTGATATGCCTGAGTGAGTCTCCGGGACGGCGGCATGCCCGACAAATGTCGACCGTACCGGACGGGATTCAGGATATATTTCCGGTAGTTGTTCGACATTATAACTTCGTCACAGATAATGAATAATGACCGCACTTATCAAGTAGCCTATAACATATCAAAACTGAATTAAGGCTATGAATAAACGGTTCGTAACAAAACCCAATAAAGTTAAATATTTGTAAACTCGGAAACTAGAATCCTCGAAGTGGTCCCTTTCACTAGACAGTCACAAATATTCCATGTCGACAGTGCGGTGCCAGCCTGTGACGTTTATTATTCAGAAGGTATTTACCTCGCTAGCTCATTCTGCAAGCTGTGGGCGACACTGGCCTTTCCCTTTGGCAGACACACAAGTACTAGTCAAATATTCCTGAAGCTATGTAAAGTTATGACAACATTGCATGCTAAAGGCAGAGTTTTCGTGTTGACTGGTTAATTTTTAATGTCTTTAGCCCGAAAAAGAGCTCTTTATTGCGTTATAAAATTGTAAATTGTCCAATTCAAATATTTAGCTCCGTGTTTTTGTTTTGTATTGCTGCGGCATCTCTTTATGAGGCAAGGGCGGGTACTGTGGATTTCAGAAACGAGCGTTCCACTATTCCCAGCGCGTGGAGGATGTTTGTAGCAGACTTACGGCTTTGAATTGCCATGTATCTCAATTAGGTTTTCCGTCTAGTAAACCAATCTGATGCAGTTTTGTAAAATTCTTCAGTACGTAGGTGGGACCGATAACCTGATGTTTTTAGAGGACGCAATGGTGTCTTTAGGGGAGTGTTCCGTACAGCGATTGTGTACTCACTCATTCCGGAAAAATCTTGTAAAAATTTAACGCATGTGTACAGCGCTAACTATCGGCACATTTTGGTACTAGTTTGCGCAACTTAATAACGTAGTAATATGTTGGTTTTTCAAGGATAATTCTTTATCACGAGAACCGATTTGAATAATTTATTTTTTACTTAAAACAAGGTATTTTCAGCATATTCTCATACGAGTTTACATAACTCAACACATGCAAAAGTAAAGTACATTACAAACTTATTTTATTAATTTTTTAATGATAGTAAAGAGACATAATCTAGATAGACACATTGTTATTCCTGTAAAATATGTTAAATCTGTATTAAAAGTCGACTTGTAGAAGACTCCATATTCCCTATTTATTTAATTAAAGTAAAACCAATGTTTACTGTCCGTACTATATTTCTAATCACCCAAAAACCGACTGACAAGACATGACAATAACAACAGAATGTATCCAAGGTTACAAACCAACGACAAGAACTTAAAAGTAAAAACCTCATCATCCCCCTTCAATTCTAATTCATTAGCATTACAGAATAAGAATTGTCGCATAACAAAAGAGAATGAAAAACATTATTAAACAATTAACAAACCCTATACTTATTTAAAAGAAAAAAAATAGCTTAATTCATTTAAGTTTACACAGCACAAATCCAAGTTGTTGTAAAATTGAAACTGACAATAATTATTATAACTAATTATAACAACCTCTATATAGCCATACAAACTAAATTTAAAAAAAAATCAACGAAACCCTAGTTTTTGGACAAAACAGTTGTGCTTCAGGTTAAGGCCTTTGTCAAATATCTGCTACATTTTCATTCGTGCTCACGCATTCCACAATTATATCACGTTTACAAATTAAATCCTTGATGAAGTGGTATTTTGTGTCTATATGCTTTGACCGCTTACTGTTCTTATTTGACTCCATTAACTTAATCGCACTTTGATTATCTACAAGTAACAGTGAATTAGAAGCACAGTTAAAATCTTGTAACAAACCCTCTGCACATGCTAGAGCCGCAGCTACATATTCCGCTTCGGCTGTTGATAATGCAAGAACGTTTTGCTTCTTACAGAACCAGGCCAACAAATTATTACCCAGGAAAACTACAGAACCAATCACACTTTTCCTGTCTTTTTTGTCACCGGCCCAGTCAGCATCGGTATAGGCAACTAAGCTACACAAGCTATCATTTTTATATACGAGAGATTTTGACTTCGTTTCTTTTAGATACCGCAAAACACGCTTAGCTGCTTTCCACAGTGATAAAGTGGGCTCATCCAAAAATCTACTTAAGAAAGATACTGCGAAGCAAATATCAGGTCTACTCGAAGTAGCCAAGTATAGTAGACTCCCTATGAGCTCACGATATGGTATATCGAAGGTAATGGTCCCATTGTCATCTACTGAGAAATTTACTTCCATCGGCGTCTCCGCCCCTTTGCAATCTGTCAATTAAATTTATCAAGCAATCTATTTATCACTGACTCCTGAGAAATTAAGATTGATTCTCGTGTTCTCACTATATCCAATCCCAAGTAAGCACTCACTTCACCAAGGTCCTTAACATTAAATTCAGTTTTTAAATATTCATGTGCCTTATTTAAGTTTATTTCACTTTTTGACATTAGAATGATATCATCAACATAAACTAATAAAAATACATCTTCCAAAACGTATAAACAAAAATCATGTTTCGATCGTACAAAACCTTTCTGGATTAAAAAGGAATGAAGTCTTTCGTTCCAGCATTTAGGTGCTTGTTTTAACCCATAGAGCGACCGTTTTAGTTTCAAAACAACACCCTTTTCAACTTTTACTCCTAAAGGTGGTTTTATATAGACGTCTTCCTTTAAAAACCCGTTTAAAAATGCTGTTGGAACATCCAGTTGTTTCATATAACTGCTTGGCTCAGCATCATACGAATTGTAGGCATGCGCGCTACTGGTGAATACACATTAAACAGTGTTTCTTCTTGAAATCCCTTCGCCACTAATCTGGCCTTTTTTGTACCATCCTTTTTAGTAGTGAATACCCATTTGGTATCTATAGCATTTTTATCTTTAGGCAAGTTCGATTCTTTCCAGGTTCCCAAACATTGAGGGGAATTTAATTCTTTGTCTATAGCATCTTGCCACTCTTGACCTCTTTCAACAGCTTCTTTGTAAGAACCTGGATCACCCGTACACAAACAGTACGCCACATGTATTTCATAATCTTCTAACCTTTTTGGAGGCTTAACTATTCTGCCACTTCTTGTTTTTATGACATGTTCATTTGTGAAGCCGTTTCTTTCATCTAAATTTTCTTCACTACAATCTTCAAATATTTCCTCTGGTTCCATAATTTCTCCATCAGAATTCGAATTATCAACGTTAACCTCTTCTCTATCTTCATTACATTGTTCAGGTTCAGTAAAACTATTATTATTTTCTGTAATCATTTCTATACTTCCTTTTTGCCACTCTTGTTCGTGTTCAGTTTGATTACCTTCGTCGTACATAATGTCCTCTTCATCGAATCTCACATCTCGTGACACAATTATTTTGTTATTTTTAGGATCCCACAAATTATACCCTGTCCTGCTATATCCTACCATTCAGCACTCAAGTGCTCTTTCTGAAAGTTTATCAGATTTAGGCAAAATGTAAGTCCACGCCTTTGCACCAAATGCCCGTAGTTTGTTTAAATCTCTTGTCCCATACAAAACTTCACAAGGAGTTTTGTAATTAATAGCCATAGAGGTACAACGGTTTAACTGATAAGCTGCACATTTTATAGCTTCACCCCACAAATTTTTGGGTAGCTGAGTTTCAACAAGCATAGTCCTTGCTTTGTTATATAAACTTCGATTCATTCGTTCCGCAACGCCATTACTAGCAGGTGAATATGGTAAACTATATTCCAAAGTTATACCTTTGAGAACACAAAATTGATGTAATTTATTGCAGGTATATTCACCTCCATTATCACATCTAATCCTTTTAACCGTTTTCTCAAATTCGTTTTCGTATCGACGGATATAGTTAATAATATTCTCAATAGCTTCTGATTTTCTTCTTAACAAGAAAACTACACAAAAATGAGAAAAATCGTCTATAATTGTTTGAAAATAGATTTCACCCTGTGTAGTCGGAATTCTGGATGGACCCGCTATATCACTGTGTAACAGTTCTAAGACCTGACGAGACCTAGGTTGCTCTAACATTTTAAATGGTAAACGCGTTGCCTTACCTTTCATGCACGCATTACATACATTGTTATTGAGTGGTAGATGTAGCCTTTGTAAAGTTTTAGAGCTGGTATGTCCTAAACGTCTGTGCCATAACAAGCCATCCGCCGAATACATAGCAGCGACTCCAACCTCTGTTATAATTTCACCCTGTAATATATAATGTTTGCCATTATTGTATGCCCGCATAGTAGACCCATTATAAAAGGTAATTTTTGCATATTTATTTACAAATATGATTTCGTTCGGTTTTTCTAATAATTTTCGTACCGAGAGAAGATTATAGGCTAAGTTTGCCATTATAAGGCCTTCAACAGTAAACTTAACATTGCCACATTTTATTGGCAAACATCCGCTTTGATATGAAATTAATTTTTCACCATTAGCTGTGTTAATTTTTATGGGATGTTCTAAGTTTTTTATGTTTGTCATACATTGTGTATAAATATCAGATATAAAATTTTGTGATGCGTCAGAATCTACTACGAAAGAAATAAAACGATTATAAAATGCCTTACAAGTTAAATTAAATTCTCCATCAATCATGCAGCCCACTTCTTCGGTAGTTTCCTCATGGACTATTATTGCATCGTCCCTCGATGTATATGCTCTATTACCACCTCGAGTGCGTCCCTGCATTCTGCCCCGACCCCGTCTATATGATTCACCACCTCGAGTAGGAGCTCCTCGATGGGTGGTATAATACGGTCTGTTTTGGACATTTTTGTTACAATATCTTGCTGTATGTCCTTTACCATTGCAATTCCAGCAGTCTATATTAAAAGCACTATCCTGTTTTGGTAGAATGATGTCATCCAGTCTAATTTCTGCGTCAAATAGTGTCCTTTTTGTCTTTTCTAAAGTGAGTTCTTCATTCATTGCTTCTAAGGCTGTCGTAACATTATTGTATTTATCGGGTAAGGCGCGTAGTAAATGTACAACTTTATCAGACTCATCCATTTTTGACATCACTTCAATGTCACTAACCAGCTTGTCAAATTTCAATAAAAAATCTTGTAATTTCTCATTACTGTCACATTTCAACTCTATTAACCTATTTTTCAAATTATATTTACTCATAATACTTTTTCGTGTAAAAATATTTTCTAAAGAGTTCATCATATTTTTAGCACTTTTGCATCCTTTCACAATTTCCAAAAAATTATCTCCTATGCATTGTACTATTAGTGATCTTGCTTCTGCGTCCTTCTTTTTGTCTTCCTCCTTTACGTTATCACATGTTACTATATCACCAAGACCCTTCTCTTCCATTAACAACTCCAATCTAAATTTCCAGTTATGAAAATTGTTTCCATCTTCTAACCGACAAATCACGTTTTGTATTTTATTAGCCATATTTTGCTATTGTAGGCCTGATGCTCCAATAGAAAACTTTAGTTTATGTGGTCTCGTAAAATTTTATATGAACTGTCAGAAAAAAAATATTGTTGTAAATTTAGAAATTATCTATCCGAATCACTGAAAATCAGGAATATGGGGCGGCCCATAACCTGTTAAATCTGTATTAAAACAGTCGACTTGTAGAAGACTCCATATTCCCTATTTATTTAATTAAAGTAAAACCAATGTTTACTGTCCGTACTATATTTCTAATCACCCAAAAACCGACTGACAAGACATGACAATAACAACAGAATGTATCCAAGGTTACAAACCAACGACAAGAACTTAAAAGTAAAAACCTCAACAAAATATACATTAATATTAACGTTATGTAATAATTTAATTTGTTTTCTTGGTAAACTTTTGAGATAAGGAGGAAAGGTATTTTTTTCTACATTTTCTTTCACAAATCTAATGTTTTCCACCGTAAACAAAATTGTTTCAGAATATACAATTCAAGCCCTTTCATATGACATACTTGGATTTAGATTTTTTGACCCACCGTTGTTACTGTTAATTATTCACGTAAAATAAAAATATGTAATATACAACCTTTCCAACAAGAGCCACTTTAATGTCTTTAAGGGTATTGGTTCATACGAGTACACTACACTCCCTCTTGCTTTAGAGTCCGCAGTAAGCTCGGTTCTCCATACAAACGTAGTTTCGCTCTCATTTTAAAATGGCTTGCTGGAATAATTTGAAACCTTGTATACACAGTGGGATCCGATATATCTAGGTTGGAACATAGTTTCTGGTGCTTGAAATTATAATGGAGAAAAAATACAGCGATGCATTTTTTTTCTTTCTTTTGTAATTTCTAGCAACAGAAACAAATTTTCGACCTAGATTTGGCGGATCCCATTGTGTACACAAAGTTTCATGTTATTTCAGCATGGCGTTTTAAAATGAGAACGAAACTACGGTTGTATGGAGAATCGATTTCGGTCGAGAGTACGGGAGACCCTTTAGTCCGAAACTGTGCACGTACGATGCGCTGTTAATATAGTTTGATTCAAATGTCGTTGTTCGTAGTAAAATGAAGGGTCAAGAACTTGCTGGGTTGAGCGAAACAACGTATGTACAAGGCCACGCCGCCCCGATGCCAAGGATATCTTACCCGCGTAGGGCGCGTAGCCGTGAGAACTCCCTCCTGCGTACAATTAATATACAGGCGACGTCAATTGATGGTGGCACCTTATACGAAGGAATAAAACGCAAAAGTTTACACACATCTACGACGTGAATTGATTGCTGAGGGACCATTCCCTTTGCTCCGCCGGACTCGTTGGCAAAAGCTCGTGTCTAGGAGGAGGAGCTCTTTAATTATTATAATTTGTACACAGGGTGATTCGGGAGACGTGAGCAAGATCAACACTACAGATTCAGTAGATCATAAGCTACTGCTTCGTGCCACTATTAGTGAAATTAACGTTCATTTATCTTTGGTGTTGAAAACAAAAGGTTTTAAATTATTTACGAAATTCATGGTCACTCTACAATCAGAATACTTCAGTCAAGTGATACGTGTCAAATTGAACGTCATCTGAGTCCGATTACTTTAGAAATATCGTATCTCACTCAATGTGATAATTTACTTTCTTCGTAATCAAAGTGCTGTCAGAACAGTTAGAGGTTTAATCTTTATAAACCAGTTGTTGTAGGGTGACCATGATTGTAGAGAATTAAACTTTAACTTAACAAAAATTAAAATAAAGGAAGTTATGGGTGTTTCACTTAAATACAATGGCGAACGATTCATTGCCATTTACTATGTATGTAGTGTTGGTCCTGCTCACGTCTCCTGAATCACCCTATATTTTTTCCACTCACGGGACAATGGTGTCCCGGATCTTTGGCAGGCGTGCGCGAAGCCGAAGTACCGAGGTATCGAAGTACTAAACTAGTACAACATAGCCAACACGTAGAGGCCCTTTTGACAGTTTAATGAAATGCAAGGGCTGCACCGAGCGGATGCCGTCCCTGCCCGTGTCATGGGACGCACACAGAGACAGCACGCGTCAGAGTATTGCTGTTTGATGGAATATTTATTATTATTACTATAACATAAATAGATATAACAACATGAATGATCCACCACCACCCATATCAGCCGAAGGACGTGCACAGCTGGACATTGGCCCCCCCCTTCCATGGGGGGTAAATGCCATAATCGCCACGCTTGGCATGCGGGTTGGCGATCGCAGTATCTCCACCGCACGCACTCCAGGGACGCTGCTGCCTATCGCAGGTCGCGGGTTTAGGAGATACACGGGTCCCAAAAATGAATGAATGGTATAGTTATTTCATTAATGTTGCAATGTGGAAGTCTAAAGTGTACCTAAATAAAACCTACCTAACACGTCATAGTCATTAAATATATAGGATATTAGTTTATTAGATAGTGAAAATTCCACCAAACAGGAATATGTATAGTTTATTCCGAGATTAATCCATACAATATTGACGTTGTACGGCAATTCCTGTTTGGTGGATTGCTCCCCTTATAGGCAACTATTATAATATTTGTGTTTGAGCGGTGAAGTTTTTGAAAAACAGAGTCATATACGGCAGCCGACGATTCGCAGCAAACGCTGAGCCCGAACCTATTGTCGCACTTAGTTTTTGTTTAGTTTTTTGTATAAATACCTACTTGTTTTGTACTTCATTTTTGATACTGTGCAACAGTTTCTTATATCGACAATAATCCTTTATTTACTTGTTATTAATATATTAAAATACTTAAAACACATTCTCAACGATAACTCAACGATGTCAAAGACTTTCTTTTAACAGCAGCGCTGGTCAGGTCGAAAATAACGAAACTAGAGATGTAGCGAATTAGAATCGATAATCATAAGTCATAATACCCAATTACGATTAATGATGCCTAATAATAGGTACATCAATTGTTTGTTGTGTTTTCCTCAACAGTAGATCCTAAAACCGATTTGGAGAAAATAATTCTCAAGCGTTAATAGTTTCGGCTGATGAGTCAGTCAGTCAAGACTTCTTCTTTTATATAGTGAAGATAGATGAGCGTTAAGAAATAAATAAGTGCTCAATTGTTTTTATATATTTTCTTTTCTTGAAATTAAAGCATGGCAGCCCTAGCCGGTTAAACACTAAATAGAAGGACTCCTAAAATATATTTGTAAAATTAAACCAATTACTTACACAAAGCTGTTGTCCTGTGTCAACAATCACTTTATAACCTACGCTGGAGTGATACTGCAAATCACAAGCCAGTAATATCAAGAAGACTTATAAACGGTAGATGAGACCACAATTATTATCGTTATTCAATAAATCAAACTTCCAACGAAACACTATTGCTATCTAAAACACTTACAGCTGATAGGAAAAAAACGGTGACAGCTGTTCCCCGACTACCACAGACGCGGGCATACTAAAGATTTCCAATAAATGTTGCTACGAGGAAGTTAGGGAATCAAGTTATAATTCGTGATAGGAAGCGGTTATAAACTGTCCCTGCCCGGCACATTATGCTGTGACGTATTAGTAAGCGCTACGAATCTACGGGAGCGGCTACGAAGTGTCCTACGAGTGCTACGAGTGGGACGACCGAACACAGGCAACAGCGCACTAAATACTTAACTAATTTTGCCTTTCCACCATAGGCGCATAAAATTAGCAAATCCTGGACATAATTCGATAACTGTAATTTTATTTTTCTATGATTTAAAGTATTGTTAGTTATAGTTAAAATAAAAAGTATTAAACATTTTAAGGCTCCGCGTCATTGTTAATAAAACAAAAAACTATTTTTTGACATATTTTGATTTCGTAAATATTAAAATTAAACGGCTTCTCTTTTCAGATCTGTAAAGTCACAAATATGGGTAATTTTTGAAAAAACCAAATACATAACTACGTCAAAAGTGTTTAATTGATGCCGTCAACATTTTATTAGTACTGTATTATAAGAAACATATTAAACAAAAAATATTCACGATAATTGATTAAATGATATTTTTTCTTACAGGTACTTTAACAAAGTTATTTATTATGTGGCTTACTTATGAAATCAAAATGTGTTAAAAATTTAGTATTTTTGTTTTTTTTTTTAACATTGACGCGGGGCCTTAAAATGTTTTAAGTAAGTAAATGCAGGACATAATAATAACGTATCCTCATAAGAAAACTACGGCACTTACGTCGTTTTGTGTAAGGAGGAGTCTTCCGGTGATAACGTTACCCTTTTGGGCTATACTCAATGGCTATACCGTTCAAAATAATCTTCTATAAAAGGGGGTCCGAAACCCTAAAAAGAGTATCTGAACCTTAGGTATACTTTATTAACTTACTTTTTGTGTTACTTACAAATTAAGGTTATAAGAGTTAAATGGAATTTCCATTCACGAGATCAGTTTTATTATTGTTGTTTTTCATAATGAGACTGACATACCTACATGTGAAGTAATATGTACTTATTAATGTATTCTTGGAGTGACAACCTCAACGCTACACGTGTCGCGCGTGAATGAATACAAGTTATGCGATAGATAGAGATGCAGAGAGTAGGTACGTTTCTTATGCCTAAATGCCGTTTTTGTTAGGAAGTGAAATTTCTGTTTGTACTATTACTTATTCTGTGACTGTACTGCTATTGAAATACGTTAACAAACATTTAAAGGTCGGTTATAGGTACCTACAGTATAGGATTGTTTTGTCCGCACTAGTCTAACCAACATTCATTGGTAATAATCGAAGCTGGTAAGCATTGAAGCAGTAATTGCCGCATACCATGGTTATGTTGGGTCAACCCTCCGCTATGGTCTTATATATTGGGGGAATTCTACCAACAGGGAGATCGTTTTCAAAGCACAAAAACGGTGCATAAGATCAATGTGCGGTCTGCATCAATTGGATAGCTGTATTCCATATTTTAAAAAATTTAATCTGTTGACTCTACCTTGTCTCTTCATATTAGAAACTGCTGTATTTGTAAAAACAAACTTGAATTTATTTAAACAAGTGTCACAAATATTTAACAGAAATACGTACCGTGCCGACAACCTTTGTACAGTATTTTCTCGTACTGCACTAATGCGGAAAAGTGTATTCTGTCTGGCTAGCAAGATTTTTAACAAAATTCCAATAGCTCTAAGGAAGAAGCCATTGCCCTTGTTTAAAAATGATTTGAATAAATTATTAATTTCAAAATGTTATTATTCGTTGCCAGAGTTTCTTGGTGACACTTTATATTAGGTTGTAAGTAATTGTATTATATATATGCATGACTTATTGACATAAAAATATGAATAGATTTTAAAAATAATTATGAGTTTGTAATACGCGCAATTTAATTTCGAATTTAACATGACTACTATATTTGACGGCTAAATTTAATGTATAAAAAAGAAGCCCTTTGTACGCCGTAAGGTAGAACATAGCTGAACATTATCAATGTATTTTCAACATCCTGTATACCTATGATTCACAAATAAAATATTTTGATTTGATTTGATTTGATTTGAATACTTGGAAATTATAATAATTATAATAATTAATACACAAACTCGCACAGCAATTACAGTTAAAACAAAACAACACAACACACCTAAGGAAAACTATTCAAAAGGGCAAGCATGGGGCAAGCTCCCATATCTACATAGCTGAGCCTTCACTCCTCAATGAAACCCACGGCGCGAGCAGGAAGAACGCGAAATTTGGACACGAACTGAATGAAATGTAACAAATAACTGCGGTGCGGAGAAGAGGTAGGTACTACTCAAGTATGCACTGTGTTATTGTGGGGAGAGCGGCGCGGCGCAGGCATTCAGGAGTCAAGGTTACTTCTTGGGAGCTTCGCTTGGGGCCGGGCGCTCCAAGGTCAACCCCGCGCCCCCCACGCCTAATCGATACTAACTAAATACTTCTACATAAATCTTGCTTACCACCTAACACTACATTTCAATGATCGCCACTAGAATACGCTAAAGCAACTTATATCCAGAACACATAAAAAACAAACAACAATTTAAGCATCAGAAACATCATGCTAACATAGATAGCTTTAAAGTAGAAAAAAAAGTTCAAAATAGAATGCAATAAGTATATTTTACAAGTTGAGAAACGTTGTTGCATTGTTGAAAAGTTTTGAAAACTCACTTTAAATCATGTCGGAAGCGGCGGCGGGCGGTGAGGGGGGCGACGGCGCGTCGTAGTGTAGCGTCGCGTCGCGTCGCGTCGTGTCGCGTCGCGTCGCGGGGCTGCGGCGAGCGCGCGGCCGGCGTGTGGCTGCCGACTGCACGACTGTAGCTGTCACAGTAGCGCGCTGCGGGGGACACGGCGCGCGCACGCCCCTTCCGACCCCTCGCACGAACTCTCCCACCATCGATTCATCGTTTAGGCACTTTTTATCACAGAAAGTAAAGCCTTGCCAACAAATTGGGTCAACCGCGATTCTCATAACCGCGAAGGTGACTTGAAAGCATCGATTACGGCGTTTATGGCGGCAGCCGCGATTTACATTCCCTTTACCGACATGCAGTACCTAAAGCTTGCGCCGTATCTAGTACGTTTACATCTCTGGCCTAGATCTAGGCCCCAGGATCTCTGTGGATTATCACAGAGGCTTAAACTTTTATAGGCTTTTTTGCTATGTATGGAATAACACGGACTTTGCATATTTTTGGATCACTACGTATGTGTATTAATATGTTAGGTGTTCTGCTTTATTTAGTCAATAGTCACCTAATTTCAGCATAATAAATAAAATTCTCAAAAGAGACACGACAAATACTAATTTTAGCGTTAAGTTTGTACTTTTTGTGTGAAAATTTAAAAATGCTAAAATGCTTTAAATCTTCGTTCCGATTAGTTGATACCTAATGCTCTACTGTAATAAATTACGATTGAAAGACACGTATCGAGTCAGTGTTTCAGCACCGAGACGGATTATTATTTTAACTATTTTCTTAATCTTGTGGGATTTGGTGCTAACAATAATAATATTAAAATGTTCTACCTATATCTACGATATGCATTCTGAAAACATTTCTATTAAATATTCACGCTGTCGTTGCATCTTAAAGAAAAAAGCCCTATTTAGCTTAAAAAGAAAGATATCATTACCTATAATCTTTCTTTTCGTCTATTTACCTGTATTATATTATAACTGGGAAAATTCCCCGCTATTACCACTAAAGGCAGTTATCACCAACACTCTACTCGTAACAATTTGGATGTACCCACTGGCAACGATGGGTAATGAATAATAATCACAATTGTTACCAGCGGTAACAAATTGGTATGTAGTTATGAATACTCCTAGCGAATGTGTTAGAACCAGCGCGTACATCAGATATCAAATTCCAATTTTAGATTGAAATAGGCATTAATTGATAAAATCTTAAGCAATTTACGTTGTTACAATTGTTTCTGTTGATTGTTTTACATTTTTAATGTCTAGTCAGTGTCTAGTCAATTATGAATCAGTCGAGTCGTTTTTACGTAGCGTATCTGATTGGCTGCGTAGCTCTCGTAGCAGTGTTAAGGCGTAGAATGCCGTAGCAAGTATAAGTATTATATAGTAGCGTTTAGAATGGCAGCGTTTAGAGTCGTGAGAGCTTTACAATAATACCTACCTCAAAGTGTATATGAACCATGAACTGACAACTGCTCCATTCCTAAACTACGAATAATAACAGCCTAACTTCGTATCGTACGTAAGGATAGTTGAGTTTTTTGACATGGCTCCGCTCTGAGGCCTCCTACAAGCGTTCCCATATCTTTCTATCTTGTACTTTTAGCATCCATCTCTACCGGCTATTCTTTGAATTTCGTCGGTCCAGCAGTCTTTAGGTCTCCGTCTCCCTTTACTGGTTTTCAAGGTCGGACCCATCCCTTCTGTGACGCGTTTTGACCATCTTTTGTCTGTAGTTGGAATACTGTGCCCCGCACATCTCCACTTCAATTATTGTGCGTGTTGTCTTGCGTGTACGAGTATAAGTTTAGTTTCTCTGCGAATATCTTGACGTTTACGTTTATCCGTAAGCTTAATACCTTGGATAATTTGTTCCGTATACAGAGCGAAAAATTTAGTAACAGCAGTAGGTACGTAGTAGCTAATAGATAAGAATTTTGGAGAAATAGCTACAGAGTAGCTAATACATTATTAACTAGTCCTAGCTAACAAGTCCTTGTATAGTCGTATACCTGCATACCAGTATAGGTATCACTATAATTTAGCCTGTAATATTGAAAAAGAATAATAAATTCCACAGCGAACATGTGTAATTTGCCGGCAATTGCGGCATGTCTTTTTAGGGTTCCGTAGTCAACTAGGAACCCTTATAGTTTCACCATGTCCCTCTGTCTGTCCGTCTATCTGTCCGAGGCTTGGCTCTGTGATTGTTAGTGCTAGAAATCTGCAATTCGGCATGGATATATTAATCAATACATAAAACGAAGTGGTATAGTAAAATCTAAAAAACATTTGTAAGGGTACCTTCCCTACACGTAAATACGGGACGACTTTTTAATTCTACCCTATGGTAAGTGGTGTTGTTGGATAGAGGTCTTCATGAAACATATATTTTAATTAAATGTACCTAGATCATTAAGTTATTTCGCAATCGTCTTGTTGTTACAAAAGAGAGATAATAAGAAAAAGTATGACAAGGTGGCATAATACAATATGAAACTTTTTTTTGATTAAGTGAATATTTTCGGTTCTTTTTAGGGTTCTGTAGCCCAAATGGCGAAAACGGAACACATAAGTGTCATAAGTGTGTGTAATCTATAAAGATTCGTCATGTCTGTCCGTCCGTCCGTCCGTATGTCGATTTACCCGGAGACTATGAACACTACAATTATGAAATTTGGTAGGAGGTGTACGCATTGAACCGCGATAATAAAATAAAATAAAAATTTGGGTATCAATGACCCATAAAAGAGCATTGTACATACACTCTCATGCATTAAAAATTACACATTTACATTATTTAATTACTTAATAGAAATACATTGCAAATACCTTTATTTACCTTTATATATATGGTAGCGACTGGCCTGTGCATATCACTACAGTGCAGTAAAGTGAGCGAAAGAAGTGCAGTAATGATTTTTGCCTCCCCTGAGCACCGCGCAAATCTCCATGCAATCATATTCGCCCGTACAGAAAGGCCCCTTTGTTCCCTCTCCAGGTCTATATCGTCTTTGAGGTCGGTCGTCACCACATGTCCAAGATATTTAAAATGATCTACTCTAGCTAGAGGTTCCCCGTGAAGATGGATATGGGGTACGTTGTCCATTCTCTTACGACGTCCGATCTCAAAGACCATAAATTGACTTTTGCTTCATCTTTTGCTTGCATTTTATACAAGACCGTGCCTGCTAGCCAAATTCTCACAGATCTTAAGCAATCTTTGCAACCCGCAGACCGATGCGCTCAGCAGAACCATGTCGTCAGCATAGCTTAAATTATTTACGCACACGTCATCCACGCACGCACTGTAAAAATATGATGTAAAATTACCAAAAACATTAATCTGACGGAGCACCCCATACATGTAACAGGGTGCTCTTTTTTAAATGCTCATAGGCGTGTAGGCTATCTATAAATAGGCCTTCAAAAACGACATAGAGGTTTCATAAAAAATCCCTTTTTAGTCAACCGTTAGCAAGACGCTGTGAAAGTCGTAAAAAGTGTGTCGTCGCCCCATAGAGATTTTAAATGTAAATTAGGAGGTGTCAGTACGGAAACCTTCTTTGTGCGTGGTCCGACACGCAATTGGCCGGTTTTTTTTTAAATTATAGTTTTGTCTCTACTGTATTTTTTCGTAGCTTTGTTCGTCCTATACAATTTCGTAACATTTATCACGCTGTTTTAATTCCAAAACATATTCCCAGTGCCCATTATTATCATTGGCGCCGGTAGCACCGATGCCGAACGATTGGACCTGTCGTATGTAGTTGTGACGTGTTTGAATAGACATTTGTTTTGTTTGTGTTGCACATTTTAAATGTCTAATGTCTATTCCAACACGTCACCAAGTACATAGCCACAACAGGTCATTTTCTTAAGTTTTTCACCTTATACCTATGTGTTTCGACAAATAAATGTCTGAATCTTTGAAGTGGAGAACATTATAACCAACTTTTAAACGATCAAAACAGATTCGAAGAGTGTTAACCACATGATTTCCAAAGCGCAAATTTGTATCAAACTTAAACTAAAATGTAATAATGAGGAATCTATCTGTGTGCGTGCGGAATGTGCATTATAAAAGGATTTGAATATATCTGAATCCCATTACATGATCTGAGTTTGAGACCTGAAAATGACAACTTGATATCTCGCACCCAAATTATTTTTTCAATTAAAAGACAATCACTATAGACGACTGCAAAAATATCGCCTAGTACATACGGTCATTCTTCGTATTATTTAATAAACTAATCACAGTACAGTACTATATTGAAATTAATTTCATTCCAAGTTCCAACTCTGTAGCTGAAATGGTTCAATTATCACAAAATTGCAAACCAATATCAAAGCATGAATGCCATTCCGCACAGTTATGCCGTGGAGACCGTGGCGTGGCAGACGGCGGTTGGCTTTTGGCAATTATTTCCTCGTCAGCATCAAAGTGTTTAATCACCCCTAATAATTAATAGAAGCATAAATGTATGTAAATTATTTAATATAAGAATAACTAATTATAGCTTGATTTATTAAATGATAATGATTTAATTTATCATTGATTTAATTTAATTTGATTTGGCCAAGTGATCGTCTAGTAACATAACATACCTACGTTGTGTGCCGCGCAACTCTAATTCTTTAATGTGAAACAAACAAGATCTGAACTCTTCACTACCTTTTCCTAAACCTATCACTATTTTGATTATAGAAAAGATTAAAAAAAAATTGTTTATTTTCACATATTGATTATACAGGGTGTCCCAAAAACCAACGCCAAAACGAAAAAGGGAGATAGTACAACCCATAAGCATTCAGATTAAGCAAATATGACCTTAATGAAAAGTTCATGGTTTTCGAGATATTGGCCGTTTTAAAAAACTAGTGACTTTTGATACCCTGCGTCACTGTATCCATTGCCATCACTGCAAATTTAAGTATTTTGTAAATCGGTTTTTTGCAGGATGTTACCAAAAACATACCCTATCGAATGTAATTTAAATTTATTACATGCCATGGTGCTATAGTGGTAAAAATAATAATCAAAAAATAAATCAATCAATTTTATTAATTTAATCTGCGGGTTTGATCGAGTTTAATTTCAAAAAAGTATACTAAACTAATTTGGCACAAAATGTTAAAAAAAATGCAATTTTATTGCAGTTTTCAAAATGGTACTGCATATTCTAATGTACCCAGTAGTTTAAGAGATAATACTATTTTACACCAGAAGGAGCTTAAACTGCAATTATTCCATACTTTGAAGCCCCTACCACCTACGAGGATCAGAAATTGAAATTCGAATAAAAAATCGATTTGAAATTGGAACATCATTCAATATTTAAGTTCAAGTCGGTTTAGGATTAGTTTAGTAACTTCAGTACATTTAGTTAAATTCATTTGTATCCTCTTAACGTTATTACTACTGGTCGTGCCCCCTAAGGAGCCTTAGTTACTTAGTTTAATTAATTTTTCATACAAAAATAATTCTGGTTGTCATTTACGTTACCAGGGGGCCTATGATGCTAGCCATTTTATCACTTATCGTTGTGGATAAGACATTTGTCACGTTCTAACAAGTATGTGAGTGCAAGAGTGACGGATGTCTTATCAACAACGATATGTGATAAAATGGTTAGCATCATAGGCCCGCTGCTTTATTTATTTAAATCAAATGTTCAAATTGTCGGCCATTTACTTGAATACAAGCTCGGCATCTCCTTAAAAATGCTCGACTGATGCGACGTGCACTTCTTGTGACGTCGTTTTGTGCCTCTGCGTAAATGCGTTGTCTCAGCTCCGCTATACTGTTAATCGGATTATTGTACACTTTTTCTTTGATGTAACCTCAGTAATAGAAATCCAGAGGATTTAGGTCTGGAGATCGAGGAGGCCACAAAATAGGACCACGACGCCCGATCCATCTCTGTGGATAAGTTTGGTTTAAATGTTCTCGTACTTGCCGAGCATAATGTGCTGGACAGCCGTCATTTTGCAGCCACATTGACCTTCGTGTAGCTAAAGGCACGTCTTCAAGAAGATTTGGCAACTCATTCTCTAAGAAATGTAGATAATTTTGGCCATTTAGTGTTTCTGGTAATTCAAATGGGCCTATTATTTTTCCATCTAATATTCCAGTCCAAAGGTTCACTTTAAATTGGTACTGCGACCGATCTTCCCTCATTAAATGAGGGTTTTCTAATGCATAACTGTGTAAATTGTGCATGTTCATGAATCCATCTCTTTTAAAAGTGCTTTCATCTGACCATAAAACCATGTTTATGAAATTTGGATCCTCTCTGTGTTTCTGCAGCATTGTCTGGCAAAACTGTACTCGAAGTGGGTAATCACGGGGCAGCAATGCTTGAACACGTTGTATGTGGTATGGATGATATCCATAACCAAGTAATATTCTATTGGCAGCAGATTTTGATACCCCTATGCTACGTTCAATGTTACGTGTCGAAGTAGATGGGTCATTTTGAATCTCTTGCAAAACATCTTCATCGTAATCTGCTCTAGGTCGTCCTACTCCGCCACGATTACCAGGCAAAACGCCTTGTGAGTATGCGAGATGAACATTTCGAAATACTCGATGGTCCGGATGCCTTAAATTTGGATATCTTTCGCGATAAAGTCTAGCTGCAGCACTAGAGTTACCCCGACATTCCCCATAGATGAAATGCATGTTTGCATATTCTTGGGGAGTATAATTCACTGGCATAATTTATGTAACAAACACACTACACTTAGTCTCAACTAAATGAAATAAAATTACTAGGCAGAACACGAGTTCGAGATGCACAGAAAGTTAATTTTTCTAGTTAAAATCCAAATCACAAAGCAAACACGAATCCAAGATAAACAAAGCAAAGTTCATTAGTTAGACAAAATCGAAATCACTAGGCAATACTTAAGTCCTGGTAAAGCAAGCCCATTTAAGAAAATAAGAAATCGAGCCAAATGATGCACATCAAACGGATTAACGAAGTGTACTGAAATAGCTAAAATTTGATGTAACCAGAAAACCGAATTGAGTTCGAATTTTGAATTGTGTTCCATTTTCAAATGAAGTAATCTTCAAATCGGATATGTTCGAAATTCAACCTCTGAACCTGGTAGGAGCTCTGGTTGCAAACTATGGAATAATTGGAGTTTAAGCTCCTTCTGGTGTAAAATAGTATTATCTCGTAAACTACTGGGTACATTAGAATATGCAGTACCATTTTGAAAACTGCAATAAAATTGCAATTTTTTAACATTTTGTGCCAAATTAGTTTAGTATACTTTTTTGAAATTAAACTCGATCAAACCCGCAGATTAAATTAATAAAATTGATTGATTTATTTTTTGATTATTAGTTTTACCACTATAGCACCATGGCATGTAATAAATTTAAATGACATTCGATAGGGTATGTTTTTGGTAACATCCTGCAAAAAACCGATTTACAAAATACTTAAATTTGCAGTGATGGCAATGGATACAGTGACGCAGGGTATCAAAAGTCACTAGTTTTTTAAAACGGCCAATATCTCGAAAACCATGAACTTTTCATTAAGGTCATATTTGCTTAATCTGAATGCTTATGGGTTGTACTATCTCCCTTTTTCGTTTTGGCGTTGGTTTTTGGGACACCCTGTATACAGGGTGTCCCAAGAAGTAGTGATGTACTGAAGCTGGGAGGTAGAGGACCTAGAGGGCTATCTGAATCACCCCCATGTATGTTCCGCGATTTTTAGTATTTTCGGAGTTATGTTTTTTTTTTAATTTTTCACCTATCGCCGCGTACGATGAGATTTTTATTTATGGTGACGTGAATTATTGTGGTAGATGCTTGATTTTTTTTGTGTGCTAAGCTGACAGATAGGCCAATTCAGTATGGTAACATTTACTATCGTTAGATCTTTGAATGGCATAAAAAAAAATTAAATGCCAAGAAAGATAAAATTACCCAGTATGTTCACAACTTCAAGGGCCCTTAAAAAAATAAAATCACATACAAAATAATTACCGATTGGCTTTTAAAAACTTGCTCTATCTATCAGGTAGCTACCCTGAAAATTTCATTTTATTATTAATAAGGCTTCAATCAAAAAATTGAAATTTAAATGTGGTAAGTGCACAATTTTAATTTACATAATGATTAAAGCAAGCAAAGCAAAACCTTTCTAAATAAATTTCGTTCTAAATCACGCACTGGCCATCAATAGAAAAAGAACAAAAAACAAAAGACGGTTGACGCATGAGAAAATTCACGTTTTTTGGTCATTGTTGTTATTTTTCAATAATTTAAAAATTGTGGTTTAATACTGCTAATTGTTCGTTTCCCTAATCATTTTGGCTATTCATATGGACTTTGACTTGCATTACGATTTGGATTAGTGTTATTACCTGGAATCGACGAGTTGGCATCATTTAATTGGACTTGAGTTTACGTGTAAGTGATCATGTTTACTTCACGTGATTACGCAGAAATGCATTACTATTACGGTTATGCTAGGGGGAATGCGGCGGAAGCTTCAAGGCTGTACCGGGAACATGTGGAACGAAGAGGCGGGCCTCAACCTGAAACGTTTCCTGACTATCGCATGATCTTAAGAGTACATAATGCATATTTGGAAGGTCACATACCGGGTACGAAATCAGGCCGTATTATGCCGGATCCTGATGTAGTAGATGCAGTTGTTGAAGAAGTAGAAAGAGACCCGTCGACCAGTGTGAGAGTTACGGAACGTCGTACCGGACTTTCTAAATCTCAGGTACACCGTACACTACAGACCGTAGGATATCATCCGTTTCACATTAGAAAAGTGCAACAGTTGAAACCGGAAGATTACAATCGGCGAATTGAATTCTGTCAGGAAATGCTGAGGAGACAAGCTGAAAACGAAATTTTTTTTAACCAAATTTTGTGGACGGATGAATCCCACTTTAGACGCAATGTGATTATTAATATGCACAATTCTCACTCATGGGCAATTGAAAATCCGAATTTAAAAAGGGAATCGACATTCCAAGAACACTTTAGTGTTAACCTTTGGTCTGGCATACTTAACGGTAAGTTAATCGGGCCCTTTCAGCTGCCAGACCGCTTGGGCGGCAATCACTTTTTAAATTTTCTACGCGTCGATCTGCCCCTGCTGTTAGAAGATGTGGATTTGGAGACACGCAGAAACATAGTACTGCAGTGTGATGGTGCACCATGCCATTTTGCCTTGGACGTGAGAAACTATTTAAATCAAAGATACCCTGAAAGATGGATTGGTCGTTGCGCCGGGGTGACGCCTGCCTTATAGCCTGGCCCCCACGTTCCCCCTACCTAAATCCCATAGATTTTTTTCTATGGGGATATTACAAAGACCTCGTCTACTCGAGAGAATGCCGCAATTTGGACGAGTTAACCCGGAAATTGAGAGTAGCAGAAGAAACCATTAAAAATAATAGAAGTGCATTCAGACGTTTAAAAGACAACTTTTTCCGGCGATGTCGCACTTGCATTGAGCAACAGGGGGGCCATTTTGAAAATTTATTGTAATTAAACACCTTGTAATTGGTTTTACTTTGCTCGCATTAATCATTATGTAAATAAAAAATTTGCACTTACCACATTTAGATTTAAATTTTTTGATTGAAGCCTTATTAATAATAAAATGAAATTTTCAGGGTAGCTACCTGATAGATAGAGCAAGTTTTTAAAAGCCAATCGGTAATTATTTTTTATGTGATTTTATTTTTTACGCGGCGATAGGTGAAAAATAAAAAATAAAAACTTAACTCCGAAAATACTAAAAATCGCGGAACATACATGGGGGTGATTCAGATAGCCCTCTAGGTCCCCTAGGACCTCCCAGCTTCAGTATATCACTACATCTTGGGACATCCTGTATGTTGACATAAAAACTTAGCTAAATCTCTACTTTTAGAGATTATTTGCTAAGCAAATGGTTATTAAATTTAGTTACAATTGTTCTATTATAATTATCATTTATTTTTATGCAACTGTTTTTTTTTTTCAGTATATATTTGATTGTATGGGGTTGCTCCTCCAGTTTATTTATAACTTCTCTGAGTAAGCCATTTAGGATGTAAGGTAGATGATTGAACCAGATCCTCAGGCCATAGTTATTGCCTTTTGGCACAATGAAGTTCTTAATTTTGTCTAATGTCCGCAGTTTTGTTGATCTTTTATACCTAAATAGCTTGCCCAGGTTATGCTTATATTCTATAATCACAGCCATATATGAAAAACGCGGGAGTGCTTAATACTTCTGGCCCAGGCTGTATACGTACATAGTACACTGATCCTTTTCTTAAGTGTTTTACCTTTAGTCAATGACCTTTAGTAAGTAACGGTTTCTGAACTAAGCTGCGGACGGGCAGACAGACATGGTGAAACTGTAGACTGCCGATTACTGCTTTATGTGCTTTCCGCGAGCCAGTTCGGATTTCAGCCGAATAAAAGCACCACCATGTTGCTATCTAGGTTAACAGACGAAATAAATCAGCACCTGAATGATCAAAAACATGTACTCATTATTCTTATAGATTACAGTAAAGCGTCACGACACTTTGCTTCACGATTTACTGATACAAAGGCTAGAGGCTACCGGGGTACGTGGGAAACTGTTAGAATGGTGTACGAACTACTCAAAGAATAGATCGTTCCATGTTAAAATTAGGGGACGCTCTTAGCGACAAAGTGCAGGTTACAGAAGGTACAGCACAGGGCTCTGTGCTTGGGCCCCTCCACTATTTAACATACGTCAATGACATGGACAGCTGTGTACAAAACTGAAGTATTTACTACCAATTTGCGGATGATGCATGCCTCGTCCCTGCAGATAAAGACATAAGGCTGGCTGAAAGAAATCTGCAAAGTGACTTCGACAAAATCTGCATGTGGTCCCATGACGCAGGTCTGGTCCTAAACGCAACCAAGACGAAACTTCTACACGTGCACTCTATACTCGAAACTGGAATTCAAGACCAAAAATACTACGACAGGTTCGTCACTGTCAAATCTGTCAAAGTCACTTATGTCATTGTCATATAAAGTTTTCAGCTCAGAATAATAACTAAAGCATAGAAGCCTGCCAAAAATAAGCAACAAAGACATATATACCTATACTTACTTACTTAAGACGTTTAACAATGCATTCCAAAGAGATAAATATATATTTGTTATTCCTTAATTGTGAAGGGTGTCACAAGTTTACGCAGATCGCCGCTGTCACTTGGTCACCTTTGGTCACCTTTAACCTACCAAATTAAAATGCGCTTTAATAATTAATCCATGGTATAGGACAAAAGTTGTCTTTTTTTAGTCGGGTATATTTACTGAAAGCAGCTGAGCGTGGTCGTAACTTTGTAATGTGTTTTTAAATATTGAAAAGCGTTTGATCAGCTATATTGCTTCCAAATAATATTCTGATGCCCTAAAATATGGCATGTGTTGTGTGGAAATGCAGATCGCATTCCTCCCGCAAGGAAAATGAAAGTGAAATGATTAGCTTCCACCGGTAAGATTACATTTTCAATATTTTTCAACTGTTGTTGTCAAACTAACTTGTTAAAGTAAGCATAGAAATAAAACAATATCTGGAAGTGAAGTAAATAGTGCGTTTAAATATCTTTAAAGCAAATTATTACATGAATATTGTCACACTGCAAATCGGATAACACTGGCAACGCCATCTGTTAAGATAAGGCGGCGCTTTAAACGAGCGGTTAAAACGCCCCTGCGCTTCCCAAACCAAATCATGAATGAACGAAACGCTCCTCATAGCTGTCAACGTTCTGTTGACAATAGCTGTCAAACAGACGTTTTAATAATGTCAGAGGACGTGGACATTAGGAGGGAGACAGGAGACGAAATCGGAAGCCATCCTGGACCCCTGGCTCCAGGATGAGAGGTTGTAGCAGCGGGCTGGATTAAAAGGTGAATCATCATTCAAAAGCGATGCTATTTCAAACAAATCAAGAGGAATGTGTGACATAACCCATACGATTGTTTCAGGAACGAATGGGACAAATTTATTTTTTATATAAGAATAGTGGGGAACTGGCCTATTTAATGTTAGAAGGATATTAAACGTAAGTAACCGCCTCCTCGCCTAAAACTTTTAGTTCTCGAAGGAACGTAAATAAATGTATAGAAATAATTTTCAGATTTAACTGTCGCACGGTGTGCCTAGAGCCACGTGGTAAAAGGGCGGGCAGCAGTTCAAAGAAGAACTCAGGGTGAGCTAGTGAAGCATAGTAAGATTGGCCATATGCCCACGACTCTTATCTAACACCGGTTAAAATTTCCAGGTGGACCAACCTATCAACTAGTCGAACTAGTCAACGTTGTAGGCTTTCATTTAACGTTTTACATTCGTCGTGCATCACAAGAGCTACATCGTGTATCTAAGAACGCAAGCATTTAAAAGCAGGCTTCGTGGCATTCCTTCTCTGCTCACGACTGACCTGCAGATTCTCGGCAGTAGCGGAAGGACGACTCCTCAGTCTACTGGAGCGCTTCAGACCTCAGCAGTAAACCGGCTATAGTAGCGAAGACCTCTGAGTGAGTTTGTTCCGAACAGATTTGGCCCTTAAGGCAAACCCACAAGTCGTGACCTATCACCATAGCGAACTTACATAAAGCGACTCTGAGAGGTGTGATGTTTCTTCATTGCCACTGCACTATTATGAGGGTCTAAACAACAAGTGTACCTTAAGTCTATGGCGCAGTGTTGAGGAAGAAATATAACCAACTTGCTAAATAACCTAGTAGTCTCATTTTCTTCACATTTACTTTTAGAAACCCTTTAATAGTGGAAGAGCTACACCACTTAAAAACAGCTCCACAAATTGGCGCCCACTACATGGTGATAAGTCTTGATTTGAGTTGACTTTGTGATTGGTCTCCAATAAAAGAAGTGCATTGACACTGGAATATCAACCACAACAGTAGTCAACTATTTTGTATTGTAGTTAGAGTTATAGCTAGTTTGGAGTTTAATTTATCCCAAGTGTGCAAAGTGTCAAACTTAATTAAAATAACAGTTTGTTCAAAGAAAACAATACAAAGCAAACATTACAACTAAGCGTCGTCTGCGTCTTAGGCGTCACATTCACGCATCTGTAGAGAATGGTGATCCTGCTAAAGTTTGGAAGTTTCTCAAGTCATTAGGAGTTGGTAAATCTACGCAAAATCCCATTAGAAACGATGTTGACTACAACCAGCTTAACCAGCACTTTTCTTCTACCACGACCTTTACCGGACCAGATAAGACCGATACTCTTAACTTTCTTTCAAGTGTCCCAACTCCTGACTTTCCTCCTTTCTCTCTTACTCAATTTACTGACAGTGATGTTAGGAAGAACGTATTAGCCATTACATCCAATGCCGTTGGAGTTGACAGTGTTAGCCGTAATATGATCCTTCCTCTCCTTGATCTCCTTGTTCCTATCATCACCTGCATCCTTAATACATCCATTTCGTCTAGCGTTTTTCCTTCGCTCTGGAAAGATGCCGATATCATTCCATTGCCGAAGAAGTCTAATCCTTCTTCCTTTTCTGACTATCGCCCCATATCCATTCTCCCATTCCTATCAAAAGTTCTTGAGCGCCTTGTTCACCAACAGCTGACATCCTTCCTTAATAGGAATAATCTCATGAACCCTTTTCAATCCGGTTTTCGTACGGGTCATAGTACGGCTACCGCTCTGGTGAAAATCACTGATGATATCCGTGCAGGCATGGATAGCAGAAAGGTCACGGTGTTATCGCTGTTGGATTTCAGCAATGCCTTTAACACGGTTGATTCTGACATTTTGCTTGGTACAATGCGTTCTCTTAACATATCTCCTGCGGTAATTGATTGGTTTCATAGTTACTTAGTTGGTCGTCGGCAGCGTATAAAGGTAGATTCTTCCCGGTCCTCATGGTGCAACACGCTTGCCGGCGTTCCGCAAGGTGGCGTGTTGTCGCCTCTTCTTTTCTCTATTTTCATTAATTCCATTACGAGCAATATCTTCTCATCTTATCACCTTTATGCCGACGATCTCCAAATTTACTCTCAGGGTGCATTAAGCGATCTACCTCAGTTGATTCTCTCCACTAATAATGATCTGGCACGCATTTCGGACTGGAGTAGGCGCTACGGTCTCAAAGTCAACCCGAGTAAAACTCAAGCTATAATTATAGGTAGTCCTAAGCTCATGCCTCGGGTCGTTGTTGGTACTCTACCGCCCATCATGTTTGACGGTGTTGTAATTCCCTATTCTCACCAAGTGAAAAATCTTGGCATTATCTTGGACCGCACTTTATCTTGGATACCTCAGGTGAGCGAGGTCAGCAGGAAAATGTTTGCTTCTGTGGGATCACTCCGTAGACTTCGTAACTTCTTACCGCTCGCCACTAAAACTGCGCTTGCTCAATCTCTTCTTCTCCCTATCCTAGATTACGCCGACATTTCCTATCTTGATCTTTCTGAGGAACAGCTAAATAAACTTGAGAGGCTTCAAAATCTTTGCATCAGGTTCATATTTGGCTTGCGCAAGTATGACCACGTCTCCAGCTTTCGTTCTCAACTCAAGTGGCTTCCTATTCGTCTTCGTCGTGATTCGCATATCCTAGCTCTTCTGTATAGTGTACTATTCAACCCAACCACCCCTGCGTATCTCAAAGAGCGTTTTAAGTACCTCTCGTCCGTGAGATCTACTCAAAACAGACTTCTTGCTCCACCTTCTTCTTCTTCAAAATTTTACAACAAATCTTTCACTTTTCAAGCTGTTCGGTTATGGAATGCTCTGCCGTTAGATATTAGATGTGCCAAGTCTCTGCCCATTTTCAAAAATCTCCTGAGACAACATTACTTGTCACTCTCTTAGCTTGTATTATCTTTGTAGCTATATATTTATGTAGTTATGTATGTATATATTTATGTAGTTATGTATGTATATATTTATGTAGTTATGTATATATATATTTATTTATTAATGTATTGTATTAATAGCTCTATATATTAGCCTAGATGTATGTGTCATTCTACCTCTCTTGCTTTATCTTAGCACTACCTGTTGTTATTTTTTCTTTTTGTTTTCATCTCCTGCTACCCAAAGGTTGTCTGGAAGAGATCGCTCTATAGCGATAAGACCGCCTGTTGTTACCTATTAGTTTTTAAGGATTATCTTGTAAGAATTTCTGTTTGTGGTGCAATAAAGAATATATTATTATTATTATTATTATTATTACAACATAGTGTGTATCAAATAAAACAAATTTGCCTTACAGTAACATATACATATAAAATAATTACTATTCATAGTGTAGTTCTTTTATTGGTTTAATACTTGGAAACAATTAGGTACTTTATTAAAACAGGAATTCGCACCTGTTGACTTTGATTATAGGTTGTTGAGTGAAATACATGCTCGAACACAAGGCGTTGATGAGCCAACACACATTTATTTTGCGGTGATGAGCGGAATGTTCTCACGTTTATTGAAACCTTTGGATGATAAACAACAATTAGAAATATTGTTGCATAATATTAGGCCGACATTTTCTGAGCAACTAGCATTGCAAGAACTTGATACGGTAGAATCTTTACGGACAGTATGTCGGAAAATCGAAGCTGCACGGCAGCAAGGCAAATTGTTTACGGAACCACCTAAACAATCTGCTTTGAATCCGGACTTCGCTTATAAGGGTAGAGTACAAAAGCAGGAGGTAGCAGTTGTCGCGGGAACGTCCCAACAACAGCACACTCGTTATGTACCAATGCAAAAGCATAGACCATTTCAACAGAATGCTCCACAGCAGCAGAGGCATTACGGGTCGCCGCAAGGTTATCGGCAGCAGGGACAACGCGCACAAGCTCCTCAATTTAATAATTCGCCACAAACGTATAAAAAGTATTGTTATAGGTGCAAAGTGGATACGCACGACACCAAAGCTTGCAGGGACAAGCGTATATTATGTTTCAAGTGTGGTGAACCGGGTTATACCTCGCGGACATGCCCGAAATGTAAAAATTATATTAATTCAAAAAACTAGGTACTGAGAATCGTAGTGATCACTCGGCAGAACAGGCCGTGACAGCCGATAGTAATTATTGGATGGATTTAGTAACAAAATATTTTAAAAATAATTCCGTCGGTACGGTTCTCTTTAAACCAGATGACAATGACATTCGGCCTTATTTGAATGTAGATATATTGGACTTGACAATATGTGGATTACTCGATTCAGGTGCAGCCGTGTCCATCATCGGGAATGGTGCGCACGAGCGTTTTGTGAAACTCGGCTATTCCATTACAACTGCAGACGAATCAGTCACAGTAGCAGACGGGTCAATGTGTAGAACTATAGGTTCCATATTGTTACCAATATCATTTAAGGGTACAACGAGAGTAATAAAATTTTATGTCATACCCTCAATTGTATCAAATATAATTCTTGGAGTAGATTTTTGGAAAGAGTTTTCATTAATGCCAGAAATATTTGAAAATATAAAATACATAGAGAAACCAAAAACATTTATTGCAAACTCAAGTATAGATAATCAAAATAATAACATATTGTCGTATGATGACTTAACTACTGAACAAAAACAAGTAGCGGAAATAGTTGTAGATCAATTCAAAGAGATTTCTTTTGAACACAAAGGTTTAGGTAGAACTCACCTTATACAACATAAGATAGATACGGGAGATTCTCCACCTATTAAGTGTCGTCCATACCCAATGTCACCGGAAAAGCTAAAAGAACTTCATAAGGAGGTGGATAAAATGATAGAGTTAGACGTTATCACACCAAGTGAAAGTCCTTGGAATAATCCAGTCCTTATGGTTCCGAAGCCTGACGGTTCATGGAGATTTTGTTTGTATTGTCGTAAATTAAATGCAGTCAGTAAAGGTGACGCTTACGCAATACCATATATCCCTCAGATACTGGATAGTCTTAGAAATGCGAAGTTCATTAGTTCTATTGATTTTAAAGCAAGTTTCTGGCAAATACCTCTAGATGAAGCCTCACAAGAGAAAACAAGTTTCACTGTGCCAGGAAAAGGCCTGTATAAATTTAAAACAATGGCTTTTGGATTAACTGGAGCCCCGGCGCGCCAGCAAAGGCTAATGGATATGCTCTTCGGAACTCCATTTTGTAGTGACATAAATAAAGGATTAATATTTTGTTACGTTGATGATATAATAGTTGTATCAGAAGATTATGAAACACATTTAATACTGCTTAAGAGACTTCATAAAAGAATAAAAGAGGCTAATTTAACAATAAATTTAGAAAAAAGTAACTTCTTTAGAAAATCGATAAAATATTTAGAATACATCGTTGATGAGTGTGGTCTACGTACAGATCCGAGTAAGGTTCAAGCGGTAATTGACTTTCCTGTGCCCAAGAACGCGAAAGAAGTAAAAATGTTTTTAGGCACATGTTCTTGGTACAGACGTTTTATTCGTAATTTCTCGTCTATAGCCGCACCATTAAATGCGTTGACTAGCACGAAAACAAAATTTGTTTGGACTTCAAATGCTGAACAGGCATTCAAAGATTTGAAGAACTGTCTTGTGTCAGCACCAGTTCTCATATGTCCAGACTTTGATAAGCCATTTACAATACAATGCGATGCGTCAAGTTACGGAATAGGAGCTATACTTACACAGTCGGTGGAAAATGTTGACCACCCTATTGCTTATATTAGTAGATCCCTAAACAAAAATGAAAGGAATTATAGTGCGACAGAGAGAGAAGCCCTCGCAGTTGTCTATGCTGTCGAGAAGTTTGAACCGTATTTAGGCACTAGGCCATTTACTGTCGTCACTGATCACGCATCGTTGAAATGGTTTATGAACTTGGAAAATCCAACAGGTCGACTTGCCCGCTGGGGTTGTCGTTTGTCTCAGTATACCTTTAATATAGAGCACAGAAAAGGGAAAGACAACGTTGTCCCAGATGCTCTCTCGCGGTTGATGAAAGTAGATGCTATTGCAGCGACACCAACCTCAATTGGGAGTGATGTATGGTATAACAAGGTTTACTCAGGTTGTAAATATTACCCAAAAAATTACCCAAACTATAGGATAGAGAATGATGTACTTTATAGATACAGCAAGGGTAAATATTCGTTAACCGACGAGTTTGACTGGAAACAGGTCGTGGCTGAGTCAAATCGTGCAAAGATAATTTCGGAAAACCATGAACCTCCTACATCAGGACACCTTGGAGTTTTTAAAACGCATAGAAGGTTAAGTTTGAGGTATTTTTGGCCCGGAATGTACCGAGACGTTGAAAATTTTATAAAACAATGTGCTACATGCTCAGCCTATAAGCACAGAACGACCCTGACGCCAGGACAAATGGGTAAACCAAAGCGTTGTTACAAACCATGGCAGGTTATAAGCATGGATTTGGTTGGACCTTTACCAAGATCACGGTCAGGTTACGTACACCTTTTGGTCGTGACTTGTTGTTTTTCAAAATATACAATGTTGTTCCCATTAAGGCGTGCTACAAGCGCAAATGTGGCGAAAAGTATCGAGAATTATGTATTCTTAGCTCATGGCGTTCCTGAGACAGTGGTTACCGACAATGGGGTTCAATTCACTGGATCGGAATTTCGTAAGTTAATGAAGACTTATAACGTCCCTCGTGTTCATTATGGACCTAGATACGCGGCACAAATTAATACAGTGGAACGATACAACAAAACTGTAATGACTATGATCTCGTCCTACGTGAAAGACGATCATAGAACTTGGGATAGTAATATTTTCAAAATTCAGTTCGCTCTAAATAGCGCGGTGAATGAAACCACAGGTTTCACACCATTTTTCTTAGTCCACGGCAGAGAACCGATCATAAATGGCTCGTTCTATAAAGACACAAGTGACACGGATTACGAGATAGCAATACCTAGAGAAGAATACGCGGGTGAATTTGGAAAACTTCAAGAAATTTACACCAAAGTCAGGGAAAATCTGGAAAAGGCCCATGCAACAAACGCAAGATATTATAATCTACGTCGAAGAGATGTAAAATTGCGTGAAGGCCAAGAGGTCTGGAGGAAAACTTATATCCAAAGCGACGCGGGAAAATTTAAAGCTTCTAAGTTAGCACCCAAATACCAAAAATGTATAGTGAAGAAGGTGCTATCGCCGTTAGTTTATGAACTGGTGGGATACGATGGTAAACCACTAGGTCAATGGCACATAAAGGATATCAAAATATGATACCTACACATTAGTCACTGATGGTCTGTGAGCTTAGATAAGTTCTCAATTACCGTAGGACATGTATATAAAATAATAGCAGAGAGCCAGATATTTTCTATAATCAATTGACATTAATATTAGAATATCTTCAAAGAAAATTCGTTACGAAAAAAATTATAATCGGCGGTGACTTTAATATAAACGTGTTAGTAAAATCACAACAGACCTTAAAACTTTTAAATCTCATGTCTGAATATAACTTCAGACAATATGTTCCTGAACCTACGAGAGTAAACAAAAATAGCTCGACGTGCCTGGATCTAATCTTTACTAACTTCACCAAAAACTTTACTATTTCGGTAATTGAATTAGGTTTCTCCGATCACAAGTGCACAACAATTAAATTGGAACACTATCCGAATCTAAGTCAAGAAAAATATAATCAAAATTTTCGGTACCATTCAAAACGAATATACAGTTCAAACAACATCGAATTATTTAGAAAAGAGCTTGAAAAAGTTGACTGGGGTGATTATGTATCTCAACACAAATCCGTAAACGAAAATTATGATACTCTGGACAGAATACTACTTGATATACTTAATAAAACGCTACCTAAAAAACGAATAAAAATAAAATCAGATAAGAAACATTTTTGGCTAACCCGAGGTATAAAAGCATCTTGTAGGCATAAGCGACTACTACGGATCCACGTTATGTCATCTAGAAGTACAGTCTTAAAAAACCATTATAAATCATAATAAAATTTTAAAAAATGTAATTGTAAAATCGAAAAAGCTCTTATTTACCAGAAGAATGCAAATGTCATCTAATAAAATAAAATGTATGTGGCAAATAATTAATGAAAAGAAAAATAAAAAATGCAATGCGCAAACGCAAAACATGCAGTTATTTATTCGCGATAAATTAATATCCGATCCTATGTTAGTCGCTAACGAATTTAATAACTTGTTTACTATTGCCGGGCAGTCTCACGCGATGCCCACGGGAGCTCAGCCGTGCGGCCGACCTGTGCTCCAACCTTCCGTAAACTCGATGTTTTTGCAACCCGTTGAATCGCGCGAAGTGTATAACCTAATAAAAAGCCTAAAGAGTAAACCAAGCTATGGAGTTGACGAGTTGCCATCAACACTGATCAAGGTCTGTGCAGATTGTCTAACTCCTCCCTTGACCTACATAATTAACCAATCCTTTTCTGAAGGTATTTTTCCAGATAAGTTAAAACAAGCTATAATAAAACCTGTGTACAAAAAGAATAGTAAAACGGACCCAAGAAACTACCGCCCTATTGCGTTATTGCCTGTAATTTCAAAACTATTCGAAAAAGCAATGTGTAAAAGGCTATACTCCTACTGTGAAAAGTATAAGATCTTTGCCGATTCACAGCACGGCTTTCGTAAAAAACGTTCAACTACCCTGGCAGCGTATAGATATATAAATAATATTCTAAATATTTTAAATAAAAAAGACTATGCAATCGGAATGTTATTCGACATGACAAAGGCTTACGAAAAAGTAAAATTTAGTATATTACTCGACAAGTTATACGGTATTGGCGTGCGAGGAGTAGTTCACAGATGGTTTCAGTCTTACTTGAGTAACCGAAAACAATGCGTTGAAATCGAGTACACTGATAAATCTAAAGAAATCAGCATTGTTAGGTCGAATGTCCAGACTGTGTTGAACTCAATTCCACAGGGAAGCGTGATTGGTTGTGCCCTGTTTATTATTTATATAAATGACCTTCCAATGTCAATCAATGAATCGTGTGTTATGTTTGCGGATGACTTTTCCATATTGCTGCCTTATAAAAATAATACTCACCTCAATGAAAAACTGTATACCATTGTAAAGAATATAGTGAACTGGATGAATGATCATAGTTTAGAAATAAATTTTTCCAAAACGAAAATCATGAAATTTAGGCCTCATCAAAAACCGGATATAGACGTAAATTTCTCTTTCGATGGCACTAAGCTAGAATGTGTTCCTACGTTTCCACTTCTTGGCATAACAATCGACTCCCACATTAACTGGAAAGAACATGTACATAAAATTAAAACAAAACTTAGTCAGTTCATTTATGCGCTAAAGCAATTAAAAAAGACTACAAACTTACAGGCCGCTTTGTCAGCGTACTACGCCTTCGCTCACGCTTGGCTTTCCTATGGGATATTTTTATGGGGAAATAGTACTGATGCACCAGATTTACTTATCTTGCAGAAAAAATGCATCCGTGTACTAAAAAACATAAAAAATACTGTAAACTGTAAACCTCACTTTAAAGACCTTGGGATTCTAACTGTACCTTGCATTTATATACTGGAAGCGTGTAAATTTATAAAAAATAACCCGGAATTCTATTCTAAGATCGGAGATGCTCAACGTCGTTATGAATCTCGGTTCAAAAACAATTTAATACAAACCACATCAAGAATAGCGATGCACCAAAAGGGACCCTATTCCATGTCAATAAGGATCTTTAATAAATTACCTACAGATATAAAATATGAGCTTAAACAAAATAAATTTATTAAAAAATTAAAACAACTTCTTATAGATAAAGCATACTACACGATAAACGAATATTTACAAGATAAAAATAAATAGCTTTAAACAAAGAAGCATAATGAAAATATCTCTCTCTCTCTTCCAGACCTTTTGAAATGTATACGAGTACTTACGTAAAACTATATTAGTATTGCTCAAAATATGGATATAACACGTAATTGTATAGGAAAAGCTTGTGTTGAGTTAATTAGTTGGTTAAATAATATTTATTTAAAATGTCGATGCATGGTAGATGAATATAATAATGTAAGTATTTAATTGTAATAGGTAAGCTACTATTGCAGTGCCCTTGCAGGGTTGTGTTGATACATTAAATTAGTGATAAGACCCCCTTTGTACACACAAAGCAATACTTGAATAAAAAAATAAAAAAAATGTTTCATGTGTTAGTTGTGTGAGCATATTCACCTCTAACGATGCCAAGGTATTTAGAATTAAGGTTAGGTAAACTTTAAGAGTAGCGTTAAAGGAAAACGTATACTCAACTGTGGGGATTTAATTGAGCTGCACTGGGATCGACAGGAGCAACTCGGGAAACCGTATGAAAGTAGGCAGCGATTAGCAAATAGAAAGCTATCGTTTCATTTCGAATGAGGAAGTATGGAAGAGATTTTGAAATTGTGGGGACTTGTGTTAGGATATAGATAGATAGTAAATGTATGCTAGTTAGTAACACAAATAGATAGTTGTTTATAGAGTTGCAGTGTTGCTTTTGTAATTCTGGTGAGCGCGGAGGGCAGCGTCGTTTTTCACTTAGTTCAAAACTTTCCGTAAGGGAGGGGGTATTGTCACACTGCAAATCGGATAACACTGGCAACGCCATCTGTTAAGATAAGGCGGCGCTTTAAACGAGCGGTTAAAACGCCCCTGCGCTTCCCAAACCAAATCATGAATGAACGAAACGCTCCTCATAGCTGTCAACGTTCTGTTGACAATAGCTGTCAAACAGACGTTTTAATAATGTCAGAGGACGTGGACATTAGGAGGGAGACAGGAGACGAAATCGGAAGCCATCCTGGACCCCTGGCTCCAGGATGAGAGGTTGTAGCAGCGGGCTGGATTAAAAGGTGAATCATCATTCAAAAGCGATGCTATTTCAAACAAATCAAGAGGAATGTGTGACATAACCCATACGATTGTTTCAGGAACGAATGGGACAAATTTATTTTTTATATAAGAATAGTGGGGAACTGGCCTATTTAATGTTAGAAGGATATTAAACGTAAGTAACCGCCTCCTCGCCTAAAACTTTTAGTTCTCGAAGGAACGTAAATAAATGTATAGAAATAATTTTCAGATTTAACTGTCGCACGGTGTGCCTAGAGCCACGTGGTAAAAGGGCGGGCAGCAGTTCAAAGAAGAACTCAGGGTGAGCTAGTGAAGCATAGTAAGATTGGCCATATGCCCACGACTCTTATCTAACACCGGTTAAAATTTCCAGGTGGACCAACCTATCAACTAGTCGAACTAGTCAACGTTGTAGGCTTTCATTTAACGTTTTACATTCGTCGTGCATCACAAGAGCTACATCGTGTATCTAAGAACGCAAGCATTTAAAAGCAGGCTTCGTGGCATTCCTTCTCTGCTCACGACTGACCTGCAGATTCTCGGCAGTAGCGGAAGGACGACTCCTCAGTCTACTGGAGCGCTTCAGACCTCAGCAGTAAACCGGCTATAGTAGCGAAGACCTCTGAGTGAGTTTGTTCCGAACAGATTTGGCCCTTAAGGCAAACCCACAAGTCGTGACCTATCACCATAGCGAACTTACATAAAGCGACTCTGAGAGGTGTGATGTTTCTTCATTGCCACTGCACTATTATGAGGGTCTAAACAACAAGTGTACCTTAAGTCTATGGCGCAGTGTTGAGGAAGAAATATAACCAACTTGCTAAATAACCTAGTAGTCTCATTTTCTTCACATTTACTTTTAGAAACCCTTTAATAGTGGAAGAGCTACACCACTTAAAAACAGCTTCACAATATTCATAGATTTTCAACTAGTTTAACTTAGGTTATAATAGTGCGTGAATGTTGTTATCGATAAGTCAAATAAATGGGCATTACTATCTAGACTGACCAGTCGTTGATTACGCGTTTATGTTATTAATAGTTTTTTGTAACATTCTTATTAGATTCCCTGCCGAAGACAGCGTCAAGCAAAGGTGGCTCGCAGCTATTTCGAGACCAAATTTGCCTGTGAAAAAACACAACAGGATTTGCTCAAAACATTTTGACGATGAATGTTTTATTAATAAAGACAGTAAATGGCGGAGGTTAATGCCAAATGCAGTGCCCTCTCTACATTTGGGTGTTGACCCAAAGAATATTGACTCAACAGCATTGGTGAGTTTCTGTAAAAATGTGTATTTCTAATAGTTTGTGGTACGTAAATATAATTGAAAACTTGTATACCAGAATTTTAAAGAGAATCTTATTATTGGTCTAATAACTAAATACCTATCTTATCTGTTCCTCTTTACCAAAATTCAACTTTTTTATTTACATTTTATTAGGCAATTGTACCGACACCTATGATGGAAGTTAGTGATGTGATGGTATTCACACCTATGAGCGAATCAGCTACCAAGTCTGGAGCACACAATAGCGAGTTAAATGAACCCAATAGAAAGGTAAGTATTACCCCTTATACCAAAATATTAACCATCTCATTAAAAACCATTGAATGAATATAGTAACAAACACAAAGGACCAATCCCCAAACACTGGGAATTATAATAGTACATTAAGCTTGGTGTACTACTTACGGGACACCCAGTACATTCCACAACCACCACCATATCAGCCAAAGGACGTCCACTGCTGGACATAGGCCTCCCCCAAATTCACGGGGGGTATATGCCATAATCGCCACGCTTGGCATGGGGTTGGCAATCGCAGTTTTCGCAGTACTCATATATAAATTGTGCATAGAAAGTCTGTGCGACAATGACAAAAATTCGGGGAGAGTTACATTAGTATCTATTAAAGACAGAGGCGGGCTTATAATGCCATCAAAAGATGTTTTTAAAATATGTCAAGCAACGGAAAGAATTGTTAGGCAAGAAAAGAGTAGAGTTAGCGGGGAATTCTTAGGGCGAAAACATACTGTTATGACCATTATAAACAAGGTCTGCAGTACATTTTCAGAATCAAGAGTTTTCGACAATCTTATTGTTCATTCTCGTGAACAAAATTTCGACGATAGTCACAGACTGTTACTAATAAAAGCGGTATGTAAGATATTTCTAACTACACGGATCCATCACATAATAAAACAGGCATGTGTGCCCCGAGATAAAATACGAAGCTTTTTAACTAAGACTATTTTATTCAAGGGACAATAAGTATGACAAAATAAAAAATATGTTGTAAAAAACATGTTCTTTCATTTCCCATAAATAGCATCCAGGCAGTTCTGCCGATTGCAAAAGATCATGCTGACTTTGTAGGACTCCAGCCCGGCTAGTATGATAGCTTATACCGTCACGTTTTACGTGACTTTTCAGTACATTTTGGCCATATAACGTGACGGTATAAGCTATCATACCAGCCGGGCAGGCATCCAAGTTGAAAGAGGCTACTTTGCTATTTGCTTTCTCTATAATAATATTTTATTAGTTCATCATAATCAGCATATATATACGTCCCACTGCCCGTCTAGTATGATTTTAAGTGACGTTTCTGTACATTTTCATATAACGCGACGGTATAAGCTATCATACTAGCCGGGCTGCTGGGCACAGGCCCCCTTTCATAGATGTGCGGGCACGGGTAGTAGTCCCCACGGTGGTCCAGTACGGATTGGGAACTTCATATGCACGTTTGAATTTCTTTTAGGTGTATGCTGGTTTCTTCGCGATGTTTTCCTTTACCATAAATGGTCATTGTGATGAATAGACTAATTGCCGAGCTCAGCAGTACACATATCGGTTGTCACGTGGAAGGCATCTGCGTTAACAATATTAGCTACGCTAATGATATGGTGCTGCTAAGCGTGACTTCATGTGATCTCGCGAAACTCATAGCGGTCCGTGAGCGGTACGCGGCGGTTTCACATGGGCTGGGGTAGTGAGCTGATGGTATTTGGAGTCAGAGGGTAATGCCCGCCAACAGTTCCAACCTTAAAGATGAATAGGTGACTGGTCTCTAAAGCTGGTCAGTCAATTCAAATACCTGGGGCATATCATCACCTCTGACCACAAGGATGGTGCCGGCGTCGAAAATGAGCGCAGGGCGCTGGCTGTTAGAGCAAACATGATTGCCCGCAGGTCTCGAAGCTCAACTGCCGTAAAGGTAACTGTGTTCAGAGCATTTTGTACCCTCATTCTACGCGTGAAGCCTCTGGATGAACTACCGTAGCTACATTATTTATAGTTAGGTTGTATAATTTATCGATATAAATAATCGACACAGTACATCCCTAGCAAATAATCACTTGTGACGTCATTGTTCTGAGCTTGTGACAACCTACACAATTAAGGAACAATAAATACATATACATCTCTTTCTGACGCATTGTTACGTCATAAGAAAGTTAAGGACAGGTATATGTTTTTGCTACGTATTTTTGGCAGGCTTCTATGCTTTAGTTATTATTCTGAGGTTTTCAGGTTTCGCCAACCTTTTTGTTATATGCTTCTTTGTATTGGCTGGCACAATTAATTCATTCGGATTTTCTTAAAAAAAGGAACTTAATTACAAACTTTATTTTCAACTCAACTAACATTGACAAAATTTATTATTATAGTAATTCAAGAACAGTACGACCGGTCTGTATTGTAGGGCACGATCACCAGTGCTTGCACTCTAGACGGATTCGTTCTAACACTTGTGAATGTCGCTTGTTGGAACAGGTTTCTAAAATAAAATATTTAGGTCTTATAATTGACAAACATTTCAATTGGGATGTTCACATTGACTCGGTGTGTGCCAAATTAAGGGCTGTTATGGCAAAAATGTACATCTTACGTAATAGAATACCGTATAATATAAGGCTCGACGTTAAGAATGCATTGGTAGAAAGCATAATTTCCTACGGGTTGAGTAGTTATGGTCGCACTTTTGAGTCGCATCTTGATAGAATATACAACCTACAGGTTCGTCTACTTAAGCTTGTAGTACCTTCTAACGTCAAGGAGAGTGTGAAGTGTGCTGGGGAACTCTTTAGTATGTGCAACGTATTACCTATACATAATAAATTCGGGCTCCAGTTTCTAATGGAACAATATTTTAGAAGTGAGATCCAACATGTGGTGTCACACCCAAAAACCACTAGACAAGTTTTAAATCGGGTGCTAAAGAAACCTCCTTTTCGAAATGTTTATGGCCGAAGAACATCTGAATATATTTTGCCAGATTTGATAAACAAGCTCTCTAAAGAATGGAAAGACAAAATTACACCGACCAATATTGCGAAGTTTCTTAAAAAAGAAATGTTAAATAAATTAAAAAGCGGTATTTAGGCGAGTGGTTAGTACCTTGTACGTAAAACGGGTAGCAAAATTCGTTAATTATTGCCGACATTATTGGATCATCCTGTACCGAGCGGACGCAAACCGGTTCGCTTAGCGCGGCCGGCTGTCGAAAGATAGCGATAAGATTCAGTGCAATGTTTCACTTATTGGATGTAACGCTGGATGTTATTGGATGAAATGTTATATTATATTATACGATGCATGGTGCAAATAGATATGTAACGATTCACAATATTAATACCTATAGTTAAGTATAACACTGTTATGGAATGGTGCATCGAGACAAACCAAACTTTGGTTTAACGGTGCAGTTTTAACTGATTGTAAATGTGTTATTTAACTACTTTAATAATAAATAAATAAATATCACACACACTGCCTCCGTTTTACCGCGTCACCGTATGCCGTGCAGTTTTGGTTCGTCGTGCCCCGGAGCGCGTTAGCTTTTACCGCTGAACCGCCTCTGCCCCGCAACGACGCTGCGCTGCGTTCTGTGCGTTTCAAGCTTTACTACGGAATCCTGAAAAATGGGGTAATCGGGGTATTCAGATGCAAATAAAACTTTGAAATTTTAATCGAGAGCATTTTATTAATTACAAAAGCGTATGGTGCTTAAAATAAATTCGTAGTACAATAAATTATGTTTTAACCATATTTGTCCTTTTGATAAAATTTTAATATATTGGTACGGCCACATGTATTTGGTTTTACTCACGCCACGACACGATAGGGTGATCATTTTACGAGCAGATGCGTTATATTCTGCATAGTGACTGTCCAACATGTACCTTCTGATCTGGGGGCACGGAGTGCCCTCACCAAGAGAAACGCCAAGTTGCCCTGCCCCCCTCTTCTCGGAACGAATCCTATTTTCAAACCCTCACAGCATCAGTGTGGATAATATTAGTAAACACATATTTACAGGACAAGACGTGTAGAACTAGTAACTCGCGGTAGTGGTCATCCTGTTTCATTGAACTCCCACACATCCATCCTATCGTGACGTTAGTGTTAGTGGAGCCTAAGCCTGTTTTCCAGCCAGACTAAGCTTGTTTTCAACCCACGTTTGCATATAAAGCAGTCAGGTTGAGTAAGGTGCGATGCAAAGTGTAATTTCCATAGAAACACAGCTTAGCACATAGTGGATAACCAGCCTAAAGTGATAACATCAAGACATAAATAAGGTGTCTTGTAATCATATTTGAGCGGAGGCATTGGTGAAAAAAGAACGAAACATGCGTATTAAACCAAATCACATACGATGAAGTACACAATAATTACATGTTCATTTTACTTTTCAAACCCCCTTATATTTACAATAGAGTTGCACGGCACTCTTGAACCATACAATACGTGTAAAAACCTATCAACGAAATGTCTTATACATTTTGCTTGCTATTGCATAATTATAGTTACATAATATATAGGTGCTAAAATAAAAACGTTTACAAAAGTAAAAAACATACCTACCGCTAAACTTACTAATATAATATCCGTATTATATAATTAAAGATGTAGCGAATAATGCTTTCCGATCGGATAAACTCGGAATACGGCTACACCCGAAACACCTATCAATTATTATTATAGCACCATGTCCGAGCAGATGGATAGTCTGTCGTGACTGTTTTAAGTATTGTGAGATGATGGATAATCTGTAGTGCCTCTTTATTGTATTGTGTTGTTTATCATTATTCCGTATTTATTAATTGTGTTGTTATTAGTTTGCAGGTATTAGTTTAAATGTTTGGCTTTTAATGTTGTAGGTATTTATAAATTCTTCCGTTTTTATATTGTGTTGTTGAAATGGAACATGTGTACTATTGCAGCAATCTGTTATATTAGTTAGCTAAACTTTCCAGCGCCTTGGTGAAAACCGCTATGCTGTGTAAATGTATTGTTACAAATAAATAAACTAGCGGCTCTGTGAGCAGTAGACTTCGCATTTTTTTTATCGTATTAAATTATTGACAAGTTCAAGTCTGTTAATGTGAAAATTTATTATACCTTGTAATCTGTTACTTCAACCATTTGGCATTTATGAATTGACGTTTGTAGTGATGAGGCTAAGACGTATCGTTTGTCAAATGAAGCGATTATTAACGAATGGTTGTTTGAATCGATTTTACAGCCGATTTTTGTAATGTTTTTATTATGCCTTTATATATTTTATATCACATGATTGTATCAGTCTCCTTAAACAAAAAAATGTTAGGTACTTATTATGTATGGCGTATTCTATACTTAGTCGGCTCATAAGTTCTGTCACTGGCCTTTAAAATTTAAATTTGGAACTCCTAAAACAAAAACCGTTGTGCATTTGAATTTCGAATCTTTTTTAAATATTTGAGTAGTATAATTTTGCAATTTTCTGTTTTCTTTAACATGGAGTGGACGCTTAAAGATAGCCGTACCGCAATAATTGCACTATATCGTTGTGGACACTCGCCGACTAAAATTTTTAAGCTACTTGAAAATTTAAAATTCTCTCTAAGATTTGTGTATCGTACCATAGAAAGATACAGTGAGGTCCCTAGTTTAAATGACAAGAAAAGAAGCGGTCGTCCGCGTACAGCTAGGACTCCAGCGGTTGTACAAGCAATTAGGGCACGCATTGCCAGAAATCCCGCTAGGAAACAAAAAGTTATGGCCCTCCAGATGGGTTTAAGCAGAAACACGGTGAAAAGAGTGCTTAATCAAGACCTGAGACTTCGTGCTTATAAACGAAAAACTGGCCATCTTCTCAATGGTCGGCTTAAAGCTTTAAGGCTTAAAAGATCTAAAGATTTATTGAAGAAGTACGCTAAAAATAAGCATCGTTGTATACTGTTTTCGGACGAGAAAATTTTTGACATAGAAGAAAACTGTAATAAACAAAATGATAGAGTGTACGCTCGCAATAGTAAAGAAGCGTCTAATAGCATTTTCCGTATTCAAAGAGGTCATCACCCTTCATCTGTGATGGTTTGGCTGGGAGTTTCTTATGCGGGCGTCACTAGTATGCATTTTTGTGAGAAAGGAGTAAAAACTAGTGCCAAAGTGTACCAAGACACGGTGTTGACTAATATTGTAAAACCACTATCCCATACGATGTTTCTAAACCAGCATTGGGTTTTCCAGCAGGACTCTGCTCCAGCCCATAAGGCAAAGTCTACACAAGTCTGGCTCGCCTCCAATAAAATCGACTTTATACGGCATGAAGATTGGCCCTCCTCTAGCCCAGATCTTAATCCGTTAGACTATAAAATATGGCAGTATTTAGAGGAAAAGGTGTGCTCAAAACCTCATGCAAATCTAGACTCGCTGAAAAAATCCCTTGCTACGGCAGTGGCCAATATCGACATGAAAGTGGTGCGTGAATCCATTGACGACTGGCCACGCAGACTTCAAGCCTGTGTAGATAATTATGGCGGTCATTTTGAATAAATGTTATACATTTAGATTCTCTAGTTTATAAGCTTTCAAACGCTGTACAAATTATACGGAATAAACTTAAACTTTTGTTTTTATTTGATACTATGTATATGACAGAACTTATGAGCCGACTAAGTAACATTTTAAGAAGTAATAAGAAATACCTACAGACATATTCTCTTAATCACGTCATCGATATGCTGATGGCGTAGCTGGTCGGTCTGTCTGTCATTTATGTCAATCGATAAATTTTGCACATATTTTCCAACTTTACGGAGTTTTACTAATATTTAGGTGTACAGCGTCAACAAAGGGGTCTCCGAACCGTTTCTAGTAGTAAATTCGAATGTGTACACCGCGAAATATGTTATGTTATGTGTTTCGCACGCCTTTTGGAATAAAAACCCGTAGTATTACTCGCGCTGAACGCAAGGCAGAAGCAAAAGTGTCGACGCCTGCGAAGGCACCAGGCTCTTCACCAGTATCGTTGACATGTCATGCCGCAGACACGAAGTTCGTGGCAGGCAGCAGCCGTATGACAAATAAGGCGCCGTCGTTGAGGGACGGCGGTGTGCCGCACCCGCTGTCACCACATAATAAGGTACCGTCTGCATCCACATCCATGTCAGCACGAAAGAAGGGGCTGGAACTAAAGGCCAAACAACGAACGGCGTTGATTGAACTTCAGTGCGATAGAGAGTGACATCTGGTACAAACAAGTAAACTAACATCTCCATAGAAAAATTCGTAATTCGAGCTGAAAGGCCCCTACCCTGGTATCAGTGGCTCTTATGTTTTATATGTTTTTACAGCTGTCACAGATTTTTCTGTCATTTATGTCAATCAATAAAATTGCGCATATTTTCCAACTTCACGGAGTTTTACTAATATTTAGGTTTACAGCGTCAACAGATTTTATTTGGTTATAAATCTATCGTTATACATATATAGGTATGCGTACCTAATCAATTTCTATCAATTTACGGAAATATCTTCTGAATCGAAACGACAGACTTGGTCACAACACTAGTTTTAAAAAGAAAACGACATAAGACGTAACTGTTTGGGTGGTGAATTATTATCGTAAAATACTCAATAACAATGAACTAAAAAAATGTAACATAACTTAAATTATGTTTAAGAAAAGAAAAATATTATTTTTATTAACTTGAAAAGCCCTAAAACTATTACGTGATTTTTATTTATAATTCCGATAAGTCTTGCGTGTTTACGTTCTATGGGTGTTGTGATGTGTCAAATGGTTGAAGTAACAGATTACAAGGTATAGTAAAATGTCAGAATGAAAACTGCTATTATTTTGCTATTTGACGTAACAGACGTTGAATAATACGGTAATTATTTGACACTTCTTCGGGTCTAGTCTTATTCCGATTTTAGCCGATAGAATAATCGTGTGGCATTTATTTTCAAACCGGGAAATCTTCGAGAAGACAAGTACGGTTGCCAGTTTGTTGCACTTTTAGCACCACCCAGGGGTCACGTATAGGGAAACGGTGGGTACTCCCTGCGGACGTGGTGCAACTTCGACCCCCCTTATTTTAGCCGATGAGAAAGCATTATTCGGTATATCTGTACTATAGGCATAGGCACCGTCGCGTTCTTTAATTTGGGACCCATATCGAAATTTTTTAATTAGAATTCCTATACAGTTTGACAGGGCTGTCAACCAAGGGGCCCCAAATCAAAGGTTTTGACAGTACATAATTATCTATATTGTCAAATTCAACGCTGATCAACTTAATTATAGAAGGATATTAATAAACGAAACACTAGGATATACTTTGGTACAGCTTTCAACGCCAGAAATACAAATGCCTCATAATCATATTGATTAAATAATCACATTATTATACAATAAGTTATAGCGATTCCGAAAATAAACATGGTTGGGTCATCACAGCGACAATATTTAACAAAATATAGGCATAACTTATCGTCTATATTTAGTCTTCATCCAGATTAATTTAGATTACTTTAATTCACTGATTGAAATCGTAAAACATGGATAAAATGGGTTGCTACTGCTATTATATTTGTTTTAACAAAGGTTGTATAAAATTATATAACGATCAAAAAGAAAGAAAACCGAGGTATTTACGAGTACATACCTTTGATAAGTCAAGTACAAATGCGGTCAAAATATGAAATAGAGGATGTCCCAGAAGTAAAAATATAATTTTAATTTTTAGATACTGCAATGGTCACTATTAAAGAATACATATATCAGTTCAGTTGGTAATTATCTGTTTTTATTGTCTGTTTACGTTTGGGACAACCCAGTAGGAGAAATAAGTTACTTCCATTATACTTCTCCAAAACTCAACACAACAAATCTCTCCAAGCTGGCCTCGGGACTGTGAACCCTAATTTCCCACGGGCTACCTCCCGTCAAGTGCATATATAGAAAATCTGGTAGACAAATCTTAGCCAAGAATATCTCAATACAATTGCATAACCATTTAGTTCAGTCTATATTTGTTTAAAGTAAATGTGTGTTGACTTGAAATTTAAAAGCAATCATAATTTTGATGTAACTAGTTGAACATTGGAACACTTTTCTGAACTTGCGGGTGTAGATATAGTATAATGAATCACACGCTGCGATTTAATCTAAGTATTCGTGTGTATATTTCCATTTTGTTATTCACATAGACATTTTCATTTACTGTTTGTCGCAATGTGTACAAATTAGCACGGGTACCTTAGAGTCGTAACGCTCATTAAGTAACGTATGTACACAGCATAATGTCTTACTAATATAGGGATTTTAAGATAGTAGTAATTTTATATGTATCGATATCAATATTTGATGAATGTTTTGATATTAACTATACGTAAAATCACGAAAGCTGCAATCAGCCGTGTACTGGAATTTATTAATATAATTATTTCGATAGATCAGTAGATATGTTTCAGTTTGTAATCCATTCCTTGAATTTCGGTATCTTATCATTTTTATGTTCGCAACCAATACATATTTTGAATTAAGACGTGATAGTGCGGGTTAGCCACCATATTAAATATAACGTGTTGTAGGAAAAAAATCTATCGAAGTACCTGGATATGTTATCTATTCCTTGGTACATATTTTTATCACTTGTAACACTTAGAGCACCCAGCAAAACCTACTACTATACATATACGTTTATGTTTGTAGTCTGTCGGAACCTTAATCACACTTATATGCGTTGCACTTGCTATTTATAAAGTTTGAAATCCTTGCAGAAAATCATAATCATTATACTAAAAATAATTTGAATTGACCGAAATAGCCCGTTCAAAAAATACTACTATCCAAGGAAGTAGGTTCAAAATCTAATGGAACTGTTTTTAAGGTCGGGCATTTAAATTGTTTCAACTATAAACTTACGTGATTAGTGAAAAGTTGATGCCAACCAGTAACATTTTAAAACGAATATAATTGTAGTATATGGTGTTAAAGTATTAGAGCACCAAATGCACCAATGTCTTTCATCATGAGTGAAAATTTATTCCCAAGTATCCTATTATTAGTATACGTTCGTACACAAGATAGTGCGAAGTTATAAATAACCATTGAATATATTAATTACTTACAACATGTCATTGAATTATAGGCGCATGAGCGTTAGCGAAATTTTCACAGAGGCACGTATTGCAACTGCCGTATACCATCCATTGTAAGCTAAGCAGTGTCATGAAATTTTCCGGTTCGGCATTTTTTTTAAATATTGTCTACAATTCTTATACGTTTGGTACGATCTTAAAAGCATGCCTAATGCATGAACCTGTATGACATTTTCGTGGTGTTATAATATATACTACTAACAATAGAGATAATTAAATGTACTCGTAACACTAACATATATAACCCATAAGATATGCAATATGGATACATAAATGCCAGACTAATAAATAATAAGCATAATGAGTTATCGTATGCCACATCGTTTCGCTTGTTACAGATATGTTTGAAGCAAGCTGAGATTCAAACCACAATTTAGTTTTTTTGTTACACAGGTTTATAGACCTGAGGCAGAAAAGCGTCCAGTTAAAACGGCACCTGCCAAAACTATGTCAATAAACATGTATCTATCTATTAAGTATGTCTGTTTTACATTAAATGAGTAAAAAATACCATACTTGTCTTTTAAACTATAAACCAAATCAGTTCCGTTCAGTCGCCACTGAAAACCAAACATTTTCTAGTGATTACAAAGATTATAATTAGCCTGAACAAGAACAATACTACGAGTTATCGTTTACGCAAGTAATAGTCTTACGAAGAATTCAGTCGATTGTTTTAAATTATATATATCAGTATAGAATAATTACATCATAAAATGTAACACACGTATGAGTGAGAGCTAGTAATAATTACGCTTGTAATCGTTGAGTAGCTAGGTCAGTGGATTATGAATAAGCTTAGGACTTTTGTATGCTCGCCGTGGTTCTAGAATGCAGGGAGTCGCCATTATGTTTCAATATATTTTTCGAATCAAAGTGTAAAAATAGAACATTATATTAGATGTCATGATTTATATTTTTATATCAGTAATAAACACGTTATTATGACTGCAATTAATTTTATCATAACTCTACTACACAAGTCACAGTTCACAGGTGACGCGATATGCATATAATTATATGATTTACTTAATTGTGCATCCTCTTTGATACTTGTGTTGTTATTGTGACAGACTAGTGACAACTATTTAATAAATAATAAGGGAAAAGAGAAACACGTGAGTTTGACATTTTTGATTAAAGACGGTTTAAGCAATTTCTAGTATACTAGCTGTTGCCCGCGTCTTCGTCCGCGTCTTCGCTCATATTGGTCGCAGCGTGATGTTATATAGCCTAATGCCTCCCTCGATAAATGGACTATCCAACACAAAAAAAAAATTCAATTCGAACCAGTAGTTCCTGAGATTAGCGCGTTCAAACAAACAAACAAACTCTTCAGCTTTATAATATTAAGTATAGATTTAAAATGAATACTTTTACGACTTGTGTAATTGAGTGCTGGTTAGAGCCTTATAGCGAAATAAAATATGATGAAGAAAAGTCTTGTTCCAAGTTTTGTGCTTTATGTGATGTTTATTTCAAAGCAGAAAATAAAATGTTTATTATTAATCATGTTAAAAGGTTATCCCATCAAAATAACTGTGGTAAAAATAGCTTGCTGTTAGATTGGATAGAGCCTTACAAGTTACAATGAACTAGCAGTAAGTGACGATAAGTCCCACATTTACTGCTCCGCGTGTGGTGTTAACTTAAAACAAAAAGTCGATAATTATAAGGTACGTTAACAGCCAATATCCCCAAAAACAGTCTGGAAAAATGAATAACTTTTATTATTTAGATTTATGTTTGTTTCTCGTTAATTGCAACATTGTGTGGAACAAAATAAATCACCCAGAATTTAAAAAGTTCTTCAACAAATATATCTGTTGTACTTGTCGAACTAAAAGATTGCCTGAGCAAAGTATCTTAAGGAACATGTATCTGCAAAAGGCGTATATGAGCACTATCACCAAGATAAGGCTTTCAATGGACGAAACTTTGGATAGCATGGGAAACAGTATAGTGAACATAATGGCAATGCTAAAGAGGTTTTTTCAAACATCAATCTAAGAAGTGATCTTGATTTTATAAAAAACGCCTGCGTAATAATACCGAAAACTATAACGCGATTAGAGTGTACCAATATTTCTCCCGCTGACTCTTTACAAGTCGGTGACGAAGCACGTATTGCTTTACAATGGTGTGCTACCGATACCGTTCTAGATAAACTAGAAAAAGTGTTAGATCGCTGTCCCGACTACGACACTACACGGAATTTTAGCACTACGCACCACAAATATGACGAATCGGATAAGTTTCTAGAGAATACAACTTTAACTTCAGTGGACGTAGAAAGGTCGTTCTCAACACACAAAAGGATTTTTGATAAGTCCAGAACTCGTTTAACGCCGGAAAATATGGAAAAAATAATAATTATCCATTCTTACTACCATTTTAACGATGAACACGAAATAGCAATAGATGATGATTAATGATACCTCTACACTGATTCCGAAAGCCAGTTCATCAGAGATTCAGTAGTGCCGAATAATACTTACATATTAGATCGAAGAAGAGATTTTTGTTATTGTTACTTAAAATAGTTTATTTTGTTTACTAATAGTAGTGTTTTTAGTATAATTAATTAATTATATACATAAAAGTTAATATAAATGAACTGTTACATTTAATGATTCACTGTTAGTTTCACCAGACAAAAACAAAATAATAAACAAGGTAATCACGGTCAATATCCCGGTCCACATAAGTCTCATATATATGTACTTTGACTTTGAATTTTTTTTTTAACATAATGGCGACTCCCTGGATTCTAGAACCACGGCGAGCATCCAAAAGTCCTAAGCCTAATTATGAAATATTATTTACATACTATATTCGAGAGGATTATATGCATAACGTTTAAAACTATGTTTTCTATGTTCACTAAGATCCAGCAAAGTATGAAACGAGTATTGGAGTGTGACAAGAACCGCTCGCACAATCGCAGGGTGACGGTTATTCGAATTGCATGAGGTTCGCCGGCAGGGGTTTCACCATTTTGTTAGTGACTTCTTGGATTTTGATCCACCATTGCATAGCTGCAGTATCAGACCCGGTTCTGAAATGATAATACATATTTATAATGCATGGCACAAGGCAACATGATACATACAACCAACATAAAGATATAGGGACAAAGTGAAATCAAATATACAGAGATTCCTTTACATAGAGCCAAAGGTGGTTATAAATCCAAGTTTATGGATGAAAGATATTTGTTTTTTTTTGTGTACCTGAAGATTAGCGTATGACATTATATGCTAAATGTCCGTGTAAATTAATAATAAATAAAAAAGTTTTTAATACCGATCACGTCTGGGCCTGATCTGTAATTATAGAAACTAGCAGCGGGTTTGACGTATTATGACATGTAGTCATATATTCAATGATGTCTCTGTGATCAATACGGTTAAAATCGGAAGTGATCATCGTCTGGTAAGAGGCGCATTGAATATATGCGTAAAGCTAGAGCGCTCTCGACTGATGAAGTCGACGCTCCGTCCAGCAGCAGTCCAAATCCAAAACCCCGAGGGCTTTCAGCTGGAACTCCAAAACCGTTTTGGTTGTCTAGGCGGCGATGAGGACTAATTCAACGATGGGTTTGTGGAAGCTGTCCATAGCATTGGGTCTAAGTTCTTTAAGGCCCAACGGAACAGACCTACAGAGCCAAAGGGCTTTCTATCTTCACTCACAGGCTCATCGAGGATAGGAATGAGATGATTCTGCAGTCTTCAGTCGATGCGACATTATACAGGCAGCTCAACAAACGGTTCTCCAAGTCCCTTACCCGCGATCTGCGCTAATTCAATACAAATCTTATTGAAGAGTCCATCGAGCAGAATAAGGGCTCTAAAATGTTCTCAAGAGATCTGTCTATTGGGCAGAGCCAGCTCGCCAAATTAAAAACTGAAGATGGTAGAATCGTTTCATCCAAACCTGAGCTTCTGAATGAGATAGAGTGCTTTTATGGACAGCTATACGCGTCAACTAGCAGACCCGACGTTGGCCTGGCGGAAGACGCTAAGCTGTACCTTGAGTGCGCTCATGCGTTGCACTACCAAAAATTTAACACCATCAATACCATCGTCATCAATAAAACAATCTCAATTATCTGTAATATACATATATAAATTACATTTCAAAAAATGCAAAGAAACCACTATACGCTATGTCGTAACTCGTAGTCTTTAAAACTCTTGTTCGGCTCAATCTCAAAAAACCTCTCCGTGAGCTTCGTGGAGCGCACGCACTAACCAGTACAATTTCTATGAGAATCGCGTTAGAACGCCGGGCGCGTAAGACGGAAGATACTCCGTACAAACTCTATGAAGAAACAGGTAAATCTGGACCGGCGCACGGAGCCCACACGAGGCGGCCGGCGGCCGAGTGAATGACTTATGTATTAACCGACCAAGCGAAGTTAACGCCCAAAAAATTAAACTTTTTCACAAAAATGCAATAAAATATTGATGTTATGTTCCTTATGATAGGGTGCGACGTATGACGTTTCAGGTGCGGCTAGGGCAAGAGGCCGTTAATGGAATTTCATACAAATCTTGCAGGCCTAGGCCGGCAAAGTCCTCTTTTTTTAATTCCATTCCACATAAATTTGTGGCACAGGCATCATGACATTCTGCCACTATGCGTAATAAATATAAATCTATGTTTTTTTTGTTGTTTATTTCATTGCATGTTTGAGAAAAGCACTACACGTATAGGTCGATTCACAAGAGCTGGCGCGGAAAATGTATGAAACTGTCATTAATTTCATAGACATTCCTATACCTCGGCGGGAAATATGGGGTTGCACTCTGACAGGGGTCTTTCGTCCCGGCCTCTGTAGTAATGTGCTATTCTTGCACGACAATTGTCAAGTTGGCTTAGTTGGTTAATAACATGTCCTGCACTTTTCTTCGTCCTTGTCCGTGCAGCGTGCCATAATTCGTTTCGTGTTTATTTTTTGTTTTTTTAAAGTGTGTGTGACTATTTTTTATGAAGTGACGAACTGTGTGTTTCATGGAATAAATAAGTGTGAACTTGAATGTCGATAATATTAAAAACAATAATAAAACTTTTAGTGGTTGATAAATTAGAAATAAAATCGCCTTGGCCGCCAAGGTCACGTCTTAATTTAAAACAATTTGCCAGGGACCATAATCGACGGATTGCGGTAATACATAAAATAATTAATTGTTAGTAGGAAAATGTGGTTGTATTGCAATTTTTTGAGTTATAAATTATAGTATTTACACACAGTATTACACCCAACACACAATATTACAGTTTAATTGTATTGTTTTTGGTGAACAATAAAGAATAATTGTATTGTATTTCATAAATCCATAAATTAGCGCACCACCAGTTCTCGTAGTTAGCAGCCGCCACTGCCCGGCACTACAACGAAGATATACCGGACATCATCCTGTACGAGATTAGAATGGCTCTTAAACAGCTAAAGAACAACAAGGCACCCGATGATGACTGAATTACAGCTGAATTCCTGAAGGCGGGTGGAAAACCGGTCCTTAGGGCCCTTCAGAAGTTGTTCGACTCCGTCTTACTGGAAGGGAAAACTCCAAAGGCATGGAACAGAGGTGTGGTAGTGCAGTTCTTCAAAAAGGGTGACAACGCCTTACCGAAGATCTACCGACCCATCTCACTTCTGAGCCATGTCTATAAGCTGTTCTCAAGAGTCATTACGAACCGTCTCGCACGCAGGCTAGATGACTTCCAGCCTCCGGAACAAGCCGGTTTCCGAAGAGGCTTTAGCACCGTAAACCACATCCATACGCGCCGTCAGATTATACAGAAGCCTAAGGAGTATAACCTGCCCTCTGTTTAGCCTTCGATTCGATTGAAACCTGGGCTGTACTACAATCTCTCCAGCGGTGCCAAGTGGACTACTGCTATATCGAAGAGCTGAAGTGTTTGTACGAGAACGCCATTATGTCAGTCCGACTCCAGGACCAGACCTCGAAACCTATTTCGTTGCAGCGGGGAGTGAGGCAAGGAGATGTTATTTCTCCTAAACTGTTCTCCGCTTCATTGGAGGATGTTTTCAAGACTTTGGACTGGAGAAGGCTAGGCATCAACATAAACGGCGGCGAGTATATCACTCACCTTCGGTTTGCTGACGATATACTAGTCTTGGCTGAGACCATGGAGGATTTAAGTATAACGCTCAATGACCTCAGTAAAGCCTCCGAGCGAGTTGGCCTAAGGATGAACATGGACAAGACGAAGATCATGTCAAATGCCCATGTAGCACCAACTTCCGTAACAATCGGACACTTTACGCTCGAAGTTGTAGACGATTACTTTCACCTAGGACAGACTGTCCAGTTAGATAAGTCCAACTTCGAGAAAGAGGTTAATCGTCGAATCCGACTCGGCTGGGCAGCGTTCGGGAAGCTACAACACATTTTTTTGTCCAATATTCCGCAGTGTCTCAAGACGTAACTCTTTGACCAGTGTGTGTTGCCAGTGATGACATATGACACACTGAAACGTGGTCGCTTACTATGGGCCTCATAAGAAGGCTCAAAGTTACCCAAAGAGCAATGGAGAGGGCTATGCCGGGAGTATCTCTGCATGATCGCATCAGGAATAAGTTATCCACAGCAGATCCAAAGTGACCGATATAGCCCTTCGAATCGCTCAACAAGTGGCAGTGGGCGGGGCACATAGCACGTTGAACCGATGAAATGAAATGAAATGAAATTTTATTAATTTGTTGAACATGTGTGTACATATAAATGTGGTCTTAGGTGTAACTTAATTAAGCGCAACAAGTCCTACTGTTTATACAGCATGGAAAAATGGAGAGTGGAACACTAATCATACAAATTATTTCATCTTTATACACAATAAAATTAATAATCGAAGTCAAAGTCATGATTCATTCGCGTTGTTGATGAGTCATTCAATGAGTAAAAACATTTATCTTGAAGCATAATATTCATCATTTTCTTAAATTGATTTATATTTAGATCTTTATAAAAATTGGGTAGTTTATTATGAATATCAATACAAATTCGTAGTACATTTTTTTTAAATATGTGACAATTGGCCTTTGATGCTAACAGTACGTGTCTTTTTCGTTCGGACTTGACCCTATCAAACAGCTTTGACAAAGATACATACTTCTCGAATGTACATACAAGGCACTGGAAGGATTCTATAATTTTTTTTAAATAGGTATGCATGATTCCAGTTATTTTGCACCGACCACAGCTCTAACACATATTTTTGAGCCCGAAATACTCTCCCAACATCAGTTGAGTTTCCCCATAGCAACAAACCATATCTTATAATAGAGGCAATGTATCCATGGTATGCTGCTAGTGCTGCTTGGATAGATGCAATATTTTTTAGATGTCTTAAAGATGGCCGTTGGGGCGGAAAGGTTCTCGAGTGGCCTTTGGGGGAGGCCTATGTCCAGCAGTGGATGTCTTTCGGCTGACACGATGATTGTATACCATGGCTCCGCCGATTCTCTCATAGACTGAGTGAAATGAAGGTCCCCGTTTCAGCTTCGGCAAAAATGCTTTAGTACGTCATGTTAGGATTTCCGGTTGTTGTCCGCTACAGGCCACATTTTTCAGTCGATTCTTCGAAAATGGCTGAGTTTGTTTCGACTTGGCTTCTCGGCAGTGGTCTTCTTGTTCAGAAACACTAGTAGATTTTGACTTGTTAAGTGTCATCGCGGCCTACATGCAGAATAAAGATTTTTTTTTTTAATTTTCGTGTTCTCTCCTAATGAAAACCCAGTCGTAACTGTCGTCCATCAGCTATAGATATAAGCATAGATACTAAGAAGATAGGTACTAAATCAATTACAGAATCCTCATCAAACCTGAAAAATCACTATTTTTCTGTATTTTATTTCTGACATTTGGTCTAAAGTATCTTTATAAAACCCAACCTAATTGAATCCGGATATTTTGCATAAACAAGCGAGCGTACACAACTAGATGTTGTTGCTTGCGCGTGCGCCGCATCACAGACCGATCAACGTTAAATATGGCGCCGACAGCTGTCATCCCATAGAAACTTGTCTTTCCATACATTCAGATTTTAACGAACACCGCTTACGATTACTGACGGTTTGGTGCAACCCAGCCTTAGAGAACATTATTTAACCTGTCGAAAGTTCCGTTTCCGTTGAATTTATTTAAGTAAAAGAATAAAAGAGGCTTTTAAATTGTTGTACAGTCAGCCTCATAAGTGGCTGAACACTTTGGAACTTTGTCGCTTTCACCCTTTGACAATTAGTATGACACTTCAAACATGACTGTGTGCGTCGTATCGATACAAAGGTGTTATAAGCCCCTTGTGAGGCCGACCGTACTTAATTAAATTACTAAAGGTACTGACTTGAACTTGTAGAGCGTCCCGTGCTGATGGATGAGCTGGAAGGAGTCCGAGGACTCCCCGCGGGTGGCGGTCCAGCTCTCGAGCGGCAGTGATTTGTAGCGCTCCTCGCGGAAGTCGCAACGGCTCGTGCTGCCGGACAGACAACTGCTACTCTCAGACCACACTTCTTAGCACATCTGCACTGTGCAGCTGGCCGAGATGCGGCTTGCCGTTGCGGAACGGTTTATATATGAAAACACATGATTTGCTACTCAACGCACTATCCGGCTTGCGCATAGTGCGCAGGCGAGCTTACACAATTGTTCAAATGACTACGTGATTATTCTAAATTTATTTTTTATTCCCTTTTCAACAAAACCAATTCAAAGTATTTATTTCATATATAAAAATATAAGGTGTTTCGGGAGGGAAACATATAAATAATTGTAATTGCGTATGTATAGAAATTGAAGTGTTCAATAGGTAACCTGGATTCGACTCGGGTTTTTTGTGTGTATCTTACGAGTATATGTTGTCTCTTCTAATAAAAACCGGCCAAGAGCGTGTCGGGCCACGCTCAGTGTAGGGTTCTGTAGTTTTCCGTCCGTCACATTAAGTTGACATATTAAGTACAGAAACACAAAACCTTTGAAAGCACGTCATTTCATTGTGATTTTGTAGAAATGACAGGTACAATAAACACCTGTTTATACGGTTAAATTACAAACTTAGTTCAGAAATTATTTTTGTAATTTTTTCAAAAACTATTCAACCTATCAAGTTCAAAATAATTTTCCTACAAAGTTTTTATAAAGTTCTACTTTTGAGATTTTTTTCATATTTTTAAAACTTATGGTTCATAAGTTAGAGGGGGGGGGGACACATTTTTTTTTTTACTTCTGGAGCGATTATTTCCGAAAATATTAACATTATCAAAAAATGATTTTAGTAAACCCCTATCTAACAATATATAACACGTTAGGGTTAAAATAAATAAAAAAAAACACTCCCCACTTTACGTATAGGGGAGGTACCCTAATAAAATATTTTTTTCCACTTTTTATTTTACCACTTTGTCGGCGTAATTGATATACATATTAGTACCAAATTTCAGCTTTCTAGTGCTAACGGTCACTGAGATTATCCGCGGACGGACGGACAGACGGACGGACAGACATGGCGAAACTATAAGGGTTCCTAGTTGACTACGGAACCCTAAAAAGATAACAATCACACATCTCATTTATAACCTCTTTAGTCCCTATGTTCCATAGAAAGAAGACAGTTCATTATTGTACACTAATTGCACTTATTGTTGTTACACAGCCGACACTCACCCCTTGAAAGACTTGGGCCCGAAGAAGTCGAGCTGCTGGCCGTGAAGCACCAGCCAGTAGCGCTGCCATGACGCGAGGGACACCTTTTTTCCGTCCCGCAAAACGATTTTTCTTCTCACGAAGCCTTCATACAGACATTCTGAAGCTTCCGGCTTAGACGGATTGCTGGAAGACATTGCTTGATTTGATATTTAATTAAAAATTCCTGAGCGGTAAAAGAGCAACTGCACACTGTATTTTGTGCATACTACGAGTATATTCCCGATTTACAAATAAAATTAAAGACGGACGTGCAGTGTCTAGACATGTAACTCGACTGCGTTTATTAATAGCCACACACGAAGAAACCGAACACGCACAATTTTTATTCTAGCACTGCGCTAACTAAATAGGATAGGTCACCGTTGCATAGACAATTTTTATTCTAGCACTGCGCTAACTAAATAGGATAGGTCACCGTTGCATAGACTAAACTGAAATGACGCACCCGGCGGAGAATCTCACGGACGGCCAAAGTAAGGCTCATATTCTCAAAGCTTGTTGTTAGCCTAAATCTGGCGAACCAATATATCTGACCTTCGATTACTCATAGTTGTAATGAATTTCGGACTCTTAGTTTTTTTTATTAAAAGTGGGATTGCTATTAGGGCAGCCACCGACGGATTTTTCTGGGTTTCTAACTATACCTCGCAATCATACAACCGTTTTAGAAATCTACTTTTATCTTTATGTACTTACTTCGTATATGGTCGGGGGGCTTTTATTTTTTATTTTATTATTTTGCAATTAGAATCGTCGTGGGCTTTTCAAAATTTATAATTTTGTTTTATTTTATATTTTTAAAGAGTAATGTATATACATTCCCTGCTAAGGTTTTCCCAAGGAAGGGGAGAAGTTTTTCAAGAAAGAAGTGTATATTTTTTTAAAGAGTCGGTAACGCGCATTGACACCCCTGGAATTGCAAGCGTCCATAGTCTGCGGTAACCTCTTACCATCAAGCGGACCTTAGGTACACTTATATACCACCGGTGCAGTATAAAAAACTATGGTTGTTTTATTTATTTTAATGGTTCGAAATGTTCCATCGGAGAGCACTCTCTGTTATGTGAGCCCGAGGTTCGGAGGCTCTAAATTAGTGAGGCCGTACGTGGAATCTTCCTACCTCCGAGTGACTCACGAGAACCTGGGGTCGAAGGCTCGAAGCGTCCTTTGAGAGAGTGCACTACGCAAGCCCAAGGGCCGAAGGCCCAAAGGGCGAGCCCACACGGACACTATCGACAAGTGTCTTACAATCGAATTTGAGTTCCGAAAGCCCAAAGGTAAGGCACGCGAAACAAAAGGCAGAGCTCCGAGCAAAGGACGTTCTCTGCGCGAGCCTACGCGGACTCTCACTATCGCTGAGTGTTCAGAGGGGAAATTCAAGGCTAATGGGACTGAAGGCGAACTCAGCGTAGGTTTGAAGGCCTGAGGTGTCTACCAAAGCGCTCTCTACGCCAGCTTGCGAGCTGAAGGTTGGAAGGGCGAGCCCACGCGTGCGCAGCGAAGCACGCGAGCACCACGAGGCCCAGTGTCCCAGTATCCCTTCAATATGCGCTTACTCCGCAAGTCATAAGAGCAAGGGCCGGAAGGGCGTGCCCACATTTATTTATTTATTTACATTATACATGGATCTTTTCTATCCCGAACTGTCTTTAAAGGGAACCTGAGGACCGAAGGCCCGAAGGTGTGTGGCACACACGAAGGCGGAGGCCGAGTTCTGCGTAAGACTTAAGGCCCGAAGCTTTCCTTCAGAAAGTGCACACTACGAGTATATGCGAGCCCAGCATAAGCACTCACAACCTCCTTCCTCTTTCACAAGAACAAGAAATTTAATATCAGTTAATTGGACCAATCATTTTAAACTTCAACTAGTGGCAAAGTGGAAATATGTAAGTAGCTACTACCCTACTCTAGATAATCGCAATATCTCGTTAAGTTGGATGACTAGGGTGTGTAAATTTGGGTAGTAAAAAATGTAAATTCCCGGGAAATTTCATACAAATCGGGACCGGGACTGCAAACCCTATGGATGACGTAATTGGATGTAAACCTTATTTCGTTTTCAGAATTACGAATTCAAAACTATTAAAAAAGGTGTCATTTTAAATCACATTTTTCGTAAAAATAATAAACCACAAATCTATTGCAGAAAACCGTATCTCAATCGGTTTAGCCGATTTGGAGAATCTGCGCCTATACCCTTTCTGTTCTCAACGCATATACCCTCTTCGTTCCGCCGTGAGGAACTAGTGAAGCCGTTATAATTCTGATATTACACAACATATTTAACAGGACGGTTTTTATAGTGCCCCGTGGCATATTTACGTCATGTATCGCCATTAAATCATAAACCCTATAATAATACTAAAGTCATATTTTTAAATCGGCAGACTTGCGGGTATAAAAAAACTCTTCCGTTGCGGGTATAAAAAGCAAAAATACTGCTTTTAGCAGTCCTTGTAGAGGAGCTACTCACTAAACACCTTTAGAAGAGCTGTATTACAGTATTCTATTTATAATTATGAGCCTTCACAAAGTTCCTTAATATGTTATTCTGATTCATCATACCTAAACCCCTCAGCAGTTCATGCACAGAAGATACCGAGAAAACACTATCAACATAATCACACCACGGTAATACCCATATGTGCCTTCGCAAAGTTCCCTAGGGTGGTGTTCTGTTCCATTATCAGGCCTTCAGCAGTTCAGGTGAAGAGGCTTCTCAATAAACACTATCAAAAGAGTCAAAACACGGTTCAGTAAATGATTTCCTGAACAAGATTCCCTACAATTTTGTTCTGATCCATCATCAGACCCTTTTATAGACCCTTTGATGATGACAGATCATGTACAGAAGCTACTCAGCAAACACGATCAAAAGAGCCCAAACACTGTCAAGTAGCTATATGCCTTCGAAAGGTTCTGTGTCATGTTGTTTTACTCCAGCATTAGATCCTCAGAACTTCGTTTACAACGGCCGCTGAGCAAACATAAACAATAGCGCCCAAAAACAGACAAAAAGATATCTAACCCCTTTACAGTTCCCTACTATGTTTTTCTGCTCCATCATGATCCTCAGAGTTCAAATACATGTACTCCTCACCAAGCGCTATCGAAATCTTCTATGCTGGTCAAGCAGAGTTCCCGAGAATATGCGCTCAAACGTACTTTCAAAAGAAAAATGTTAACTGCAGCGCCCCCTGGCGAGTTATGGTCGTAACATTTATTGGGGGTTCGTCCCGAATGAACCACAAACCCATTGCAGAAAACCGTATTCAAATCAGTCAAGCCGTTTTGGAAATATTGAGGTGCACACACAAACAAGCAAACCAACTCTCACCCTAAACGCATATACCTTTTCCGTTCCGTCGTGGGTAATGAAAGATCGATATTAAGAAATATTACGAAAACACACGAAAAAACCGGCCAAGTGCGAGTCGGACTCGCGCACGAAGGGTTCCGTATTAGCCCCCTTAAATATCCGCCTAGCCCTTCCCGAGGATAATGCTATGCTTACCTATGCGGCAATGAATGGGAGAGTTTGTCTCCGGCCACGGAGCCTGGGGACTCGAGCAGGGTGTCGTCCAGCAGGTTCACCGAGCCCGCAGGCGTCTTCTCGTCCGTCTGGCCCTTCCCAAAGATACTGCAACAACGTTGTTCAACCTCCATTAAGGGATAACATTTCTTGTCGCTTTGCATACATGTGTTTTTCGGGATAATATGTTTAGTTACAAAAAAATGTCCTCGTTGTTCTTGATCCAAACAAAACCTAAATTGTCAAAGTTCATAAAACACGTACTAAAATTGAAATTGAATCATCTCATACATATAAATTAATTATATCACCAAGGGTGAATGCAAACGGGCCTTAAGAGTTAGCGTGGAGTTAAACAAAAGTTAATGTCAAGTATGACAATATTAGAAATTCGAATGACATGCGCACGGCAATGAAACCCACAGATATCAGAGTAAAGCAGATCCGCTCATTTAAGTTGAACGATTTCTATAGGTATATCTGATTTATTCTCATTAATGCACAAATCAGAAAGTTTGAGAGAGACAGACAAGTGACAGGAAAAATGACACCTGTCAGTGTCTCCGTCTCCGTCTTTATAAGTGAAAATTGTACTGAACTGACGTTTGGTGTGTTAAGTTTGTATGGGATTTAACATCCTGGTGTGCTTTCAAATGGAGACAATTCGTTAACAGCTGAAAATGATTGTACCTTCTGTCGCATTCTAACTCATTTTGGTGCACCATAAGGATTTAACGAGACTACTATATGAAAAATGATTTGGCTTAATACTGCGAGTCTGCTTTTCTCTGATGTCTGTAATAAAACCACACACATAGGCGGCTATGACAGATACAAAGATTTTCGTAATTAGGCTCTGCATGATTTGTCAAGCAAAGCTGTTACTTTCTTTTAAGAAGGTGTACAATCCAAATTTAAATTACTATACACTATTTTATTCATATCCTTACAATGCTAAGCATTTTTTGCGTGCAACAGTTAAATCATTACACCCCTAATATTATAGTGTTGTATCGTGTCGTAGTCGCGAATATGTATATTATGTTTGTAGACCGACGGAATAGGCTCTTAGTTTAATTATGATTCACTTGGCGCTTTGCGTCGGTTAGCAATTCGGGCTCAAAGGATGATTAATCGACAATGATTAATAATTCAGAAGGGGGGTAATATGGCCCTTGGCAATCAACAATCATCATCCACAATCCTTTCAAAAATGTAAACATTGTAATGATAAGTAAATGGTAATCATAAAATTAAGGTGCTACTAATATCGCATGCAATTTGTAAAACTGCATTTGGAACAGGCCATTCTTGTTGCAACTTCACGTTCAAAACCATACAAATAGTATACACCGCGTTTTTTGGACTTTAATAACTTTAAGATCGATTATTATTTAGTCAGTTTCATGATTGAGGATATAGGTGGCAATCTTCGGTTATACAATTTATATAAAGATAATTCTTTTAGATTTAAACGTAGATTTTCATTATTTGTATGAAATAGATAACTTTTGTCCATGACATTAAGTACTTGTTCACACTGAAAAAGTGGTACACACAACACAAATGCATAATATAGATATTATGCAATATTATGCCAATGTTTAATCATTGTAATCAGCAAAAAACACGATGTAGGTATAGTGGGAAAAGTGTAAGGCGTTATCGTGCAGGTGGTGTCTTACGGAGACTAGACTATCGACACATGACAAGAAACTGACAACACATTGCTCTAGGTAGGTACAACGAAAAAGTAACAAAATGGGCTACAATACAACATGGTTATAATTAAAATAAACAAGCTCTGTAAACGCATGCTTCGATGGATGGATTTATTTACGACTTATGAAGAGACATAATCATACTTTGTATAAAGCAGCAATAGGTACTGTGGTGCTTCGATACATTAGATAGGTGATAAAACTCATTATTTACATAATATGTGTCTAAAGGAAAAAACTTCGGCAACATTATTTATCCCTCCTCCTTAAAGTCCTAAGTGGGTTATGTTTAGGGTTAGGATTCTGGTGGCAGTTTAACACAAGTAATGCAGTGGAGTCGCCATTGTATATTTTTTTATTTGAATCCATCACACCACATCAGCCGAAGGACGTCCACTACTGGACATAGGCCTCCCCCAATTCCATGGCGGGTAAATGCCATAATCGCCACGCTTGGCTTTATTTGAATAAATGAATAAAGTAAATAAATATATATTGGGAGACAATCTTAAACAAATCGACCTAGTGCCAAACTAAGCAAAGCTTGAACTATGAGTACTAGACGACGATATAGATACTTATATAAGTTATATAGATAAATACATACTTAAATAAGTACAAGACTTAGGAACAAATATCCGTGCTAATTGTACAAATAATGCCCTAATGAACGGTAAATCTATATTACAGTACCGGCCAATAATATATCATCTTTGCGTTTTATTGTATAAAAGTATATAGATTATACAATTTAGGTTTGTTGATATATCGCATGTTTTACTAGTTACATATTATACATAAATTTTTGACGACAACTGCAATGCAATACTGTTAATTACAATGATGATTTTTATAACATTTAAATAAATTTTACTTGTTTGCTAAAATTTTTATGAATTCAAGAGCTTAGTGGCTTGAACAACTTGCAACTGGAATTAAAGTTTCAAAATCTTGCATTTTACCTTCTTCTTATGTTAAACGGTTGTCAAGATTATGAAAAGCATATATCATGGCAATTTGTTCCATATAAGCTTAGAATTAATATTGAGGTAGTAAGAGAGGATATTTCGAATGAATATTTTATTCTACTACTGATAACTTATTCCAATAAAAATTGTTCAAGACCTTGAATAGGTATAACATTATACATTTCAATAATATATTATGTTTTTATTGAATTTTTATGAATCAATTTACTTGTATGAAACCAATCAACTTAAATATACATTATTGGTTTATCAATCATTTATTCATTAAATTAAATAATATATAACAACGACTCCATTGCTGTTTGTTCACCCCAATGCCACCAAACATCCCAACTCTAGTTATGTTTTAAATTATAACATATATATACCTAGAGTGAATTTATTATATAAATAAAATACAAAGCTAATCTCATGAAACAGACAACTGCGCGGATTCGGTCACAAAAAACATGTTACTTAAGGTACCTGTTTATTTGTAATTTTACGTTCGTAATAAATAAGTCAAATACCTACTTACCATTCCAGAAAGTTATACCTACTCGGCTTCGAATTTTGCGTAGGTGTGTTTACTCGTAACGTAACGGATCGTATAAACAGTTTGCGTAACATGAAGTCCCGTTCACTATTTCATTCATTATAATTGTAACTGTCTCACTAACGCCAAGAACATATAAAGTGGTCATGTGTCGTCGTGCCCACCACGCCAACAACCACTAAGGGTTAAGATTTATTCTGATAAGAATTTTACAAGTCACTTAACATGAGACAAAAATAATTACAAAAATAAAATTAAAACTGATAGTATTGAGTATTTTATAGAAACGGATAAACATTCTCTCAATGCCATTCAGAAATCGAGAGCAAACGGTAGTAGTACTTCAGATACAATTTTATACTTACTGTAACGTGTTTTGGATGCAATACAACCAAGCATAAAATTTACATTAGTACTTTTATCTTAATATATATACAGGGTGATTTTGGGGTCGTGATCCGGAATGATTGTACATGGTCAAGAATTCAAAGTAGACAACATCACAGTTGGTATGACGGTTTATAACACAAATAATTCTCTTTTTCTTCAAATTCTAATGGGAAAGAATACTTTTTCATACAACTTGGTCACCCTATCCCACTGTCAACTCTCCATACTATCCGTCAAAGAGAGAAGGGTAACCATGTTTTTTTGAGATTTTGTATTCTTGTCATCAAAATAAATTAAAAAAGAAATACGTTTGTTTCGTGTCACTACAACTTTTTTGAAAAGGCTAACCGATACCAAGTCGTAAAACTTATTCTTGATCCACGACCCCGAAATCACCCTGTATATAGGCTCCAAAACGGCACATCAGAATCGTTAAACTGAAATTAATTTTTAGGGTTCCGTACCCAAAGAGTAAAAACGGGACCGTATTACTAAGACTTCGCTGTCCGTCCGGCCGTCCGTCTGTCACCAGGCTGTATCTCAAGAACCGTAATAGTTTAAATTTTCACGGACTGTGTATTTCTGTTGCCGCTATAACAACAAATACTAAAAAACAAATAATAATAATAATTAAGGGGGCCTCCCATACAAAAAACGTGATATTATAGCCCTTTTTCATGGCTACCACTCGCCGAGCTAGATCTCAAGAACCGTAATGGCTAGACAGTTGAAATTTGCACAGATTACGATATGTATTTTTATTGTGGCTACAACAACAAATACTAAAATCAAAATAATAATAATAATTAATGGTGGCTCCCATACACCAGAGTAGTGGCCGCTAAAACAACAAATACAAAAAAAACTCAATAAAACATGTGTTTAATGGCACCAGCTTTTAGCCTTTTTTCTGGTACGGAACCCTTCGTGCGCGAGTCCGACTCGCACTTGGCCGGTTTTTTATTTTTTTATTTAATTACCGTCTTTCTTAGAGAGTTCTCTACCTACTTAACTATATATGTTTATATTACTTGATTGAAGGCAACCAACTGCACCCTTCGAAAGAATCTTAAAGACCGCCGTAGTTTACCTAGTTAAAATATGCATTTGTTCGAGAGGTAATACGTATACTTAGCAGATAAATAGTAAATACCTAAACCAAACGAGGAGATGCTTTATTATAACCAAGACGAGCCAAGCGAAGCGCAAGGGCACTACCTACCTTTTCTCGAAGTGTTTCGTCGTTTTTTTTTAACCCTCATAATGTTTGTTTCCGATGTACCAGATAGTTCATATTCTCAGGATATGATGTCAATAATAGACTTATAAACATACAAAGTCTCAATTGAATAGCTCTAATACTTTAGATTTTATTGATATCTAAAATACACCGATTTCACTTGTCACTGACACGCTGATGTTCATCAAAATGTTTGGCTACTTCCTGAAATGCTAGAAAGCTGAAATTTGGTATGTAATCTAAGTTTAGTATACAACCAACAAAAAAATTCATGAACTTATAACTTTCGCCCCCCATCCCCAAAAATGGGGAGGTGGAAGTTTATATGAGCCTTTCACCAATTTTATGAATTAGGACATGAAAGTTTACAACCAACAAAAAAATTCATGAACTTATAACTTTCGCCCCCCATCCCCTAAAATGGGGAGGTGGAAGTTTATATGAGCCTTTCACCAATTTTATGAATTAGGACATGAAAGTTTACACGGCACAAGTTTTTAGTTACTGTAGACAGTAACTAAAAACCCTATTAATAAGACTGCCTAGCAACTTACAAAAAGAACTGAAATCCCACCAAAAACATTTCATGTAAAATGTTGCCAAGAGGACCGAGACAAACGAGAGGTTTGCCCTGTGAAAAAAATATCAGATATCATGTAGAGCCAAGCTTCTGAATCTACACGGCCTAACTCTACCGACCCTAACTTCAACAAATTTTACATATCAGTAAATGTTCAGGCCATAGATAACCCCCTCTAGATGGAGATTATAGGGCGACGTGCGGTCACCTCACCTATGTACCACTAGTACATGTAAGCAAAAACGCCTCGCGCTCTCAGTCAGACTCGTCCAGGTTCGCGATCTATACGTACGTCAGATAAACGAGCATTGAAAATCGATTTTATCCATTAGAAATGGTGTTTTGCTGTGTAAAGTTATGTGGGAAAAGCTCTCGAACAGCAAAGTACAAGAATGACGGAATAACATTTCACAGATAAGTTAAATTAATTACAAAAGGCATATTTTATTCTGCCAGGCGGAGTTCATTTTACATTAGCCAGTAAGAAGTACAGAAGTATTCTTGTCCCTTTCCAACCAATTCAAAAGTCAATATACTCTCCCTTCTGACGAAAGTACATGCTCGGGCTAGTGATGTGCCAGTGACGCTTTCGACATTACCGTATAAGTCTCGATTTCAATTAATTATGTATTCGTCCGCGTTTTGTTGCGCTGTTTTATTAATATTGAAATTCTATTGGAAAAGGTCATTAGTTATTTTACATTAAACTGTCAGTGTTGCCAGTGTTCTTTTAATTAAAGTAGTAATGTAGTAAATTAGTGTCTCGTTCTATTTTATTTATACGCTATAGGTACGATACGGGTACATATCAATGTAGTCATCATCATCATCATCATGTCAGCCGAAAGACGTCCACTGCTGGACATAGGCCTCCCCCAAAGACTTCCACAATGACCGGTCCTGCGCCACCCGCATCCAGCGGACACCCGCGACCTTCACCAGATCATCAGGTATCAATGTAGTAGAATGGAATATTTAGTTTGGAAGTAGTTAATGTGTAGTTTTATTTCATTATAAAGTTTATTAACCGGTTGTATCATATTTATTGCTATGTAATATCGAGTATGTATATCTAATGAAATAACAAATTAGTAACAGTATTACCACTAAGTAGGACATAGATTTCCCTAGCATTTAGGACTGGTATCACGAGGTGAACCCTATGCTGGACTTCTAAGAAGTATAAGGGATCTCGGAAGTGGTTAGAGGTGGAGCCATTGCAATTTGGTTTTTTCGAATCGTCTTGGTGAGCAGTTAGGACTAGTGTCACGAGGTGGACCCTATGCTGGACCTCGAAGAAGTATAAGGGATCTCGGAATCGGTTGGAGAAGGAGCCATTGCAATTTGGTTTTTCGTTTCGTCTTGGTGAGCAATTAGGACTAGTGTCACGAGGTGGACCCTATGCTGGACCTCGAAGAAGTATAAGGGATCTCGGAATCGGTTGGAGAAGGAGCCATTGCAATTTGGTTTTTCGTTTCGTCTTGGTGAGCAATTAGGACTAGTGTCACGAGGTGGAACCTATGCTGGACCTCGAAGAAGTATAAGGGATCTCGGAATCGGTTGGAGAAGGAGCCATTACAATTGGGTTTTTCGAATCGTCTTGGTGAGCAAACTTTTTGAAAACATTTTAGCCAATCACAAGGCAGTTCTTTGCGTGGGTAAATTCCTCAACAACCATTGGCCAACAATTTACGCGCGACGCCGGCGATCGCCATTTTGTCTGGCTGCGCGAAGCACGAGAGCTAGTTCAACTGTCATTGCATATTCTACCTTGACCTTACGTATAATGCAACAAGGTCTTTATTGAATTGGTCGTACATTCGGTTTCATTCGGTACTTGTCTGCACTCGTCGGCGTGAACGAAGATTGCCGATGTAACTGATATTTGTGGTTCTACTGTATTTATTTATATAGATAAACAAATTTATTTCTGTAGAAAAACTTCCAAGACTCAGGATCAAATATTCGTGTTAGTTCATCTCACAAATAAATGCTCTAGCCGGGGAGCTCCTTTCGAGCCCGGGAACTCCGCCTTCGTAGGCAGGACCACTACCAACTAAGCCAAAGTGGTCGTCAAAATATTCCGCAATTTTTACATTCACCAGTGCTGTAACCGTGTTAGTCGATTCACAAGAGCTGGCGCGGAATGTCTATGAAATTAATGACAGTTTCATACATTTTCCGCGCCAGCTCTTGTGAATCGACCTACACTACATTTACACTATGCGCTGCCTAAAAATATTATTCTAGATACTAAATTAATAGATGAGCATATACGCTATTTAAAATTGTTACCCTAAAATAAATGGCATTACCGGTAAAAGCCGGTAATAAACAACGCGTCCCATCCCTACGCCGCGCGCGCCATGTTGAACCCAAGCGCGCGCTCTATGAAACAGCCAATGGCAGCGACGTTACCGACCTCCCCGCGACCCGCACATACCGCTAACCTTGGTGACTTTTGATTCGAACTAAATCGTTCATAGGGGCCATCTAGAGGGGGTTATCTATGTGTTCAGGCTTAACGCCTATTTAGGAGTGCAGTGAATATGATAGTCAACATTGCTAATTTCAAAATGTAGGCGCAATGGTGCTTCAATAGAATAACCAATGTCATCTTCACTTGCCTTACGATCGCTTTACTGTTAACATTACTTTTTTTATTATAATTAATTTCAACTTCAACGAGCAGTTTGATTTACACCGATATTCCGCCAAAGATATAACATGGTGACCACAAGATGGGAACAATAAGAATCCGCGAAATAACATGGAAAGAAATAAAATTCAAGACACCGGCCGGCGCGACGAGCTGACGAGATTTTCTACTGCATCAAATCTCTAATTCTTGTTTCTGTGGATATTGGAGTCTACCAGGGGATGTCTAAAGTCACCAGGATTTCAATTTGAAGATCGCCAGACCAGGTTTCGACCAGTGAAACAGCTAAAGTTCACATCGAGCCGTTACGTGTTCGCCCGCCAAGGTAAGTGTTCATCCTACATCTAAATTCCATTAATCCTAATAACTATCAATATATCTATTCAGAATCATACGTCATATGTGTAAATCAAGTATTTTTAAAGCAATAATTACGATCGTAAACCATAAATTAGTGCAAAACTGCATTGCATCATTTTCTTTATATACCTACCCCATATTGAAAAAAGTGAACAAAGAATGTGGCAATTTTTTAATTTATTTGGCTTAAATACGATTTAAAAGTCCATAAATAGAAAATAATTAGCGATTTTATTGCGTAATTAACCTTATAATTGTAATATTTTCGTTGTAAAAGTTCATAAAATCGAAGTGATAGTTAAAATTATTTTACACCACACCTTGCCAAAAAGCGTGTTTTTCCGCACGCTGCGCGTCGGGAAAAACCCACTTTTTGGCCAAGTGGTGACGTAAAATTGTGTACAAAACTCGCCTGCGGCTCGGGCCTCAAACATCTGCGATATCGGCCTTTCTTTGTTTTACAACCCTTGTATCGTAATGTACTATTACGTAGTTGTGAGTTCATTCTTTTTCGGTTCCGTAATTCCTTATCGACTTTATATAGAAGTTGAGGAGCGTGACAGTATTGAGCACGACTCGTAATACTTAATGTAGCCAAAGCTAAAACTTTAGTCGAAGGATTTTCTAAAAAGTTAGAATGCGAAAGAAGGCGCAATTCCGCGCACAATACGTCATGCTGTATGGATGATCCTAGTTATCTTCAAGAAATAGGGTTGAAATTTCCTCAAATCCACATAGCTAAATTTGACGGCGCTTATTTTCGCTGGTTGGAGTTCAGAGATACATTTGAAAATCTTATTCATAAAAGTGAGCGTATTTCGGATATCCATAAATTCCATTACTTCGTATCCTATTTAGAAGGTGATGCGGCTAGGATTATATCGAACTTGGAAGTGTCAACCAACAATTATATTGAGGCGTGGAAGATGATTTGCAATAGTTATGATAACAAACGAATATTGATTAATCACCATTTAAATTCATTATTAAACATTAAACAACTTCCAAGAGAAACAGAGCGATCCTTGCGATTTTTAGTTGATCATGTAACCAAGAACTTGCGCGCCTTAGCCAGCCTAGGACAGCCCACTGACAAATGGGACGTATTGATAATTTTCCAAGCTAGACAGCAATACTTTGATAAAATGGGAAGAATATCGCAATACCTTGGAGGGTGATCTGCCCACTTTAGAGCAATTTTATAAATTCATGTTGACCGCGCCGATGTGCTCGAGTCTTTAAATCGTAACAATCGATCAGATATTACTAATGTGACAATGTCAAAGCCAGTTGTCGGCTCTTCACGTTCTGTACCTAACTACAGTTACAACAGCAAACCAAATCAAAGCAATGTAGTCAAGTCGTAGTTGTAATTGTTGCTTGTACTTGTAAGCAACAATTACAACAACAACAAGAAATCAAACATATTTTTGTGTATATGAGCGTCATAGAATTTATGATAGCCCGACATTTAAGGCGAATGATGGATGTGAGCAAATATAAATTATGTGTGAACTGCTTGAGGCAAGGTCATCTCGAAAGTGAGTGCCGTATGGGTCCATGCCGCGAACACGGCTTCACCGAGAGGCACAACAGTCTGCTCCACAGCCCATCTCACTCTTCAAACAACCTCGCTCTTGTAGATGAACAAGACAAAATACAAGTCAATTATTGAATTATTGCAACCAGAATACGAGTCAAGTCCTTTTAGGCTATTATCTACTGCTATGATCGAAGTATCGAATCCACCTGATCATCGAAAGGTCAAGGTTCGTGCCCTCTTGGATTGTGGCAGCCAATCTTCTTTTATTTCCGAGTCCCTAAAGACCAGACTTTCATTAAATGCCCGCCCAATTGACACTCTAAAGGTCATAGGCATCGGCAACACATGTTCTAAAAATGTTATCGAAAGTTGCAATGTTCAATTAAATTCAACGAATAGCAATTTCAGTGCAATGTTATCATGTTTCATTTTAGACGAACTCACCGTTCGTTTGCTGAAAACGCCTGTCGATATTACCTCATTAAAATTACCACAGAATATTGAGTTGGCTGATCCCATGTTTCATCAGCCAGTCCCCATTGATGTATTGATAGGCGCAGATCTATTTTGGGACTATCTAGGCAATGAAGAATGTTCTCTAGGACCAAATAATCCTAAATTAAGAAATTCAAAGCTAGGTTGGTTAGTTTCTGACCGTATAAGCTCATGTGTCTAGCAAAAGGATACAGTGCAATCATGCTATAATCTCTGAAATGCAGTGTGAAACTATTGACAATTTAGTGTCAAAATTCTGGGAGTTAGAAGAAGTTCCTAAAAAACAAATCATGAGTGAATTAGAAAATGATTGTGAAAAACACTTCCTCACTCACACTAAGAAATGAAGAAGGTCGATTTTGTGTGATGTTGCCATTAAAAGAGTCGGCTGATTGTTTAGGCGATAGTTACAATGCAGCGAAAAAACTATTTATTAATTTAGAAAAAAGATTTAAACGTAATCATATACTTAAAAGTGAATATACCAAATTTCTAAACGAATATGCCGACTTAGGTCATCTTACAAGGACTGAATGCAATCATGCGCCCATCCTGGCCCTAGCCCAGCTTACTATCTTTGCCATCATGCTTTAATTCGACAGGAAAGCGAATTTAGCAGGCTTCGTGTCGTATTTGATGGGTCCACGTCCTCAACGTCGGGTTACTCTCTCAATGACATTTTGATGGTAGGTCCAAACGTCCAAGACACCCTCTTCGCCATATTACTTCGTGCAAGGCACTACAAATACCTGCTCACTGGAGACATTAAAAAATGTGTAGGCAGGTGTTAGTCAATGAAAGTGACAGAAACTTGCAGCTGATCCTATGGCGAGAGGACGAGTCACAGCCTATCCAAACTTTAATGTTAAACACGTTGACATAAGGCTTGTTCACGAAATAAAGTAGCCACCTAAAATTGAGCCTTCACAGGTATATAGAAACTTTTTACAATGCTGATATCTGACATTCTAACATAGGTATGATCAAGTTTAAGCAAAATAAATATTAGATGTCATTGACTAAATAAAATCAACATGCCGAGAATAAACGATAATATTCGTAAATTAATTATAGAGTCTTATTGTACAGATAAGGGCATTTCGATGAGACAACTTGCAAAACGACACAAAAACTCCAAAAGAAGGTGTGCGAAAAGTTATAAAAAAGTTTGGGGAGTTTAATATTCTAGGTGATCTGCCAGAAAGAGGTCGCAAAAAAGGCTGCGTCAAATCGAAATTGGACTCGGAAATAGTTGCCTCGTTCCGCCACAATCCATCGGCCGCTACCCGAGATAAAACCAAAAAGTTAAAGACTTCGGTTGGGAACGTGCAAAACGCTGAAGAAAGAAATAATCTACAGACCAGGAAGAAACAGAAAATCCCGAAAAAGACTGCTGCCCAGCTCGAAAGAGCGAGATCTCGAGCTAAAACATTGAACATTTTTTTAATTCAAAATCGCGACCGATGCATTTTAATGGTTGACGAAACATATGTAAAAAAAGACATGAGAACCTTACCAGGGCTTCAGTTTTATACGTGTGCGGCTGGCGAGCATGTGTCAAAAGAGCATAAATGCGTGGCTTTTGAAAAATTCGCCCAAAAGATCCTGGTATGGCAAGCTATTTGCTCATGCGGGCTAAATAGTTCGAGCTTTTTCACTACCGGCACAATCAACGGAGATGTCTACCGACAGGAATGTATTAAGAAGCGAATTTTGCCCTTATATAGGAAACATGCACGCCTTCCAATATTTTGGCCTGATTTAGCTTCTGCTCATTATTCTCAAGCCACCTTAAATTCGCTTGATAACGAGAATATTAGTTATGTTGCGAAAAACATGCACCCGCCAAATTGTCCAGAACTTCGGCCGATTGAGAGGTACTGGGCAAATATCAAGCAATACCTGCTCAAGAAAGGTTCAGTGGCCGAATGTTAAGCTGAGTTCAAAAAAACATGGAACGCAGCCGCTCGTCACTTTACTAATATATCAATACGTACACTGATGGAAGGCGATCGAATTAAAGTCAAAAAATTCGCGAACTCTTAGCGTTTCTACTAAAAAAATGCATCGTAGTGACTTTTCTAAATTTTTATATATAGCATTAACTATTTTCGTTGTCAGTACCATGAGAAGTTAACGATTTATTTACATTTTATTATGGCCACTTTATTTCGTGAACAAGCCTTATGGCACAGCTAGCGCAAGTTATCTCAGTACCCGTTGTTTATGGCAGCTAGGGCAAGAACAGGATGAAGAGCTTATTAAAGTCATAATCCAAAAAGATATTTATGTGGACGATCTGATAACAGTTGCAGACGATCCTCAACAATTATTATACATTCAAAAATCAGTATCAAATGCATTAAAGTTAGGTTGTTTTAATCTAAGAAAATATAAGAGCAATCATCCATAAATTTTTGATAACCTTGATATTAACACGCAAGATAATTTAACTATAAGCGAGTCCTCGAGAACGCTTGGTCTCGGGTGGACCCCTTCTAGTGACACTTTGCATTTTCCTATTAAAGTGACGCACGACCAAGATGCGTCCATAACAAAGCGTTACAATATGTCAAATTCATTTGAAATATTCGACCCGTTAGGTATTCTCTGCCCAGTAATTGTTTTACCTAAAATTATGCTACAAAAACTTTGACAACTGAAACTGGACTGGGACCAGCCTGTTCCATCTCAAATTAAAAAAAAGGATTGGACAAAATTTGTCGATAATTTAAAATATCTAACAAAGTTACGCATTCCTAGATTAGTGTTAGGAGATTCACCTAAATATATAGAGGTCCATTCATTTAGTGATGCATCCCATGATTGATGCCTATGGATGATGTATCTATGTAAAATCAATAGGTCCGAATGATGAAGTCACTGTCAGGTTATTGTGTACCAAGTCAAAGGTAGCACCCATAAAACCTACCAGCATTCCGCGGCTGGAATTATGTGCTGCGTTGCTTTCTGCCAAACTCACCCAATCTGTGGTAGGTACTCTTAGATACAAACCGGATACAATCGACTATTGGTGTGATTCGAGTGTGGTTTTAAGCTGGATAAATAGAATTCGTGGCAAATAGAATTGGTGAAATAGTGGAACTGACTTCACCGCTATCGTGGAAATACGTTCCTACCAATTTAAATCCAGCGGATCAACATTTCAAGGGGTGTGGATCCCAAAAATATATTGTCTTTGGATCTTTGGTGGTCAGCATTGACATAAGATATAGTACATCAATGGTGGTCAGGTACGAATTTTTTAATCGATAATGAAGTTGATTGGTCTGTCTTGAAATCTAAGTCCGAACCTTTACCTGAATTGAAAGTTCACTCGGCAGTAATAAGTGAGCCAATTATAGATTTTGAAAGCTATTCATCTCTCGATAGACTCATAAGACTATTCGCTTACGTGAAAAGGTTCATGTGGAACATTAGAAATAAAAACGCTAAACGTAAGGGCATACTAACAGTTGATGAGATGCGTGAATCATGGCACTCATTATGTATTTTAGCCCAAGGTCAATCTTTCCCACTTGAATATAAATCACTTTTAAAAAATAAAACTTTGAGTACCTAATAAAAGTATTTTTTTATCTCTGTCGCCATTTTTGGATAATAAGTTGGTGCGTGTTGGAGGACGTTTGAATGCATCAGACTGTTATTCATTTGAAAAGAAGCATCCCATTTTACTTAATTCTTCACATCGGTTAACAAGGCTCTAATTTGAAAGAGAACACGTCAACCATATGCATGCTGGTCCACTTCTATTATTTTCATCTGTTAGAGAAACAGTTTGGCCGGTAAATGGACGGCACCTCGCGTTGCGTACTGTTAACAACTGTGTTAGGTGTAGACGAGCAAGAGGTTGAACTTTACAACCTAAAATGGGTAATTTACCTCCTCAACGTATAACCCCAGACTTTCCATTTTTGTCAGTGGGGCTAGACTTCGCTGGTCTTTTTACAATTGTCAATCGTAAGGGCCGTGGAAGTCGTTTAATAAAATGTTATCTATGCCTATTTGTCTGTCTTCGTTATAAATGCATTCACCTAGATGCTGTCAGTGATTTAACTAAGGATGCATTCATACTCGTAATGCCGTTTCGTCGTTTTATAGCACGTCGAGGCAGACCAACTGAGATATTTAGTGATAACGGGACAAATTTTGTAGCAGCCGCGAGGGAATTGGGTTCATTCGTTAGGCAAAATCAGGAACCTCTATTTGATTTTGCAAGTCAAAATTTAATTCAGTTCGAGTTCATTCCGGCTTACTCGTCTCATTTTGGTGGTATATGGGAAGCCGGCGTTAAATCGGCAAAACATCATAAAAAACGCGTCATTGGTAACAGCCATCTCACTTTCGAAGAGATTCCTACTTTATTTACACAAGTGGAGGCAATTCTGAATAGTCGCCCCCTATGCCCCCTATCGTCGTGTCCCAATGATCTCCTGTCCCTTTCCCCTGGATACTTTCTTATTGGGAGAGCGTTAACTGCCCCGCCAGCGCGGTACCTGGCCGATACAAAAGAAAACCATCTTCAACGCTACGAACGTTTGGAAAAAATACAGCAGCATTTCTGGCAACGGTGGCAACGAGAACACCTTTCGGAAATGCAACAAAGGACAAAATGGAAGAGCAGTTCAGAGAACTTGTACGTCGGGGACATGGTGCTTTTGGCAGAGGACAACACACCTCCTATCTCATGGAAGCTTGGCCGTGTACTACGTCTCATCTCAGGTTGCGACGGAATAGCCAGAGTGGCGGATGTTACCACAAATCGAGGCTGTGTGCGACGACCCCTCGTACGACTTTGCAAACTTCCGACGGCGGAGGACCTTCAAGGTTGAAAGCGATCTTTCAACGGCCGGGAGCATGTTCAGGCTTAACGCCTATTTAGGAGTGCAGTGAATATGATAGTCAACATTGCTAATTTCAAAATGTAGGCGCAATGGTGCTTCAATAGACTAACCAATGTCATCTTCACTTGCCTTACGATCGCTGTACTTTTAACATTATTTTTTTATTATTTAAAATTAATTTCAACTTCTACGAGCAGTTTGATTTACACCGATATATCCGCCAAAGATATAACAGTAAATATGTATGGCTTGGCTGTTTCGTTACTTACTTCAGATCAGAAACTAAATATTCGCATCACCTCCACGACGGTAGCAAACGGCGAAGCCATACATATTTACTGATACGTAGAATTTGTTGAAGTTAGGGTCGGTAGAGTTAGGCCGTGTAGATTCAGAAGCTTGACTCTACATGAGATCTGATATCTTTTTCACAGGGCAAACCTTATGTTGTCGTCTTGGCAACATTTTACATAAAATGTTTTTGGTGGGTTATTTTTTACAACTCCAACTCCAACAACTCATAGAAGAAATGGACACAATATTCACAGAATTCGGACTACAGATTAATACTAAGAGGACTAAAATATTGTTTACATCAAAGCACGGTCAAGTAACAAATATAAATTCAATTCAAATAAGAAATACTTCCATTGAACAGGTCAAAAGTTTTAAATATTTAGGCAGCATTATTACTAGTGACTCCAGATGCACTTCAGATATAAACCCGCATAGCTATGGCCAAAAAAGCATTCAATGCCAAAAAACAAATTTTCAAATGTAAGATATCCCGCAACATTAGAAAACGTTTTATTAAGATCTACATTTGGAGTATAGCGTTGTATGGAAGCGAGACGTGGAAGTTAACTCAAAGAGACAAAGATAGACTGAGCGCGTTTAAAATGTGGTGTTGGAGGAGGATGTAAGGTATAAGTTGGACGGAAAGAAAAACAAACGAAGAAGTATTAGACTTGATAGGAGAGAAAAGATTCTTGCTAAAGATGATAGAAAATAGAAGAGGGAATATGCTGGGGCACCTGATACATGACAATTACATCAAAACTATAATAGAGGGCAAAATAGAGGGAAGAAGAGGCAGGGAAAGACCGAGACGTGCGTTTATGGATCAGGCTACGGAGAAAGTTAATGTTGTGTCGTATCAGGAACTCAAAGATGTAGCACAGAGAAGAATGGAATGGCGGTTACTCCACCCCACCGACAAGAGCAAGGCTCTTAAATTTATTATGATGATGATTTTTTACAAAAAATATTAGGTGGTCCTATTTTATGGTAAAATATTATATGCACCCCATACAGACTAGTGATTAATATTAAAATTATAATGATAACATATGTTCCAAAACTTCGCCGCTATGAATAGTTTATCCAGACCTTTTCGGTAATACGGAAGATACACCAAACGAACGCGAGATAGTTATCGTTGATAGTTAGATATAGCGGTCAAATTAGCGTGCTCTTGATTGCCTGCTAACCTAAAATGGTATCACGATTGCGTCATCGGGCAACTACGCCCATCCGCCCGCTACACCCTGTTTATAAATGCCACCTACGTCTGTTTTATAACTGAACTGTCTGAACGGACGTCATTAATGAGCAGACAATGGAATTATAGGTATACTTAATCACGTACAAAATCAAGGGGTAGTTTTTACAGATCTTATTTCTGTTCATTTCGGAACAAACGTGCACGGGTTAACCCTAGTACAATCGGCCTCATAAGTAGCAGGACACATTGGTACTTTGCCGCTTTCACCCGTTAGACATTTAGTATGACAGTTTAAACATGACGTTAAAGTAAAGCGACATGATACAAGGCTGTTCATCCCCTTGTGAGGCCGACCGTAATTAAAACCATCTAATTGTACGAGTACCTTGCCTATGCGAGTAAAAAATGTACCGAAAATGGCGAAATAGGTCAAATGTCGCCGGGGTTAATTTTATTCATCTTTTTGATGTTAAAGTACCTGAACCAAAAATTGCTCTCGGGTGTTTTTATAATAAAATTAATTCATTATAGTCCAGGATCTGACTACAGTACTGTAGCGCAGTCCGCGTATGGATGTCTTAGTAAGTTTTAGAATCGAGCGGACAACCATCACCTGCCCGGCTAGTATGATAGCTTATACCGTCACGTTTTAAGTGACGTTTCAGTACATTTTGGCCATATAACGCGACGGTCTAACCTATCATACTAGCCGGGCTGGTACATTATCAGACAACATAAATACGTCATCTTTTCAAAAGGAAAAAAGTGAGTGAAGTATGAAATGAAAGGGCTCCAGTAGTGGACGTCCTTCGGCTGATATACTCGTAAAGATGATGATTTGTTTCAGGCACCAAGTACCATATTACAAATACTTTAAAGACCATATAGGTAATTAATTATATTTAATTTGATTAGCGCCAGGCCTTTAAAAGGTTATGAAAATAAGCGATATTATAACAATATTTTTCGTAAGTGTTTAAAATTTCGTTATAATCAAAATGGATATTCCTCGTAACGATATTTCATATCATAACAAAATGAAATATGATAATGTTATTATAACGTTATAATATCGTTTAAGATGGTGGTGGTGGCGACAATGACGTGCTCGAGTTTGACGTACATGTCACAGCGCACGTAAGAGCCAGATTGTGTGCCAGACAGAGATAGCCTATAACGTTATTATAGCGCTTCACAAAATATCGCTATATATATATTGCTTTTTATTTATAACGATATAATGGATACCGCTAAAAATGCGCGCCAAATATCGTTTTTAGTAAAGCGTTTTATTGACAAAGTAGCGTTATGAATCATAACGATATGCTAAAATAACGCTATGTAAAGGCCTGATTGGCGCTCCCAGTTCAACTCAACTACACTTGATAGTGATGTTAGAATTGTTAGTATTATCGTGGTATTATCCGTTAGACAAAGGACTATGTAGTACCAGTAAAGCTGAATTAAATATTTGCAATGCTTTGTAAAGTATTTATACATATCAATATGTATGTACCAATTTTAAAAAATACTTAAATAAAACACGTGTGACTGACACCTAAGTTAAGCGCTTAATGGTGTCGTAACCCTAAATTTATATTGAAATATTAGCTACTGGGTATTATTGAATAAAGCGCAACATAAAAATAACCTGTTTTATATACCTACTCAATCTAAACTTAACACTACTTGTGTGCGTCATACTTTGGTTTTACAGAATTCAATTATAAATAAAAAGGCATTTCGTTAAAAGTATAATCGCATGTGAAGATTAAAATAGATATCGGTTCTGTATTCGTAGTATTCCTCCTCGTGATCAGAAATAATTGTTAACAGTTGGAGCAAAAATGTATCATCCATTTAGGTACCTACATAATTCGATCAGAACAGTGCGGTCGCTAATGTTCGTGACGGTTGGTAAGCGTTCTAACCATGGCAAAAATATGGTGGCGTTTTTGTCATTGTTATTTATCGTATTACCTGTCGATTTCGAATATAAAGGTGAATTTTTAATTCCACCTATTCCTTTCACTTTATTTACCAAGTTTGTTACCTATAGAGATATCCATTTCCCAGCAGGTGGCATTAAAAAATTCCATCCTGTATACGAATTTGCAACTATGAAACTGTGATGTTCATGTATAGTACCTAAACAGTATTACTTCTGCTTAGAGCATGGCTTATCAACATAGCATACAGTAAAGGTGGCGATTGACTAGTAACATTTCGGTGTAATGTATCGTTCGCGGCGATCGTGTTACATTACAGTTACAATGATCTATAACGAACATGGTATGTGCATAATACAATTTATCAACTGTATTACGCTGTAGCGCCCTGCAACAATCATAACATAAATGTAGGTGTAAACATAACTTCCATGGTCATATCCTGAGTTTGTACATAGAGAAGCATATTTTTTCAAAAAGCATATCAAACTAATTTTAATTATTTTATTTAAGTTATTTTTCTTTATTTTACGTGAAAATTCCGTTGTATAGTAGGAACAGGAGGATAGATCGAGGAACGAATTAGAATTCAAGAGTGCCAAGTGTCTGAGAATTCCATCTGTCACTGTAAGTACCTAAGCTGTCAATTCTAGAAATCTTTGACATACTTAGCCTAAATATATCAAAATGCCTTCTTATCGTGTAAATGAAACCATATTTACGGACGAACATTAAGCATGCTAGTAATACCATTTTGCACACTTTGTCGTAGTGGCATAATCTACGTCTCAATTACAAGATTACAACACAATGCAAGCCGCCTTGCTTCAATAAACAAAAAAGGGACTCACCCCACACCAAAATTGACCTTGTGAAAATTTCTTGGCAAGCTCGTGCTACGAAACCTATGTAATGATCATAAGAAGAAAAAGAAATTGTAGACACTTATCATTAAAAAATAAAAACTTCAAAAAAGACATGAATATGTCCATTTTGCGTAAAATATTTCGAGGATCCCATCGAATTTCATCTTATTAAAACAAATGGAAATGAGATACAGATGTAAGTTGTATTTTAAATATAGGGATCGAGAAATAAATCAAGTAGTTGACTGTTGTAAAGAGTAATCAATAAATCATTCTCAAATCTGTTGTTAAGAAATTAAAATAATATACCAGAAAAAGGTAATATTTTGTGTTAGTAGTGATTTACAAACAATCGCACACCTTATTTTTGTTGAATCCGATAACTATACGCTAAGATTAAATAAAGTTTTCTCAATTACGTCCTTGTAGTCTTACTTATACGGTTATTATGAAAATATTCACTAAATAGTTTTAGTAACATCTCAGTCAGCTGGTAAAAGTGACTAATAAGACCAACAATTTGCAAATGTCATAGCAGGTTGCACTAAAGATGTTAACCTTGTTTAAATATTGATGTGATGTTATTGAATAAGCGTGTTAATCTACGTGTGAGATTGTGTTGCAATTTGTAATCCATTATGAGTTCTTGCCATTTATGAACCTTAAAACGATCGATTAGTTACTTCAAGGAGTTTTTAAATATTTTGTATTAAAAATAATAATACACATCATCCATATTTTGAAAAACGAAATGATGCTATATAATAATGTACGCGGAATAATGCCGAAGTTATCGAAAATCAACAAAAAAACGGTGTATAAGAAAAAATCGACAATCTATTGCAGGTAAAACAATATTCGGCCTCATGTAACTGACAAGAATTCTGCATTAGAATAGAACATAAATAAGTGGGAACTTACTTGGATCCGAGTGATCTACATTTCCTGTGCGTGGGTATGAACTTAGAGTGCGAGTAGTTGCCGTGCAGGCGGAGTGAGCCGGAGCCCAGGCGGTGCGACGGCGAGAGCGAGAAGGCGGGGGGCGCCGCGCCGGTCTCCTTCACAGACTCCTTGGAGCCGGCGCAGCTCCCGACAGGTGATGGAGGCTCTAGCTTCATAGACAATCTGGAAAAACACTTGCTCAACAATCAATCAGTTTAATTAATCACATTTAATTGGTTTATTCAATAAGTAATAACCGGCCAATAGCGAGTCTCACTTACGTACCGAGGGTACAGCCCCCCGCCAACACAGTATAGCACTGTCTATTCGTGACCATTATTGCAATGCACATAAAGTGCACGAATGGTCAGGTAACTATGTTGGCTATGGTACAAACTTATTTATAAAGTGTGTTCCAAAAAAGTAACCTAGTCAGATATATATGGAAAAAGAGTCACATGTATGAATATATTAGGTAAGCGAAAGCGAAAGATCGAAGAAAGTGGTGGAATGGAGACTGCCATCTTGTCATGGCTAAAAATACGTAAATTTAAGATTCTTCCAGAGCAGGACGATAAGTGAAACGACCATTACCGCGAGGGGGATCAGATTTAGGAACCTGGTAAGAAACCGGAAAAGGCAATACCTGGAACATCGACTCAGAGGAATGGAGTCATTTATTAAGAGAGGAAAAGTGTAGGAAATTCTAGCATGAACTAACAACCTGTCAAATTAATTTAAAAAAAAAAGAACCTCCTTCATCTTTATGGGTTGGTGGGATCATTAACTGTTTGCTTTGTAGTCGCCACTAACCTACTGGTATTATTATAAAAATGTTTTCCTCTAAAATTCATTTTTTCTATTACAAATTCGATAGGCACTTAGTGTAAATCAAAACTGTTATTGGAAAATATAATATTACAAATCGTAAAAATCACTGTTTCTTTATCTTAGGGTCTTAACCACACAATTACCCAGCTGGATGCCAAATTTAAACTTGCTAGGTCATCTGGAAGTGAGTTAGGTTTTTAATGTTAGGTCAGTCAGTGAAAGATTATTATGAGCTTTACAATACCGATGGTTGACGAGGGTGAAAAATCGGTCTAGCTAGGTCTCATTTCTGGAAAATTCTGTTATCCACACTATTTTTTTATACCACATGCCCAGGTGTATGAATGTTTGCACGTATTTTTATCCAAACTTACTTGTACTGATCGTCTTCCAGAAATTTCTGAAGCTCCTCTATATACCGGACGCTGTTAAGATAAGTAGCAACATGAGACAAAGGCTTGATATCATACTCCGAAGTTTGGTACTTTTCTATTGTCTTTAGAACCACCGCCATTTTGGCAGTCCGGTGCGGCGACCGAGCCGGGTGGGCAATATTGATGTATGTTAAATCTGTTAAAAATATACCTGTAACAAAAGATGATAACTAAGCAACTTTTTCCTAGTAAACACCAACAAACCTTCGAGCATCTGAAACCTTCCAAGCGCATGCATGAGTCACTTTAGAAAAACAACAAATTGCTCTATGTATCTGTAATATAAAATATAACATTCGATAATGACTTGTTAAAGTAGATACTTATACTAAATTCAAAGTAGATACTCATACTAAACTGCAAAAATAAACTTGGTTTTGTTCCTTTTCCGTACATTGACAATTAGATTTAGTGGAGTGTTATGTTAATATTTAAATACATATATTTTGTGTATTCAATAAGCATGTGTCTATTGAAAGTAAAACTTGGTTCTGTTTTTATTAGCTATAAAGATAGGTACAGCAGCGTGTAATGTTTCCCTTGTAACTCGCAAAAATGTAACTGAGAGATAGGGTGCAGGCTGAAAACCAGCGCTGCACAGCTGACCCAGCTCGCAGCATATGCTGAGACCTGAGCCCGTTGTCGCAGAATCAATAACCTATAAATATGTCTAGATGTGTGGTACTGCTGTGTATTTTTTGATTTGGCAACAAATCATTTTTTATTTTTTATTTTAATTTTTTAAGTATTTATCCAGCTCTGACAGTAATGTATAATGACAGTAATTCAAGCTTTCAAATACAAAAAATAATATGAAGTACAGTTTTAAACAGTGATTAATGCATTGATGGACAGTAGACGCCTATTGGCTATGTGCGAAGTAGGTGGTGGGGGTAAGCTAGGCGATCGTACTCGTAGCGCACACCATTGCAGAAATGTGTACTTACCGGGGACCACTGTCAAATTTACTTTCTCGTTTTCTATTGGTTTCTTAACCGTTTCCTAATATTCGTTTCGTTTGTATGTACGTGGGCTGTTCCGAAAGTTTTTAGCTGCTCTCACTATATATTTACACCATTCACTGTATATGTTTTATTTACACCATTATGTGGGTAATTTCAATAGTTATGAGCTGAGATATAATCGTTGGTAAGTAGCAAGTATTTTTTTCACAACATTTCTTTTACCAAAAGGCCTTTTGTACAGGCTTTTAAAAAATAACGAAAATAGTACTATTTTTGATACCTAAAAATAGTTTTGGCAACGAAATCCCTAACAGCTGTAGTGGAAACTGCCCAGGATGACTTCCTAACTTAGTTTTGCTGATTTTAATGTAAAATCAGTAAATGATTTTATTTAATTTAAGTTTTTTTGTGATGAAGACCAGTCCCTAGTCTCGCGACCTAGACTAATATTCGACACACCTGCTCATTGTCGCTAATTTTCATGCAATCGAAACAGATTACGTGGGTAGAGACAGGGAAGATTCATAGTTTGCGGTGTATAAAATTCCGTTTAGTTGTGGTGACGTATTAATCAAAATTGGCCCGCAGCACAAAATTGGTATTGTGATCCGTTCATCGCATATTAGATAGGGCTGTTGACACGTCGTACTTAAAATACATTTAAAAAAAAACCCAAGCGACTTTCATCAACAGTTTCACCCCAACACATATGTATTGAAATTACCCGCATAATGGTATCATCGCCAACCCGCATGCCAAGCGTGGCGATTATGGCATTTACCCCCCATGAAATTGGGGGAGGCCTATGTCCAGCAGTGGACGTCCTAGGGCTGATATGGTGGTGGTGGTATCATTAAAACATATATGGCATGAATAGAGTGAGAGCAGCTAAAAACTTTCGGAACAGCCTACGTATTTATTTATACTCTTATTTATTTCAGTAAAATTTCCAATACGGGGTCTTTCTCGTTTACTAAAGTAAATAAAATATTCATGTGTCATTATTTGACATCTCTGAGTTTTGACATTGTCTCGGGACCTTTGACGTTTGACGTTTCAGACGTGCACATAGCCAATAGGCGTAATTCTATTGTTACTTCTATTGTGTCTGCCCGGCTAGCACAACTTGGCGCGCGAGCTATCTCACGCGCGAGATAGACAATCCGTCTCTTTCTGTGTGTACCAATTAGAAAGAGGCGGATAGTCTATCTCGCGCGTGAGATAGCTCGCGCGCCAAGTTATGCTAGCCGTCCTGGAATAGTGTCCATCAAAGTGTTAAGCTATGGTAATGACGAGATATTGATAAAGTCCTTAATTTAATTAGTATAAAGAAATGATTTATTACAACTATAATAGTACATTACGATACAAGGGTTGTAAAACGAAGAAAGGCTGATATCGCAGATGTTTGAGGCCCGAGCCGCAGGCGAGGGTCATAAATATGCGAGAGAGGGCTTTCTGTTTTACGACCCGTGTTTTGTACACAATTTTACGTCACCACTGCCAAAAAGTGGGTTTTTCCGGACGCGCATTGTGCGGAAAAACGCGCTTTTTGGCAAGGTGTGGTGTAAAATAACTTAGATACCTACCCATAAAAGGTATGCAGGGTAGAGATATGCTCTTCAAATATTCCCTCAGAGCTGTCCAGTTATCTTCTTCTCCAAATAGTTCCGCTAGTTTATCAAATTGTTGTTTATCCTTTTTTGATAAGCAAGCCCATGTTTTTGTCAATCTGTTACAAATAATATAAATATGTAAATATAAATTTGTACAGTAAAAATCAGTGAGTTTACTGAATTGAACTAGATAATAAACATCAAACTATATATAGCCTGACCAGTGCTTATTTGGACCTGAGATAATGTCGCTGCAAACACCATGTTACATGGCAATAATATACATACGTCATGTATAGTCAGGACAGTGTTTATTGACTTTTTTTTAGTCACCTACCTTTTTTAAATGTTGTATTGTGTCTTTTTAAGGTTTCGTAGTCAACTAGGAACCCTTATAGTTTCGCCATGTCCGTCTGTCTGCCCGAGGCTTTGCTCTGTAATTGCTGTGATTGTAAGTACTAGAAAACTGCAATTTGGCATGGATTTATAAAACAATAAAGCTGACAGTTGTAAAAAACAATACATATTTTTTAAAGGTACATCCCTTCCCTACACGTAGTGGGGATGTTCTTTTTTTTACGTCAACCCTATGCGGGGTGTTTGGATAGGTCTTTCAAAATGAATAAACATCTTCATCAAACATTTTTTGATAAAGTGAATGTTTTCGAAAAGAAAATCACATTGTGCCTCCCCCCCTCTCCCCTCTCATCTAACTTTAGAACTATGGGTCCTAATATAAAGACTTTCAATGAAAACTATGGCAGACATGATCAGTTAAGTTGTTTTTATATTATCATGAAGTCTTCTTTGTTTAGTAAAAGTCGTATGAAATGCTGCGAAAGTATTCCCTTTTCCTTTTATTGGTTTTTTTTTATCATGTACAACTACGGAACCCTACACTGAGCATGGCTCGACATGCTTTGGCCATTTTTTAGGGTTCCGTAGTCAACTAGGAACCCTTATAGTTTCGCCATGTCTGTTCGTCCGTCTGTCCGTCCGTCCGCGGATAATCTCAGTGACCGTTAGCACTAGAAAGCTGAAATTTGGTACTAATATGTATATCAATTACGCCGACAAAGTGGTAAAATAAAAAGTGGAAAAAAATATTTTATTAGGGTACCTCCCCTATACGTAAAGTGGGGAGTGATTTTTTTATTTCATTTTAACCCTAACGTGTGATATATTGTTAGATAGGTATTTAAAAATAAATAAGGGTTTACTAAAATCATTTTTTGATAATGTTAATATTTTCGGAAATAATCGCTCCAGAAGTAAAAAAAAATGTGTCCCCCCCCCCTCTAACTTTTGAACCATAAGTTTTAAAAATATGAAAAAAATCTCAAAAGTAGAACTTAATAAAAACTTTGTAGGAAAATTATTTTGAACTTGATAGGTTGAATAGTTTTTGAAAAAATTACAAAAATAATTTCTGAACTAAGTTTGTAATTTAACCGTATAAACTTACAGGTGTTTATTGTACCTGTCATTTCTACAAAATCACAATGAAATGACGTGCTTTCAAAGGTTTTGTGTTTCTGTACTTAATATGTCAACTTAATGTGACGGACGGAAAACTACGGAACCCTACACTGAGCGTGGCCCGACACGCTCTTGGCCGGTTTTTTTTTCTATTGGCGGCAACGACGGTAACGTTATTTGCTTTTTATATATATTTGTTACTGTAGACTTACCTATACATTGAATAAGAAAAGAAGGGTACTTGTTAAATCCAACCAATCTCCCCAATTCAATCAATCCTTACTATAATATGAAATGTCAGCAGTACCGGTTATGTCAACAACTAATTTTAAAACATTGTGTGTTGGAATATTAATCAATCCTTCGTCTTTTATTGTTTTAATAATAATGCCATTAAAATAAATTATGTAGTGCCACTAAAAATCCGCAACATGGCCAGGTCCAAATAGATACTGCTCAGGCTATACATGTACTTAAGCACAGTTCAGTCCTTTAAAGAGGACATTTTATGGACATAACACAAACTAGTATGCTGTGTGCTGTGAGGAGTGGGGAACTTCCTTATTGATTAAATTGATTGATATTCAGTGAATAAGGAAGTTCATTATTATATATACATTACTTTACTAACATAAAGTGTCTCTATGTATGTACTCACCTGTAGATACTCGCACTATTTAATGCAGATATTACAGCAAACAGAGAATGCAAATTATTAAGTTCATGTAACTTTTTTCCTACTTTAATAAAATGTGCCAGTGTTTCAGCTCTTGCTTTAGGTGATGGTCCATTCAAAACTTCTTGTACTGTCCAAAAGCTTACCTAATAAGGAAAATTCAATCATGATAAAATTGTCAGATTATTATATTAGTAAATAAATGGAAATATGTTGACATTGTTGATTGTTTTGATTTGACGGTTAAGAGTCTGAAGGGATGCTGGGTTAAAATGTAACTGTAGCAAAATCATTTTTATTTTTTTAAAGAGCGGAAAGGATATATCAGTCTTAATGAACTACTAGAATAATAATGCTTTGCCATGTGATGAAATGGAAGCATAATAACATAACATAACTCAATAATATTCTAACTACCTATATATTAATTAATTCTTACCCTATTAAACCTTTTAGTAAAGGCCACTACATTAGGTGCCACCGTCTGCTTATTTGCTTTATTCCAACAGCAAGTAGTCAGTTCATTTGGTTGTATGGCTTTAAAACATGGTAGGTCGAGTAAAGTCAGTTGATTTGCAATATCGTCCGGACTCAATCTTAATGCTGAACAAACTATTTCATCCCAAGACTGATTGATACTGGATGCCGCCGGCAAACTGCTGGTTTTGTATTGGTACAGTGGATCTAGTTGCCTGTTGCTGCTGCCATCTCTGAGCCTTAGAATTTTTTTTAACATATGTTATTTATAGGTGTTTTATTCAGGTTTTATTTACATAATTTCCTTGAAAAATACTTATGTTATCTAGTAATATAATTATACTCCATATAACATTGCATTTTGTGCATTTAGCGTGGATATTTGTTCCTGGGTCTTGGATATTTTCCATTTATTTAAGTATGTATTTATCTATATAATTATACCCATAGTACAAGCTTTGCTTAGTTTGGGACTATGATGATTTGTGTAAGATTGTCCCCCAATATTGAATTATCAATAATTAATTTAAATGGTGGCAAACAAGCATACCCTCTGCCTGATGGTAAGCAGACACAGTTGCCTATGGACGCTTGTGAATCCAGAAGGATCACAAGAAGGTTGCTAACCCTTTATGAGCTCAAAGATCTAATGTGTTGCCAGCAAGACACATATGCAGGTCCTTCACTATAACACAGCATATCCTTGGGAGCTAAGAGGACCTTACTCACCACCAGAAACCCAACACACATACCAAGGAGCAAGTATTGTGGTTATTATGATGGCTGTGTTCTGTAAGGAGTGCCCTCCTCTAACTAATGAGCTGCCTAAACTTTCATGCACAAGGGTGCCAACCCCTGTTTTTTCATGTTTGTACAGCCCCTAAAGAATATACTTACCCATAGTTATAATAGCATGCACAGTCATCTTTTGTGTTTTGGCTGTCCAATGGAATGTGGATTGTTTTCTTATCATTTTGTCTACATGATGGCTTCTCTTCTAGCGGCCAGTTTTCTTCATCTTCATGCTGAAAGGCAATAACATAACATGACAGAATTATATTCTGTGAAAATATTTAATTTAAGATAGTGGTCATTATTGTTACCTCCACTATACTCAACACTGATAAACTATCACTAAGAATATCCCGCGGCATATTTGTTTATCTTATTGTGCATACTTCGAAGGGCAGATATTGGCTGCAACAAAACAGTTGAATGAACAAAACAGATTTTCAACGGAAACGACCATCACCAACACATTGGGAAACAAACTACTACTACCTAATTAGTATATGTACGTTCGAATCCACTTACCACTTAACGTCCTCAATTTATGTATGGTCAGTATAATAGGGACCAAGCTTAATTAAGTTGATATATATTAAGTTCTCGGTGCAAACGATGGACGTCCTCTTATAGGTTGCTATAACTTGCCAATATAGGTGCTCAGTTCCTGAACTTATGTATTGCAAAGAAAATCTAATGTTAACTTACCGGGTCCGTCGACTAATTCATGATGATATAAATACATTAAAGCCACTGACTGTCACTCAAAATAATATTAAACAAGAATCCCAGACAACACCTTACTGCCTGCCGATCTAGATTCTAATTATAAAACGAAAGATATTAAAAAAAAAGATGACAACAGCTAAGGGTAGCCAATTGTAAAAATATATTAAACACAAATAAGGGATATACGGTGCTTACAATCACAGATTCGCTCTAAACCTTCGAATGTAATTTTTTTATTTTTATATTTATTGCTGTACATGGCTGTATCTTGCAGACCTAAATACCTGTCACTCTCAATTATTTGTAAAAAAAAATCACAGGGTTCATATTATCACAACAATGGGATGTCAATATTATGGCGATATTCAAAATTTATACGTATTGTGATAACAACCGTATAAAAGGCCGCATTGTAAGTAATAACTAGAACATAGTAGAGCTTATATTCTCTTTGGTAATAATATAACTTTAAGGCTTAAAGAAAGAATTCATAGGAGCTGCTATACGGTGCCACCAAGAGGGACAAAAAAGCTCTTAAGCTATAACACACACACTGCAACGGCCTGCAGCGGCGGCTGCGTTTTGGTGACCAGGGGTGCTACCGCGAACTTCGAAAATCGAACTTCGTATCGTGCCGTCCCTTTCCGACATATAGAGTATAACACGAGAGTGAAAGGGACGGCACGAGACGAAGTTCGATTTTCGAAGTTCGCGGTAGCACAGCAGAGGGGCTAGTATGATCGCTTATATGTCGGACATATAGCATTCGTCCCGTACTGTCAAGTATGTAAGTGCGAGAGGGACGAATGCTATATGTCCGACATATAAGCTATCATAAGTGTAATGTAGTGGTCGATTCACAAGAGCTGGCGCGGAAAATGTATGAAACTGTCATTAATTTCATAGACATTCCGCGCCAGCTCTTGTGAATCGACTTACACGGTTACAGCACTGGTGAATGTAAAAATTGCGGAATATTTTGACGACCACTGGCTTAGTTGGTAGTGGCCCTGCCTACGAAGGCGGAGGTCCCGGGCTCGCATCCCGGCCAGAGCATTTATTTGTGAGATGAACTAACACGAATATTTGATCCTGAGTCTTGAAAGTTTTTCTACATAAATAAATTTGTTTATCTATATAAATAAATACAGTAGTGTTATGGTGTATGTCAATCTTTATCTTATTTTGTTACTGGCAGCCCTGCTAGAGATAGGAGGTTTATTAAAAGTCAATGGCTGAACAGACAATACTTTGTACTTTATTGAATTTAATAAACTAATCAGAAGACTTACAAGTGTCTTTAATTTATAATGAAGAACAACACATAACATGGTGGCAGCGCAAAAGACAGGTATGAAAACCACTTGCTACAGTAGTCAATAAAATTAAAGGAAGAAAATTCCCACGTGTGCACGTATGATATTGATGAATGATGGAAGCTCACACGCAAGTAATAAGGCCTATTAGTCTGGATAATCCAGACTGGATAAAATGGAAGCAACTATTCAATAATTTCTTAATTGCCATGAAATATGACAAAGAAGACGAAAATCGCAAGATCGCCATCTTGTTGCATTGTATGGGTGAGCAATGTCTTGATGTCTACAACACATTCGAAGAGAATAATAAAAGAACTTACGATGCAGTTGTACAAGGGTTTGATAGTTATTTTGTGCCGAAAATAAATCTCAGCGTGGAGCGTCATAAATTCTTTAGCCATCAACAAGGTCAAGACTCGCTGGATACATTTCTGACAAAATTAAAGAAACTGGCATCATCATGTGACTTTGGTACTTTAAAAGATTCTCTCATACGAGACATATTCATTTGCAATATGGACAAACAACACTCGAACATTCGTCAAAAATTATTGTCAGAAAACAACATTGAATTAGACAAACTGATCAATATGTACAAATCAATGGAATTGTCATTAAACAATACATCATTCTTAGAAAATGATGTACAAGTTGCTGCAGTACAGCGTCAATCAAGATCATTAAGTATGAAAACCTCATTTCAAAGGCCGGCTTCTACATCATATATGAAACAGGACAGTCAACAAAGGCAACAACATGGACCAAAATGTGACAGATGTGGTCAAGTGCATCGCTTCAAGTGTCCGGCTTATAATAAGCAATGCAAGAAATGCTACAAATTTGGTCATTTTGCTCAGATGTGCAAAACCCCAGTAAATGTTTTAAATATGAGTGATATTCCTACAGGTAAACCATATCCATATAAATATTCTTGCTCCAATAATTTGACAGAACAAAGTTCAACTGTTAGTAATCAAGAAACTTGTACTGAAAAAATATCAATAAATAGTATACATTCAAAAAATTGGTTAGTGGGTGTTAAAATTAATGATAAAAATGTAGAATGCTTGATTGATACGGGCGCAAAAGCCAATTGCATATCAAGTGATTTGTTTGATAGACTGAAACTGTCACAGAATATTTTAGAGCCTTGTCCATTCAATCTGATAGCTTATGATGGCAATAGAATTCCCGTTAAAGGTAGTTGTACTCTAAAATGTCAAATAAATAATTGTGAATATGACATAAAATTTATAGTCACAAACATAGACTGTCAACCTGTCTTAGGAGCAAATACATGTACAGAACTAGGTATTGTCAAACGAATGTATAGTAATACAGTAGTTACTAATGAGCGGGCAACTGAATTAAAGTCATTATTGGCTAATTACAGCAATGTTTTTCAGGGTCTGGGATGTCTTCCGAACAGGTGTCACCTGACTGTGAGATCTGATATACAACCTAAAATAGATGCCCCAAGGAAAGTTCCTTTTTCACTTCAACAGAGATTAAAAGAAGAATTGGAAAGAATGACAAGACTTAAGGTGATAGAACCCGTGTCTAAACCAACGGATTGGGTTAGTTCTGTGGTTATTGTAAAAAAACCTAATAATAAATTGAGAATTTGTATGGATCCTAGGAACTTGAATGAAGCCATACAAAGACCTCATTACCCATTACCCTCAATTGAAGATGTAAGATGTAAACTAAATGGCGCAAAAATGTTTTCACATTTAGATGCCTATTCAGGATTCTGGATGCTACAACTTGATTCTAGTAGTTCTGATCCCTGTACATTCAATACTCCCTATGGCAGGTATAAGTACTTAAGGCTACCATATGGCCTGAATTGTTCTACTGAAATTTTTAGTAAGATACTGACTGACTATTTCTCAGATATTCCTAATGTAATAATTTATGTTGATGACTTGTTGATATATGGACATGATGAAAAATCTCATAATGAGGCACTAAAAAAGGTTTTAGAAAGAGCAGAGTCGATTCAATTAAAATTTAACAAGGACAAATGTATTTTTGGACAAGAGAAAATAAATTTTTTAGGTCACATATTTAGTGCTCAAGGAATGTGTCCTGATTATAATAGAATTAAGGCAATATGTGAAATGACTAAACCAAACTGTAAGAAAAGCTTGCAAAGATTTTTGGGTGTCATAAACTATTTAAGTAGTTATATTAAAAATATGTCATCTGAAACAGAGTCATTGAGAAATCTGCTTAAGAAAGAGTCAGAATGGTCATGGGACGAGAATCATGACAGAGCATTTGAAAGGCTAAAACAATTAATTACTACAGCTCCAGTCTTACGTCACTATGATAACAGTAAGCCATTAACATTAAGTGTAGATTCTTCACAGTCCGCCGTAGGTGCTGTGCTATTACAGTCAGGTCAACCAATAGCTTATGCTTCCAAAACTTTGACTGACTGCCAACAAAGATATGCACAGATTGAAAAAGAATTGTTTGCAATCTTATTTGGCTGTCAAAAATACCACTATTATATTTATGGTCACAAAGTCAAAGTAGAGACGGACCATAAGCCATTGGTTACATTATTTAAAAAAGCGCTTAGCCAAGTACCTAATAGATTACACAGAATGATGATAACTTTAAAGATGTATGATCTAGATGTTGTCTATATTCCGGGCACAAAACTATACATACCAGATACTTTGTCTAGAGCAGCCTTACCTGAGTCTGAAGAGCATTTTATAGATAAAGAATTAACCATACATGCCAATATGTTTACCGAATCGCTTGCTATTTCCCAAACAAAATTAGAACAAATTAAAAAAGAGACAAAAAATGATAGAAGTTTACAAATACTTACTGAATACTTTTATGATGGCTGGCCTGACCATAAAAGTAAAACTGATGAAGCAGTCAGAGTGTATTGGAATTATAGATCAGAAATACATGTTGTTAACAATATTGTTTTTAAAGGCAACAGTTTAGTTGTGCCAACATCATTGCGCAAAGAAATGTTAAATAGCATTCATGTAGGCCATCTTGGTATAAACAGAAGCAAATTATTAGTGAGAGATGTTGTATTTTGGCCATGTATGTATAAAGAAATTGAACAATTAGTTGAAAATTGTCAGATATGTTTAAGATATAGAACAGCAAATGCAAAAGAAACATTAATTTTGTCTGAAAATCCGTCTCTGCCATGGGAGAAAGTAGGTGCAGACCTATTACAGTTTAAAAACAATAAATATTTAGTTATGATTGATTATTACTCAAAGTATATTGAATTAGCTCTATTAAATCATAACTCCACTGCAAAAAATGTAGTGTTGCATTGTAAATCTATTCTCTCACGACATGGCAGTCCTTTGCAATTATACACCGATAACGGTCCTCCGTTTGATTCATATGAATTTAAAGATTTTTGTAAAGAATGGGACATAGAGCATGTTACATCAAGTCCAAATTATCCTCAATCCAATGGTCAAGCTGAATCGGCAGTTAAAATTGTCAAGAGAATTTTGCAAAAGTCTGATGATGAAAATAAAGATCCATTCATGGCACTTTTGCATTATCGTTGTAACGAGAAAGAGTACATGAAATCTCCAGCAGAACTATTGATGTCAAGAAAATTAAGATCTAACTTACCTATGTCAAAAAATTTATTAAAGCCTAAAGTTGTGAGATTTCATGAACAAAATGAGAGTGTAAACAGACATAAACAATCTTATAAAAAATATTATGATCAAGGTGCAAAAAATCTATGTTTATTACAGGAAAAAGATCACATAATGTTTAAAAAGATGCCATCTAGTAATTGGGAGTCAGCAGTTGTAATAAAAACATTTGCAGGTTGTCCTAGGTCATATCTAATACGATCAAGCGATGGCAAAGTGTTTAGGAGGAATCGTAGGCATCTGTTGTATGTCAAGTCTGTAGAGAATAATAGAGAACCAAGTCGGTCAAATGTTAGTCATAATATAAGTGAAAAGTCAACAGTCAGTCAGTCTCTAACATATTCAATGCCATTGTCAAAAATGTACAGGGAGTTACATATACTTAAACCTAACTGTGATTCAGTCAAAAATCAAGATGAACAGAGTGTGGCCTGTGTGGCGTCATTGTCAAATTCATTGGTAGAGGAAGAGTCAAATTTACTATTAAGGGAAAGAGAAGTGCTAGACTCATTGCCCAATTTGCTATCAAAAGAAGGACAAGTGTCAGATTTGTTGGTAAATGATTTTGATCCGGGGTCTGAAGCATTGGTCTTGTTATTCGATTCATCTTCAAGTGAAGCGTCATATAAAACTGTAGGGTCATATAAACAGTTAGAGGATACTTGTGAGGACACTGACTCAGATACAATTGATGATGATTCTAATATTTCTAATGTTGAAAATTATGATGATGAAAATTATAATCAAGATATGGAAACCTATGTATCTAGGTCAGGTAGGAGAATTAAAAAACCTATACGATATGAATAGATTACTTAAGGAAAAGGATGTTATGGTGTATGTCAATCTTTATCTTATTTTGTTACTGGCAGCCCTGCTAGAGATAGGAGGTTTATTAAAAGTCAATGGCTGAACAGACAATACTTTGTACTTTATTGAATTTAATAAACTAATCAGAAGACTTACAAGTGTCTTTAATTTATAATGAAGAACAACACATAACAAGTAGAACCACAAATATAAGTTACATCGGCAATCTTCGTTCACGCCGACGAGTGCAGACAAGTACCGAATGAAATCGAATGTACGACCAATTCAATAAAGACCTTGTTGCATTATACGTAAGGTCAAGTTAGAATATGCAATGACAGTTGAACTAGTGCTCTCGTGCTTCGCGCAGCCAGACAAAATGGCGGTCGCCGGCGTCGTGCGTAAATTGTTGGCCAATGGCGGTTGAGGAATTTACCCACGCAAACGCACTGCCTTGGGATTGGCTAAAATGTTTTCAAAAAGTTTGCTCACCAAGACGATTCGAAAAACCCAATTGTAATGGCTCCTTCTCCAACCGATTCCGAGATCCCTTATACTTCTTCGAGGTCCAGCATAGGGTCCACCTCGTGACACTAGTTCTAATTGCTCACCAAGACGAAACGAAAAAGCAAATTGCAATGTCTCCTTCTCCAACCGATTCCGAGAACCCTTATACTTCTTCAAAGTCCAGCATAGGGTCCACCTCGTGACACTAGTCCTAACTGCTCACCAAGACAATTCGAAAAAACCCAATTGCAATGGCTCCACCTCTAACCACTTCCGAGATCCCTTATACTTCTTCGAAGTCCAGCATAGGGTTCACCTCGTGATACCAGTCCTAATTGCTCACCAAAACGATTCGAAAAAAACCCAATTGCAATGGCTCCTTCTCTAATCGATTCCGAGATCCTTTATACTTCTTCGAAGTCTAGCATAGGGTCCACCTCGTGATACCAGTCCTAAATGCTAGGGAAATCTATGTCCTACTTAGTGGTAATACTGTTACTAATTTGTTATTTCATTAGATATACATACTCGATATTACATAGCAATAAATATGATACAACCGGTTAATACACTTTATAATAAAATAAAACTACACATTAACTACTTCCAAACTAAATATTCCATTCAACTACACTGATATGTACCCGTATCGTACCTATAGCGTATAAATAAAATAGAACGAGACACTAATTTACTACATTACTACTTTAATTAAAAGAACACTGGCAACACTGACAATTTAATGTAAAATAACTAATGACCTTTTCCAATAGAATTTCAATATTAATAAAACAGCGCAACAAAACGCGGACGAATACATAATTAATTGAAATCGAGACTTACTTATATACGGTAATGTCGAAAGCGTCACTGGCACATCACTAGCCCGAGCATGTACTTTCGTCAGAAGGGAGAGTATATTGACATTTGAATTGGTTGGAAAGGGACAAGAATACTTCTGTACTTCTTACTGGCTAATGTAAAATGTGGCAGAATAAAATATGCCTTTTGTAATTAATTTAACTTATCTTTGAAATGTTATTCCGTCATTCTTGTAGTTTGCTGTTCGAGAGCTATTCCCACATAATTTTACACAGCAAAACACCATTTCTAATGGATAAAATCGATTTTCAATGCTCGTTTATCTGACGTACGTATAGATCGCGAACCTGGACGAGTCTGACTGAGAGCGCGAGGCGTTTCTGCTTACATGTACTAGTGGTACATAGGTGAGGTGACCGCACGTCGCCCTATAATGTCCATCTAGAGGGGGTTATCTATGGCTATCATACTAGCCGGGCTGATAATCGTTTGTTTACCTCAGGGTATGCGCGCACGAGAAACTTTTGTCGCCACGTCTATTTTGTCTCTCACATCAAGTCTGCGGGTTAGTATGGAAGTGGGCACACGTAGCGACGCGACTACGCGGAAAAATTGGTATCTCCATCAATGATAAAATAAAGTTCAATGATTGGATGCACGGCTGTTTAGCTTATCTACGTAGAACGATACGTGTATTCTCCAAGAGCTCTGATTGGCTACTGCCTTGACTGCCATTGGTTGGACGACAAACGTCAAAATAAAGTGACAAATTAAAATGGTGTCTCCTCGGAATTTCGTCTAGTCATCTCTGATGGCTCCTCTACATGATGGCCCAGCGCTATCTATGGCCATGCGATGGCGACATTCAGTTGTGATCGAATCGTCTTGCGAGATGGACGTCGAAACGTTTGCGTTATTTTTAGGATGCCGTAGTTAACTAGGAACTCTTACAGTTTCGCCATGTACGTCTGTCTGTCCGAGGCTTTGCTCTGTGATTGTTAGTGCTAGAAAGCTGCAATTTGGTGTTGATATATAAATCAATAAAAACTGACAAAGTCGTAAAATAGAATCTAAAAAAAAAACATTTTTTAAAGGGTACCTCCCCTACACGTAAAGTGGGGATGATTTTTAGGGTTCCGTAGTCAAATGGCAAAAAACGGAACCCTTATGGATTTGTCATGTCTCTGTCTGTCTGTCCGTATGTCACAGCCGATTTACTCCGAGATTATGACCACTACAAGTGTGAAGGTGTATGTTATGAACCGCTATAGAAATATGATGTGAAATTACGAAAAAAATATTAAATCGGGGGGAGGGCACCCCATAAATTGAAGTATGTTCATTAGTCACCTTTAAGAGTTTAACAGTAACTTCATAGTTTACTGCAGCATAAACGCATATTGCTTGTATATGCAATAACTTAACGTGTATAAAATAAGGTTTTTTTTTTTTAAATAAAGCGCTCACTATATACTTGCACCTTGAGTATCCATCATCTCCAACTCAACCCTGCACGCTAGCAACCCCAAAACTACTACTTATATCTCAACACAACAGGGAGACCAATATTTTTTCAATGCACATAGGCGTGTTGTTTATAAAAAAAATCGAATTAAGTCAAGTGTCGGTGAGATAATGGCCGTCAAAGTCGTAAAAAGTGTGTCCCCCCCCCCCTCTAGTTTCCACACTATGAAGTTTAAAATTCTGAAAAAAATCAAGATGATGTACATTAATAAATCCTTTCAATGATTATTGGTTTGAATAAGATAGGTTTAACGGTTTTTGAGTTATTGCTAAAAAGCTGTCTTGCCAAAACTTTTCCTTGTTGCCTATGAAGATACGACCTTTTTTAAAATGTATTGCATAGTGGTTTTAAATGTAGATTAGGAGGTGTCGTTACGGAACCCTTCTTTGTGCGTGGTCCCACGCGCACTTGGCCGATTATTTATTTTGCTTCTGCCCTATGGTGTGGGATGTTGTTGGATAGGTCTTTCAAAATGAATAAAGGCTTTCATCAAACATATTTTGATAAAGTGAATATTTTCGGAAATAATCACTCCAGAAAAAATGCGGCCTTCCCTCTAACTATGGGTCCAAAAAATATGAAATAAATCAAGAAAGTAAAGCTTAATAAATAATTTCAATGAAAACTATAGCGGACATGATCAGTTAAGCAGTTTTTGGGTCATCGTAAAAAGTCTTCCCTTCTTAGTAAAAAATGTATGAAACGCTGCGGAAATATTTCCTTATTCTTGTTATTGATTTTTAAAGTAAGTTTATTGGGCAACTACGAAACCCTACACTGAGCATGGCCCGACATGCTCTTGGCCTATTTTTATCCTTGTGGTTTTTATAATAATAATAATAAATTTATTGAATAACTTTTGTACAAATGTTTGTTTATGTTTGGGGTTATAATATTACGCTTTCTCCCCGATATAATTCGAAAAACTTTATTGTTTCGTGTTAAGGCCACGTACACGTCATTTTCGATAAAAAAAATACACCGCACGAACGTCCACACTCAACCGCGGTCGACCGCGCACTGCGGAATGGGCCACGTGTAGATGCGTGCCGCCATCGCTGGCCCACTCCCTTTGATGTGCGGCCGAAAAACCGACACCGCGACCATCCCATCGCCATCCTGCCGCGCCATAAGCCATCCGACACCACTGAAGCCATGAACATTTTTTTCATTTTTGCAAATGTTGTTATTCGACTTGTAGTATTGATAGTTTATTATGCAGTTAACAAACGAAAGAATTCATCTGGAAAAGCGTGATAACCATTGTTTGAAGAACAGATGGAAGATAGTGAAGTGCGTCGTATGTGGCATGGCATGCAAGTTCTCATTTTGCAAAATGTTCGAGTGTTGTGGTTGTAAAACGTAGAACTCTGTGAAACGACGAAGATATATCGTTTTCCCGGATATGAGATGAGATGCATTAAAAATTAATTTGTTGATAAGTAAAATGTTGTTTAATTTCATTTAACTAAGATACAGAACAACATACTTCAAGGTATTTCAATTGAACACGAGTTTCATTTTACATCGGACGTTGGTGTTCAATTGAAAATGCCGTGAGCTTCTACACAAAGTTAAATTTAAATGAGTTATATAATATTTATCGTTGGATGTTCACAGTAAGTTCCATTGCCACAGTGCCATTAAATAATATAAAAAAATAAATGTCAAAAATCTACCAGTGGGTATAGATTGAGTATACTTGCTTACGGTCTATATTGTTGGTTAGTGAGTTGGCGGTCTGAACCCTTACTAGTCTGTGGTTGGATGTACCGGAAATTTCGCAAACCTCATATCAGTCGGAAAAAATAGCTGATAATGGCTACAAGGTCCTATTCGAAAAAGAAAAAGCGTCGATCATACAAGATGACATCGTCGTACCACAAGCTTCAAGAAACGTATTCCTACGCGGACTATACTATTCAGGTTTCAAATTTGACGACCACTCCGGCTTAGTTGACCCTGCCTTCGAAGCTGGAGGTTCCGGCGTTTGAATCCCGGTCAGGGCTGTATTTGCGTATCTTTAGCACGAATATGTATTCCTAAGTCTTGAATGTTTTCCTTATGTATTAATCTTTATAACGTCGTCGTCTACTACCCATAGTACAAGTTTTGCTTAGTTTGGGACTAGGTCGATTTGTGTAAGATTGTCCCCCAATATACAGGGTGTTGCCTGTAATAGGAGCAATAAATTAAACGGTACACTATTGAGCTCTCCAGCAATTATTTCCAAATGGCTTTAATTTAAAAAATAAATTCTTTTTAAACTTTTATTCGCAAATATAGCTTATATGTACTTTTTTACACTACTGCCCGGCTAGTATGATAGCTTATACCGTCACGTTATATGGCAAAAATGTACTGAAACGTCACATAAAACGTGACGGTATAAGCTATCATACTAGCCAGGCAGGAGTGATATTAATAACTATTTATTCAAAAAAACACTAAAAAAAATATTTAAAAAAAATTAAATAGTCCTAAAAATATATTTTAAACCAAAAATGCGACAACGATTATGAGTCATAACTTGAAGCAACCTCAAAATCAGCATTGACTGCCACGCTATAATCTCTGGGTGCCAAGATCCATTACTTGGAGGTCATAACTTTAGATCAAAATTTCTCCCAATTGAAAAAAGATATTTTTTGGACACAAGAGGTTACTGCAGACGCTCTAAGGAAGCGTCCTTTAAATTTATTGCTCCTATTACAGGCAACACCCAGTATATATATTATTTTTAGAATTTATTATTATTTGAAATCGGAAGAACCAGCAAATTTTACAATGAAGTCTCAAGATGAATCGATGTTCTGGCCGAAAATTGGATCACATCAACAAAAAAGATCTCAAAATGATGGTTTCGATGATGAGAGGAATTAATTTAAAAGAAGTAACGTTAGATACCTGCAACATTTGTATAAAAGGAAAACTTTTCTCATTACGATTTGCCAGCTATGACCGATTATTATCTGATATTTAAGAAATTATACACAGCAACGTCCGTCGGCCATTTTAACCGAATCACTTACTGGGTCTAGATACTACGTGTGCCTCGTCAGTGACTTCGCCAGGTACTGCTGTATATACTTCATCAAAAAAATAAGTGTAGGAACTGAAAAAAATAAAGAATACACAAACATATGGGCAGACGTTTATATAAATACTGTGTATGCAAATAAATAAAGATTATTTTTATAATTTTATGCCGCAGTGTTGCGCAGTCCCGTTTTGTTCGGAAAAAGGGACATAAGTTTCCCAAAACAACACTGTCTCAAAGCACTCTCAGTCATGGTCCCATAACTCATATTAGTCAGATTTGCCATAACTATACTCGGATATCGCAAAATATTTATCAGATTACAAATACTGACATTTGGGAGACCTCACGCTACACCAGCGCCTCTAGCGCGGGCAAATTCATATGCGATAGCCCTTAATTTTGTTATAATAATAATAAAATAATAATAATAATTGTTTATTACACAAAGCACACGAATACAAAATTATACAGACATTATCCGTTGGGCCACAAACTAGGCTGAGCCTGTATCTTGGGACCCACTGAGTCGGTTAACAAATCACTTGAACATCATCGGCACAAGGAGCACGACATGAACGTTACAAAAGTTAAATTAAATTAGGTACGTATATGAAAAAAAAAAAAATATCAACCGTTAACATTAGGTAAGTACACGGAAACATAAGATTAATAAAATTAAAAATGAGGTAGGTACAAGTATATACGGTATTCCAGTTGGTACTAGGAGAGTTTGTGTATATGTAAGTGCGTATGCATGTGTGTATTGTGTGTTTCTGTGTGTGTGTGAGGGTGTGTGTGTATATGTGTGAGTTAGTGATTTCATGTGTCAAGAGTGTTAACTAAGGTACGTACTAATGAATTATTGTTATGTGTAGAGCAACCTTAATTAATAGCAGGAACGTAGTATATCTTCTGTATCACTGTACGACAATGTGGAAAACCATTTTTTTAGAGTTGACTTAACTTTGTGTATGGTGCCCTGTTTTATGTCGCAAACTTTGCAGACAGCATTATAGACAAAGGGATGAATGAAAAAGGCGGAGCGTTTAGCGTGCGCCGAGATGACTGAGGGTATGGGAACTCGATATATGCGCCTACTCATGATATAGCCAAAAAGAGGAGACTTAGCCGTACTTCTGTGGACTCGAATGACAGCATTCATGATGAATAATTGCCTAACTCTAAGGAAACCCGTTTGCTGATACAGGATGTCAGTGGGGAATCGGAAAGGTTTTCTCATCATTACCTTAATCACTGCACGTTGCGCGCGTTCAAGGCCAAGAAGAGCCGTTTTGCCAGCGCTACCCCAGACTGCAATACCATATTGTATAATTGATTGGCAAAGCGCGTAGTACACTACACGTAAAACCTCCGGAGGTGAGCAGTCCCGCAGACGTTTTACCAAATAAATCAGTTTCCGGACTCTCTTAGAGAGGGCAACTATGTGCTGTTTAAATGATAAGTGTTCATCCAATACTACACCAAGGTACTTGACTGTACTGCATCTGCTTATGTTTTTATACTTATCGTATTCTTATTACTCTTGAATTTTTATATTATTCTTTAACTAAAATAAGATAGAAATTGGACAACGATATCGAATAAGTGGAATACCAGCCTAAAGCAGTAAAAAATAGAAAGTCGTACCGTTGAAGAAGAAAAAAGCAACTGGTTCGGGGACACAACCGTAAATTATATAGTGGATACTAGGGCTTCCAATCCCGCAGCCTATATCCAATCTCGGTATCCGCAGGACTACCAATTTTCAATCCCGCGGAATCTCGGTATTTTCGGGATCCCGCATAGAAATAATACATTAATAATAAATTACCGATCTAAATCAACGAAATAGTCAAAATAACTTGCCTTTTACGAGTATTTACTACTAATTCAAGGTCAATCAAATTGTTTTTAGTGATCAAAAATGAAACTAACACAAACATAAAATTGAGCTAGCAACATTTCATTTTTATCTTAGTAGCTTGAAGCAAAAAAAGAATATGTAGAGATAAAAACCATATTTAAATGCTTAGTTCACGAAAAAACTGTTAAATTTGTAAAAAAATATAGTCCGTTAATTCTCAGAATCACATTAGTTTTTCGAGTAAAATCGGACGTAATCGTGCAAAAGAAAATGACAATATCTATATATGTTCTGTTTTCAAATTACTTTCTATTCTATTTTATTTAGATTATGATAAAAAGACAAATCGCAATATAGTGATTCACCGAATATTAGCCATAATGACATTAAATTAAGGCTATTTTCCGAATGCAAAAATCCGAATGTGATTCTAAGAGTTGAACTTGCAAGAATCTATTTAATGTCTGAGGTACTGCAAGATATGACTTCACAAACTACTAAGAAGATACTATGACTTTTTTATCCTGTAAAAATGATTGACATCGACACTTGACAGTTGTGGGATTTATCTAGTCCAGTGAAGTTATGTGTTTCAAATCTTTCGAATACCTACACCTCCAACTCTATCGTTTTGCTTATTCGAGTGATAGAAATAGAGATATACGCACTTCCATCTTGGGGCGTTCGTGGTCGCCCTCCTGAAAACCATCACTGTCACTAGTGTCTCAGAAATAGTTTATTTTCTACTTTTTAATTGAATACGTTCACAACAAAAGTGAGTATCTTATTTTTACTTTAAACACACCTACGCCGTTTTAGAATTAGAAGATAGATAGACTGTCGCTCGAATATGCAAGTGCGACAGGGTAGGAAAAACTTCGTTTTCGGTTCGCGGTATGACCTCAGATTTGGCCCTTGGCCCTCGTGAGGTGTAGTCGATATGTCATATTATACGATATTTTGAAGTCGTGTTAAAATTGTAATGTCCGTAGATCCCTTTTGTAAAATTTGTTTGTGATCGTCACAGTCTGTGGTCAGTGATGCATATAAAAAAAAAATTAAGCGTAGATACTTCCGTTGAAAGTAATCGTTTTACTTCTCTTAATTATATTTTGTGAATTAAGACAGTTAAATGGATAAACAAAAATCCAAATTAGAAGGTAAATAAAAAAAAACTACAATACGCTATGTCGGCTAGTAGCGCTATTACCATTTCTCATTTATGGTTTTGTGAATGCTGGTGTTCAATGTAAACTGTTATGGCGTTTGTCCTGCGATACACAACGCATATTCACATCTTTACCATATCCAAGACGAAAAATTTACTTAAACGTAGTAAAATTTATTAAAAATTGTTTTTATGAGCCCAAAATATGTTTTTAACTTAGTTAGGACTCCTATAACTGTTGAAGCGTACGTTTTTTAGGTTATGTTTCCATCTTTTATAGGTATTTTAGGTGGGTTTTAGTGAGCACGAAGATCAATTGCGTGTTTTATTCGAGAAAAGTTTCCATAAAAGTGATGTCTGAATGAATTTCTCACGGTTTCTAGATATTCAGTCATGGTGGGAAGTGCCCAGTATCGCGTACTTTTGTTCCTTATTCAGGACTGCATTCAATCTTCTGGATTTTGACATTGAAGTGAGTATTGGCCGTTTTGTTCAGATATGTTCTTTTCAACAATAAGTATCATGTTAATTACGTTATGGGCGTGTTTTGAAGGAACTAGAAGAAGCCCTTCTAACAGATGGAACGGAAGAGTCTGCTAGTTCCCTCCTGACCGAGCTGATCGTGCGTCTTCTAAATGGATGCCTGGGCAACAATGACATCTCTGCTTTCAACTATCAGGTATTTACTACTGAAATTATTAATAGAGATCTGTATTTCACAAATGTCATTGTGTTATTGTTTACTTGTTTCAGATGTATTTGAGACGCCTATTTAGAAGAAAATGTCAAGAAACAGCAAGATGCAATCCATTCAATACTGACATTGATTTCCAGTTCTTGCCCCTCCGTACTAAAGTTGAAATTCTCTATGCATTGTGTGACTTTCGTTTGGATGCTGAAGACGTTTTTGATTTGTTCAAAAATCTTGAAGCTGAGAGTCTCCGCGTGGAGCCTCTAGGGTGAGTAATTTGTATATATCCATTACTTCTTACTCCTATTTATTGTATTGCGCAACGTTATCTCATTTATTAAATTTTAGATATGACAACAATGACTCTGCTTACTGGTACTTTTATGGCACAAGATTATACAGAGAGGACACAATAAAAAAACATAAAGGCAAAAATAAGAAGAAAAAAGGAAAGGAAAGCAAGAAGCGTGGCTGGTTCTATGGGGATGACTGGTTGGATGACGAGGAAACTGAACGGGTGTGGCAAGTGGTGTGCTTCACCGAGGAGGACTGGACCCACTTGACAGAAAAGTTTAGCAAAGCCACTAGCAAGGTTGAGAAAGAACTTTACAGATCTCTCTCACAAAACTTCCTACCTGAAATACCACGACTGTTCCAAGAGAAGGAGCGCTTGCAACGAAAAAGGTAAAACTTGTTAATTTGTCTTTCTTACCGAGCACAGGTTGACAAACACAACACTGCAGGCCAGGCTGAATTAGCTTCTATAGTGTTACTTTCTGTGTTAACTGGTTCAAATCTGTTTACCTAACTTGTTTTTTTAAACTTGTCTTCAATTGATACTGAAAACTTTTAACTTATTGTAAACTAGTCTTCAATTAATACTGATTAAAGCTTTTTATATATCCAAGCATCTAACATCTAAGTAATAACCTATAAGTTGATAAAACAAATCTTATAATGTTCATCACCACAACTCATGCCTGATACTCTAATGCCTGATGCCTGATAATGAATGCCTGATATTCATTAAATAATGTATGTATATACTTCTTGATATAGTAAGTTTGATTGATGAAGGAACTAATATCAAACATGGTGTAACCATCAGTGGTGTGGCATGTATACAACTTGATTTCCACCAGATTACCAATTTGTTGACAATTGAGTATCATATTCTTATGCTAAAGAAAAAAATAAGTCAAATTACTTACCATTGGTAACATAAACAAAAGTCTTAGTGACTATTTGATTATTGATGAATGTGCTAATACAAGCTACATTAAAAGCTTGTCCCATTTTATTTTCAGTCTTACACTACGTTTCAGTATTAGGTAACTATGATTGAACTGCTCAGCAACTCAATGAGTAATGATATCCCTAATGGTGTCTCCTGTGGTGCATAATATGCTGAAATATGTAGATATTAGCAATTGCGATTTTTTTTAGTATCAAATTGTGATATCTTTTTAATATAGCTGGCATTATCCAGTAAAAATTATGTCATGTTTGATATTTTAAGGTGGGTGTCCTATGAACATCACAGTTTAGTTTTTACCTTATGTTGTTGCAATAGGAAGGTACACAAATGGTCAGATTTACAGTGCTACTAATGGTACTAAATAGGCAGTCAGCAATAAAAAAATTAGTTCTAGAAAATGGCTCTAATGATTTCTACAAAATTTACTGTTAAGCTATGTCTAAATTCTTTAATAAATAAATCTGCAGACAAATCTTGAGATTTATAAACATTACAAAAGTAAGCATTCATATTTTCCACTTCAGTACATTAGATATGAGGATATAAAATGTGAGCCATTCAGCGTGTTTTTAGAAAACAAATATTCAACCATTTTCTGGTCAGGGTAAACCCAAACTTTTGATTTTTGTTTTAAGAAAAGCAATGGTGTGGTATTTTTTCGATACCAGCTCTTAAAGGGCATTCATAAAATACCCCACACGCAATATAATTACAAATAGTCAAAATCTGCTTCAAAAGAGGTTTTTTTTCCGATACAAAAAAACGTGTCGTCATTGCACGATAATGTAGCAGGTAATGAATGTTGACACAAGTCAAAAGTACTCCTACTAAACTTTCCAGAAAAACAATCTCCATACGCGAACTTCCCTATAGGGCTGTAGTCAGGTCCTGAATTATTAAACGCCATTAATGCTACATAGGCCTAAGCTGATTTGTGGAATTTTCGATTCCACTTTGCATAAGCATAAATGCTGCTATTATTGATTCACTATGATATTAAGATTAATAAGATTTGATCAGTTGTTAATCTATTAAAATTTGGCATATTTGTTTATTTATAGCCTTTTACAGAATACATATAAATTATATTATTATTATTTATATAACATTACTTTTTTTATTCTGTGTGCCCTTTGGCAAAGAATTTGTAATAACTGATCAATTGATCATTAAGTAGAATTTTACTGCAGTCGCGCTCATAGAACGTATATCTACAACGTAGCACATAGCGCTTCACTTACGCATTGAGAATATTTACACCCCCTTAGTCATAAAACCTTATAAACCTCTGTTAACAAAAATTGTTCTGCCCTTTCTGACAAACATGTATGTAAAAGTTTAACAACAAAAGGAGTGTTAACTATCATGAATCATAATGTTGGTTAATAATGCTGCCATGCGAAATTGAACAAAATTGTGTTTGTATTTTTAGACTTAATATTTTATTTTCTTTTATTTATTAACCTTCCGTATGCTGCCTCTGAAATACATTCTTTGATTATATCACAAAGTTAATTACCGAGAGCATTGATTAGTGCCCATAATTAAGCATCCGAAAGGTTAAATACTACTACTGCAATGGCTGCGGCTCCGCTCGTTTCCACGTAAAGCTATTTCATTTAACTACATAATATATAACATATATCCACTTTGAAGCGACATTCTGAATAGTGGCTAAATATTTTTTGAAATCGTATTGACGATTGCCTTCTGAAAGAGTTCGACGTGAGAAGCTCAATTTTATTTTATGAAAACCTAAAATAAGTTTAAAAGTCTATGTTATTTAAAGAAACAAGAAATTTCGTACTTAACCTTCTCAACGTGAGTTTAACTCGCAGTTGTCGTGTTTTTAAGGGCTTTGATTGCCTTAGCCTCAGTTGACTTGAATTTATGTCTTATCATTGGCTGTCGAAAATCATTTGTCATGCTCTTATGATTTGTATGTATGAGAGTGACTCTTATCAATAGTGGCAAATGCACCCTCTCAATTAAATATGGGTCTACAGTTGAGTTAGTTTTGTCCCTAGTGTTAAAGCGGTTTTATACTGTCTAAGAGAGACTAGTCGGACTGGGAAAATTATTCATATTATGTCACACATTTTCTGCAATTTTATTTTATACATATCCTACCCTTACTTTAGCAGTGAAAGAGTAGCCTTATGGTGCTCCCACACTGACTGTTATAAATTTTATATAACAAGTATATGTAACAAGGATAAGGCTAAGTAATGATCTGATGTTGAAGAGAGATGGTTGCTGTTATATAACATTTATAACAGCCAGTGTGGGAGCACCATTAGGTTAATATTTTTAGTAAATTAATTTAAGTAATCTAAGTTTTCTCAAATAAGTGTGTAAGGTAATTCTTTTGGCAAATAAATATCTTTGAACCTAATCAAAAATATGTCAATGTAACTTTTACCAATGAAATACAATACAAATCCACCTTAATATTTAAAGGTTGCTTGAACTCGCGCCAAGACGTACTTCGAGTCGTGTGCTCCAAAAAATCAAACAGAAAGAGGAAGAGGGAAAGCAGAGCGCGCAAGATAGCAAAGACGAGGAGGAAAGCAAAGAATCACCTGATCAGGCACGAGAAAATCGGGCCAGACGACGAAATTTACTGCGGTAGCTTACTATTTGTACATAAAATAAACAAATTTAGTACCTGGTATACCTATGAAAATATAACTTTCTAAATTTATTACAGATCTAAGTCATTTTCATCAGATTTGGACAGCTCTGAAAGTGAAAAACATAAAATGCCACAAAAGGTATCTAAACGTACTAAAAGCCACGAGAAGCGGTCAAAAAACTCGTCTGCCACACACAAAGGCGAACCACCACCAGAGCCTCCCGTAAAAACCGGCAGGAAGACCAATAACTCACTGGCTTGTGCTACAGGGCAGATCCTTATACCAGAAAATGATGAACCAGTTAATAGCACTAGGAAAAAACTCAAGACATCACAAATGTAATGATTTTTTTTGATTGGTTGATACAGTATATGGCGAGTTAAAAGTGACTTATTCTACAATTGTATTTTTTTAGATTTACGCAAACAGAGGAAGACATTCAAACGGACATGTACAAGGTACTTGAACAGCTCACTGCGCATGACGATGCATGGCCATTCATGGATCCCGTGGAGGAAGAATATGCTCCTAACTACTACGCCGTAATAAGGCGGCCTATGGACTTACGCAAAATGGAGGAACGGCTAGACGGTGGTTATTATACGGATTTCTCGATGTTCAAAGCCGATTTTAAGCTGATCGTCAACAACTGTCGGCTGTACAATGGTCAAGATAATGGTAATAAATGTTTATTTGTTAACAACCTGAATCAAATGGGATCGGAATAATTGTGTTTCGAAACGAAATAAATGATAATATAATTGTGCATTCTTTGTAAGCACAACATGCATTCGCGCGGCCATTTAACCGCTTACGTTTTATAATGACGTATTTTATAATTAATTTACTTAAATTTCGCTTTCCTTATTTCAGAGTACACTATGATGGTAGACAGTCTTCAGGCAGCATTTGACAGGTTGACGGAAAAATATATGCATAGACTATCATCTTCTGATGAAGAAATAGCTGTTGAGTACCAATTACCTACTCCATCTAGGAAGCATAAACTAAAATCCAGTGAATCTCCAAGTCGAAATAAAAGGAAGAAACGGAAATCTCACTCTGATACAGGTTCGTATAGTATTATGTAATAGGATTTATTGTTATAAGGATTGTGTAATAATATACCTACTTATAAAGATGCCTAAGAATTTGAGGCAGCTTCGGGTTGAGGCAAGCGCGGCTAGCCTCGCCTGTTTTTTCAAATTCGTACGGGGCCGCCCAGATTCAAGTCTTTTGCTCGAAGACGCTTCGGTGTGCGTGCCTCGTGTAATTGGGATGTGCCTGCGTCGTGCCTGCAGAGGTGACACAATCTTATTTTGGTTGAGCGCAAGTCGCAGACCAATTTGATCACCACATTAATTAATAATTAAGTTTTGTGCGACCAAAAATGTCGGCTCATTGCGAGCGCGCTGACTCCCTCTCGCATGATTATGTGCAAATGTTTGGCTCGCGAGCTGCTAGCTAGGGGCGTAGCGTAGGGGCTAGAGCTAGGGGCGTCCATGCCTCAGGTTGAGCCGCTCAAATTCATACGCACCTTACCAATATATTATGTTTTGCTTGCAGGTGATCCTAAATCAAGTTCATCAGATCAACCATTGGAAAATGTAAAACCAAATTCAAAAGAGGAAGAAGACGATGCTGATGAATCACCCGAATCAGAAGCAAAGAAGTTAAAGGAATCGCATAAATCAAAGCAAAGTAAAGACAAGAAAAAACGCAAAGGACATCACAGACATGGTAAACATTCCAAAAATCACAAGAAGGATTCTCACAAATCTGAACATGGTGAAGAAAAAGCATCTAAAAGTAAACACAGTAAGAAGCAGAAACATGGTAAAAATAAAAATAGAGAAGGCAAAAAGTCAAAGCAAAAGAAAAAGAAGAGCAAACACCACGAGGCGGAACCTGTTGAATTGTTGAAAAGAAGTGAATCCCAAGATTCATTGGAGAGCTCAAACAGAAGTCGAAGTGCAAGCCCCTTACCCTCCATCCATACACCGACTCCTTCGCCGTCCGAGGCCGATCACCAGGAGCCCTCCGACCAGCTCAACGATCCCGACTTCGTCAAGGACAAGTACGACAAGATTAAAGAGCGCAGACGACACGCTGCTAAAGATGCCTGGGAATCACTTTTCGACTACAGCCAGAAGACGGTTGATAAACAAAAGCAAAACCTCCACATCCCTGAGAAAGAAAAGAACCAGAAATTAAGGGAAACCATTGAAAAACTGAAGGCGAAAAATGAGAAATATAAAGAAAGCTCTCTGTTTAATAGTCTATTCTCTACCAACAGCAATTCAGATAAAAATGCTACTAGTAAAGACCACGATGATTTAGATTACTCTGACGGCGATCGAAATGATAACAATAAAGGCAAGGGGGGAATTAAAAGAGGACAGAAGAAAAGTACCGCTAAAAACGAGTCTGCTTCTGAAGCCTTGGAGCAGGCTGTCAAAGATATCAGCAAGTGGCTTGATGACGCGCCTAAAGGATCTGTGCAGAGCTCGCCATGTAATAGCCCAGCCCACACTATTTCTACGGAAGAGCATGACAATAGTCGTCAGGACGACGAGTTTGGACAAGGAGAGAAAACCACAGCTCTCAGAAAAGATTTATCTCGTAAGCGGCCGTCATCGCGGGAACCGAAATTAATCAAAAGGAGGGAAATTCAAAGAACAATAGACAGATTACAACCGGGTAAGAGCAAGGGCAACCTGCTGACTAACCTAGCCAGTAAGAGTGTTGATAAAGTAGAGGAAGTTACCCCTCTGGGCCCAAGCAAAACTCGTGAAATCAACAAAAACGAGGAATCTAGCCCTAAACTAAGCCTTGGTTCTGTACTGCCCACTGTGGAATTTTCACTTGGTAAGGACCACAATTTCAGCAAAAGTGAAGATAAACCTGAGAGCCACAAAATTTCTAAGTCACCAAAATGTGAAAAAGACAACAAGACAGAGGAAATCACCCAGAAAAATACAGCAGAAGACGTCTCAATACAAACTAATAAAAAAGACGCAGAAGTTGAAACTGAGCCGCCTGTTATACCAAAACCAAGTCAAGAAAAAGCCACACCAAATCTCAGTGCTTGGTTTAAAGCCTTTGGGACTCCTAAAAACACATCCTGTACTGTAACTGCTCCAAAAAAGAAAACTGAAGAAACGGAATGTGATGAAAAATTAACAGTAGATACTAATACTGAGAATAAAATATCCAGTCCTAAAAACACAACTAAATATGATTCTCCAATTGACCCTGATACTCCAAACCCTGACGGAGGGGACAGCCCAATTCCCAATGTTAGTGCAACGCCCAGGCAACGTAGAACCAGTACAGGCAGCTCCGTATCTGAAAGATCCTCTTTCAGCCAAGATCTTGACTCACCAAGACACCAAATGTCTCATAATTCACCCTTGCTGAGATCACCAGCATCACCTCGTACAGAGGATTTCCAGAAGATAACTTATCCTATAATCAATGGTACTGTGAGGGCTGGATTTTATCAAGACACGACGTCCATTAAAAGCAGCCCGGAAAAAAGTTGTAGCCCACGAGAGGCGCCGCAGTCGCCATATTCTCCTTACTCGCAACATGTGTACGCATCAAACAGTGGCTTGGGATCATCTACTCCCAACTACTTCCTCGATCACAATAAAAGCCCGCTTCCAACCTATACTCAGAATCCGCCGCCTTATTATGACACTTCGAAGGCTCCAGTAGTTAGTAAACCTGCGCGCATACACGATGACTACACAGCATTGGGACCAGATAGCTACCAACAGAATACCTACAGTGGTCCATTTTCCCCTCCAAATTCGCCATATCCTACAACACAGCCAACGAATTATTCGCAACCGCAACTATCGCCGCAGCCGTCGGGATCTAATTCCACTCTCGTGAATTCAACCCAGGCTTTATCAGACCATAAAACATCGCTGTTTCCTGTTAAGAAACGGATGTACAATGAACAAGAACTGTCTACAATATCACTTAAAACTGAAACTGAAATAAAAGATATGATTTCACCACCAATTAAAAATGAGTATCAGAAAAAAACATCTACTGTACTACCTTCTGCATCAGTTGATAAAATAGCAGCAGTGCTGAGCGAGAAATCAGAATTGGCCAATCAGAATAGCTTGCGCGAAAAGAATGCGGCAGATTTTGCCGAGCGACATGGAGTTGAAAATAAGGATACTACTGCGTTTATTAACAATGAACATTCGGTCGACAATAAGAAAAATATGATGAATGTAGACCTAAACAAGCCAATCGGTATCAATAAGAAGGATAACATTGATATGGTTAATATGGGTTATAACTTGAATCCAGAGGACAAGAAAAATGTCGGCGAACCGCCTGTGAATGTCCAACATAAAACCTATGATGTGGATAAAATTGCAATGAATCTGGGCTTGAACCAACAGTTCCAAAAATCTTTATCGAAGCCAAATGTTCCCCAGCTGCCTGCAACTAATATGATCCCAGCCCACTCCCATTCTGAGATGAATATCAATCACAATATAGCTCACTCGCATCACAATCAGTATGACGGCATTTCAGGTAGCCAGCCTGTCAGTAATTTTTCTCTAAATGATATTGAACTCGCTAATAAAAAACTGTACGCTTGTAATAACTCGTCGTCTACTGCTGCGGCTATCGATTATGGAAACTGGAAGCTGACTAATCAAATACGAAAACAAGACATCATGCCTTCCGATTACTCCACGAACTACAGTGCTAGTAATACAGATAAATTGAAAAATAATTCGAGCACATCCAGCTCTTCTCCGGCCAACTATAATAAAAATGCGCAACATCAGCAGTACCACAACTACAGCGTGCCTAGAACCACGCTTCAGAGAACTCAGGACTTACATCAGAATCTTCCGGCTGAACTCAGAATACCGAACCCTCGAGGTCTTCTCAAGAATGATCACCTTAATATTGCATCGGCAATTAATGAAAGCGATATAATTTCTAAAAACGATTCGATCGGAAAAACACAGAAAACTGATAAAACGATGCAAAGTCAGCCAGTTGTCAGTTCAATGACGTACAAAACTCCTTATAATACACATTCGTCGCTTCCTCTTGAAAGTCTTCGTAATCTACCAAATATTCCTCAAATGCTTGAGCGGTACACTAACGATGAACGATATCTGTCCAGTTTTGCCGCCACCAACCCATCACTGTACCACGAAAAAACGTTTCAAATGGCGCAAATGTTTAACAAAAGCATGCCTTCGGATTCTCAGCCAGTAAGCACGTCTGTCAGCATATACTCACAACCATCTATGACTATGAGCAAAGATTCCGGTATTTACAAAACAGCGACCACAAGCTCATCGGCACAAGCTGAATCTAAGAGTAGGACTAAACGCAAGCGAACTTCTGAAACTAAACCAGCGCAGATAGCAAGTCAGAGTTACCACACGCCTTCTTGCTCTACTGATGTCTTATCATCTGTGAAAACCAGTATGGTCCCTGGGAGCGCATTTAATTTCGGGACCACGCCCAGCATGACTTTGGGCGGCAGTTTATACGGAGATGCCACAGGTTTTTCAATTGAAGAATTCAGAAACAGTACGAACCAGTTAATGGCAGCAAACTACATGGCGGCAGTGGCACATCAACAAAGGAGTAACGCGGAAGCGAGTGCCGATAAACTAGTAAAGCCTGCCCATCAAAACTCGACTCACAACAGTGGATCGTTCCCTTTTATAGGGCACGGGCAAGTCCGCGGTGGATACGGGTTCGTGGGCGCGGAGAGCTCTGCGCCGCTGTACCAGCAGTACTTCCAGCGGCATCAGGAGGAATTGTTGCGGCAGTCAGGTGTGTCGCAGATCATGGGACTGTACCCGGCCGGCTACCCTGCCGCGCTCGGCGTGCGCCAGCCCTACGACGCCATCAACCGGCCATCCTGGCTCTAGGCTGTCCTCGCCCTCTCACATCGAAAAAACTGATGTCATGTGCATGTATGTACCTACCGTACATCTTAAAATATTATTACAAATGAGACAATTGTTATAGAAATAGTATTGTTTTAATAATTTATGTTGTTTGTAGAGCCAATAGCATTTCGTGAGAATAATTTATAAATCATTACTTATATCATTATTAAATGCAATGTAGAATGTAATACTTCATGACAAATTTAATGTGAATTATTTTAATTTAGTGACATAATAATCTTTCGACTAACAAACAGTTAACTCCCGTTAACTATTCTTGGTTTATTTTATATTTTGACGAGCTATAGTGATTGTTAACTTTAAGGATATAACTTTTATTATTCCGTAATATGTGTCCACTTAGTCATACATAAATAAAGTATATGAACAAAAAAATGTTTTAAAGTCTACAATTTACCAGTATGAATGTTAGTTAAATACATAGTTTCTTTGTAAGCATATTTATTTAGTTAGTTTAGGACGGTATACTTTGACCAAGTGCTCACTTCCTTGAGATTATTGTGGCTGACGGGTCGCAGAATGTATCCATGTAGTATTGACGTGACGCGACGCTTTAGCTATTAGCTTTAATTTACAGGTCACATGCAAACTCTTGTTATTATAATTATTTAAATTTTACGTTATGCTACTTTCGTAGGTTGTTGTGTAAATATATCTCTATTCTTTTGTTTACTACATATTAATGTTTTAATAGCATTTTACTATACATCTACTTTTGTTAGCTAAGTATAACTTTAATTTAATTATAATATTCGTGGACGTAGTTTAAGGAACTCATTTAGTAAATTAAATAAGGTATATATTAAAAAATCTTGTGTAAAAATTAAATAAAACTTTTTCAAAAATATAGCATTTAATTTTACTAAACGTCTATCGCTCATATTACTCGAAGCAAAACCCAAGTTTAATGTTTTAATCGGACTTCACAAAAAAGGATAGGATGTTCTCAATTGTGTTGTATGTTCTTTTTCCGACCGACTTCAATAGAAGGAAGGAGGTACTCAGTTCGTCTGCATGTTTGCTTGTTCTTTTTTTGTTTTTTTTTTTTTTTTTTGTTTTTTAATATATGTATGCTCCCGACAACTCTTGACCACGTTGGCCGATTTTGATAATTATTTTTTTGTGAAGTCCGATTAAAACATTAAACTTGGGTTTTGCCCCGACATTGGCCCCATATAAATCTGGTAAAGGTCTGATGATGGGATCTAGGAGGAATCGAGGGAACTCCTCGGATTTGATAAGCACGCATATGCCGATTTTGGTATTTTCTGTAGGTAAAAAAGCATTGGCTCACGGAAACCACAAATTATGGCAAAGCAAGTACAAAATTGGAGTCGGTTTTTTTGGTACAAATTATTTTAATGTGTGTTATCTCGGAACTCCGTCATTTATGAACAGATTTCACACAATTCTTTTAGAAAGCATCTGCTTCGAGGCAAAGAAGATATATACTAATGTACGAGGCTGGTCATTTTTATTATTTTTTATTTATTTATTTATTAGGAATTGAGGGAACTTCTCAAAAAATTAAGGGAAGCATACCGATTTTAGTATTTTCGGTAACAAACCAAACACTCGGAAAGTAGTATTTGGTGAACTGGAATGAATGGATGCGTGGCGCTAATATATTTCGTTCAAGATAGTGAAGCGACTATAAGCCGGAAGGTAGGCAAAGGAACTCTTACAAGTAAATTTTTAACAAAAAAACACCGACTGCAAACTTTGCCAGACCCCATCCTCTTGGTAATTTGATTACCTTATTTTTTGCCTTACACCATTCTCTTGGTTTATAATTTAAGGAGTCCCTTCGATTTTTCCAAGATCCCGTCATCAGATCCAGACTTGGTGACAATGGGACCAACCAGAAAACACACCCTTACAAACAAAAAAATATTTTTTGAAATCGGTCCACTAGTCTCAGAGTAATCGGTGAACATACATAAAAAAAATATTCGGACGAATTGAGAACCTCCTCCTTTTTTTGAAGACTGTTAAAAACAGCGTAGCTTAGCCATGTTTGGGATTATTGCAATTGTCATGAGATGCACTTGGCAATGATTCAATAAAAAGTGTGAAATTAATACTGAATACCCAATCTAATATATATACCACTTTGACAGCTAATATCTCGCCAACGGTTGACTTAAATGGAAAAAAATTCTAGGAACCTCTATGTCAGTTTTGAAGGCATAGATTCCCTACGCGCCAAAATGCATTTAAAAAAAATTGATGCCCCTGTTGAAAAAATTGAACCCTAAAAATGGGTCCCTCCCTCTAACTTTTGAACTATGGATCCAAAAATATGAAAAAAATAAAATGAAAGGTTAATAAACACTTTCAACGAAAACTAGAGCGGGCATGATCAGTTGACCTGTTTTTGAGCTATCGTAAAAAGTCTTCCCTTCCTAGTACAAGGCGTATGAAACGCTGCGAAGGTATTCCCTTTTGCTTGTTATTGTTTTTTTTTTAAAGTAAGTTCAATTGGCAACTACGGAACCCTACACTGAGCATGGCCCGACATGCTGTTGGCCGATTTTATTTAAGTATGTAGGATGCATACGATAGACGTGGCCGGCCCATTCCTATTTCAGCTTGGCGGTTTGGACCAAAGAGTACATTATACAGGGTGATTCGGGAGACGTGAGCAAGATCAACATTACGGATTCAGTAGATCATAAGCTACTCCTTAGTACCACTATTAGTGAAATTAACGTTCATTTATCTTTGGTGTTGAAAACAAAATGCTTTAAACTATTTACGAAATTCATGGTCACTACAATCAGAATACTTCAGTCAAGTGATACGTTTCAAATTGAATGTCATCCGAGTCCGATTACTTTTGAAATATCGTATCTCACTCAATTTGACAATTTACTTTCTTCATAATTAAAGTGCTGTCAAAACAGTTAGAGGTTTAATCTTTATAAACTAGTTGTTGCAGGGTGACCATGATTGCAGAGAATTAAGCTTTAACTTAACAAAAATTAAAATACAGGAAAAAGGTATAGGTGTTTCACTTAAATACAATGGTGAACGATTCATTGCCATTTACTATGTATGTAGTGTTGGTCCTGCTCACGTCTCCTGAATCACCCTGTATATACTGAAAGATACTTAGTCGGCTCATAAGTTCTGTCACTGGCCTTTAAAATTTAAATTTGGAACTCCTAAAACAAAAATATGAAAAAAATAAAGGGTGTAGGGGGCCATAAGATCTTAGTGCCTCCAAAAAACTGTCAACCTCACCTGCTCGTTGTGCACCCTGCTGTTTAACTAACGAGGCTCTGACGACCGAATGATGGCGGTATAACTATCCAAACTCCCAGGCTTTAAATTCTAGCCAGTGACGGGCAGCAGCGTCGCTGGTGAAAAGAGAGCTTGGTACTGCGCTCGCCAATACGCCCTTGCCCAGCGCGGCGAGTACGGGCAAATCTCCCTATAATGAGTGCCATTTTACGACGGCCCTCAGTTCCCGGTGGCCCCGTTATTCCCGACCATCGTGGTGACGGTCGTGGTCACGGCGGGGTAGAGGGTGCGAAGAATCCCCGGGAGGGTTACGGTCACCACAAACAGCAAAAACTACATTTGGCCACGTACAATGCCCGTTCGCTGAGGGAAGACGTCCATATTGCTGAGCTCGAGTCAGAGTTAGGTCACATAAACTGGCATATTCTAGGTTTATCAGAAGTCCGAAGACAGGGGGAGGACACGATAACCCTAGAATCCGGTCACTTACTCTACTATCGGGAGGGTGATAGGACGTCACAGGGCGGGGTTGGTATGTTGATCAACAAAGTTCTCTGTAGCAATGTGTTGGAAGTCAGCAGTGTGTCTACGCGGGTGGCGTACCTCATTCTTAAACTTACCAAAAGATATTCTCTGAAGGTAGTCCAGGTATATGCTCCCACGTCGTCATACTCTGATGATGAAGTCGAGGCTGTATGCGAAGATATAGCTAAGGCCATCCACAATACCACGAAGACTCATTTTCTTATTGTTATGGGGGACTTCAACGCCAAAGTGGGAGTACAAGAACGCGGTGAATCGGTGATCGGGTCGCATGGTATTGGTAGCAGGAATCAAAGGGGACAGATGCTTGTCAACTTCCTTGAATCCCAGAGGCTCTTTCTGATGAATTCATTCTTTCAGAAAAAACCTCAACGGAAGTGGACCTGGCGAAGCCCCGATGGTGTGACTAAAAACGAGATCGACTTTATCATGACGAATAGGAGGTATATATTCAAGGACGTCACAGTGATCAACAGGTTTAATACCGGCAGTGATCACCGACTTGTCCGTGGCACTCTGAATATAAACTTCCAGATTGAGAGAAATCGCCTGATAAAGTCTACGCTCCGGCCATCACTGCACAATATCGTTGCGGGATCAGACCAGTTCCAACTGGAGTTACAAAACCGTTTCTGCCAGCTGGGAACCACTGAGGACGTTGATCAACATGCCAATGACTTTACGGCTGTTATCCGAGAGGTGGGAGAGGCGTTCTGCCAACGGAATCGTGGGAGTAAAGTGTCCAAGTTCTCGGCGGAGACAGCTGACCTGATGCGACAGAGACGGGAGATGTCAGCGGATTCGTCAGAAATTCGCCTTCTTAATAAGCGTATTAAAAAGCGAATACGCTTTGACCTGCGCCAAAGCCGCACTCGAGAAATCGAAGATGCGATTCGGCGAAATAAAGGGTCAAAGGTGTTTGCTAAGCAATTAGGAAGCAGTCATCTGACGAAGCTGACGACATCTGATGGTCGAGTCGTTACATCTAAACCGGATCTACTTGTTGAAGCTGAGACCTTCTACGGACGTTTATACTCATCACATGCCCCGAAACCCACAACTCTCGCAGGTGATGATAAACGTGCCAAGTTAACCCGCCACTTCACGGACGAGCTACCGGACATCGAGGATGCCGAGATCGGGATGGCTCTTGAACAGCTCAAGAACAACAAGGCCCCTGGAGATGACGGTATTACAACTGAGTTGTTAAAAGCTGGAGGACGCCCAGTCCTAGACCAACTTCGAAAACTATTTAATACCGTACTCCAGAAAGGTACAACGCCGGCGGCGTGGTCTACAAGTGTGGTTGCCCTGTTCTTTAAGAAAGGTGATAAAACGCTCCTAAAGAACTATCGGCCGATATCACTTTTAAGCCACGTGTATAAACTGTTCTCATCTCGAATCGGCTTGCCCGTAGATTTGACGATTTCCAACCTTCAGAACAGGCTGGGTTTCGAAAAGGCTACAGTACCGTGGACCACATTCATACTCTACGGCAGATTGTACAGAAGACTGAGGAGTACAATCGCCCTCTTTGTCTTGCGTTTGTGGATTACGAAAAAGCCTTCGACTCCATCGAAACCTGGGCCGTTCTAGAGTCCCTTCAGCGATGCCAAGTCGATTGGCGATACATCGAGGTGCTGAAGTGTTTGTATAGAGCCGCTACGATGACGGTCCAAATCCAGGATGTCCAGACAAGACCAATCCCATTACAGCGTGGAGTGCGACAGGGAGACGTCATTTCTCCGAAACTGTTCACCAACGCATTGGAAGCCGTCTTCAAAACACTGGACTGGAAAAGACGAGGCATCAATATAAACGGCGAATGCATTTCACACCTTCGATTCGCAGACGACATAGTAATTATGGCTGAATCCCTGAAGGACTTGACGGAGATGTTGCAGAGCCTAAGTGTTTCTTCCAGACGGGTGGGTCTGGGAATGAACTTGGATAAGACGAAAGTCATGTTCAATTCATTTGTGGACCCATTGCCAATCACCGTCGATAATGTTAGCATCGAAGTTGTTCAGGAGTATACCTACCTAGGACAGATAGTCCAGCTAGGGAAAAACAACTTCGACAAGGAAGCTAACAGAAGAATACAATTGGGCTGGGCAGCATATGGCAAGCTTCGTCACATATTTGAATCGCCACTGCCTCAGTCCCTCAAGTCGAAAGTCTTCGACCAGTGCGTACTTCCGGTCCTTACCTACGGGGCCGAGACGTGGACGCTTACAAAAGGCCTCGTCCATAAATTCCAAGTCGCTCAGCGTGCTATGGAGAGGGCTATGCTCGGAGTTTCTCTGAAGGACAGAATCCGGAATCAGGATATCCGACAGAGAACCAAGGTCACCGACATAGCGCTCAGGATAAGTAAGCTGAAGTGGCAATGGGCGGGGCATATTTGTCGAAGAGCCGATGGCCGATGGGGCAGACGAGTTCTGGAGTGGAGACCGCGAACGACTCGCCCTGTGGGACGACCTCCCACCAGGTGGACCGACGACCTAAAGAGGGTGGCGGGAAGCGGTTGGATGCGGAGAGCTGAGGACCGGGTGTGGTGGCGCGAATTGGGGAAGGCCTATGTCCAGCAGTGGACGACTGTGGGCTGATGATGATGATGATGAAAACAAAAACCGTTGTGCATTTGAATTTCGAATCTTTTTTAAATATTTGAGTAGTATAATTTTGCAATTTTCTGTTCTCTTTAACATGGAGTGGACGCTTAAAGATAGCCGTACCGCAATAATTGCACTATATCGTTGAGGACACTCGCCGACTAAAATTTTTAAGCTACTTGAAAATTTAAAATTCTCTCTAAGATTTGTGTATCGTACCATAGAAAGATACAGTGAGGTCTCTAGTTTAAATGACAAGAAAAGAAGCGGTCGTCCGCGTACAGCTAGGACTCCAGCGGTTGTACAAGCAATTAGGGCACGCATTGCCAGAAATCCCGCTAGGAAACAAAAAGTTATGGCCCTCCAGATGGGTTTGAGCAGAAACACGGTGAAAAGAGTGCTTAATCAAGACCTGAGACTTCGTGCTTATAAACGAAAAACTGGCCATCTTCTCAATGGTCGGCTTAAAGCTTTAAGGCTTAAAAGATCTAAAGCTTTATTGAAGAAGTACGCTAAAAATAAGCATCGTTGTATACTGTTTTCGGACGAGAAGATTTTTGACATAGAAGAAAACTGTAATAAACAAAATGATAAGAGTGTACGCTCGCAATAGTAAAGAAGCGTCTAATAGCATTCTCCGTATTCAAAGAGGTCATCACCCTTCATCTGTGATGGTTTGGCTGGGAGTTTCTTATGCGGGCGTCACTAGTATGCATTTTTGTGAGAAAGGAGTAAAAACTAGTGCCAAAGTGTACCAAGACACGGTGTTGACTAATATTGTGAAACCACTATCCCATACGATGTTTCTAAACCAGCATTGGGTTTTCCAGCAGGACTCTGCTCCAGCCCATAAGGCAAAGTCTACACAAGCCTGGCTCGCCTCCAATAAAATCGACTTTATACGGCATGAAGATTGGCCCTTCTCTAGCCCAGATCTTAATCCGTTAGACTATAAAATATGGCAATATTTAGAGGAAAAGGTGTGCTCAAAACCTCATACAAATCTAGACTCGCTGAAAAAATCCCTTGCTACGGCAGTGGCCAATATCGACATGAAAGTGGTGCGTGAATCCATTGACGACTGGCCACGCAGACTTCAAGCCTGTGTAGATAATTATGGCGGTCATTTTGAATAAATGTTATACATTTAGATTCTCTAGTTTATAAGCTTTCAAACGCTGTACAAATTATACGGAATAAACTTAAACTTTTGTTTTTATTTGATACTATGTATATGACAGAACTTATGAGCCGACTAAGTACTTATATATATATTTGGTTTGGACTCCAAAGTTTGCAATTCCGGTTTTTGAGCGTAGCGTTTCGAGTTTCGAACCCGGTTGATCCGTTTCACTTCTACGATGCTACGCTCGATAGGTTGTTGGCAAATCTTCAATCTGGTCTTTTGTGCCTCCGTAAGTAACCATGATTGGGCACCATAGGTTAGGACAGGCAGAATTTAATATATACACATATTGACGATTCTCCGTTTCAGAGGGCCTTCTCCGAACTTCGTGTCGTGCCGTCCCTTTCACTCTCGTGTTATACACTATATGACGGAAAAGGACGGCACGATACGAAGTTCGGAGTAGGCCCTCAGGGTCTTCCCCATGAAGTAAGGATAAATCTGGAGTCCGCATTGCACACATACAAACGTGGTCACCAGCTTATTTGTCACCGGCGTAGAAAGAGGATAATATAGAACGAGCCCTAGCGTATCACCGAGAGGGCTGGTAGATAATTTGACAGTTCCTCTGGGGATACCACATGAAGAATATTCTCCCCAATCCCCATTTATATTGACAGAAGTACGAGTAGGTTGTTATTGAGTCCGAAATCTTCAAAATAAACTTTTCTCAAACATGCGCCTAAATGTATGCATTAATGTCACGAAAAGAGGACATGAAGTTACCTGTTTATGGCTCCCTACATTACTTCTTGGCCGATGTATGGAGAATGTATGAAGCTAACATTATTGGCCGCAGCTCGAAGTATTTAAATTTGCTTACTAAAATCAACTGATAAAGGAAATATTATATAAAGCCAACCGCCACGATTTTATATATATATTTTTAATTTGGTATGTGAATTGGTATTTTTTTAGGTTTTTCGGATTTTTTTATCATTCTTGTATTTTTGTAGCATTTTTGATTTTTGATTTTTTTCGAGTATTTATGTATTTTTTTTAGCTTTATCGTGTTATTTTGTAGCGTTTTTTTTGTCTTTTTTGATATATTATTTTTTGATCTTGTTTTTTTAGCTTTTTAATAAGTTTTTCGTATTTTTTGTTGTACTTTTCGTCAAGTTTTTTGTTTTTTGGTATTATTTTAGTTCTTTTGTGTTTTTTTTAAATGGTGGTGGTATTTTGTAGCATTTTTCGTGTTTTTAGTAATTTTTTTGGATTTTTTTGTGAATTTTGGTATTTTTTTAGTTTTTACTTGTTTACTTGTAGCGTTTTTCGTGTTTCTTGATGTTTTTGAACTGTTTAAAAGTTTTTTCATATTTTTTTGTACTTTTCTTTAGTTTTTTTGTTTTTTGGCTTTTTTATAAGTTTTTTCGTATTTTTTTGTACTTTTCGTCAAGTTTTTTGTTTTTTCATGTTTTTTGGTATTTCTTTAGTTTAACCGTGTTTATTTTAAATCGTGCTTAAATTTTGTAGCATTTTTCATGTTTTTAGGTGTATTTCCGAATGTTTTGTGAATTTTTTGTATTTTTTTTGCATTTACTTGTTATTTTGTAGCGTTTTTTTGTGTTTCTTTCTGTTTTTCTTAAACAAGTTTTTCGTTATTTTATGTACTTTTCGTCAGTTTTGTTTGGTGGCTTTTTTATAAGTTTTACGTGTTTTTTGGTATTTTTTTAGTTCTTTCGTGGTTTTTTAAGCCGTGCTTGTATTTTTGCAGAATTTTCGTGTATTTCGTTGTTTCTTTCGAAATTTACGTGAATTTTGATATATTTTTTTAGTTTTTTCGTGTTATTTTGTAGCGTTTTTTGATGTTTCTGGATTTTTTAAAAGTTTTTTCGTATTTTCATGTACTTTTAATCAGTTTTTTGTCTTTTCATGTTTTTTGGTATTTTTTGTAGCATTATTCGTGTTCTTATGCTTTTAATGTTAAATTATTTTGATATTTTTGGTTCTTTTCGTATTTTTGGATTGTTTTTGTAGCATTATTCGTGTTCTTATGCTTTTAATGTTTAATTATTTTGATATTATTGGTTCTTTTCGTATTTTTGGATTGTTTTTGTAGCATTTTACGTGTTTTTATTTAATTTCCGTTATTTTTCGTGATGCTTTGCTATTTTTGGACGTTTTGTATTTTTTAGGTTTTTTACATTGTATTTTTTGTTTTTTTTTTGTAACATGTTTGAGAAAAGTACTATACAATCCTCGGCCGGAACAGGGATTGCCGGACTCGTTTTATCCGGCCTCGTCTACGACTCGGCCGTTTATCCCAAACTCGTCCAGCAATCCCTTACTTCACGGCCTCTGCAGTAATGTACTATTAAATAAATATTAGGGGAAAGTAGAAAATCCTCCGACCAAGAAAAACAGATAGACGGAGCATTACAATCTAGTGACGCCAGTTTAATAAATTTGCCCAGCGGTAGTGTGCAGTGCATGCGTAACCATATGTTTTTTATTGGTAATTGTTAAAAATCGGTTTGATCAGGTTTGTCGTAATGCCCCTTCTTTCTTTCTTCTTTCCTGAGGAAAAATCATACACAAATCGACCAAGACCGATATTAAGCTTAATAGGTCAATTATAACTTACAACCTGGAGACGCAGCTATATAACAAGAAGAAAACAGTAATCCAATTCAATATATTCAATAATCTTATACACAGTCTTAACAAACCTGTTAGTAACTTAGTTATTAAAAATGCATTTACCTCAATTACTGCAAAATCTTTTAAAAACTTAACTAACATCAATCATTAACCTTTTCAACGCTCTGTCAAATACAGAAGCTGGCACTCACACGAAATGTCTAACACGAAGTTGAGCCCTGTTGAAATGCATTTAGGTTGATATCGCACTGCACGCCGTGACCGGTATATTCGTCGTCGGCGTTGAACTGATGGTACGAATATATGCGTAGTTGGCATCCAAAAGGTTAATTTAATCGCGAATAAATGATTACTTTGTAATTTATAACCTTCGGGCTGGATTTCCTAACATTATGGGTGAAATAAACTTCTATACGCTGGGCATCCTGAAGTTATGGTAACCTGACTAAATTGAGAAGTATCAGCCCGGCTAGTATGATAGCTTATACCGTCACGTTATATGGCCAAAATGTCTGAAACGTCACATAAAACGTGACGGTATAAGCTATCATACTAGCTGGGCAGGTGATTGATAGTTGATACATCCGTTAACACGTTTAATTCATAATTCATTTATTGCATAATAATCATGTCATTTATGATATCTCATCTTTAGTAGTGTTATATATGGTGACGGTTCATCGATGACAGTCCGGTGACAAATAAGCTGGTGACAAAAACTAAAAGCCTGTACGCGATGAGGGACAGGCACAGGGTGACATTGTATCTCGTTCCTACGTGTGTAGTTGTCAATGCTTTCGTCTCTCTCGCCAACGTTTGTATGTGTGCAATGCGGACTCCAGATTTATCCTTACTTCATGGTCACCGGAATGTCATCGATGAACCGTCACCATATATAACACGACTAAAGATGAGATGTCATAAACGTGTTAATTAAAGGATGTATCAGTCACCTGATACTTCTCAATTTGGTCAGGTTACCATAACTTCAGGGTGCTCAGCGAATAGAAATATATTTTACCCATAATGTTAGATAATCCAGCCCGAAGGTTATAAATTACACAGTTTTTTTCCGCGATTATATTAACCTTTTGGATGCCAACTACGCATATATCCGTACTATCAGTTCAACGCCGACGACGAATATATCGGTCACGGCGTGCAGTGCGATATCAACCTAAATGCATCTCAATAGAGCTCAACTTCGTATTTGACATTTCGTGTGAGTGCCAGATTTTGTATTTGACAGAGCGTTGAAAAGGTTAATGATTGATATGTTATTTAAGTTTTTAAAAATATTTTGCACTAATTAAGGTGAATGCATTTTTGATTACTAAATTACTATCACGTTTGTTAAGACTGTGTATTGGCTATGTGCGAAGTAGGTGGTGGGGGTAAGCTAGGCGATCGTAGCGCACACCATGGCAGAAATGTGTACTTACCGGGGACCACTGTCAAATTTACTTTCACGTTTTCTATTGGTTTCTTAACGGTTTCCTACGATTCGTTTCGTTTGTATGTATTTATTTATTCTCTTATTTATTTCAGTAAAATTTCCAATACGGGGTCTTTCTTGTTTACTAAAGTAAATAAAATATTCATGTGTCATTATTTAACATCTCTGAGTTTTGACATTGTCTCGGGACTCTCGGGACCTTTGACGTTTGACGTTTCAGACGTGCACATAGCCAATAAGTATATTGAATTGAATTACTGTTCTTTCCTTGGTATATAGCTGCATCTTTAGGTTGTAAGTTGTAATTGACAAATTAAGTTTAATATGGGTTTTGATCGATCTGTGTATGATTGTCCCTCAGGAAAGAAGAAAGAAAGAGCATTACAACAAACCTACTCAATCCGATTTTTAACAAATAGCAATAAAAATCACAAGCTCTCGCATGCACACTAACGCTGGGCATGTTTATTAAACTAGCGTCACTAGTGACGAGATTGTAATGCTCTGTCTATCTTTTCTACTTGATCTGAGGAATTTGACGACCTGTTTAGCCTAGTTGGTAGGGACGCTGCCTCTGAAGCTAGAGGTCCCGGGTTCGAATCCCGGCCAGGGCATTATTTGTGCACTTATCACGTATATTTGTTCTTAGGTTTTGGATGTTTTCTATGTATTTAAGTATGTATTTATCTATATAAGTATGTATGTATGTATATCGTGCGGGTGGCACAGGACCGGTCATTGTGGAAGTCTTTGGGGGAGGCCTATGTCCAGCAGTGGACGTCTTTCGGCTGACATGATTATGATGTATAACGTCGTCTAGTACCCATAGTACAAGCTTTGCTTAGTTAGGGTCGATTTGTGTAAGATTGTCCCCCAATATTTATTATAATTATTTATTTAGGTATTCTACCACCACCACCACCATATCAGCCCTAGGACGTCCACTGCTGGACATAGGCCTACCCCAATTTCATGGGGGGGTAAATGCCATAATCGCAGTATCTCCACCGCACTCTAGGAATGCTGCTGCCCATTCTCCGGTGGTTTTGGTCGTAGTTTAAGGATATACCCGGGTCATTTATTCTACTGTCCCCTTATATTTATTTACTTTATTTTGAAGATTTCAAACTCGATAACAACCTTTTTCTGTCAATATAAATGGGGACAATATTCTTCATGTGGTTACCCCACAGCAACTGTCAAATATCTCCCAACTCTTTCGGTGATACGCTAAGGCTCGGTTTATAGTTATCCGCTTTCTACTAGTGTAAGCTGTACGCTTAAAAAAACTGCAAATCGATGTACAGTTTAGCCGTTTGGCACACGCATACTAGAGGTCAAAACAATTTTTTTGACCCGCAGTTCCTAAAAAAAAATCCCTTAGGGGGGGAGTAATGAGACATTTTACTTTTTGTATAGAAAAGTTAAGTTAGATATCAAGATATGACGTATCACAAATGATACGTTATATCTTAATATCTAACCCCAAGAAAGCAATTTTGAAAATATTTTATTTAGTATTTTTATTTTTTATGTGTATAATTTTTCTATATACTATAGCGTTCGGTCGATCACAGCGGTTACTTCTGACGTGTAGGTATATTACAGTCGGCAGTGCATCACGTGTTCGTAACTTCGTATTATACACATAGCAAGTTTTAAATTGTAAGGTATGTATCAATTTTCTCTATACCTGCCTACTAATGCACAGGGTTAGGTATAAGTATTTAGTCTTTTTACGATTCATGTTGTACGTTTAAGTACCTAGCACATTTAGTAGCAACTAAATCTCGCTCTCGCAATCGGAACTCAGATCTTGAGGGACGGTCGGGGGGGATGAGGGAGGCAAAGAATTTATCGTTTTTGATCGTTATTATCACTTTTATAACACCAATAATAAACAATACAGCACAGTTTAATACAATTCGAGTAGAACTGTGCCACTTTGTAATATTGAAAAATTATACACATAAAAAATAAAAATACTAAATGAAATTATTTTCAAAATTGCTTTCTTGGGGTTAGATATTAAGATATAACGTATCATTTGTGATACGTCATATCTTGATATCTAACCTAATTAGTTGGGTATATCGTATCTGAAGGAGTCCAACCTTGATATTTTATGGCAAAAACTAAACAAACTATACCAACTAATGAAAAGGCGCAGTTAAAGGGTTAAAGAGGTATTTCCCGTTGGATATATGGATACTACGTATCATTTTATGATTAATATGTACCGTATCTGCATTCTGCACTACCGTTCCATTAGTCACGTAAAATAGGTATTGAAGTAGAACTGTGTCACTTAGTAATATTGAAAAAAAATAATCTTAGTGACCTTATTTTCAAAATTGCTTTTTTGAGGTTACACACTCACGTATCATTTGTGGTACATTGTATTTAAAAAAAATTGGCCATATCGTGTCTGGATGAGCCCAACTTGGTACGTTTCGAAAAATATTTTTGTTTTAATTAAAAAAATATGGCTGAAATGTAATGATGTGGTATATTTTTAGAATCGCCTTAAAAAGCCCTTTCATGTGATACTACACACAATAAGGTTTCTGAAAAAAATTTTTTTTTTCCATACAATAATTAAATTGCTCATTACTCCCCCCCTAAGGGATTTTTTTTAGGAACTGCGGGTCAAAAATTTTGTTTTGACCTCTAGTATGCGTGTGCCAAACAAACTGTACATCAATTTGAAGTATTTCTCTGAAATCGGGCTTGTACGGCTACCCCTATACGGTCTTCCCTGAAAACCATTAGTACTTAACAAAGATTTTTTCGCCTCACTAGCTCGGAAAGCCGTCTTTTATCTTTAAAAGAAGCGGGTAAAAACGCATTTTATCCACTAGTGGGAAAGTAATTTGACCCTGGAGATGCGTGGTTAAGTAGCTTTTGACATATAACAAAACGTAAAACGCTCATAATAATGGTTGGTTCGATATTAATTATCATTAAATAAATGGTTAACATATCAAATAGTAGCAATATAACTTTAAATTTTTAGTGCCACTTAACATTTTAGAGAGAATTTGAACTTTGAATTTTACACAAGTAATTAACACTGTTTAATTTGGCATCGACAATTTTACTGGACGTTACATATTTTCAGAACTATTATAGTACATTACGATATAAGTGCAGAGAGTAGGAAATTCGCAACGAGTGGTGATAAATTAAAACACGACCGAAGGGAGAGTTTTAAATCGACACGAGTTGCGAATTACCTATTCGCACGTGTATACGTTTTACAGTACATATGGCTCTTTAAAGTTTCGACATATGCACGACATCTGCTGATTAACGCACTCGTGCGGTAAAGTAGCACCATATGTACTGTAAAATACTTAATTTCCATTTTAAAGGATGATAAAAAACTGAATTGTTAAATAATGATTAAAAATATTCAGTTAGTAGCATATACAAATGAAGACTATTTTTAACCGACTTCGAGATTTCAAAAGAGGAGGTTATCAATTTGGTTGTATGTTTTTTTTTATGTTTGTTACTCCATAACTCCGTCATTTCTTAACCGATTTGAAAAATTATTTTTTTGATTGTAAGTATATATATCCAAGTTGGTCCCGTTTTTGTCAAAAGGCAGTTCTGATGATGGGATCCATGAGGAATTGAGGGAACTCCTCAAATCTTTAAGGCAAACATATAGTGATTTTTGTGTTTTTATCAACAAGTCAAGCATTTGCATCCAAAAATGTGACATTGGATGAAGTGGAACTGCTGATGATGATCAGAACAGAACTCTTCAACGACGAAAAGTTCACGTTTGGCGATTTGTCCTCCTAGCTGTGTTTGTTAAGCAAGCTCTATTTTCACGATTAATTTTTGTCATGCTCGAGTTCTGATGATGGGATCCATGAGGAATTGAGGGAACTCATGAGTGATTTTTGTGTTTTTATCAACAAATCGAGCATTATCATACAAAAATGTGACATTTGATGTAGTGGAACTGCTGATGATGATCAGAACAGAACTCTTCAACGACGAAAAGTTCACGTTTGGCGATTTGTCTTTCTAGCTGTGTTTGTTAAGCAAGTTCTATTTTCACGATTGATTTTTGTCATGCTCGAGTTCTGATGATGGGATCCATTAGGAATCGAGGAAACTCCTCAAATGTGAAAGGCACACAAATAGTGATTTTAGTATTTTCATGATGTAATCAAGCATTTTCATTCATAAAAGTGACATTTGATGAAGTGGAACTGCTGATGATGATCAGAACGGAACTCTTCAACGACGCGTAGTTCACGTTTGGCGATTTGTTCTCTTCGTTTTGTTTGTCAAGCAAGCAAGGTTTTTCCATGATTTCATGAGGAATTGAGGGTACTTAGTCTTCTACCATTATAAACATACTTATAGCCATTTTTATTTTATTGTATGGAATCTAAGAGTGCACCATCTAAGATTAATAATCTTTCACCGGACACCCCCATTTAAGTCGGTTTTCTTTTCTTAAAAATTATGTCATCTCAATTAGTTAATAACAATTTTAAATACTTAATGTTAAACTATATTGATTATGATTATAATGTGTACAAATTTAAAAGACTTATTTTTTTGCATATTGCGCTTTCCTCGCTATATTGAGGTGAAAAGTTTTGCATTACACACGGGTGCAAAGTTGTATTTTACTTCTCGTGTTCTGAAACACTCGCTACGCTCAGGATTATATTTTAGAACCCCTTCGTTCGTGGTTCAACTATAGAATCCTTTCGCTTGCTCGTGTTTCAATTCCACACTCGCGGGTAAAATACAACTTTGCACCCTTGTACTTATATAACAAATAACTATTCTGCCGAATATCGGCGTTTTTTAAAAATTGCTATAGCGTTTCTGATTAAGTAGTGCGTAAAGTTTATGAACGTTGACTTTACAGTTTAGCTTTTTATCAACAAATAGGCCAAGATATTTAATGACTTCAGTGCATTGTATTGAATCACAGTTACAGGTGTTGAAATAAAATTACATGTATGGATCTAGACACGCGGCAGCGGGTCCAGCCAAGTTCATCTCAGAGGGCCTACTCCGAACTTCGTATCGTGCCGTCCCTTTCCGTCATATAGTGTACAACACGAGAGTGAAAGGGACGGTACGACATGAAGTTCGGAGTAGACCCTCTGGCGGGCAGCAGCCGTATGTTATTTTTTATTTTACACGAACCGTTTGGAGCCACTTTTGACCCCACAATAACTCCAAATCTATCTAACATAAAAAAATGAAATTTGGTACATGTATTAATATCCTTTAGAACAACTAGAACCCCAAATTTTTTCATAAATATAGGTGAACTAGTTATTGAAATATAAAAGTCCAAAAAACGGCATTTTTACCACTGACTGACTAGTAATCATAAACCTAACCCACTTCCAGGTGACCTAGACCTAGAAAGGTGAAATTTGGCATTCAGCTTGGTAATTGTGTGTGTACGAGGATTGCCTTTTGAGTTCTGTCGTTTGCAAACCTCCCGTGATTGCATAAAAAAGAACTAGTGTCATCTTAAAATATTTGAATTTAGAATTCGAAAACAAAATAATGACTCGAAATCGGTCCAACCGTTTTAGTACAGCGTTTGTTCAAAGTTGACAAGTCAGTTGTGAAAATGGAAATTTCGAAGGAAAATTTACGTGCGATAATTTTTTACAACTTCAAAAGGGGCGTAACGCGGCCTCAGTGCTTCGAAGAGTTGACTACGGTTTTCAATGATAAAGCACCATGCCTGCGGACTGTGGAACGCTGGTATTTATAATTTTAACGTGGTTGCTCTAGTCTTGGTGATAGACATCGTGAAGGTCGACCAAAAACAGCCGTAACCCAGGAGAACATTGATGCTGTACGGCAACTGATCGTCGAAGATCACCATGCGACATAGCGTGAGATAGAAACTTCCTTAAGTATTTCAGAGACCAGTGTTCACAGTATTTTGCATGATCACTTAGGCGTAAAAAAGTTGATCTCAAGCTGGATACCACATTTACTCAGTGAAGACCAAAGAACGGCTCGCGTTCGATGGTGTCGCAAAACTCTGCGGCAATTCAACCGAGGAAACTCGAAACATGTTTACGACATTATCAGTGGTGACGAATCTTGGATATATGCCTACGATCCCGATTCTAAACAGCAGTCGACTGTTTGGGTGTTCCAAGATGAGCCAAAACCGACCAAAGTAATACGCTCACAGAGCACGTCAGATCATGCAAAATACTGTGAACACTGGTCCCTGAAATACTTAAGGAAGCTTCTATCTCACGGTATGTCGCATGGCGATCTTCGACGATCAGTTGCAGTACAGCATCAATGTTCTCCTGGGTTACGGCTGTTTTTGGTCGACCTTCACGATGTCTATCACCAAGACTAGAGCAACCACGTTGAAATTCTAAATACCAGCGTTCCACAGTCCGGAGGCATGGTGCTTTATCATTGAAAACCGTAGTCAACTCTTCGAAGCACAGAAGTCGCGTTAAGCCCCTTTTGAAGTTGTAAAAAATTAACGCACGTAAATTTTCCTTCGAAATTTCTATTTTCACAACTGACTTGTCAACTTTGAACGAACGCTGTACTAAAACGGTTGGGCCGATTTCGAGTCATTCTTTTGTTTTCGAATTATAAATTCAAATTTTTAAGATGACACTAGTTCTTTTTTATGCAATCACGGGAGGTTTGCAAACGACAGAACTTAGAAGGCAGCCCTCGTAAAAGTTCCCTAATGGATCTATATAAAAGAAAACCTGCTGTCCTAATTAGAAGTTTCTAGCCACAGTTTATCCTTAAAAATCACACATTTCCCATGTGGAACTTTCAACCCCAGCAAGGGATGAATTAAAAAAAGGCCTTATCAATGTTTTTGAGTATACAGGGTGTCCCAAGAAGTAGTGATATACTGAAGCTGGGAGGTAGAGGACCTAGAGGGCTATCTGAATCACCCCCATGTATGTTCCGCGATTTTTAGTATTTTCGGAGTTACCTATGAATTTTTTTTTAATTTTTCACCTTTCGCCGCGTACGATGAGATTTCTATTTATGGTGACGTGAATTATTGCGGTAGATGCTTGATTTTTTTTGTGTGCTAAGCTGATAGATAGGCCAATTCAGTATGGTAACATTTACTATCGTTAGATCTTTCAATGGCATAAAAAAGAAAAAAATGCCAAGAAAGATAAAATTACCCAGTATGTTCACAACTTCAAGGGCCCTTAAAAAAATAAAATCACATAAAAAATAATTACCGATTGGCTTTTAAAAACTTGCTCTATCTATCAGGTAGCTACCCTGAAAATTTCATTTTATTATTAATAAGGCTTCAATCAAAAAATTGAAATCTAACTGTGGTAAGTGCAAAATTTTTATTTACATAATGATTAATGCGAGCAAAGTAAAACCAATTACAAGGTGTTTAATTACAATAAATTTTCAAAATGGCCCCCCTGTTGCTCAATGCAAGTGCGACATCGCCGGAAAAAGTTGTCTTTTAAACGTCTGAATGCACTTCTATTATTTTTAATGGTTTCTTCTGCTACTCTCAATTTCCGGGTTAACTCGTCCAAATTGCGGCATTCTCTCGAGTAGACGAGGTCTTTGTAATATCCCCATAGAAAAAAATCTATGGGGTTTAGGTCGGGGGAACGTGGAGGCCAGGCTATAAGGCAGGCGTCACCCCGGCCGCAACGACCAATCCATCTTTCAGGGTATCTTTGATTTAAATAGTTTCTCACGTCCAAGGCAAAATGGCATGGTGCACCATCACACTGCAGTACTATGTTTCTGCGTGTCTTCAAATCCACATTTCTAACAGCAGGGGCAGATCGACGCGTAGAAAATTTAAAAAGTGATTGCCGCCCAAGCGGTCTGGCAGCTGAAAGGTCCCGATTAACTTACCGTTAAGTATGCCAGACCAAAGGTTAACACTAAAGTGTTCTTGGAATGTCGATTCCCTTTTTAAATTCGGATTTTCAATTGCCCATGAGTGAGAATTGTGCATATTAAAAATCCCATTGCGTCTAAAGTGGGATTCATCCGTCCACAAAATTTTTCGTTTTTAGCTTGTCTCCTCAGCATTTCCTGACAGAATTCAATTCGCCGATTGTAATCTTCCGGTTTCAACTGTTGCACTTTTCTAATGTGAAACGGATGATATCCTTACGGTCTGTAGTGTACGGTGTACCTGAGATTTAGAAAGTCCGGTACGACGTTCCGTAACTCTCACACTGGTCGACGGGTCTCTTTCTACTTCTTCAACAACTGCATCAGGATCCGGCATAGTGGCCATACGGCCTGATTTCGTACCCGGTATGTGACCTTCCAAATACGCATTATGTACTCTTAAGATCATGCGATAGTCAGGAAACGTTTCAGGTTGAGGCCCGCCTCTTCGTTCCACATGTTCCCGGTACAGCCTTGAAGCTTCCGCCGCATTCCCCCTAGCATAACCGTAATAGTAATGCATTTCTGCGTAATCACGTGAAGTAAACATGATCACTTACACGCAAACTCAAGTCCAGTTAAATGATGCCAACTCGTCGATTCCAGGTAATAACACTAATCCAAATCGTAATGCAAGTCAAAGTCCATATGAATAGCCAAAATGATTAGGGAAACGAACAATTAGCAGTATTAAAACACAATTTTTAAATTATTGAAAAATAACAACGATGACCAAACAACGTGAAAATTTTCTCATGCGTCAACCGTCTTTTGTTCTTTTTCTATTGATGGCCAGTGCGTGATTTAGAACGAAATTTATTTAGAAAGGTTTTGCTTTGCTTGCTTTAATCATTATGTAAATTAAAATTGTGCACTTACCACATTTAAATTTCAATTTTTTGATTGAAGCCTTATTAATAATAAAATGAAATTTAAGGGTAGCTACCTGATAGATAGAGCAAGTTTTTAAAAGCCAATCGGTAATTATTTTTTATGTGATTTTACATTTTTAAGGGCCCATGAAGTTGTGAACATACTGGGTAATTTTATCTTTCTTGGCATTTAATTTCTTTTTTTTGCCATTCAAAGATCTAACGATAGTAAATGTTACCATACTGAATTGGCCTATCTATCAGCTTAGCACACAAAAAAAATCAAGCATCTACCGCAATAATTCACGTCACCATAAATAAAAATCTCATCGTAAATATATTAATATAATAATAGGTAAAAATTAAAAAAAATTTCATAACTCCGAAAATACTAAAAATCGCAGAACATACATAGGGATGATTCAGATAGCCCTCTAGGTCCTCTACCTCCCAGCTTCAGTATATCACTACTTCTTGGGACACCCTGTATATAGGGACTTAAGAGGAACAGTACGATCGGTGTGGATCGGTTCTCCATACAAACGTATTTAGGCTCTCATTTTAAAACGCTATGTTAGAATAACATGAAACTTTGTATACACAATGAGAATTTTTAATTTTTCAATTTCTAGCAACAGAAACTAATTTCCGCCCTAGACAAGCTGGATCCCATTGTGTATACAAAGTTTCATGTTATTCTAGCATGGCGTTTTAAAATGAGAGCATAAATACGTTTGTATGGAGAACCAAAGGTACTGTGCCTTCTAAGGAGCTTGTGACCAAAGTTTTAAACTCCTTAAAAACTACATGTTTCCCATACAAACTTTCAAGCCTTTTTTGACTCCCGTGGGGGATGAATTTTCATAACCCTATATTCTTTGTTTAGTTTTTAACTAAGAAACCTTTATACAAAGATTCAATTCTGTAACTATTCAATCAAATAATTTCCATACAATGGTTCTACCCCTGTTTCATGCTTATATCTTCAGCGGTTTTGCAAGTTTTATAGTATGTATAGATTACCATTGGTTTGTGAGCTGTAGACTTCGCAAGCGCCATGTTGATAAAATCCAAAAACTGAATTGACAAAATAAACTATGTATGTAATTATCAGACCTGCAATTTTTATGTGGGCCTAAAACATTTTGCAAGGCCCACTGCCCGCTTAAAATTTTAAGGAGGCTGTTGCTGCTCAACTCACCAACAGATCGACACTGACGCCCGTAGTCCTTCATAACACAACTTTCTTGGCCACTGTGTAGTATAAGCATAATTCTCACATAAATAAAACTCATATATCATAACAACATTTGCTATAATCTTTAAACTGCATAATTCCATAAAAAATTATGTTATTTGTTTTTATGAGACATGAAATTGTAACAGTTGGTCACTGTGTTTTTTAAAATTATGCTAAATGTTATTATGCAACTTAATCACCAAAATACAAATTGAACTTATGAAAACCATCTTTAATAAAAATTTAATTATGAATATCTTTAGCATTTAATAAAAGCCTTGTCTTGGCTCCTGATAGCTAGCTCTTCAAGGCTCAGCCGAGCTCTAACTCACATTTCGTAATTCTCCTAGTCTTCAATTGAAGCCCGAGGTCTATTTTCACATCTTATCTCAAGATTCGGCATAAGTAGGTACTAGTTTATATGAAAGCAAACTGCCATCAGACCTTTCAATCCACAATTAAAACTGGTTCAATCTGATAATAGGGAATATAATTATCTCCAGGTTTTCACTCATGATACCTAATCAAAGTTGTTTCCCAGATCATTGTAAATGTTCTTTTTGACATGATGCATCCAACAATGCAGGTGAATATAAATATAGTAAAAAAATATATTATTATATCAATAATTTTAATAACTTGATAGAAAGCAAGCATAATTTGTTACAATAAATTCAAGAATGCAATGTTAATCTGTCAAAGTGCCTAATACATGAAATTGTACATATTTACTTTGAGCTCAGTATTATTTCCATATACCTTTTACTTTGTTAAAGATTTGTAATAATGAGATACTTATTATGAACTTAATGATAAAAAAAAGTAAAGCCACATTACAGAAGTTGTTAAGATTTAATATCACACTGTTCTTTCCTCTGTTGTACCATTTCCCTGATATTGTCTTCACTTTCTTTCAAATTCTTTTCCAAGTACTGTTTGTTGTTCTCCAATTCTTTTGTGCGTGCCTTGACGTGTGCTTCTCTAGTTTTCAAGTTCGCTTTAACTTCTTCAAAATCGGTAAGTAAGAACATTCTGCCCACGGATTCATAGGTCTTCGTGTCGGGGGGCATTGTACTGATTTCACGTTGAGTTATATCTACGTGCTGCAAGATGCGGTTTAAAACACTTATTTGAGAGTCTATCACCTGTATTTTCTTGCTGGTTTCAACCATTTTGACTTGTAATTCTACAAATGCTTTTTTTAGTTCTAGATCTACAGGTTTAGACATAGCGAAGTTTTACTTTGAGTAATTTTTTATGTTCCGGATAGGTTATTATGAATGTGACTCCGACTCAACTTCAACTCAACTCTTTCTAGCCGAGGGGCGAGCTCCTTGTTCTCGTGGCCACTCGTGGGGTTTTTTTTAGCAATTGTCATAGACAATAAACGACCCATTCACGGAAAAGCGCTAAAGCAATAACCACTGTACATCCACACGGTCCTGCGTGACGGACTGCAAAATCATTGTCATAGGATAGAGCGAGACGGATATGAATGCAAAGGTCATTCATAGCCCTATCGAGTTATTTTTATTGATTGATTAATCTGCAATTATATTTTAGAATTAGATTACAGTAGATTTAAAAAAGAACATTTTAGTACGGAAGATTATATATTGTCCGTTCGATTGTGCCATAGACAAACTTCGACAACACCTTCCTTTCTCTTTCGCGTCTCTATTGACTCTTTCGAGTGTCTTGCTTGAGTTGAATGAAATGAATTGAATGTGACATGGCGTCGACCAAGATATATCACGGATAATTCTTGTTTTAATGACAGTGGCCTCTTTTAGTATTTTATTACTGAGGCCGTAATAAATCGTACATTTGCATTGATGGTAATGCATGCAAGGAAACCGCAGCGAATAAGCGATGGGTATGGTTTAGTATTGATGATTCGGTTTTGCAGTCTGTAGATGGCGGTCGCCGATTGATAGTTTTCCTGTAATTACGACGGAGAGATTAAAATTTTCTTTTTGTTTTCAGGTACTTTGAGAAGCACCAAGCCCATCCGTATCAGGTAACTATAGTTTGTGCTAAAATCAACTGTAACATTAACTATTTCTGTGATAGCACGTATATGCTAACTTTGCCTCGAATTATGTACTTCTGTGCGTTATATCAGCTCCCGACAACAGTTTTCCTGTTATAGGCCCAAACAATGTTTAAAAAAGATCGCCTTATGCTCTAGTAACTAAAACAACTAAGATGTTGCTTGGTTATAAGTTATTGGGGACTGGTTGTAATATGAGTACGAAATATGATTTCCGACAATCTCATATTAAGTACGTTAAAAATTACTCACGTACTACAATTGAGTGCGTGAGTGATATTTAATTTGCTTTGCTTCGTCTGTCAGTTGGAACATATTGATCATAATATGTTATTCATTTGCAATATTTTTATCAATGTTTATATTGATAACAGCATCAATATGTAAAAATAACATGCATTCCAAAAATATTTTTTTTGAACTAATGTGGGTCTTGATTAGGAGAACATTGAAAACTTAGTGTCCCTGAGACTTAGTATCAAATATTGAAATAATAACTTTATTTGTGCAGAAATACAATACCAAAAGTGATAGACGGGCAAATGAGTATGTACCTTCTGACAACCGATATACACCACTCCGATCCCCAAATGGTAATGTGTCGGTACATGGACATGGGACCCACACAGGGCATGCAGGGCATGGCCACCACCACTACAGTCATGTGGTTGATGAGAGAGGATATGCAACACCTAGAAATGCCTACATGCAGAAAGGTTCTGAAAAGGAGAGAGACAGAGACTACAAATCCTCTAGAAATAAGTACACAGGTAAGACCTTGTTACTTCAGGGAAATTGTTTAGTATTATTATAATCCTTTCCGTAAATATAGAGGTCCCAAGATACAGGCTCAGCCTAGTCTGTGGCCCAATGGATAATGTCTGTATAATTTTGTATTTGTGTGCTTTGTGTAATAAACAATTATTATTATAAATATCATATCAAACTCCTGTTAAATGTCATTATTTTATTCTGTTTCTTCAAATGAGAACTTCATTACCCCCAAATGTTATTATTACACATCACATTTAGTTAATGTTTTAGCAATTGCGAATAAAATAATATGGTAGATTATATAAAACTATTTTTAAGTAACTGCTTCAAACTAGTTTTAGATGACTAACAACTTTTAAAATAGAATTAAAGCTAAATTTATTATTCTGTTTAAGTATGCAGTTGTAAATATAATGCTGATCATATTAAATGGAAGCAATAATTTCTTAATATACTATTAAGATACTATTAAATTGAATCTTGAGTTAGTTAAACTTTAGTTGTGATTCTAATAGCTTAGACATGATTTTAATTGTTGAAGCTAGAGCTCTAGCGAATGATAGATCTAGTAATTTGTATATTGAATGCTTTTCCTTCTCACTGACTGTTTACTATAAAAATAACTGTATCCATTGAATCAGTTGTGCAAATGTTATAAATGCCTTCTGTATAAATAAAAATAGAATGAAATGCTATTTTGCAGTATTGTAGTTAATGCTTATATTTTTTCTTAACTCTTCCAGATAGTGTCAGATCCCCAAAGGAGAAACGTGAAAGAATCAAAGAGAGTGAACGAGAGAGAAGTAATCATGAGCGAAGTGAATCAGAGAAAAAGAATAGGACTAGTGGCATAAACATTAGTGTAAATAGAAGTAGTAAATATGATAAAAGAAGTGCACCTTCGGGGAGTGTGCCTTCAGGCAGTGAATGGTCAGAGCATATTAGTTCTTCAGGCAAGAAGTATTATTATAACTGTATCAGTGAAGTGTCACAGTGGGAGAAGCCTCGGGAGTGGGACACAAGGAGGACATCATCCAAAGATTCTACATATTCATCCAGAAGCAGTAAGTTTGAAATTGTATACTTTAATTTTCTTTCAAAGATCTACATGGTTTACAATAGAACAGACTTCAGAATTGTGCACATGTATAGTCAGCCTGTTTAAAAAAATGTAGAAAAAGGAAAATAGTCCATTTACTAGAGATGCACCAAATATGGGATCCACCAAATATTTGCTCCAGCCTTAGCTGATTCGAAGTATTCGAATATTCGGCCGAATTATTCGGTCCAACATGCCTTCATCAGCTGTTCTAAAATATACCATATCTGTAGGCTATACTATCCATTTTGAAAGTAAAAATTATAATAATGATAATACCTCATCGTCATCTTAGCATTATCCCAGTACAAATAATGATAATCCATGTAAGAATAACAATTTCGCATGGCAATGGCTATAATATAAAATCGACCAAGTGCTAGTCGGACTCGCGCTCGAAGGGTTCCGTATCATTATCTATAAAAACGGCAAAGAAACGTGTTTGTCGTATAGGAGCCCCCTTAAATATTTATTTTATTCTGTTTTTTAGTATTTGTTGTTATAGTGGCAACAGAAATACATCATTTGTGAAAATTTCAACTGTCTATCTATCACGGTTCATGAGATACAACCTGTTTACAGAGGGACAGACAGATGGACGGACAGCGGAATGTTAGTAATAGGGTCCCGTTTTACCCTTTGGGTATGGAACCCTAAAAATATCCAGTAAATATCTGGCAGTTGAACTAAATAATGGACAACATTTCATTTTTATGATTTATAAAACACCTTAAAACATAAAACACCTTAAAACTTATATAGGAATCGAAAGTGTTTCACCTGGTCACACAACTATTTAAAAACAAATATGGCTTATAGTACGAAATAGGGCTGGCTCGTTTCTTGCCCAGGGGATCGGCATAGCCATCCTAAGGGGAAACGCCGGCAGTCTTATGGGGACCCTTCCACAGGTTCTGATTTATGGGATCTTTTTTTTATTTTATTTCAATATTTTTTAATTAGGTTAGTTTTATCTTATTTAAGGCCCTGGTCTCCTATTTTATGCTATACGCGACGTCTGACTTCAGCGTCACAATGCTTACTATAGAAATGTACTGAAGTGGTCTCTTTCAAACGTTGACGTCAGCGTCTTGCGTCCATATAAATGTTGACGCTGAAGTCAGACGTCGCGTATAGCATAAAACAGGAGACCCGGGCCTAAGTCTTTTTTCTCATTCTATTATTATATAATATTGTTCCAGTAAAAATATAATAAAAAAAACATTCTAATGTTACCAGTACTACGAACAAATGTGGACCGAACAGATATAAATAAATAAATATTGGGGGACAATCTTACACAAATCAGCCTAGTCCCAGACTAAGCAAAGCTTGTACTATGGGTACTAGACGACAATATACATACTTAAATACATAGAAAACATACAAGACCGAGGAACAAATATCTGTGCTAAATGCACAAATAATCCCCTTTTTTTTAACTTGGGGAAACATGTTTACGCATCCCGTCCTGTCGGGACGGGAATGACGGACTATCGTCATGCCCGTCCTCAGGGGCGTCTCTAGCCCATGTGGCGCCCGGGTGCAATCATTACCCAAGCGCCCCCTAGTAAGCGCGCGGTGAGTGGCGCTCCGGGCGCTCGGCGCCCCTAGCACCGCGGCGCCCGAGTGCACCGCACCCCCTGCACTATAGGTAAAGCCGCCCTTGCCCGTCCTCACCGACAGGACGAGAGCCTTGGACTACCGTCTAAAACCACCAACGAAGTCCGGCTTCACCTTGTATTGGGGCGCCGCAGGATTGCTTTTGGCATTCGACCACGTACGTCCCGGCGGGCGGCCCACCGGCTAGTAGGCCGCAGACATTATGAGGCGAGCGCCTCCAGTGTGGAATGTGGCTTACAGGGTATGCCCAGACTCCCTGCATGGTTCCACATTGGCAGAGGTATCAGATGCGTCTGTCTCTGCCTCCAATCCGCCGCCGACAGAGCGGATCCGCGAGAGGATCATTCTCGCGGGCCTGCTCCGCGGCCTCCTGCAACATTAAGTCGTCACAAAAGGAGGCCATGGTCGCACAAATAATGCCCTGGCCGGGATTTGAACCCGGGACCTCTAGCTTCGGACACAGTGTCACTACCAACTAGGCTAAACAGGCCGTCAATGATGAAATTCCATTGTCTAATACATCCACCACCACCACCATATCAGCCCTAGGACGTCCACTGCTGGACATAGGCCTCCCCCAATTTCATGGGGGGTAAATGCCATAATACATATGATATGATGTCTAATACATATGTTTAGTATTTAATTAATATAATTATTAATTACCTATAGCCAATTATTCCTGTTTATGTCTTATTAAGTCTTAAATGCATAGCTAAATTCAAAACATGTCTGGAATAAATTCAATTGGTCTAGTATTTAATTAATATAATTACCTTTAGCTAATTATTCCTTTTTATGTTTTGTTAATTAGCTAATGAAAGACATTAACTTCATGTGATGGGCGTACGATAATTGACGCGCGCTCAATCATAAAGTGCGTCTAATCTCAGATTTTTGCCAAGGTAGATTCACTACAGGGGTAACACGCGAAATAATGTCGGAATACGACCTAAGGCTGGGTTGCACCAAACCATCTGTAATCGTAAGCGGTGGTCGTTAAAATCAGATTGTATGGTAAGTTTAACACGTTTCTATTCTATGGGATGACAGTTGCCCCCGCTACATTTAACGATGATCGGTCTGTGATCGTAAGTTGGTGCAACCCACCCTAAATCACCAAGTTGTTATTTCATAATAATCTATTAATTGTCTATAGGTAACAAGATCAATTTATCAGCTATAAGATCGCTATAAGTAATTATACGATTTAAAGGTGACTGTAACTTTTTAGTTCTCTTCAATTTACCATAGTAAATAAAACATGCCAACATACATGCATTGCATGTTTTATAAGAAATGAAACATGCAAGATATTTAAAATGTGCTTTTTATCGTCTTGAGTAAGGCTTAAAATGTATCTATAGAAGTCTTTGGTTTCTGCGATTGTTACTCATTAAATTAAATAAGACTCGAAATGTCAGATGTATACAGGGTGTTATTACTGAATTCCGTTAATTGCGAGGAAACAATCCTGAGATGAAATAAAGTAATCTTCTCTACAGTGGCCTAGCTACATAACCAAAGGCCCTGGGGCAAAAAATAAACTAGGCCCCCAACTAAACTATTTAAAATCGTTTGCTCCGTATTCGACGTGTTGTCGTAATCCAGATTCGTTGTACTCCAGATACGTGGTGCCAGTAACGCGACTTTGGGAACTAATTTAAAAAACCGGCCAAGTGCGAGTCGGACGCGCGACCCTTGCAGGGTTCCGTACATCAGTCTGACTCGCACTTAACTGCGCATTTCTAATAGGTTTTCCCGGCATCTCTAGGTAAAAAACTACTTTGTGTATTTTTTCCAAAATTTAAGACCCAGTAGTGTGGGAGATGAAGGGGGATCGGGTATTTTTGCCTTTTTTCTTATATAATTTCTAAACTAGATATTTTAAAATTACAATAAATACATATTTGAGATGCACACCATGAGCTCTTTGATTTGATATGTAACACAATATAGTTTGAATAACTTTATTTTTTAATTTACCCCCAAAAGTGGCTTCCATGTTTAAAATTCATTTGTTTGCGTTACATGTCTGTCTTTGGGTCATAAACTTACATATATGTATCAAATTTCAACGTAATTGGTTCAGTAGTTTCGGAGAAAATAGGCTGTGACAGACGGACAGACAGACAGACAGACGCACGAGTGATCCTATAAGGGTTCCTTTTTTTTTCTTTTGAGGTAGGGTACCCTAAAAATACAGGGGAATTCCCAACAAGACTCAGTGTAAAGGTACGCAAAAAAAACGCAAATCGATATACAGTTGAGCCATTTGGCACACGCATACAAGAGGTCAAAACAAAATTTGAGGAAACAGACAGAGGAAACAGACTTGCGCACTCCAGCGGTGCTATGTAGAGATATATCGAAGTGCTGAAGTTTTCATACGAGAACGCCACTAAGTCATTCCGTCTCCAGGACCAGAACTCGAAACCAATACCAATTGCAGCGGGGAGTTAGGCAAGATGTCATCTCTCCGAAACTATTCTCAGCAGCACTGGAAGATGTTTTCAAGGTTTTGGCATCAACATAAATGCCGAGTATATCACTCACCTTCGGTTTGCCGACGATATAGTAGTTATGGCTGAAACTATGCAGAACTTACGTACTATGCTCGGTGATCTAAGTAGGGCCTCTGAGGATGTTGGTCTTATGGACGATTCACTCCAAACGGCCGGAGTCGGCGCGCACGCCACTAGAGTCAAAGGAATGCGAACCCTCCATACAGAAGCTAGACTTCGTATGCAAACGGCAACGGCAGAGCCGACGGCAGCCGACCGGCAAAGCCGACCCCGGCTGCCCGCAACCCATTCAAATTTGAAATCTAACTTCTGTATGGAGGGTTCGAATTCCTTTGACTATAGTGGGGTGCGTGCCGAGTCCAGACGTTCCGTGAGAATCAGCCATTAAGATGAACGACGGATCATGTCGAACGTCTATGTAGTACCAAGAAGTTGTTGACGAATATGTGTACAGTACCGGCCAATCTAGACACGCAGCAGCGTGTCCAGCCAAATTCACCCCAGGAACTGGCGGACAGCAGCCGTGTGTTATATTAAACGAACCGTTTGGAGCCACTTTTGACCCCCCAATAACTCCAAATCTATCTAACATAAAAACAAGAAATTTGGTACATATGTTAAGATCCGTTAGAACAACTAGAACCCCAAATTTCATAAATATAGGTTTAATAGTTATTGCGTTAATAAATTTCAAAAAACGGCATTTTTACCACTGACTGACTGACTGACTGACTAGTAATCAAAAACCTAACTCACTTCCACATGACCTAGAAAGCTGATATTTGGCATGCAGCTTGGTAATTATGTGTATACACCAGAAAAAATCAGAAAACAGTGATTTTATTATTAGTTTTATTTATTATTATTACTAGCATTTGCCCGCGGCTTCGCCCGCGTACTAAGCGAAATTTTTAACCGTCTACAAAAAATTGGTTCGTATGTTTGTCCACGATTATCTCGCGTTTGGCTGAACCGATTTAGATGCGGTCTCCAGAAAAGTAGTTGTTACATTCTGGGGGTTTCGGTATACGAAGTTTGGTGATTGTGATTCATTATAACTGATGAACAGATGAAAAGTCAGTATACATTCTGAGAACCGGCAAACTGTTGAATTTCATTTGATTTTGGCAAAAATAAGGATCGAAAACTATTATCATACATTTCCGAGAGGCCGAAGGGGAAAGGGCCGATGAAATAAAAGAATGTCTTAAATGGCCCTTAGTAAAAAAGTATCTGTGTATTACAGTAACACCAATAGGTCTGTAAACGACCAAGCAGCGCGCAGCGATCATAAACTCTGGTCATTTGAAGTTCTGAAATACGGCTAATTGAATATCACGTTTAAAATTATTTTTCCTAAAATTAAATTTATTAGGTAGGTTTTGCCAGTTCCCATTGGAGCATCCAAAAAGAAAATTTGGCCTCACTTCCATTCGCACTACTTGCTGTCAGTCCGTCTGTTACAACCAAGTTGCTTTTACTGGACCGATTGAATTGCAATTTGGCACAAACTATCAAGAATTTAGAGCGCTCGTGGCCCAGCGGCACCTGCCTACCGCGTGCGGTGTGCGAGGTTAAGCAATGTGGGCGCAGGTCAGTTCTTGGATAAGTGACCGCTTTGAGTGGTTACTAACTGACTCTCGTGCTGTGGAAGGCATGCTAAGCCGTTGATCCCGGCTGCAATCGTTAAGCCAAGTTAGAGGCCTTCGAGCGGCTTGCGAACTTCTAACAGTCAAGTTGCCCACTCACTTGACAAAGTGGGGTCGAGGTTGCACCACGTCAGTAGGGAGTACCCACCGTTACCCTACACGTGACCCCTGGTTGGTGCTACAAGTGCAACAAAAACTGGCAACCAACCGTACTTGTCTTCTCGAAAATCACACGGTTCGTAAATAAATGCCATACGATAAAAAAAATCTAAATGTCGAAACCTCTATGTCGTTTTTAAAAGCAAATCCATAGAAACCCCGCACGCCTATATAGTAACATTAAACTTTTTTGCATACAGGCATGTATGGAGTGCCAAATTTACCTCATATTCATATTAAGAGACCTCTCGGACGCTCAGATATCGAGTTTGAACGAAATCGGGACGAAAAAAAGAAAATCAATATGGCCGCCACTTTCACAAATTTTACCTCGGATTCGTATTAAGAAATCGGGTTGGAAATGAAGAAAATCAATGTGGCTGCCACTTTTTCCAAATTTTACCTCGGATTCATATTAAGAATTCTCTCGGACGCTCAGATATCGATTTTAAACGAAATCGGGACGGAAATGATTAAAATGAATATGGGCGCCACTTTTTCTAAATTTTACCTTGGATTCGTATTACGAGACCTCCCGGACGCTCAGTCATATTGATTTTCTTCTTTTTCGTTCCGATTTCGTTCAAAATCAATATCTATTGATTTTGAACGAAATCGGGACAAAAAAAAGAAAATCAATATGGCCGCCACTTTTTCCAAATTTTACCTCGAAGTCGTATTAGGGGACCTCTCGGTCGCTCAGATATCGATTTTGAACGAAATCGGGACGGAAATGAAGAAAAACAATATGGCCGTTACTTTATTCAAAGTTTAGGTACCTCGGATTCCTATTAAGAGTCCTGTCGGACGCTCATATATCGATTTATGTCGAAATCGTGTCAGACGGCACTGATTAATAAAACCACTTACAATACATTGAATCAAAAAAGGTCGTATCTTCATAGGGAACTCCTTATAAGGAACTTACATGCCAAATTTGGTATCTCTCGAACCAGCAGTTTGGGCTGTGCGTTGATATGTCACTCACTCAGTCAGTCAATTTCTTCTTGTAATTTGGCACCTACTTTTAAGTTTACATGCCCGCAGTATTATATTTCAAAAACAATGCCATTTTCGAAATTAACGACCCAAAAAAACCATAAAAACGACACCCATATTAATATTCCAATCCCCTTGCACCCCAATAGAGGGGATGGTATTTCACGTCCTCCACGTGGGATTTTAAAATCATTGTTGCTCTCGTAATCAGCGACCCGATAAACCATAGAAACAATACCCATATCGATTTTCAGAATTTGTCACCACATTTCTCCTTTTTAGGGGTTGATTTCTCAAAAAACCTGAAACACATGTTTACTCATTTATCGTTAGAAATACTCCTGTGAAGTTTCGAATAAAATAGTTCAACTAATCTTGATTCCCCACACACACTTCAAACCCCCATTTTACCCCCTTAGGGGTTGAATTTTGAAAAATCCTTTCTTAATGCACCTCTAGACCTTATATGGAACCTACATACTAAATTTAGAATCTCTAGAACCGGCAGTTTGGGCTGTGCGATGATATGTCACTCACTCAGTCAGTCAGTTATTTCTTGCAATTTGACACAAACTTTCAAAAGTTTTCATGTCCACAACATTAAATTTCAAAATCGATGCCATTTTCGTAATGAACGTCCCAAAAAACCATAAAAATTGACACCCATATTAATATTTAGACATTTCATCCCCCTCGCACCCCAACAGGGGGGATGGTATTTCACGCCCTCCACGTGAGATTTTAAAATAATTGTTGTTTTCGTTATCAGCGACCCGGTATATCATAAAAACAATACCCATGTCGATTTTCAATATTTGTCACAACGTTTCCCCCTTTTAAGGGTAGATTTCTCAAAAAACCTAAAACGTGTTTATTTATTTATCGTTAGAAATACTCCTGTGAAGTTTCGAATAAAATAGTCCAACTAATCTTGTTTCCCCATACAAACTTCGGACTCCCATTTCAGCCCCTTAGGGGTAGAATTTTGAAAAATCCTTTCTTAATGCACCCCAAGACCTTATATGGAACCTACATACTAAATTTGGAATCTCTAGAACCAGCAGTTTGGGCTGTGCGTTGATATGTCACTCACTCAGTCAGTCAGTTATTTCTTGCAATTTGGCACAAACTTTCAGAAGTTTTCATGTCCACAATTTAAAATTTCAAATTCGATGCCATTTTCGTAATTAACGTCCCAAAAAAACATAAAACGACACCCATATTAATATTTAAACATTTCATCCCCCTCGCACCCCAACAGAGGGGATGGTATTTCATGTCCTCCACGAGGGATTTTAAAATCATTGTTGTTTTCGTTATCAGCGACCCGATAAACCATAAAAACAACACCCATGTCGATTTTCAGAATTTTTCACCAAATTTCACCCTTTTAGGGGTTGATTTTTCAAAAAACCTCAAACACGTGTTTACTCATTTATCGTTAGAAATACTTTTGTGAAGTTTCGAATAAAATAGTCCAACTAATCTTGTTTCCCCATACAAACTTCGGACCCCCATTTCACCCCCTTAGGGGTTGAATTTTGAAAAATCCTTTCTTAGTGCACCCCTAGACCTTATAAGGAACCTACGTGCCAATTTGGAATCTCTAGGACCAGCGGTTGGGGCTGTGCGTTGATATGTCAGTCACTCAGTCAGTCAGTTTCTTCTTTTTATTTATGTATTATATATTTAGTTTATTATTTTTTATGCTAGTTACCTCAGAACTCCGTCATTTATTAACCGATTTGGAAAATTATTTTTTGTTTGAAACGTATACTTCCGTGGTGGTCCCATTGTCATCGGGTCAGAATCCGATCATAGGGTCCTGGAGAAATCGAGGGAACTCTTCAAATATTTTAGGTGCACCTATAGCGGTTTGGGTATTTTGTATAGTAACTCGTGCATTCGCTCTGGGAAAGCACCATTGGATGAAGTTTGACAAAAAGTAATGATATCCCATCAAAAACATAAATGTGAAAATGGCAGCCAAGTTCACCGACAAAAGAATTGAGATCTAAATGGGCGCCAAGTTCCGTAGATTATTTGAAAAGTTGCCAAGTTTGGCACTAGATTGTTTACAGTAAATCTAATTTACTGCGGCTTAATGCATTTTGAGCTTTAACTTGGCAGTTTTATTAAATATCCAGCAGCTTTTATGGTATTATAACATACTGCTTAGAAAACTGCAAGTTAAGGCTCAAAATGCAATAAGCCGTAGTAAATTAGTTCTACTGTAAACAATCTAGTGCCAAACTTGGCAACTTTTCAGATAATCTACGGAGCTTGGCGCTCATTTAGATCTCAATTCTTTTGTTGGTGAACTTGGCTGCCATTTTCACATTTATGCTTTTGATGGGATAATATATCACCTTTGTGTTTTTTAAGTAAACATACATAGTAATATATATTGTTAAGATTATAAAGTGTAAATATTACCCAGAGCTTTACCAAAAAATAGAATGCATATTTCAATAAAATAATGTGAAAGCACTCATTATATACTTAAAACCTGCACAACATAAAAAAGTGCAGTCGGTCTTTATGAACCTATTATAAATCAAAAGAAGTGATAGATTAACATTTTATATATTTATTAAAGTGTAACAACATTAATACTTTGTAGCAAAGCCTTTTGATTCAATAACTGCTGTACAGCGTCTAGGCATAGAGTCCACAAGAGCGTCAATAGTCGATTGAGGGATTTTATGCCATTCCTCCTATAGCTGAGAGAACTTTTGGCTCGCATTAGTGGCTCTTTTACCTTTCAAAAGTTTTTCTAGTTCATCCCATAGCCGCTCTATTATATTTAAGTCAGGGGATTGACTTGGCCAGTCCATTAGAGTAACACGTCTCCGCTTGAACCATTCTGTGACACGTTTTGCACGATGCTTTGGATCAGGGGTTCCCAAACTTTTTTTTCTCATAGACCACTTTAAAAAATTTGCTGGTTCTGGTGGACCCCCTACTCTACAGCCTACACCATATTCCCAAAAAATTACAAAAATGTGACTATTACCTAACTCTGGTGACGATATAACTATGAAATAGTATAGTATATTATATGTACACCTAGGGAGATAATATAAAGAAAGGCCGAGATCGCAGATATTTACGGCCCGAGCTGCAAGCGAAGGACGCAAATGTGCGATCAAGGCTTTCTTTATTATCTCCCGTGTTGTATACATCATTTTATGTCAACATTTGGCGAAAAAGCGTCTATTTCCGCACATGTATCGGGCGAAAAAATCCACTTTTAGCCAGGTGTGACATAAATGTTCTTTACAGGTTTAGAAAAAAAAAAAATGATTGGTTAATATGCTGTCAATAATAAATACTTTACTTTTTTGACATCTACTCACAATCTATCTATTCCAGCATCAAATAAAATAAAATCAATCAAGTCTAAATCTCGGAGTGGTGAAATAAAATTAAATATAGTATATTTTGCTTGTGTTGTGTTTATTCGAGTACTTAATAATATTTATGATGATAATAACAGTCGTAAAATAATTAAAATTAAACATTGTTACGTAACTTCTAAGTACAATGACACTCAAAATTAATGGGAGGGATGAGCTTGATGAATTGACAACAAATTGTCAATATTTGGGTTCAGTTTTGTCAGGAATAATCGCAAATCTCCTCGTTCTGTGATATTCAGTCTGTTCCTATTTTTCGTTAAAAGGTTTGTAACGGTGCTGAAACTTTTTTCCACAAGATATGACGAGGGAAATGATATCAAAAGCTTTCTCGCAATTTTCCACAGTCCAGGATATTTTTCGGGTATTTCTGCTTGCAGCCAAAAAGTTTGATACCCTTTTTTATATTTCACCTTCAGCTCCTCATTAGTGCTAAGCTCAAGTAGCTCCTCTTGCAATATCACGTTCTCCACTTCCATTTCATCAAATGGATTTATAATCCATGGTGGTATTTCCATCGTGAGAATGTCTTCAAATCTGGTTTTGAAATCATCATGCAGGGCAATCAAATGTTGAACATATGTCTGAATATCATCATCCTCGCATTCTACCTGTGACAAGCTTGAGAATTGGGAAAATTCGCGTCGACTAATGTTTTGCTTCATTAACTTCAATTTTCCAAGAAAAGCGGAAATCACACTCTTTGTTTTAATTAAATTGAGGTTGTCCCCTTGCAGTTGTAAGTTAATATCATTAAACTTTTTGAACAAATCTGTCAAATACGCGATATCTGCTTTGAACTTGATCAGGTTTTCTTTTAAATCTGGAGCTTTACTATCCAGAAACTCCAAGACAGACTCAAAAAGTGAGTAAAATCTTGTTAAACATGCACCTTTCGACAACCAGCGTACTTCAGTGTGTAAGAGCAATCGTCGGAAGTCTTCATCATTTTCATCGCACAATTGGGCAAATAAACGCGTATTCAAAGCATTGCTTTTTATTTTATTAACCGCGTTAATCACAAATTGGAGCGATTGGTGCAGTCTAGCACTCAAATTTTTTGCTACTAAGTGTTGTCGGTGGATGACACAGTGAATTGCAGTTAAATCTGGTATCATTTTTTTTAGATGGCTTATGAACCCACGATATTTCCCGACCATTGCAGGAGCTCCATCTGTTGCCGCCGATGTAACGTTTGTGAACGGAATTGATTTTTCTTTTAAAAAATCGCTCAGGATGTTAAATATCTATTCACCTTTAGTGTCAGTCTTCAAAGTTTTGGCGAATAATAGCTCTTCATGAATTTCTTCGTCCATAACAAATCGCACAAATGCTAATAATAATGCCTCATTATCAGGTAAAGTTGACTCGTCCAGTTGAATAGAAAAATGAGTTGTTTGCAGATAATTACACAAGAAACTTTCAATATCAGAGCTCATTTCGTCAATACGTCTTTGTACAGTGTTGTTACTCAAAGGAATTTTTTTGAGTATGTCAAATGGAGGTTTGTGCAGAACAGTTTTTAAAACTTCTTCAACAGCGGGTAAAATTAACTGTTCACCAATGGTGTGGGGTTTTCCAGATTTCGCTATGAGTAATGAGATGTTGTAAGATGCCCGCAAGCCATCATCGTTACTTTCAGATGTTGAAGCGAACATACCTTGCAGGGTGGGTCTCTTTTCATATTTTTCTTTCAATGATTGAAAATATTTCAAATCTTTACCTGTTTTATCAGGGTGGCACCTTTTTAGATGATCTTCGAGCTTCGATGGTTTCATAGAGTCATTGCTCAAAACTTTATTGCATAAAAGGCACATGGGCAATCGCTTGTCCGCGTTTGATGGAAGAAAGCCAAATTTAAAATATTCCACACTGTACTGTCGACACTTAATTTTCTTCTTTGGCTCCGCCATGTTTCAAATTAGCTACCTGTAAGTATAAAAAAGTTTTTGTGATCTTAACATTCTTACTTAACTTCTTCTTAGTCTTACTTAACAGGATATGGCTATTTTATAGAACAGAATTTATAATTTTTCGCTATGAATCATAAAAAGAATACTAATAAACTTTTTTCGGCTGTCTGTTGTTTTATGGAAGTAGGTAGGTAATAATCGTAATGTTCATTATTTCATATTTCATACATGTCTATCATACACAAAGAAGACAAATATATTAACTACAAAAAGAGATACCTATAAGTTGTATAGCAAATAAACAAATAATGTACTTACTTTTCCGACACGATTCTGGCAACCAGGAACAGCAATTCACTTTACTTTTGTAGTCGAAATCCGGAAACAAATGAGTAACGTTTGTTCTTAGCATTCGTATTTATTGGTGAAGAATCAAACAAGTGCATACAAGCACAGCACATTACCGTAAGTCATAGGTATTTCGTCCCTTTGCACGTCCGAACAAGCGTTTTGGTCGGCGCCGGCGATAGCGACGCGACGGTGCTTCGCAAGTCTAGACTTGTTCGTTTGTCCAACAGCTCGTTCGCGATATGTTGCAGACTTGCAGTCGACAAGTTTTGGAGCCGAAAGTTGTAATTTTAATAATATAGTATTATAGTATAGGTAGTTTGATTCACCGAAATATTTATCACGGAGGAACGCAATATTTTTATTATATATTTATCAGTCGTCCAGGCTATAAAAATAATACAAAAATCATTATCTGTTTCGTTATTTACCATCGAAACCAGATAAATTTTCGTGGACCCCCACGTACAAACTGTGAACCCCTATTTTTTTGCCACTCCAGCGTAGACCCCTGTCACATCGTTCGTGGACCCCTGGGGGTCCACCTGGACCACTTTGGGAACCCCTGTTCTATACAATAAAATAAAAATGGCTATAATTATGTTTATAATGGTAGAAGACTAAGTACCCTCAATTCCTCATGGAATCCTCCATCAGATCTCAAGCTTGACGAAAATGTGTCCTGAAAACCTAGCTTGCTTGACAAACAAAACGAAGAGAACAAATCGCCAAACATGAACTACGCGTCGTTGAAGAGTTCCGTTCTGATCATCATCAGCAGTTCCACTTCATCAAAGTCACTTTTTTGAATGACAATGCTTGATTAGATCATGAAAATACTAAAATCAGTATTTGTGTGCCTTTCACATTTGAGGAGTTCCCTCGATTCCTAATGGATCCCATCATCAGAACTCGAGCATGACAAAAATTTATCGTGAAAATAAAACTTGCTTAACAAACACAGCTAGAAGGACAAATCGCCATACGTGAACTTTTCGTCCTTGAAGAGTTCTGTTCTGATCATCATCAACAGTTCCACTTCATCAAATGTCACATTTTTGGACGAAAATGCTCGACTTGTTGATAAAAACATAAAAATCACTATATGTTTGCCCTTAAGATTTGAGGAGTTCCCTCAATTCCTCATGAATCCCATCATCAGAACTGCGTTTTGACAAAAACAGGACCAACTTGGATATATATACTTACAATCAAAAAAAGAATTTTCCAAATCGGTTAAGAAATGACGGAGCTATGGAGTAACAAACATTTAAAAAAAACACAACCGAATTGATAACCTCCTCCTTTGAAATCATGAAGTCTGTTAATGAAGGCTGCCGTTACTGACTTTTTTGACGACAAACCGAAAGAATTTTTTTAATGGCTTAAATTCAATATTTGAAAAATGTAATAAGTGTATTTTCTCAAACATGCAATGAAATATTGATGTTATGTTCCTTATAATAGGCTGCGAAGTATGACGTTTCAGGTGCGGCTAGGACCAAGAGGTCGTTAATGGAATTTCATACAAATCTTGCAGGCCCAGGCCGGCAAAGTCCTCTTTTTTAATTCCATTCCACATAAATTTGTGGCACAGGCATCATGACATTCTGCCACTATGCGTATTAAAATTAAGTTTTGTTTTTTTTTTTGTTGTTTATTTCATTGCATGTTTGAGAAAAGCACTATACATACCTCGGGGGGAAATTTGGGGTTGCCCGCCTTAGTCCTATCCGGCCTCGCTTCGCTCGGCCGTATATATGTCTTCGGCCGGCAACCCCTTTCGTCCCGGCCTCTGTAGTAATGTACTATTTATTAGCAGGGGACTATATAGAAAAATAAATAAAAATTAGCCACGACAGTCTTTTATTTCATTGTTAGGTAGATTACTTTTCAGTCGCCCCTCGTACGTATGTCATACAAGACCCATTTGCTTTTAATGCCTACTACTGCTCGACTGGGCAGCGTTCGGGAAGCTAGACTCTGTACGGAAAGAGAAGAGACGTGAAATGCAAGAGAGCCCATACGTTTTACAACTCTTCTCTTTCCGCACCGCACAGACTTTACGGCATATTTTTAACCGACTTCAAAAAAGGAGGAGGTTCTCAATTCGTCGGAATATATATATAAAAAAATTCTGTATGTTTACCGATTACTCGGAGACTAGTGGACCGATTTCAAAAAACCTTTTTTGTTTGAAAGGGTGTGTTTTCTAGTTGGTCCCATTGTCACCAAGTCTGGATCTGATGACGGAATCTTAGAAAGATCGAGGGAACTCCTCAAATTATATACCAAGAGGATGGGGTACGTAAGGCTACATCGGAGGAACTCAAATTATATAGCAGGAGGATGGGGTCTGGCAAAGTTTGGAGTCTGTGTTTTTTGTTAAAAATTTACTTGTTTCGGTCAATATTCCGCTGTGTCTCAAGATGAAAGTCTTTCACCAGTGTGTGTTGCCAGTGACGACATATGGCACCGAAACGTGATCGCTTTACTATGGGTCTCAAAAAAGGCTCAAAGTCACCCAAAGAGGAATGGAGAGGGCTATGCTGGGAGTTTCTCTGCGTGATTGCACCAGGAATGAGGCCCTCCGCAGCAGAACCAAAGTAACCGATATAGCCCTCCGAATCGCTAAACTTAAGTGGCAGTGGGCGGGGCACATAGCACGTAGAACTGATGGCCGTTGGGACTTAATGGTTCTCGAGTGGTGACCACGTTCCGGATGGCGTAGCGTTAGCACGCAAGGTGGATTGATGATCTCATGCGGGGCGCGGGTGACGCAGGACCGGTCCTTGTGGAAGTCTTTGGGGGGCGGCCTACATCCAGCAGTGGACGTCCTTCGGCTGACATGATGATGATGACCTACTACGACAGTGGCCTATAAGTGTGCCTACGGTATGCCTGATGGCAAGCTGAAACCGTAGCCTGTAGGTGCTTTAGACTCCACGAGAACCACCAGCGGGTTGCCGAGCCTTTATTGATTTGAGCATTAGTTGTATTGACAGCTACTCATAAAGACAAATGCTGGCCTCTCACTTTCAAGCTCAATACAGCGCATTCTCCAACACTGTCAGCCTAGATCAGGTGCCTTAGGTGCCATGTAATGAGAAGAAATGTATAAATTTATATTCACGCGAACAAAGTCGCGGGTACAGCTAATATAATATAATTGATTATTTTGTATGAAAATGGAAAAAAAAATGAATTTTAAGAAACTAAATATGCTACGTTGTTTCTATGGCTATACACGGCTATATGCTTGAAGGAACGAAAATCAATAAAAACACCCTGTATAACTCGTAAATATACAATTAAATCGGATGCTTAGCATAAAGTCTAAATTCACAATACCTATGTACGAAGTTCCTAATGACAGCTCTCCGAAAATCTACTTTTCTATTATATCAAATGATTAAAGGGGTTTGTTCTTAGTTCATTTGTTCTAATTCTAATGTGACTTCAAAACAAGTGAAATAAAAACATTAAAAAATTAACCTAACAACTCTTGATATGGAACCCATCAATAAACTACCATTGCACCTGTGTAGGAAAGAGTTTTTCTCTGACTTGGCACTGCAACCTGCTTTCAACCATACTATATTGTGTATATACATGTTAGAATACTCCATTTGATTGTTTAATATTTTTTTGTTCAGTCAACATCGAAATTATCGTTGCGTATTTAGTGGCAAAAATATGCGAACATGGCCCTAATGACAAGATCGTAAGGGGAGTACAGATATACATATTTGTCGCTTTGAGAACGTACATATAATTATGACTTACTACAGTAAACCAACCAACAGGTACTTACTATACTGCAACACTCGCTCTATTAAGACGAATCTCACCAACGGGCATACATACATATAGGTTAAACACATAACCCTCCTAACTTCTTTTGGACTTCGTTGCAGTTGGGTAATGACTAATGACAGTAATGACCGTAGTAACAGCAAGTATTGTAAATTGCTAAAATTGTAATGTAGCGTTCAGAAGAAAAATCATTTTAAATATATCAGTAAAGCATATATCGTGCTAAAACCTAAAACAGATGTTTTTGTTGTATTCCAAACAATATGGCTGGGTTGCACCAAACCAAATGTAATCGTAAGCTGTGTTCGTTAAAATTTGAATGTATGGAAAGTTTGATAAGTTTCTATGGGATGACAGCTGTCGGCGCCATATTTAACGTTGATCGGTCTGTGATCGTAAGTTGGTGCAACCCAGCCTAAGTTTACAAAAGCGAACACTCGATTTTAGGAATTTCGTACATTAGACAACGAGGATTCGAAAAATCCTCGTTTTAGGAAATCCGTCCGTAGTTATTTAGAAATTCGAATATATGATATGACCAATTCAATGAATTTAGATCGTTTTATTTATAGAATTCTTCAGGACCAAACATACTTTTCCCATACAACTTTTAGTACGAATTGCAAATTATGACGTCATAACTCTAGTACTCAACTAGTTCGAACCCCTTTTCCGGGTGCTCTGATGTGCTCTAATCATTCAGAACTTAATCCTCTCTAAAAAGACGTGTCACGCGGTCCTTCATTCTAGAAGTCTCGGAATTATGTATGCATTCATGAAAATTGGCCAGGAATAGAATTTCTGAATGAAACTGATATTACAAATTCAAAGCACAACAAATTCTTATACTTCAGGGGTAGTCCCATAGTTATCAGGTAAGAATCTGATCATAAGGTCTTTGAGAAATCGAGGGAACTCTTCAAATATTTGAGGTGCATCTATAGCGATTTGGGTATTTTGTAAAGTAACTCGTGCATTCGCTCTTAAAAAGCACCATTTGGCGAAGATTGTCAAAAAGTAATGATATCCCATCAAAAACATAAATGTGAAAATGGGAGCCAAGTTCAATATTAAGAATATGCGATGCTTGGTTGTCGTCTTCACCGACAAAAGAATTGAGATCTAAATGGGTGCCAAGCTCCGTAGATTGCCAAGTCCGGCACTACATTGTTATAATTAACAATGTAGTGCCGGACTTGGCGACAGTAAAACTAATTTACTGCGGCTTGATGCATTTTGAGCCTTAACTTGGCAGTTTTCCATGCAGTATGTTCTTCTTCTTTCTATTTAAGAGTTTCACTCTTGTCGGTGCAGTTCTCTCCAGTTCGTTCTACTTAATGCCAGTTCCTTGACTTCTCGATACGACCCGACGTCTGCCTTTTTCTTGATCTGGTCCAAATAACTAATCCTCGGCCTTTCCTCTTCCTCTCCTTCCCTCAATTTTCCCCTCCATTATCGTTTGTATTATAGATCGTCGTGTCGTATCAAGTGACCTATCATTTTCCCTCTCCGAGTTTCCATTGTATGAAGTATATGTCTTTTCTCCTTTACCCTGTCCAATACTTCCTCATTGGTGACTTTTTCTGTCCAGCCTATCCCCTCCATCCTTCGCCAGCACCACATCTCAAACGCCTCAAGCCTTTCTCTGTCCCGTTGGGTCATGGTCCACGTCTCGCAGCCATAAAGTGCAATGCTCCAAATATAAGTTTTAATAAAACGCTTCCTAATGGGTTTGGCCATTTTTGACTTATATAATAATAATAATAATGTTTTTTTACTGTGGAACGCGTTTTTTGCTATAGCTATTCTAGTTTTTATATGCAGTATGTTATAATACCATAAAAGCTGTTGGATATTTAAGAAAACTGCTAAGTTAAAGCTCAAAATGCATTAAGCCGCAGTAAATTAGTTTTAATGTAAACAATGTAGTGCCGGACTTGGCACCATTTCAGAGAAATTACGGAACTTGGCACCCATTTAGATCTCAATTCTTTTGTCGGTGAAGACCAAGCATCGCATATTTTTAATATTGAACTTGGCTCCCATTTTCACATTTATGTTTTTGATGGGATTTTATTTACATGTCAAGTAACTTTTTGTATTTGAACAGCCTGCAATTTTTTACGTGTGTCTTATGATATCAAGAAGACCGAAGGAATAAAAATGGCAACAAGCTACACTAAACAAGCTAAAGATATTAGCAGATTACTCGAACGCCGCCTTAAACTGTGGGCCGATGAGCAGTTTAATATTTTAATATCAGAATCGATAAAATCCGACAAATCTCTTCAAAATTCATATAGTTGAAAATACCACAATAACGATGAAGCAACACAAACATTCACAAGACTAATTCAACGTGGCACAGTCCGCGAGGCTCTAAGCTGGCTATTAACCAAAGATACAAGCAAAGTCCTGAATAGTAATGACGAAATCGATTGTACCGGTAAAACCGTCAGTGACGCACTAAAAAAGAAAAACATCCTCCTCCGGCAAACCCCAACCCTGACTTATTCGCCTTGCCCGAGGATTTCGCCGAAATGCCACCATTATTAGATGTCGACATAACTAGTAACCACGTTGAGCAAATTGCAAGAAAACTACATGGTGGCCCAACTGGCTCAACTGGCTCAACTTCCGAAAACTGGAAGGACTTTCTCTTACGATTCGGCGACGCGAGCCTGCACTTAAGAAATGCCTTAGCCCAACTTACTATGAAATTGAATAACGAACACGTACCTTGGACACAAATACAAGCCCTTAAGTGAGACCCATTGGAATTGGAGAATGCCTTAAAAGAATCCTCTCTAATTGTACGATCTTGGCAACCGAACCTGAAGTCACCGAAGCATGTGGACAATGGCAACTCTGCAGTGGCCTCAACTGTGGTATCGAACGAGCCATACATGCAATGAACGACACTTTTGAAAAGAAATGTCACCCAAGCTCGGAATGGGGAATGCTCCTCGTTGATGCCAACAACGCATTCAACAGTATAAATAGGCAGCTTGCTTTGTGGCAGGCCAGAATATACTGGCCACATTGTGCCCGTTTCCTGTACAACACATATAACGGCCATGCCGAGCTTGTTATTCGAAACTCAGACACGAGAATGTATAGCAAAGAAGGAGTTACCCAAGGCGATCCACTTGCTATGCCACTATATGCTCTCGCAACATTACCCATAGTCAATAAACTAAAAAAAGAACAGAATACAGTCCAGACTTGGTATGCCGATGACTCATCGGACCAGGGACACTTCAAAAGCCAGGTACATGGTGGGAACAGATCTGCAACATAGGACCGGCATATGGATACTTCCCTCAACCTAAAAAGACAATCCTTACTTAGTCGGCTCATAAGTTCTGTCATATACATAGTATCAAATAAAAACAAAAGTTTAAGTTTATTCCGTATAATTTGTACAGCGTTTGAAAGCTTATAAACTAGAGAATCTAAATGTATAACATTTATTCAAAATGACCGCCATAATTATCTACACAGGCTTGAAGTCTGCGTGGCCAGTCGTCAATGGATTCACGCACCACTTTCATGTCGATATTGGCCACTGCCGTAGCAAGGGATTTTTTCAGCGAGTCTAGATTTGCATGAGGTTTTGAGCACACCTTTTCCTCTAAATACTGCCATATTTTATAGTCTAACGGATTAAGATCTGGGCTAGAGGAGGGCCAATCTTCATGCCGTATAAAGTCGATTTTATTGGAGGCGAGCCAGGCTTGTGTAGACTTTGCCTTATGGGCTGGAGCAGAGTCCTGCTGGAAAACCCAATGCTGGTTTAGAAACATCGTATGGGATAGTGGTTTCACAATATTAGTCAACACCGTGTCTTGGTACACTTTGGCACTACTTTTTACTCCTTTCTCACAAAAATGCATACTAGTGACGCCCGCATAAGAAACTCCCAGCCAAACCATCACAGATGAAGGGTGATGACCTCTTTGAATCAGAAAATGCTATTAGACGCTTCTTTACTATTGCGAGCGTACACTCTATCATTTTGTTAATTACAGTTTTCTTCTATGTCAAAAATTTTCTCGTCCGAAAACAGTATACAACGATGCTTATTTTTAGCGTACTTCTTCAATAAAGCTTTAGATCTTTTAAGCCTTAAAGCTTTAAGCCGACCATTGAGAAGATGGCCAGTTTTTCGTTTATAAGCACGAAGTCTCAGGTCTTGATTAAGCACTCTTTTCACCGTGTTTCTGCTCAAACCCATCTGGAGGGCCATAACTTTTTGGTTCCTAGCGGGATTTCTAGCAATGCGTGCCCTAATTGCTTGTACAACCGCTGGAGTCCTAGCTGTACGCGGACGACCCATTCAAATGGTGTCATTCCTACAACGTGTAATCGCCGACTCTAACGAACTTTTTGAACCACTGACACTTGCACTACGTACAAATTTCATGCCAACCTGATGGGTAGCGACATCACTGCCGATGAAGCCGCTCTGTTTTCCCTACCTGTGCATAAAGGTGTCTTGGCAATATCTAATTCGTTCACCGAAAATAATTTGAGTTACAAAACCTCCAAAAAAGGCTCAATCCTCTCATCAGCTTTGATCGGAACACAACATGTTGACCTGGCACAACACAATAAATCCCTGATTGACGCACGTAAAGAAAGCCGAATGACGAAAGAAGCTCGTGATAACGAACTTTCAGACACTATATTAGCCAACCTACCCTCTAACAAAAGAAGAGCTATAGAAAGATCAATCGCATTGAAAATGAAAACAAAGTCTTCCACCTGGCTTTCCGCTATACCAACGAAGAAAGATAACCTCGACTTGTTTCCTCATGATTTCAGAGACGCCCTAGCAATACGCTATCATAGAACCCCAAACTCAATGCCACCCTCATGTGATGGATGTGGCAATAGTCAATTTAATATCGACCATGCTCTCTGTTGCAAAACAGGGGGGCTAATTTCAAGACGGCACAACGAAATTCGTGATCTATTTGCTGAATTATGTCACCAAACATGGAGCAACGTCACAATAGAACCCATAATCACAGAAGGTGACCTTGGATTACGCGGCGACTTATCTTGCCGTGGCGTATGGAATGCTCAGAGAGAGGCTCTTTTCGATATCCGTGTTGTAGACACTGACGCTCCCTCTTACATCGCACGCCACGTCACTTCTGTCCTAAAATCTGCTGAGGCTGAAAAACCAAGAAAATACTCCGCTGCTTGCGAAGCGAAACATGCTACCTTCACCCCTCTCGTGACCTCGTCGATGGCGTATTCGCACCACAGATGACCTCCTTTGTCAAACACATAGGCGAAGCCCTCGCAGACCGCTGGAATAAATCACTGAGTGCGATACTGGGTTGGCTTAGAACAAGGATATGCACTGCCATAATTCGGACCACCAGTATGTGCATACGAGGCACACGCCACAAATTCAAACCTGTAGCGAAACAGACGGGGTTCGACGGAGCAGCCATTCCAAGCACTACCTAACTAAACTTCGCCAGACTGTGCATTGCAGAGACGTGATTTATTATTATTATTATTTGTCATATAATATTATTATTATCTGTAATTTAAAAAAAAAAAAACAAAAAAAAAACAGTTTAGTTACGTAACTGAGGTATTGTTTTAACACGAAACTACGCGGCTAATAAGTTTGCGGCCTGAAATAAAAAGACAGAGAAGTTTCAACTAACGTTTTTTATTTCAAAATGTATCGGACAAAACGTAAGTCGTTGCCGCAATAAAAAGCATTTTCCTTTGCCCTTAAAATAATCCTATAAAACCACTAGCATATTTTCAGCAAAACTTTGGAACCGTACTCGTAACTCTTTTTCAAATTTGAAAACCAAATAATGTTGCTCGTATCCGCATCTCGACTGTTGAATAGGCGATTTATTCTATTAGTCTATTTGATGGAACTGCCTGTCAACTCGTGAAATGTGGACAGACTCGTTGTTCTATGAAAATAAGCAAATAACACCTTGAATACAAATTTATCACGACTCGTTCCAGAACCAATGCTTCGCTTGCTTGCCTCAATAATTGGGAATTTGACAACACTATAGTACATTACGATACAAGTGCAGAAAACAGGTAATTCGCAACGAGTGGTGATAAATTAAAACACGACCGAAGGGAGTGTTTTAAATCGACACGAGTTGCGAATTACCTGTTAGCACGCGTATCTTACAACGTTTTACAGTACATATGGCTCTTTAAAGTTTCGACATATGCGCGTAATCTGCTGATTACCGCACTCGTGCGGTAATGGAGCACCATATGTACTGTAAAAATAGTTATGCTACAAGTGCGGAAAGTTAGTGATTTTCTACAAGTGTCATTCTTATACACGAGCGAGTGTAGCGAGCGAGTTTTTAATGCAACACGAGTCGAAAATCATCTTTACATGACATTTTTGACTAAAGAAATTGAATTGTAATAAAAAGCCCTAGTGCGGAAAACTGGTAGTTCCACTTATTTATCCACACCTTAAGTTAACCTTAAGCTGGGATTACTTATGCTTTTTTTAAATAAAGCAAATCTCAAAATTTATTTCAGTGAATATTCCGTTTCCAACAAGCAATTACCTACTTTTTTGAGCGGCATTGAAAATTCCCGGACTAGATACATACTCGAATTTAGTAGACATAGGTACATTTTCGTAGAAAGAGAAGAGCAATTACCCGATATTTTTGATGAAGTTCTGAAAAACTTTCTAATCACTTCAAATAATTGAGGAGTGATTAGAATTGATTATTTATTTTTTCCCCATTTTTAGGGTTCCGTACCTCGAAAGGAAAAAACCGGCCAAGTGCGCGTCGGACCACGCACAAAGAAGGGTTCCGTACCGAAACCTCCTAATCTACATTTAAAACCACTATTCAATACATTTAATCAAAAAATGTCGTATCTTCATAGGAAACTTACGGCACTTACGCGCCTTTGTTTTGGCAAGACAGTTTTTCAGCAATAACTCAAAAATTGTGAACCTATCTTGTTCAAACAAAAAATCGTTGAAAGGGTTTATTAATGTACATCATCTTGATTTTTTCAGAATTTTAAACTTCATAGTTTGGAAACTAGAGGGAGGGGGGGGGGGGGGCACACTTTGTACGACTTTGACGGCTATTATCTCACCAACAGTTGACTTAAATGGAAAAGTTTTTCATAAACCTCTATGTCATTTTTGAAGGCCTATGCATAGATACCCCACGCGACTAATATACACCTTATTCATAACATACACCTTACACCAAATTTCATAATTGTAGTGGTCATAGTCTCCGAGTAAATCGGCTGTGACATACGGACGGACAGACAGACAAAGGGACATGACGAATCCATAAGGGTTCCGTCTTTTGCCATTTGGCTACGGAACCCTAAAAACGGAACCCTTAGAGGATCACTTTGTTGTCCGTCCGTCCGTCCGTTTGTCTGTCAAGACCCTTTTTCTCAGGAACGCGTGGAGGTATCGAGCTGGAATTTATATCAAATACTCAGGTCTACTGTCCCTTGGAGCGGTGAAAAAATCAAACTTCTAAGCCAACGTTTATACCGGAAATTTTCGACACTCGCAAGGGAAATAAAACCGACAGGGTAATTCCCGTGAGCTCAGCATCTTGAAATTTGGTACGAAGCAACGTCTTATAGCACAGATAAAGGAAAAATTGCGAAAACCGTAAATTTTTTAGTTACATCATATAAAAAAAAATATTTTTTAAGGAACCCTCGTTGCGCGACTCTGACTCGCACTTGGCCGGTTATTATGGAAATACACGACGAGAAGTTCGCATCTGAATATCAAATATATAAGATACAAACATCTAAAAAAAAGAACAAACATAATACACAACCTGCCTGTGTATTATGTACAAACATAATATATAAACAACAGGCAGTCTTATCGACAAAAGCGTGATTTCTTTCAGTTAACCTTTATATATATGCCAAATACTCGCATATATATTGTATATATACTTAGTCGGCTCATAAGTTCTGTCACTGGCCTTTAAAATTTAAATTGGGAACTCCTAAAACAAAAACCGTTGTGCATTTGAATTTCGAATCTTTTTTAAATATTTGAGTAGTATCATTTTGCAATTTTCTGTTTTCTTTAACATGGAGTGGACGCTTAGAGATAGTCGTACCGCAATAATTGCACTATATCGTTGTGGACACTCGCCGACTAAAATTTTTAAGCTACTTGAAAATTTAAAATTCTCTCTAAGATTTGTGTATCGTACCATAGAAAGATACAGTGAGGTCTCTAGTTTAAATGACAAGAAAAGAAGCGGTCGTCCGCGTACAGCTAGGACTCCAGCGGTTGTACAAGCAATTAGGGCACGCATTGCCAGAAATCCCGCTAGGAAACAAAAAGTTATGGCCCTCCAGATGGGTTTGAGCAGAAACACGGTGAAAAGAGTGCTTAATCAAGACCTGAGACTTCGTGCTTATAAACGAAAAACTGGCCATCTTCTCAATGGTCGGCTTAAAGCTTTAAGGCTTAAAAGATCTAAAGCTTTATTGAAGAAGTACGCTAAAAATAAGCATCGGTGTATACTGTTTTCGGACGAGAAAATTTTTGACATAGAAGAAAACTGTAGCAAACAAAATGATAGAGTGTACGCTCGCAATAGTAAAGAAGCGTCTAATAGCATTCTCCGTATTCAAAGAGGTCATCACCCTTCATCTGTGATGGTTTGGCTGGGAGTTTCTTATGCGGGCGTCACTAGTATGCATTTTTGTGAGAAAGGAGTAAAAAGTAGTGCCAAAGTGTACCAAGACACGGTGTTGACTAATATTGTGAAACCACTATCCCATACGATGTTTCTAAACCAGCATTGGGTTTTCCAGCAGGACTCTGCTCCAGCCCATAAGGCAAAGTCTACACAAGCCTGGCTCGCCTCCAATAAAATCGACTTTATACGGCATGAAGATTGGCCCTCCTCTAGCCCAGATCTTAATCCGTTAGACTATTATAAAATATGGCAGTATTTAGAGGAAAAGGTGTGCTCAAAACCTCATGCAAATCTAGACTAGCTGAAAAAATCCCTTGCTACGGCAGTAGCCAATATCGACATGAAAGTGGTGCGTGAATTCATTGACGACTGGCCACGCAGACTTCAAGCCTGTGTAGATAATTATGGCGGTCATTTTGAATAAATGTTATACATTTAGATTCTCTAGTTTATAAGCTTTCAAACGCTGTACAAATTATAGGGAATAAACTTAAACTTTTGTTTTTATTTGATACTATGTATATGACGAACTTATGAGCCGACTAGGTACATATAGTAGTTTGAGTAGGTGGCCAACCGAGATGTGGATTGAAGTAAATAACGTGTAGGTAGGAGGTACAGATTCAGTAACTTAAACATAAATAAGCTATTCTTTCGTACCACGAAATAAGCGTATTTTTTGTGTTGATAACAAAACGTTTTATATTATTTTTCTCAAACATGCGCCTAAATGTATGCATTAATGTCACGAAAAGAGGACATGAAGTTACCTGTTTATGGCTCCCTACATTACTTCTTGGCCGGCGCCCCCTTTAATAATAATTATTATTTTTAACCGATTTCAAAATTTCAAAAGAGGAGGTTATCAATTTTTTTTTATGATTGTATGTATATATATCCAAGTTGGTCCCGTTTTTGTAAAAAGGCAGTTCTGATGATCGGATCCATGAGGAATTGAGGGAACTCCTCAAATCTTTAAGGCAAACATATAGTGATTTTTGTGTTTTTATCAACAAATCGAGCATTATCATACAAAAATGTGACATTTGATGAAGTGGAACTGCTGATGATGATCAGAACAGAACTCTACAACGACGAAAAGTTCACGTTTGGCGATTTGTCCTTCAACTACCTTCAACGTCCTAACAAACACCGCTAGTTTGTTAAGCAAGTTCTATTTTCACGATTGATTTTTGTCATGCTCGAGTTCTGATGATGGGATCCATTAGGAATCGAGGAAACTCGTCAAATGTGAAAGGCACACAAATAGTGATTTTAGTATTTTCATGAACTAATCAAGCATTTTCATTCATAAAAGTGACATTTGATGAAGTGGAACTGCTGATGATGATCAGAACGGAACTCTTCAACGACGCGTAGTTCACGTTTGGCGATTTGTTCTCTTCGTTTTGTTTGTCAAGCAAGCAAGGTTTTTCCATGATTTCATGAGGAATTGAGGGTACTTAGTCTTGTACCATTATAAACATACTTATAGCCATTTTTGTATTTTATTGTATGGAATCTAAGAGTGCACCATCTAAGATTAATAATCTTTCACCGGACTCCCCCATTGAAGTCAGTTTTTTTTTCTTAAAATTATGTTTTTAGTATTTGTTGTTATAGCGGTAACAGAAATACACAATCTGTGAAAATTTCAACTGTCTGGTGACAGACGGACGGACGGACGGACGGACGGAAAGCGAAGTCTTAGTAATAGGGTCCCGTTTTTACCCTTTGGGTACGGAACCCTAAAAAGCAAATATGCAGACGAACTGAGAACCTCCTTCCTTCTATTTAAATGGGGTAAAAATTTAAGAAAAGGACTTGTTGTAATTAAACCTATATTTATGAAATTTGGAGTTCTAATTGTTCTAAAGGATGAATGCATGTAGCAAATTACATTTTTTTAAGTTACATAGATTTGGAGTTATTAGGGGGTCAAAAGTGGCTTCAAACGGTTCTTCTAAAATTACACACGGCTGCTGTCCGCCAGTTCCTGGGGTGAACTTGGCTGGACACGCTGCCGGGCCTAACCTAACCTACAATATGAAAAAAAAATTTTTTCACACATCAAAATTGCATTTTGCTTACTGGTATCAAGCACCAAAACCGCCATGTTCGTGCCGCCGAACGGAAGCCTTAAAGTATAGTCAATTAAAACAAAAAGGGTGAAGAATTATGTTTCCATTTAAACATTATTCGTTAGCATGCATTGTAGGGATAATGTGCCGTTATGTAATTTCAGATCAAGGTATTGCATTTTGTTTCTAAGGTGACATTAGCATTGAATCAAATTTGCACCGACCATTTTCTATGGAAGTTTGTCTGATCTATCGTTTATTTTATATCTTTTGTTTAACGAAAAGTACATTTTTTTGTATGACGACCCTACATTTTTAAATTGTCTATAACAGTTAATTCTAGCTTCCTTAAAATGAGCACGCAACTGCCTGAATCAGACACGTACTTTTGTAGTTATTGTAGGGTTAGACTCAGTTGAATAAGGTGTCCACCATTCAGTTTCCATACTTATTTACATTGACTCACTTTCGCACCGAACTGTTGTTGCCAATAATTACCTCCTAAAATATATCTCATCATTCAACATACTTTCCGAATCACTCTTAAGAGACTGAAATTGCCTATTTTAGGTGGTTTCAGATTTTTGGGTTGACTTAAAAAAAAAAAAAAAAATATTAGGAAAATAAATTAGGTTAAAAATTCCAGTTTTTAGGTTTCAGTAGGTAAGAAGCTATAAATAATACATTTGTTGCTTATTTCTAGGAGTAATATTGTATATACAACATTTATATTTTTATATAGTTAATCGAATCCTACTAACATACGAATATTGACTCACTACTATATAAAAGATGAAATATTATTTTGTGTTTCATATTAATCTCTGCATCACCTACTACATATTATATTATTTTTCTTTGTTCCGCTACGCAATGGTTGTCTGGAAGAGATCGCTCTTTAGACCTGTTGTCTGCCTCTACCTACTTGCATGTTGCTGTTTGTAACTAATTCATTTGTGTCATTCACCTGTACTCTACTGCCGACACCTATTCCTACGCGATGAAGAAATTTACTGAAGGCCGTCTTCTTGAATTGGGAGAATTATACACATTTTAGGAAGGTCCCAAACCCTTTCCCTGACTAAATAAACCTTGTGATTAAGTGACTTGATATGTTGAGATTAAGGAAACTCTTGAATATTTTTGACAAGCGTAATCCCAATAAGGTCTATTTTCTTCCTTGGGCCGGAAGGTCCCTGGGCATCCTTTAGGATGCATCTGTACTGGAATAACGCTAGGATGATCATGATGATGTATTGATGATTCTTGTAGGTATATTTTTGCATTTAGGTTGCCTAAAATTCAAGTTTCGTGTATTAATTTTTCGTGTTTTTTTAAATAGATAGAGATAAAAGGTCCAGTTCTCGGTCGGGCAGAAGAGAAGTCGAGAAATCAAGTAAAAGAAGCGGGTCGGAGAGGTATTGGAATAACGGCGGAAGAGAGGACGACCCACATGACCGACCGCGGCCAAAACTCTCATCGGCGCCTCACGAAGGAAAAGGTACAACTTAACAAAACCTAACTGAATGAGCCTTCTAGACGTATTTTATTAAATGATATAAAGTTACAAAATATATAGACCAGTTTTCTACTACTAAATTACTCTTTATGAAGTGTTTAAAGAAACAGAAGTCACTAACACGTAGTTACGTTTAAGAGAAGTCTCCCTAACAGCCGCGCGGCCGCGTTAGGCATTAGATTGGGATATTGCTGATCGCTCATGACGTAACCGCGCGCAGCCGTCCCCCCATGTCCTTCCGCAACCCGGACGTCCGTATTCTGACGTGTAGCACCCTTATTCTAGGTGAAACGATTATAACCTCTTTTAAATACGTTATACTTTTGAAGACATCAGAAAAGTTATTACTTAGGTAAATTTATAAATGCTTTTAGGAAATAGTATAAACGCCCACATAATAAACTGACCACTCGTGACCCTTATTATAATGACCATAAAGTGCACGAATGGTCGATAAAAAAATCTATATAATTATCGAACCTGCTCACAAAATTTCACGAGAATCGGTTGAGAAAGAGGAGAACATCCGGACAGACAGACAGACATACGAAATATTTTTTGTCGAAAGCTGAAACGGAGACGTTTCGCTCGTTCGGTCAATGACACCTAGAATTTAATTCTCTGCTCTCGTTGATACCTCCATACCTATAGTATCGGTGCAATGTGATGTCAGATGTGAGATGGTGGCTGATTTTGAAAAATATGTCTGGTTTAGTTTACATTTTTTTTTTGCTAAAAATGTTTCTATCGGGTGTTGTAATTGAAAAATACTGGCCATAATAAATACCTAAAAAATGTCAAATTTGTTTTACAGAATATCACAGAGCAGTCAGATAAATAATAAATACACATTTTTGTTTACCTGCAAGTTATAATAAATGGTAGACTGTGCGTGTGACTTAGTATAAATATTTCTTTGATTATTTCAGTACACAATAGTACATTACGATACAAGTGCAGGGAACAGAAAATTCGCAACGAGTGGTGATAAATTGAAACACGACCGAAGGGAGTGTTTTTATCGACACGAGTTGCGAATTACCTGTTCGCACGTGTATCGTACAACGTTTTACAGTACATATGGCTCTTTAAGACGAGGCATTCGAATTTTTGGTAGTGTTCTTTTCGATATTGTAAGCAAACCAGTTAATCTACGCATATGAAATTTTGATATGTTAATTTTCATTATATAATCTAACAAACTGGGATCGGAAAACACGCAAAGCGAAAATTTTCTAGATAGTTTTTCGTTCCAAACTATGGTCCATTTTTTTATTCTTTTGCTAATTATTCCGGAACTATAAGCATCCAACCTTTAAAATTTTCAGACACGACGGTAATACTATCTATCTAGCAAACTGGGATATATCATTTTATTTACTTGTGTAGTTTATTTTATATGAATTATTTTATAAATTCGGGAGTTATGCCGCATACGCCTTTGTGTTCATGAGCGCCATCACTGTCTTTTGTCTCTTTTTTTACGCGCGAAAGCAATTGACGCTATCTCTTCAAGACTCCGCCTTCAGACGCCTGTGGCTTTTGCCGACGACGGATGTGTGCCAAAATTGCGCTGATTTCGTAAATGAAAGCGGACGGAGCACAGCAGAGCAAAAAATCAATGGAGTCATCATCATTGACAGTTTTAAATTTGGACAACTATTCTGTCGATACAAGTCGGTTAGTAGTCAAAAGCTATTTATGCGTATATATATATATAGATTATGTAAAGCATAAACTCATATCAAAAGCATATTAAAGAAAACGCATCATGTCAATATACGTGTCTAATAATAGTAATGAATAGATATGGCGATTTTTACACATTATTACTCAACCGAATTCATCGCTTACAACTGAAATGCATTCGACTTTTTTTTGGGTCGGCTCGTGACCACGGATGTTAAACCTCCACCTTCAAAAAAGGTGAATACATGTCAGTATACGCGATTAAGTTCCTTATACGAATAATAAGGTACGGCGATACTTTTTTCCTCAAAATTGATTCTGAGGGCTTATTGTCCAACGCGCTTGAAATCGCCACGTGCTCGTTTTGTCAGGTTTTGTTTGGGCTGACAATTAGTATCGAAAATAGTCACACTGCACAGTCATACACAAACCCTGCTGTTGTCGACAATATTTGTGAAGGAATGACTTATATTATCATCATCATTGCAGTCGGAAAACGTCCACCTACTAGTATACTACAATATTTATATATTTCTAGAAAACTTTATTATGATTAAATACTTTATACTTTTTTTTCAACTGAAAGTATGACATCTTATTAAAATACATTCATGTGTTCAATACATTCAATACAACAATACAATCCTTTTTTTAAATATTAATTATATCACAACTATGTATCTTAACGCAGAATTTCACGACTGACACAGCAATATCTAGACACGCGGCAGCGTGTCCAGCCAAGTTCACCCCGGGAACTGACGGACAGCATCCGTGTGTTATTTTACACGAACCGTTTGGAGCCACTTTTGACCCCTCAATAACTCCAAGTCTATTTAACATAAAAGAATGAAATTTGGTACAGTCACCGGCAATAGTATCTTCCTACACGAAGGCCGCAAAAATATGTGACACACTCTTATTTGTAGCGTCATAAGAGCGTGTCACATATTTAAGCGGCCTTCTTGTAGGAAGATACTATTACCGGTGACTGTACATGTATTAAAATCCTTTAGAACAACTAGAACCTCAAATTTCATAAATATAGGTGAAATAATTATTGAGATATTAAAGTCCAAAAAACGGCATTTTTACCACTGACTGACTGACTAGTAATCAAAAACCTAACCCACTTTCAGGTGACCTAGAAAAGTAAAATTTGGCATCCAGCTTGGTAATTGTGTACATGCACATAAAAAATCAGAAAACTCTAATTTTTTCATTAGTTTTCTTATTATTATTAGTTGTTACCTCAGAACTCCATCATTTATTTACCGATTTGGAAAATTCTTTTTATGTTTGAATTGGTATGCTTTCGGGGTGGTCCCATTGTCATCAGGTCAGAGTAAGATTTGAGATCTAAATGGGTGACAAGTTCCGTAGATTCTCTGAAATAGTGGCAAGTCCGGCACTACATTGTTTACAGTAAAATTAATTTACTGCGGCTTAATGCATTTTGATTTTTAACTTGGCAGTTTTCTTAAATATCCTACAGCTTTTATGGTATTATACATATGCATAGAAAACTGCCAAGTTAAGGATCAAAATGCATTAAGCCACAGTAAATTAATATTAATGTAGTGCCGGACTTGCCACCATTTCAGAGAATCTACGGAACTTGGCACCCGTTTAGATCTCAAATCTTTTGTCGGTGAAGAAGACCACCAAACATCGCATTTTCTTAATATTGAACTTGGCTCCCATTTTCACATTTATGTTTTTGATGGGATATCATTACTTTTTGTCAATCTTCGCCAAATGGTGCTTTTTAAGAGTGAATGCACGAGTTACTTTACAAAATACCCAAATCGCTATAGGTGCACCTCAAATATTTGAAGAGTTCCCTCGATTTCTCCTGGATCAGATATCAGATATCCTATGATCAGATTCTTACCTGATATCTATGGGACTACACCTGAACTATACCGTTTCAAACAAAAAAAGAATTTTCCAAATCGGTTAATAAATGACGGAGTTCTGAGGTTACTAGCATAAATAATAATAATAAAAAAACTAATAAAACAATCACTGTTTTCGGATTTTGTCTGGTGTGCACACACAATTATCAAGCTGCATGTAAAATTTTAGTTTTCTAGGTCACCTAGAAGTGGGTTAGGTTTTTGATTACTAGTCAGTCAGTCAGTCAGTCAGTGGTAAAATTGCCGTTTTTTGGAATTTAATATCTCAATAACTATTAAACCTATATTTATGAAATATGGGTTTCTTGTTTTTCTAAAGGATCTTAATACGTGTACCAATTTTTTTTATGTTTGATAAATTTGGAGTTATTGGGGGGTCAAAAGTGGCTCCAAACGGTTCGTGTAATATAACACACGGCTGCTGTCCGCTAGTTCCTGGGGTGAACTTGGCTGGACACGCTACCGCGTGTCTAGATCGTGACTAGAGCATTCGCTAGTGAAAAGTACCATTTGGTGAAGTTTGACAAAAAGGAATGATATCCCATCAAAAAGATAAATGTGAAAATGAGAGCCAAGTTCAATATTAAGAATATGCGACGCATGGTTGTCGTCTTCACCGACAAAAGAATTGAGATCTAAATGGGTGCCAAGATTCATAGATTATCTAAAAAGGTGCCAAGTCTGGCACTAGATTGTTTACAGTAAAACTAATTTATTGCGGCTTAATGCATTTTGAGCTTAAACTTGGCAGTTTTCTTAAATACCCAACAGCTTTCATGGTATTATAACATACTGTTACGCGTCGCATATTCTTAATATTGAAATTGGCTCTCATTTTCACGTTTATGTTTTTGATGGGTACTTATTTTCCCATACAACTGTTGGTTTGATAAGTGGCACGTGACGTCATATTGTAGGAGCCTTTTCGTAGGCCACTAGCATCGAGCTAGGTTTGTTCTTTGTTTGTTGACCAACTACAACAGGGGTTCCCAAACTTTTTTTTCTCATAGACCACTTTAAAAAATTTGCTGGTTCTGGTGGACCCCCTACTCTACAGCCTACACCATATTCCCAAAAAATTACAAAAATGTGACTATTACCTAACTCTGGTGACGATATAACTATGAAATAGTATAGTATATTTATATTATATGTACACCTAGGGAGATAATATAAAGAAAGGCCGAGATCGCAGATATTTACGGCCCGAGCTGCAAGCGAAGGACGCAAATGTGCGATCAAGGCTTTCTTTATTATCTCCCGTGTTGTATACATCATTTTATGTCAACATTTGGCGAAAAAGCGGCTATTTCCGCACATGTATCGGGCGAAAAAATCCACTTTTAGCCAGGTGTGACATAAATGTTCTTTACAGGTTTGGAAAAAAAGTGAAAAATGATTGGTTAATATGCTGTCAATAATAAATACTTTACTTTTTTGACATCTACTCACAACCTATCTATTCCAGCATCAAATAAAATAAAATCAATCAAATCTAAATCTCGGAGTGGTGAAATAAAATTAAATATAGTATATTTTGCTTGTGTTGTGTTTATTCGAGTACTTTATAATATTTATGATGATAATAACAGTCGTAAAATAATTAAAATTAAACATTGTTACGTAACTTCTAAGTACAATGACACTCAAAATTAATGGGAGGGATGAGCTTGATGAATTGACAACAAATTGTCAATATTTGGGTTCAGTTTTGTCAGGAATAATCGCAAATCTCCTCGTTCTGTGATATTCAGTCTGTTCCTATTTTTCGTTAAAAGGTTTGTAACGGTGCTGAAACTTTTTTCCACAAGATATGACGAGGGAAATGATATCAAAAGCTTTCTCGCAATTTTCCACAGTCCAGGATATTTTTCGGGTATTTCTGCTTGCAGCCAAAAAGTTTGATACCCTTTTTTATATTTCACCTTCAGCTCCTCATTAGTGCTAAGCTCAAGTAGCTCCTCTTGCAATATCATGTTCTCCACTTCCATTTCATCAAATGGATTTATAATCCATGGTGGTATTTCCATCGTGAGAATGTCTTCAAATCTGGTTTTGAAATCATCATGCAGGGCAATCAAATGTTGAACATATGTCTGAATATCATCATCCTCGCATTCTACCTGTGACAAGCTTGAGAATTGGGAAAATTCGCGTCGACTAATGTTTTGCTTCATTAACTTTAATTTTCCAAGAAAAGCGGAAATCACACTCTTTGTTTTAATTAAATTGAGGTTGTCCCCTTGCAGTTGTAAGTTAATATCATTAAACTTTTTGAACAAATCTGTCAAATACGCGATATCTACTTTGAACTTGATCAGGTTTTCTTTTAAATCTGGAGCTTTACTATCCAGAAACTCCAAGACAGACTCAAAAAGTGAGTAAAATCTTGTTAAACATGCACCTTTCGACAACCAGCGTACTTCAGTGTGTAAGAGCAATCGTCGGAAGTCTTCATCATTTTCATCGCACAATTGGGCAAATAAACGCGTATTCAAAGCATTGCTTTTTATTTTATTAACCGCGTTAATCACAAATTGGAGCGATTGGTGCAGTCTAGCACTCAAATTTTTTGCTACTAAGTGTTGTCGGTGGATGACACAGTGAATTGCAGTTAAATCTGGTATCATTTTTTTTAGATGGCTTATGAACCCACGATATTTCCCGACCATTGCAGGAGCTCCATCTGTTGCCGCCGATGTAACGTTTGTGAACGGAATTGATTTTTCTTTTAAAAAATCGCTCAGGATGTTAAATATCGATTCACCTTTAGTGTCAGTCTTCAAAGTTTTGGCGAATAATAGCTCTTCATGAATTTCTTCGTCCATAACAAATCGCACAAATGCTAATAATAATGCCTCATTATCAGGTAAAGTTGACTCGTCCAGTTGAATAGAAAAATGAGTTGTTTGCAGATAATTACACAAGAAACTTTCAATATCAGAGCTCATTTCGTCAATACGTCTTTGTACAGTGTTGTTACTCAAAGGAATTTTTTTGAGTATGTCAAATGGAGGTTTGTGCAGAACAGTTTTTAAAACTTCTTCAACAGCGGGTAAAATTAACTGTTCACCAATGGTGTGGGGTTTTCCAGATTTCGCTATGAGTAATGAGATGTTGTAAGATGCCCGCAAGCCATCATCGTTACTTTCAGATGTTGAAGCGAACATACCTTGCAGGGTGGGTCTCTTTTCATATTTTTCTTTCAATGATTGAAAATATTTCAAATCTTTACCTGTTTTATCAGGGTGGCACCTTTTTAGATGATCTTCGAGCTTCGATGGTTTCATAGAGTCATTGCTCAAAACTTTATTGCATAAAAGGCACATGGGCAATCGCTTGTCCGCGTTTGATGGAAGAAAGCCAAATTTTAAATATTCCACACTGTACTGTCGACACTTAATTTTCTTCTTTGGCTCCGCCATGTTTCAAATTAGCTACCTGTAAGTATAAAAAAGTTTTTGTGATCTTAACATTCTTACTTAACTTTTTCTTAGTCTTACTTAACAGGATATGGCTATTTTATAGAACAGAATTTATAATTTTTCGCTATGAATCAAAAAAAGAATACTAATAAACTTTTTTCGGCTGTCTGTTGTTTTATGGAAGTAGGTAGGTAATAATCGTAATGTTCATTATTTCATATTTCATACATGTCTATCATACACAAAGAAGACAAATATATTAACTACAAAAAGAGATACCTATAAGTTGTATAGCAAATAAACAAATAATGTACTTACTTTTCCGACACGATTCACTTTACTTTTGTAGTCGAAATCCGGAAACAAATGAGTAACGTTTGTTCTTAGCATTCGTATTTATTGGTGAAGAATCAAACAAGTGCATACAAGCACAGCACATTACCGTAAGTCATAGGTATTTCGTCCCTTTGCACGTCCGAACAAGCGTTTTGGTCGGCGCCGGCGATAGCGACGCGACGGTGCTTCGCAAGCCTAGACTTGTTCGTTTGTCCAACAGCTCGTTCGCGATATGTTGCAGACTTGCAGTCGACAAGTTTTGGAGCCGAAAGTTGTAATTTTAATAATATAGTATTATAGTATAGGTAGTTTGATTCACCGAAATATTTATCACGGAGGAACGCAATATTTTTATTATATATTTATCTGTCGTCCAGGCTATAAAAATAATACAAAAATCATTATCTGTTTCGTTATTTACCATCGAAACCAGATAAATTTTCGTGGACCCCCACGTACAAACTGTGAACCCCTATTTTTTTGCCACTCCAGCGTAGACCCCTGTCACATCGTTCGTGGACCCCTGGGGGTCCACCTGGACCACTTTGGGAACCCCTGAACTACAATAATGACATTTGATTGTCATCAAAAACTGGTTCAAATGGCACCATGAAAAAAAATAGTTAACGTATTTCAATAAAAAAATCTCTATTCATTTTATGTTCTTGCCCTGCGCCGCACGCGCGAGCATGGCGAACGAGTGTATCTAGCGGGTGGCGGGTTGGCGCGGGTGATGGGCGGAGCAAGCGTGGGAATTATTTTAGGTTGCCTCGTCTTAAAGTTTCGACATATGCACGTAATCTGCTGATTACCGCACTCGTGCGGTAATCTAGCACCATATGTACTGTAAAGATAATTTAAACAAGTCCATCTGAAAAGCAGGGCTTTCTTTGATTTTCGAGGTTCTATGGCAACCTTCGGGCTGCCACATACTCTTACTCAAACTCCATACAAAGTTTATTTTTTTGCATATGAGCAAAGGAAAACTGAACTACGGTACGCTGCGAAGCTGATTTCATGCTCATCATCATTCAGCGGATTACTTTTTTGGTACCTACATTGAATTATCTGTCACGACTTACCAGTGGCGGCCACTGAGATATTTTGCTGGGCTACCCGGAGCAAAAATAAGTACCTATCTATCAATAAGGTCGTTTATTTGTACATGAGTTTATTACCGACTGTACTTTTTAGTTAAAGAATGTACCTATTCGCTACATCAAATGACCTTGAAATACGCCTCGATCGCAACTAAACACGACACATAATTGACATAATCGTACACAAAGCAGTGTTATATCGTAAATCAAAATTTTACTATTATATTAAGTTAGTTTCTCATTAAAGATTACAATAACAATAAGCATTCGTAATAAGTGTGTTGCTTTCATATTTTATACATTATTCACCAAATAACAAGGTACCGTGTTGCGCAATCCTCCATGGATAATTAAGATAAGAGTAAACTACTAAAGTTGGAAACTACGCTAAACATCCATATTTTTAATACAATTTTTGTGTTTTAAAGGTGTACACAATATTTCATAATTATAAAATCGATATTTTATAGTATTTTGCCCATACGCTCAAGACACGTTTTAGTATAATTTTAATATTTGGCGAAACAAGTCATTCTAATATAACCCTTATTCAAATACATTTAAGGTTTAAATTCCAGTGAGATGATACCAAAATAAGCCGCTGCAAAGCGGCTAGCAAAGAGGCGTAGAATGCGGCATTTTCGCTTCGAGTCTTGGAAGCGCGTTATCAATGTGCGCGCTGTATACTACACGCGCCGCGAAGGCAAGTCGGTCTGTGTGAATTCATACTGATAGTGATTTGTTGAAATATTTTGTCATGACGCTACTTAGCAAATCGTATTGTCAAATTCAGGGTAGTTTGTATTTATATTGTTGATTTAAATGACGTTATAAGTATGGTACATGCAGCAAGAAATTTTAGGCAAGCCGGTGGGAATCGTGTTGTATGGGAGCTCCGCTACTGCGATTTACTCTACACGTGGTCTTGTAAAGTCTAACCTCCTTATTCATAAACGTCCACCAAGCCTTTATTAGTTAACAAGCCGCTGAAGTTGATTTGTCCTTATCTGTCACTTTGACATTTATGTTTGTGAGAAAGGGACAAAACAAGTTTTAGCTAACAGAAATTTGTTAAGTTTTATGAATAAGTGGGTAAATATATAAAATAGTGTAATTAGCGATTTCCAAATGAAAAAACAAAGACTCCATGACGTCGGGGCCGAAATGAAAGAGACGAATGTGTCACATGACATTACTGATCTCTTCTCGATGAACGTCAAATTTCAAAAGTCAAATCACCGGTCGCGTAATTACAGAGAGAAAATGGCGCGGCACGGCGCTGCACCTCCCTTCCCGCTTCTCCGCTCCCCGCTTCTCCGCTCCCCGCTAATGTGTATCGAGATAGCTGTATGCTTTCCAAGATTTGGGCGGTTGAATTTTGTGTTTCGTTGTCCTCATATTATACGAAAAGTGTAGCACAGAAACCAATGAGCAATGATATTTTACAATCAAGATATTCATTATATTTTCTATGCCTGTGGTTTTTTCGAATTTTGTAAAAATGCTTTATTAGTCTGTAATTCTCGTGCAAAGTTGACCCCTTTTTTGTCGGCTCCTGTAATTCTGATATTACACATTTGTATGAAAATTTGAAAACCACGGGCATAGATAATTACGTCTAGTCTATACTTACAAAATTTCATCTACTTCTGTTGCCTAGTTTTCAAATAAGACCGGGACTACGTTTGTATGGAGAATGGACCGAAGAGACTCCTCTTAAGCAATCTCCTTAGTTTCAGTTACTGCCAATTAGGAAACAGCTGTAAGTCTTAAAATTCCGCGTGTATTTAAAATCAGGGTTGTTATGATTGATATGAACACTTAAATAAAAAGTTTAACTTGTCCAATTTTAATTTTAAGAGCGCTTTACTAAAATGTAACAGGTCCACTAGCGCCACTCGTAAATAATTGTGATTATTTAATTTTAACGATAGATATTGGAAGAAGGAGGCCGCTATGTAAAGTATTTCGTATTTAAGTAGCTTTTGAATACATCAAACTAGTTTTTACGTTGCTAGATTCGTCGATCTGTGAGTTCAAAAAAAAAACGGCCGTTTTTACTTTGGACGCGTAGATCGACGAATCCAGTAACGCAAAAACTAGTTTAATTATTTATGAGTGGACCCGTTACATTTTAGTAAAGCGCTCTTAAGTAATAATGGCGTTGAAAGGGTTTGTCGCCTAGGTATTTATGAATTATTTTGTTATTATTTTGCACAGCAGGTGTTGTGTTGTTTTTGTAGTTTTATGAAAATGAAAATTATCTTTCTTGCAAGATTATGGTACATTCACAATGGTGAAGGTTGCTTTGAAGGTACTGCGTTTTCTACCATTTGGATTTTGGTGGATACAGGAATAGACAAAACTGTCTATGCTTGTATCTACCGTTCGCACAAAGGTAACCAGGAGACAACCAGACTTTTTGACCATCTTATAGAGACGGCAGATCTGGCCCAACAGCGGTATCCTACGGCGGAACTAGTCTTCCTGGGGGACTTTAACGCACACCATAGTGAGTGGCTGTTCCCGTACCAGGAAACCGACCATGCTGGGAGAGAGGCGCGCAAACTTGCATTGATGCTAGATCTCACCCAGCTGGTGAACGTTGCGACGCGGGTGCCTGATGTTGACGGGCATACACCCAATTGCCTTGACCTTCTGCTGACAACTAATCCAGACCAGTACTCCGTGTCGGTTTCCGCCCCCCTAGGGTCATCCGACCATTGTCTGGTGAAGTCCGTATCGATCCGATCTCCTCCTGATGACAGCCCCAGAGGCACAAGAAGAGTTTGGAGATACGAGTCAGCAGATTGGGATGAGATGCGGCACTTCTTTGCGTCTTATCCTTGGCGGCAAATGTGTTTTTCTTCGAACGACCCCTCGCTCTGCGCTGACGCGGGTTCAAGCTCGTGACCGCAAAAATCGAGCTGGAAGGGTTCGTTCTAAGAAGAGGGCATTCAACTTAGCCGCCAAATCTTGCAAAAGGGTGATCCGTAAGGCTCGGTTCGATCACATCCGTAGAATAGGGGCTAGACTAGCAGCCTACCCCCCAGGTAGTAAGCAGTTCTGGTCCTTATCTAAATCGATCGAAACCAATTTCTGTCGTCCGTTGCTTCCTCCCATGCAGAAGCCTGATAGCTCGCTGGCTTTCACCGCATTAGAGAAGGCCAATCCCTTTGCCTCTCTGTTTGCCAGTAATTCGCGTCTGGACACTGGGTCTCATCTACCACCATCAATACCTCAATGTGGCTCCTCGATGTCGGAGGTCACTATTCATAACAAAGAGGTCCGTAGAGCACTGCAGAGTCTAGACGTAAACAAAGCTAGTGGGCCTGATGGTATACCTGCAAGGGTTCTGAAGCACTGTGGTCCCGAGTTGTCTCCTGTTCTTACACGTTTGTATCGTCTCTCTCAAGACGAGTACCGTACCGGCATCCTGGAAGATTGCCAATGTGCAACCAGTGCCAAAGAAAGGTAGTCGTGCCGATCCCTGCAATTATCGACCTATCGCCATTACCTCCATACTCTGAAAGGTTATGGAGAGAGTTCTGAACAGTAAGCTGCTGACTTACCTTGAAGCTAAGGACCTTCTCAGTGATCGGCAATATGGATTTCGCCGGGGCCGTTCCACTTGGGGATCTTCTTGTGTATGTTACGCACTACTGGGGCGAGGCCATCGAGAAACACGGTGAGGCTCTTGCCGTGGCTCTTGACATCTCGAAGGCTTTTGACAGGGTTTGGCATGCTAGTCTGCTTCGCAAGCTTCCTGCATACGGTATCCCTTCTGGCCTTTGTAGCAGGATATCTGATTTCCTGAGTGGGCGGTCGATCCGAGTAGTCATTGATGGCTGCTCGTCGGACCTCATGACCATTGATGCCGGTGTTCCTCAGGGATCTGTTCTCACCGCGACCCTTTTCCTGCTTCATATTAACGACCTTCTTCTGCCAGGAGTGGTCGCATACTCAGATGACAGTACGGTCATGGAGAGATATTTGTCCAGCGCGGGGTCTGGGGTGCTACCGCGAACTTCGAAAATCGAACTTCGTATCGTACCATCCCTTTCCGTCATATAGTGTATAACATGAGAGTGAAAGGGACGGCACGACACGAAGTTCGATTTTCGAAGTTCGCGGTAGCACAGCTGGTCGTGATGAAATTCAGTCTGAGAGAGAGAGACAATGGTAGAGCGAATTAACTCAACCTTAAGTCATGTCTCCCAATGGGGTGATAACATACTGGTTAGTGTCAACGCCACCAAAACGCAAGCGTGTCTGTTTACCGCAAAAAGGAGCTCATTCAATCTGGCTCCTACTTTCCGAGGTACAACCGTGTCTGTAGCCAACGATCTCGAGCTCCTTGGCATGACGTTAAGCTCAAACCTTAACTTCGGCACTACCATCGAGTCCAAAGCCGGAACAGCGGCCAAAAAGCTGAGCATCCCAAATAAGGTCAAGCTATACTTCACCCCTGGGCAGCTTCTATCTTTATATAAAGCCTAAGTCCGGTCGGGCATGGAGTATTGTAGTCACCTTTGGGATGGCTCGGCTAAGTACCAACTTGCCGCACTCGACTCGGTGGACCGCAGAGCCAGGAGGCTCATTGGCGGCAGTACGGTAGTGGGAAATAAGCTGCAGAGCTTAGCACATCGACGCAGAGTAGCATGTCTGTGCGTCTTCTACAAACTGTACTTCGGTGAGTGTGCTCAGGAGCTCCATGAGCTCATACAGCCTTCCCCCTTCTTCCATCGGACATCCAGCCGTACGGCTGGCTACCATCCTTACCTGGTCGAAATTCCTCTAATTCGAACCAAGCGCTTTGCATCTTATTTTATAATGCGCACTTCTAAGGTTTGGAATTCTCTGCCGGCGTCTGTATTTCCGAGTTCATATAACCTGGACCTTTTTAAGGCACGAGTGAATAGGCATCTTCTGGGTGAGCTCGCTTCATCGTCGGCCTCATCTTTGCCTCCTGGCTAGATGCTGGCCAAGAGCAATCCCATTTTTAATAAAAAAAAGGTGTAGGTGTTACAAGTATTGTTAGGCGCTCATAATCTACTCATAGGAGCATACAATAGTCTGTGTAAAATTAAAATTAAAGAAATCTATGTAAATAATAATAATAGTTCCGTTTAAATATTAAATGTTTACAAAAAAATGCTTCATATCAATTATTTAAGTCAATTAGTTAGTTATTAAATCAAATTATTAATCTCATCTATAAATATAAACAATATTTTATTTAATGACATTAATACTCGTAATATTCTTTCATGTTATAAAAACAGGCTTGAACACTACTCGTTTCTTTAGTGTATATTTAAATTTAGTTATTGACATTGATTTAATATGGTTGGGCAAGTGCTTATAAATCTTAATACTATTATAATACATTCCATTGCGTTATTTCTGACAGGTCTACTTGAATCTTTCAAATGGAACTCAGACGGATTATTTTTAATAAACATACAACATTACAAAGTATATGTATATGTCAAGGTTAGTAAACTATGTTTATTAAAAGTTGGGCGACATGTTTCATCATCTTTCAACCTAAAAATTATTCTGACACATCTTTTCTGTAAGACAAAAGTTGACTTGTCATTTACAGAGTTTCCCCAGTAAATAATACCGTAATTTAGGATAGAGTAGACATAGCCATGATATGCCGTCAGTGCCGTTTTGGTATTTGCTACATTTACGAGCATCTGTAGCCAAGTAGCCAAGGGCGTAGCTAGGATAGGAGCTCCAAACCCCCAGCCTCTCCTTAATGATGATGTTCGCGCATTTAAATTGGCTACCCCAGGAGGGTACCAGCTGAGCTAGCGCTGGAGAATCCCTCTCTGGGCTTCCATGCTCAGGTAACAATATGCCTGCCCGTACCTCGCTACGCCCTTGTTTGTGGCCCATAATAAAATCTCGTTATTTTACTATTAACCATATCAATGTGTTGTTTCCAATTGTGATGTGTGTCAATAAGTATAGGTCGGTTCACTAAAGCTGGCACGAATGGAATGAATGAGTGAATTATAATATTTATGTGTGCGTCACAAAATGATTACATACAGGTTGATACAATAAGTGATTATTGTAGACAAACTAGACGCATAACCACCCAAATTCAGCAGTATAAAGATACTACATAATATTCCTATAGGCTACGTACGTTTTTGGATCAGGGTCTTAGCTTAAACAACCGTCTTTTTTTACATTTTATACAACTAGAGAAGAAATCTAATTATTTTTATGAATATTTTAATTTTAAGTTAACGCCATATTATATAAATTATAAACATAAATAGATGAATACACTATTTATACCACGATACTGAAACAGTTTACTGAACCTTATCGCAATAAGGTGACATCACTCGAGTTAAAATGACGGCGGCCTGTAAATTGCGACAGGGTTCAGGGTTACGGTGGTACGTAAAAATATCTCCCTGATTATACATAGCCAGAATACGAAATAGAATTGGAGTGCGTTGATTCAGGGACACTTTTAGGTTTTGTGATCGACACAAACATAAACTGGAAAAAACACATTGCGAAAGTTAAAACGAAATTGTCAACTTTCGTATACGCTTTGAGAGAACTCAAGAAATCTACAGACTTCAAGTGTGCCCTCACAGCATACTATTCTTATGCTTACTCAGGACTTAAGTATGGAATAGTACTCTGGGGAAATAGCACAGACGCAAAGGACTTGTTTATACTATAATTAAATACATTAAAAATTATTTCTCGAGACTGTCCCGATAATGTTATTCCGGGCCCAAGATTAGACGAAGTCATTTTGAAAACGAGATCAAAAACTTTACGGTATTAGTAGTGTTTGCCGATCAATTGACATTGAAGATTACGTCAATTAATATGATATCTATGAATGATCTTAGGTACTTCGTACCTAATCTAACAGGTATTGTATGTTTTATAAATAAAAAAAAAAAAAAATATATAACAGTGTTCGCAGGCACGATGACGCCGTGAACAGCAAAACAGCAAAATTTCGTAAGAATTTGCATCTTTTTGTCGTGATTTTGGAGATTGCTGCGTCAGTATGAAACGGGACATTAATGAAATAAAATCTATGTTAACCACGGACTCCTTAGTCTGTCACCGTTTTAGACCTTTTTTTATAATTCGAACTAGTCGTCCGTCACCTATTAATTCTTGACATTAACCCTTCAACAGGCCGCGAAGACAAGAAGAAAATGTGGGTTACGTTAATACCATTGCCTGCCTGTGTAATAAACTGACAATTTAGTGAAATTATGTTCTTGATCAAGCATAAGGGGTATAGCCGTCAGGCACATAGTATATCGTTTACATGAATGACATGACAAGGCAACTTATTAGGCAATAGTCCCACATGGCCAAACTCATACGAGACAATGGAATAGTATCATCCCACATCCTAATTCTGGTCATACACAAATTGCATGAATATTGAGCAATATGTACAATTACACTGCCTTACAACACTCAAAATCTAAAGTATGTCAAAAAACCAGCGTCTGCATAAAACTCCATGATAGTAAAATATTTTTGTATCAAACAGTTAAATATACCTCTCGGACGTATTCGGGCTTTTGTGCAGATTATGCTTTTATTATATTATAATAATCTTTATTTTTCTTGAATAACAAAAACCCAAAAAAAAATTGTTGTTTACAAAATATTAGGAGGCTCCTGTATAAGAACGGCACTGACACTAACACTCGAAGTGACAAGTGACATAACTTTCATTCAATCCATTCGTGCCAGCTTTAGTGAATCGACCTATACACTTAGAAATTAATATGAAGTTACTTCTTCGAACGGAGTTCCTTCAAAATTGATTTTTAGTTGAAGTGGTTTGGTTTGATGTGGTCTAAATTGTATATATTTAGTTTTTGCTAGATTTATACTGAGATTAAGAGTAGACAGCCATTTCACAATATTTTCAAGCGATCTGTTTATGGTTATTTCATATTGAGAAGTACTTAGTCCCTTTCCTAGAATAAGAACAGAAGCGTCGTCTGCATATAGAGCACATAGATGTGGGTGAAAAACTTTAGCGAATTCATTTATATAAATGAGGAAGAATAATGGGCCTAATATTAGGTACCCCGATTTTTTTTCTAAAAACATTGATGACTTAGCCTGGAAGCACTTTTCATGCTCATCGGAATATGTTAACTGTGTCGCTTGAGTTCGGGTCAATAAATATGACTTCATGAGCTTGTGTGCTACTCCTCTTATCCCTACATTGTCAAGTATATTTAGTAGAGTGGGATAATCTACACAGTCAAATAATGCCTTAGACATGTCTAGTAGGAGTAATACGGCAGGAGATTTTTCTTCAATAAAATTTTCTACGCCTTTAATTATTTTTAATAGTGTATGAGCAGTTGATAGAGGTTTCCGAAAACCACACTGTTCATCATCTACAACGTGGTGTTTGTTAAAAAAGGACAACTTTTTCAAAGACTTTTGAGAAAGTTGGAAGTAATGCTATAGGTCGGTAATTATTGGTGTCTGTCACATCTCCCTTTTCAAAGACTGGTATTACTATCGCGTTTTTCAGACTGTCTGGGAATGTACCTGTTTCAAGACATAAGTTGATAATGTGTTCTAGAGGTTTTAGTATGTAGGGAGCACTCTGTTTGATTATTTGTATTGTTATTTGATCGTGTCCCGTGATGTGTTTGTTTTTTAATGAGTTAATAGTGTTGAGGATTTCCTGCTCCGTTACAGGTGACAAAAATATAGATAAGGTTACTTTTTCTGCTAAATGATGGTAGCCGCAAACAAATTTACTATTGTAATTCATTTCAACATACATTTTATTAAATATAGTCGTAATTTCATATGGGTCATTGAAATGGGTCCATTTGACTTTTGGTCATTTTGTTAATAAGTGACCACGTTGCCTTACATTTGTTATTGCTATTGTGAATATACTTCATATTGCTGTTTCGTTTAGATCTATTAATGACTTTCTTTAATATAGTTTTATGTGCCGTATAGTACTCGTTTAATTTAGAATCCTTTTTTTGTGTTCGTAAACGAAGGTATGTTTTTCTTTTATTTTTACACGAAAGCGATATCCCCTTTGTTTTCCACACACCTGCTGCTACTCTTGTTTTAATTCTAACTTTTACACTTGGGAAACAAAGGTTATAATAAAGAGTGTATTCATCTATGAACTTATCATAAGCTGAATTGGCATCCTCCGAATTTAACACTTCTTGATGCTGTAAAATTGCCATGCATAATATACACTTTTGAATGTTCTCGTCAGAGTAATCTCTTAATATTTTAAATTTGGCTATGTTTAGGTAAGGTTTAGTTTTACATTGTATTTAAATTTTTTGTGCCGTGTGGTCAGAGATCCTGTTGTTTATTATTTCTGTATCACAGTTATTTACATTTGTAATGAAGTTGTCAATACATGTTTTAGTACTTAGTGTTATTCGCGTAGGATCTTTAATTTCAAAGTGCAAATTATATGTTTCTAATAAATCTTGAAATTGCTTTTTTTCCCAACTATAATTTTTTTAACTGATTTTTTATCTTGTATATATATTTTGCGGAGCATAATATCCATTTTTTCTAAGAATATGGGAAAGTGACTGCCGGGTGTTTTGTAAATACAGATGATGATATATTTCGTGTGTGGATGGGAAATTCCACACGCTTCAAAATGATTTTCTACGGAAATGTCATTTATCCAATTTAATTTATTATGCTTCAAGTAATTTTTTATGTATATAATTGTCTCTCGTTCCTTGTTTTTGCGTGAAAAATGAGATATCATTATATATCCCCTTATTTTAGCTAACTCGGCATCGTTGTATTTTAGAAACGTTTCGGTGAAACACAAAACATCAGGTTATATCTTACTTTCATCAGTCAATATTTCTAATTCGCTTATTTTACTACTAAGTTTTAGTATATTTTGATGCATAATACTAAGGACGTTTGGGTCATCACACTTATCTAGGCAAATTTGACGTGATTTTGATGTCTTATGGACGAAAAAATGTGTTTTCCAGTTAGGTTCCAAGTTGAAAGCAACAATTGTACCAACACTAGTTTACATTTTTTAGACAAATGTTGCCTATCAGGTGTTAAAGTGAAGTGCTTTACGAATTTATTGACATCTAGAAAGTGATATTTCTTGTTAAGGCAAATCGCGTTTTACATGTATGCATGCAAGTTATAATTGTATGTAAAAGGCATATTTTGGGAGTATGGAAAGGAACATAGTATTATTTTGTCGATGCCAGACTGTTCAACCAAATTCAGCCCCTGAAATATTTTGGAAATACCCGCTCTATTTATATTTAGGCTGTTTCCTATTAATATTATCAAGGTGGTATGTGAGTCAAATTTATCGCTCGAAATAAATGTACATATCTGTTCTGGATTTAGATTGTGATAAGAATAATTGATTATATTCTGATTTAGGATGTAATTTAACTTGGGGCCACATCCTACTCCCATTTGGTCTGATAAAATAACGGTCCGTTTTCTGGTGTTTACACATTTAGAAGCCTGTTGATGAAAGTTTATGGTTTCTGGAGTAGCAAAACACTCCGTTGCGGCGAGGACTGGGCGGGATCCCGTTTGGGCTCTCGTCGCGGTTGGTGGAGACGGTTGCACACAATTGCAATTGTGGTTATTTATCAATGAATTGAAACGTTCATTGTTTTTACTGTCCTCCAACAATCGCGAAGAAGCTCGCACGTGTTCCTCGACTTCCTCTTGAGATTTCATGTACAAATTTGTGGTATCATGCAACTTATCCTTTAAACTGTTTATATCTTTTTCTAATTTCTAGATCATATCTCGTGTGTTCATAAGTTTTGAGACGAACATTGTTTCAAATAAATCAATTACAGAAAATATTTCTGACAAGGTTATTATTTTCATTAAATCACTGTACTGTAGCTGATAAAAGTAAATAGAGTTTATTTAAATAGGCTTTATTTATTTTTTATTTAAGCCTTTAAATGCGGTGGTCTGTCTTAGGTGCCGGCACGAAACGAAAAACGCCTTTTTCACTAACAAGTTAATGTCTTTGGTAGAAAGAAACTTAAGGCAGCGGAACTACAAATTGTACATCAAAATGTCGATAGATGTTCCAACTACTGCACAGAACGTACTGAAACCTTATCACCCTGCGAGGTTCACGATACGGTCGATTAATACGTACGAGGTAGCCTTTTCCTTCAATTTTGAATACTAGATGGTCAAATTATGCTTTAAAATTTTCCATTTACCACAAGGACTATTAGAATCACTTGTTAAAGTTATTTGACACGTTTATTGGTCAAAATAAGTGGTTTTTTGACAAAGTTTTAGAGAACATCATAACAAAATTAAATTTCATACGAAAACTGCTAAAAGAGAAATGTATGCTTTTTATCAGTCAATATTAGTAACTTTCTTCGAGCCTGGCTCTAAATACTCCTGATTAGTCTTTTTGAACAAAATTACCTTTTACGAACACACAATTTAGAGCTAAAAACCTGCCGTAAATACTACTCAAAAATAGTTACTCACAAGTGAGCCACTAGAAGAAAAGCAAGAGAAACCCTGATGAAAATTGTCGTGTCTCGCGGGGTCATTTTCTCATCGAAATATAATAAGTATGGAAGCATAACCGTCGCTCAAAACTGGTGCCATAAAATCTAGTGCCAAAGGCGGAGCTTACCTTTCCAGTGACTTTCCAGTGCCCGATCGCAACTCAGTCAACTATCTGACGTAGAGTCGAACGGTTGACATTGTGTCAAATGAAAATAATTAAATTTTAATAGTTACCGGCAACAGATATTATTTTATAAGTGTTGACCAGCACTATTAATTGATGCATAAGCCACACGAATGGCAAGCTGGCAGATATTTCTTTTCATTATTTAAATATTCAATTTACAACAATCCCATACATTTGTGTGATGGATGCCGCTATGCAATATATGTTGCGGAAAAAGTATATTTGAATATAAATAAAAGCGGACAGATAAGTACGCTTTCGATATTAGTTAATAACATCTTTAAATATGTACAACGAAAAATATGTGCACAAAAAACGCGTTTAGTGAAGGTTGATTTTTCTCGGACAAGAAAAAAGAAGAAATGAGGCTATACATGAAATTTAATACTGTCGACGATTATATAGTAATTTGGTCTAAAACCACAATATGCTCGCCTTTTTTATACTACGACGGTGGCAAACAAGCTTACGACCTGCCTGATGGTAAGTACGAAGCAGACACCGTCGCCTAAGGACGCTTTCGACTCCAAAATAATCACAAGTGCTTTGCTAACTTGAGGATGCGGTGTATCAACAGCTAGAGACATAATGCAAACTCGCTCACAATAATGCTCACTCTCATCACAGCGTATCCTCGGGAGCTCAGGCGACCTTATTTACCCCCGTCTTTCTCACTGACGGACAAGCTAATATTGGTCAAATCGTTTCGAAGAAATCTAAACTTGCCTGGAGGGCACTTCCTCCGTTTTGTCTAGGATAAATAATTAGGATGAAATAAAATTCACTTATCTTAGTACTGATGTGTCTTGATTAAATTTTGGTCAATTAACCCAATCATGACTTAAGTACTAAAATTTACCGCAACTATATCAAGTTTAAGATTTCATTTGCACAACTGTTTGATATTTATCGGTATAGAAGTTTATTGATAGTATGAGGAGCCTATTATTCCTACTACTAGCAGATGAAGTAGGGGAGACCTAAGGTGAAAGTATACCGCGAGACACAATTTACTGATAGCACGATCGTGTTTGCGTCCACTTATCATCCATTTGCTAGATTTACTAGCCAGCTTTTTCTTACTTTCGTTAAGAACACGATCGTGCTAGCTTTATACTATTTCGCGTTAACCCTTATTGACACACGTACGAGACTCGTAAGCGAGTTTCACTACATTGCGGGGTTTGACAGGTCGATGGAACTCATTATACCACGGTAACCCGCAATGTAATGAAACTCGCATGCGAGTCTCGTAAGGGGGCGATAGACGTACCATCTCGACGGTATACTTTAGGAGAGAGTAAGGTTTATTAGTGCTTTTACTGGTTAATTTTATCAAACTATTAATACATAAATCCAATTTTAGAATAGGTCCGTTGATAAATATAAATTAAAGATATAAGATTGAAAGAAGATACAAGATTGGGTCATTTTGTAGTACACCATCCATGTCAAAAGTAGGCGTATTTATAGCAAGTTCAAGAAGACTGAGTTCAACTAATTAGTGACAAATAAAAATCACGCGTCAAATGTATTCTAACCAGTCACGGCACATGTAACTTTTTTTATTGGTGCAATAGTGTAAAACCTTTATGAAATTGTAGTCTACTTAAACTATTTTGAATATTTGATTGGCCAATGATACATAAGACGTTTTAGTTTTAAGATCGTGAAAAATTGACCAGATTTCGACGTCAGTTTTGTTTGACGTTACTCTTCTATACTTATTATATTTCGATGCATTTTCTAGGTGTAGCCGACGCAATAAATGACATTAACATAAAATATTGGAACGCAGTTTAAATAATAGCTATGTATGTTTATTAATGAAACTATTGTCAAGTAAAATCAACAAAATATTTATTTATATATATATAAATAAAAAACCAAAATAATTAAAAAAACATCGAGTATTTAGCCGTCTCAAAACTTATGACCACACGAGGTAATAAGATTTATTTTCTTGTGATTGTTTATGTAATCCACCGGGGAATGGGCAGCCGCATTCCTAGAGTACGGTGGAGATACTGCGATCGCCAACCCGCATGCCAAGCGTGGCGATTATGGCATTTACCCCCCCATGAAATTGGGGGAGGCCTATGTCCAGCAGTGGACGTCCTAGGGCTGATGTGGTGGTGGCGTGGTTTATGTAATTGCTGAACTTTATTTTTCATTATACAAAGTCCTTGCTTCATTTTAAAGTATTCCCTAATACACTTCTGAGATTTGATAAATTTTTGCGTACGTCTGACATATTTATTAGTGTTAATATATTTTTTCAATTTAGCATAACTATTAAAATAAATAATATCCTTTTTTCTGGTCCCGCTGCCAACTAGCTCATGGTATAGATCTTGGGTGTGCTCAGCTTCACGGTGATTCATCTCGTTCCTGAATTGACTTAGTTCTAAATTTGCTACATGTAGTTCTTTTTCAAGATAAACGATCCGTTCAAGGGAGGCTTCGTGCGTGTTAGCGCATTCATTAAGTGAATGAACTATGGTGTGTAGGTAGTCACGTTCCTCAAGGGTAGTGGCACATTTGTGGTCTAGTTCCTTTAAAGCATTTTTAAAGTCAGAGTTTTTTTGTAGAATTTTGTTTAGTTCTTCCTCGCCGTCATCCCTTTCCTTCAATAACTGGTCACGTTCTGTCTTGCTTGCTTGCAATTCACTTAGAGCAGTTTTTAATTGCGTTTCCAGTTGATGAACAGTGTTTTTACGGGTTGTAGAAGTCATTTTATAGTTTTGTTAGCAACAATGATAACGGCAAAATATAATAGCTAATCCCTTGTGATTGTGCGATGTCAAAATTAATTCTTATATTTAGTATATAAAGTCGTAGCAGATAATGATTGCGCCCTGTTAATCAAACGTTGCACTCGTAGCACAGCTCGTAGCATGTACTACGTCATCAATGTCATCATTATGTTTTCGTAAGGTCCCTTTTTTCCAAGTGTCGGGTAGGCACAATGTTTTTTATGCGTCGGGTAGTTTATTTGGCCAGATGAGAGTTTGTTTACCCTATATTGGTAACATTTATTTAACACGTTGTTAGCCCTACCGCATCTATGGTAGTCGAGACACAGCTGTCACCGTTCGTCCCATCAGGTGTGTTCGAGATTTGACGATAATGTTCGGTTGAAATTGAATTTACGTGTCCTGTGAGTTTTTGAAGTTTTAACAGATTAAAAACTGTATTCGCACCGTGTGCGTTCTGTGGAAATTCCGCTTCGAACTGGTTATTTGCAGTGTGTGGTCCAACAGAGGTTAGGAAGTGATTATGCGCAACACTTGGGTGGTTTCTACTTGTAAGTTATTCTAATTTATTTTCACAAACTTAACAGTAGCTCTTTAACTAGTGTAGCCATGTAGGCCAGGGCTGCCATGTTTTTGTATGTGTTGGCGAGGAGGGCAGGCGCGTTTACTTTCTACTAATATATAAACGCGAAAGTTTGTCAAAGTGTATTTTACACAGTACACTTTTATGTAGTGTTTAAAGAAACTTACCTTATACATTAAAATAACATATATACATATAATGTTTTTTATCCTGCGAAGGTGCATTTGACAACTGTCGAAATCATCGAACTAGTCTTAGCGTTAGCGAAGCTAGTCGAAGCGTAGAAATGATGTAACGAATACCTAGAGGATATATAGAAGTAGATATTGCTGAAACGAAGATCGACCGGATAAATTGAAGTCGATTGTGATGCATTTCATTAGTTGTTTAAAATTATATTGGTTAAACTACGATACGGACTAACGACCCGCTTAAACCGAGCATTGTTGTAAATCAGATTATTGCAGAAGATAAAAAAAAACTAGACTTATATTTTGCGGGTAAATTCGTAGTTTACAGAATTCAACGCCATTTAACCTGTTAGAAAGGAATATAATTTAAGCCTTTTTAGAAAGGGCGCACAGAATGGTATATCACTGATCTGGGCGACTAAAAGTCAATTTTTAAAAACTGTGGGTAGAATAACGAGGTAGGTTCAGAAAGTCTACTTATTGAGGCACTATAATCTATCAATGTATTCTACCTTATCACTAAATTATGCTCGTATAGCTGGTTGCAATATTAAGTATTTGAAGTGCACTTATTTTCTCAAACGACACATATCAAATAATTTCGTGCAGGGGTACGGTAGACCCGAACGAGACCTGTCTCAAATTGAAGAACGTATAAAAATAACGGTTTCGAATTGAACATATGTATCCGAAAAATTCGGATTGTCGCGTATTTTGCATTTAAAAGTGTTAATTTTAATAACAAAAGGTCGGCCATATTAAATTCGTTGGTTGACAGCGATGGGTCGGGTACGTTCGGAAATCGTGAATTTTTGCGTCCTGTATGTTGGCCAGGTTGCTGGGCTTATATTTGGGGTAGACTCTCAGGCGTCAACTTTAAAACCAATAGGGTATTTTACTACATGAGAAATAAAATTCAAAATGTAAGAATTAAAAACCGGCCAAGTGTGTCGGACTCGCGCATTGAGGGGGATTTATCAATATTATATTGGTATTTTTGATAAAACATACGTCATAGTAAACATTATCACCAAATTTCAAGTTCATAGGTCCATGGAAAGTTAAAAAAATATATATGTGACGGACGACACACGGAATGTTCTTTGACTTTCTTCGGCCGGACTGAAGTGCTACCGGGAACCGATTTACTCCCTATTCCATGTTAATCCAGACATATTTGTATACGAAGTTTCAGTATAATCCGTTGTTGTAATGTTTTTATTTTATACATTTTTGTACACTATTTCTTTGGAAGTGTGTATAACTGTCACGAATAAATGTTTTCTTTATTTCTTTCTTATTTATATCACCCGAGCGAAGACCGGGCTTTCTTCTAGTATATAATAAGTTACCTTAAATGTTATGATGGCAGTTAAGAGTATTTAGTTTGTATACTCGTATGTTTTTAATAGGATTGATAATGTTATGACGATATGGTAGTCATTCAAAAATACACCCTTTTAACGTTCTCGTTTTGCTTGTATTTTGACTTACCGGAAACATTTAGTTGTAGTTCCCGAGGTGTCCCGGCAGAAAAAGGACATGTAGCACATACCTCATTAATTCTAGTTTACGAATAAGCTTGGATTCTCCACGGAAACACTCCGGAAAACGGAAAATTAGGCATGTGAATGTTATATGGTCAAATTGTATGATTTTATGAATTTGTTATTTTGATTTTTATTGTTTCTAGGGCCATCTAATGTTAAATTAATAACTCGAACTAAGTTATTCGAGTTGATGCAGCAAACTGTACTTTAAAAAAGTAAACTGGACTTCATCGAAAAAGAGTTGCTTGGTAGGGAAAACTTTATTGATGAACAAATGAGGGAAATGAAGCATAATTTTAGTCGGTTCAAGTCTGAAATGAGATCTAGATAGGCTGCAGCACACAATAAAGAAGATGATTGTCTAAAAAATATGTCGATGGGCTAGCAGGTATTTACGTTACCAAAAGTTATTGAGCGACCGGGGCGTCCGGAAATCCGATTTTAAGAGTCAAGTGACAGATCGAATAGAAGAAAAAACCGGCCAAGAGCGTGTCGGGCCACGCTCAGTGTAGGGTTCCGTAGTTTTCCGTCCGTCACATTAAGTTGACATATTAAGTACAGAAACACAAAACCCTAAAAACGGGCCCACAGAGGACGGTGATAACTAAAGAAAGAGTTTGGATTATACGGTTAAATTACAAACTTAGTTCAGAAATTATTTTTGTAATTTTTTCAAAAACTATTCAACCTATCAAGTTCAAAATAATTTTCCTACAAAGTTTTTATAAAGTTCTACTTTTGAGATTTTTTTCATATTTTTAAAACTTATGGTTCAAAAGTTAGAGGGGGGGGGGGGACACATTTTTTTTTTACTTCTGGAGCGATTATTTCCGAAAATATTAACATTATCAAAAAATGATTTTAGTAAACCCCTATTTATTTTTAAATACCTATCTAACAATATATCACACGTTAGGGTTAAAATGAAAAAAAAATCACTCCCCACTTTACGTATAGGGGAGGTACCCTAATAAAATATTTTTTTCCACTTTTTATTTTACCACTTTGTCGGCGTAATTGATATACATATTAGTACCAAATTTCAGCTTTCTAGTGCTAACGGTCACTGAGATTATCCGCGGACGGACGGACAGACGGACGGACAGACATGGCGAAACTATAAGGGTTCCTAGTTGACTACGGAACCCTAAAAACTGAAGAATTGAGAAGCTGTGTAGGTTTAGAAGTAAGTTAATGATTCACGGCCCACTTGTAATTCAGAATGCCTTGTTTATTATCGGACAATTGTCCGAAGAGGCTGCAGAAGCACGAAACAGTCATTTTCGTCTATACCGTCGTTTAAAGGGTCGGCAACGCGCATGTGACACCCCTAGGAGTTGCAGGCGTCCATAGTCTGCGGTGACCGCTTACCATCAGGCGGGCCGTAGGCCCGTTTGCCACCGACGTGGTATAAAAAAATACAATCAAAACTTTTCCCGAAAATTTTCGAGGGTTTCATGCAATAGGGATGTACTTAACAGATTACTCGTGACTGATGCTCTTTAAACAGGTATGAGACCAACAGCGCGTAAAAAGACAAAGCCATTCGCAACAGAAACTCTCGAGATGCTGCTTCCCATGGAGCCTCATACAGATGAAATGGTGTCTGATGAAATATCGACAGAGCCGTCTTCGTCTGATCAAAGTGACACGATTTCTGACTGATTTTTGTTACTTTTGTATATACTTTGTACTTATATTATTATACTTACTTTGAGCTAATATTGAAAGATCCTTATTTGTTTGTAATTTCACCATAATTTTCTTACCGTATAGATAAAAATGAAATATTAGCTTCATATTACTGTAACTACCAATATAACATCACAAATAATATTGACCGCCCAGATCAGTAAAATACCACACTGTGGGGCGTGACATTCAATAGAGACGGAGTATCTTTGGTAGTTGTTGCATGGATATACTAAAATTATTGATTGTGATATATTATTGGCCGTTAAGTACTACGTCTAATCAGATGTGAAAGTTGTGTGTTACTTAAATATATTTGAAAGCTTTAGTTGTTGTCATAGGTTAAATAAAGTTGCAATAGCTCTCACCATTAGCTGCCGGGCGTTCTCCAAGAGCAAAAACAGTACTAACATGAACTTAATAATGTTAAAGGTACTGAACGGCCTATATATATTGATTAGATAATTGATATTTCAGATGGACAGTCTCTACAAGATATGGACATATCTCCGGACCGGAGCACGCCGCTGTCGGAGAACTCGTACGGTGGACGGGACGGCCCCGCGCGCAGTAACTCGGACAGTAACGCCGTGCCGCCCGTTGTTGTGCTCGATAATTCTAATCAACCGGTGAGTTTATTTTGTCTTTTTATACCACTTTGATGGCGAACCAGCGTACCGCCGGATGGTAAGCGGTCACTGCAGCCTATGGACGCCTGCAACTCAAGGGGTGTCAAATGCGCGGTGCCGACTCTTAAAAAAATTGTAGACTGTTCTTGAAGAACCCCATACTGTAATTAATCCCTCGGGAAAACTTCGGCATCCGGCTCAGTCCATGACCGGAGCGTTATTTAACTAATCATATTACACAGGGTTTTCTCAAACTTCTACCCACATATATAGCCCTTTAATTGAGCCTTGACTTGGCAGTTTTCTATGCAGTATGTTATAATACCATAAACATACATACATACATACATACATATAATCACGCCTGTTTCCCATAGGGGTAGGCAGAGATCACGGATTTCCACTTGCTACGATCCTGACATACAACTTTCGCTTCATGAACTTTCATAACATTCTTCATGCATGCGCGCCGATTTAGGGTACTCCTGACCTGGCCTTTCTGCAGAATGTCTCCGATTTGGTCGGAGTACGTTCGCCGAGGTCTTCCCCTTCCAACTTTTCCATCCACTCTTCCTTCATACACTCGTTTTGTCAATCTTCTTTCATCCATCCTCTCTACATGTCCAAACCATCTTAGCATACCTTTCTCAATTTTCGTCACTATATCTTCATTCACTCCACACCTCCGTCTTATAACGGTGTTTCTCACTCTATCTCTCAAAGTAACGCTACACATACTTCTCAGCGCTCTCATTTCCACTGCATTCACTCGACTCTGATGTTTCTTCTGCCACACCCAACTTTCACTACCATACATTAGTGTCGGCACCAACACTCCTCTATGCACGGCCAGCCGCGCCTTTTCTGACACTTTCTGGCTACTCATAAAGGCGTGAAGTGCCCCATTCACTCGATTCCCAGCTATCACTCTCCTTTCAATATCTCCTTCATGCTTACCGTCTCTCGTGAACAAAGTCCCCAAATACACAAACCCATCCACTTGCTCCAACCTCTCTCCATCTACAGCAATTTCACAAACTGTCATACACTCATCTCTTTCAAATACCATCACTTTCGTCTTGCTTACATTCATTTTCATTCCTTTTCTCGCAAATAATCCGTGCATGCTAGTTACCATCTTCTGTAGCTTCTCAGCCGATGACGCTAATAAAACCTGGTCATCGGCGTAGAGTAGACATTTGATAAGCAACCCATTCATTTCCAACCCACATTCATCGTCTTTCAAATCTTGCAAACAACTGTCCAGAAATAGATTAAACAGCCACGGTGACGCTACACATCCCTGTCTAACACCCTTTTCGATGCTAAACCATTCAGTGTAGGACCCGTTTACTCTCACGCAAGCAGAGGAATCCTCGTAGAGAGATTTCAGAGCTTGAATGAGATGGTCGCTCACTCCATATCCGGACAGTACCGACCAAAGTTCATTCCTCACCACTCTGTCATAGGCCTTCTCCAAATCCACGAACGCGCAATAGACCTTTTGACCTTGGGCCAAATATTTTTCGGCTATGCATCGTAACGAGAAGACCTGATCCGTACATCCCATACCTTTCCTAAATCCCGCTTGTACATCCCATATTTTCTCATCGGTTTCTTGCATTACCCTTTCAATCAACACTTTCGCATATAATTTGCCAACGATGCTGAGTAAGCTAATGCCCCTGTAGTTCTTGCAGTCAAGTTGTGAGCCCTTTCCCTTGTACAGTGGCACGATGACCGCCTTGCACCAATCTTTTGGAACTATGCCGGTATTAAAACATAAGTTGAAAAGGCGATACAACTGACTTGCTACGACGCCTTGCCCAGCCTTCAGCATCTCGACTGAAATTCTATCATACCCCGCTGCCTTTCCTGGTTTCATTCCTTTCAAAGCTTTTACAATTTCATCCATACTAATACTACACTCCTCATGTGGCAGTGCATTATCATTCACTCCTGACGTATTTTCCTCTTCTCTCTCAAACAAACCTTCAAAATATTCCTTCCATCTCCCTAATATGCATTCCTCATCATTCAATAAACTTCCATGCTGGTCTCTAATCGAGGTTAGCTCTGAGGTCTGAGTTTTACCTCTGGCTAGTCGAATGGCTTTCCAGAAAAACTTTATGTTTGCCCGGAAATCCTGAGACAACCTCTGATCCATCTCATCATTCTGTTCATCTTTCTTTCTTTTAACTACCTCCTTTACCAGAACATTCAACCTTTTATAGTTACTTTTCCTTTCACTCACGTCTTCAAGCGTGGCTTTTTGACTTCTTTGGTCAGCTCTTATCGCCAACCAATCTAGCCACGCTTTCTTCTTCTCACTTACTGCCTTTTGTACCTCTTTATCCCACCATACATTCTTCTTCTTCTTCCCTTTGCTCCTTTCTTTCACACCACATACATCCCTGGCTGTACTTACAAGCTTATCTTTAAAACCATTCCATAGTTGATCAATCTCGCATATATCATCTATCTCTCTAAGATTTTCCTTTAGTTTATGAATATACTCATCAGCCACACTTTCCTCTTGCAAATTTTCTACCTTTATTCTCTCCAGAACACTAGTGAATATACGAGGTCGATGCCGCCATCCTTGAAACAGCCCTTTCATTCGGCTCATCACCAGGAAGTGGTCTGTATTTATTCCGGCCCCGCGATACACCCTAGTGTCCAGAACATTCTTCCTCAATCTTTCGTCCACTATCACAAAATCAATCATACTCTTTCTTACGTTCTCCGCCTCACGCGTGTACAAATGAATCCATTTGTGGGCAAACATTGTATTTGTCACAAAAAGATTTCTCTCGAGGCAAATATCTAACAAACTCTCACCATTCTCATTCACTCTCTCGTCACCGTGAGTACCCAGAACCTTTTCAAATCCATCTCGCTTTACCCCTACCCATGCATTAAAATCACCTAACATAATCAACCTTTCATTATCCTTACATCTACTTGTGACATCCCTTAATTCCTCCCAGAACTGTTTTCCCTCTTCCTGGGTCGACTGTGATGTTCTCGTACCCAGGTTTACAGGGGCATATACCCCAACAACAAAGATACGAGTCAGTCCTAATTTCATTCTGACCCATATTAATCTGGGACTCACGCATTCAAATTCATTCACACACTTGGCAATCCTAGCTGAAAGTATGACACCAACCCCCTGACATGCTCTGTCTGAAACGGTCACTCCAGACCAGTACGCTGTATAGGGTCCATGTTTCGTGGTGTCACACCCTTTCCGTTTTGTCTCATTTACACAAAGAACATCAATCCTCTTTTTATCCATCATCTGCCTTACTTCATTCATTTTTCCTTCCATTCCTCCTCCAACATTCAACGTAGCAAAACGGCACTCCGTGAGCCGCTTTTCGCCCCCACTGGAAACGTGACGTGACGGGTGGCGGACCGCGTCGCCGCCATGCGGATGATTTTTATTTTTTCCAATCTTCATAGCGTTCCCACGAGTAAATAGGGAACTAAAGGTCCATCACAGCAGAGCCCTATACTGTGGTAAGGTGGATTACCACTGTGCCCTGTGACCACCAACACAGACACCCTCCGTTCGACACCAGACTCCCCTCTGGCCATGCATCCCTTGGCACGGGTCGGCTAACACCTTGGATTAGGGGTTTTATATCGGGGTTTTCCTTCCCCTAGACAGGTTGCAGGCCAATGCTAACGAGGCCCATCTCCCCGGTTTGTATTTCGGAGTTACCTTCTCCTAGACAGGTTGCAGCCCAATGCTAACGAGGCCCATCTCCCCGAAAGTATATGACACGAGTTTTAATTATCTTTATGCCACACCTGGCCAAAAAGTGGCTTTTACTACGGCTACGCGTACAGTAGGCACAATTTCTATCTTCTTCTATATCGAATTGAACTGGAACTTTATATGTGTATGTGAAGATAATGAATAAGGGTAAATAACATCCTTGTGGTTTCATTACAGACCTACTCACAGAGAGAACGTAACTGAAAGCTTGTTTTGTCACATTCCTATGTTATTCCAAACTCTCATGAATTAAAGAAATTGATATCTACATCATCCTAAACAAGTTTTCATTTTAGATCGTATTTGCTTAGATATAAGGTCGAAAATTGTAAAAATGTTTCTAATGTTGCCGGTACAACAGCAGCTACAGACAAATTCCGCGTAGCCAGCTAATTTGTCACTATTTTTACTCCCCTCTTGCTATGGTTGTATTTCTCTCGCCCACCGTCAATTAAGCTAAAATTGGCCCGATCAAATTACTGCCCATACCGTCCGCCATTAGAGTGTTAAGGGAAAATTAGACTCTCATACATTATTAACTAGTAAATCGAATACTAATTGGTTCGTGAAAATAAAAGGATTAATCAAACAAAGATTATCAAACATATGACTTGATTGTGTATTATAAAGTAAACAGCCAAGAACCATTACGTAAGCAATGAGTATAAAAAACAACAATCTGACAACAATACAAATAAAAAATACATTATGTGATGTCCTCGAACTATATGAGTGTTTGTAACTACTTACACGTAATTTTATTAAGTATATATTTTTTTACGATGCCTATCTATTTATTTTCGTAACTGAATAGAATTACAACCAATGTAAAATAAACCCAAACATAAGAGTAGGAATTATGCTTTAGTATTTATAGTTTATACAAGGTACCAAAGTACCTAGAAAAAGATTTTACCTTTTATAGTGAATTAAAAAAATGGCTCATTATAATAGTACATGATATATCGCAGATGTTTGAGGCCCGAGCCGCAGGCGAGGGTCATAAATATGCGAGAGAGGGCTTTCTGTTTTACGACCCGTGTTTGGTACACAATTTTACGTCACCACTTGGCCAAAAAGTGGGTTCTTCCGGACGAGCAGCGTGCGGAAAAACGCGCTTTTTGGCAAGGTGTGGCGTAAATGCTTTTTATGACGTAAAGTAATTATGTGACATTTAAACATTTAAATATGAGGTTTCTACTCGTATATCGAATGAATTGTAATTAAAATTAGATATATACATGTTTATTATTATTGAACAGTATTGAATGTGTCCGAAATCGAGAGCACTCTGGTCAGAGTCTCTGAGTGGGGCCAGGATAATCTGGTCCAGTTCAACCCCACCAAGACACAAGTATGTGCGTTCACCGCTAAGAAAACCCCGTTCACTGTGGCCCCACAGTTCCAGGACACAACCCTCTCCATCTCAGAGAGTATTGGGATCCTTGGCGTCGACATTTCCACTCTTCCATTGTCACCTCTGGGCGGGAGCACCTGGATACCAGCTTGGGCCTTTTGACTCGCTTCAGAGACGTGCTGTGCGAATCGTGGACGATCCCAAACTCACGAGCGATATTGAACCTTTAAGTTTAAGGAGAAACTTTGCCTCCTTGTGCGTGTTCTATCGCTTGTACAATGGGTTGTGTTCCGAAGAACTATTCGATATGATGCCCACGGCCGCTTTCTATCATCGCACTGCTCGCCGTCGGCAGGGCATTCATCCTCACACCTTAGAACCTAAATGGTCGCGTACGGTACGGTTTCAGAGGAACTTCCTCCCTCGAACGCTCCGGTTGTGGAATGAGCTCCCTGCCGAGGTTTTAATACCATAAAAGCTTGGATATTTAAGAAAACTGCCAAGTTTAAGCTCAAAATGCATTAAGCCGCAGTAAATTAGTTTTACTGTAAACAATCTAGTACCAAACTAGGCAACTTTTCAGATAATATACGGAACTTGGCGCCCATTTAGATCTCAATTCTTTTGTCGGTGAACTTGGCTGCCATTTTCACATTTATGTTTTTGATGGGCTATCATTACTTTTTGTCAAACTTCATCCAATGGTGCTTTCCCAGAGCGAATGCACGAGTACGAGTACTATACAAAATACCCAAACCGCTATATGTGCACCTAAAATATTCCCTCGATTTCTCCAGGACCCTATGATCAGATTCTGACCCGATGACAATGGGACCACCTTGGAAGTATACAGTTTTTGTTGCAAACAAAAAAAGATTTTTTTAATACAGTTGCTCAAAAAGTGCTACTTTACGTAGCTGTTTAGCGTGCGGAAAGTTGGTTTTCGCGCACTAGTGCTTTTCACTTTTCCAATTTTTTTAAATTTATGCTTGTTCCAATGCATGACTCCTTATTGCTGGGTGTTAAATATTAGTTTCCTTTAAACGTCGTAATCAACATAAAAACCTACTGTTAATATCAGAATACGAAAAATATACACATTTCATATTTTATTACTTACCTCTTCATCATTATAACACGTTTATTTTTTAATATTGAATATTGAAAAACCGTTCTTAATAAGTTGTCTGAGTGGAACGGAATAGCTGCCGAAACGCCTGTCAAAGAAGAGGCGTTTTTACTTACTGCAAGCATGTTTTAAGTTTCTAAAAGCAACATTCGATATTGTTTTTATAAATATTACTTGTTGTTTTTCTTATTTTTTCGCAACTGTATTAAAAAACGTCGTTCAATACACGTGCGGAAATGTCATTCTTCACTCGTCCCGAGTGTTGCCACTCGCCTGCGGCTCGTGGCATCCCTCGGTACTCGTGAAGAAATGACATACTTTCCGCACTAGCATCGAAATGTACTATTCCAAATCGATTAATAAATAACGGAGCTGACGGTGAGTGGCGACACCGCGGACCCCTAATCTCCAGAGGGCCCTATCGATCTGGCCCTCGCTTCTGTGCTTGCCTTAATTGGCCGGCCAGAGTGGAGTCGCAAGAGCGAGACCTACCTATATGCTCCAGGTTGGAAGTGTAAAATGTCATAACGCCGGCGGCCTGCTGATCGGATTACCGGGATCTGGCTACCGCAGACTCACCTCTCGACAACCTTACAGCCGCTCAACAGGATGTTGCCCCACTGTCGCACTGTGCATGCGACTGTTATGTGGGGCCCACTCAGCGAGCTGGCGAGTCACCGCCTGTCTTTTACAATATTGAGACTGATTGTCACGGCAGGTGTCCGCTAGTCTCCTTCCTTAATAATAATAGCCCATTATCCAGCCCATCCAATATTCAACATAATAGCCCATGACCTTAGTTTCCATCGCAGCACAGAGATGCACTGCAATAGTCTTTGCACCTGGCGGGGACCATCTCTGGATGTATCATATTGTGCGTTCGGGGATGGTATCCGCCATGTGTATCCCTTTGAATTTAGATTAAATTTTCTAAAAGGGCCTCTGCGCTGTTGGCTTCGGCCCCACGCACGCCTTCCCAAAGTCCGGGACCCCATGGTCCCGAGATGAGATAAAGACATACAATAATAATAAAAATAATAATAAAATTGCTGTCTTCTGATTTTTTCTAGTGTATAGACATAATTACCAAGCTGCATGCCAAATTTCAGCTTTCTAGGTCATCTGGAAGTGGGTTAGGTTTTTGATTACTAGCCAGTCAGTCAGTCAGTCAGTGGTAAAAATGCCGTTTTTTGGAATTTAATATCTCAATAACTATTAAACCTATATTTATGATATTTGGGGTTCTAGTTGTTCTAAAGGATCTTAATATATGTACCAAATTTCATGTTTTTATGTTAGATAGATTTGGAGTTATTGGGGGGGCAAAAGTGGCTCCAAACGGTTCGTGTAACACACGGCTGCTGTCCGCCAGTTCCTGGGGTGAACTTGGCTGGACACGCTGCCGCGTTGCGTATCTAGATCAACGCAGAGGCGATTTACCAACCACATACTTAAAACATGGAAATTGGGTCTTAGTAATATGAATGTGCGTAGCTTTTTTCTGGCACAGACAAGGCAATTAGGGTTTGCAGTCCCGGTCCCGATTTGTATGAAATTTCCCGGGAATTTACATACCCTAGATGTAATGCTTGTGACAGCGCCATATGAAACATCTGAAAATAAATTAACAATAATACCATAAGTAATTTATCTCCTAGCCGCCCCACCGTAAGCGGGGTGCATGTGCATACATCTAAAATTTGTTTTGTCCATTTCTCACAAACATAAATGTCAAAGTGACAGATAAGGACAAACCAACTTTAGCGGCTTGTTAACTAGAATAGTCTTGATGGACGTTTATAAATAAAGGGGTCAATCTATACTAGGGTAAGCTGTAGTAATGTTGGCCCCCCTCCAATCATTGGCCTCTTGCATGTTAATTCAATGTATTAAGCGCAATCTTTGAGTACAAGGACGAAAATAAAATTCATATTTTTCTTTGTTTGCTACACTCTAAAATGTAGTAGGTCGTTTCCAAACTGGAGAAGTAGAACACTTGAAAAAAAAATACTTTAGCAGCGACCAAAACTTCTAGTGCGGTTTGATATGAAAATCTTAAGGATTAAGTATTTTCATTTAGATTTTTACCTACTTTCTTTTTGTCGGGGCTGCGAGGTAAGTATTTTCATTAAATAATTACGCTTTCATTTTGGTTTATATACTATAATTGGTGGGAAAAGTCCACGGAATATATAAAAAGATGGAAGCGGCGTGACAGCTATCTACTTAGAGAACCACCGTAGCCGTTCCAACACAATCATAACTAAATACATACTCGCCAACACTAACGCAAAACGCTTTTAATTGGATAACGCTTATAATTCCATTACGATTTTAACGGTTGTCATTTTTAGAAAGATAATGACCTCAAACGAGATCAATTTACGGCCTAAATTCCAATGCCCAAAAAATGACAGGTAAGTCTCTGCTTTATCAATATAGGGGCTAAAAATCGGAAAGCTTGTAAGGCATCAAAATTATATGCTATTAGTATTGATACATGTTTTCCTTCTTGCATTATTACATAGCCAAGCGTGTGTGAGCGAGATGCACTTTGGACAGAAATTGGTATGGAATCCTTGTTTGCAAAATGGAGACCGCGGTCAAATACTCTTGACATTAATAAGCCAAAAGTCTTATGTTACTATGAATGTCTGTGGTGGCACACCTTTTTGGAATTGAGAATTAGAATTTGGAAAGAAGTAGGGGTGAGGGTGTAATCGTTAATTATCGATATAAACACGTTGAGTAAAACATGTCTAAAACGAAAAGCGCGTCCAATAGGTTTTCGTAATTTTGAACGAATTTTGACGTTGTAAGATCACAGTTCCTGTCATGCATAACATAATTTCCATTGCTTTAAATGACTTGTTATGTTATGCAGAGTATATCGTTGGCAACGATCTAGTTAAATATTCGAATAAGTGTCTCGAAGTTAAGGTATGATAATTTAAGGAAGCGATTCACTTTACGTTATGGTCAATCGAGAAACAGAATTTGAAAAAGAGAAAGCTTTACAAGTAGCACTATTGAGCAGCAAATAACATAACAAATCCTTTTAAGCAATTTAAGCAAAAAACCGTTATGCATGATTGCCCGGCTAGTATGATAGCTTATACCGTCACGTTTTATGTGACGTTTTAGTACATTTTGGCCATATAACGTGATGGTATAAGTTATCATACTAGCCGGGCAGGTGCTGTAATCTAAGGAGCTTTGAAAGAACGTGATTTCCAGTTAGGTCAAGCTTATTAATTTTACTATCGATAATAACCATTTACGAACTTGTCTGTTTCACATTTATTAAATAGAGGCACGTTCATTTAAAACTTGGGGTTAAGTTGAGTCTACAAGGCTTAATGTGAATGAATGAACGTATTGTAATGTGGTGTAATTTTGATTCGCAATAAATACGTTTCTTTTTCTATTACAGTACAATATGTAGGTACTTATATAATGTGGGCTACAGCTCTAGCGCGTAAAATAAAGTAAATAAATAAAATAATACTTATTCTATAAGCAAAGCAAACTATGCTTAGTCAAGCTAGAGTCAAAATATTATTTATTCAAATAGGCCTAGCAACAAGCACTTTCGAATATAATATAATATATTATAATATTTCACCAAGAGCAATCCCATTTTTTATAAAAAAAAATCGTCAGTTATAACATGTATTAACATATATATTAATTAATTATTTAGAGCAATTTATTGATGCTATTATTATTCTTTAAAATAAATATTGTACTGTTGTAGACATGTCAAAATAAGAAATTATGATGTAGTAAAATTCACAATAGGATCGTCAAAACATAAATAATAATATTAATAAAAAATGTATAATAAATAGAAATCTAGGCAGTTTCTAGAATAAAATCAAAATGTTAAAAGAAAATAATAAGAGAATATTAATACCTAATGCCATAATGACTTATTCATTAATATTTCAGTCACAATTAATCCCACGGCGTTTTATCATTCATGTAGTCGTGTGTGCTACAATATACTATCGATATCAGTTTACGCTTTACATATTTTTTGAATTTATTAATAGATAATTCAGTTAGGTTTCTTGGAAACTCATTATACTTGGTCGGCTCATAAGTTCTGTCACTGGCCTTTAAAATTTAAATTTGGAACTCCTAAAACAAAAACCGTTGTGCATTATAATTTCGAATCTTTTTTAAATATTTGAGCAGTATAATTTTGCAATTTTCTGTTTTCTTTAACATGGAGTGGACGCTTAAAGATAGCCGTACCGCAATAATTGCACTATATCGTTGTGGACACTCGCCGACTAAAATTTTCAAGCTACTTGAAAATTTAAAATTCTCTCTAAGATTTGTGTATCGTACCATAGAAAGATACAGTGAGGTCTCTAGTAGACAAGAAAAGAAGCGGTCGTCCGCGTACAGCTAGGACTCCAGCGGTTGTACAAGCAATTAGGGCACGCATTGCCAGAAATCCCGCTAGGAAACAAAAAGTTATGGCCCTCCAGATGGGTTTGAGCAGAAACACGGTGAAAAGAGTGCTTAATCAAGACCTGAGACTTCGTGCTTATAAACGAAAAACTGGCCATCTTCTCAATGGTCGGCTTAAAGCTTTAAGGCTTAAAAGATCTAAAGCTTTATTGAAGAAGTACGCTAAAAATAAGCATCGTTGTATACTGTTTTCGGACGAGAAAATTTTTGACATAGAAGAAAACTGTAATAAGCAAAATGATAGAGTGTACGCTCGCAATAGTAAAGAAGCGTCTAATAGCATTCTCCGTATTCAAAGAGGTCATCACCCTTCATCTGTGATGGTTTGGCTGGGAGTTTCTTATGCGGGCGTCACTAGTATGCATTTTTGTGAGAAAGGAGTAAAAACTAGTGCCAAAGTGTACCAAGACACGGTGTTGACTAATATTGTGAAACCACTATCCCATACGATGTTTCTAATCCAGCATTGGGTTTTCCAGCAGGACTCTGCTCCAGCCCATAAGGCAAAGTCTACACAAGCCTGGCTCGCCTCCAATAAAATCGACTTTATACGGCATGAAGATTGGCCCTCCTCTAGCCCAGATCTTAATCCGTTAGACTATAAAATATGGCAGTATTTAGAGGAAAAGGTGTGCTCAAAACCTCATGCAAATCTACTCGCTGAAAAAATCCCTTGCTACGGCAGTGGCCAATATCGACATGAAAGTGGTGCGTGAATCCATTGACGACTGGCCACGCAGACTTCAAGCCTGTGTAGATAATTATGGCGGTCATTTTGAATAAATGTTATACATTTAGATTCTCTAGTTTATAAGCTTTCAAACGCTGTACAAATTATACGGAATAAACTTAAACTTTTGTTTTTATTTGATACTATGTATATGACAGAACTTATGAGCCGACTAAGTACAACTTCACTCCATTACCCATGAATGATTTTCAAATTTTTTGGAGGCGAGTGGTGGGCACCGCGAGCTTGTGTTTATTTCGAGTATTAATATTGTATGTCACAGTTCTTCCTGAAATTTACAATGTTTTTATTAATAACTTAGTATGTTATTTTAAATTAGAACTATGACAAATAACTACAGGACTACCATCCGTTATGTTATATAATGACATGAAGAAATTATTCGATATTTTTATTTATTGTTCTGCCCAAGTTAAAACATAATTATTTTTATTTTAAAATAATCGATAAATTCCAACATAAGGTACGAGTACCACTCTAGCCCTGCTACCAATTGCTCCGATAAAACGACAGACGGAAAGGAGCATGAATAGCGCGATACATTGCGGTGACATTACGGTAGTTCCTTAATCGGTGCCATTCGCAAGCAAGCAATGTCAAGCATCTATACCGATTCTCTCATATTAACGGAGTAATGGCGAATGTCATAATCCATCGCAATGTTTTCCAAAAAACAATTATTTGAGTGCTTATCAGTGAATAGAAATCACTCCCGGCTAATCCTTTAGGTTGTAGCTTCGTTGTCGGTAGGACAAAATTGCACAACAAGGTATTTTTATATTTTTAAAAGGGTATAATTCGTCACTCGCAGTCCATTGACAACTGAACTGCCTTTGGACTGCGTTTGACAGATGCTTGTAAATCCAATCATACATGCGGCTACGCGTGACCCGCCCATTACCATTTCTATAGTATTTATTTGTTCTGTGGAAAAGTCCCAAGATAACGTAGAAACGGGTATGCCAAAGTTAGTACCTATGGTTTATATGAAGGATTAATTTATTGGCCGGGGGGCCAATAATAGTATTTAGCGCTTAAAATTGATCAGTCTATGTTAGACTTTTTATCAATGATATTACCAACTCTTTTTTGAATAATTTTAATCAAAATTACTTATCGTCAACTAGATCTTGGCGGGGCCAATAATTATACTTTTTACGTCATTGGCCATGCCAATCATTGTGCAAAGATTATTGTTATAAGTAGTGATCATGTAGTGATGTACCAATTTCGATACTATTTTATGGCCCGCACAGAGTTTTTTTAAGGATAGCAAAAAATTATGTAACGTTTCGCATGATGTTATGTTTTATATACTGCGATTTATTCGACAAATATAAACTCAAAATATAATGAACGTATCACTTACTTACAGAAAGCTCCCGTGAGTTTGAGATATATTAAAATATAATGAAACGGGTCACTCACGTCTTTAAGGTCGAATATCGCTTGACATGTTTCAGACCGGTTCGCGGTCCTTTATAATCACGAGTAGCCATCAGTGCTAAAAGAACGACCCGTTTCATTATACTTTAATGGGTCACTTACTTCTTTAAGGTAGGTTTCAGACCGATTCGCGGTTCTTAATCACGAGTACTTGTCGGGGCGGCGGTTTTGTGAGTGCTAAAAGAACCGCCACCGCGATAAGGACTCTTGATTAAGGATCGCGAACCGGCCTGAAACATGTCGAGCGATATTCGATCTTAAAGACGTGAGTGACCCGTTTCATTATATTTAAATATGTCTGTAACTCACGGGAGTTTTCTATTTAAAAATAAAAACCCTTATGATTTTTCCTAACATATCTAACTCGTAGCTTATATATGCCAGATTATATTAGATTTTATGACAACGCGTGTCATTTCAAACGTTAAATTAGTTAAAATATTACATTAGGCGAAAAAAGTAACAGAAAACATTACGCACCCCTGATCGATATACCGAGAAAAAATATCCCTGCACGGCACTACCACTTAATTTAGGCCGATGCACGGTATAAAAATTGGCAGGGCCATAAACGCAAAGTACAATTATTGGCATGCTAATAATTGTACTTTTGATATGCCAATGACTATACATCAGGGGTCCAATGATTTTACTTTTCGCACCTTTTTCATATTCAACTCATTTAAGTTATAAAATAATTACATTATTATTACGGTTGTAACTTGTTCGAATTCTCGGGTTCATAAGCAACAATTTAACAGTAAATGTTAAATGACTTTGGACTTTATTTTGAATCTAAAAATGTTTGAAGTCCATGTTCGCCTTAAGGGGCCAATGATTATACCGCTTACCCTAATTGCCAGATAAAATGTTAATAGCGAACATTGACCACACTTTCTTTAATCCCGATGTCCAAATTTGTTAGCGCCAGGGATTCGTCCCCTTGGTCCGCCATGACAAACATTCCGTAGTGGAGTCAAGGCGAATTAACTACGCTGAAGGCCGATTGTTCAATCTTCAGATAAACGGATAGATAGCTTTTATTCAATAGATAGGAAGGTTTTGAATTTTTCAACAGTTGGATAAGACTTAACCGTCTAATAACTCTGCTAACTAAGGGATAAATCTATCTGCCGCTTCATCCACCAAATAACCGCGTTATTCGATAGATAGTTTAGACATTGAGAGTGATTGAGTTGAGGTTGTTTTAGCATATCACAACGAACGAAAAAACTAATCATAGATATTATTGATCACTTGACAATCGAAAAGAGGACATAATGAATGAACATTATTTATTATTACAGGCGTACAATAATAATATTTATCTTAGGAGAGTCGTAGTTACGACCGCCGCGCGGGGGGTGCGTCCATGAAGGACGGATCCACCACCCCGAGACGTCGGAAGCGGATCAACCGGTATCCTGCACATGCTAGACTCAGATTGGGAACCGTGGGCTTCGCCCATTACAATGCAGGAGGGACGGGGGTCAACCACCTACATCCGGACCTTCCCTCACCTCGAACGTAGAGGACCAGTAGAACCGGTACTACAACCTCACTTGTGCCTGGATGTTACCGCAGGCAGCACGGACCCCTCTACCTACTTCACTGGACTTACCCGAAGGGCCAGAAAGTTTAACCCCCCCCCCCAGGTAGAGAGGCGGTGATAGATGGATCGCCCTCTCGACCCACCCCCCCTTCCTAAGAGTATGCGCGACATAAATATCACAACAGACTCCCAAGATCACCCTATCAGCACTTCACGAAACAGAAGCCCCTCAGAAGCCGACGCCAATCGGGGGAGGCACCGTAGCCAACCAGTGGCCCCAGTGGGGCATCCTCCCCCCCCTGAGAGCTCATGTTGACAGAGTTCCCTCCGTCGCGTTGTATGAGTACACGCTGTGAACCCATTTCCTTACAGATATGCGAACACTCCCTCACATATAAAGTGAAAAGGTTTGTGATCTCTTGACGCCATCACCCGGTACCACGATATGACAATAAAAGTAAAAATTCGTAATGCGGGGAATAAAAAAAAAGTGTCGTTATTAGAAATCAAGTTTCGTAGTAAGAGGCGTCAATGTTCGCTATTGACTTGTTATTTGGTAATTAGTATCCACCGCTCCATTACGTAGTTCTGTGATTATTCCTCCGTGGTATGTCTGATATTAGATTTAATTTTTTAAACACTAGTGAAGTGTTTTTCACCATGGTAACTTTGGCTATTTTATGTTGTATGGTTCAGGAGGAGTAGAAGCACAACGACGCGCGCAGCGGTACGCGAATCGGGGGTTGTGGAATGAGTAACTGAAACTATTTTTAACCCCTGACGCAAATTGTGTATCTGTGTATCTGTCTGGTGGTATCAAAGCACTCAAACGGATGAACCGGTTTTCGTTTAGTTTTTATGTGACATAGATAATTTTATCCCGAGTGTTCTTAGCCATGTTTCATGAAAATCTGTTAAGCCGTTTTTGAGATATTGAGCTTTGAAATGAAAATGTCGGGGTTTTTTTTACCTTTAATGTTGAACTGTGTTATAAATCTATATCTTATAAGGTATCATGTTTGACAGAGCGGCTCGTTGCTAGCGGCGGCGCTGCCCCGCATCGTGGCGGCGCCGACTGTGGCGATGCCACCCGCCAACAACGGCGGCGCCACGCCCGAGGGCAGCGGCGGCTCGCCGCACCGCGACCAGGGCCCGCCCACGCCCACGCACTCGGAGAACACCGACCCGCACGCGCCCCCGCTGCATCTCGACACGGCGCTGCCCAGGAAGAGTAAGCACACCAAGCTCATACACACTTTAAATAAGTTTCTGTGAAAAAAAACATCTTTAGCTTTTATTGCCAACTGTACTTACTACGGGCTTAGACTGTTCGAATGAGCCCAAACAGGATGGGTTCATCTTCTGTAGTTTATTAGTTGCCATGGCCTTCTTCCGTCTTCATCATCAGGTTAGCTCGGTGTTACCATAATATTGTGTTGTCGCCGGACTTACATAAGTATGCCAAATTTCAGCTCAATCGGGTACCGGCAATTGGCTGAAAAAAGGATTGCAAATTTTGATGACTACTTACATACGGACAGTGCAAGTTAATTAATTAAAAAATATAAGGGTTCCTTTTTTTCCTTTTGAGGTACGGAACCCTAAAAAACAAAAGTTCACCGTTAACTGGTATTTTATTACATCGATTTATAGACGCGGAGATGCCGTTGATGCGGATTATGAGTCCAGCTAAACATTTGGCTTCAAAGCCCTTAACTTTACACAAGAGAGACGCGAACGTAAACCTATGTATGACCCATCGGAGACCTTATATTATATACTATGTACACTATAACAAAACCGATATCTTTCAAAACTTTCACTAACGAATGAATGAATTATTGATTCAAAAATGCTCTGAATTCATGAGTTGATGAGATGTTGAAAATAATACATGTCTAGTGCCAGAATTCAGGCGTTGTTGAGGAGCGTTATAAACTTATAATTCACCGAGTCAATATAATACAATTTACTAATTAAATGGTACAATGCCGTGGCAGTCAAATAATAGATAAAGAAAATCAAACACAGAATTATAATAAATAACGATACAAATGTCAACAGGAATTATTCATTTAAATTACAATTGATCCAGATATTTTCTTACAATATTTTTTTAATTAAAAATGGGATTGCTCTTGGCCAGCATCTAAAAAAAAGCATTTGTCCAGGATCCAGCTAGTAGTTTTCTTTTTAAAACTATTGCCTTCCAGTAATTTTATTTCCTCTGGTAGTTTATTAGGGTTCCGTACCCAAAGGGTAAAAACGGGGCCCTATTACTAAGACCAGTGTTGGGCATTCAAGAATAAAGTCATTATTTGAATAAGAATTCGTAAGAATAAAATCATGCCGATTTTATTCCCGCCAAAATTTTTCAAATAATTTTGGTCGGGAATAATTCTTACGCGAGAAAATTGAATGAGAATAACTTATTGTTATTCAAATAAATTTATTCATGATTTTTTATTTTAAATAATATTTCACGAATAAGAATGAAGTCTGGTTCGGTACGGGGCAAATATGGATTACATGTTAGGTAAGGTACTAGATAGAGGTGCTAATGGAGTATTGGAGTCAGGAGTTGGATAGTGGAACTCATCAAACGGCCATTCAAATACTCTTCGAGTGTGGGCTCATTTGGTTTGTTTTTAGGAGTCTTATACACCATCCTTGGTGACAATGGTCTGATGATGGAGTCAGGAGTTAGATAGTGGAACTCCTTAATGGCTATTTGTATACCCCTCGAGTGTAGGCTCATTTCGTTTGTTTTTATGAGTCCTATACATTGAACTTGGTGAGGACGGTCTGATGATGGAGTCAGGAGTTGGATAGTGGAACTCCTCAATGGCTATTTGTATACCCCTCGAGTGTGGGCTCATTTGGTTTGTTTTTATGAGTCATTTACGTTGCTCTGATCATGGATCCAAAAGCTACATACCGTAACTTTTCAATGGCTAGTAGCATACCATAATAGTTTAGGCTCATTTGTTTATTTATGAGACTCAATTACACTAAATCAATTACACGAAATGCGATATTTAACTTGTTTGTAATTGATTGCATATATTAATTTATATAAATATCATATATCATTCATCATAAGTACCGACGAGATGTATTCAAGTGCATGACCAACAGGCAACTGAATTCTAGCCAACGCTTTTTTATCATTTCGACCTTTACTTTACTTTAAGTATGCTATCCCTTTCACACCTACGAAAAGCGAAATCAATAGTAAATGACGGAAGAAAAAAATACCACTTTTATTGTTGCGTTACATTCTAAGAAAGTTTTGGTATGTATTTCCACTTAGACCCTCATTAGCATTATTAGCGACAACAATAGGATTACTGAACCAGGAACTGTTTACAAAGAATGCGCCCGCCGCGACTTAATCCTATTGGATATTTAAGAAAACTGCCAAGTTAAAGCTCAAAATGCATTAAGCCGCAGTAAATTAGTTTTACTGTAAACAATCTAGTGCCAAACTTGGCAACTTTTCAGATAATCTACAGAACTTGGCGCCCATTTAGATCTCAATTCTTTTGTCGGTGAACTTGGCTGCCATTTTCACATTTATGTTTTTGATGGGATATCATTACTTTTTGTCAAACTTCATCCAATGGTGCTTTCCCAGAGCGAATGCACGAGTTACTATACAAAATACCCAAACCGCTATAGTTGCACCTAAAATATTGGAAGAATTCCCACGATTTCTCCAGGACCCTATGATCGGATTCTGATCCGATGACAATGGGACCACCCCGGAAGTATACCGTTTCAAACAAAAAAGAATTTTCCAAATCGGTTAATAAATGACTGGAGTTCCAAGGTAACTAGCAATCTAGTATAAATAATAATAATAATAATAATGGCGTAGGGATGTGACGACCCCATCGCCCACTGGATTTCCAGTGCAGTCAGTCAACATAGGGCAGCTTGTGGCAAGCTGTTAGGGAGCAGCGACCCTATGTACCTGAGTACTCCTGGGGGTGTCCTGTAGGTTGGTTGTATGAACAGGCCCCCCGCCTCTGGCTTGCCTTAACCGGCTGTCCAGAGTGGAGTCGCTGGAGCTGTTGCTCGGGGGTGGATGTGGTCACCTAAGTGGCGAGTTGGCTATATGTTTAAAGTCCAGTGCCACCTCTCTACCCCCAGCCCTCTGCACCGGTGTTGCCCTTAGGCCATTTTTAATGTCGCTATTTATAGGGGCCCATCTAGCAGAGGGCGAGTCCCCGTCTGCCTGACATAAAAATGTGAGACAGTTTTATTAGGCAGACATCAGTTGTCTCACTCAATAGCCCAGCCATTAGTCCATCATATTCACCCAATAGCCCGGTTCATTTGGATTCCATCAACCAGCAATAGTTCCTGTGCACCCTGGCGGGTGCTGTCTCTGTGTGCGTCCCATGACACGGGCAGGGACAGCATCCGCTCGATGTACCCCTTGCATTTCATTAAATTGTCAAGGGGGCCTCTACGTGTTGGCTATGTGGTACTCGGTTGGTACTTGTACTACTCGGTACTTCGGCTCCGCGCACGCCTTCCAAAGGTCCGGGACACCATTGTCCCGTGAGCGGAAAAGACATACAATAATAATAAACTGAAGGTTTTGTCTGTGCAATTGCGGACGAGGTTATCATGACGAACAACTACCGGAAATATATCCTGAAGGACGGTACGGTCGACATTTGTCGGGCATGCCGCCGTCCCGGAGAGTCACTCAGGCATATTATTTCTGGTTGTAGTCATCTTGCTAACGGCGAGTACTTGCACAGACATAACTTGGTGGCCAGGATTATTCACCAGCAGCTTGCTCTTTTATACGGTCTTGTGGACTTCGAAGTGCCGTATTATAAGTACACACTTGCGCCAGTTCTCGAAAATGGTCGTGCAACGCTCTATTGGGATCGATCTGTCATCACGGACAGGACTATTGTAGCCAACAAGCCTGATATCGTGCTGACAGATCGATTGAAGCGCCAGGCAGTACTCGTTGATATCACCATCCCCCATGACGAGAACCTCGTGAAAGCTGAGAAGGACAAAGTCAGCAAGTACCTAGACTTGGCACATGAGGTAACCGCCATGTGGGATGTTGATTCAACGATTATTGTCCCGATAGTCGTATCTGTGAACGGTCTAATAACGAAGAGTCTCGACCAACATCTCAAGAGACTCTCGTTAGATGGCTGGGTCAAGGGTCAGATACAGAAGGCGGTACTCCTGGACACGGCGCGAATAGTCAGGAGGTTCCTCTCTCTGTCGCCCTAACCACCGGTAGCTTAGGCCCTGCCTCGCTGCCGGTGACACCCTAGGTTAGGTTTTTATAATGATTTTATGTTATGTAAATATTGTTTTATATTTTACTTTTTATAAAAATATTTTAAAAACCTAATCTAAGAGAAAAAAAATGAATAAAGAGGAATAATAATAATAATAAAAGTAATAGTAAAATCACTGTTTTCTGATTTTTTTCTGGTGTATACACATAATTACCAAGCTGCATGCCAAATATCAGCTTTCTAGGTCATCTGGAAGTGGGTTAGGTTTTTGATTACTAGTCAGTCAGTCAGTCAGTGGTAAAAATGTCGTTTTTGGAATTTATTATCTCAATAACTATTAAACCTATATTTATGAAATTTGGGGTTCTAGTTGTTCTGACGGATCTTAATATATGTACCAAATTTCATGTTTTATGTTAGATAGATTTGGAGTTATTGGGGGGTCAAAAGTGGCTCCAAACGGTTCGTGTAATATAACACACGGCTGCTGTCCGCCTGTTATTAGGAGCGGAGTAAAATCAGTAATTATGAAATTGTTAGTACCTAATGACGCTACATCCGATATTTTGATTTAGGCGACTATTGTCGGTAAGGAAAAATGACGAGGTATAAAAATGACGAAATACGGTGTAGGAATTAAATTTTCATGTATGAATCGTTTGCCTTTTTCCGATATCCAGTAATGTTCCGGAACAAAATGTTCCGAGCAAATTGTGTTATACTGTTGCGGAAACCAATCCTTTCTCCCCGTGATACAATATGCAAATAATATTTAATTAGAGTTATGAATTTATCGATTATTATATAAAAATAAATTCATAATTATTATCGACATAGCTACAGCATTTGAGTAGCAACTCGGGAGCAAAATTGGACGTACTGGATAGCGAAATAACACACATGATTATGAAGTTTAATCTCAGAGGAATAGAATAGATATTTGCTTAATTACAGACACAAATTGTGTCTTCGAAATTAATAATGTAATTATTTCTCTATACTCTAAAATACTATTTACGGATGATAGGAAATCCCTCCATGGGTCACATTTTCTATTTACTGTTGTTTCTACAGCTTTTCACGGCACAATAAGGCATTTTACAAATAAAAACAGATTTATTTTCCTTATTTACTCATGTCAAACGCCGCTTGCGGTTGCCAAGTGACTGATAATAATCTGTGCAACAAGTAAGCTAATATTAACTCATGTTTGGCGACACGGGAACGCCCACTCACCACTTCCACTGGTTTTTAATATTCCGTGGGCGACACGGCCTATCGGTGTGAGTCGAGCGCCGGTGACCTTGTAACGGCACGTCTGTTGCATAGGGTTGGCAATGTAGCTGCCTTGGCAAGAAGAAATAATGTTTATTCAATGATCATGATATTCATCAATCAAACACCGGGAAGCTAGTCAAATTTAATCTGTAAGTTTTGATTACATGCACTGGGTCAGGAGAAAACTTACTAAAAGCTCGTAAACTAGGTACCTACAAACTTCTAATAATATGGGAACTTACTTTTCTTGTGTAAATCTAAGCTTCTCATGAATACGAGTATAATTGTATGGTAAAATAATAAGAATAATATATATTATTATTTTTAAAAATCTCAGTCCATAGAAAATATGACATGATATGACGTCATTCACTGCGACCGCCTCACCCGCGCTAAGTATAATTTAAAAGACTCAATTGACATTTCATCTATTTCGCCATTTCATTTATTAAGTCTTATTATTTAATATTTTCCGAAGATGTAGGTACTTCTTAATGTATTTCAAGTCAAAATGCATCCATACCCATATCATACTACCCATATCAAGTCTATCGAATTAAAAAACGGATTTTAGGTGAAGTCTAAATTCTAAGGACATAACATGTAGAATTTTATAACTCAGTTTTCTGGATCAGTAGGTAGCCTAAAGTAGCTTTTTCCTTTGTGGCTTGTGGTATTACTGCCACAACCGTAAAAACAGCAATAAAAAGCTCCAGCCATAGTTAGTTGATTATATTGAATTAAAACTGATAAATTCTAACGAATTTCAAGTAAAACTAGTGTCACGCTCGCCCGCTACCGGCCGATCGATCTCTGTTGTGTGAGCGCATGTCACGCGAGCGAGTATTGAAGCGAGTGGCGTCCCTGCGATTCATCTTGCCGCGGCTAGCTGTCCACACACCGCGCGCCCCTTGCGCACCCCCGTTCACTTTCGGTCATGCACACATAGCCGCGAGACGGGTTTACAGCACACATGCTTCGGTATCGCTTCTTTTTACGTTAGTATCATAAATTTGATATTATATTATAATTCAAACTGCGTTATTGAACAATCAACTCGTTTATTTTACAACACTTAGTATTCTCCAAGGTCTTTACAGTTCCGCACTTCGCACTCGAATGGCTGCCTCGCCGCCCAACCGAACCTTCTCCCCACCAAAAACGTGCCAAATCAGCTTGAAGTTTCGATTGGTCGGTCGTACCCAAACGTGATTGGCGGTTTCGTACCAGCCAATCACGTTCGGGCGGCAGTGTTGCCACTACAAACAGATAAAAATGGTCTATGCCACTAAGTTGTTAAAAACTATCTTACACGATACTACAAAATGACTATAAATTATTAAGAATTATCACACTCGGCCATCCGTACGAGTGCAACTCCTGGTGCATGAGCCGATACTCGTACAGAAGACTTACAACTTGATTGATTACAACTTGACCTAACTTACAGCTAGTGACCGTATAATTATTACATCGCTACATACAAAAAAAATGATTTTAGATACACATACCACAACAATTTACCACGAGTGATTAGCATTATTAGATAATTATCACACTCGGTCATTTCACTCTTTGTCAATCATTTGACGCTGTCTTTGGAGCTCAGATAACGGAAGGTTATCATCACTGTCATAATCGGATGATTCTACGCATTTTATACTAGCCTTTTCATTCGTAGACTGTAAAGAGAGAGTATTTATCCAAGGTCTTATTCGGTCCACGGCAACGACAGTTTCAAATGATTTACTTTTTTTGTTAAAACCAGGAACATTGCTTATTTTGTATCTATCTTTATCAAGAACTTTAATTATTTTATACGGTCCAATAAATTTGGAGCTTGGTGCTATTACCCTTGTTGTAATAATTAGTTCGAGTAATCTTAACTAAGTCTCCTTCCCTGTAAACGGCAGCGGGAGCTCGCCCACGGTCGTGTCGCAACTTTTGCTTTCTCTGAGCGGCCTCTATGCAAGAGCTGACGTCATTCCTAATCGACTCAATGTTTCCTGTTTTGTTATTAGCATCAATTCCGAGTTTATTAACCAAATCGTCGGGAAACCTACAACCGAACAGAGCCTCCGATGCCGTTCGTCCGGTTGAAGCATTAATGGTATTATTTATACCCCACTGTATTCTCCCCAGGCATGTGTCCCAATCACGCTCATCTCCACCTGTATTATGTTTCTTAACGGAATCTAATATTGTCTGGTTGAAACGTTCCGCCTGACCATTTGCCCTGGGACACGCGACTGCGTTTAATACGTGTTTAATCCCGTGAAGGTTACAAAACTTTTTAAAGTCGCCCGATGTGAATGAAGTACCCCGATCAGATATAATTCGGGACGGTAAGCAAAAGTCGTAGAATATGTTTTCAAGGACCCTAAGGGTGCTTTTTGTTTTTGTATCCTTCACAGGTTTTACAAATAAATACTTGGTAAAGCCATCGACCACAGTAAGAACGTAAGCGTTACGAGGCTTGCACTGAAAGTGGCGGGAATCGAATACTTATTAATTTATTTTTAACATGTATTATACCTTTTTATAATCTCTGAAGTTTCCTTATCTCAACACACTGGCCACTTAGAAAAAAAAAAGTATGGTTCGGTTTCAATTGTTTATTGAAGTCGTCGAGTCACTGCTTAAAATGGAATTGTGCCGTGAAAATTTCAGAGCTATGATTTATTATGACTTTAAAAGTGGACTAACACAAAAACAATGTGAAGAGCGGATGGTTGCTGCTTTTAATATTGAAGCTCCTTCAAAGACTACAATATACAGGTGGTATTCAGAATTTCAACGTGGCCGTGTATCCCTCACCGACGAAGTGCGTGAAGGTCGACCAAAATCGGCAGTCACGCAAGAAAACGTCGATGTTGTGCGTCGTCTGATAAATGAAGACCGACATGTGACATATCGGGAAATTCAAGAGCACCTGGGTATTGGAATGAGTCAAATACAAATTATTTTAAAAGAAGAATTAGGCGTGAAAAAGTTATTTTCCCGTTGGATACCTCACCTATTGTCTGACGAGCAGAAAATAGTCCGTGTCAATTGGTGCCGCAAAACTTTGAAAAGATTTAACAAGGGACGCTCAAATGCTGTTTTTAGCATAGTATCAGGTGACGAGTCGTGGATATACGCTTATGAGCCTGAAACTAAAAACCAATCCCGAGTATGGGTCTTCGAAGACGAGCTCAAACCCACAAAAGTTGTTCGTTCTCGCAGTACGGCTAAGAAGATGGTGGCTACGTTTATCTCTAAATCTGGTCACGTAGCTACTGTGGCTCTTGAGGATCGTAGAACAGTCAATGCTGATTGGTACACCACTATTTGTTTGCCGAACGTCTTTGCTGAACTCCGAAAAACAAACCCTAGTCGTCGCATCATCCTTCACCACGACAACGCCAGCCCACACACCGCTCGGACAACAACTGAGTACCTGGACGGTGAAAAAGTCGAAATATTGGACCACCCTCCATATAGCCCTGACTTAAGTCCCAACGACTTTTTTACATTCCCCAGAATCAAGGACAAACTGCGTGGTCAGCGGTTTCAGACGCCAGAAGAAGCAGTGGAGGCCTATAAAATAGCCATTTTGTCGACCCCTACTTCAGAGTTCAAAAAGTGCTTTATGGACTGGTTTGAACGCATGCATAAGTGCATGAAATACAAAGGAGAATATTTTGAAAAACAATAAAAATAAATAAACTCACTTATACTGCATATTTTCTTCTATTCCCGAAACTTTCAGTTTTACCCTCGTACCCTTCTTACTTTTTGTGAACGGACCCAAATGGTCAATGTGGACGGTGTTGAAGGGAACGTTTACCTTCTCAATGGGGTGCAAATGGCCAGCTTTTTTTATTTTTAGCACTATCCTTATTATAAGCGCACTGTATACAAGAGCGAACGTACTTTTTGACAAATTTGCGTAACTTAGGGAACCAGTAAAGTGATTGGATCTTCTCAATCGTTTTTGTCTCTCCTAAGTGTCCAATGTCATCATGATTCGATCGACAAATCTGAAATCGTGCACTACGAGGAACCACAAGACATTTTGTCGTCCACTTTCCTATAGAGTCTATGATCTTTCACGACGAAGTTTTTCTTTATGTCTTTTGATTCCTCGTCGTTGTCAGGTTTTAAAACTTTGACTATCCTGGCAATGTCCGGGTCAGTCATTTGTAATGTTAATAGCCAATCGTCTGTTCCGATATTATAAATCGTAACAATAGAATCGTCAATAAGGTCTGTCAATTTAGTATTGCGGCTTAAAGCGTCGACGTGGGCCATTTGAGCACCGGGTCTATATTCAATATGAAACGTGAACTCGCTAATCTGAAGCCACCATCGGGCAATGCGTGGCACAAGATCACGTTTGGTGAGCGTTGTGATGATAGCATGACAGTCTGTGACTACCTTGAAGTCGACCCCTAACAGGTACACCCTAAATTTTTTTAAGGAGCAGACAATCGCTAAAGTTTCTAGCTCGTATGAATGTAAGTGTCGCTCTTCGGGCGTAGTTTGCCTACTGAAATAGGCTACCGGCTTAAGGGACCGTGGATTTTCCTGCCACTGTAGTAGTATGCCGCCAATACCTAAAGCACTGGCGTCTGTGTGAAGCTCGATGTCTAGCTTAGGATTATACAAAGACAAAATCGGTCGCTCTATAAGTTTATCTTTTAAAGTTGTGAATGCTCTAAATTCTTTGTCAGACCATTGAAAGGAAACATCCTTCTTTAGCAAATTGGTAAGGGGTCGCGCAATTTCACCGAAACCCTTTACAAATTTTCTAAAATATCCTGCCAAACCCAGAAATTGGCGAACTTCATGAACAGTTTTAGGGACTGGAAACTCCTTAACTGCCAGGATCTTATTTTCATCGGGTCGTATGCCACTCATGGAAATTTCGTAACCTAGATATTTTATAATGTTGTCAAAAAATCTGCACTTCGACAGTTTTAGGGTCAACCCATATTCGCGTAATAGCTTGAGGATTTCCTCGAGTCGGTAAAACCCCTGGTCTAGATTTTCCGAAGGCACAAGAATGTCGTCTAAATACGCCAGAGCAGATTCAAACCGTTTCGAGCCAAGCATTTTATTTATTAGTCTTTGAAATACTGCGGGTGCATTAGCAAGTCCAAACGGCATTCGCTTGAACTCATAATGGCCGTCCGGTGTTACGAATCCTGTATAACGACGACTTTCCTGTGCCATGGGGATCTGATAGTAACCCGATGGAAGATCTAAGGAGGTAAAAAAGCAGTTACCGCTGAGGTTACTCAATTGATCCTCTATCAGGGGAAGGGGAAAGCAATCTTTTCTAGTCTTATTATTTAGTGCCCTATAGTCTACACATAGACGCTGTTCACCTGTCTTTTTCTTCACCATTAAAATTGGACTTGCGAATTCTGAATCAGATTCTTGTATTATATCATTTTGCAGTAAATCATTCACTATGTCACGTACTTGTTCTCTCTCAGAAAAAGACAGGCGATACGGTCGGTAAATTATAGGCCTGTCATCATTTAAATCAATCGTCATTTCTACACCCTTTGCCAGTCCGATTTCCCCAAGATTATTAGCGAAACAGTCACGGTAGGACTGTAATAAATTGTACAGCCTATCTACGTCTTCCTCACTGATGTCCTTGCCTACTTTAATTTCGGCTCGATCTAACGGTTCTATTTGGGACAACTCTTTAGAGATACGATTGACACTGCAAGTCGTCCTTTCTATGAAAGGCAGAGCCCTGGCTAACAACGCACTTTGAGGAATCACTAATTTACCTGAACGCAGGTTAGTTACGACTACGTGTCCTCTTCCTTGCTCAATCTGGTAAACGCCCTGGTGTAAATGATATTCTCGACCCGGTTCAACGCAAGTATGCCCTTCCATGTAAATATCACCACAGTATGTGGTATCCTCAGTACACACCTCAACTAGTGCGATCTGTTGCACTTCAGTAGAACCTAGATTTCTAAGCTTTATGTTATTGTCCTGTCGGGAATGTTCATTAATAATGGGGCTCTTGTAAAATATGAGTTTGTTGGAATCCTTCAAGACAGTTACACATGGTAACTCTGTAAAATCTTGGCCAATTAAAAGGGGAGTGCGCAAAAATTCGTCGTGTACTACCAAAACTTCTACACAAGCTTCAACTTCATCAAGTCTCAATGTAACGAAACCCCTGTAGATTGGCATAACGGAGGAATTCCCAAAGCCCTTAATTGCCGGGAGCTCATTGAAGCATTTGGGCAAATCTAATTTGAGTGCTTCAGAGTCCCGCATCAAAGTGCATTCGCTACCGAAGTCTATATATGCCAGAAAGTCGTGATCGTTAACGACAACTTTCTTGTAAAATTTGTCGTTAGCATCGTTAGTCGTTGAAATTGTCAAAGTCTTTCTGTCTTCGGTCCTGTTAGCGGTTGTTTGTCGGGGAGTCAGAGGAACTAGACTACATGTCGCCAAATCGTGACCTACCCTAGAACATTTTTGACATTTAACTATGGGATTAGGACACTTATGAAATGTATGTCCCTTTGCGCGGCAATTAAAACACGTTACGCCCGCATCATGATAGGGCGAAGCAGCATTAGTGAATCGATTAGATCTCATTTGTTTGGCCGGAACATTTGGGAAGCTTTCATTACGTTTCCTAACATAAGTCATGTCAGTAGATCGCTGAGAAACAAGAAAATTCAAAAGGTCCTCTGGCTCCCTACAGTTCAATGCTTGCGCGCAGTTTCTTATTGATTTGTCTAAGATACCATGTACAACGCAGTCTACTGCTTTCTCGCCTTTAATTTCACATCGGTTTAACAAAGTTAGTTTATCATAGAAGTAATCAGATTCTCATTATAACGAGTAGTGCGCGCAAGCATCTCCTCAAGAAGCCGACCATAATTTTGCTCGCTGGGAAATGCCTTTCGAAGCTTTGCCTGCCACTCATCCCAATCGTAACTAACTGAAGGCAAAGCCTCGAACCACTTCTTTGCAAGACCGGTCAACTTTTGAAGAGCAAAATGTATGGTCTGCCTCTGATCCCAGCCATAAATACATGAACATTCATTAACCTTTCTAAGCCAACTCTCTACATTTTGCGCCTTATTAGACGGGTCAAATTCTGGTATTACATTATTCATATGGTTATTGCTTAGCCGTTGCGATTGACCCCTCTCATTTTCTCGAAAAGAAGATACAAGTTGAAGTACCTCTTCCATAGTGAAGCCGGAAGCCCGCTGTTCCGGTGCTGGCTGCGACGTCACCTGTTCAGGCTGCAGCACCACTTGTTCAGGCTGCGACGTCTGCTCAGGCTGCTGACTCACCGGATTAATCGAAGTTTTCTGTGGCTGAATTTCTTCCACCACCCAGGCTGACGTGGTGGCTTCTCGCGTTCCTTTGCGGCTGTGCTTTCTCCTGGAGTCCCTTAGCGGACCCAACCTCGTCTGGCTGTCATCGCGCCTCTTTCGTTTGCGCCCTTTTTGCCGCCGAGTAGGGTTGCTTTCGATACTCTCCATCATCTCGAACAACGAAAAGAAATGATTAAATCACAGAATCTTACAGAGAAACAAGTTTGGTTTCACATGGTGTTAATATAACCCGGAACGTAAATAATTAATTCCGAGCACACATGGCCCGATTGTCCTGGAAGATACATAGTTCCGCCTAGGCACACATGGCCTGATACTCTAGTGAGACATACATAGCCTCGTCAAGGCGTCCCTAGCCATTCAAATCGTACACACATGGTACAAATTAGAGTCATGGATTCTCTTAAGAGCTATCTGTTCCTTGAACATGAAAATACTTGTCCAATTTCAGCGTAATTCTGACTTCTGACTTGATTCGCACTTGGAATCGGAATCTTACCCTTAATTCAAATCGGAACTCGCAACTCACAACTCGACCGCTAACTCGGCCGCCAACTCGGCCGTCAACTCGACCGCCAATTCGACTGCCAACTCGACCGGCAACTCGACCGCTAACTGGGCTACCCACTCGACCGCCAACTCGTTCGGCAACTTGCCTGGCAACTCGACCGGCAAATCGACTACCAACTCGACCGCTCACTGGGCCGCCAACTCGACCGCCAACGAGACTGCCAACTTGACCGCCAACTCGACCGGCAACTTGCCTGGCAATTCGACCGGCAACTCGACCACCAACTCGGCCGCCAACTCGACCTTGAACCATGAACGAGGAAAAGAAAACTAAAATACGCACAGGCATATGATCACCCCCTGCTTTTAGAATTAACTATTGCAGGCCTCCTAGCGGCAACGCACATGGTTGCACGCTACCTTGCTGATTTAATAATTTATCATAGGCACACATGGCCATTTGACAGCTACACAAACGGTTAATTATTGGCTATATAATTTGATAACCTAATGCAGGCACACATGGCCTACTAGCAGCAACACACCTGGTCGCATACTAGCTATCTATCCAAACTATCTAGGCACACATGGCCCATTAGTAGCAACACACCTGGTCGCATACTAGCTATCTATTCAAACTATCTAGGCACACATGGCCCACTAGTAGCAACACACCTGGTCGCATACTAGCTATCTATTCAAACTATCTAGGCACACATGGCCCACTAGTAGCAACACACCTGGTCGCATACTAGCTATCTATTCAAACTATCTAGGCACACATGGCCCACTAGTAGCAACACACCTGGTCGCATACTAGCTACTTATTCCAATAATCTATCTAGGCACACATGGCCCACTAGTTGCAACACACCTGGTCGCATACTAGCTATCTATTCCAACTATCTATCTAGGCACACATGGCCCACTAGTAGCAACATACCTGGTCGCATACTAGCTATCTATTCCAACTATCTAGGCACACATGGCCCACTAGTAGCAACACACCTGGTCGCATACTAGCTATCTATTCCAATAATCTATTGAGGCACACATGGCCCTCTAGTAGCAACACACCTGGTCGCATACTAGCTATCTATTCAAACTATCTAGGCACACATGGCCCACATATTCAACCTCGAACTTGAGCTCAAATCAAAATAGTTCACGCTTGCATTCATTCGTAATCAATCTTCAAAAACAAAATCAATATTTGATTTTGATATTTGATTTTGATTTTGATTCAAAATTGTTCAAATTGAACATAAGCTTATCTTCCGACTACAAACATTGATTCTATTCCTCACTCCAACTCAAATCGAGATTCCATTTACAGTTCGTATTCGTATTTGGTCTAAATTTATTTCTTTAAATCAAATTACGAGCATAAATCCAATTCTGTCCACATTAGAAAATTCACTGCTAGACAGAATTTATACATACACATCGCAATAACGGAACTAGCATGAGTATATTGTTACGTTAAATACGTTAAAATATATGAATAAAGTAAGTTCTGGCAGCAATCACCAAATGTAATTCCCAATAAAATTATAATTACCCAATGATCGTGTTTAAGTTCGGAAGAAAAGCTTAGTAATGTTACAATTAACGATTACGATCACTTGAAACGATCTTGATTATAATGTTAGATACCATATATACCACATAACATAACTTTTTTTTTTCGAAGCTACCGTCTTATCATTAATATGTAGGATAATACTTTGTTTAAAACAATTTGTCGTTACCGCATCGACGGTTAAAAATGTAGACTACGATAAGCCCAAAAACAATGTTACGGATATTGAACATAAAAATAGATGTGAATATATATAGAATGTCATATCATACCTGTTATTCTTGCACGCAGATCATAACCACTTCTGACCTATCATAAATTTGATATTATATTATAATTCAAACTGCGTTATTGAACAATCAACTCGTTTATTTTACAACACTTAGTATTCTCCAAGGTCTTTACAGTTCCGCACTTCGCACTCGAATGGCTGCCTCGCCGCCCAACCGAACCTTCTCCCCACCAAAAACGTGCCAAATCAGCTTGAAGTTTCGATTGGTCGGTCGTACCCAAACGTGATTGGCGGTTTCGTACCAGCCAATCACGTTCGGGCGGCAGTGTTGCCACTACAAACAGATAAAAATGGTCTATGCCACTAAGTTGTTAAAAACTATCTTACACGATACTACAAAATGACTATAAATTATTAAGAATTATCACATTAGTATATATCTTCTTTGCTGTCTGTCTGTCCGTTTGTCTGTGACCAGGCTGTATCTCAAGAACTGCGATAGTTAGACAGTTGAAATTCTCACAGATGATGTATTTCTGTTGCCGCTATAACAACAAATATTAAAAATCGGCTAAGTGCGAGTCGGACTCTGCCGATATAGATACTGGTACGGCACCCTTCGTGCGCGAGTCCTATTCGCACTTGGCCAGTTTTTATATTTTACTAGGCACATGTTAAATATGCTTTTAGCATAAATCATTTTGTGAGCTCGTGGCTTGCAAAGCAAGTTCATTATTTTTTTGTCGGGTCGGTCTGTGTATTATTTCTTCTCTTTTTTTAAATAAAGGTCCTTTGGCTGATATGGTGGTGGTGGAGGCGGTTACATGTTAATGTACTAATAGAAATAACGTGTGTTATGTTGCGCAGTGGAGTGCCTCGGCAGCTACTCGTCGGTGGTGGGCGGCGCGATGCACCACCCGCAGGCGCCCGCGCTCACGCCGTCGCTTGTCAACTACGTACGCGCCGACCTCACCGCGCACGTCTCCGGCTGGCCGGCCGACATACTCGAGAAACAGGTCGGCCTTACCAACTAGTGGCTCTGTGAGCTGTAGACCTCGCCAATCTTTGTATTCAATTAGTACATTTCCAAAAACTAACTTGACAAGAAAAAAATCTATACAATTATCAAACCTGCCCACAATATTGCACGAGATACGGTGGAGATATGCTATCTGTAGAGAACAGCCGAAAATCCGGACATATAGCGTTTTCGCCGAAGCTGTAACGGAGTCTTTCGTTTCACTCGGTCAAAAACCTGTGCCGAGACTGAACTTTCATTATCTATACTGGTTCCGATAGATAGTTCCAGAGATTACCCTCTACAAACAAACTTACAAAGCTAAAAACTTTATATCTCTATTACTACACGATGCTAACAAATTAGTTACTAATTTTTCCAAGGCAAACTTATTCATTCATACAACCAGTTAAAATTCGAAAAAAGCTCAATTTGCTATACTTGTCCATCCGATCTGATTAGTATTGAAAACTGGATTCTTTATTTCGAATTTTACAAAGTTGTAAATTCACGTTGACTTGGAACGATCACGTTCCAAGTCACGTTAGAAACTTAAACTAAAATACAAAACCACTGCTGCACGACGCACATTGTTTACATTATCTATTTATTTGCAGGCGAATAAATACACAGAAGAAGCGTACCAACTGGGGTGCCTACAGTGCACGCGCGTGTCCGCCGAGCTCAAGTGCTCGCGCTCGCTCGTGCGCCACACCGAGATACAAGCCACTTTACAGGAACAGAAGTAAGTCTCTCGTAACATGCTGAAACTCACGGCGGTGGAGGCAAAACACACAAAAGGATCATGGGCAACTATGTATGGAAGGTGGACCAACAACCAACAAGAGCTAAGAGTTACGTCATTAAATAGGTATTTACGTGTACTTCATTTCGTTCTATGGGCACCAAGTTCAGTTCCATTGCAGAACTGAGATATTCATATTTTAGTCAAAGTGAATACATTCAATTCAATTCAATTCAACATTTATTCATGAACAATGCAATGATTGTGTTTGAAATAAGAATACGATACTAATAGTAGATTTAAAGATCTATTTATTGGCCTAATTCTCAGCTGTTGTTTTTAGGACCATTTTGACGCATTTTATTCTTTAGTCAGAGTGAATACGAGCTAATACGAGGGCGAATCAAAAAGTTCTTAGAACTGCATGGTGATAAAACCTTTTTAAATGTAGTTTGTTTTTGTTTTTTTTAGCTGTCATTATGACATAATATGGCGGCAAATTTTATTTGCTTACGCGTACCAATTGCACATAATTAGTTATTTTGTGAAGCAAATCGCTCAAAATCTGTCATTATGGACAAAAATGAGTTACGTGAAGTATCTCTGTCTAAAAAAAATGTCCACTAAGGAAATTCATTTGGATATTCAGCAGACTAAAGATACTAATGCTATACCATATTCCACGGTTGCTTACTGGGTTGCCGAATTTAAGAGAGGTAGGCCCAACTGTGAAGATGACCTTCGCTCCGGCCGGCCTTCCACCTCGGTCACTGATGACAATGTGGCGAGAATTGAAAAATTGGTATTGGAAGACAGAAGAATTAGCATCAAACAGTTAGCAGAGATCCTACACATCTCTTTTGGCAGCGTGCGATCAATATTGACGGACGTTTTGGGGTTTAAAAAAGTTTCCGCAAGATGGGTTCCGCGAATGTTAAATGAGGTAAACAACGAACAGCGTGTGGAGGTTTCGAAGCGGAATCTGGAAATCATCGAACGTGACCCGGATGCATTTTATCGCCGATTTGTGAGCATGGACGAAACATGGCTCCACCATTTTGATCCCGAAACAAAAAAACAAAGCATGACCTGGAAACGACCATCTTCGCCACCTTTAAAAAAAAATCGAGTTTTTCCGACGGCGGGCAAAGTTATGGCCTCTGTATTCTGGGATGCGGAAGGAATCCTATTCATTGACTACCTGACGAAAGGAAAAACCATTACAGGTCCCTATTATAAAGAATTGATCCCGAAAGTGCGGCAGGCGATCATAGAAAAACGCCGGGGAAAGTGGTCTGCGGGCGTACTGTTTCACCACGACAACGCCCCAGCTCATCGCTCAGAATTGGCACTCACTGCTATCCGCCAAGCTGGCTTCACGCTGCTTGACCACCCGCCATATTCTTCGGACTTGGCTCCTAGCGATTTTCACCTATTCCCGAAATTAAAGGAGCACATCCGCGGAATTAAATTTCGAGATGATAACGCCGTAGTGGGTGCTGTAGAGGAGTTTTTCGAGTCCCAAGGAAAATCGTTTTTTTATGATGGAATAAAAAAAATTGAGAAACGATACTTAAAGTGTATAGAACTACAAGGAGACTATTTAGAAAAATAAAAAGTATGAGAGAGTGGTATTCCACTCGTCCAATATCTTTGTCCAATTTCTTTGTCAAATCTTTGATCAAAGTTCTTTGACGTAGGCCCATTCCACTCATTCAATATCTTTGTCCAAGTTTTTTTTATTCATGCGTTGCCATATTGATTTAACTGTCATCGGAATCTTTGATCCAATGTCGGGGTCCCATCCAAGTTTGATGAAATCATCCAATTTCTTTGATCAAAGATATTGGATGAGTTTAATAGGGGTGGTATCCTACTCATTAAATATCTTTGTCAAATCTTTGATCAAAGTTCTTTGACGGAGGCCCATTCGACTCATCCAATATCTTTATCCAAGTTTTATTATTTTTCATGCGTAGCCATATTGATTTAACTGTCATCAGAATCTTTGATCAAATGTCGGGATCCCATCCAAGTTGGATGAAATCATCCAATTTCTTTGATCAAATGTATATTGGACAAAGATATTGGATGAGTGGAATACCTCCCTAACTCTCAGCTCTGTTAGTTTTGGTCCATTTAGACGCATGGTCCGTTATTTATCAGTGCCAGATAAGCAATTATGTTATCTCCTGTTAAAATGCTAGTTTTAGTGTATAGATATTAAATCATCAGTATTTTTATTGAATTATTAAATCATCATTATTTTTATTAACTCATCTATTTTTTATAATATTGAAAATTGCATAAAATATTCTCTGTTATAAAATTATATGAAACTTCAATGATTCGAAACGAAAATGTTTTGTATAGCGTCTGATAACAACATAAAAGTTAACAATATGATTCCAATGTTTCAATGACAAAGCAAATGTATCATTATTATGCACCGAATCACAGTATTTCAAGATGAAAACGACAATATCGATATTTTCCATGTAATGATTAGTATGGAGAGCAACTTGTGTTATCTGTCATAAGTTCTGTATCAATTGTTGTGTTTTTGCGGGCACTATCGATTCTCGACTTTGTTATGCTCTTATTGTCGCCCCATACAGGCTTGATCCGCACTAAAACTGGTTTAATGGCATCATGAAAAAAATGCCAAGTAGCTAATTAGCTATATCATTTTTTTTTCACTCAACCTACAATTGTAGGTTGAGTGAAAAAAAATGATATTTCACTTGTTTTAATTCAATTGTGATAATTAACATACATAGGCGATGGCACATAACTGTAAAAATATAACTTACCGCTAGCAAACATAGCTACTAATTGGTTTTCCTCAACCCTGAGGGTTTAGGAGAAAAGACAAATGAAACCAAAATTATCCGATTTTGGCACAGTACTGAACCAATACATACACTATATTCTCTCCTAGCAGTTTGTACGTGAGCACACGGTCGGCTTTTAGCTCATCTCGTTTGACGTCCAGCTCTGTACGTCGACGAGATACAACATTTTCAGGTGCTTGTTTTACAAAATATCTCCATATTGGGCGGTCGGAAGCTTGTTTCTCCCACTGGAATGGGTCAAGGTTGCAGTTTTTCATGTGGCGCTTAAGCACATTTTTATAAAGAAGGAGTTTTCACAGACGGACACACACATACACAGATACACATAAGTATTAAACTTATATCACTCCTCTTTTCCGTTCCGCGTCGGGGGTCAAAAAGAGAAGCCCAACTCAGTACTATTCCATTTCCATGATCCGGGTTGGCTGTCTCTTTGACTACCTATCCTTTCCTTTAACACTATACAAGAAAATGACAAATAGAAATTCTTTTCGGTACATTTGGTACCGAAAAGTATAATTTTTCTAATAAAATGTACACAGACACTGTAATAGGAAGTGTTGTGCGATAGGGCATTGGTTTGATGACGAAGGTGTACGCGTGACGTGTGAAGTACCAGTTTTTTTGTTCGCAGGATAATGTACCTGCGGCAGCAGATCTCGCGGCTCGAGGAGCTGAAGTCGCAGAACTCGTTCATGTCGGAGGACTAGGCGCATGCGCGGGGCGGCCGCCGCCTCGTGACGTGACGTGAGGACCTTTCATTTACCCATCAATGCTAAACATTGTTCATTCCGTTCTCTTTCTGTGTAATTTAGATCGATTTGATTATTGTTAAATGTGTTGTGTGATTTGGTGTTAAATTCTAAGCTTTCGTTGCCGTAAAAACCGGAACGTTTGCTATAATTGGGTTTCTTACTTTACTATTCTATGAAATTATTATAATTAATGAATGATATGAATGTAGTAATTTCAGTAGGAAGTGAGTGAGGGGACTCGCGACGGCGGCGGCAAACTTGTCGCGGCCCGTTCACCACTCAGACTTGACTGTTCACTTCACTTTTATTTTTATTTATTGTATTTTTCTATTTTGTTATGGCTCGCCGGGGAGCTGTCCGGGAGGTCTGGACGTACAAACATAGCTTGGTTCTTGATCTTTATGAAAAAAAATCATAGGTGTGTTTCTTATGTGCATTGTAACAAAACTTACTCTAGTTTGGTAAATACGTTTACTTTTTTATATTTTATTTGCAAAGAAACAAAAGGTTTCGTTCTTATTTCGTTTTCACTAAAATTTCAATCAACTAGGCGTCGTACTAGACCTAGATTTGTCCCACGTATTGTATGCATACTTTTAGAACTGCGGTCTACCTTATTTCCTATAAAATTCAAAGTTAATCAATGATAAATTTATAACTACTGATTCTATAAAATCATTTGCTATAGTCAGTTACTTCATATAAAAACTAAAATCCCAAAAGCTCTTTTATTCTTAGTTTAAATTATAACAATGAAAGGAATAAACTCAGATTATATATGGCTCATTATCTAAAACCTTTAATTATTCTAAAATACCTTACTTTAAGTACTTAACTTAAAAAAACACTATATTTAGTCAGTCGAGCTTAAAATAACATCACCGAGTTATTTAAAATATTTAAGATCACCCATATTATTTATTTTGTACTATTTCAAGAACAATATTAAATAATTTGTATGTATTGACAACACAATAACCTTAAAAATAAATAATAAATAAAAATAAACATTAGATAACTTAAATCTAAAAACCCCAACTATAAAAAGAATACGCCTTCTAAATTAATTGTTCCAATTATTAAAATATATATTATTCAAAAAGTATATCCGTTACTACTAGAAAGCTGTAATTTGGCACGTTTAATTTGCGACGGCAAAACGCTTTGATAATAGGTGGAAAAAAATGTAGGGTACCCTCTTCTCACCCTCATTTTTGCATCTTGTGGGGTGTTGTTGAATAGCTTGTTTTAAAGTAATGTGTGTTTTCTTTAACCTTATTTGATATAAATATAAGATTGTGATTTTAAGTCTGCGCAGTGTCACGGGTGGACAGCTATGGGACTCTACATTGCGCGTGGCCCGACACGCACTTAGCCGCTCTTGATCCATATTTTGTGTTACGGAATCATACTTACATATTGATGATTTATGATTATTTGAGATTTTAATTATTATAAACAATAACCATTATGCATTATGCCTTCCAACTTCTAAACTGATTTATAGATAAAGAGATTAAATAACATTTATTAGCAAATAAACATTAAAACAAGCATCTATAGACCTTGAATTTATATCCAGTGAATGAGTATAGCTAATGAATTTTGAGAATCTGTAGTTATAACCATTGATTTTATAGACCGAAGATAGAGAAGATTATGTTCGAAATGTCTTAGAACGGTGTATTACACTAAAACGGCTTCATTAAAGTGGTCACGATACGCGCACACGACTGGTTTCTGAGACTAGTCGCCACGGAGTATCTCACATTTACGCATTGGATACCGGTATCTGCGAATACTGGTACGCGAGATACTCCGCATCGACTAGTCCCCGAGACTATAAGTAGAGTCGTGTGCTAGTAATGAGAGACGGACCTCACTATTCAAAACTACGTCTGTAAGGAGTGTAGATTCGAGTCCGATTGAAGCTTCCTGGCGACAGCTGATGTCTCCGTTTTAAACTTGAACTTGGCATTTGTATATTTACATGTTAATTACGAGTTGATAAGTTTTTGCATGATAATTTTTTCAGTTGGGTCATTTTTGTAATATTTTATGATTATATGATAATTTCGGTCAGATGTAAGGATACAGTGATTTTGTAAAGTGTTTATTGTAAAATAATAAATTATTGAAATATTGTTTCATAGGAAATTTATTATTTTTCTATAGTTCCGACTGTCCCCGCGAAAGTTCCTTTGGAGAATGTTAACTTGCACTACTTATCAAAATGCATCACAATAATAAGTAAAGTTCGGGATAAGCTGAGACCGAGCGGGCGGCCGCGGCGCGCGGGGAACTGTCGCGAGAACAGCGTTAGTGTAAGCGACCGCAGTACGGTCGTGCGACGTGTATCGAGTGGTTGCAGACTTGTATAGAGGCAGGCGAGTGCAGCACTGCACTGCATTGCAGGGGATACTGTGCTTACTGCTTACTGATAGCAATAAATAAGCAATACGTGTTCTGTTAAGGGCTAAAATTAATGAAACCAAAGTTTAAATAAAGTGCACGAACCATGGAAAAGAACCTATAATTTCTACACAATTATTCCTCCTAGATTCTATAAATTTGCTCACAAGTTAGTCGAAAATAGGTAGATTGAAAACAGAAACTCAATTTTGGAACAAATCACACGTTAAATGATTAACTAGAGAGCAGGATAAGTTGAGATGAGCAGCTGAAGGAGCAGTTACTGGCGGGAATGTTTTTCCAAAATATAACTTAATATAATAATTAGGGTCGGTGGGACAAAAACGAAGCTGCGTAACATTGGAAGGTCATCGAAATATAATAAGTATGAAAGCATAGCTGCATTAACTGCCGCTCAAAACCGGTGTCACAAAATTAGTGACATTTCAGTGCCCGATTGCAACTCAGTCGGCTATCCAAAGCAGGGGGAATGGTTGTCATTGTGTAATAAGAAAATAATACGATTTTAATAGTTACCGGCAGCAGACCTTAATGTATAAGTGTCGATCGCCACCGTTAATTGGTGCAGGCGCTACGCGAATGGCGATTTGCAAGATATTTTTGTTCATGGTTTAGTTAAAAGTATGGGATTATTGTAATTTTTATTTTTAGTGATGGTTGATGTTATGAAATTATGTTTCGAAATGAGTAGATTAGAATCTACCTGCCTGATATATCTGATTTGAATATTAGTTAATAACATCTATATCTAAACGCTTTCGTTCCGGCAAAGAAAAAAAAAATCACAAAATCTCCCAAGTTTGCCAAGTCCAGTGAAATGATATCTGCTCCTCAGTCCTGTAGGCGAGTTAACTCGTTAACAGAAATGATGCTGTTACGTCCGAAAGGCGAGTTAACTCGGCTAGGTAAAACGCTTTTCAGAGCCGGTGGAAGAGAGAACTCGTTAGCTAATTTGTATTTCACTAATGTTGTTTGCGTAAAACGAAACTATTAAGAGTGCGCAGTACGCCCGTATAATGGAGAAAAAATACAGCGATTATTAAGGTTTTCATACAAGCCGTAAAAAACTCAAAAAACCGCTGTTTTTTTTTTCTTTTACAATTTCTAGCAACAGAAACTAATTTCCGATCTGGATATGCCGGATCCCATTGTGTATACAAAGTTTCATGTTATTCTAGCTCGGCGTTTTAAAATGAGAGCGTTAATACGTTTGTATGGAGAACCGAGCGTACTGCGCCCTCTTAAGATACAAATACGTAACGAATATTCTTGGGGAAGTAAGTTTATTCAGTTTTCACTCTTAACCTAGTTGGCAACACCACAATAACTGCAGCAAATAGATATGACTCAAGACTTAGAGTACGGGATGCAATGTGTTCGGTTGCGGAAGTGATTGCTGATTGCCCTAATCCAGGATGTAACAAAATATTAACAACGAGTATACTCGCCTACCGGATCTGAGCGCTCATCGCACAAAACGAATTAACTCTTCAGCCCGAACAAAAGGGTTATGCAGAACGAAACAAAAAAATAAACAAACGCACCTAATAAAAGTTGTTTTTTTCTGGGGAAAATTGAATACGTTGACAATTAATAGTCGTTTGTCCTATCAACCACAGTATGCTCGTATCACCTCACCTGTCCTCGCTGGTGGATAAGCAATATTATAGCAGTCAACTAGATCCGAAGAAAAGGCCCGAAAAGCATAGACTTCCTTCCTTAAACTGATCTGAATATTTGATTGGTTAACGGAACATAAAACAATTATAGTTTCTATAACGTGGAAAGTGGGTCATTTTTCTACGACAGTTTTGTATACCTATCTATACTTATTATATTTCGATGCAGAAGGTGTTTGAATTGGTAGAGAAAGTGAAAAACAATTCCATTTACGTTTTAATAGGAATTAAATCTTTTTTACTATTTTTGCCTTGCCTTGAACATTTATTTATGCATATTTTTACTATACAATTATAACAATATTTGATTAATTTCTAGTCTGGCATTGTTGTCTGTAGGCATACCATGGATGCGATCAGGTGGGATGGGTTTAAAGTAACTGCCCGCGCTGCTTCTCAAAGTCAGTACTGCATTTTTCGTTTCCCAATACTCGTATCTACGTTCACACGTTTTTATACGACTTACATCAAACTGAGCAATATTCCTAAGACGTCAGGATATAACAGGAAATATCTAGTAGTATAAGGAATACGATGTTTTAACTTTTTTCCAGGCCGCACCAATTTAGGGAGCTTTACAAAAAAACAAAATAAATTATTAAATAAAATACTTAGGTGGTGGTGATTCATTTCCAGACGTCACTTTTTACAAAAATGCATTCTAATTTGAACCTTAAATTGGTGAATTAAGTTTGAAATTCTACCGACTCGAATGTGGTCAATAAATGGTACTATGCCTGGAAGAGGGTTAAAAATAAATAAAAAACGATACGAGTACACGGGGACTGGCCCCTGTCCGTTTATCTTCAACGTGACAGTTAAATAAATAAGAAATAAATACGTGAGTAGATTGATGTATCTTGGTGGAGGTACTTATTCTTCAGGACATTTTCAAGTAACGAGCTCCGGCAGCATATGAATTAGTTAAGTGTTGCGGGGCGGAGGTTCCGCGCCGGTCCCGCCCCACTTTGTGTGTACTACGTTAGCTACTTATAAGTATAATATGGCGCATTTTCATAAGATTTAGCAAATATTAGATAGTCATGATCGCTCGCCTCATACACGACGGACGTTATCCATATGTAGTTACATCAATGTTCATTTTGACCAATCAAATGTGTAAACTATGTAAAAAGCAGGTATTTTGTAATAATTATTGATAGTAACCAGAAATTCATGTAGGAATTAGTTGATTTTTAATAAAATCATATAAGCTTATTTGATGATCACAATATTTTGCATGCTTTGTGATTACCAGAGTGCAAATCACACGAGGGACAATTCAATTTGTAAGGAAGTCTAGGAAAACATTTGAATAAAGAAGTAATTAGCTAATGTTTAGTTAGAGGTAAATTCTGGTCTAGGTTTTTATTTTTCTAATTAGGGCTAATAATTTAATTCAACTGCTAAATTTTGTCACCAACCTATGTAAATGAAATTAGCAGAAATAAGTACTGTGATATTCATTCACTTTCACGCGTTAAATAAAATAGTGATACATATGTAGTTTATGTTGTTTAAGTCTGCGTGGAGTTTTATCTACTTTAGTTAGCCAACGCTCTGTTTGTATCATAATAAAGGCACAATTATAGTATTCTGGTCGCCCCTTATGACTGGACAAGCTATGTGGCGAAGTATAGCTGCATAAGTAAGGCCATACAAGTCCTTATTTGTTTCAAACTCATGCGTCTGTCGTAAGAGACCACCAGGAACCTGTAGTGGTGCCTTAGCCCGCCAACCCACTATACGGTTTGCAACCAGCCGCATAATGCGTTGTGGACCAAAACGTGCGGTTGCATATGAAACTGTGCCACAATGTCACGCCAGCCGCATAGTTTGCTGGCGGGCTTAGGCTGCGTTCACGCACACGGTTGTCAGAACGTATGGTAATGGAATGCGTTTGACAAAAGCGCGGGGTGCACTCAGTATGTCTGCGTAAACGGGGCCTTAGTGTAAACGCCTGAGTCCAACCTTCATGCAGTCGCGCAGTAATGTAACCATTCCGTTAAAATAGTTGTAGATTTGTCAATAAATAATGCAGCAACAATCAATAGTGCCTATTTAAGGCGAAATAATACGTCACTATAACATGAATTTGAAAGCCTGGTTAGTCTTAGCGACAAAGACTTCCCAAAGTAAACGATGCATGTAGTTTTATTATTAGTGTAGTTAAAGACAGATGTATTTACGTACAATGTTTTCACAAAGCTGTAGTGCCCGGGCTATTGGCCGTTTGTATGAAGTTTAGGCTCTAGTGCTTAGTAATCTTTTATAAGGAGAGTTCAGAATTTTCGTATCATACTTTGTAATACAGGATTTCACATGTTCAAGTCTATACTGTCGTCAAAATTGACTTGGGCCGGGTTTCATTAAGATCCGTTAGACCCACAAATCATCATTCATTAATCAATAATCATGTATACTTACATACACTTTTTTACAATTATGTCCCTATTACAAACGCAATCACATCACAACTTGCAGAGCAAGTTTTTATGTTTGGTTCATGTTTCATGTTCATCACCAGTTATTACCTATAATTAAACAAACCTCGTCATCATAGAGACTTTACGTTCATATTTAGATTCAACATTTCTATAATCTGTTATAAAACTTGAAAGATTATGAGTTCCTCACCTGTTTATAAATTAAAATTCTAATTATGAAAAGAAATCCTTAATAATCTTCGGATGCAATAGGTCGTGTAAGAAAAAATACCATTATAAATGCATGATTAAATGATTCATCATCATCATCATCATCATGTCAGCCGAAAGACGTCCACTGCTGGACATAGGCCTCCCCCAAAGACTTCCACAATTACCGGCCCTGCGCCACCCGCATCCAGCGGACACACGGTGGACTGATGACCTGGTGAAGGTAGCGTTCACCAGGTCATCAGTCCACCGTGTGGGGGGCCTGCCCACGCTACGCCTTCCGGTACGTGGTCGCCACTCGAGAACCTTTCCGCCCCAACGGCCATCGGTTCTACGTGCTATGTGCCCCGCCCACTGCCACTTAAGTTTAACGATTCCGAAGGCTATATCGGTCACTTTGGTTCTGCTGCGGATGGCCTCATTCCTGATACGATCACGCAGAGAAACTCCCAACATAGCTCTCTCCATTGCCCTTTGGGTGACTTTGAGCCTTCTTATGAGGCCCATAGTAAGCGACTACGTTTCAGTGCCATATGTCATCACTGGTAACACACACTGGTCAAAGACTTTCGTCTTGAGACACTGCGGAATATTGGACGAAAAGATGTGCCGTAGCTTCCCGAACGCTGCCCAGCCGAGTCGGATTCGACGATTAACCTCTTTCTCGAAGTTGGACCTTCCTAACTGGACAGTCTGTCCTAGGTATATGTAATCGTCTACAACTTCGAGCGTAGTGTCCGATTGTTAAGGGAGTTGGTGCGACATGGACATTTGACATGATCTTTGTCTTGTCCATGTTCATCCTTAGAGTAACTCGCTCGGAGGCTTAACTGAGGTCATTGAGCATTGTACTTAAATCCTCCATGGTCTCAGCCAAGCCTACTATATCGTCAGCAAACCGAAGGTGAGTGAGGCCTAGCCTTCTCCAGTCCAGAGTCTTGAAAACATCCTCCAGTGCAGCGGAGAACAGTTTAGTTTTGGACGAAACGTCGTTGATACTTTAAAGAGCCATATGTACTGTAAAACGTTGTACGATACACGTGCGAACAGGTAATTCGCAACTCGTGTTGATTTGAAACACTCCCTTCGGTCGTGTTTTAATTTATCACCACTCGTTGCGAGTTTCCTGTTCTCTGCACTTGTATCGTAATGTGCTATAATATACTTACATTCGAATCACCTATATGCAGTGTGACGTAAATTTTACGTCACCGGTACGAAAAGTACGACTCCTGTTTATAATTATTTTGTTATTGCATTAAATTCAAATGCTGTTAAATTAGTTATCGTCGGTATATGAAATAGAAATTAAATAACGTAATTTTATTCAAACTAGGTATAAGCTATAGCTATTATAGTACCTTTCCTTGTATAGTATCTACTGTAAAAACCTGAATTAATTTTGTACTAAAGCAGTAACGCTGCTAACGAAAATTTCAAATTATTTTTTCAATTTTTTCCCTTTAATTTTAAAACCTGAATTACTGTTGACTCGTTAATATTTTTCTTTTGCTACATTTCATAAGCAATACGGAACGGTCGCTACTACCCTTATCTGTTGCAATATTACGATAATGTGTCATTCATTTCTCAGTTGATTGTCAATGTCACTAGTGTTACTCAGTACATTTTATAAGTGTAAAAGATTGTTATCAATTGTAATACGATTTTAATAGGCAAAAATATCATGAGTTGTGCTTTTGGTTGGTTGTTATTAACGTCGATGGTTTGTGAAATCCCGTATTAACCTTTTGAACGCCATGTATCATGTACGGCAGTGACACTTACACGCCAAGTCATCTTACATAAGAGATTGAATATGAACCTTAGTGTACAGCGCGAAGGAGACTTTGGCAACGTACGTCAAAACACCCATAGTCGTTATTGGCGCCATTGGCATGACCACATCCGACACATATAGGTGTTCTTGGCGTTCAAAGGGTTAAACAAAGAACCTAAATTAAGGACTCTCCTTATTGATGACGTTTTGGTTTCCCGTTATCGCCATCGGCTGCCCACATCGTAGCCCGTTGGTATGTCACATCAGGTGTTCTGTAGTACTTTAACACTGGTTACTTGAGGTATTTATCACTGTGACGCGATATAGGGCGTCAACAGGAGACCAAAGCCTAATAATTGTCACTGTTATTAGCAAGTCACATTAATTACTAGTTTTGCTGAAAGTGACCAATGCCAATTATTAGCAGACATTGAATTAAATTGGTAAAAATGAATTGGTCGCTTTCAGCAGAAGTGTAAACCGTAGGGTCTCGATGGTTCCCTGCGCGGAGCTTAGTTGTGGTACTGCATCGGTGGAGCACCTGTCCTCAGCCTGCCGTAAACTTTATAAGTTTAGGTGTAATATAAACAGACCGCGACATGTATCGCCTCCACACTAGGCTTATCTATTAATTATTTCCTTCCCATGTTCTACATAACATTTTTAACTTTTATTTTCCGACTTTGTTTGAAATAAGAAGTTTAACCAGTTTAAATAAATCCGTTTCAAATTTACTATTAGTATGATATGGCTCCCCCTGTTGAATACGATGGGTCCCTTTTACGTTATCATCATCATCATCATCATCATGTCAGCCGAATGACGTCCACTGCTGGACATAGGCCTCCCCCAGAGACTTCCACACAATGACCGGTCCTGTGCCACCCGCATCCAGCGGACACCCGCGACCCTAACTAGGTCATCAGTCCACCGTGTGGGGGGCCTGCCCACGCTACGCCTTCCGGTACGTGGTCGCCTCTCGAGAACCTTTCCGCCCCAACGGCCATCGGTTCTATGTATCCCGCCCACTGCCACTTAAGTTTAGCGATTCGAAGGGCTATATCGGTCACTTTGGTTCTGCTGCAGATGGCCTCATTCCTGATGCGATCACGAAGAAACCAACATAGCCCTCTCCGTTGCTCTTTGGGTGACTTTGAGCCTTCTTATGAGGCCTTTAAGTTATATCCTTTGTAAAATCAATATAGACCCCCAATACCATTTTTTTTCAGAAAGCACTCTCCGTGATATTTGGTACACTTTTTCACTCGGTTGTACCAGTTTTGAAAATACTTATTCTACTTGTAAGTTGGGATCTCCAAAATGGCCGCTTTGTATGCATCAACCGCCTCTTCTGGTGTTCGGTACCGTTAACCACGTAGACGTTGTTTGATTTTAGGGATAGTGGATCTGGGCTTTACGACGGGTGGTCGAGAATTTCGGCGTTTTGCTCTTGTAAAAACGCAATTGTTTGCCGGGAGGTGTGTGCGTTCGCATTGTTATAGCATAGTGCAGTTACTAGACGACTTCTACGGTTGTTTTTTCGGATATCACTTATAATATAACTTTGGTAAGCACAGTGGTCTTACAAACAATTTTAACATGTAAAAAGCATGTCGGCCTGTTTAACCCAGTTGGTAGTGACACTGCCTCCGAAGCTAGAGGTCCCGGGTTCGAAAGGTCCGGTCCCCGGTAATGGCATTTGTTTCTGTGGTGAGCAGAAAGATTTTGTTCCTGAGGCTTCGGTGTTTTCTATGTATTTAAGTATATAAAGTGTGGACACGAAAAAATCTGGTCATGCATGATATGGTAAATCTTTGAAATTAATGTGGATTTTCAGGCACCGCTTTTTAAAAATAATTTGTAGATATCAAACTACATAATAAAAATACAATCATAATATAACGTTAAGTTTTCTGTGTCTTTCAGCATTATATATTTCACCGTACCGATATTTTGTTGAACAGCGGTTTCTGATAATTTTCACTCGCTTCCTGCTACTAAGCTACAATTGTATATATATTTTTAAGAGTTGTTTTAAGCTCATTAGAATTTCATCATTCCAAAAACATACTTGTTTGAACACTTTTCTACTTGAGGCAGTCAGGAAGACTTTCTACTCCAAGCATCGAAAGTTGTTTTATATGGGAGGCATTTTTCTGTAAAAAAGACAAATAAACCAAAATGAAAAACAATTCGAACTACGTCAATCTGAAGTCAACTAGAAAAATGTTAGCTATTGTAAAAGGATGATGTAAAAAGGTAAAATTTGAAAGATCCAGATAAAAATAAAATAAAAATATTAACAGGAAAACTTGGTACATACTGTCCGAAGGCGCTGTTCAACAAAATATAGGTATGGTGGAATATATAATGCTGAAAGTCACAGACAACTTAACGTTATATTATGATTGTATTTTTATTATGTAGTTTGATAACCACAAATTATTTTATAAAAGTGCTGCTTGTTAATCCACATTAATTTTAAAGATTTACCATATCATGCATGACCAGATTTTTTCGTGTCCACACTTTATATACATTATATATCTATTAAATATATAGTCGTCTAGTACCCCTAACACAAGCCTTATTGAGCTTACTATGGGACTAGTTCGATTTGTGTAAAAAAAAGTCCCTAATATTTTATAAAAAGTGGCTTAGAATGTTATATATTATGTGCTTTTGTCATTCAGTATTCAGTGAATTAAAATAACGCTCACTCTGCTTAACTGCACGATAGCTTTGACCGTAACGCTGTATGGTCGAAATTATTCACTGGGACTTTATTACTATTAACAGCAAGTCGTAACTTTTAGCTATTACACGTAATGTTGAACCTATAAAACTTACTTGAAGTTTAAATTTTAAAATTGACGGCGACGTCAACGTACCATACAAATGTCTAGTTTCACGCAAAATATTTAATCTTATGTACACTCCCCGTTGATAAAGTTTCACTCTTAATTTGTAAGGTAAAAGTTGAAAACATACATTCTTTTCTTCCTATGGAGCATTTTACTAGCACTCTAACTTACTATCCATTTGTACGAATCATTGACGAGGCTAAATTAGTACAAGTGTTGTTGTCACACTGTTGTCTACATTAGGTACATACTTAGAGCATACATAACTGGAGTGACCATCAGCGGATCTTACCAAACAAAATATTATGCCAATGTTTGCGGGGGGCGAGGTAACACACATATAAAAAAACTACGCACACTTACAGAATATTGTTCTTTTACTACGCACCCACACTAAGACAATTAACTTATACGCACATTCAAACTACTAAAAGTTGAGCAATAAAAGTCGACCTTATTTTCGTTAACGTTAGATCCATTATTGGGTTACTATCGGATGGCCAAATTGACCAATGTCGATAAGGACGATGTTTCAAAGAAATTCTCATAAACAGTCTTTAAATACGGTGACGTCAAAGTGACGTTTCACAGCTAGCTCTAATGGTCAAGCACGAATGTTTTTAAATCGATTTTGTAATCGATGCTCGTTTTACGATTTGAAATAAAACTTGATTGCGCATAAAATCATAACACAAATAAAGCAAAAATATGCTTACAGTATGTGAAATTATCATCAGTCTTTTTGTAAATTTGATAAAGTACAACGTTTTATTACCCTAAACAGCAGATAAAGATATTTTCCCCTCACTAGCTCGGAAAGCCGTCTTTTATCCTTTGAAACAAGCGGGTAAAAACGCATTTTATCCACAAGTGGGGAAAGTAATTTGACCTTGGAGCGTGTTTGAGTAGCTTTTGACAGATAACAAAACGTAAAACGCTCATATTAATGGTTCGTTTGATATCAATTATCATTGAATAAATGGTTTGAGAATTTAATAAAAAATACCAAATTTAGCTTTATTTAATGATTTAAGTCGTAAACCTTAAAATTCTATAAGTAAAATTTTTTTATAATGACTGAGTATACTTGTAAACGCACAAGTTGAGTCGATGCAATTTCAAAACGCATCGTCAGAAATGTCAGCTTGTCAATGTCAACTAAAATATACAAAACTTGTCACAGACTCCGACTCGCGTGAATATTATACACAACTTTCAGAGTTTTTTTATAATATCGTAAAAAAATCAGTGATTCCAGTGATGAAAATCATGCCTGTGGAACTGTGTTCTTTTGCATGTTGCACTTTCCTCGCTATAGTGAGGAGAAAAGTTTTGTGTTACACACGGGTGCAAAGTTGTATTTTACTTCTCGTGTGTTGAAACACTCGCTACGCTCAGGATTCTATTTTAGAACCACTCGCTTCGCTTGTGGTTCAACTATAGAATCCTGTCGCTGGCTCGTGTTTCAATTCCGCACTCGCGGGTAAAATACAACTTTGCACCCTTGTATAACAAATAACTATTTCACGGACCTCTTCACACGTAGAAAACGATTTCAAGATTGACTTATAATCGATTAATGAAGTAGTTTTTAATATTTTTTTGCACGTATTGTGCCTATTTTTTGGCAGAGGGGTAAGTATTGGCTATGTGCGAAGTAGGTGGTGGGGGTAAACTAAGTGATCGCAGCGCACACCATGGCAGAAATGTGCAATTTCCGGGGACTTATATGTCAAATTTACTTCGACGTTTCCTATTGGTTTCCTACGATTCGTTTCGTTTGTATTTATTTATTTATTTTCTTATTTATTTCAGTCAAATTTCCAGTAAGGGGTCTTTCTCGCTAACTAAAATAAATAAAATATTCATGTGTCATTATTTGACATCTCCGAGTTTGACATTGCCCCGGGACCCGTGACGTTTGACATTTCTGACGTGCACATAGCCAATACTATACCTTGTAATCTGTTACTTTCACCATTTGACGATGTGTCAAAACTACACTTATAGAACGTAAACACGCAAGACTTATCGGAATTATAAATAAAATCACGTAATAGTATTAGGGCTTTTCAAGTAAATAAAAATAATATTTTGCTTTTCTTAAACATAATTTAAGTTATGTTCCGTTTTTTCAGTTCATGGTTATTAAGTATTTTACGATAATAATTCACCACCCGAACAGTTACGTGTTATGTCGTTGTCTTTTTAATACCAGTGTTGTGACCAAGTCTGTCGTTTCGATTCAGAAGATATTTCCGTAAATTGATAGAAATCGAAGTACGCATATATTTATAACGATAAATTTATAACCATAAAAATCTGTTGACGCTGTAAACCTAAATAATAGTAAAACTTATAATAAAAATGCGCAATTTTATTGATTGACAGAAATGACAGAGACAAATCTGTGACAGCTGTAAAAACATACAACATAAGAGCCACTGATACCAGCCCAGGGCAGGAGCCTTTCAGCTCGAAGTACGAATTTTAATATGGAGATGTTAGTTTAGTTGTTTGTACCAGATGTCACTCTCTATCGCACTGAAGTTCAATCAACGCCTTTCGTTTCGTCGTTTGGCCTTTAGTTCCAGCCCCTTCTTCGTGCTGACATGGATGAGGATGCGGACGGTACCTTATTATGCGGTGACAGCGGGTGCGGTACACCGCCGTCCCTCAACGACGGCGCCTTATTTGACATACGGCTGCTGCCTGCCACGAACGTCGTGTCAGCAATACTGGTGAAGAGCCTGGTGCCTTCGCAGGCGTCGACACTTCTGCTTCTGCCTTGCGTTCAGTGCGAGTAATACTACGGGTTTTTATGCCAAACGGCGTGCGAAACATATAACATAACATATTTCGCGGTGTACATATGTGTGGTTCGAATTTACACTAGAAACGGTTCGAGACCACTTTGTTGACACTGTACACCTAAATATTAGTAAAACTCCGTAAACTTGGAAAATATGTGCAATATTATCATCATACATCAACTTTTGATAACGCAACAGTGCTTGGCGTGTGAGTGATCACTGATCACTTCAATTAAATATGAAAGCGTTCAAAGGGTGAAAAGGTGCCCTCTTCGATCGCAAGCCGCGTAAGAATACAGGGGTGGATGCGGGGAAGGGGTAAGAGTGCTCTATTCGAGTTTAAGGCCCTCTAGTCCTGCGAGAGTAGGTATTTAGCGCTGTCCTGGCGGTGCGTGAACAAGCCCGCGCGGACGAAGCGACTGTGAACTCGGATGACCCCGCTAGCTTCATACTGGTCACAGTATAGAAATATAACTGTATTTTGACTTAAGAAATGCATTAATTATGATTAAACTTTGATATAATTTTTTAATAAATCGGTAGTGTAGGGGAGGGGTTTCGCAGCTAGGCCGGAGCGGTGAGCAATTAAACAGGAACGCAGACTGAACTTGTTTATTGAAGATATCAAACAGAATGTTGTAACAGTGAATATGAATATAGATTACCTAACTAAGACTAAGACTTTAAGAAGCTGCTTGGCAAATACACCGCTGGACCAATGTAGGTGCCTTGCGGAATAACTCCCAAGGGAAGCTTTAACCCTATATCGAAAAGACAGGACCGTTCAAAATCCGACCTTATGGATGTTTGTCGTGCGCTGTCAAATCACCTAGCTAACTCAAATGTACATTGGTTCGGGGTTGACCCCATTAAATCAGGAAAAATCTCAACACCGCGATGCAGGATTGCTATGGCGGCGGTACAGCGTCATCTAGCGTGGAACTCATCAATATGTTTGCATACATCAATATGTTTGCATCTAACTTTATACAATGTGGGCATGTTCTAAATATTTTAAATAACATGGAAAGTACTGGCCTGTATTTTACAGCCTTCAGGAATGTAGATTTATCTACATGTAACTAGCGCCATCTAGGGCTTCTCATGGGAACTATTCTCTACTAGAATGTTGAATCTTTATCTAACTTCTTACTAGATAATACCTAAATGCTACAATCTCCCCCTCTGTTATTGAAGGCGTCCCGACGAGGTAACAGGATCAGGATGGACTTCTTGTGGGCGCGTCAACCACAGCAACACTGCACATTTCACAAGTGTCAGCACTACTTCGATGACCCGCGGGTCGTGACAATCCGTCAGTTTTAACGATTGTTTTCCCTCGGGTGTACTTTATAATTCAGTCGTATGCTTGAATTTGAAGGGCCCACCTTGCTAAACGTCCTGTTGGAGATTTGATGGACATCAACCATCTCAAGGCTTGATGGTCAGTTACGATAGTCACTTGGAGTCCTTCAATGTAACCACGAAACTTAGTGACTGCTCAGACCACGGCGAGGGCCTCCCGTTCATTCATGGAGTAATTATTTTCTGCTGGGCTAAGAAGCCGGGTCGCATATTCCACAGGATGCTCGTATTCTCCCTCCCCCTGGACTAAAACTGCCTCAAGGGTGTACCCACTTGCATCCGTTTTTATCGATATGGCTTTGGGGACGAGCAAGGTTCTATCACTTCGTCATCCCACATTTTTGCTATCTCTTCTTTGAGCATCTGTCGCCGTAGAGGCGATATCCGATACGTAGGCACTGACACAGGACCATGGTTATCAGTGTTGATGCGATGTTCCGCTAACGTGGTTAATTCCTGTTCTCCACTTATAAGTTCTGTCTGGATAGAATCGACCGCTAAGGGAGCGATGCTAATGTCTTCTGGGTCGGGGAATAGTTCCGACGAGTGAGGTGACAGCTCGACTTCCGCATTGTGGATGCTTTGCTGGGCATCCCTGAGCATGTAGTCGAATCGGGGCGAGTAGCCATCAAAGAGCTGGGTTCTGGTGCGTTTCCGGGGCGGCGTACGCTCGTTGATGCTGAGGGGGATCATCCGGTAATGGTCTGTTGCTGTTGAAACCGGTGGCGCAGGTTCCTCGAAAGGCAAGGCCCGCTGTAGCGTAGTGGTAGCACTAGCCTGAGGCAGGGACGCTTCTTTTGCCCTATAGGTTCCAATGGCAGGATCCCTCACGGATGCAGCTTCCACGTGCGCCATTGATACTCCATCAGCTCCTTCTTCATGGAGATCGTATATCATGTTTGGGTTGTCCAAGAAGTACCATGTCAGTTGGGCCAAATTCAGGATCATTCCAGCATCCTGAATGAATCTTACTCCCAGAAGTGTGCGATTATCTCGTGACTGTGGCAGTATGACGAATGTTGTCGGAATCGTTCGCCCGCACAATTTCACCGGGACCCTCACCTTTAGGATGGTTTGGCTTCTCTTTATGCCGTCGGCTTGTGTCACCTCCGCTTGTTCGGAGAAGAATTGGTGTCCTTTGGTTTTCAGACACTAATATAGCGCATACGATGCGACGCTGGTTTTGGCGCAGGTGTCCACGAAGGCCGTTCCCGTGATATCACCTATTCCGATACCAATGTACGGTCTCGGTTGTGCATCCGTATTTGGTATGGGTACGGTATTAACTGGGCAAAAGGCTAAGTTTGTTGCTTCCAGTTTCGGTGCAACTGTACCCGTACATGTTGGACAGCGACTCCTTGTGACACCAGGGGCTCCGCATCCATAGCAGGATATAACGGGCTGCGAAGGGGATGGTGCCTGTGTGGACATTGCCACGTGGTTTGATGTCCGCTGTGCTGTATGTGTTTGAGGGCCTGCGGTATCTCGACGACCTCGGAGCGCCTCCTCCTTTTTGCGGCAGACATCTACGGTATGGCCAAAGTTACGGCAGTGTAGACACCGTACCTTCTCTCTGCGTTCTGGTTTTGCCTTTTGTTGGTTACGCTCATGATTCCGTTCTGTTGCAGACGGTCCCATCTCCTGGTAGAGGCATTCAGCACTTACAGCTGCTTTCAGTAGGTCGTCAAACGTTGTTACAGATTCCCTAGGCACCTTGTCCTTAATTCGTTCGTGCAGCGCAGTATAAACCATGTTGAGCTGGAGCTCTTCATTAATGGCCGGTGGCGGCAGTTGCGCGAGTAGGGCGCGCTTTTGGGCAATGAACGACTCCGTTAGCATGTCCACTGGCTGCCTCACGGTGACTATGTCGTATATGATCAGGTGGGCCGGTCGCTTAGGGGCAAATGCTCGACGCAGTCGGTTCTCAAAATCGTCCCACTTCTTGACAGCTCCCTTGATGCCGTTCCACCAAGTGGCTGCGTCATCCCTCAGAACAAGAGGAACGCTAAGCAGGGCATCTGCATCCTTCATCTTTTCTACCATCTTGAATACTGCAGCAGCGGTCAAGAACGCCTCTACTCGTGCCGGGTCGCGTGAGCCATCAAATATAAAGTTGGCTGCGGCGAAGGACGATCGGCGCTCTTCACTTGGTGCAGCTGGGGGTTCACGCCGGGTGATCGTCTCCAAGAGCAGTCTAAATTGGTCATCTGTCATATTCACGGCCATCTTGCTGTCCTCTTCCTTCCTAGCAAGTGCAGCCCTCGATCTCGTGTAAATTGGCTCCCTCTCTTCTTCCCTAGCTCCACCGTTGTGCGCCAGTTTGTAGGGGAGGGGTTTCGCAGCTAGGCCGGAGCGGTGAGCAATTAAACAGGAACGCAGACTGAACTTGTTTATTGAAGATATCAAACAGAATGTTGTAACAGTGAATATGAATATAGATTACCTAACTAAGACTCTAAGACTTTAAGAAGCTGCTTGGCAAATACACCGCTGGACCAATGTAGGTGCCTTGCGGATTAACTCCCAAGGGAAGCTTTAACCCTATATCGAAAAGACAGGACCGTTCAAAATCCGACCTTATGGATGTTTGTCGTGCGCTGTCAAATCACCTAGCTAACTCAAATGAACATTGGTTCGGGGTTGACCCCATTAAATCAGGAAAAATCTCAACACCGCGATGCAGGATTGCTATGGCGGCGGTACAGCGACATCTAGCGTGGAACTCATCAATATGTTTGCATACATCAATATGTTTGCATCTAACTTTATACAATGTGGGCATGTTCTAAATATTTTAAATAACATGGAAAGTACTGGCCTGTATTTTACAGCCTTCAGGAATGTTGATTTATCTACATGTAACTAGCGCCATCTAGGGCTTCTCATGGGAACTATTCTCTACTAGAATGTTGAATCTATCATCGTATGGAAAATGGCACAAGTTATTGCTACACTCATGTGTCTCTTTAGATGAATCTAAAATTAGATGTCTACGGTTCCGAATAAGACTACCTCCCCCGTTGATTTGAACAGAATATGACCGAGTACCTACCAAGTTGTTGATGTGTGCACTAACCCATTGTTTGTTGACGCGTACTTTTACTCGCTGTCCGACCGACAGCTCGGCCATGTCCTTAGCACCTTTGTCATAATATTTTTTCTGTATCAGTTGTCGTTTATTAAGTTCGCACCTAGTATTTGTGGGTATCTTAGGTTTAAGCAAAAGTGGTGCACACGGTACTATGCTACGTAGTTTTCTATTATTAAGTAATTCGGATGGAGACATTAATGTATTGCTAATCGGTGTGTTTAGGTATTCCAACAAGGCTAGTCTAAAGTCAGTTTGTGCTAACTGAGTTTTCTTTAAAATATTTTTAACTATCTGCACGGCCCGTTCAGATTGGCCATTCGACTGCGGGTATCGTGGCGAAGACGTCACGTGGCTGAAGTGCCACTCTCGCCTGAAGCGCTGAAATTCCGCCGAACTGTACTCGGGTCCGTTGTCGGACATGACAATGTCAGGAATGCCTTGACGACTAAATATTGTTTTTAGACTGTCTATAACTTCTTCGGATGTCAGATTCTTTAATTTAGACACTTCAATATATTTACTGTAGTAGTCAACTACGAGAACGTATTTGCTGATACCGAAGTGAAAACAGTCTGTACCTACTTTAGACCACGCACGGTTAGGTATATCGTGAGAAATCATCGTCTCTTTTCTGTTTTCATTTTTATAATTCAGACAAACTGCGCACTTTGTAATATAGTCTTCCAATTGCGTGTTAATATTAGGCCAAAATATAGTTTCCCGCACTCTTAACTTACACTTGTCTAATCCTAAGTGACCTATGTGTACTCGCTTAAGCATTTCATTACGCATTACTTTGGGCACTACGACTCGATGTCCTTTCCAAACGATGTCGTACGAAACCGACAGTTCATCCTTATAACACCAGTAGGGCTTAGCAGGGTCTTCGCAATTATTTCTGTTTTCTGGCCAACCCTCTTTTATGTACTTAATTATGTACTTTAATTCGTCATCCGATTGGGTATATTTTTGAAGCAGTACGAAGTGGGTATCAGTAAGAGGATTGCAGGCGAGCACGGCGCAGACCTGAGCCTGCACACTGAGTTCGGTGTGTTCGACGCTGGCGCCGGCACCGCGAGCTGCCGGTTCCACGGCTCGCGATAGCGTGTCCGCTATAAATAAAAACTGCCCCGGTTTATAAACCAACGTAAACGAGTACATTTGCAGTCTTAATAACATTCGCTGAAGCCTGGCGGGAGCGTCTGCTATCGGTTTACCAATTATGTTGACCAATGGTTTGTGATCGGTCTCAATGGTCACATCATGTTTACCGTATATGTAGGAATAGAATTTCTCACACGCATAGACACATGCCAACAATTCTTTTTCTATTTGCGCATAATTTTGTTCGGCTTTTGTTAACGACCTCGACGCATAACTTACGGGAAGGTTGTCTTGTAGGAGACACGCCCCAAGACCATTCTTGCTGGAGTCAACCGATATAACCACAGGTTTATTAACGTCAAAATACTGTAATACTGGGACTTCCGTTAGGCATTTCTTTAGGTGGTCGAATGCCTGTTGATGTGAACTATCCCAATGCCATTCAATATTTTTTTTTAATAATTGTCTCAAGTGATGCGTTTTTTCTGACATGTTTCTTACAAATTTTGCTACATAATTCACTAGACCCAAAAAGCGCTCTAAATCTTTGTAATTCTCTGGCTTGGGCATTTTTTTTATTGCAGACGTGTGTGACTCATCCGGATGAATTCCATTTTGGGTTATTATGTGGCCCAAATATTTTATTTCCGTCAGTGCAAATTTACATTTATTTAAATTCAGTTTGAGGTTAATCTGGCGACATCTGTCGAGCACTTTCATTAGTCGTGCATCATGTTCCTCTCTGGTACGGCCGTATACCAACAGATCATCAATAAACAAACATATTCCCCCACCTAAGTCATCAAAACATTCAAACAATCTTTTATGAAATACTTCTGATGCAGAAGTAATACCATACGGGAGCCTAAGGAACTTGTACCTACCGAAAGCCGTGTTGAAAGTACATAAGTTTGTACTTTCCGGACAAAGCTTCAATTGCCAAAACCCATTTTTTGCATCTAATGTGCTAAAAAACTTTGCGCCCGACAAGTTGGCGGTTATTTCGTCTATCGTCGGTAATTGGTAGTATTCCCTCTTGATGGCTTTGTTTAGGTCTTTCGGATCCAAACAAATTCGGAGATCCCCATTGGGTTTTTTAACTACTGTCATACTGTTTACCCATTCGGTTGGGCCTTCTACCTTGGCTATGATCTGTTCCCTTTCCATCTCATCTAATTTTATTTTTATTTTCTCTTTCAGTGCAATGGGTAATTTTCTCGGTGCATGTACTACAGGGCGCGCACTTTCATCTATACCTATTCTGTAATACCCCGGCATGCAACCTAACCCTTCAAATACATCCGCATATTTTTGTAAAAGTAATGTTTTAATATTGTTATCACCTTGCGAATTGACTGTAAGTATTAATTTTACCAAATTTAATTTCTGACAAGAGTCACGGCCTAAAATGGGGGGAGAGCTTACATCAGCTATAAGGAATTCTACAATATAATCAACATCCTTATACCTCAATTTTAGATAACATCTTCCTAATACTTTGATATCGCCGCCAGAATACCCTCGTAACTTAGTTGTCGCTGGCAAAAGATCTTGCTCGGAAATACCTATTTTTTGCAAGTGACTACGAGGCAGCACGTTCGCATCGGCACCCGTATCAATTTTAAATGAAATCTCAGAGTTATTTATACTAAGTACTACTGACCAGTCGCTACTAGTATTATCAAAGTAGTAAATTACCTGATCGGTGTTGTCTTCAGCGCTGAGTTCGTACACTCGACACACGCGAAAAATGGTTAAAGCGGTTACACCTCAGGCACCTTTTCCCATATGCAGGACATCTCCGCCTATCGTGAGCCACTCCACACATTTGGCAGGGAGAGCTCGTGCCGTAGTCTTGATCTCGCCTGTCATATGGTCGTCGAACAGCTAACCCCGGTGATTGCTCGGCGGACGGCAGTCGCGCGGGCGGCGGCCGAGCGGGCCGTGCACCGCGCCAGCCCCCGCGCCCCCGGCCTCTGCCGGCTGTTTCACCACGACCACGATTATACATCCAGTGGATACTGCTGACATTTCCTCCATCATTTTCCATGCTGTCACTACCTACGTAATAAGCATTTAGTTCTACCGACTCCCTTTTGATAGTATCGGCCTGGACTCTCGACATTTGCGCGATATTGCAAATATCAATTGATTTTTGGAGTGTCAAGTTGGGTTCACGCAAGAGGCGTTCTCTCATTGAACTATCCATGATACCACAAATTAATCTATCACGTACTAAATCATCACATAAGTCTTTAAATTCACACTTAGTGGCTATTTTCCTCAGTTCGAACGAGTATTGTTCGATTGATTCACCATCTTTTTGATCACGGGTAAAAAAACTATGTCTTAGCACGGTGATGTTTTTCCGTTGTAAGAAGAAAGAGTCAAACTTGGCTAATAAGCTATTCAAATCTTTCACTGAGTCTGTATCACTGAGTTGTTCGTACACCTCCCGGCCCTGTTCACCAATAACATGTAACAGAATGTTCATTTGTACCTTTGCATCCTTCTTAGTTAACTCACACGCATCAAAATAAATTTGAAATGAGTTTTTCCACCGTTCCCATTCCTTCGAAACATTCCCAGCTGTAACATTCTGAATATTGTTCATAAAAGTAAAAGGCGGCGGCGGAGGTAACACTGATTCCATTTTTGCAATGTCCCGGCGGCTTACTACACTCGGCTTATGCTTGCGTTCTACGTTTACACACTATTAATTGCTCATTGTTATCGTTAAAACACTACATTATATCACCAACGTATCGCGAACTTGAGTTTTTAATAATCCACCGGCTGCGCCATGTAAAAGTATGTAAGTCAAACACGATTTCCAGACCAAGACTCCTTTATTATTCCATTCCTATGTACCCACATTATACGCTATATCAAGTCTACCTACAGAATCTTTATCTAACTTCTTACTAGATAATACCTAAATGCTACAGTAGTAAATAAATAATTGAAAGTCGAACTTACGATAGGATCCATTTATAATGAAAAAAAAACAGAATTCATAGTACAACCCTGAAATTCGTTATTTAATCTATGAAACCTAAGAACCTAAAAAATATGTCTTATACCTCTCTACTCGATTTCTTTAATAGGTCATGCAACTTTTATCTATTTGTGTTATATTTATACAGGATTTTGTATTTATTTGTCGTGTGCGTGTCATCATCATCATCATCATATCAGCTGATGGACGTCCACTGCTGACATAGGCCTCCCCTAAAGAGTGCCACAATGACCGATCCTGCGCCACCCGCATCCAGCAGACTCTCGCGACCTTTATCCGGTCATCAATTCACTTTGTGGGGGCTTATCTACGCTGCGGCTCCCTGTACGTGGTCGCCACTAGAGAACCTTTCCGCCCCAATGGCCATCGGTTTTACGTGCAATGTGCCCCGCCCACTGCCACTTAAGTTAAGCGGTTCGGAGGGCTATATTGGTTACTTTGGTTTTGCTGCGGATGGCTTCATTTCTGATACGATCGCGCAGATATACTCCCAGCGTAGCCCTCTCCATTGCTCTTGACATTGGGTGATTTTGAGCCTTCTTATGAGGCAACGACGTTTCAGTGCCATATGTCATCACTGGCAACACACACACATTAGTCAAATACCTATATATATTCATAGTAGTCTTTGTCAAAGACTATCGTCTTAAGACACTCGATTATGGTATATATCTATCTCTTAGGGATAACCCACAATAACCATTTTGTATCCTTTACTTATTACGAAAAATAATGGCTTATTTACGAAGCGATTTTAAGCAATACAGCATTAATCCTTCTCCAATCTCAGAACATAAAAAAGGGAGAAGTGCCCTAGAGCTTCCTTTCAACGAAAACCAATGTCTCCAGTTTTCTCCCACCAAGTCCACACACACACATTGAAACGTGAAAACCTCGGGCGGTGCCGCCGAGTTCACGACATCATGCAATTAGGGACATTCTGTAGTATAATTAGTATCAGCATTGCACCCGTGCGAGCCGGGGCGGGTCGCTAGTATACCATAATCAACTTCAACTTCGAGTATAAAGTGTCCGATTGTAGCGACAGTTGGTCTCCAATCCACCACCACACCATATCAGCCAAAGGACGTCCACTGCTGGACATAGGCCTCCCCCAAATTCACGGGGGGTATTTGCCATAATCGCCACGCTTGGCATGCGGGTTGGCGATCGCAGTATCTCCACCGCACTCCAGGGATGCTGCTGCCCATCCCCCGGTGGTCTCCAATAAAATACCGTAAATACATTTTGCATTTAATATAGATCAATATGGCCCTTTACAGCATGTAATTTAAATGAATATTTTCGAAGATATTACTGATTTAAAATGCAGGAATATAGCGGTTGCGGCGGTATCGGCCGGGTTGTACTATATAGAGACATCCTGTAGTATAATTAGTATCAGCACTGCACCCGTGCGAAGCCGGGGCGGGTCGCTAGTATACTATAATCAACTTCAACTTCGAGTATAAAGTGTCCGATTGTAACGACAGTTGGTGCTACATGGGCATTTGACATGATCTTCGTCTTGTACATATTCAGCTTAAGACCAACTCTCTCGGAGGTTTTACCGAGGTCATTGAGCATGGTACTTAAATCCTGTATGGTCTCAGCCAAGACTACTATATCGTCAGCAAACCGAAGGTGAGTGATGTACTCGCCGTTTATGTTGATGCCTAGGCTTCTCCAGTTCAAAGTCTTGAAAACATCCTCCAGTGCAGCGGAGAACAGTTTGGGAGAAATAGCATCTCCCTGCCTGACTCGCGGCTACAACGGAATAGGTATCGAATTCTTGTCCTGGAGTCGGACTCACATAGTGGCGTTGTCGTACAGACACTTCAGTACTTCGATAATAGCGGTAGTCTACTTGGCACCGCTGGAGAGATTGTAGTACAGCCCAGGTTTCAACCGAATTCGAAGGCCTTCTCGTAGTCCACAAACGCCAAACAGAGGGCACAGGTAACAGATTATATTCCTCAGTCTAGTGTAAAGCCTGACGAAGCGTATGGATATAAGTTGATAATACACAGGCCCAGTAGTAGTGAACCAGGACTGTCGGAAAATTATTACTAATATATATAGTTTTTTGACCGAGCGAGCGAAGCGAGCGAAGCATCCTTGTTTCAGCTTTCGACAAAAATTCTTTCATATGTCTGTCTGTTCGAATGTTCTCCTCTACAGATCGCATTTCTCAACCGATTCTCGTGACATTTCGTGAGCAGGTCCGATAATTATAATGTTTTTTTTTCGAGACGGTTTTTGTAAAATTTTTAATTTGAAAACTTTTTTTTTGCGTGGTCTACAGCTCACAGAGCCACTGGTTTTAAACTTTATTGTAACAGTTAACATAAAATACAGACAGAATATTTTTTGGTGGTTTAATTTTTTCGTCAAAAGTTCTTAGCTCTCAAAGCATAAAAAACATTGCGAAGTTTTTACTTTTTACTATTTATGCGAAAGATTACCGTATTCTTTTAAAATAAATACCAGAAATGATTTTTACATAAAGATGATAAAAGGATCAATATGGTATATGAAATAATACCAAACTTGCCACGGTAGCTACCAGGAAATGGGTAGATCTTTTAAAAGAAGATTAGCCAGAATGATAGTGTACGAGGGTAAAACTGAAAGTTTCGGGAATAGAAGAAAATATGCAGTATAAGTGAGTTTATTTATTTTTATTGTTTTTCAAAATATTCTCCTTTGTATTTCATGCACTTATGCATGCGTTCAAACCAGTCCATAAAGCACTTTTTGAACTCTGAAGTAGGGGTCGACAAAATGGCTATTTTATAGGCCTCCACTGCTTCTTCTGGCGTCTGAAACCGCTGACCACGCAGTTTGTCCTTGATTCTGGGGAATGTAAAAAAGTCGTTGGGACTTAAGTCAGGGCTATATGGAGGGTGGTCCAATATTTCGACTTTTTCACCGTCCAGGTACTCAGTTGTTGTCCGAGCGGTGTGTGGGCTGGCGTTGTCGTGGTGAAGGATGATGCGACGACTAGGGTTTGTTTTTCGGAGTTCAGCAAAGACGTTCGGCAAACAAATAGTGGTGTACCAATCAGCATTGACTGTTCTACGATCCTCAAGAGCCACAGTAGCTACGTGACCAGATTTAGAGATAAACGTAGCCACCATCTTCTTAGCCGTACTGCGAGAACGAACAACTTTTGTGGGTTTGAGCTCGTCTTCGAAGACCCATACTCGGGATTGGTTTTTAGTTTCAGGCTCATAAGCGTATATCCACGACTCGTCACCTGATACTATGCTAAAAACAGCATTTGAGCGTCCCTTGTTAAATCTTTTCAAAGTTTTGCGGCACCAATTGACACGGACTATTTTCTGCTCGTCAGACAATAGGTGAGGTATCCAACGGGAAAATAACTTTTTCACGCCTAATTCTTCTTTTAAAATAATTTGTATTTGACTCATTCCAATACCCAGGTGCTCTTGAATTTCCCGATATGTCACATGTCGGTCTTCATTTATCAGACGACGCACAACATCGACGTTTTCTTGCGTGACTGCCGATTTTGGTCGACCTTCACGCACTTCGTCGGTGAGGGATACACGGCCACGTTGAAATTCTGAATACCACCTGTATATTGTAGTCTTTGAAGGAGCTTCAATATTAAAAGCAGCAACCATCCGCTCTTCACATTGTTTTTGTGTTAGTCCACTTTTAAAGTCATAATAAATCATAGCTCTGAAATTTTCACGGCACAATTCCATTTTAAGCAGTGACTCGACGACTTCAATAAACAATTGAAACCGAACCATACTTTTTTTTTTCTAAGTGGCCAGTGTGTTGAGATAAGGAAACTTCAGAGATTATAAAAAGGTATAATACATGTTAAAAATAAATGAATAAGTATTCGATTCCCGCCACTTTCAGTGCAAGCCTCGTATAAATTTTAAAAGGGTCGGCAATGTGCATGTGACTCCTCTGGAGTTGCAGGCGTCCATAGGCTGCGGTGATCGCTTATCATCAGGCGGGCCGTATGCTTGTTTGCCACTGACGAGATATTTAAAAAAAGACGGTCTGAATTAACGTGGTGAAGCTCATAGCTTAAAAAAAAATTTTCAAGTGTAAAGCAGTAGATCTCTTACTATATCTAAAATTTCTGGTAATAAACATTTCATTTATAATTTTACCAACTTTGGTTCCATTTCTGCAGGGGTTCAGTTCAGTTGTTATACTGTCATTTTTATATTGCGGCACTATGACCATATTTTATTTGTTAATAATTACGCCTTTTATCATTTGGGTTTTTATTGCCCTTCTTAAATAATTTGCAACAATTATATAAATTCGTCAAAAACTGCTTGTTTGTTGCACGAAACGGTCGCGGATAAAACTGACACAGGTCCGTTGCCCATAAGCGCCAACGCGCGACTGATCGGGCCTGCCGAGCCTCCGCGCTCGCGCATTTTGTAGGTATTTAAACATATTAATTAATACAATCATTTTATCTATTTAAATTCTGCAAAAATGACAAGAAATACTGAATGGCTTTAGTTTAGTTCAAATATTTTTTTTAAATCATCATTAGTTTAGTCGACAGATTGTAAATGCTTTACAAAAAGGAGTAACTTTGGGGTCTCTTTCTATCGAGCGAAATTCATTAAATCGTGTAACTGAGTGCAACTTTGACTAGACTAGATCCTTAAGTAAAACATATAATTTTTTCAAATTTTTAAAACCCTTTTTCTACGTTTCAGATTGTTTTCTGAAAACTCGAAAACGCTAAGTCGCTTGACAACCTCCCCTTAATTGTTTATCCACAGACCATATAGACGCCGCAAACGCGCTCAATAGTATGGAAACCGAGCGTGTCAATTTTTACGTGCCTACTATGATGTCACGTATAGTCATGTCCAATACTACCGCCGCGACCGATTCAAAGGCGCTGCCGTCGGTTTCGTTTAGTACTCAGTAGGCCTTTGCGGTGAGAGGACGTACGCAGCCCGCCCGCTTTAGTTTACGTTCTGCATTTTACTTCAAAATTCAAGTAATTAACCTATGAATTTACGTTAATATGTCTGTTTTTAGCATACAAAATGTTCCGTGATAATAAATCGATATTTTTATGATTGATTTTCTATCGATCATACTTCGAGTTTATAAACGGACAATGAGAAAGTGATTCAAAGATTACTACTGGCTCTGTGAGTTGTTATAGACATTGCATTTTTTATTCAAAATTTTCAAAAACTGACACGATAAAGAAATTCTGCTCACAAAATATCACGCGAATCGGTTGAGAAATGCGAACGGAGACGCTTCGCTCGCTCGGTCAACAAGTCAGAGATTTTTTTACATGATTGCCCAAAAGAAGGATTGCAATGTTTTTATAACAACAACCTTTCATCGATGCAAAACTAAAGTTCATATATATGTAAATAAAATATGTAAAAAAAAGGAATAAACATAATGAAAATAGATATTTTACACCACACCTTGCCAAAAAGCGCGCGTCCGGAAAAACCCACTTTTTGGCCAAGTGGTGACGTAAAATTGTGTACAAAACTTGGGTCGTAAAACAGAAAGCCCTATCTCTCATATTTATGACCCTCGCCTACGGCTCGGGCCTCTAACATCTGCGATATCGGCCTTTCTTAGTTTTACAACCCTTGTATCGTAAATAGCTATTATAGTGCATTTTTTGGATAGTATTCAATACGTGAAATAGTGTTATAAATAATGCTTGGTGGTTATTAAATAAATGCAATTAAAAGATTGCATACTCTTCTTCGCTTAATGCCCTGACACCTACGTATAGTCATCAATTAAATAAATATTCTAGTAAGTACTTTATGAAAGAAGATCCCTGCTTCTGTGAAGCTTAAGAATCTATTGCTTAAAAATATTATTAAATTAAAATTATGAAATATTTTTAATCTAAAATAATAACATTATTGTATAGTAACTAGCCTTAATTATCATTGTCCGTCAGAAAAATCGATTATAAATCGAATTGCATAGTGACATAGCATGAAATATCGCAGTGTACAGCACTACTCACTTTAAATCGACAGACAATGAGAAAATCCCTACTACCTTACAACGTGAAGATTTACGAAATATAAATCGTTTGCTTCACTGTCCATTGCCGCCTACAAATAACAGTCCTTCAGTATAGTTTAAAGTAGAAGCCGCAATGTATGGCGTACTTCGAAAATATACTATTTTTGTAAATATTTTGGTAGAAACGACACGACATCACTCCAAGTAGAAAATAATTAAATTTAAATTAAATAAGGCGAAATTCATTAGAAGAAATATTTACTTCTGAAACTTTAAAAACGACCTGTTTAGACTAGTTGGTAGTGACTCTGCCCCCGAAGATAGAGGTCCCGGGTTCGAATTTCGGCCAGGGCATTTATTTGTGCATTTTTCACGGATATTTGTTCTTGGGTCTTGGATGGTTTTTTTTTATGTATTTAACTATGTATTTGTGTATGTAAGTATGTATATCGTCGTCTAGTACCCATAATACAAGCTTTGCTTAGTTTGGGATTAGGTCGATTTGTGTAAGATTGTCCCCCAATATTATTATATTATATTATTATATTTTCTAGTGCAGCAACAAACGTCGTTAGATCTACAGGAGCGCGACTGAGCGGCAAGTGGTGCACCGCACCATTTAGATACATGCGAAGTACATACATTGGGGGCATCTAGGTTTATCTAGGTCTGTGTGTTTATCACTGCGTCGCCTTAAACTAAATTACATTTTTCCCGTTTTGAACGACTTGTCACAAACTGTTAATGGTTTGCGCTAGTCTGCACTCTGGTGGCAGAACATTGGAGTAATACTCCCTATTGAATGTTTTCCGCCTCCTCATACAACATCCTGCACGTGAACTTTATGGCATGTAAAACCGGTTTTTACCAAACAAAATCACGTATAAGATACATCCCGTTTGTTGATAGTAATTGCCTGCAATCACCCGGGCCTGCGCAATTGAATAATAAATAATAATAAACTTCAGCTATGATTTTTTTTATTTTTGTATACAGATAAAACAGATACTAAACTACAAATTGATAATGACAAATTTATTTGAATAGAATACTAACGTCAAACGCGACGTTCATGAAGTTCATGATTCGTGATGCAATGATTTCAAGAGTTACGATAGGCCTGTCCGAACATTTTGAACCGACGATCGGGGTCAGCGGGAGGTAAAGGAAATTGAACCTTCTAGCTAGAAACTACTTACTTTACATTCCATATTTAAATGACAGCGCTGTGACGCACCGCTCGATCGCGACTTCTAGCGAGCATTTAAATATGAAATCTAACAACTGGTTCAAAGTACTTTAACTTGCGAACCAGTGGTACCTCTTTTCTGAAAGTCAAGCCCGTAAAGCCTGTCCTTAGTATACCAGTCAATGGATTCATAAATAAGAGTGTAATATACTGAAAAATGGATTACGCGAGATTTTACAACACCACGGTATTAAACATCCATTTCAATGTATGTATAGGTAAAAGTTATGTACCTACAAAATCTTGGAAAATATCTCCTAATATATTCACTTAAAAAGATCTTTTTTTACTTTCAGTGTCATGTATGGACTCCATATAATTAATGATATGCCCTCTAAAAAAATCGGACTCATATGGACACACAGACATGACGAAACTAGGGCTCCGTCTTTGCCATTTTGGCTACAGGGGCCAAAAAATTGTGTTTTAATGAGGTCAACTTTACACTGACTGAACAGATTTTATTAAAAATGAGGACGTGAGTAATAGCTAATACCATTGTTCCAATTGACACCAGTCACTCCAACTAAATTTGGGTTAGCTCAAACTTGCAAATTAGTAATCAGTAATCAGTAATCAGTAATCAGTAGCTTTATTGCAAATTAGGACATAATCCATGCAGTAAAAATATACAGACAGGAAACAATTCTCGTGTGGTCCAGCCATCGTGCCGTTCACATGTCAAACGACAGAACTTTTCGTAGTCTGGTGAGTAAAACATAGTATATCGAGGAGTTTCAGTGAGGAGAAAGGCTGGTTTTAGTACTCGTAACGTAACGCTCAGCTATACGGAGCATGAGAGATGGTAATTAATTAAAATGTTACTTAGTCTAGCTGTCGCACAATGTTTAATAGATGCCGCTTGTTTCCTCGTCAACCAATCATATATTTTGATCCTCATCTGTTCCAGCCTAGTTTGCACGATAGCTTATACCGTCACGTTTTATGTGACGTTTTAGTACATTTCGGCCATATAACTACGAGTAGGCTGGTAGTCCTAACAAGTTACTTTATTGCTTACAATACAATTCAGTTACTAGTTCGATTTCAGTCTAACATGGTCATTAACATAGAATTGCTGTCAAAACCGGAGTATTTATCATGTATATTAGTTTTTATGGGTTCCCGATATTTCAGCACAATTGAAAAAAAAAGAACAAATAAACAGGCAAGGATTCCCTGTGGAAGTCGAATGGCACGCAGTGCAATACATTATTTCATTTCATAAGTACCTAGTAGAATTAGTACAAGTCTACTTCCGATAGTTATCTTGCTAGTTGTATTAGAAAACAGATATTCGTAATAAAATGTCATCCGTTTGTCCAACGACTGCTTTACACTCAGATCTGTCCGATCCGTATTACATCTTGAGCTCTGAGCTGAGCAAATCGAAGAACTGTTTGTCATTTGTTACATATTAATCGGAAATCTGCGTGAGCAGAGCAGTGCCGCGAATGATCCAGTAGTCTGAAGGAGCGTTGGCTGCCAGCAAAACTGGCAGTACGAAGTTGGTGCTGTGGCCGGTGGTGGACAGAGTGCCCGCGCGCTCTGACGTCTTGTATAGAGGTGCTTCGTAGCGTGGGTCCGGCTTGGGCAGCTGGAGGACCGGTTGGAACCAGACCACAGGCAGCGGTGGATTCATTTGACCTACAGTAACAAAACATTTAAAAAAATGTATAGCCAGAAGCCGACTTGACAGTATCATAGCAATGTAGTTAACATACTGAATACTGTAGAAAACCCTGAATTTAAACTTTTACCTATAATCACAGTTTTAAAAAGTGTCCGACGAGACGTAACTGTGTAAATGTCAACTAATGACAGAAAAACCGTCGCTACAGAATATTCGAGTTACGAGTTAAAGAGAGAAAGACATATTTTTATGTCGTTTCACCACATAACTGCATCCTGTATAATGCTTTAGCCATCATAGCCCATTGTGTGGTCTGGCATTACAGTTTTGAAGTGGGTACTTCTTTGTTGGCACCTTTTATGAGTTAGCTGTGACACAACGGTTTCAATTATAGTTTCGCTACTAACGCTAGAAAGCGCTAAAATAAAAGTGATGGTATCGGTGATTATTCGAAAAAATAATAAGTAATAATGTTTGGGTTTATTTAACTTTGATGGTTATTCTATTTAATGACGAACATGATTAAGATTTAAATAATTTAATCAAACATGCGGGCAAATTGTCGTATATTGATGTTCGTCAGGATGGCGGGTGGAAATCAGGAATTTTAATGGAATGTTCACAGATATTTGGTATCTTTTGTGTACCTGTGTGTACCTGTAGTAAAATGTTGTGTACCTCTCCTGGAAACGAGCTATCTTCAAAAATAGGTCCACCGCATCCGTTATTTTGATGTACATACACATAAAATATCACCGCGTTATTATTATAAGATACGGCACCAAAAGCTTTTTGCAATAAGTATCATGTTATTTCCTCAAATTGTTTGACAAAATAACATATTTACCTTGACCGAAACGGAGATTGCCTGAACTCTTGTCTCTTTGTTGGGTTTTCGGCATATTCCTCGGCCTGAAAATCACCTGGTCATCAGGCAATCCCTTACTTTTCGAGCCTCTGCAATAATGGACTATCAAGGATGTAGCCCCGTTACAACCCCGCTACTTATTTAGGGGGCTCCGGGTCGTTTTCTCGTAGGAAAAATGTGACTATTGTTGGAATTACGTACCCGGTAGTGGGTCGACCAAGCAGTTGTGGTCAACGTCCCAACGCGCCGCATCGATAAACAGTCCGTGAATGTTCACGCCGTCCGTTGGCGACTCAAGAATGCCATAAACATCCTCGTCGGGATCCTGACAACATTGGCCATTATAAAATAAGGTCTTTGCTATTACCCGTGGTACCACCATCATGTCCCCGGTGGAGGCATGGTAAAAATAAATTACTGGCGAACACTGTTTAGCACGGTGGGACAACGGGTAAATAAAATTAATAGCCGAACTTTCTGATATGATGAACAGGCGGGCTGTCGATCGCTCGTTTGGACCATTCAGCACATAACTTTTTGATAACATATGTCAATAAGTTGACAGTTCTGCGATGATGATTCGCTGTGCATTTCTTGAGCGATATTTGACGTTGTTGCCCCTACCAATGACACAACATCTCTATTTGTAGACTAGAATGACTAGATACTCACACGGTAAACTGTCAGGTGTCAATTTTTTAGTCTGTGATTGCCATTTAGATCCCTAGTGTGAAAAGATTTTTCCAGGCAGTCTTTTTTTATGCATTGATGTAGGTGGGATTCAACTTCGCCTGGCCTAGATCCCTAGTGAGAAAAGATTTTTCCAGGCAGTCTTTTTTTATGCATTGATATAGGTAAGATTCAACTTTACCTGGCCTGTGTAAAAACGTTTATTCACTACCTACAACTTTTAAATTATCAGCAATTATATGGTATAAACCCTAAATTTTAGGGTCAAGACGCTGATTTGTCTGCCTGCCTGAGTTTTAGTCGCAATTACCCAGGCGAGCATTAAAGTTATGTGCGGCGTGAGTACTCGAGTACCTTTGTTTTCTTTTTGTTCTCCTTGTAGACGTCATCCTGCGAGAGGAAGACGCGGTAGGGTAAGAAGTCGAACATGAGCGCGTCGATGGGCACGCGGTAGCGGCGTGCGTACGACTGCAGCGAGCCGGTAAGCAGACCCTGCGGGAAGAACAGCCCCGAGACCCAGCTGCTGCGCTGCTTGCCGTCCACCAACCACTTCTGATGAATTAATACGATACGGAACTAATAGCGCGTCAAAACTCAAAGTCGATGGAAATTTGGATTAGTGTCATCAACTCACCATCCACCCTACGTTCATGATTACATTAAAACCAAACTTAAAATTAACGCTCCTATCGTAGTAGAGCTCAATGTGTGACTTTCTATGTCTAGCGCCTAAAAACCGGCAAGACTGCTTACTAGAGGGACGTTCATTTTATAATGGGGGTTACTTTACTTAATTATTTTTTATCGGAGCTTAACCGATAATCGTCTCTACGAACAGTCTAATTGCGAAGAGTCTTGACCAACATGTTAAGAGACTCTCGCTAGATGGCTGGGTCAAGGGTCAGATACAGAAGGCGGTACTCCTGGACCTGGCGCGGATAGTCAGGAGGTTCCACTCTCTGTCGCCCTAACCACCGGTAGCTTAGGCCCCGCCGCGCTGCCGGCGGCACTAGGTTAGGTTTTTTATAATGCTTTTATATTTTGTACGTGTATTTTTATATATAAACATTTATTGTAAGAAACCATATATCTAAGAATAAAGATCAATAAAGAGAGTAATAATAATGATTCTTTAATTCAAATATTTCATCCATACCACCAAATTATGACTTGTGATTCTTGAATTAAATTAGTTACGTTCATTTTATACTTAAAGATCGGCCTCGTCTTTGCTCCCCGGCTAGATGCTGGTCAAGAGCAACCCCATTTTTAATAAAATAATTTTTAAGAAAAAAAAACCGACTTCCATGGGGGAGACCGGTGAAAGATTATTATACTTAGATGGTGCACTCTTAGATTCCATACAATAAAATAAAAATGGCTATAAGTATGTTTATAATGGTAGAAGACTAAGTACCCTCAATTCCTCATGGAATCATGGAAAAACCTTGCTTGCTTGACAAACAAAACGAAGAGAACAAATCGCCAAACGTGAACTACGCGTCGTTGAAGAGTTCCGTTCTGATGATCATCAGCAGTTCCATTTCATCAAATGTCACTTTTATGAATGAAAATGCTTGATTAGTTCATGAAAATACTAAAATCACTATCTGTGTGCCTTTCACATTTGAGGAGTTCCCTCGATTCCTAATGGATCCCATCATCAGAACTCGAGCATGACAAAAATCAATCGTGAAAATAGAACTTGCTTAACAAACACAGCTAGAAGGACAAATCGCCAAACGTGAACTTTTCGTCGTTGAAGAGTTCTGTTCTGATCATCATCAGCAGTTCCACTTCATCAAATGTCACATTTTTGTATGATAATGCTCGATTTGTTGATAAAAACACTAAAATCACTATATGTTTGCCTTTAAGATTTGAGGAGTTCCCTCAATTCCTCATGGATCCCATCATCAGAAATCAAGCATGACAAAAATTAATCGTGAAAATAGAACTTGCTTAACAAACACAGCTAGGAGGACAAATCGCCAAACGTGAACTTTTCGTCGTTGAAGAGTTCTGTTTTGATCATCATCACCCGTTCCACTTCATCCAATGTCACATTTTTGGATGCAAATGCTTGACTTGTTGATAAAAACACAAAAATCACTATATGTTTGCCTTAAAGATTTGAGGAGTTCCCTCAATTCCTCGTGGATCCCATCATCAAAACTGCGTTTTGACAAAAACGGGACCAACTTGGATATATATACTTACAATCAAAAAAATAATTTTCCAAATCGGTTAAGAAATGACGGAGTTATGGAGTAACAAACATTAAAAAAAAAACAACCGAATTGATAACCTCCTCTTTTTAACCGACTTCAAAATTCCTCTTTTGAAATGTTGAAGTCGGTTAAAAAGAGGAGGTTATCAATTCGGTTGTTTTTTTTTTTAATGTTTGTTACTCCATAACTCCGACATTTCTTAACCGATTTGAAAAAATTTTTTTTTGATTGTATGTATATATATCCAAGTTGGTCCCGTTTTTGTCAAAAGGCAGTTCTGATGATGGGATCCATGACGAATTGAGGGAACTCCTCAAATCTTTAAGGCAAACATATAGTGATTTTTGTGTTTTTATCAACAAGTCAAGCATTTGCATCCAAAAATGTGGCATTGGATGAAGTGGAACTGCTGATGATGATCAGAACAGAACTCTTCAACGACGAAAAGTTCACGTTTGGCGATTTGTCCTCCTAGCTGTGTTTGTTAAGCAAGTTCTATTTTCACGATTAATTTTTGTCATTGTCGAGTTCTGATGATGGGATCCATGAGGAGTTGAGGGAACTCCTCAAATCTTAAAGGCAAACATATAGTGTATTTTGTGTTTTTATCAACAAATCCAGCATTATCATACAAAAATGTGACATTTGATGAAGTGGAACTGCTGATGATGATCAGAACAGAACTCTTCAACGACGAAAAGTTCACGTTTGGCGATTTGTCCTTCTAGCGGTGTTTGTTAAGCAAGTTCTATTTTCACGATTGATTTTTGTCATGCACGAGTTCTGATGATGGGATCCATTAGGAATCGAGGAAACTCTTCAAATGTGAAAGGCACACAAATAGTGATTTTAGTATTTTCATGAACTAATCAAGCATTTTCATTCATAAAAGTGACATTTGATGAAGTGGAACTGCTGATGATGATCAGAACGGAACTCTTCAACGACGCGTAGTTCACGTTTGGCGATTTGTTCTCTTCGTTTTGTTTGTCAAGCAAGCAAGGTTTTTCCATGATTTCATGAGGAATTGAGGTTACTTAGTCTTCTACCATTATAAACATACTTATAGCCATTTTTGTATTTTATTGTATGGAATCTAAGAGTGCACCATCTAAGATTAATAATCTTTCCCCGGACTCCCCCATTGAAGTCGGTTTTTTTTTCTTAAAAATTATGAAATCTTGAAGTATGTTAAAAATAATATTAAAAAACGATGTAGCGATTATAGAACTTGATCATAAACATACTACTGGTAAATGCAGGCACGACAAAAAATATGTCGATGTTACTGTCAAGTATGTATTGATTGATATTGATTTCGACCTCTTATTTCGATCAAGTCCTAGTAGATTAGATCCTAGAACGTGCCCCTAATTCATTATTCCATATATCTTTATATCGCTGCTTCAACAAAAAATACTGAATTCAAATCGGCAACCGTGGTGGAATGGGTGCTTTAGATTATTATACTTATGAGCTGTATCCCTCGATATTGCTAGAAATAGGCACCGTAGTAATGTGCAGCCCCAAAATCCCAGTTTATATACAGGCCGAACGATATGAAGTGTTACCAAATTAACACTGGCCATATCTGACCAAATTATCAGCAATAAAAATTGCATTTTTTGTTTTGACAATTTATGGTCCTGTCAACAAGCTTCAGAAAGTATTCACGCCTTAGATTAGTAATATAAAAAATATCCGATATGGAGTTCAAACGTAATAGTGTGATTGCGTTACATTTGTCTGGAAAATTACAACCAGCTATCGTTCGTGAGCTCAGTCACCTTAAAGTGAATAAAATGTTCGTGTATCGCACCATAAAACGTTACAACGAAACTGGCAGCGTTGCCAAACGCTACGGCGGTGGACCGCCGAAGACAGCAACGTCACCTGGGATGATTCGGAAAGTGAGGATGCGACTCAAAAGAAATCCACGTCGGAGTGGACGGCAAATAGCTAAAAAAATTAAAATATCCCAAGACAGCGTTCGCCGTATACTAAAAAATGAACTCAAAGTCAAGCCTTACAAGTTCCAGAAAGCATACGATCTGACACCAAAGCAGAAAGAGCAAAACAGGTGTTGCGTTGGCTCAACTTTAGAATATGCAACACCGAGTTTATCGTTCATATTTTTTTTATAAACAGTACTCATGATTAGAAAGCTTTCCACAAAATTTCAAGTTGCGGAAACGTAAAAAAAAATTGGACAGTTTCTATACTAAAATCGGTAATAAACACCACGCCATGACAGTCAGATGATTATGTCACTCACGTAACTGGGGCCTAGTATATCAAAAACCGAATCAGAGCACCCCACTATCCACGTGGTCTTGTCTGCCCTACCCCTAGAGTGTATATAAAAATTCGGAGGCGCGATGGGAGAGCAGCCCTCGCCCGCCGTGACAAAGCGCGGGAACCGTGCGAGGTGGAGCGGCTGAGCCTGGTCGCCGAAGGCGACCAGCAAGGCGAAGCTGCGGAGCCGAGCATGGACGACCGTGCTTTGTTACGCGAAGGCGGAAGGGCTGCTCGTCCCGCAGCGCCGGAGCTAAGGCGGAGTCGGACTGTCATGGCGTAGTATTATTTACCGATTTTAGTATAGAAACTTTCAACTTTCCTTTTTTTTCTCTTAAACCGTACGTCTCCGCAACTTGAAATTTTGTGGAAAGCTTTCTAATAGTGAGTACTATTTATAAAAAAAATATGAACGCTAAACTCGGTGTTGCATATTCTAAAGTCCTTCCGTTGCGTTTACACGAGAATGGTCAATTTCCTAACATTGTCTTCTCTGATGAGAATTTTTTTCCAATTGAGCAATTCGTAAACTCTCAAAACGACCGTGTTTACTTGACCGAACGCACACACGACAATTTACACCTTCGAATGGCCACCCGAAGTAATTTCCCTTCACAAGTAATGGTGTGGGCCGCAGTGACCGCTGAAGGACGCTCTCCGATCGTTTTTATCGAGCCTGGTGTCAAAGTAAATGCGACTTACTACTTACCGGGAAAAGGTTTTGGAAGATGCGTTGGAGCCTTGGGCATGCAAGCATTTCGGTAGTAGACCGTGGACATTTCAACATGACTCGGCCCCGGCTCATAAAGCTCGTGTGAACCAAGAATGGCTGAAAAACCGCGTTCCACATTTCATTTCGTCCACACAATGGCTGTTGAATTCCCCAGACTGGTCGATTTTGGAGAGCAAGGTGAGGACAAGAAAACATGCCAGTATGGATGCATTAAAGAAAGCGATTGTACGTAATTGGCACAAGATACCGCAGGAAGACATCCGTGCAGCGTGCAACTCATTCTTCGACCGTCTGAAGGTCATATCAAGGCAAAAGGTGGTCATATTGAGTTAAAATAAATTAGTTATAAAAAAATTGTATTTTCTCTTCTTATTTTCGTAATAATAAATAATACTTTGTAACAACCAAATAAATCGTAGCCTTTTGAAATTGGTAAGACTTCATATCGTTCACCCTGTAGTACCTAGGTTACTACTATAGGTACATCTGGTTGAAGCAAATGTAAACTTGCCTCTATAAAATCGACCCTGAGCACGAGGTCGTGAATCCAGCTGCCGAGCGACTTCAGCGAGTTGTATCCCTTCCTGTGCCACATCGCGGGCACCTTGTTGTTCAGGAAAGAAGTGAATACTTCCTCGAAGTCTTCAGACATTACTACAATGCCCTGAAACATAAACACAGGTCCAGACAATTGCTTCTACTCTCATTGTTTTGGTTACGTGTGTGTTTGGTTACTTAGCCTGCGAGTCACGTAGCAAATAGTTTTAGTAGTTCCGTATTTTCATGATGACGTCCTATTACATTTTCTACAGAAAATTAATATGGGATTAGGAATTCCCAAATAACAACCTTAATGGCCTTCTGCAGCTCGGTGAGCGAGGAGTGAATGAGATTGAGCAGCGTGTTGAAGCGATCGGTCTCGTGTATGAGTACGGTGGTGAGCGAGTTGAGCTGGCCCATGTCGTCGAGCTCCATAAGGGCCGGGTTGATGGCGCTGCGGTCGATGCTGCGCGAGACGGTAGCGCGCGTGGTGTCGCAGATGCGCCACACGATCTGGTCGGGCGTGTCGCCGCCGCCGCCACCGCCCATACGCGGTTGCACCTCCACTATTGTGTTTATTAGCGTGCTGGTTTCTTTGTTCTGTAAATTAAAGACTGAACGTCATGAATAGTCATGATCATCTCGGCTGTAAAGAGCCAGCGCGAGTTATCTCACGCGTGACATAAACAATCCGTCTCTTTCTGTGTGTACCAATTAGAAAGAGACAGATAGTCTATAAATAACTCGCGCGCCGTCTCGAGTTAGCCGTGCAGATCTATTTATGGTTTTCTTAAACACATGAGTAAACAATAACCGTGCGAAAGACTGTATCCGCAAGATCCTGTTCGGGATAAGAAGAAGCGTGGCAGAAAGGGGAACTAACATGTTTTTACATGGGAATCCAACCTAGTTACCCGCCAAATGTCAAATTTGTTAAACTTGTTTTCGTGCCGTCCTTGGTAGTAAGTTTTCTTGTGTAGTCTTTTTTTTGCGGTTTATGTATATAAAATCATGCCAAAAAGGAGTAAAACGCCAGGGTAAACCATATTTAACAAGTATTATTCCGTTTTGTCAGCGAGAAAAAACCGCTTGGTCCCCCCATGGTCGACTTGCAAAAAATCACCGAGAGCGTGTATGCGCTACGACTGGTATTTGCGATTATTTAAAATAGCCCTCCTAAGTGATTACGGTTTCCGACGTAATAAAGACGGTTAGGTATATAAATCCAAAAGTAATCAATTTGGTTAAGCATTGTGCCTATTATATAGGTAATCATTAGGGTCCGGACAGTTGGTGGCAATTTGAACACAGAAATGAGTGGAGTCACCGTTTACTTTTTTTGATTGAAAGATTCATTTATTGGTATTTTTTCATACTCATTTTGCGTAGAATTAAGTTAGGTAGGTACCTCTGAACCTAACTTACTTAAGCCCGTTTAACAATTATTAAATAAATCAAAATACTATTACTGCATTTAAGCCGGAGGAATATAAAACTAACTCACAAACTATTTGTGATAGTATTTTTCTGGCTCCAATTGATGTTCAAGAAGTAAAAAAGATCGTGACTTCTTTAAAAAACAAAAAGTCCTTAGGTCATGATGGTATACCAATACAAGTAATAAAAGCATGTATAGATACTATTGCTGAACCCCTTGTGTATGTCATTAACTTAACCCTTGACAATGGAATATTTCCCGAGGAATTAAAAAAGGCCTTGATAAAGCCACTGCATAAAATGGGGAGCAAAACTGACATGGGCAATTTTAGACCCATTGCTGTATTACCAAGTTTCTCAAAAGTCTTTGAGAAGGCTATATATAATAGGATTATGCGGTTCTTAAATAAGAATAATATTCTGAGCCCTTTTCAATTTGGCTTCCAAAAGTCCACGTCGATATTAGCTATCTTTAATATGCTAAATATCATATGGGACAACCTAAATAACAGAATACCTTGTGCTTCTCTTTTGATTGATATGTCTAGGGCCTTTAAAGCAATTAGAACATATCGGCATAAGAGAAAATAAGTACACTTGATTTATTTTGCAGTTACTTATGTAACAGAAAACAGGCTGTACAAATCGAGAGATATAATACTCAAAATAAAACTGTAGAGCAGTTAAAATCTCGCTTCGCAAACGTTCTTTTAAGGGTCCCTCAAGGAAGTGTCCTTGGACGCTCTTGTTCTTAATCTACCTCAATGAACTTCCCAATTTAGTTAATGAACCATGTGTATTATTTGCTGATGATGTCACTATGCTATTGTAGCGACAGATGGCCTACAAGGCTCTTATAGCAAGGTATAAAAAACTGTCCCCATTCGGGGCGATGCGACACATCCCGCACACTATTCTGGGAGCGGAGAGTTACTACCGGGGTATCGTTCATATCGCAAGCATTACGTTTCTTAATATACCCTAACTAAACCGTAAGCAACAATCTTTTATGTACACCCTAATTATAAACGCCAAAGTGGTGACCCCGATAAAAATTAATAGTATATTATGGTTTAGTTCCGGGCGATATGTTTAAAAAAAAAGTGATGTGCTAGTAAAGCAAAATGGCGGAGCTCGACGAGGCTATAGTGCGAGAGTTCGCACAGTCGCGCGAGCGTTTCCGTGGACGGGAGTAGAAACTTGAGTCGCTTGCAGACCTGGTGCTGGAGCTTCTACAGCACGTGGTGACCGCAACGAGCAGGTTCGTGCAACACAGGGCCGGGCCGGCCTGGGTGCGAGGGATGCGCCCCAGGGGCCCGCGTCGACTGATGAAAGGCCCGCCAGGAATCCTGGCCTGAGTTGGGCACCGTGACGAAGATGGTGTGTGTTGTATTGTATTTCTATATTTTCTTTATTTTTTTTCTATTTTTGTGCGTTGCCATGTTGCGGCCAAGATATTCTATCAAATTTCGATTTGTTCGCAGTCGGTCAACATTGCAAAATTCCACTATATTTCAATCGGTCAACATCGCGATCGATCAACATCGCGATCGGTCAACTTCGCTATCGGTCAACTTCGTGATCAGTCGACTTCGCTATCAGTCGACTTCGCTATCAGTCGACTTCGCTATCAGTCGACTTCGCTATCAGTCGACTTCGCTATCAGTCGACTTCGCTATCAGTCGACTTCGCTATCAGTCGACTTCGCTATCAGTCGACTTCGCTATCAGTCGACTTCGCTATCAGTCGACTTCGCTATCAGTCGACTTCGCTATCAGTCGACTTCGCTATCAGTCGACTTCGCTATCAGTCGACTTCGCTATCAGTCGACTTCGCTATCAGTCGACTTCGCTATCAGTCGACTTCGCTATCAGTCGACTTCGCTATCAGTCGACTCCGCTATCAGTCGACTTCGCTATCAGTCGACTTCGCTATCTGTCAACATCGCTATTGGTCAATATAAAATTAAGCAATGCAAAAGTGTGTTCATCAATTAAAAATATATATACAACTAACGCCACTCGCTTTTTAAGAAGCTTCTTATACAACTATTGTACAAAATGCAATTTTACTATTGCTATCATTTACATACATTGATTTTCGGAAGTTACACCCTTTTGTGCAGCCCCAAGTGTTGTCATTCTCTACATACGTAGATAGGTACTGGCCACTTCAGATTAAATGCATTGTGATTGTAAAACGTAAAAAAGTCAAACGCAAGCCGATAGTTAGGCATCTACTAAATCCTCTTTAGTAAGCTCAAAAGGGTACTCGCCGTAACGAACTTTCGCAAAATGAGCCCAAATTCGATGGGTTTAGTAGGTAAAGGTAACCGTGGAGCCATTCGTGGTTCTATCAGGAATGTTGCGGTGCGTTTGGTTGCGGAGTGGACCATTTGCGAAGTGAACTATATGCGAAGTTGACCATTTGCGAAATGAATGCGGAGTGGACCATTTGCGAAGGGACTATTTGAGAAGTAGACCATTTGAGAAGTGGACTATATGCGAATCCCCTACATGGTTAGAAGACACCGGCGGGAGCTCTGAATTATTTCCAAGTTATAGGTCAGCCACCCTCCCCCTAGGGGGTAGCATTTGTGGAGGTGTGTGTGCCTCTCTGGTCGGGAACAGGCCATCGACCACCTGTTCGAGGAGCTGTGGCTGGAGACTATGCGTGAGTGGGGGGGCCCAAGGGCGAAGCTTGCGCCTCACCATCTTATACGGCCTTCCCCACGGGTCGCTGTTAAGAGTCCCCAGCATCTCCTTCTCGGCTAGGTCCTTCGCCCTGCCGATTGCCCCCTGCAGCAGCTTGACGGCCTCCGAGTATGCGGCATATAGGCGCTCCTCCCTTGGCACGTCCCGTATTCGCCGCCTCCGGCTGCGAGTGTACTCGCGTCTCGCAGCAACGCAGGACTCGCGTAGCTGCGTGAGTTCTTCGGACCACCAGTACACTCTGCGCCTAGGGGGAACCGGGCCGACCCGCGGCATGGCTGCGTCGCACACCTGCACCATGGCACTCCCTAGCCTCTCTGCCTCCGCGTTGACATCCACCGGACCGTCAGACTCTGGCAGCCATGCCTGCACCAAGGCTGCCTCCACCAACATGTCCCGATCCAGGCGTTTGAGAGCCCAGCGCGGGCCATCCCCTTCCAAGGGTCGACTCAGGCCGTTCGGAACGGCCGGAAGAGTGGAGGTTTCGAACCGAATATATCGGTGGTCCGATAATGTCTCCACTTCTTCCAGCACCTCCCAGCCTCGAACAAGGCGCGCCAGGGCGGCGTTGGCGAACGTGACGTCCACAATGGAACCGCCCTGTTGCCGCACGCAAGTGTTGGTCGAGCCTTGGTTGAGGACAACCAGTCCAGTGGCGACTGCCCACTCTTCCAACTCCGCTCCGCGGGCGTCCGTAGCCGGGGATCCCCACGCCGTGCATTTGGCATTGAGATCCCCGGCCACGAGTACCATGCCCGGACGACTCCTGCCGATCATGGTGCCGATTTCCCCCAAAAACTGCTCGAAATCGGCGAGGCATCGGTTCGGCGAGAAGTACGCCCCTACCACCATCGTGTCACCAATCCACGCTGCGACGTATCCGCGGCCTCTTTCCACTCTTAGCGGCGGCGAGGAGCCAACGGATGAACCGGTAATAATGGCCACTAGGCCGTCCAGGTCTCCGACCCAGTTGTCCCTGGGAGGCACGGAATAGGGCTCGGCGACAATAGCCACTCCAATCAGCCACTCCGCCAGGCTTTGAGTTAGCAGGTCCTGGGCCCTGGCGGAATGGTTGACATTCGCCTGGAGAAAGCGAGTGGCCATTATTCTACGGCCATGTCCTCCACCATCTCGCTGCGAGCCTCGGGTGTAGTTGAGGCTGGCTGGGAACGCTGCGAGGAGACCCGGGGGCCATCGCTAACGTTCTTTGCTCTCCTCGGGCGCGGTGCGGAGCACAGTTTTGAGCCCAGCACATGATTTGCTGGTTTGCTTCCGCCGGTGTCTTCTAACCATGATATATTACTGATATTATTTCCAAGTAATTCTTAATTAATATTTAAGTAAGCGTTTTAATATTATTTGGTGATTCAATTTAGGTGGCAGATCTCCTATATTTTAGGAACAAATATTATTTATTAGGTCGCTGAAAATGCATTTATTAGGTAATTGATAAAATCATACCCAATTAATTTTACTGTAATGTTCAACTTTTGTTCCAATAAAGGTGACATATAATAATTTTAAGATCTATTTTAATAATAATAACAATAATCGTATGTCATTTATTTTCGAACCGTGCGATCTTCGAGAAGACTAGTACGGTTGCCAGTTTGTTGCACTTTTAGCGCCACCCAGAGGTCACGTAGGGAAACGGTGGGTAGTTCCTACGGAGGTGGTGGAACCCCCTTTGTCAAGTGAGTGGGCAACTTACGTAACTGTAAGAAGTTCTCAAGCCGCCCGAAGGCATCTTACTTGGCTTAACGTGCCTTCCAAAGCACGGAAGCGCTCAGTTAGTAACCAACCAAAGCGGTCACTCATCCAAGAACTGACCTGGGCCCACGTTGCTTAACCTCACATACCGCACGCGGTACGCGGGCGCTGCTGGGCCACGAGCGCTCTATTTTAATGTGAAGAATTGTCAAAAATGGTTTAGGTTAAATGTTATTCACAGTGTGTAACAAAAAATTTAATTGTTACCACGTGTACCGTAGCGACATCTATTGGAGCGCTCGGATATGTCTTCGCATAGGCACGGGCAGCTTATTGAATCGATCTAGGCTGTGTTCCGAATCACGCTCACAGCACTCTGAGCGCGCTCACGGTCGGACCGATTCACGCTCACAGCGCTTACACGAGATTACGTGACGTCATGGACGGCGCTCACGGTGCTCACACTCCCAGCCGTAAGCACCTTGAGCGCAAACGTCAAGTTGACGTTTGACACGTTATGACATCTCATTATAGGCGCGAAAAAACAAAACTTCACAGGTTATATTAGTTTATTTATTACTATAATAATAATAATAATAATTTATTTCACTATCTCCTATGCTACGAGATCAATCTCAATTTGGTACTGGAACATGTCGTTCGCAACTGCTGTCACAGGATTCCGGAATTGAACTAAACAGAAAACATAGGCTGATAGTGTTGAGCCTATCAGTTTATGCTTTCTACGCGTCTACGCAGACTTTGGTTTGATAGGCGAAAACCGAGAAAAGGTGGAAAAGTCAGCTCGAGAATGTTGGATCAAGAAGCAGCAAAAGTGGGGCTCAGGATTAATCATGGAAGACGGAATACCTCCACATGCGTTTCAGAAACAGTCGTGCCAAACGAGAAGTCCTACTTGTAGGGGAAAGAAACCTCTTACAAGGAAGTGTCCAAATTAATACCTCGGATGCATTGTCACTGATACGCATGCTAGAGAGAATGAAATTAACACCCGTATCCAGAACACCTTACGCTGCAGTGTTGCTCTGAACAGAGTGTTGGCGTCCAAGCTCCTCAGTAAACGATCTAAACCTCGGATATATAAGATCGCAATCCGCCCCATCTTAATGTATATGGGTGTGAGGCCTGACCAGCTAGTATGATAGCTTATACCGGCACGTTTTATGTGACGTTTCAGTACATTTTGGCCATATAACGTGACGCTATAAGCTATCATACTAGCCGGGCTGGACGCTAACAGTTAGGGAGGAGCACAGCCTGTTAGGAGGAAAACGTATAAGGTGTTCCGAAAAATCCTGGGACCAGTGAAAAGAGACGATGGGAGTTGGATGATACGTTAAAATGCTGAAATAGAAGAGCTGGTGGCCGAACCAAATATTATGGGTGAAACCAAAGCGCATCGTCTTCGCTGGCTTGGTCACTTCGAGAGGATAGGAAAAGATCGACAGGTGAAGAGAGCATACTTGGGCCGACCGACCGGACGGCGTCCTGTGGATCGCCCCAAGTACCGCTGCAAGGATTTGGTGGACGAGGACCTGTGTGAGCTTGGAGCCGGTGCAAGCTGGCGAAAAATAGCGCAGGGCCGAGAAAAGTGGCGTGCTCTTGTCTCGGAAGCCAATACTCATTTTGAGTCGTCGTGTCAGCCTAGTTAGTTAGTTCTATATTAGTTAGTTGCAGATTGCGATTAATTTCAATTTTCTACAAATCCAAAACCCAGCCCAGAATTTCCTACTACGATTAATTGACGAACTCAAAATTCAAATTCAGTTGACGTTGACATGAACATGACAGTGAACACGCTTATGACTGGTCCGAAACAAAACACCACTTACGCGGCCTTGAGCGCGCTAACTGATTCGGTCCGGCCGCCAGCACTGTAAGCGTTGTGAGCGTTGTAAGCGTGATTCGGAACACAGCCCAATAAAGCAGGTTAACTTGTTTTTTAGTTCCTAAATTCGTCACCGCAAGGTAAGAAGGCGCGCGCTGGTGTGTCTTTTTTCCGACAACTCTGATACTGATCGGTCGACGTCCGGCTTGAAATGGAAAATAAAGAATTCCAAAATGGCGAAGTCAGCCACGTGCGAGTCCCAATTTAATTTAGGGCCATAACGCCCAAGTACATTTAATTAAGCTTAGAAATGGCAGTGTGACGAATTAAAATGCAGTAAATCCCAATTATGTAAGTATTGCTTAAATCTACTTTGTCTTAATATAGGCTTGGAACCTTAGGTCAGTACCATTTGTAACCAGGTCATCATTTTGTCTGAGGGGTCCTTAGTTTTGGTCTATCTACATCTTCACTTCCGTCCCCGGTCTTCAGAGAGGTGGTATAAGTAAATGCAACCTTAAATTACATGTGTCACATATGCTGCGAGTGGTTCGTCACGCTGATGAAGCCCACCTGAATCTGCTTCCTTACTGCAGCCGCTGAAGAATACCAGTGTGTGTAAAAATGTGTAAGATTACGACAAAAGGTCAGTGTACCCATATTTTGTGATCTAAAGGGCCATAAGCTCATTGGAACTAAGTGGACTTCTGTATTAACGTTTTCTTTTAGTGCTTTACTCTCCATTGAACCTGAACTTTGACAAAAGTGTTATTAAATAAGTTGCACTGCCGAATTGAATGTTTTTTTATTTGAAATAATTCCCAGCAGCAAGGCGCCCTGAGGTTTTTTTAATATTAATATAAAGAGTTTCATGCCAACCGAATTGGGTGGCTGGTGGTGACCTCATCCTGAGAGGTTACAAGTGTAATTAATAATTTACAAGCGGCCGCCCCGGTTTCACACGCGCATTTAACAAAAATTTCAATATCTAAAATTATAATACACACACATTTCTATAGCCCTTTACACCCGGACTGAAACGATCGTGAGCCCTTAATTACATTGAATTATCACTTTTTTTAACAGTGTCATTAAAGTTCATTTTAATTTATCTCAATCGCGATTTCTCGGGTGTAAAGGGGTAAGCATCCCTAATTTGTAATCCAAGTAGTGTTGCCATCCCAAGTAGTGTTGCTTTCCAATAGTGAAAGAATTTTTCTAATCGGTCCAGTAGTTTCGGAGCCTATTCAATTGAAACAATTTTTTTAACACCTTGTGTTACATAATTGGAATTTTAGTCAGGAACCCTAATTTTTTTTTAAATATAATATCTCTTATTTTACTCGTGGTTAGTGTAGCTTCCCAAAAGTGAAAGAATTTTTGAAATAGGTTTAGTAGTTTCGGAGCCTATTCAATGCAAACAAACAAACAAAGATTTCCTTTTTATGATTAGTGGAGATTTATTGGAAATATAGCCTATGTCACCCGGGGATAGTATAGCTTCCCAACAGTGAAATATTATTTTAAATCGGTTCAGTAGTTTCGGAGCCTATTCAATGCAAACAAACAAACAATCAAATCGCTTCGTTAGAGCGATAGGTAGGGTTCCACCTATCAATTTATGTAAATTTGAATAAGATTATTATATTTACTGAAACATTGATTTGTATTCTACTCCGTAGATACTCAAATGACATTGGGTAGTCTGGGTATAATAATAGTGTTTGTATGTAGGGAACGTAATCTCCGAAACTACTTTAAAATAGGCTATATTTTTAACCCTCAACACAACGACAAAAAAGGGGTGTTAAAAGTTTAACGTGGGTAAGTATCTGTGTATTTGTGTGTTGTAGTAGCTTTCTAACGGTTAAACCGACAACGAAACCTGTTCTTAAATTATTTCGTAAATATCGGTTAAGCCTTTTTTGAGATATATATTGAACTTTGAAATGAAAATGTCGGGGGGATTTCAACTTCTCTAAGTTGGTTATATCCCGAGGCTTTACTTACGTTTGTAATACACGGGCGGAGCAGTGCAACAAACAACATTAAATTAAGTATTCTTATTTATATTAACATTTATACATTACCTTCGATACATTTTGCATTATCAGACGAAAATACTTCTAAGGCCACAATTTACGCTTAAACCGCCAAACCGATTGAGGAAAAAGTTCGCATGGAGATAGTTTGAGGGGATCCCGAAAATGATCCTTTAAGGAAGAGAAAAGAAGGGTGGAAGTTTGAACGGGAGAGCGATAATTAAGCAAACGCCTGAAATAATTAAATAGCAATTATCCTCTATATGGCGATTCAACGAGTTCCACGCGAGTTAAGTCTCGGAAGAAAACTGGTAATTCATAAAAAACAAAATACACACAATATTATAAATGTATCATTTTTATTCCAATATTTAATCGCATTTTCATGAAAGTTATGTCACGTCAAACTAAAATAGTGGCCAGCACGCGCTAGTTTATTAAAAACATGTTCAACTACTACGCGATACGTGCGCGGCACACGTGATTCAAATCCCCCGAGACCTGCTTAAGTTTACTGTAATGACGTGTGTTTGTGCGGTGTACCGAACTATTTGGCCACTTTGGCTGCTACATACTATATGACGCTGACTGTACGTCGTTTTTGTGGCTATATACAAGACTTAGGCTGGGTTGCACCAAACCGTCTGTAATCGTAAGCTGTGTTCGTTAAAATTTGAATGTATGGAAAGTTTGACACGTTTCTATGGGATGACAGCTGCCGGCGCCATATTTAACGTTGATCAGTCTGTGATCGTAAGTCGGTGCAACGCAACCTAAGGCTGGGTTGCACCAAACCGTCTGTAATCGTAAGCAGTGTTCGTTAAAATTTGAATGTATGGAAAGTTGGAGAAGTTTCTATGCGATGACGGCTACCGGCGCCATATTTAACGTTGATCGGTCTGTGATCGTAAGTCGGTGCAACCCAGCCTATATGTTTGAAGGAACGGAAATCAATAAAAACATCCTGTATAATCTCAAAACGTCAAACATGACATACTGGGATAACACAGTCACCGTACTCAAGCTATTGGTATCAACAAACATTGAAACTTCGATACTAACTAAGTAATAATGCCCTGCAGTAAATACGAGTAAAATGATTTTCATTGAACCTCAAACGCTATATTGGCGTTGTCGTGCATGCCGAACACTTCGGGGCTCTCGATGACAGGTAGAGATTCGACGTAAGTACGATACGCCTCCAGCTTGTCTTCTCTGGGGCAGTAGTAGGTGCCGGACTCGGAGTAGGAGTAGCCTTCCTCTAGCGTCACGGGCGAGAAGAACTTCTTCAGGATCGTGGTCAGGCATCGCTGGTCCCACATGTCCGTCACACGTCCACCGTACGTAATTAAACCTGGAGTAAGTGCAGTTCTATGTAACCTATACTTACAGCTGGGCTGGCGTAAATACTCTATTCCAGAGTAGAATAGATGATCTTGTTAGGAAAATTTTAATTGTGACTTGGTCGTATTATTTTTCATTTCATTCGAACCATTTTAAAGGGATGATCAAATTTATATAAGTATTTAAGGGACCTTCAATGATTAGAGCACAAAATAATGGCTACTGACACCAAGAAGAGTCAAACGCAAAAAAGACCCATACCACAGAATAAGTAATAGTACAAGCCCATACTAATTGACTGCGAATTGTGACGTCACGGCTTTGATGATCCGTATTTAAGTACTCGTATGGAAAAAATCGGCAAAGAGCATGTCGGGCCATGCTCAGTGTAGGGTTCCGTAGTTGCCCAAGGAACTTACTTTAAAAAATCAATAACAAGCAAAAGGGAATAGGTACTTTCGCAGCGTACGATAACTCAAAAACGGCTTAACTGAACATGTCCGCTATAGTTTTCGTTGAAAGTCTTTATAAGCTTTACTTTCATGATTTTTTGAACCATAGTGCAAACGTTAGAGGGGGGAGGGGGGGCGTATTTTTTTGTGGTAACACTGTCAATTTTATTGATTTATATATCCATACCAAATTGCAGCTTCCTAGCACTAACAATCACAGAGCAAGGCCTTAGACAGACAGACGGACATGGCTATACTATAGGGATTCCTAGTTGACTACGGAACCCTAAAAAGGCTAAAGTAATAGGTGCGGATCTCAGAACAAGTTGGTAGGGCTGAAAGTTGTAAAGTTTTACATTCATTTTCTGTCTCACCTATCCCGATTCTTTTTAAGTATACAATAGAAAATTCATGTTTTTCTGAAGAATATGGGTATACAAGTATAGTAACAATGTGAAGATTCGTAGCACGCGCACGCGCAGACTAGATAAATGGAAACAGTCAACGACGCTCACTGGTGATGTACTCCAGCGCGGCCCAGGGTATGACGCCACTCTCGCAGAACATCTGCAGGTTGAGCATGGCGCACTCGCGGTCGCTGTTGTTGAACTCGTAGGTGATGTTCCAGCCCAGCGGGCCGAACTTCTTGCGCTCTTGTATGATTGCGTGGAACATGCAGATCCCGAACAGCATCGTGCGCCAGTCTTGCTCGAGCACTGTGGGCGCAGAAAGAGAGAGAGAGAGAGAGATAAAGATTAGGTAAATACCTAACGTCAACAGCGAGAGTATTGGAGTTCAAGTCCGCGCTACGTGACCGGACATGAGTAAATATAATCATATGGTGACACATGGGGGAGCGTAGGTATACGTACTCGTACGAGTACGTAACGTACGGTCGGAGATAATAATATACTTACTCACCTCATGCCACGCGTCGCTCGTCCAATCTCTAAAGCCTGTTTAGCCTAGTTGGTAGTGACACTGCCTCTGAAGTTAGAGGCTCCGAGTTCAAATCCCGGCCAGGGCATTATTTGTGCATTTAGCACGGATATTTGTTGTTGGGTCTTGGATGTTTTCCATGTATTTATCTATATAAGTATTGTATGTAGTCGTCTAGTACCCATAGCAGGGGAGATGGGTGCATAATGATCCCTTTAAGGGAAAATATTTAATGTGTGCAAAGTTGAAGACAATAACACAAGATTTAGATCTTTATGAATAGTCATTTTCTTACCTAAGTAACTGTATACTTATTTCTCGTGTTTTGTATGTAGTTTGTTAATAACAATATGCTTTATAAAAGTTTAGTGAAGGATCATTTTATACCTAGTTATGTATAACCCTCCCCCTCGAGGGTGCCCACCTTGTCGGAGCGGGGTGGCTTAGTAACCGTGGACTGGTCATCCACGGTAAAGCTAAGAGGCACCCAGGGCCGGCCTGTTTGGGCAGCCGGCTGGCCCAAGAAGGGCGCTCCGAGCGGGATGCGTTGAGGAGGGGCCGCAGAAGAGGTGTGCCGGTATTGCGGTGAGCCGTTGTCCCTATCTTCTGTGGCCTAAGCGGGATCGCAGGGGGAGAGGCGTGTTGGTATTTCGGTGCGCCGCTCTCCCTACCCCCTGCGAACTTGGCGGGGCCGTTCCGCAAAAACGGCGTTGGTGGGGCCGCAGAGGAAGAGAAATGTTTTCCCTATCCTCTGCGGCCGAGGTGTGGTTCGTGACGGATCACCGACCTGCTCCGCCACCGGGTGCCACCCATGACCTCCTAGTGGGGGACTCAGGGGGGTCCACTACTTTACAAAGTGGAGGTCGAGGAGGAAGGCACGCCAAAACATCTGGCGTGCCTATCGTGAAGGGCCTCCTGGCGTCCACGAAGGAGCCGCTTGGGAGCAGCTGCCGCCGGCGGGGTCGCGGATGTGTGCGCAAGCGTTACCGTTACCTCGTCACAAGGCGGCGAGGCGGCAGATGGGGGGTTTTTAGTGGGTACACCGTGGGTCTCAGCCTATACGGGAGTCCCACATAACCACTCGGGTCACCCCCTGCACCCGGGTGGTATGCGTAATGCATTTTCCCCCCTAAACAAAATAAAAAAGGTATGTATAACCCTAGTTCCTAGGTTAGGGTTAAAATGATCCTAGGAATCAGAGGCACAGATAACTCTATGCTTGCTGTTTTATAATTATAAGGCACTAGCTGTTGCCCGCGACTTCGTCCGCGTCTTCGCTCCTATTGGTCGCAGCGTGATGTTATATAGCCTAAAGCCTTCCTCGACAAATGGACTATCCAACACAAAAAGAATTTTTCAATTCGCACCAGTAGTTCCTCAGATTACCGCGTTCAATCAAACGAACTCTTCAGCTTGATAATATTAGTATAGATTCCATCATTAAGGGCATTCAAAGCCTTAAGCATCTCTTCCTCGGGCCAAATTTAGCGTATTAAATAATATAGCTAAATATCAATTAAATCCGACGATCACAATGTCAGTAAAACGTAATATGCAAAAAGTAATAGTATTCAGAAAATAGGCTTCCCATAGATCACACAAACATCTGTTTATTATTTTCTTATAAAACCACACTGCGTACTCACACAGCCATCAAACTTTAAGAGGCAACTGGCGGGGTTGTGGGGCAGACGTTTAATGCACATTTAGATAGATGAGTCATACTAGTAGTCGCTGAGATACAATGGGGAGTCATTTTACCTCGAGGGATCGTATTATACACATCTCCCCTAGGAGCTTTGCTTAGTTTGGGACTAGGTCGATTTGTGTAAGATTGTCCCCCAATATTTATATTTATTTATTTATATTCATTGACATAAGTAGTACATCAATGTTTATATTTATATTTTTACCTGCTCCCTAAGAGTGGTGGATTAAACAATTACTAGCTAACCGTTATTCTCAAAGAAGTCCTCCTCCATTTCAATGAGAGCTCTCTTTACGTTGGCTTTCAATCCCTTTGGCGGCTCATTGGTGACCTTCACGGCGTTCTGCAACACTGACACCGGGAACTTCGGGGTCGGCATCGAACTCAGAAAGAGACGGAAATCATTATGAAGTGCAACAGCATCTGTGGCTAGTCTAGCGACGATCAACTCCAAACTTAACATCCATGAAGCAGCCAAATGACAATTCTAAAAAATAACAATGACGTCAAAATAACAATGACGGCAAGTTGATATAATGAGTGTGTTTGAAATTGGTTGTGGAAAGTATGCATTGTGGGTACAGTCTAGAGCATTTCGGGGGGGGAGGCACAAACACAAAATGTCAACAGTGAGAGATATTTCGGTATCGCAAAATGTGAATACGCACTTACACAAATGGTGCCCCTTTACACGATTAATCTTATCACGATACTGGAATGTAAATATTATTAATACAGCTGTCGTAACAAATTCTAATTAAAGTTTCCATTTGACGAGTTCGCGAGAGAGAATTTCATACGTTTCGTTTATTTGGATTCAACACTAAGTTATTGGCAGCAAACCAGTCAAATATCATGGACAGGGTATTATTTGGTTCAATGAGTTCAGTGTCTCTCATATTAACCTTGTACAATAACGAGGTGTCATCTGCGAACATTAAAATGCCTGTACTTCGGCTTACCATGTATGGTAAGTAGATCATTTACATAAACAATTAATCTAGTATAGACCCCCCCGAGGTACTCCCATCTCTACCTCTGCTTTGCCGAAATCGCCTTATTTATCGCTAGCTTTTGATTTATCTCCACCAAAAACTGTCCAAATTCCGCCGCAACGAAACCGCGACCCTTTCTATTTTATTCCGAGTTTCGGAGGCGGGGAAGCAGTAGAGGAACTGGTGACAATAGTCACTAGGCCGTCTAGATCTACGACCCTGTTGTCCCTGGGAGGGACGGAATATGGCTCGGCGGCAATGGCGACTCCAATCAGCCACTACGCCAGGCTTTGAGTTAACAGGTCTTGGGCTATGACGGAATGGTTGATATTGGCCTGCAGAAAGCGAGCGAGTGGCTATTATCCTGTGGCCATCTCCTCCACCGCCTCGCTGCGAGACTCAAAGTGTTGTTGAGGCTGGCTTTGGAACGCACATGGTCATCGGGATGCCCGCACCGCAGTTTTACACAGCACCCAACGAGGCGCGGCCGTGTACTGTGCCGATCTGTAGCCAGCCTGGCCGTAACGGTAGCAAAGGTCGCTGCGGTCTGTCTCCACCTTGCACTGTGCCTTGACGTGTCTGCTTTGTTTCGCGGTTTCTTGCCTTTCGTGACTTTGCTAGCTTCCGCATATCAGGTTTCTCTTCTTCGCCTTCATCTACTTCGCTGCCGGATCTGGCCGCCGAAAGCTTCCGTCAATTACTGTTGGATTGCCAGAGGCGCCCCCGTGGTGACAGCGAGCGCGACCGCACAGTAATCAGGCTGTCATTGTCTTCCGACTCTGGCTCCATCCTTTTACTGGCCGGTGTTAGCCGGTGCGGGATCTTTGCGCCTGATAACAGCGGGTGAGTAGCACCCGCATATCAGGGAGCGATCCCTGACTCTTAAGTCCAGTTCTTTTCCGGTACGCCTGATGGTAAGCGGTCACCGCAGCCTATGGATGCTTCCAACTCCAGGGGTGTCGCATATACGCGTTGCCGACCCTTTAAAAAATTATACACTGCTCCTCCACTCCCAGACTGTAGTTCCTCGGGAAAACCTCGGCAGGGAGCTCATTCCACAACCGGAGCGTCTGAGCAAGGGGCTTGCAATGGGTGGAGCGCGCCGCTTTAATAACCTAACGCTCGAAAACCCTGACTCTAGCTGTCAGTCGCGGGCCGCCGCCGTCCGAGCATGTACGTGCGTGTCGTTTTGGGATCGGCTGCCGCGCGCCGCCGACTTGATCGCGACGAACCGCGCGTTACTACGTAATTTTTTGTGTGATTTAAAAAACCCACGATGAAACCGATAACCGGCCACACATGCTCTGTGTATATGGTTGTTTGAATACCCGAAGGAACGTTGGTGTATCTTTTTTGCAGTTGCCTATACATTTTGAACGGTAAGTTTTTTTATTTTAGTTTGGTATATGTAATAATAAGTAGTTATTTAGTGTTGGTTGGTGTTTAAAATTATTGGTTGATGTTTAAAATTATCAAGTTGTAAGTTACAAAACAAATACATACGATACGAACCACCTGGCTACTTGTTAGGTACTTATAGCTTAAACTCACCATTTCCGACGATTTACTTATTAAGTAACTAACTGTAATTTTATTCTAAATGAAACGCGTTATTAAGTTTATTTTACTTGATTAGCTAGATAATAGTTGTCCTATTTAGGTAGTTGTACTTTATTGTGGCCATAGCATTTGAAACACGGACAAAGTGTAGGTATAAATAGCTGAAAAACATAAGAAGATGACCTGTCCTGTGGGGCTAGTATGATCGCGTATATGTCGGACATATAGCATTCGTCCCGTACTGTCATGTATGTAAGTGCGAGAGGGACGAATGCTATATGTCCGACATATAAGCGATCATACTAGCCCCTCTGTTGTATGCAGTTGTGACGTGTTTGTTGTTGATTTGTATGTCCGACAAAACCTGTTGGTTGATGATTTGAAATGTATTTTTTTATATTTTAGACCCTGTAGTTTCGGAGATGAAGGGGGGAATGGTAATTTTTTGGCTATTAACTTAAATAATGAATTTAAAATAAAAAAAAATATATTTAAGATGCACACAATGAGCTCTTTCATTTTAAATGTAACACGATATATGTAGTTTGAAGGTACTTCCCCTACACGTAAAATAGGGATGCATTTTTTTTCTTGCAAAAGCCCCCGTGTAAGGTATCGTTAGATGGTTCGTTAAAAAATATGAGATTTATTATTCTTGTGAAGTAACATGTACTTAATTAATATCGGTTCACTGTACTTAAGCGACATCTGGTGAGATAGTACATTTTTTTGCATCATTGAAGTATTTTTGGCGTGACAACCCTAGGGCTACACGTGCCACGCGTGAATGAATAGGTACAAGTTATGCGATAGACAGAGATGCAGAGAGTAGGCACGTTTCTTATGCCTAAACGCCGTTTTTTTAGGAAGTGAAATTTCTGTACTTGTACTATTCCTTATTCTGTGGTCTGAGGGAGGAAGTTTCTCTGAAACCGTACCGTCGAGAAGGCGAGCAGTGCGATGATAGAAAGCAGCCGTGGGCATCATGTCGATCAGTTCTTCGGAGCACAACCCATTATACAAGCGATAGAACACGCACAAGGAGGCAAAGTTTCTCCTTATTCTTAACAGTTCAATATCGCTTGTGAATTTTTTGGATGCCACAGCTTGGCGTTGACTTCTAAGTAGCTTCGAAATTGGACGTGGCTGGAAATGACGACATCAAGGATCCCAATACTCTTTGAGATGGAGAGGGTGGTGTAAGGGTGCGCTGGAGCTCCACAGGGAAATCAGCAGAAGGTTGAGGGAGGCGACAGGCGACCCCCGCGCCGGCGCCGGCGGCTTTCTCGCGCAAAGAATCGCGAATATCGCGATAGCAGTTCAGATGGGCACACTACCAAGAGGTCCGGTCTCATCTTTAATTAATTATCTATATATATATATTACGCGAAGCCGATCTTTATAATGCCCATCAGATCTACAGTTATGGACCGATTTTGATAAATTATATACCATAGGATTCGTCCCATCCTGCAGATGTGCAATAAGGTCTTAGTTTTTTTTATTTTTGTCCTGGAAAATTAATAAAATGATATTTACGAAAAATCCTGGATGCCCCGACAAATATAAGCCTCAAAATAGTGTTCGATGACGCCGCATACTATCGAGGGGCCAGCTTACCCTGGTAGAATTGTACGAGGTGTCAAAATTTAGTTTGATTAACACGTGACCTCCACGTGACTTGGGAACTGACTATGGTATACGGATGACATAAAATTAAATATGAACTAAAATGGATGTACAACATATGTGTGGGTACTGCTCAAAAACAAGTGCTAAGACTATAAAATGTGAACTAAAGTGTAGTGTAACGAACAGCTGATTGTGAACGGACATAACCTCGTCCCGATAGAATAAAACATTTGAAAATTGTGTAAAAGACATCTCTGGCCAGTGACTATTAGCCCTAAATAACTGTATAAATAAATAATATGCAGAATAGTGAACATTCAAGACAAAAACAATAAAAAAACAAACAGTGTTTATTCCGTTGACAACCCGTGTTTCGCGAAGTGGACCTATTTTTGTGTCTGTTCCGCCTAGTGCTAATATTCTGGACATAAAATCGAGGCGAATAAAGGTGTTGAAGACAGTAAAAATCCTAAAAAGTATATTCATACAGCACAATAAATCGTTAGGTAAATGGGTCCGCCATCTAGTGGAGAATAGTAGAACCTAGCAAACCAGATCTGCTTTACCAACAATTGGTATACTTTACCGACAGTTGATCTGTTGTACCGACAGTACCAAGTTACTTGTGCTACTCGCCGTAAGGGGCGCCACTGACTACGTGTATTATAGTTCTCGATTCTGCCATAAAAGTCGCTACTGTCTATGCGCTCTGTAGTACAGCTATCCGACACTAGAAAAAACGCCATTTACCTAACTACACAATAGTTCTGCTACTCGCCACAAGGACCGAAAAATGGATGAGGTACTGAAGACATAAAATATAATGCGACTTAGCGCAACAGAAACAAGATATGAAAGAAATGGAAGAAAATATTAAAGTAACTATAAATAAAAATATTGATGAAAAATTCAACCACATCGAAATAAAAACAAAGCAGCTTGAGCAAAAAATTGAAGCACAACAGAAAACCATCGATTTTTTGGATAGGCAGAGGAGGCGGAAAAATATTCTCTTCTTTGGGGTTCCGGAAGCAGAAAAAAGTTATGAAGATTTGCTAAACTCCATCCTAGAGATAATAAACAAAAATATGGGTATAGAGTGCCCCAAATGGGAAATAGAAACAGTTGCCAGGCTTGGAAAAAATAACGGCTTATTAAGGCCCGTTGTAGTTACAATCACAACGACAAGCCGTAAACTGCAGCTTTTGAAGAAGAAAATACACTGATAACGCAATGCCAGAGACACTGACAGTCCGACCGACCAAACTCAACTGACTTGCACCCCGCCCTGATTCCGCCTTTTATACTATCCGACCCTAGACACTGTGGACATCTTGGACACTGTGGACACCTTGGACACTGTGGACATCTTGGACACTGTGGACTCCTTGGACACTGTGGACATCTTGGACACTGTGGACATCTTGGACATTGTGGATACTGTGGACATCTTGGACACTGTAGACACCTTGGACACTGGACATCTTGGACACTGTGGACATCTTGGACACTTTGGACATTGTGGACACTGTGGACATCTTGGACACTGTGGACATTTTGGACACTTTGTACATTGTGGACACTGTGGACATCTTGGACACTGTGGACACCTTGGACATTTTCCTATTGGTGGATTGCGCCACGCCCACTCCTTCCGTCATTAGAGATTGTAACGCCCTATTCTTACGAGTAGATGCACCTTATGCCCATATTAATAAGGTTGAAAATCGTATGACACCCGACAAGTTCTTTATCTTTACTTGAAGGGAGGCAAGTAATAAAGAAAGAAATAAGTCTTAGGCCTTTAAGGATAAAGTTGAAATTCGTTTACCGAGTGTTTTGTCTTAGCTTGATGCGAATAGTAAGTAATAACGTACAATTAGGTAAAAGATTTATTTCTAGTGTGGTATTTATATTATGTTATAGATTAAGCTGGTATAAATAAAGGTATTCAGACGTAATGTTCGTACTACTTTCTATTTCCCTTCCTTTTAACTATTTATTCCGTATGAATCCTGTTTTTAAATGTTTCTTTAACAAAAAGGCTTTTACTTTAGGTAAACTTTGTTTAGATATATAGATTGATCTTAAAATAATATATGGGACACGGCAGTGTCCTCGCCAAGTCTCTCAATTATGCCTTATAACTTCATAATGATTTATAAGAAAAAATATGAATGTAATCAGCTGTCCCTTCGGAAATTATTTTAATATGAAAGTGACATGACCAGCGAGCTGTGTTATGTTACACTATGACAAAGACAACAAATGATATATCTCTCACAGTCGATCTTATTCAATTTAGTAAGTATATGATATGATCATATCGCTCGCTAACGGTATTATTATTAGACGTCTTCTCTGGGGTACTCTGAGTTTGCGTACCTTATTAGAGCCTTATTTAGACAAGAGACGCCATCAGCGCACATTACCGAACAGAATATTTTGTAAATTGGGGGAGGTAACACACACATAAAAAACCATACATACAAAATATTTTCCTATTACTACGCACCATTACACTGAAACAATCAACGCACAGACATTCAAAACACTAAAATTATTTGATTATTATCAGATGGCCAAATTGACTGAAGTTGCCAAGATGCATATTTTTCATAGAAATTCTCATATTTCTTGAAATAAGGCTGACATTTACTGTAAATTTGACGACTAGCCGTGATGATCAAGCACGAATGTTTTTAAATCGACTTTGTAATCGACCTTCCGAATACGCATATTCTATCCCGTGGCTTCGCTTGCATTCTTCGTAGTACGTCGACGCGGCGAAGCCGCGCGGGTAACTAGTTTTATTTCTATTTTGTAAGTTTAAGGTTTAGTTTTAGTTATTTAATTTAATAATAGTTTTATTATAGGTATATGTTTTTGTTTTAGTCTTAAATCTTTTATCTGAATAAAAGTGTACGTACTTACTTTTATTCAATAACTATTACGTAGCAAAAAACTCTCTTTTCTTAAGGCCCATAGAACCTGATGATTCAATTTGAATAATAAAAAAAATAAAAGTAAAATATCTTTTGGCATTGCCGAAATACCCCCCAACCTTATAAAAAATTGTGCCATATATTTAGCTATTCCATACACACTCTTAATAAACCAATCATTTTCAGGAGGGGTTTTTTCGGACGCGTTAAAAATACCCGTAGTAAGACCAATACACAAAAAGGAGCCACGTCAGATATTAACAATTACCGACCGATTGCTTTACTTACAACATCAGCTAAAGTCTACGAATCTGCAATGATAAGTGGAATTCAAAATTCTTGACAAAAGCCAATATGGATTCCGAAAAAACCGCTCTACCGTCCTAGCCATTTACAAATATGACCAAAAAATTTTCGAAGAAATAAACAATTAAAAATACGCAGTATGCCTTCTACTCGACATGAGTAAGGCATATGATAGAGTAAGCTATGAATGTATATTAGCTAAATTGTATAACGCAGGAATTAGAGGATCTAGATTAAGATGGTTTAAATCATATTTGGAAAATCGATTCCAATATGTTGAAATTGCAAATACCAACTTCGAAACAGGCTTAGCACAACACGTCAAATCAGACAGAGTCCCTGTAGCTGGCTCTATCCCGCAGGGTAGTGTGTTGGGTTGTTTGTTATTCCTTATCTATATCAATGATCTTCCAAAAATATTAGACGTTCACTGCACGTTATTTGCAGATGATATCTCAATATTATTTCCCTGCACTCAACTATGTTGCACTATGTGGAACTATAAGTATATATTGCCGTGCCCTAACAGGGTGTCACATGAACAGCTTATATTTAAGAACACCTGTTTCTGCTATGTGATATGCAATAAATGATTTCAATTTCAATAAGAAGCATCCCCGGTGCCGCATTCCGCATAAAAATAGACAGCATGCCATTGATATGCAGCAAAAACAGCGTCGGGGTTAGCGTGGAGCCTTGTGGGACGCCAGCGTTAACGTCCATGCTTTCGGAGCAACTGCCGCCTATTACGGCTTTTATGCGTCCGCCGGACAGATAGGTGGCGATCTATCTGCACAGACACTCGGGCAGTCCGTACGATGGTAGCTTCGACAGAAGACCTCGGTACCAGACCCGATCGAACGCCTTCGCTATGTTAAAGCTGACCGCTAAAGCCTCTCCCTGACTCTCAATAGCTGAAGCCCACTGGTGTGTAAGATACCCTAGAAGGTCACAAGTCTAGCGACCGTGTTGATAACCGTTACCAGCCCGCTCGACTTGTGGACTTTTAGGGACAGCAGCTCCCTCCGGAAATCCCTTCGCAAAAAAATAATTTCCGGCATGGAATACTCACGCCGAGGGATAATAGGAAGGTACGGTGCTGCCATCGTCGTCCTAAGTGGAGTTCGAGGCAAAGAGGCAGCCCAATAACAGATTGGCTTTCTATTTTGCACTGTGGGCCAGGTCTCCAGCTGTACTACGCAGTGGTGGTTAGTACGACTGACAGAATTTTCCCTCGGCAGCTTTGGCGAGCGGCCAAAAGGCGAGTTGGGAATAAAACATTTCATACCTGCCAGGATCGTCTCAGTGACAGCGGCTGCACAGGAGTCTGTATCTTTTGATGTGAAGCATGCGTAATATTCACGCAGTCCGTCCCAGTCTGCTGAGCTATACTGCCACATGTGCTGTAGGCTATAGTTGGCCGTGGCGGTTCCGGCCGCACACATCGTGCCTTTGTCAGGACAAGGCAGTGATCGGACGAACCGAGTGGTGCATTCACTGAGATGGAATACCCGTCCGGACGTGAGGTCAGCAGAAGCTCCAGGAGAGAGCTGGTATGGTCCTCGTTGTCTGGTATTCTCGTGGGAGGACCTTCCAGTTGCGAGAGTCCATAGGTCAGAGAAAATTCGTGAGCAGACCTACCCGCCCAGTCAGTGGATTGAGAACTGAGCCACTCAACATGGTGGGCGTTAAAGTCTCCTAAGATCACTAGCTCCACGGAGGGATACTGCTCGAGAACTATGTCAGAGGTCGATTGCAAATGCTCGAAGAGCCGAGTTGTGTCCATGTCACCGCTATGAGACCAGTAAAGGCACGCGTAGACGCGGGTGTGGCCGCCGCAGTAGCGTTGAAAAAGTCGGAAAAAGTCAAAAGTATTTTTCTGAATTTTATGAAATGTTCGTTTTATTCCGTTTTTTTCGGGATTTTTAAGAAAAATAACGTATAAATCATTAAGTTTTATTTATTTTTAATAACATACATTCATACATAAATTCACGCCTATATTCCCAATAAGGGTAGGCAGAGCACATGAAAATTAATTTTTAGCAATTGCAGGGTTATAGATAGAGAAAATGTGATATTGCAGTGACAGGTTTCTAGCCCATGGTCCACAACACACTTCTACCTGGTTCCCATAGTCGGCTCTTACGACACCCAAGGGAAGAAAGGGGGTGGTGTAGTCAGAAAAAAAGGATTTAAACATGGTTGAAGAATAGGGAGGTGGTAAAATCCGACAAAAACGAGCCGTTTGGAAAGTAACGGGATTTTTTCTGGAAATTTTCAACGCTACGCCGCAGTTAACACGCACCCACAGCACTGACAGGTCTCTCTCTTCGTAGGCCTGAAGGCGGCGACAGCAGATACCCTGCCGAGCATACATACATACACTACACCGGCACGTCTCAAGAACTTATGTTCGAATGTATATCCGGGATAAAGAAGGTATGAACTATCTGGCTATCAGCCGAGCAGGATATCTGTGTCTCCGTAAGGAATAGAAGAGTCGGTTGCGCAGACTGCAGATAAACCGCATCTAAAGTTGAGTAAGTAAAGTTGAGTGTAGTCCCCGGATGTTTAAAAAATCCACTTGTGGAGGAGGGTACCGCTGAGAACCTGTTCCTTTTTTTACTTGATATTATGTATTTAACATTTATGTAAGGAGGATTTGCTGTGATGACGGCTGAGGGGATAAAAGCTCGGTGGAAACCTGGTAGAGGATGATGCAGAATTGTGCGCGCGGCGTACGGTCTCCTTCTCCGGCACGTCTACCACACCAGGGACTTTTCGCAAGGTTGGCGGTTCAGCCCAGGGTGGAGATTAAGTGACCCCTGGGTTCGGGAACCCAACTAACATGCGGACGGCCAGCGGACAGTCGTTTCACCGGGTCTCCATGCTCCCGCACCCACACTCCGGGCCTACACAAACCTAAGGCAGTGTTGTTAGTACTTTAGTGGATATGTGGGGGTGTCCACGGGTGCTGATTTCAATAAAACACTCCACTTACGGTTTTATCGTTGTATTGTCCCAGTAGGCACACAGAATCCAAAACAGAAGGCACAGAAGAGCGAGAGACACAAGCACAGAATTAGTTCATAGGTAGAAATAACAGTTTATAGGAAAGCACGGAAGTAGAAAAACAAGCAGTAATTATAGTAAACAATGCAAGCCGCGTAAGCAGGTAGCGAGATCGTCAAGCGTGCGGACAGTGTCGCGTTTAGGCTGTGACTGGTCTGACCTCTGTCCACGGCGCGCGGGCGCAGCCACGTGAGCCACACCGGCCGGGCAGTGCGGACCCAGAGGTCGATCATTTTACGTATCGATAGGTTTATCGATATATCGACACTCAACCAGTAGGTAGTATGTATTATGGTATAGTAGGTATTATGTTTGTAACGCGGTTGCTGCAATATTATATATAAATGTGAATATTATTTGTGTAATATTATGTACATATGTAAATGTATATATATATTATATGTGTATATAAATATCATGTATTGTGATGTGTGTGTAAGTGTAATATGTAGGTAAGTAGGCCACACCACTCCCCTCCAGAGACCGTCAAGGGCGATAATAGTCTGGGAACCTCACTTGACGACCAGACCGGGTAATGTATTGATGAGGTACAGGAGTTGGAGTAGGGGTAACGGGACCAAGATCTTCTTTTTCACAGTCGGCAGACAGTATGAAGGCTGGTTTAAGCCTATCTATGGACACAGTTTTTTCCTTGTTATTCAGGAGGATTCTGAATACTTTATCCCCACGAGAAAGAACCTTATGGGGTCCGGTGTATGCCGCTTGGAGTGAACCTCGCGATGCGCCTTCCCGGAGGAATACGTAATCGCAAGTCTTGAGCTCCTTGTACATAAATACTTTAGGATTACAGTGTCGGGAAGCTGGTACTGGTCTTAATTTTTCAGCGAAGTTCCTAAGCCGGGCAGTAAATTCGGACATGTCCGTGGTACCGCCCATTGATGAGTCAAAGAACTCACCAGGGAGCCTTAATGGTTCTCCGTAGACCAGTTCTGCCGATGATGACTGTAAGTCCTCCTTAAAAGCCGTTCTTATCCCAAGTAACACCCAAGGCAATGACTCTGTCCACCCATCGTCCGCGTGGCATACAATCGCAGCCTTCAGTTGCCGATGTAGACGTTCTACAAGACCATTGCAAGCAGCATGATAGGCTGTCGTCCTCTTGTGCTCGAATCCAGCTATTTTTGACAGACATTGGAACAACGCTGACTCAAATTGACTGCCGCGGTCTGTTACAATGTCTGTAGGGCAGCCGAATCGAGCTATCCAAGTCGACAGCAGGGTCTTGGCAACGGTTTCGGCGGTGATGTCGTGTATCGGTACTGCCTCAGGCCACCGAGTGAACCTGTCTACGGATGTAAGGCAGTATCGATAGCCACGCGAAAGGGGGAGAGGCCCGACCAGGTCTATGTGGACCTGCTTAAACCGAGCGCGTGGTAGGCTGTAGGTGCCAAGGGGGGCAGTTACGTGCCGGTTAACTTTGGCCCGCTGGCACTGCAAGCATGCGCGCGTCCACTCCCTACAGTCTTTTTGCACTCCAGGCCAAACGAACCTCTCGGCGACTAAATTAGCCGAGGCGTTGGAACCTGGGTGACTTAGAGAGTGTAGGCTTTCAAATACCTGTCTGCGGTAGGGCTTCGTGACATATGGTCTGGAGGTTGGTGTACTGACGTCGCAGTACAGCGGCAACCGGCTACCAGGTACGAGTAGTTTCCGCAGTTCCAAGGAAGAACCTTCGCTTATGATCGCTTGCAATTCAGGGTCGGACGCTTGACTTTCGGCCAATGCTTCGAGGCTTACAGGCGCTCCCAGCTCTTCGATACGCGACAGGGTATCGGCAACAACATTATCCTTACCGGATATATGCCGGATGTCCGTCGTGAACTGGGAGATATAGTCGAGGTGTCTATACTGCCTTGGTGAACAGTTACTATTTCGTTCATGAAAAGCGAAAGTGATAGGTTTATGGTCAGTATAGACAACGAAATGCCTGGCCTCGAGCATATGCCGAAAGTATTTGATGGCCTCGTAAATTGCAAGCAGCTCCCTGTCGTAGGGCGAGTACTTAGTCTGCGAGGGGGTGAGCTTCCTGGAGAAGAATGCTAGTGGTTCCCACGCGCCGTCCTTGAACTGCTGGAGAACCGCTCCAAGGGCTTTATCAGAAGCATCGGTCACAACAGCGAGTGTTGCTGAGCAGTCAGGGTGAGCCAGCAGAGCAGCATTGGCCAAGCTCTCCTTGCAGGCCTCGAATGCTGCTAATGTGTCTCCTGACAGGGTGATGGGATGCTTCCCTTTCACCGATCCCGTTAACAATGCGTGGAGAGGGGCTTGAACTAGGGCTGCTTGAGGAAGAAATCTCCTATAAAAATTAAGCATACCCATAAAACCTCTTAGTTGTCGCACGTTGGTGGGGGGTGGGAAATCTTTTACAGCCTGCACCTTGGAATCCAGGGGTCTGCATCCCCTCTGCGAGATCTGGTATCCTAAAAAAGTTACCTCTTTCTCGCCAAAGACACACTTGGCTGTGTTGATCATCATACCGTAGTCTTTCAGTCTTTGGAAGACTTTCCGCAGGTGTTCCTCGTGCTCGACTTCGCTATGGGAGTAAATCAGGAAGTCATCTAGGTATGTGTAGACGAAATCGAGCCCCCTTGTCATCTCATCTACAAACCGCTGAAAGGTCTGACCTGCGTTCCGTAGACCGAAGGTCATATAAGGAAATTCGTATAACCCAAACGGTGTTGTGATCGCGGTCTTCGGAATGTCCTCTGGGCTGACAGGTATCTGATTATAAGCTTTCTCCAAATCCAATGTGCTAAATATGCTACAACCTGCAACATTATGAGTGAAGTCATGGATATGCTTGATCGGATACCTGTCAGGCACTGTACGGGCATTCAGCTTACGATAGTCGCCACAGGGACGCCATCCATTGTTTTTCTTTGGCGCCAGATGAAGCGGAGATGCCCAGGAGCTCTCGGAAGGTCTAGCTGTTCCACAGGACAGCATAGACTGGAACTCTTTTTGGGCGATTTTTAATTTATCTGGTGCCAAGCGACGGGGAGGAGAAAAGACTGGGGGGCCTGGTGTCGTTCGTATATGGTGTACCGTGTTGTGTGGTGTAGTGTGGTGTCTACCTGCCTTGGCTTTGTTACGTCAGCCACTACAAAACGCCATATAAAGGTCCTACGTAAAGCAAAATCTAAATCTAAAGTTACGTAGCCGTATGTGGCAATGTTTGAGCCGTTGGCAGCACACAAACTATAGTCTGTCTTTGAACGACGTTCACGAAGTGCCGACCGCGGGAAGACACAGAGGTCGCTTCCGGTGTCGACCAAGAACTGCACCTTCGAAGACCGGTCGGTGACGAACAGGCGGCCAGTTGAAGAAGTGGGGCAATCGTCAGCCGCCATTATCGACCGCCCCTTGAGTTTTCCGCCGTGTAGTCACAAGGGCGGGTACACTTGGTTGCCTTCTCCCCGAACTTGCTATGGTACCAGCACAAGGGGTACTTTCTGTAGTTGGACTGGGAACGCTGCCTAGAGGTACTGCGCCTGCTCCTTGATCCCTGCGTCGCTGTAGCGCGGGACCTAGAGTTCCTTCCAGACGCTTTAAGCTTCTGGAACTCCCTACGAAGCTCTGCCACTTCCCGAGTGAGGTCAGTGATGAGGGAGCTAGGAACTGTGCTACTCACTGCTGCTACTCTCGGCGAAGATGAAGCGAGGTCGTTTGCCCTGTCGGCCAAGTCTGCCAGAGCCTCCAGGTCTGTGGTTACTGGCTGACCTGCGAGAACTGTCTGGATGCCATGGGGCAGGCGATTAATCCACATCGTCTTCATAAATTCGTCCGTGACGCTGGCACCGGCGAGGCCCTGGAGGTGTCGGAGGAACTGCGAAGGTTTCCGGTCTCCAAGTTTTTCATGCATCATCAGCTGTGTAATCCGCTTCTCTTTGGAGTCGCTAAGCCTCTTTATCAGTTCGCTCTTGAGCTTATATTTGTTGGTTGCGGGCGGGTTGATGATCACATCCTTTACTGCTCTAGAGTGATGGTTGTCTAGATGTCCAATCACGTAGTTGAATTTGGTTGTGTCGTTGGTGATACCGGATATGCTGAATTGGCCTTCGACTTGCGCGAACCATATATCTGACTCTTCAGGCCAGAAGGGTGGTACTCGCACGGCGACCTTATAAACATCTACCGGTTCTATCGACACGGCCCCATCACTAGCGGCACGCTGTGGCTGCGTGTTTGCGTCGGGTTTTCGCTCGTTCGACATTGTGTTTCTCGAGGGGTCACCAGTTTAGTGGATATGTGGGGGTGTCCACGGGTGCTGATTTCAATAAAACACTCCACTTACGGTTTTATCGTTGTATTGTCCCAGTAGGCACACAGAATCCAAAACAGAAGGCACAGAAGAGCGAGAGACACAAGCACAGAATTAGTTCATAGGTAGAAATAACAGTTTATAGGAAAGCACGGAAGTAGAAAAACAAGCAGTAATTATAGTAAACAATGCAAGCCGCGTAAGCAGGTAGCGAGATCGTCAAGCGTGCGGACAGTGTCGCGTTTAGGCTGTGACTGGTCTGACCTCTGTCCACGGCGCGCGGGCGCAGCCACGTGAGCCACACCGGCCGGGCAGTGCGGACCCAGAGGTCGATCATTTTACGTATCGATAGGTTTATCGATATATCGACACTCAACCAGTAGGTAGTATGTATTATGGTATAGTAGGTATTATGTTTGTAACGCGGTTGCTGCAATATTATATATATATATATAAATGTGAATATTATTTGTGTAATATTATGTACATATGTAAATGTATATATATATTATATGTGTATATAAATATTATGTATTGTGATGTGTGTGTAAGTGTAATATGTAGGTAAGTAGGCCACAGTACCCTAGGTCCCCTCCCAACAAACATTTATAACTGTATAAAGGTTGTATTATGAATTATTTTCTTACTTTAGGCTGTTAAACTTGGCTGCATAGGGGCTGTAGATCCGATATACTGCCATTGTACATCTTAAAGGGGCCCCAAATTATACAGCTTCAATTGTAGATCCAGCTGGTTAACAGCTGTATTATAGCTGTCTACCCCAAAATACAAGCTGTCTAAGGGTTTAACAAAATTCCATTCATCATCAATCATCATGATGTCAGCCGTAAGACGTCCACTGCTGGACACAGGCCTCCCCCAAAGACTTCCACAATGACCGGTCCTGCGCCACCCGCATCCAGTGTGGGGGGCCTGCCCACGCTACGCCTTCCGGTACGTGGTCGCCACTCGAGAACCTTTCCGCCCCAACGGCCATCGGTTCTACGTCCTATGTGCCCCGCCCATTGCCACTTAAGTTTAGCGATTCGGAGGGCTATATCGGTCACTTTGGTTCGGCTGCGGATGGCCTCATGATGATGCGATCACGCAGAGCAACTCCTAACATAGCTCTTTCTATTGCTCTTTGCGTGACTTTGAGCCTTCTTATGAGGCCCATAGTAAGCGACTACGTTTCAGTGCCATATGTCATCACTGGTAACACACACTGGTCAAAGACTTTCGTCTTGAGACACTGCGGAATATTGGATGAAAAGATATGCCGTAGCTTCCCGAACGCTGCCCAACCGAGTCGGATTCGACGATTAACCTCTTTCTCGAAGTTGGACCTTCCTAACTGGACAGTCTGTTCTAGATATATGTAATTGTCTACAACTTCGAGCGTAAAGTGTCCAATTGGTACGGGAGTTGGTGCGACATGGGCATTTGACATGATCTTCGTCTTGTCCATGACCAACTCGCTCGGAGGCTTTACTGAGGTCATTGAGAATTGTACTTAAATCTTCCATGGTCTCAGCCAAGACTAATATATCGTCAGCAAACCGAAGGTGAGTGAGGTAGTCGCCGTTTATGTTGATGCCTAGCCTTCTCCAGTCAGTTCAACAGTTTAGGAGAAATAATATCTCCTTGCCTGACTCCCCGCTGCAACGGAATAGGCTTCGAGCTCTGGTCCTGGAGTCGGACTGACATAGTGGCGTTCTCGTACAAACACTTCAGCACTTCGACATAGCGGTAGTCCACTTGGTACCGCTGGAGAGATTTTAGTACAGCCTAGGTTTCAATCGAATCGAAGGCTTTCTCGTGGTCCACGAACGCTAAACAGAGGGGCAGGTTATACTCCTCAGTCTTCTGTATAACCTGACGGAGCGTATGGATGTGGTCTACGCTGCTAAAGCCTCTTCGGAAACCGGCTTGTTCGTGAGGCTGGAAGTCATCTAGCCTGCGTGCGAGACAGTTCGTAATGACTCTTGAAACCAGCTTATAGACATGGCTCAGAAGTGAGATGGGTCGGTAGTTCTTCAGTAAGGCGTTGTCACCCTTTTTGAAGAACAGCACCACCACACCTCTGTTCCATGCCTTTGGAGTTTTCCCTGCCAGTAAGACTGAATCGAACAACTTCTGAAGGGCCCTAAGGACCGGTTTTCCACCCGTCTTCAGGAGTTCCGCTGTAACTCCCTCTTCACCGGGTGCCTTGTTGTTCTTAAGCTGTTTAAGAGCCATTCTAATCTCGCACAGGCTGATGTCCGGGATATCTTCGGTATAGTGCCGGGTTAATCTAGCTCTTGGGTCTTCCGCCAGACCAACTTCGGGTCTGCTATAAAAGCTGTCCATAAAAGCACTCTATCTCATTCAGAAGCTCAGGTTTGGACGAAATGATTCTAATAATTTCAGTTTTTAATCTTGCGAGCTGGCTCTGCCCAATAGACAGATCTCTTGAGAAAACTTTAGAGCCCTTATTCTGCTCGATGGCCTTTTCAATACGATTTGTATTGAATTGGCGCAGATCGCGGATAAGGGACTTTAAGATCTGTTTATTAAGCTGCCTGTATAATGTCGCATCGGCTGAAGACTGAAGAATCATCTCATTCCTTTCCTCGATGAGCCTCTGAGTGGAGATAGAGCCTTTTGGCTCTGTGAGTTCGTTGGGCCTTAAAGAACTTAGACCCAACGCTATGGACAGCTTCCACAAACCCGTCGTTAAATTCGTCCACATCGCCGCCTAGAATCGCGCCGCGCAATCGAAACGGTTTTGGAGTTCCAGCTGAAAGCTCTCGGGGTTTTGGATTTGGACTGCTGCTGGACGGTGCGTAGACTTCATCAGTCGAGATCGCTAGATACGCATACATTCAACGTGCCGCTTACCAGACGATGATCACTTCCGCTTTTAAGCGTATTGATCACAGATACATCATTGAATATACGCCTCTTCGTCGACATGATGAAGTCAATCTCGTTTTTTGTTGCACCGTAAAATTCCATTATGCAGCTACAATTCTACGATTTGGCTTTTTTATGCTTACAATACAGACTCGGGTTGGTAAAAGTCTTGATATAAGAATTATTTTATTTTCAGAGTGAAAATCTTATGTTATTTTGTAGATTTAATTGAGACATTGCGGGCGGCCATATAATTTCGTGATTGTAAAAGAATTTATTTATGTAATATAAGTACCCATATTTCTATTCTCCATCGAAATTTTGCTTGCGGCTGCTATTTTTCCGTTTATTTGTATATCAATTAATAGCAAAAAACTCACGTGCCCTCGAAATAATTGACAATAATAGAAATTAACAATAATTTTATCCTATCAGTTATTTTTCATTTGACCTAAAACCAAGATTTACGTATTCGTAATACTTCTCTACTAAAAATAAACGAATTGCATTGTGTCCGCTTACTTATTAACTAAAGAAATTTACATAGTTCAACTATAAAATATATGATGTAATATTAAATCAAATTCATAGGTTATGTTTTGATGGCGTCCCGAATTCAAACAGCAGTTTTTCTTTTGGTACACTATTATGAAGCTATTTGCTGATCTGAGGTACGAGTATGATATTAGGATAATTATCAGCTTAAAGAGTAATACTGTCTGTATATTAGAATTTAATTATTACAGTAGTTGCTTAGACGTAATTATTGTGTTAACTAAAGAAATGTACATAGTTCAACTATAAAATATATTATGTAATATTAAATCAAATTCATAGGTTATGTTTTGATGGCGTCCCGAATTCAAACAGCAGTTTTTTCTTTTGGTACACTATTATGAAGCTATTTGCTGAACTGAGGTACGAGTATGATATTAGGATAATTAACAGCTTAAAGAGTAATACTGTCTGTATATTAGAATTTAATTATTACAGTAGCTGCTTAGACGTAATTATTGTGTTAATATTACAATGATTAGGGTTAAATTAAATTGAACGCAAACCCATTCGGTAAGTTCGACGTTAATTATGTATGTATCAACCCTGACATTAATTTATTTTTCTCCTGCTTCTAAAACTTCAAACCTGTTCATTAACAGCTATCGAATTTAAAGATGATGATTAAGAGAGTAAATACATATTTAAATCTGTACTGAAGCATAAACTGTGTCATTTTATACAGCACTTTTTATTAAGCTGAATTATCCTTTTTATAAACACTATAAGAATTAAAATAATTCACTGTAATGCTAAACTAATACTGACGGCTGAACTATGCAGTAAAACCTACACTAATGGCATCGGCATTAAAATAGAGTTCCAATAAACTTTTACTCGGCCTATATTACACTCTTGTAGAGGACATTTCTTTTAAAGAGTTTCGTAGATCGACTATTGATCAGCTATTATCAAGCCTATTATGATGGAGTTACAACAGAGAAGGTTTACACCAATATGTAGTTGGTAGCAATATTATATGCATTTGTATAGCTTTAAGCGGTACAAAGGAATAAATCAAGAGCCGTAAACAGTCGTTATGAAGCTCCAGTCTTGTAAAACTGCTTTAAGTATTTTTTTTACTAAATACTGTATTTTTGCGTTTTGCAATGTTTTAAAAAGCTAAAAGTAATAACTTCGACAATATACAGCCATAAACCAGCTGCTCTGTATAAAACGATACAGTTTATGCTCCAGTACAGCTTTAAATATGTACTTACTCTCTTAATCATCATTTATAAAGTCTTTAGCTGTTAATGAACTGGTTTAAAGTTTTAATTTCAGCCTAAAAGTTTGTTGGGCCTGCCGTCAACACAACGAATCCTCAACCGAACAAACCTTACTCACCATCAGGAACACAACATCACATACCTACATAATAAGTAGTGGTGCTATTATGGCTGCGATCTTCTGTAAGGCGGAGGTACTGCCCCAATTGGGCTGCTTCAAATTCGAGCGAGATGACATTTCGCTATGCCCTACCTCTCAATGCGTGCTCTAGCCGTTCCGTAGAGCATCTTGCAACGGAGCGGAGTCCCCTCACGCCAAGAGTTGTAGATTTTTATTGGGGTTGTTTCCCTTAAGACCTGGCCGGTTAAGGCAAGATTCGAAAGTAGATACTACCCCGAGATAACAGCTCGGCCGCGAGGCTTCAGAGGCGAGAGAGAGACGGGCGGGGGAGAGGAGGCGCGTCTAGTTTCCGTGTCAGCACCGAGACTAACAGCACCTGTCGCCCTCTGGTTTTTTGAAGAGGTGTCCTTCCTCACAGTCCCCTTTCGCAAACAGCGACCCTCGCGTCGACTCCACGGGCCGGCTTACCAGTCGGCCGACAGCTCAAGTGAGTTAACCGCCGCCTTCTCCGCCATCATGAGTGATTTTTGAATGAGGTTTTCTTCCTCGTGGCTCATTTCCTACACCTTGAAGTGAGAGAGAGCTCCTCGCCCCACGCGCAACTTAGCGCACTCTCCTGGAGTCGCTATTAGTCTTGCTCCTCCCCCTCGCCTTCCCGGTATGGATAGCCCTTTCCGGTATAACCTCGGCTCAGACAACGGTCCTGCGCCAATCGAATCCAGTGGACACCCTACTACGGCCTACTGCGACCCTATTCTTCAATTTTCTTTTTGTTTCATTATTTATCAATATTCACGTGACACTACGTATCGTAATATGGTGGTGATATGAAGTATATCGCGTGATAATAATAATCGTGTAAACGGCCCCAATCGCTTCACTAAAGTAGCTTCTATACGACTATACTCGTGATTGTAGCTTTTTTAGACTAACTTGCAAAAAGACCCAATCGCCTTTAGGTTTCGCCCCGTTGATCATCTTCTCAGCAACCGGCCCTTGGCCTTGGCCTAAAGAAATTGAGTGCACCCGATCTCGCACACCCATTTCAGTTGCGAACTTTTGGAAAGCTCCGAAAGGATCTGATCCAGTACTCAGAACGAATACGAGAGGTATCGAACATGTTGTATCCGCATATCTGAAATAGAATTAGATTGTTTAGCGGGTTTATATTACTACAATTGTGAATTACATTTAATTTCTTCCACAATAGTGTTTTTCTTTACAGGCAACATTAAAATGTTAAAAAGCCATAGGTCCTCAGAGGCTAGAGCGATTGGCCGTGTATGCCAGCCCGGCTAGTATGATAGCAAAATGACAACTATGGACCATTTATACGAGGCCAATCATTGAGACAACCCAGTAAGCCAGCAAATTAGAACTCGTTCTATTACAAAAGACTGGCTTCATCAATGGCTTGAAGACAATCCAATGCAGTGGACTGTCTCTATTTACAGGATGCCAATATTGGGTTGGCTTTATTGGATTGTCTCAATAATTGGCCTCGTCTAAATGGTCCATTATACCGTTAAGTTTTATGGTCATGGCCGACATAAAACAATTTACCGTCATGGGCTAACATGGTATACCGACATCGACGTAAAATATAACATTTTATAACATCATGCACGTAAAGCGAAAATTTTTACGTTATGTGCTAACATACTCATGATGTAGGAACATATAAACTGACGGTATAAACTGTTGACATAAATTTATGTGGGTCTCTTGAGACCCCCGGTAAATCATAACGCTGTCAAAACGTCAAAACAAATTACGGTTTAGAGACTGCTTTGCGAGTTTGCTTGCATTGATTAGAACTTAGTGATTATATGCTCAATGGCATTGATTATTTGATTGATACAGGTAATTTACTTTTATTTAAGACATACAAATATATGATCACTATTCTTTAAAAAAAACTGACCTCTCCAACATTGTTTTTAGGATGGCCTCACCTTATGTTACCTATATAATCGCTTTGCAAGCCGATAAAGAGGCACGCAAATTGCATCGGTAAACTATACCAGATGCAGATCTAATCCGTTTGAGTTGCCGGAGACCAAAAGACTTGGCACTCTATATATGTGAACAAAAAGGTACCCAACTCAATGCTGCCAGGAGCGACAGCTTGCCCGTCCATATAAAGGTAAGATACTCTACTAATGCTTTGCAATTATGGAAGCTTTCCGTGATCACATATTAACATGAAATCAATGTGGTCTAGTTGTGCTTGGCATGGTATAAGGCAGGGGTCGGCAAACTTTTTTTGACCAAAGAGCCATCTTTTGGGAACCTCAGAGAGCCAGAAATACCTGTTTTCGGTCTTTCACTATATTTTTGAGAAGACCTCGAAGAGCCGCGGTTTGCTGACCCCTGGTCTAAGGAAACAAGGTCTGCTACTCAGGATCATGACACGCCTACGTCACTGTACAGCTGGTACAAACACGAACTCACAATACAACCGCTAACCACCAATAGGCTCAATGGCAGTGATGACATAAGCTTGTGTCAACAAATTTTCCCCGGAGTGTCATACATTGTATGATTGCATCATGGTGCTCTGCACAGGAAAGTTACTTTGATAGGAAGATGATGATTTGTACGTACATAAATAAAAATATAAGAAGAATAGCTATACTCCTTTGAACCAAATAAGCTTTAAAAAGTAAAAAAAAAGTAAAAGTAGTTTATTCTTCAAATTAGGCATATTACATGCACATATGAACGTCAATAAACTACCACCGGTTCGAAAAAATATACCTCTGCCACGAGAAGAACCGGCGTAAGAAACTCGGCGAGGTGTCATTTTTTCAAAACAATATACATTGTATAGTTAAATATAAAATTACAGTGTCAGCTACTACAAAATAACTTAAATAACAATGCTACAGTAGAAAATATATTTTCGCGATAGATTACCCGTGCAGGACGCTATCACTGCCAAACATCCCTATCCATGATGTAATCGTTTATCTTATAATATGCTCTTGAATAAGTGTTTGTTTTACTACAGATTTGAATTTAGAATTGCTAAGTTCAGTAATGTGTTTAGGAATTTTATTGTAGAATTTGATACAATTTCCCAAGAACGACGTTTTCGCCTTTACTAATCTATAGAAGGTTATTTTGAAAATAAATTGCCCAAATTCTTCCTAACATACATTATTATATCAAATATGTATAGGGACGGCAGGGTTAGAACGTCTATTTCTTTGAAAAATTCTTGTAATGAATCACGTGACCCCAAGTTATAAATTGCTCGGATAGCCCTTTTTTGCAAAATAAAAACAGTTTCAATCCCCACAAGATAAGACCATAAGTAATTATACTATTCAAATAAGCAAAGTAAACTAACCGTGCCGTTGCCACATTGGTAAGCTGCCTTATTCTCCTGACTGCAAATGCAGCAGAGCTCAACCTACTTCCTATCGCTGTTATATGGGAACCCCACTGCAATTTTGAGTCCAATGTAATACCTAAGAATACAGTAGAAGTAAAAAATTCTAATGTGTGACCATTAAGTTAATATTTGTATCTAAGTTTCTGTTTGATGAGTTCGCTAGAGAGAATTTCATACATTTCGTTTTTTTCGGGTTCAATACTAAGTTATTGGCAGCAAACCAGTCAGATATCATGGAGAGGGTATTATTTGGTTCAATGAGTTGAGTCTGCGAACATTACAATGCCTGATCTTCGGCTTACCATATATGGCAGATCATTTACATAAACAAGGAACAGGAACGGACCTAGAATAGACCCCTGAGGTACTCCCATCTCTACCACTGTCTCTGACGAAATGGCTTTATTTATCGCTACCTTTTGATTTCTCTGTGTTAAATATGACTTCATGAGATCTAATGCATGCTCTCTGATGCCATAAAACTTAGGTTTACAAATTAAAGTACCATGATCTACACAATCAAAAGCCTTGGAAAGGTCACAGAAGACTCCGATGGAAAAGTGCGACTCTTCCCAAGACTGCAAAATAAATTTTAATAAACTTGCACCTGCATCAGTAGTTGACCTACCCTTCGTGAAGCCGAACTGTTGTGCGTGCAAAATATTGTGAATTAAAGTGACAAAACCAATTGCGTAAGCATTATTTTTTCGAATGTTTTGCTAAACGCAGGTAGGACTGGACTATAATCAGAAGGATTATCTCTATGACCCGATTTGAAAAATGGAACTACTTTACTACATTTCATTAAGTCTGGAAAAATGCCATAGTCTATACAGTTATTAAAAATGAGAGCTAGAGTTAGTGCAACGACCTCCAGAATAGATTCCAGTACATTGACTGACTGACTTTGTGTTGATGATGTCGACAGTTATGTTACTGTGCACTGCGCCATGCCATGTTCTATGTACAGTCAACCAATGTCAATGTCTCAATGTATGGGCCACTACGATAATAATAATAATAATATGAAAGCTGCTAGAGATCTCATATTATTGTCACTGTGACAAGGTATTGTCACGGCTTTCATATTATTTGTCATGGTGATAAGCTACGAAGTGGCCCAGAAATCAAATTGGTAGACCGTATCTACTTATTATAATTAGGAATATAATTTAAAAAAAAATAATCAGGTGGCGGATGTAGACTGCTTCATTTTGGGAGTTCTGGCTCGATTCCCTGGCAGTGTGCATGATCAGTTCATATTCAATAACTCTGTTATAAAACAAGAAATGAGAGATTGTATGAACAAAGCATCAGCGAATATTTCCTTCTGGTTCAGACAGTTACCTATTTATGTGATAGTTAGTACAAATAAATTATATATACATATAGACTGACATTTTCTCTCTATGTGACACTACTGGTCTGTAATAGACTCAAAGATGATGATGAGTACAATATATTGCCACCAAATACACCACTACATACTACAGATTTGAACTGTTTCCATTTTTACACAAAGTCACAAAGTAGATCAGTCTGGAGAGCAGTGGTCGAGAGAGTCACCCTTAGTTGTTGTCTTAAACATGAAGATACGACCAAAGAAGAAGTACAACTGAAATAATATTCTACTAGTAGCCTAAGGCGTATAAAAATTAATAATATGTATATGTAATATTACTTATAAGACCTTTATTTTATTAACTGCTTTATCGGAATTTTATATATATATATAAAATTCCGATAAAGCAGTTATAATTCGGGGAGAAGGTAACTCCGAAATACAACCCGGGGAGATGGGCCTCGTTAGCATTGGCCTGCAACCTGTCTAGGGGAAGGAAAACCCCGATATAAAACCCCTAATCCAAGGTGTTAGCCGACCCGTGCCAAGGGATGCATGGCCAGAGGGGAGTCTGGTGTCGAACGGAGGGTGTCTGTGTTGGTGGTCACAGGGCACAGTGGTAATCCACCTTACCACAGTATAGGGCTCTGCTGTGATGGACCTTTAGTTCCCTATTTACTCGTGGGAACGCTATGGAGATTGGAAAAAATAAAAATCATCCGCATGGCGGCGACGCGGTCCGCCACCCGTCACGTCACGTTTCCAGTGGGGGCGAAAAGCGGCTCACGGAGTGCCGTTTTGCTACGTTGAATGTTGGAGGAGGAATGGAAGGAAAAATGAATGAAGTAAGGCAGATGATGGATAAAAAGAGGATTGATGTTCTTTGTGTAAATGAGACAAAACGGAAAGGGTGTGACACCACGAAACATGGACCCTATACAGCGTACTGGTCTGGAGTGACCGTTTCAGACAGAGCATGTCAGGGGGTTGGTGTCATACTTTCAGCTAGGATTGCCAAGTGTGTGAATGAATTTGAATGCGTGAGTCCCAGATTAATATGGGTCAGATTGAAATTAGGACTGACTCGTATCTTTGTTGTTGGGGTATATGCCCCTGTAAACCTGGGTACGAGAACATCACAGTCGACCCAGGAAGAGGGAAAACAGTTCTGGGAGGAATTAAGGGATGTCACAAGTAGATGTAAGGATAATGAAAGGTTGATTATGTTAGGTGATTTTAATGCATGGGTAGGGGTAAAGCGAGATGGATTTGAAAAGGTTCTGGGTACTCACGGTGACGAGAGAGTGAATGAGAATGGTGAGAGTTTGTTAGATATTTGCCTCGAGAGAAATCTTTTTGTGACAAATACAATGTTTGCCCACAAATGGATTCATTTGTACACGCGTGAGGCGGAGAACGTAAGAAAGAGTATGATTGATTTTGTGATAGTGGACGAAAGATTGAGGAAGAATGTTCTGGACACTAGGGTGTATCGCGGGGCCGGAATAAATACAGACCACTTCCTGGTGATGAGCCGAATGAAAGGGCTGTTTCAAGGATGGCGGCATCGACCTCGTATATTCACTAGTGTTCTGGAGAGAATAAAAGTAGAAAATTTGCAAGAGGAAAGTGTGGCTGATGAGTATATTCATAAACTAAAGGAAAATCTTAGAGAGATAGATGATATATGCGAGATTGATCAACTATGGAATGGTTTTAAAGATAAGCTTGTAAGTACAGCCAGGGATGTATGTGGTGTGAAAGAAAGGAGCAAAGGGAAGAAGAAGAAGAATGTATGGTGGGATAAAGAGGTACAAAAGGCAGTAAGTGAGAAGAAGAAAGCGTGGCTAGATTGGTTGGCGATAAGAGCTGACCAAAGAAGTCAAAAAGCCACGCTTGAAGACGTGAGTGAAAGGAAAAGTAACTATAAAAGGTTGAATGTTCTGGTAAAGGAGGTAGTTAAAAGAAAGAAAGATGAACAGAATGATGAGATGGATCAGAGGTTGTCTCAGGATTTCCGGGCAAACATAAAGTTTTTCTGGAAAGCCATTCGACTAGCCAGAGGTAAAACTCAGACCTCAGAGCTAACCTCGATTAGAGACCAGCATGGAAGTTTATTGAATGATGAGGAATGCATATTAGGGAGATGGAAGGAATATTTTGAAGGTTTGTTTGAGAGAGAAGAGGAAAATACGTCAGGAGTGAATGATAATGCACTGCCACATGAGGAGTGTAGTATTAGTATGGATGAAATTGTAAAAGCTTTGAAAGGAATGAAACCAGGAAAGGCAGCGGGGTATGATAGAATTTCAGTCGAGATGCTGAAGGCTGGGCAAGGCGTCGTAGCAAGTCAGTTGTATCGCCTTTTCAACTTATGTTTTAATACCGGCATAGTTCCAAAAGATTGGTGCAAGGCGGTCATCGTGCCACTGTACAAGGGAAAGGGCTCACAACTTGACTGCAAGAACTACAGGGGCATTAGCTTACTCAGCATCGTTGGCAAATTATATGCGAAAGTGTTGATTGAAAGGGTAATGCAAGAAACCGATGAGAAAATATGGGATGTACAAGCGGGATTTAGGAAAGGTATGGGATGTACGGATCAGGTCTTCTCTTTACGATGCATAGCCGAGAAATATTTGGTCCAAGGTCAAAAGGTCTATTGCGCGTTCGTGGATTTGGAGAAGGCCTATGACAGAGTGGTGAGGAATGAACTTTGGTCGGTACTGTCCGGATATGGAGTGAGCGACCATCTCATTCAAGCTCTGAAATCTCTCTACGAGGATTCCTCTGCTTGCGTGAGAGTAAACGGGTCCTACACTGAATGGTTTAGCATCGAAAAGGGTGTTAGACAGGGATGTGTAGCGTCACCGTGGCTGTTTAATCTATTTCTGGACAGTTGTTTGCAAGATTTGAAAGACGATGAATGTGGGTTGGAAATGAATGGGTTGCTTATCAAATGTCTACTCTACGCCGATGACCAGGTTTTATTAGCGTCATCGGCTGAGAAGCTACAGAAGATGGTAACTAGCATGCACAGATTATTTGCGAGAAAAGGAATGAAAATGAATGTAAGCAAGACGAAAGTGATGGTATTTGAAAGAGATGAGTGTATGACAGTTTGTGAAATTGCTGTAGATGGAGAGAGGTTGGAGCAAGTGGATGGGTTTGTGTATTTGGGGACTTTGTTCACGAGAGACGGTAAGCATGAAGGAGATATTGAAAGGAGAGTGATAGCTGGGAATCGAGTGAATGGGGCACTTCACGCCTTTATGAGTAGCCAGAAAGTGTCAGAAAAGGCGCGGCTGGCCGTGCATAGAGGAGTGTTGGTGCCGACACTAATGTATGGTAGTGAAAGTTGGGTGTGGCAGAAGAAACATCAGAGTCGAGTGAATGCAGTGGAAATGAGAGCGCTGAGAAGTATGTGTAGCGTTACTTTGAGAGATAGAGTGAGAAACACCGTTATAAGACGGAGGTGTGGAGTGAATGAAGATATAGTGACGAAAATTGAGAAAGGTATGCTAAGATGTTTTGGACATGTAGAGAGGATGGATGAAAGAAGATTGACAAAACGAGTGTATGAAGGAAGAGTGGATGGAAAAGTTGGAAGGGGAAGACCTCGGCGAACGTACTCCGACCAAATCGGAGACATTCTGCAGAAAGGCCAGGTCAGGAGTACCCTAAATCGGCGCGCATGCATGAAGAATGTTATGAAAGTTCATGAAGCGAAAGTTGTATGTCAGGATCGTAGCAAGTGGAAATCCGTGATCTCTGCCTACCCCTATGGGAAACAGGCGTGATTATATGTATGTATGTATGTATGTATGTTATTTTTCAGGCGATTTGGGGAATGCACTGGAGCCATACTTCCATCATAAATGCTGTCTCATCTCAAATAGTCCAGAAGAAATTTACACCAACTGGCATTGTCTCGTTAATCGATCGAGTTCTTCAAAGGCTTCATCTATAATATATACAGTATGTTGTATCCTATACAATATGCGGTAGCATTTTGGGTACGTAGGTACCTTTTAGTGATTCTAAAATGATGTAATACTAAATTTTGCCCGTGACTCCGTCCTCGTGTTGCACGAGAAATAATAATTTATTTATTTATATATAAAAAAGAAATGTCATTAAATTGTTATAGGCGCAGGTTTAAATATCGGTCGACAATACAAACTTCTACACCACTTTTCAGGCCCTAAGGAATGATTTCCGGAATAAAAAATATCCTATGTCCTTTCCCGGGACTCAAACTATCTCTATACCGAAATTTGGTATCTAAATCAGTTTAGCGGTTTAAGCGTGAAGAGGTAACAGACAGACCGACAGAGTTACTTACGCATGTATATTGTATATGGATGGATTAATGATGTTTTTTTAATACCACGTTGGTGGCAAACAAGCGTACGGCCCGCCTGATGGTAAGCGGTCACCGCAGCCTAATATGGACGCCTGCAACTCCAAAGGTGTTACATGCGCATTGCCGACCTTTTAAAAATGTATACACTCCTTTTTTGAAGAATCCCATACTGTAGTTCCTCGGAAAAACCGCGACAGGAAGCTCATGTTTGTCATTAAAATGAATATGCGATTTTTGGTTTCACAGAGTGCAGGAATCTGAAGACTTCCAGGCCTCTTCTCAAGAAGAACAAGGTAGCGCGCACCCGCACAATCCGCAGCAAGGACATTTACTAAGGGTCGCCGAGGAGAAGCGGGCTAATCTAATTAGATTGGCCCGCTTCTCCTCGGCGACCCTACAAATACAAATACAAATTTACAAAAAACAAATACAAACAAATACAAAAAATAATACTAATAGGGAATACAAATTTTGACTAATTGATAATAGTATTTTTATTATACTTCTTGTAATCATGAAACCGAATCTAATTCCTGAGACGACACCAGTGTATCGCCGCTTGGACGATTCACACTAAACGGCCGGAGTCGGCACGCACGCCACCAGAGTCAAAGGAATTGAAGCCCTTCATACAAGAGTTACACTTTGTATCCAAACGGCAGCGGCAGAGCCGCCGGCAGCCGACCGGAGCCGACCGGCTGCCCGCAAACCATTCAAATGTGAAATCTAACTTCTGTGTGGAGGGTTCGAATTCCTTGACTCTAGTGGGGTGCGCGCCGACTCCAGCCGTTCGGTGCGAATCGTCCATTAAGCAAGCGCCAATAAATTATATTTTACCCAAAATGAAAGTAACTTGGATTTGGTATGTGACTCAAACTCAAAAACCTTGGCATATGCGTGCCTATCAAATTCGAGGAGTTCCCTTGATTCCTCCTAGATTCCATCATCAGACCTTCACCAAATTTATATGGGACTAGTGGGGGGGAAGGAACCTGCTTTGAAACAAAAACCAACAATGTGGTCAAGAATTATCGGGGAACATACATACATAACGGACGGACGGACGGAACATGGACCCGGGTATGTCCTAAAACTACGACCAAGACCACCGGGGGATGGGCAGCAGCATCCCTGGAGTGCGGTGGAGATACTGCGATCGCCAACCCGCATGCCAAGCGTGGCGATTATGGCATACACCCCCCGTGAATTTGGGGGAGGCCTATGTCCAGCAATGGACGACCTTTGGCTGATATGGTGGTGGTGGTGGTGGATAAATACATAAAAAAACAAACGTGGAGACGAACTGAGAACCTCCTTCCTCTTATTTATGCCTCCTTCTTTTTATTGAAGTCGGTTAACAAGACAACGTCGTTCGACGACAACTCAACTTAGTATGAGAGTACAAATATTATTACACAAATGCAGTGCTCATCACTCTCTTTAATTCAGTAGTATTATGTTGGCTTACTAACCATAGACTACATTTGAACGAATGATATGAATATAATATTTGGTAGAAATCCAGTCTTACACAATGGCAGCACTACTCTTTTTTTAGCTACATATATATCATAAGCTTGGACATAAATATATGTTGCGACATTACCATGTTAGCTAAGTACGGAAAAAGTCGTCACACACATAAGGTTATACGTCGAAACATATATATATGTCCGATTACCGTACTAGCCGGGCAGGGGTAGTTCCATAGTTATCAGGTAAGAATCTGATCATAGGGTCCTGGAGAAATCGAGGGAACTCTTCAAATATTTGAGGTGCACCTATAGCGATTTGGGTATTTTTTATACTAACTCGTGCATTCGCTATTAAAAAGCACCATTTGGATAAGATTGACAAAAGTAATGATATTCCATCAAAAACATAAATGTGAAAGTGGGAGCCAAGTTCAATATTAAGAATATGCAATGCTTGGTTGTCGTCTTCACCACAGTATACATACAGTTTACGGCAGTAACTCAAATAGAGTCGTTTAAGACCTTTTTGGACCTGCGCTTCGTTAGAGCGATAGGGTTGCACCTCTCAATTTAATGTAAATTTGAATAAGATTATTATATACTAGCATTTGCCCGCGGCTTCACCCGCGTACTAAGCGAAATTTTTTACCGTCTACAAAAAACAGGTTCGTATGTTTGTCCACGATTATCTCGCGTTTGGCTGAACCGATTTAGATGCGGTCTCCAGAAAAGTGGTTGTTACATTCTGGGAGTTTCGGTATACGAAGTTTGGTGATTGTGATTCATTAACAGATGAACAGATGAAAAGTCAGTATACATTCTGAGAACCGGCAAACTGTTGAATTTCATTTAATTTTGGCAAACATAAGGATCGAAAACTATTATCATACATTTCCGAGAGGCCGAAGGGCAAAAGGCCGATGAAATAAAAGCATGTCTTAAACGGCCCTTAGTAAAAGTATCTGTGTACTACAGTAACACCAATAGGTCTGTAAACTACAAAGCAGCGCGCAGCGGTCATAAACTCTGGTCCTTTGAAGTACAGAAATGCGGCTAATTCAATATCACGTGTAACATTTATTTTTCCTAAAATTAAATAGATTAGGTAGGTTTTGCCAGTTCCCATTGGAGCATCCAAAAAGAAAATTTGACCTCACTTCCATTCGCACTCTTTACTGTCAGTCCGTCTGTTACAACCAAGTTGCTTTTACTGGACCGATTAAATTGCAATTTGGCACAAACTATCAAGAATTTAGAGCGCTCGTGGCCCAGCGGCACCCGCCTACCGCGTGCGGTGTGCGAGGTTAAGCAATGTGGGCGCAGGTCAGTTCTTGGATGGGTGACCGCTTTGAGTGGTTACTAACTGACTCTCGTGCTCTGGAAGGCACGCTAAGCCGTTGATCCCGGCTGCAATCGTTAAGCCAAGTTAGAGGCCTTCGAGCGGCTTGCGAACTTCTAACAGTCAAGTTGCCCACTCACTTGACAAAGGGGGGTCGAAGTTGCACCACGTCCGTTGGGAGTACCCACCGTTACCCTACACGTGACCCCTAAAAGTGCAACAAAAACTGGCAACCGTACTTATCTTCTCGGAAATCTCACGGTTCGTAAATACGTGTAAATGCCATACGATTAAAAAACATCTAATTGTTGATTTAAATGGAAAAAAATATCGAAACCTCTATGTCGTTTTTAAAAGCAAATCCATTGATACCCCACACGCCTATATAGTAACATTAAACTTTTATGCATACAGCCCATACAGGCATGTATGGAGTGCCAAATTTTACCTCAGATTCGTATTAAGAGACCTCTCGGACGCTCAGATATCGATTTTGAATGTAATCGGGGCGAAAAAAAAAGAAAATCAATATTGCCGCCACTTTCACAAATTTTACCTCGGATTCGTATTAAGAGACCTCTCGGACGCTCGGATATCGATTTTGAACGAAATCGGGCTAAAATGAAGAAAATCAATATGGCGGCCACTTTTTCCAAATTTTTCCTCGGATTCGTATTAAGAATTCTCTCGGACGCTTAATAAATATCGATTTTGAACGAAATCGGGACGGAAATGATAAAAATGAATATGGCCGCCACTTTTTCTAAATTTCACCTCGGACTCGTATTACGAGACCTCTCGGACGCTCAGATATCGATTTTGAATGAAATCGGGACGAAAAAAAAGAAAATCAATATGACTGCGACTTTTTCCAAATTTTACCTCGGAGTCGTATTAGGGGAGCTCTCGGACGCTCAGATATCGATTTTGAACGAAATCGGGACGGAAATGAAGAAAAGCAATATGGCCGCCACTATTTCCAAATTTTACCTCGGAGTCGTATTGGGGGACCTCTCGGACGCTCAGATATCGATTTTGAACAAAATCTGGACGGAAATGAAGAAAATCAATATGGCCGTTACTTTATTCAAAGCTTAGGTACCTCGGATTAAGAGTCCTCTCGGACGCTGAAATATCGATTTATGTCGAAATCGTATCGGACGGCACTGATTAATAAAACCACTTACAATACATTGAATCAAAAAAGGTCGTATCTTCATAGGGAACTCACGGCACTTCATGCACCTTTAGACGTTATAAGGAACTTACATGCCAAATTTGGTATATCTCGAACCAGCAGTTTGGGCTGTGCGTTGATATGTCACTCACTCAGTCAGTCAGTTTCTTCTTGCAATTTGGCACCTACTTTTAAAAGTTTTAATGTCCGCAATACTAAATTTCAAAATCAATGCCATTTTCGAAATTAACGACCCAAACAATCATAAAAATGGCATCCATATTAATATTTAGACATTCCAACCCCCTCGGATCCCAACAGAGGGGATGGTATTTCACGTCCTCCACGTGGGATTTTAAAATCATTGTTGTTTTCGTAATCAGCGACCTGATAAACCATAGAAACAACACCCATATCGATTTTCAGAATTTGTCACCAGATTTCCCCATTATAGGGGTTGATTTCTTAAAAAACCTTAAACACATGTTTACTCATTGATCGTTAGAAATACTCCTGTGAAGTTTCGAATAAAATAATCCAACTAATCTTGATTCCCCATACAAACTTCGGACCCCCATTTCACCTCATTAGGGGTTGAATTTATAAGGAACCTACGTGCCAAATTTGGAATCTCTAGGACCAGCGGTTTGGGCTGTGCGTTGATATGTCAGTCAGTCAGTCAGTTTCTTCTTTTATATATTAAGATTTACTAAAATATTGTTTTGTATTCTACTCCGTAGATACTCAAATAACATTTAGCGGGTAGTCTAGGTATACTAATAGTGTTTGTGTGTAGGGGGCGTAATCTCCGAAACTACTTAAAATAAGCTATGTTTCTTAATCCCCGGCGCAACGAAGAAGAGGGGTGTTAGAAGTTTAACGTGGGTATCTGTGTATTTGTCTGTTGCATCGTACGAGTAGCTCCCTAACGGTTAAACCGAAAACTAAACCGGTTCTTAAATATATATATATTTCGTCAAATATTGTTAAGCCGTTTTTGATATTGAACTTTGAAATTAAAATGTCGGGGGGTTTTCAACTTTTCTAGGTTGGTTATATCCCGCGGCTTTGCTTACGTTCTTTGTAATACACGCGCCGAGAAGCGCAACAGACGACATTAAATCAAGTATTTTTATTTATATTAACATTTATGCATTACCTTCGATACATTTTGTATTATCAGACGAAAATACTCACTACTTCGATAGCCACAATTTACGCTTAAACCGCCAAACCGATTTAGAAAATATTTCGCATTAAGATAGTAATAATCTATATTAATAATTTCGTGCAGGGGTACGGTAGACCCGAACGAGACCTGTCTCAAATTGAAGAACGTATAAAAATAACGATTTTTGAGTTGAACATATGTATCCGCAAAATTCGGATTGTCGCATATTTTGCATTTAAAAGTGTTAATTTGATGACAAAACGTCGGCCATATTGCCCACAGACTATATTGCTATATTAAATTTGTTGGTTGACAGTGTCGGCTACGTTCGAAAATCGTGAACTATTTTTGCGTCCGGTATGTTGGCCAGATTGCTGGGCTGCGTTCTGGGTGATGGGCCATCATCGCCCATTGTGTGGATTCGGCTAGCCGCGTCTGCAGCGTTTTGTTTTTGTAGTTTTCAAGCGTTCTATACACTATCAGCCTAGCTAGCACGATAACTTATACCGTCACGTTATATGGGCGAAATGTATTAAAACGTCACATAAAACGTAACGGTATAATCTATCGTGCTAGCTAGACTGATTGTCACAACAACCGCCTTCAAAGCGAATGTATGGGGCCTGTTACATGGATTCATATCACGATAAGTATCACGTGAATATTAAAGCAGAATCCATACAATTTTGAAAACTGCGATAATATTGACACCCCAGTATTGTGATAATATTAATCGTGTAAAGGACACCACTTGAATGTTTGCTGAGTCTGTCCGCCATCTTAAAGCTGCGTCTCTATTTTGTTTGTGACAAACTACTAGGTGACTTATGGCTTATAAACGTCTAGCAAAATTCTAATCCTATCTCGCTCTATCTTATAACTTAGTGGTACTGCGGGACTACTCCGAAATTCGAAATCCGAACTTCGTATGGTGCCGTCCCTTTCACTCATATAGTCTATGACAGGAGAGTGAAAGGGACGGCACCATACGAAGTTAGGATTTTGAATTTCGGAGTAGACCCTCAGCTCATGCCGTTTGCCGCGTTCGGACGTTAGAGGCGCTACTGCGAACCAAAAACGAAGTATCTGCCTCTCTCGCACATGTATATTCGAACGACAGAGAGGAAGATAGTTCGTTTTTGGTTCGCGGTAGGCCCTCAGGCGTCAACTTTAAAACGAATAAGGTATTTTACTATAAGAGAAATAAAATTCAAAATGTAATAAAAACCAGCCAAGTGCGTCGGAGTCGCACACTGAGGGTTGCGTACAACTAAAAAACACATGTGATTTATCAATATATTGATATTTTTGGTAAAATATACTTCATAATAAACATTATCACTTAATTTCAAGTTCATAGGTCGATGGGAAGCTAAAAAATTATATGTGTGACAGACAACACACGGAATGTTCTTTGACTTTCTTTGACCGTCCGCCACGCTCGGACTAAGGTGCTACCAACCGAAAACTAAATATATATGCCTCTCTGTCGCACTTGCATATTCGAGCGCGGAGAGGGAAATACTTCGTTTTCAGATCGTGGTAGGCCCTCTGGTCTGACGGCTCCTATTCCTGGATGGTGCGCGTATCGGAATGTGAAATACCTTTGGCAAAACGGAACAAGTTGTTAAATAGCTTCCATTAATTGGAGAAAATATTACCAACTGTTATTATTATCACGTGAAACACTGAATATTGAAGCAACATCCATAGGGGCCTGTTACATGGTTATTATTATCACGCGATATACTCATATCACGATCCGTATCACGTGCAAAGAATATTGAAAAAAAAATCCATACGATTTTGAAAACCACGATAATATTGACACACCAGTATTGTGATAGTATTAAGCGTTTAACAGACCCCATACAATTTTAAAAATCGCGATAATATTGAGTGTAAAGGGCCCCACTAAATAGAATTTGGCGGAGAATAGAGAGCTGCTATCGCGAAACGAAAACGAACGAACATCGTGTATTTCCCTCTGTGTCGCTCGAATTTGCAAGTGCGACAGAGAGGGAGATACACGAACTTCATTTGTTTTTCGCGTTAGCAGCTCTGACTTCGCACCAAAAATACTGACTGGCACATCAATATTTAACAATGCACATCTGAATTGAATTTTAATGAACGATTAGTATTTTAGCTATACAAATCAGTACTGATTACGGTGTCAAATTTTTTATGTGCCTTTAAATACTACCCTTATAAAAATGCTTAGGATTAACTTGCAAAGATACTAGCCTTTGCCCGTGACGTCGTTTGCGTAATCTTTTACTCCCAATTCCATATAATTCCATTCCATACTTTTATTCCCAATCCAGACTACAGACTATATTTCTATACGATTCGAAGTTTCATCATTATCCGTTGTTGTAATGTTTTTATTTTAAACATTTTTGTACACTATTTCTTTCGTCGTTTGCATAACTGTCACGAATAAATGTTTTGTTTATTTCTTTCTTATATATTTCACCCGAGCGAAGCCGGGCTTTCATCTAGTAATAACTTAATTGCATTCATGTTTAGTTTGAAGCGATCCCGATGATTGATGGAGGAAGGATTTAAGGAAGTAAAAAGAAGGGTGGAAGTTTGTACGGAAGAGCGATAATCAAGCAAACACCTGAAATAATTAAATAGCAATTTTCCTCTATAGAGCGATTAAACGAGTTCCATGCAGGCCAAGTCGCGGGAAAAACTAGTAATTCATAAAATAAACCACACAAAATTAAGTACATATGCCTCATTTATATTTCAAATATTTAATTGAGTTTCATCAAATCATTTCTTCACGTTATGTCACATAAAATCAAAATAGTGGCCAGCACGCGCTAGTTTATTAAAAACTTCTTCAACTATTCTACGCGATACGTGCACGGCACACTTGATCCAAACCCCCCCCGAGACCTCCTTAAGTTTACTGTAATGACGTGTGTCTGTGTGGGTGCGTCAAATCGGACGTTTGTATGGATTTGTTTTACTGTTATAATCTATATGTCTACTTTGTCTTCACCGACAAAAGAATGGAGATCTAAATGGGTGCCAAGTTCCGTAGATCCTCTGAAATGGTGCCAAATCCGGCACTACATTGTTTACAGTCATAGAAATACTATAATGTATAGAATCACAATCACGTCGTAAAAATGGCTCTGTAAAAGCAGGTACATGTGCATAGTTTACGCGGGGATCATCGAGCGGAGCCGAACACTTCCGAGCGTGGTTGATACGTATTCACAATCCCAACTGACGTACGTAAACTTCATCTCAGAAATCCAGTATAAGCCTGACCTCCGATTATGCATAGTTGTTACGAATCTCAAGGTCCAGATATAATAAGAAAATATGGTGAGGCGAGTCTTAACAGGTTGTGAATATCATAGTATTTGACAAGACAACTTGTCATTGCCGGTGGCTTGCATAATGTTTAGTGCTTAAATGCAGAAATTCAAGCAGAACTAAAAAGAAAAAATGGTGGATTATCTTAGTTCGTTATCGTTATTGAATTAAAATTTGTATTTAAAAGGGTCAGTACTCGTTATGTTATCATAGCGTAATTTGACAATCTCCAGAATAAAATATCTGTGGAGTAGCTACCCCCTTACTAATTATAGTAATTACAGTAATAAATGAAAAAATTAGGTGAAATTATGTTTCCTCAGCATGCAACTGTACTGGGATAACACTAGGACGGTGATGAGGACGTTTGTTGGTGATAAGGTCTTGCAAATTTTTAAATGTTTTAAACTTAAATTATGACTAAAGTACCTATTGATAATTCCAATAAAGTGATTGAAGGATGCTTAAATTAAAGTTAAGATAGTAAAGTTATACGATAGGTATACGTCGACATGTCGCGGCGTCATGTTGCTCCGGTTGTGATTTCGAACCCAACTGCAGACGGCAGCAGCAGATGGCAGCGCCGTCTTCCAGTTAGTTCTGAGTATTCCGCGAGACAACACGACTGACGTGTTTTTGAAATTTGAAACTAGGGATCGCGATTTACTTTTGTATCTTTTGTTAAAAGAGGAAGAAGACGATGATGATGATTTAATTATACAGGTATATGTAGAGAAACAAGTATTTTTTTTACAAAAAGACACCGACTCCAGACTAGCCCAGCCCCCATCCTCTTGGTATATAATTTGAGGAGTTTCTTATTTTTAGCAATCGGTAATTTGCAATTTTTGAAATCGGTCCACTAGTCTCCGAGTAATCGGTGAACATACATAAAAAAACCCACGAATTGAGAACCTCCTCCTTTTTTTGAAGTCGGTTAAAAAGACACGCCAAGAACCTTAAAGGATGACGTAGAGCCCCTATATCCGTGCGACTACGAGGGACGGAAAAGCTCGTGTGCAGTTAAATTGAGAACATTTAAAACATGTGTAATTTGAACAATAAAACTTGATTTTCATGAATGATTATGAATTGATATCACCATATTTCGACCACGTCACATAGTTCGACGACTAACTATAATAAATCCTTACATAAAAACATTGTTCATAAAAATATGATTGCGACTCCATTTCGAACTGTGTTCCCATTGTGACAGTTGACATTGGGTATGAAGGACATGAAGTTGTTGCAAATGTCGCTAATGAAGATGATTTTTCACATTGTACTAATTTGAGTCATATCTTGGTTGTAATAAAGTAAGTTTTCGCATGGTTTACTTTTTAGTATTACGATCGTGGTTATGAATTGAGTGACTTCGCTTCTACTCGAATGCAACATTGTGATGAGCTATTATTGTGACAGATTTAGTTCGGGACTGTGACTCTAGGTATTATAAGAGCTCAATGTTTACAGTAAAACTAATTTCCTGCGGCTTAATGCATTTTGAGCCTTAACTTGGCAGTTTTCTATGCAGTATGTTCAAATCAAATGTATCAAAGGTCGGCGAGGGTGAACTGTTTTCAGTTTTCGCATAACATGGACATACCTTGTCATTTAAAAGTAAATGCCCCATGTGTAATTAAGTAATTATGAACTAATGAAATGATTTTATTCAGGCTGACTTTCTGTTACGAGCTTTACGTCGCCATCAAAACAAATTATTATTATTAGAACCTACGTAATCTGATAAATCTATTTTTCACAGCTTTCCGCTTAAGTAGGAAAACAATTTCAACTAGAAGCAAAGTCGATAAGAGTGGCGAAAACAATTATACAATCCTTAATTTATGAATTAACTTAAAATAATATATTGTTAAGAATTTTCATATGATTGAATATGTCTTAAAGAAATTAAAAGAATGTAAACTGTCCATTGTAGATGCATTTTTAGCTTTAGATTCAAATGAGAGCTGTTATAAACTGGTCATCATCTGCTTCTGTCAGTTAGAAATTAGAAGACTGTATTCTATTAAATGTACAATTTCACTCCAATCACTTTAGTGGATGTAGAATAGTTATTTGTTCAACAAGAGAGCAAAGTATATTTTTGGTGCGAGTGTTGATGTTGCGGGACTCAACATCAACACTCGCAAGCAAGCGAAAGATTCTATAATTACATTAAATTATAATTACATTATTTAGAAACTTGAGCGTAGCGAGGGACTCAAAGACACGAGATGCAAATATCTTTGCTTTCGTATGATACATGCAACTTTTCACCTCAGCGGCGAGAACATATAACGCAAAGGAATAGTGATAGACAGAATGAAGTTACTTACATTAACCTACGATATGAAAAATTAAAAAGTATTTTTTGTCACACTCACAGCAAAATTGCATTTTGCTCACTGGGATGGATGGGCATACCTACGAAATGAGCGTGTATCAAACTGAAGGCGGTAGGGTTGAGGTAATCAAAGAGCCATATAGACATTATTCAAATTCGTGTCAAAAAAATCAAAAATCAAATATTTATTCTGCACATAGGCCACAAGGGCACTTTTACATGTCAAAGCATGAACTTATACAATTTAAAAAACTGACAATCTTACTTAATAATAATGATACAAAAAAAATATACTGATTGACAATTCAATGAAAATAAATTTACAAATATTAAGGACGTATTGAATACGATTTGTGTCCGAATAAACAAAAGGAATATAAAATTAATTTAATATCTCAGAGATGTATATGGTCTCTGAGCGTCCAAATATGATTAATAACAATGATTTCAAAGTGCTTAGAGATGTAAATGATCTCTAAGCGCTAAAATTAAAAAAAGTAAACTTAATATTGTTAGAGCTGTATAAGGTCTCTAAGCGTCAATAATAATAAAACTAATCCAGAACAGGATCATGTCTCTCGTCAATCTACATACAATAAAATAACACTAGTATTAAGGTATTTACTATGCCCTATGTTATACGTTATGTCAAAATTTTAACGTTATGTGCTAACAAAATAAGCGTCATGGACATAAAATATATGTAGGTCACTCGGGACCCCACTTATAATATTATGGAGAATATTGACAAGTGGTTCGGTGGTAGATCTCCACATAATTGATCTGAAACGAATTTCGGCTCATCATATCTTTGCGTTTGAGCACTAATATGACAATTCCTTCGATAATACTACAAAATTAACTAATGTAAATAATTTGTATCGGTCACATTTTATAAATTGGCAACATTTTACTTAAATTTTGTTTGGTCATCAATATTCACGCGATACGTATCGTGACATGAGTGTATCGCGTAATAATAATAACCATGTAAGAGGGCCCATCAACAGGCCCAACTCTTTTTGGAAATCTGAAAAATTATAAGATCACTCATACTAGTATCTTTATTTGAAGTTAAACATGTATCGACAATAGTTGAGAGCAGAACTATCCAAGATTGTCAAAACATGGGTGCTAATAATGGCGTCGCTCAAAAGTCGGCACGCGTCAGTCGTTGTGTCAAACAGGATCGTAAGTAAGTACAACGTAACGTCATGCTATTTCTTTCACCATATGCAATTGATTATTGGAATTAAAGAATTAACATATGTTTTCGCATTTCTATGTCGATTTTATATATATTTGCATAACACATTGTATCTATAGTAGAATAGGGCCTCTCCATGTATTTATCTACTCAAAGGGTTTCAAGCAGCAATGCCGCCATTTTCGAGCCACTGAGGTGAAAAGTTTTTCTCTATCCATAAATGGACATTGAACTCAACTCGAAACTCATTAAAAATTTTAAATATAGAAAACTTATAGTTATTTATTACAAGACAGATACATTTACAATTATGTTTTTCGTGTTTGCAAACATCAAACATGTTTTTCGAACACAAAATAGGCGTGGCCTCAATGTAAAGGCCGGTCCACTGCACCAAAAATCCAACAAAACATGTTTGTCAAACATGTTTGATGTTTGCAAACACGAAAAACATGGCGCTGTGGACCCGGATTTATACTCGTATGGTAATGCATTTTCACTTTAGTTTAATAAAGTCCGTTTTGTCTTCTTTTAATATTTCTTTATGGATACACCTTCTCCATATTAATATCTACAAGACTCATTACATGACATCACGTAAAAATAGCTCACCTCCGCCGACCCCGGTTATAATACCATAAAAGCTATTGAATATTTAAGAAAACTGCCAAGTTAAAGCTCAAAATGCATTAAACCGCAGTAAATTAGTTTTACTGTTAACAATGTAGTGCCGGATTCGGAACCATTTCAGAGAATCTACGGAACTTGGCACCCATTTAGATCTCAATTCTTTTGTCGTTGAAGACGACAACCAAGCATCGCATATTCTTAATATTGATGTTTTAGATGGGATAAACTTATCTTTGCAAATTGCAATACGCATCACGCTAATATTGACCAATACTTTAGCAAAATACAAAAAAGAATTTGCGATAATACGACATACTTAATTATTATTGTGATATTCATATTACTCGTGTAAAGGGCCCCATTGATTCGATTGTCATTCTGCCACATGCCATTATGCCATGTATACTTTATTTTTTTAGTCATTTCTAAGGTACCGAGTGCTTGGTGTTTGTTTGGATACCTACTAATCAATAAAAACGAAAAGTTCGAAAACGCCAAGGGAAGAGTGCTTCCATTCCATTTAGTGGGCACAACGACGTGGGTAAGTTGTAATATTAATAGCGTCTGATAAAAAAAAATGCCAGGCCGAAAAAGCAAGTAAGTATTTAATTATAGCGGACATTTTAAACAAAAATATTATGGCTCTCAAGTAATTTCATTTTTATTTTACAGACCTCCAGGACCACGAAATCGCAGAAGGAGTCGAAACGAATCTCCGGACATGCAGCCTGTCAGCCAGAAAAAAGTGGCTTTGAATAATGGTGTTGAAATGCCGCTTGTGGGGTGTAAGTACCAACATATTTAATTTCTATTCATGCTTATCTTTTGCCAAGTTATTATAATTAATAAAAAGTTATTTTAAAAGCAGCTTGAGATGGATATAGGTCAGTATTTAATTTCACTTTTATAAACAAGAGTTGTGTTGGGCACTATAAATAATTGTACAATTGAACAATCCTTTTTTGTATCATCCAATTATTCGCCATACTATAAGATTTAGGTACCATTAGATAAATTTATGCTTCATTGGCAAATAACTTTTTGATTCTTTTTCATCATTTGAATAAATTTTGCCCATTTTAGTGTAGCTTAATGTTTGTTCCTACCTACATTCTTTTTTGATTTTGGACCCATTCTTCATAAGCTAATAAGTGCCTGTCATAAGCTTATAGTTATAAGATGTTATATTTGTTTACATACAATTAAACATTCTATTAATATCAATATTGTTCCAGTTGGTACCTACCGAATTCGGTCAGCCGACATCATAAGAAGTGTTGTTGAAAGTGCTCTTGCAGCAGGATACCGAATGTTTGGTAAGATTAATTAACCCCTTATCGTCTGATCCTGTCTATTCTCTATGTATATTCATAAAAAATTACTATGATAGCTTAAAATTATGCAGCCTAAACTGTACCTTTTCTTTTATCTTTATTTCTTTACCCAGGATAAATATAAATAAATAATATATAAGGGGAATTTTTTTTTACACAAATCGAACTAGTCTCATACTAAGCTCAATAAAGCTTGTCTTATGGGTACTAGACGACAATATATTTAATAGATATATATGTATATATACTTAAATACATAGAAAACATTCAAGTCTCAGGAACAAATGCTTCTGCTCACCACAGAAACAAATGCCCTTACTGGGATTCGAACCCGGGACCACTAGCTTTGGAAGCAGTGTCACTACCAACTAGGCTAAACAGGCCAACAAGGGATGTAGGCAAACACACACTTTTATGGGGAAAAGCTATCATGGTGACCCAGGTGTATACTATACATAGATCATATATTTTTTCAGATACTGCTACAGTATATGGCAATGAGAAACATCTAGGAGAGGCTCTCCGCATGTTGATGCCAAAATTCGGTTTGACACGTGAAGATATTTTTATAACAACGAAGCTATGTAAGAACAGTGTAGAACTTTATCGCATATTGTGTATGTAATATTTATTATTTTGCATTGGTTGGTGTATGAGCCAACCATACTGCTTCAACTAATATTTTTATTTTAATTACAGCCCCGAGAGATGCTCATATTAAAGAAATTATAAAGGGAGCATGCCGTAAATCTCTTGACTCCTTAGGGTTTGAAACAATAGATTTGTATTTGATTCACTTTCCGCGCATCGCAAATTTGTCCTCGACTGACTCTCAGAATATAAAATTGCGCTCTCAAGCTTGGGAAGCTCTTGTTGAATGTTACAATGAAGGAATGGTTCAAGCAATTGGTGTATCTAATTACACCATCAGGCATCTTCAAGAGTTGGAGGTGCGGAACTTTGGCGTGGTTCCAGCTGTAAATCAGGTAAAACTGCTTCTACATTTTTTCATTAAAGTTGGGTTGCACCGACTTACGATCACAGACTGATCAACGTTAAATATGGCGCCGGCAGCTGTCATCCCAAAGAAAACTTGTCAAACTTTCCATACATTGAAATTTTAATGAACACAGCTTACAATTACAGTTGGTTTGGTGCAACCCAGCCTAAGACTCAAATTTTTTATAGTTGGTACAGACAAAATGAATGCAGCATACTTGTTTTCTTTCAGTAGATTATTTGGTGAGGAAAGCTTGGATGGTTTCAAGCTGGTTTATATATGTACTATACAGGCTGTATGCACAGTAGAAATAAAACTCATAGCAGTAATGAAATCCATACAAACATCCAATTTTACGCACTAACACAGACACTTCATTACAGTAAACTTAGTATCTCGGGGTGGTTCGGTTATGTATGCCACGCACGTATAGCGTAATTAAAGAAGTTTTTAATAAACTCTAGCGCGTGCCGGCCAATATTTTGATTTGATGTGACGTGACGAACGATTTGATAAAAAAAAGCGAGTAAATATTCCAAATGAGCTTTATAAAAAAAAATGTGGATTAGGGGTGCTTAAATTCGTCCATTGCAAAACCTAAATATCAATAACTAAGGTCACACTATTTTTCAAATTAAATATTTCAAATAAACATGAGCTTTATAAAAGATATATAATAGATGTGTGGATTACGGGTGCTTAAATTCGTCCATTGCAAAAGCAGGAATATCAATATCTAAGGTCACTGCTGATGTAGATGGGCAAGAACGTTTGTATGCAGAGTTAATAAAAAGTATACATTTTCCCAAACATATCAGACTAATGAAATATAATATTAGTTCATGAACCATTTTTAGGATTCCGTACTCAACTAGGAACCCTTATTATAGTTTCGCCATGTCCGTCCGTCTGTTTGTCTGTTTGTCTGTCCATCTTTCTTTCTGAGATTGTTGCTCTGTGATTGTTAGTGCTAGAAAACTGTAATTTGGTATGGATATATAAATAAATAAAGTTCATTTTTTTTTTAAATTACCTCGCCTAAACGTGAAGCGGGGATGACATTTTTTTGCTTCAAACGTATGGTGTGCTATGTGGTTGGATAGGTCTTTTAAAATGAATAGAGGTCTTCATCAAACATTTTTTTATAAAGTGAATATTTTTGGAAATATTCACTCCAAAAGAAAAAAAAATCTGCTGCCCCCTCTTACTTTTGAACTATGGGTCCAATAAATATATAAAAAAAACATGAAAGTAAAGCTTCATAAAGACTTTCAAAGAAAACTATAGCAGACATGATCAGTTAAGCCGTTTTTGAGTTATCGTAGATAGTCTTCCCTTCTTAGTAAAAGACGAAGCGCTGCGAAAGTATTCCCTTTTACTTGTTATTGTTTTTTTTAGAGTAAGTTCATTGAGCATCTACGTAACCCTACACTGAGCATTGCTGACAGCTGCGTTTGTGGAACTTACGGTAGTAAAATATAATTTGTATTGTGCACGGTAGTAATTTACTGCATAGGTACGTATTCGGCCGCCAACCGTACCAGTAGGTAACAGAAACTGAACCATTGTTTCGGGTAATAATGGTAGCGTAAGTAAATGCTAAGATAGTCTTTAGCCAGATTGAGCAGTATTGACAAGAACCGATATCGCCGACGCAGTAAGTTATCTTAATAATAGCCACAGCGAATTACATTAGAATTATGCTAAGCGAGTGTTACGATATTTACAATGTACTCAACCTTATTGCTTAAAATATGAAACTGATAGTTCTGAGCTGGCACGTTTTGTCGATAGTGACTGGGCTAGTGACGTACTAATAAGTAAGTCTAACACTGGCTTTTGCTTTGTTATGTCTGGATCAGTCCTGGCAAAGCCTGAATCAAAGAACTCTATCCATACCCAGTACAGAAATCGAGCACACAGCACTTTGAGGCTTATAGAGAAACTGAACAGTTTCACAAGTGAACACTTGCGACACTTATTGATTGAAATCAATGGAAAGGTTGATTCTATAACTTTGCATTGTGACAATCATTGCACTGCAATTAAGTTGGCGTCAAGTCATCAGTGTCATAGCTCATAGCAGGGCAAAACAAAACTTTGACGTTCGTTATCACTATGTACGAGTATATCCGAGACGTTGTGAGAAGCAAGATAGTCAAAACTGAGTACATTCTGACGGACTGTATGCCTGCAGACTTCATGAGAAAAAGATTAAGTTCCGTTAAGCAGTACAAGTTTAGTAATTATTTGTATATGAAATGTATTGTGTATTTTGATGGGGCCCTTTACACGATTTATATTATCACAATACTGGGGTGTTAATATTATCGCAGTTATCAAAATAGTATGGATTTTGTTTCAATATTCAAAAATGTTCACGTGATAATAATAACCATGTACAAGGCCCCAATGAGAGGAAGTGTTAGAATAGGCTAATTAAGTAGCTGTGTATGTGCTTATTGCCTATTGATATATTTAACAGTTTTATTTGAATTCTGAATATAGTTGTCACTCTGGGCGAATGTCATTTTTTCATTAGAAACTGGCAACGGTACTGTCTTCTTGAAGCTCTCACGGTTCGAAAAACACATGCCATATTATTATTAACTAACATAAATTGTTGAGATAGCTCTATTTGCTGAAAGGAAACATTATTTTTGACGGCCTGTTTAGCCTAGTTGGAAGTGACACTGCCTCCGAAGATATAGGTCCCGGGTTTGAATCCCGGCCAGGGCATTATTTGTGCATTGAGCACGGATATTTGTTCTTGGGTCTTGGATGTTTTCTATGTATTTAAGTATGTATCTATATACGTATGTATATCGTCGTCTAGTACCCATAGTAAAAGCTTTGCTTAGTTTGGGACTAGGTCGATTCGAGTAAGATTGCCCCCAATATTTATTTATTTATTTTATTTCTCCTAGGCAATTAAACTCCATTCACAGATTACAAAAAGCTTTTCAATTCTAATTGGGTACGTGCCGCATGTTAAAATGACATAGTAAACCATAGAAATATAGCGAAAAATTGAAAATTAATAAAATGTATCAAAATCTAAAAAATATGCGAAAATAAATTTACTGTCATTTTATCCGCCAATAGTAAATTAAAAAATTCCAAAAGAATCCTCATGAATAAACAGAGAAATATTTGTTTGATACTGGACCTAAGGACCTAAGTGGGTCTCAAAAGTTTTTGTTCCTTGATAAAAATATTAGGATGGATTGGCAATTTGGCACCAATTGACAACATTTCAAATTTTTAAGTAGTATGAAATCTTAACTCATTTCGTTAATTTGGGAACAAGAAACCCCAAAATATATTTTTTCATATTTTTATGGCCATTAGTTTTCTCAATATTCACGAAAATGTGAAGAAAGCCCATATCGTAGTAATGACGTCATTACTATGAAATTGTGACAGTCACAGTGGACAAAAAGAACAGCAGCTCACTTTCTTTAGTAAATTTGTCTTAGTAACAGTGCTTCTGTATGATTTGTTACGCTGTGACGCCTTACTTGTCACTTACTCTCTTTTAGAATGAGGAACTTTTGAAATTGATTTATTTATATAAAATGGGGATATTTGGGGATTTAAAAATGTGGTTTTACTTAACTTTTTATCCTCTATTGGATTTCATTGGAAAAAACCTGCTTAAAAAAATGAAACGTTGTCAATTGCCATCAACCATTTTTTTTTAATGTTTTGCTGTCTGGACATTTTTTTCAAACATCTGTGAATAGGTACAGTTTTATTGCTTAGGAGAAAATATCAATGTTTTCTTTCAGCAAATTTAGCTTTACTTTCATGACTTTTTCATATTATTTGGACCCATAGTGAACTAACATACATAGTACGAGTAACATACGTAGTGACGACCTGTTTAGCCTAGTTGGTAGTGACTCTGCCTCCGAAGCTAGAGGTCCCGGGTTCGAATCCCGGCCAGGGCATTTATTTGTGCATTTTTCACGGATATTTGTTCTTGGGTCTTGGATGTTTTCTATGTATTTAAGTATGTATTTATCTATATAAGTATGTATATCGTCGTCTAGTACCCATAGTACAAGCTTTGCTTAGTTTAAGACTAGGTCGATTTGTGTAAGATTGTCCCCCAATATTATTATTATTGTACGTCTTTTCCATATCTCGGAACCATGGGGTCCCGGACCTTTGGAAGGCGTGCGTGGGGCCGAAGCCAACAGCGCAGAGGCCCTTTAAGACAAAAATAATCTAAAAGTAAGGGATACACATGGCGGATACCATCTCCGAGCGCACAATATGATGCATCCGGAGATAGTCCCCGCCAGGTGCAAAGACTATTGGAGTGCAGCACTTTGGCTGCGATGGGAGCTAAGGTCATAGGGCTATTGAGTTGAATATTAGATGGGCTGGATAATGGGTTATGGGAGGAGACTAGCGGCCACCTGCCGTGACAATTAGTCTCAGATTGTAAAAAGGCAGGCGGTGACTCGCCAGCTCGCTGAGTGGGCCCCACATAACAGTCGCACGCACAGTGCAACAGTGGGGCAACATCCCTTTGAGCGGCTGTAAGGTTGTCGAGAGGTGAGTCTGCGGTAGCCAGATCCCGGTAATCCGATCAGCAGGCCGCCGGAGTTATGACATTTTACACTTCCAGCCTGGAGCATAGGTCTCGCTCTTGCGACTCCACTCTGGCCGGCCAATTAAGGCAAGCACAGAGGCGAGGGCCAGATGGAAATGGCCCTCTGGAGATTAGGGGTCCGCGGTGTCGCCACTCACCGTCAGCTCGCCACAAGCTATTATTATAGTTCATAAGTTAGAGGGGTTGACACAATTTTTTTTCTTTTGGGTCATTCCATCTTTCTTTTTCAAAAAAAATTAAATAAAAAGTGACATTTAATTGAAAAAAAGGATAATCTTTATGATTCCAGAAATGTTAGACTAACACCGTTTATTTTTTATTAACCTTTAATTCCAAGCAGTGCCCTTTCAAAGGAAAAAATCGGGTATAATTCCTGCTTGTACAAAACTTCTGGCGTTGAAAACACTTCGATTTGTATATTTAATGTACGTAGAAACTAGATTTTCTTTAAAAAATATGCGAAAAGAAATTTACTATAATTTTATCCGCCAATAGTAAATTAAAAAATTCCAAAAGAATCCTCTGGAATAAACAGAGAAATATTTGTTTGATACTGGACCTAAGGACCTAAGTGGGTCTCAAAAGTTTTTGTTCCTTGATAGAAATATTAGGGTGGATTGGCAATTTGGCACCAATTGACAACATTTCAAATTTTTAAGTAGTATGAAATCTTAACTCATTTCGTTAATTTGGGAACAAGAAACCCCAAAATACATTTATTTTTATTTTTATAGCCATTAGTTTTCTCAATATTCACGAAAATGTGAAGAAACCTTATTGCTTAAAATATGAAACTGATAGTTCTGAGCTGGCACGTTTTGTCGATAGTGACTGGGCTAGTGACGTACTAATAAGTAAGTCTAACACTGGCTTTTGCTTTGTTATGTCTGGATCAGTCCTGGCAAAGCCTGAATCAAAGAACTCTATCCATACCCAGTACAGAAATCGAGCACACAGCACTTTGAGGCTTATAGAGAAACTGAACAGTTTCACAAGTGAACACTTGCGACACTTATTGATTGAAATCAATGGAAAGGTTGATTCTATAACTTTGCATTGTGACAATCATTGCACTGCAATTAAGTTGGCGTCAAGTCATCAGTGTCATAGCTCATAGCAGGGCAAAACAAAACTTTGACGTTCGTTATCACTATGTACGAGTATATCCGAGACGTTGTGAGAAGCAAGATAGTCAAAACTGAGTACATTCTGACGGACTGTATGCCTGCAGACTTCATGAGAAAAAGATTAAGTTCCGTTAAGCAGTACAAGTTTAGTAATTATTTGTATATGAAATGTATTGTGTATTTTGATGGGGCCCTTTACACGATTTATATTATCACAATACTGGGGTGTTAATATTATCGCAGTTATCAAAATAGTATGGATTTTGTTTCAATATTCAAAAATGTTCACGTGATAATAATAACCATGTACAAGGCCCCAATGAGAGGAAGTGTTAGAATAGGCTAATTAAGTAGCTGTGTATGTGCTTATTGCCTATTGATATATTTAACAGTTTTATTTGAATTCTGAATATAGTTGTCACTCTGGGCGAATGTCATTTTTTCATTAGAAACTGGCAACGGTACTGTCTTCTTGAAGCTCTCACGGTTCGAAAAACACATGCCATATTATTATTAACTAACATAAATTGTTGAGATAGCTCTATTTGCTGAAAGGAAACATTATTTTTGACGGCCTGTTTAGCCTAGTTGGAAGTGACACTGCCTCCGAAGATATAGGTCCCGGGTTTGAATCCCGGCCAGGGCATTATTTGTGCATTGAGCACGGATATTTGTTCTTGGGTCTTGGATGTTTTCTATGTATTTAAGTATGTATCTATATACGTATGTATATCGTCGTCTAGTACCCATAGTAAAAGCTTTGCTTAGTTTGGGACTAGGTCGATTCGAGTAAGATTGCCCCCAATATTTATTTATTTATTTTATTTCTCCTAGGCAATTAAACTCCATTCACAGATTACAAAAAGCTTTTCAATTCTAATTGGGTACGTGCCGCATGTTAAAATGACATAGTAAACCATAGAAATATAGCGAAAAATTGAAAATTAATAAAATGTATCAAAATCTAAAAAATATGCGAAAATAAATTTACTGTCATTTTATCCGCCAATAGTAAATTAAAAAATTCCAAAAGAATCCTCATGAATAAACAGAGAAATATTTGTTTGATACTGGACCTAAGGACCTAAGTGGGTCTCAAAAGTTTTTGTTCCTTGATAAAAATATTAGGATGGATTGGCAATTTGGCACCAATTGACAACATTTCAAATTTTTAAGTAGTATGAAATCTTAACTCATTTCGTTAATTTGGGAACAAGAAACCCCAAAATATATTTTTTCATATTTTTATGGCCATTAGTTTTCTCAATATTCACGAAAATGTGAAGAAAGCCCATATCGTAGTAATGACGTCATTACTATGAAATTGTGACAGTCACAGTGGACAAAAAGAACTTTCTTTAGTAAATTTGTCTTAGTAACAGTGCTTCTGTATGATTTGTTACGCTGTGACGTCTTACTTGTCACTTACTCTCTTTTAGAATGAGGAACTTTTGAAATTGATTTATTAATATATAATTTTTAAGAAAAAAAAACCGACTTTAATGGGGGAGGCCGGTAAAAGATTATTATACTTAGATGGTGCACTCTTAGATAGATATACAATAAAATAAATATGGCTATAATGTATGTTTATAATGGTAGAAGACTAAGTACCCTCAATTCCTCATGGAATCATGAAAAAACCTTGCTTGCTTGACAAACTAAACGAAGAGAACAAATTGCCAACCGTGAACTACGCGTCGTTGAAGAGTTCCGTTCTGATCATCATCAGCAGTTCCACTTCATCAAATGTCACTTTTATGAATGAAAATGCTTGATTAGTTCATGAAAATACTAAAATCACTATATGTGTGCCTTTCACATTTGAGGAGTTCCCTCGATTCCTAATGGATCCCATCATCAGAACTCGAGCATGACAAAAATCAATCGTGAAAATAGAACTTGCTTAACAAACACAGCTAGAAGGACAAATCGCCAAACGTGAACTTTTTGTCGTTGAAGAGTTCTGTTCTGATCATCATCAGCAGTTCCACTTCATCAAATGTCACATGTTTGTATGATAATGCTCGATTTGTTGATAAAAACACAAAAATCACTATATGTTTGCCTTTAAGATTTGAGGAGTTCCCTCAATTCCTCATGGATCCCATCATCAAAAATCGAGCATGACAAAAATTAATCGTGAAAATAGAACTTGCTTAACAAACGCAGCTAGGAGGACAAATCGCCAAACGTGAACTTTTCGTCGTTGAAGAGTTCTGTTCTGATCATCATCAGCAGTTCCACTTCATCAAATGTCACATTTTTGTATGAAAATGCTCGATTTGTTGATAAAAACACAAAAATCACTATATGTTTGCCTTTAAGATTTGAGGATTTCCCTCAATTCCTCATGGATCCCATCATCAGAAATCAAGCATGACAAAAATTAATCGTGAAAATAGAACTTGCTTAACAAACACAGCTAGGAGGACAAATCGCCAAACGTGAACTTTTTGTCGTTGAAGAGTTCTGTTCTGATCATCATCAGCAGTTCCACTTCATCCAATGTCACATTTTTGCATGAAAATGCTTGACTTCTTGATAAAAACACTAAAATTACTATATGTTTGCCTTGAAGATTTGAGGAGTTTCCTCAATTTCTCATGGATCGCATCATCAGAACTGCGTTTTGACAAAAACGGGACCAACTTGGATATATATACTTACAATCAAAAAAAGAATTTTCCAAATCGGTTAAGAAATGACGGAGTTAAGGCCTAACAAACATTAAAAAATAAAAACAAAAAAAAACAAAAAAAAATACATAACCGAATTGATAACCTCCTCTTTTGAAATTTTGAAGTCGGTTAAAAATGGGGTTATTTGGGGATTTAAAAATGTGGTTTTACTTAACTTTTTATCCTCTATTGGATTTCATTGGAAAAAACCTGCTTAAAAAAATTAAACGTTGTCAATTGCCATCAACCATTTTTTTTTATGTTTTGCTGTCTGGACATTTTTTTTAAACATCTGTGAATAGGTACAGTTTTATTGCTTAGGAGAAAATATCAATGTTTTCTTTCAGCAAATTTAGCTTTACTTTCATGACTTTTTCATATTATTTGGACCCATAGTTCAAAAGTTAGAAGGGTTGACACAATTTTTTTTCTTTTGGGCCATTCCATCTTTCTTTTTCAAAAATAAATAAATAAAAAATGACATTTAATTGAAAAAAAAGGATAATAATCTGTATGATTCCAGAAATGTTAGACTAACACCGTTTATTTTTTATTAACCTTTAATTCCAAGCAGTGCCCTTTCAAAGGAAAAAATCGGGTCTAATTCCTGCTTGTACAAAAGTTCAGGCGTTGAAAACACTTCGATTTGTATATTTAATGTAGGTAGAAACTAGATTTTCCACTACCTACGAATAAAATCGTAAAAATGGTCCGAAAACGTGAACAGTTTAGATGGTCACTATTTTATTTGTAGTTGCTTTAGCTAACTTTTGTCATCTATACAACGTGCTCTTGAGGAACCCGCGTAACTTTGCTAGCGTATTCCTGATCATATTTAGAGACTAAAATGTCGTGCGAAGTTCACTGGATCCAGGCTAGTTTCAGAGATATTAATTACCATTTTTTAGAAACTCAAAATTTTGCACACGTAATCCTCTTATGCAAGAATACGTGTGCCAGGGGTTGCATCCACTATGGAAGGATTTTTTAAAATTGAACCCCCAAGGGGTAGAATTGGGGATAAAAGTTTGTATGTTTTTTTTTCCTTGGACCATGAAATTTCTTACGAATTGAGTACGGCAAAAATAATGAGTTACGTATTCCAGAGTTTTCCAAAATTCCATCCCTAAGAGGGTAAAATACGGAATGAAAGTTATATATAAACGCACAGGCCCAACCCTAAGGGCTAGAAACTTAAAGTTTTGCACACGGATTCCTTTTATGATGGAGGCATCCACTAAGGAAGGATTTTTAAAATTCAACCCTTTTGGGGTTGAAATAGGGGATAGAACTTTGTATGACACTTTTAATTCCTTGGACATATATGCATGAAATTTTGTATGCATTGAGTACAGCAAGAATAAATGTTACATCATTCAGCGTTTTTCAAAATTCTACCCCTAAGAGGGTAAAATAGGGGATGAATGTTTTATATAAACGCACAAGCCAAACCCTTAGGGGTAGAAATTTAAAGTTTTGCACACATCTTCCTCTTATGACGTAGGCATCCACTAAAGGATTTTTTCAAAATTAAACCCCCAAGGGTGTGAAATGGGGGATAAAATTTGTAAGAAACTTTTGTATTAAATGAGTATGGCAAAAATAATGACTCACGTATTTTAGCGTTTTTAAAAACAAAACCCCCAAGAGAATAAAATAGGGGATGAAAGTTTTATATAAACGCACAGGCAAAATCCTTAGGGCTTGAAACTTAATATTTCGCACACGTATTCCTCTTACGACTTAGGTATCCACATAGGAAGGATTTTTGAAAATTCAACCCCCAAGAGGTTCAATTGGGGATAAAAGTTTGTATGAAACTTTTTATTCCTTGGACATATTGGCATGAATTTTCAGCGATTTCCAAAATTCTACTCCGAAGATCGTAAAATAGGGGATGTAAGCTTTATATAAACGCACAGGCCCAACCTTTGGGGCTAAAAAACTTAAAATTTCGCACACGTATTCCACTTATGATGTACGTGGGTTGTTCCGAAAGTTTTTAGCTGCTCTCACTCTATTCATGCGATATATTTTTTATTTACACCATTATGTGGGTAATTTCAATAGTTATGAGCTGAGATAAAATCGTTAGTAAGTAGCAAGTATTTTTTTCACAACATTTCTTTTACCAAAAGGCCTTTTGTATGGGCTTTTAAAAAATTGCGAAAATAGTACTATTTTTGATACCTAAAAATAGTTTTGGCATCGAAATCCCTAACAGCTGTAGTGGAAACAGCCCGGGATGACTTTCTAACTTAGTTTTGCTGATTTTAATGTAAAATCAGTAAATGATTTAATTTAATTTAAGGGATTTGGAGATGATGACCAGTCCCTAGTCTCGCGTCCTAGACTAATATTCGACACACCTGCTCATTGTCGCTAATTTTCATGCAATCGAAACAAATTACGTGGGTAGAGACAGGGAAGATTCGTAGTTTGCGGTGTATAAAATTTCGTTTAGTTGTGGTGACGTATTAATCAAAATTGGCCCGCAACACAAAATTGGTATTGTGACCCGTTCATCGCATATTAGATAGGGCTGTTGACACGTCGTACTTAAAATACAATTATTAAAAAGTCCAAGCGACTTTCATCAACAGTTTCACCCCCAACACATTTGTATTGAAATTTCCCGCATAATGGTATCATTAAAACATATATGGCATGAATAGAGTGCGAGCAGCTACAAACTTTCGGAACAGCCCACGTAGACATCAATTGAAGAGGATTTATTAAAATTTAACTTCCAAGGGGTTTATTTGGGGATAATAGTTTTTATTCCTTGGACATATTTGCATGAAAGGGTCTAGCAGGCTAAGCTAACAAGAGTGGCCCCCACAAGGGATTTTGGTTGTAATTTGAGGTGCAGTAGCGGCAGGCAGGACCTAAGAACACTATGCGTAATATCAGCCTTCCATCTTCTTTTGTTTCAGACTTATTCGCGAAAATGTCAAAAGATCAATGTAAATTTGAACTGTTATTTTAGCTTAACCAAGCAAGTGAGAGTAACCAAATAAATTCAGAATTAAGGAGCATAAAATGGGGTTCATAATGCATATTTTTACAGATATTCATATCCTTGAACTTGAATGAAAAATAAATGAGTTTTTTTTTCCGCTTCATTTTTTTCACGCTTCACTACTCGCGGAGACAACTATCAAAAAAATTACTTAATAAGCAAATATTGTTGGAAGTCAACCTTGCTTCATCTAAATCAATTTATTCTATAGTTTAGATAAAACACTCTGTATGTTGCTTGACGTGATTCGTCTGTAATCCGCACCAAAGTTTCACTCCCTGGATATGATATAGTAAATATACGTTCGTAAATGTTTCTTTTTATGACATGACGCACCATGATTTTTCAAAATGTTTTTAAATGTGTACGTAGTTGACAATTGTGGCTTATTAACTAATTTTTTTGATAGTTGTGTCTCCGCGAGAAGTGGCAAAAAAATGAAGGGAAAAAAACTTTGTTTTTTCATCCAAGTTCAAGGATATGAATGTCTGTAAAAATAGGCCTTATGAACCCCATTTTATGCTCCTTAATTCTGAATTTATTCGGTTACTCCCGCTTGCTTGGTTTAGCTAAAATAACAGTTTAAAAATTACCTTGATATTTTGACATTTTTGCGAATAAGTCTGAAACAAAAGAAGATCGAAGGCTGATATTACGCATACAGTGTTCTTAGGTCCTGCCACTACTGCACCTCAAATTACAACGAAATCCCAGTAACTCAAATAGAGTCGCTTAAGATCTTTTGGGCCTGCGCTTCGTTAGAGCGATAGGGTTGCACCTCTCAATTTATGTAAATACTAGCATTTGCCCGCGGCTTCGCCCGCGTACTAAGCGAAATTTTTAACCGTCTACAAAAAACAGGTTCGTATGTTTGTCCACGATTATCTCGCGTTTGGCTGAACTGATTTAGATGCGGTCTCCAGAAAAGTATTTGTTACATTCTGGGGTTTCGCTATACGAAGTTTGGTGATTGTGATTCATTAACAGATGAACAGATAAAAAGTTAGTATACATTCTGAGAACCGCCAAACTGTTGAATTTCATTTGATTTTGGCAAAAATAAGGATCTAAAACTATTATCATACATTTCCGAGAGGCCGAAGGGGAAAGGGCCGATGAAATAAAAGCATGTCTGAAATGGCTCTTAGTAAAAGTATCTGTGTACTACAGTAACACCAATAGGTCTGTAAACGACCTAACAGCGCGCAGCGGCCATAAACTCTGGTCCTTTGAAGTACAGAAATACGGCTAATTCAATATCATGTGTAACATTTATTTTTCCTACAATTAAATTTATTAGGTAGGTTCTGCCAGTTACCATTGGAGCATCCAAAAATAAAATTTGGCCTCACTTCCATTCGCACTCCTTACTGTCAGTCCGTCTGTTACAACCAAGTTGCTTTTACTGGACCTATTGAATTGCAATTTGGCACAAACTATCAAGAATTTAGAGCGCTCGTGGCCCAACGGCACCCGCCTACCGCGTGCGGTGTGCGAGGTTAAGCAATGTGGGCGCAGGTCAGTTCTTGGATGGGTGACCGCTTTGAGTGGTTACTAACTGACTCTCGTGCTTTAAAAGGCACGCTAAGCCGTTGATCCCGGCTGCAATCGTTAAGCCAAGTTAGAGGCCTTCGAGCGGCTTGCGAACTTCTAACAGTCAAGTTGCCCACTCACTTGACAAAGTGGGGTCGAAGTTGCACCGCGTCCGTAGGGAGTACCCACCGTTACCATACACAGAACCCCTGGGTGGTGCTAAAAGTGCAACAAAAACTGGCAACCGTACTAGTCTTCTCGAAAATCTCACGGTTCGTAAATAAATGCCATACGATTAAAAAATAATTGAAGGTTGATTTAAATGGAAAAAATATCGAAACCTCTATGTCGTTTTTAAAAGCAAATCCATAGATACTTCACACGCCTATATAGTAACATTAAACTTTTTTGCATATAGGTATGAATGGAGTGCCAAATTTTACCTCAGATTCGCATTAAGAGACCTCTCGGATGCTCAGATATCGATTTTGAACGAAATCGGGACAAAAAAAAAGAAAATCAATGACTGCGACTTTTTCCACATTTTACCTCGGAGTCGTATTAGGGACCTCTCGGACGCTCAGATATCGATTTTGAACGAAATCGGGACGGAAATGAAGAAAATTAATATGGCCGTTACTTTATTCAAAGTTTAGGTACCTCGGATTCCTATTAAGAGTCCTCTCGGACGCTTAAATATCGATTTATGTCGAAATCGTATCGGACGGCACTAATTAATAAAACCATCTACAATACATAGAATCAAAAAAGGTCGTTTCTTCACAGGGAACTCACGGCACTTCTTGCACCTTTAGACCTTATAAGGAACTTACATGCCAAATTTGGTATCTCTCGAACCACCAGTTTGCGCTGTGCGGTGATATGTCAGTCTCTCAGTCAGTCAGTTATTTCTTGATATTTGGCACAATTTATCAAAAGTTTTCATGACCACAATATTAAATTTCAAAACCGATGCCATTTTCGTAATTAACGTCCCAAAAAACCATAAAAACGACACCCATATTAATATTTAGACATTTCATCCCCCTCGGACCCCAACAGAGGGGATGGTATTTCACGTCCTCCACGTGGGATTTTAAAATCATTGTTGTTTTCGTAATCAGCGACCCAATAAACCATGGAAACAACACCCATATCGATTTTCAGAATTTGTCACCAGATTTCCCCCTTTTAGGGGTTGATTTCTCAAAAATCTTGAAACACATGTTTACTCAATTATCGTTAGAAATACTCCTGTGAAGTTTCGAATAAAATAATCCAGCTAATCTTGATTCCCCATACAATCTTCGGACCCCCATTTCACCCCCTTAGGCGTTGAATTTTGAAAAATCCTTTCTTAATGCACCTCAAGACCTTATATGGAACCTACATACTCAATTTGGAATCTCTAGAACCACCAGTTTGCGCTGTGCGGTGATATGTCAGTCAGTCAGTTATTTCTTGAAATTTGGCACAATTTTTCAAAATTTTTCATGTCCACAATATTAAATTACAAAACCGATGCCATTTTCGTAATTAACGTCCCAAAAAACCATAAAAACGACACCCATATTAATATTTAGACATTTCATCCCCCTCGCACCCCAACAGAGGGGATGGTATTTCACGTCCTCCACGTGAGATTTTAAAATCATTGTTGTTTTCGTTATCAGCGACCCGGTATATCATAAAAACAATACCCATGTCGATTTTCAGAATTTGTCACCAGATTTCCCCCTTTTAGGGGTTGATTTCTCAAAAAACCTGAAACACGTATTTACTCATTTATCGTTAGAAATACTCCTGTGAAGTTTCGAATAAAATAGTCCAACTAATCTTGTTTCCCCATACAAACTTCGGACCCCCATTTCACCCCCTTAGGGGTTGAATTTTGAAAAATCCTTTCTTAGTGCACCCCTAGACCTTATAAGGAACCTACGTGCCAAATTTGGAATCTCTAGGACCAGCGGTTTGGGCTGTGCGTTGATATGTCAGTCAGTCAGTCAGTCAGTCAGTCAGTCAGTCAGTCAGTTTCTTCTTTTATATATTTAGATGTATAAGATTATTATATTTGCTAAAATATTGCTTTGTATTCTACTCCGTAGATACTCAAATGACATTTAGCGGGTAATCTAGGTATACTAATAGTGTTTGTGTGTAGGGGACGTAATCTCCGAAACTACTTGAATAGGCTATGATTTTAACCACCGACGCAACGAAAAAGAGGGATGTTAGAAGTTTAACGTGTGTATCTGTGTATTTGTCAGTTGCATCGTAACTCCCAAACGGTTAAACCGAAAACGAACCGGTTCTTACATATATATATATTTCGTCAAAATCGGTTATGCCGTTTATGAGATAGTGAAGTTTGAATGAAAATTTCGGGGGCTTTTTAACTTTTCTAAGTTGATCATAATTCATATCCCACGGCTTTGCTTACATTCTTTGTAATACACGGGCGTAGCAGAGCAATAGACAACATTAAATTAAGTATTCTTATTTATATTAACATTTATGCATTACCTTCAATACATTTTGTATTAACAAACGAAAATTCTTCTCAGGCCTCAATCTACGCTTAAACCGCCAAACCGATTGAGAAAAATTTGACATGGAGATAGTTTGAGGCGATCCCGGCAATAATCCTTTAAGGAAGAGAAAAGAAGGGTGGGAGTTTGTACGTGAAGAGCTTTCATCAAGCAAACGCCTGAAATTATTAAATAGCAATTACCCTCTATATGGCGATTTAATGAGTTCCACGCGGGTGAAGTCACTGGAAAAAACTAGTAATTCATAAAACGTAAACCACACAATATTATATACTAGTTACCCGCGCGGCTTCGCCGCGTCGACATACTACGAAGAATGCAAGCGAAGCCACGGGATAGAATATGCTTATTCGAAAGGTCGATTACAAAGTCGATTTAAAAACATTCGTGCTTGATCATCACGGCTAGTCGTCAAATTTACAGTAAATGTCAGCCTTATTTCAAGAAACTATGAGAATTTCTATGAAAAATATGCATCTTAGCAACTTCAGTCAATTTGGCCATCTGATAATAATCAGATAATTGTAGTGTTTTGAATGTGTGTGCGTTGATTGTTTCAGTGTAATGGTGCGTAGTAATAGGAAAATATTTTGTATGTGTGGTTTTTTATGTGTGTGTTACCTCCCCCAATTTACAAAATATTTTGTTCGGTAATGTGCGCTGATGGCGTCTCTTGTCTAAATAAGGCTCTAATAAGGTACGCAAACTCAGAGTACCCCAGAGAAGACGTCTAATAATAATACCGTTAGCGAGCGATATGATCATATCATATACTTTTTGAATTGAATAAGAGCGACTGTGAGGGATATATAATTTGTTGTCTTTGTCATAGTTCCGCAATTAAGAATGTTCTGTGATATGACTCCTATCCTACCCTCCCTTAGAGAAATTTTCGAATAATAATACCAATACCGAGGTCATGTACTAAATGGAATAAGAGCGACAGAGAGAGATACATCATTTGTAGTCTTTGTCATAGTTCTACTTTTTTATTTGGCTCATTATCATGTCCACGTCATACCCGCCCAAATTAAAGAGGTTGTTTATGATAAGGCGCCGGCCGTTTAAGACAAATACTCAATTTAGGTGGGTAAGAGCTTTTCCGTCCCCCTTGGTGGAACTCGTACTCGTATAGGATCTCTTTAGAAATACTCTAAGTATCCTCATAACCTATTCTATCTAATCTAGAAAAAAAAAACAATGCATGCGACATTGGCAATATTTGATGCCGGAATCACGCAATGGGCCAACGTATAGGTCGCAGTTATGCATTTAAAGGCCATCGCTTTCCATCAGGTGAGACTAAAGCCAATCGCCAGTCAGTCAATCATAAAAAAACATATTTTCATATCGTTCTACCGCATAACTGCGTCTTGTACGTGGCCCATCAATCCCATCATGGCCCATCGTGTGGTTTTGGCATGACAGTTGTGAGGTCTATGTTGTCAAGTGAAGTAACTGGGTTAAAATCTTTCGTTATATCTATCTCTATAACACTTGCTTATTGGTGTGATAGAGAAGGAAATATAATGAACTTCGATCTTCGGGTGTTTCGGGTAGACCCCCTGAAAACCGGCACTGTCACTGTTGCAGGTGACACTGATACAGTATAATTTTAACTTTTAATTGAACATGTTACCAATAGTGGATATCATATTCATCCTTTCAATGTACCTACGCCCTTTTAGAACTTGGCAGTTTAACGTGACCATTATCCCCCTTATTTTGGACATGTTTACTGAAACGTAACAAAGAGAAATATACATGTCCTCTAACTTTTCGAGTATTATTAACCTTTTCGACGCTAACAACGTACCTATATTCGCACCAACGGTCCGAAGCCAACGACGTATATATCCGTCATGGCCTCTAATGAGATATCAACCTACTAAATTTCTATAGGGTTCAACTTTGCGTTTGACATCCTCAGACAAACATTGAAGAATAGCAAATTAACCCCTTGAACGTCATACTTTATGAACGGCAGTGACACTTACACGTCAACTAAAGAACGAAGGTGATTTTGACAACGTACGTCATAACTCTCATGTTATCGACAATTAAAGGGTTTAATTATTTTTCTGACGTCTTAATTTTGTTAAAGTATTTAACCTTTTAAGCGCACTATTAAAAGAAATGCATCTAGGTTGATATCGCATTGGACGCCGTCACCATGACGGATATATTCATCGTTTTGTCGATTAAATGGTGCGCATATACTGCGAATACGTTATTGGCGTCGTAAAGGTTAATTAGTGCAACATTGTTTTCTCGTCGGTTTGATCTGAATCCACCAATAAGTAACGTCTACTGATTGAACTTCTTTGCTTATGATCACCCTACTGGTATGGCAATAGGTGGAAGAGAGACACACTTAGACAAAGCTAGCCTCTTCTCTTTCAAAATGTTTTGCAGCTTATCTATTATTAACTCAGAAACAGTTCTGTAACTCACAACGTAAAGTTTAATTTGGTTTGTCATTGTTTTGGCAGATATCAATATCAGTCAAGATATACGGAACGTATATTTGAAACGTCATTGGTTTGTATATCAACTTCTTTGAAGTATAAACCATGACAATTTAATATTGACATAATTAGAGCATAAAAAAAAAGTTGACACAATACGTCTGTCATTTATGTAAACTGTAAATACTTTGACCGAATATTATGTATTGTCTTGTAAACAAATTAGTAATTTTACTTTCGTTTATAGTTAATAATATTGAGTATTTCTCGACTCAAAAGTTTTATATTGTATTGCTGTACCAGATATTTCTTACAGGAACATTTTGGTTCATATTTAATTTTATGTCATCCGGAATCATACCATAGTCAGTTCCCAAGTCACGTGGAGGTCACGTGTTAACCAAGCTAAATTTTGACACCTCGTACAATTCTACCAAGGTAAGCTGACCCCTCGCTTGTATGCGGCGTCATCGAACACTATTTTGAGGCTTATATTTGTCGGGGCATCCAGGATTTTTCGTAAATATCATTTTATTAATTTTCCAGGACAAAAATAAAAAAACTAAGACCTTATTGCACATCTGCAGGGTGGGACGAATCCTATGGTATATAATTTATCAAAATCGGTCCATAACTGTAGATCTGATGGGCATTATAAAGATCGGCTTCGCGTAATATATATATAGAAGATTATGGCTAATCTTTATTTCAAATATTTAATTGCATTTTCATCAAATCATTCGTCACGTTATGTCACGTCAAATCAAAATAGTGCCCAGCACGCGCTATTTATTCTACGCGATTTGTGCGCGGCACACGTGGTCGAAACACCCCGAGACCTCCTTAAGTTTACTGTAATGACGTGTGTCTGTGTGGGTGCGTCAAATCGGACGTTTGTATGGATCTAGATACGCGGCAGCGTGTCCAGCCAAGTTCACCCCAGGAACTGGCGGACAGCAGCCGTGTGTTATATTACACGAACCGTTTGGAGCCACTTATGACCCCCCAATAACTCCAAATCTATCTAACATAAAAACATGAAATTTGGTACATACATATATAAGTATATAGATCCTTTAGAACAACTATAACCCCAAATTTCATAAATATAGGTTGAATAGTTATTGAGATATTAAATTTCAAAAAACGGCATTTTTACCACTGACTGACTGACTGACTGACTAGTAATCAAAAACCTAACCCACTTCCAGATGACCTAGAAAGCTGAACTTTGGCATGCGGCTTGGTAATTATGTGTATACACCGGAAAAAATCAGAAAACAGTGATTTTATTATTCGTTTTTCCATATCTCGGGACCATGGGGTCCCGGACCTTTGGAAGGCGTGCGTGGGGCCGAAGCCAACAGAGCAGAGGCCCTTTAAGACCAAAATAATCTAAAAGTAAGGGATACACATGGCGGATACCATCTTCGAGCGCACAATATGATGCATCCGGAGAGAGTCCCCGCCAGGTGCAAAGACTATTGGAGTGCAGCACTTTGGCTGCGATGGGAGCTAAGGTCATAGGGCTATTGAGTTGAATATTGGATGGGCTGGATAATGGGTTATGGGAGGAGACTAGCGGACACCTGCCGTGACAATTAGTCTCAGATTGTAAAAAGGTAGGCGGTGACTCGCCAGTTCGCTTAGTGGGCCCCACATAACAGTCGCACGCACAGTGCGACAGTGGGGCAACATCCCTTTGAGCGGCTGTAAGGTTGTCGAGAGGTGAGTCTGCGGTAGCCAGATCCCGGTAATCCGATCAGCAGGCCGCCGGCGTTATTACATTCTACACTTCCAGCCTGGAGCATAAGTCTCGCTCTTGCGACTCCACTCTGGCCGGCCAATTAAGTCAAGCACAGAGGCGATGGAAAGATGGAAAGGGCCCTCTGGAGATTAGGGGTCCGCGGTGTCGCCACTTACCTACAGCTCGCCACAAGCTGCCCCCGCGGGTTAGTTTTATTATTATTATTATTATTTATGCTAGTTACCTCAGAACTCTGTCATTTATTAACCGATTTGGAAAATTCTTTTTTAGTTTGATACTGTATACTTCCGGTGTGGTCCCATTGTCATCGGGTCAGAATCTGATCATAGTGTCCTGGAGAAATCGAGGGAACTCCTCAAATATTTTAGGTGCACCTATAGCGGTTTGGGTATTTTGTATAGTAACTCGTGCATTCGCTCTGGGAAAGCACCGTTGGATGAAGTTTGACATAAAGTAATGAGATCCCATCAAAAACATAAATGTGAAAATGGCAGCCAAGTTCACCGACAAAAGAAGTGAGATCTAAATGGGCGCCAAGTTCCGTAAATTAACTATCTGAAAAGTTGCCAAGTTTGGCACTAGATTGTTTACAGTAAAACTAATTTACTGCGGCTTAATGCATTTTTAGCTTTAACTTGGCAGTTTTCTTAAATATCGAACAGCTTTTATGGTATTATAACATACTGCATAGAAAACTGCCAAGTTAAGGCTCAAAATGCATTAAGTCGCAGTAAATTAGTTTTACTGTAAACAAACTTGGCAACTTTTCAGATAGTTAATCTACGGAACTTGGCGCCCATTTAGATCTCAATTCTTTTGTCGGTGAACTTGGCTGCCATTTTCACAGTTATGTTTTTGATGGGATTTGTTTTACTGCTATAGCGTATACTGTGATTTTGGGATCGACTACGTATGCTTGAAGGAATGCGCCGATTTAAAAATGGTAGGCGGCGGCGTTTGCAAAAAAAAACTGCGGCGGAGGCGTGTTTTCGGTTTATCAAATTAAAAAAAAACTTAACCGACTGAAAGGTCTCCGTTTCATTTTTGGTAAAACTGCTTACGTATGTCTGGTTGATTTTCGGCTGTTCTTATATACAGGTCGTATTTCTTAACCGATTCTCGTGTAATTTTGTGAGCAGGTTGATAATTATATAGAATGTTTTTGGCCAGTCGATTATTGGAAATTTTGGTATTTGAAGGAAAAAATTCGAGAAGTCTACAGCTCAGAGCTAGTGTGCCTAGCCAATGCCATGTCACTCACTTTCTCTGTAGTATGTTATAATACCATGAAGGCTGTTGAATATTAGAAAACTGCCAAGTTAAAGCTCAACATGCATTAAGCCGCAATTAATTTGTTTTACTGTATACAATCTAGTGCCAAGTGTTGGCACCTTTTTAGATAATTTACGGAACTTTGCACCCATTTAGATTTATTTGTCGGTGAAGACGATAACCACGCATCGCATATTCTTAATATTGAACTTGGCTCCCATTTTCACATTTATGTTATTGATGGGATAGATTCCCCATTCCCGCTTAGTCAACAAGGAGGATGTTTACAGTAAGCCGTCAGCCATTTTAAACTAATTATCAATCTAGCTGCACAAGAGCTTTTCAGACCCATTTTTTTTATATATATCTGTAAAGGGTTCTGTCAGTTAAAAGCGCTGATCTATTTAGGCTTATGATTACTAACAAAAATTTTCTACATGAGACTTTCATTTAGCTGCGCCAGGCTGAAGTGACGGAATCCATTTCTTTGATTAGTTTTAGGTTATTATACTTCATAGAAAACTGCCAAGTTAAGGCTCAAAATGCATTAAGCCGCAGTAAATTAGTTTTACTGTAAACAATGTAGTGCCGAACTTGGCACCATTTCAGAGAATCTACGGAACTTGGCACCCATTTAGATCTAAATTTTTTGTCGGTGAAGACAAGAGCCAAGTATCGCATATTCTTAATATCGAACTTGGCTCCCTTTTTCACATTAATGTTTTTGATGAGATATCATTACTTTTAGTCAATCTTCCCAAAATGGTGCTTTTTAATAGCAAATGCACGAGTTACTATACAAAATACCCAAATCGCTATAGGTGCACCTCAAATATTTGAAGAGTTCCCTCGATTTCTCCAGGACCCTATGATCAGATTCTTACCTGATAACTGGAACACCCCAGAAGTATACCGTTTCAAACAAAAAAAAATATTTCCAAATCGGTTAATAAATGACGGAGTTCTGAGGTAACTAGCATAAATAATAATAATAAGGGGGCGGCGTAAGGATTTAAGGCGTAGGGATGTGACGACCCCATCGCCCACTGGATCTCCAGTGCAGTCAGTCAACGTAAGGCAGCTCGTGGCGAGCTGTCAGGGAGCAGCGACCCTATGTACCTGAGTGCTCCTGGGAGTGTCCTGTGGGTTGGTTGTATAAATAGGCCCCCCGCCTCTGGCTTGCCTTAACCGGCTGTCCAGAGTGGAGTCGCTGGAGCTGTTGCTCGGGGGTGGATGTGGTCACCTAAGTGGCGAGTTGGCTATATGTTTAAAGTCCAGTGCCACCTCTCTACCCCCAGCCCTCTACACCGGTGTTGCCCTTAGGCCATTTTTTAATGTCGCTATTTATAGGGGCCCATCTAGCAGAGGGAGTGGAGTCACCGTCTGCCTGAGATAAAAATGTGAGACAGTTTTATTAGGCAGATGTCCGTTGTCTCACTCAATAGCCCAGCCATTAGTCCATCATATGCACCCAATAGTCTGGTTCATTAAGATTTCATCAATCAGCAATAGTCCCTGTACCGCCCTGGTGGGTGCTGCCGCTCGGTGTACCCCTTGCATTTCATTAAATTGTCGAAAGGGCCTCTACGTGTTGGCTATGTGGTACTCGGTTGGTACTTCGGCTCCGCGCATGCCTTCCAAAGGTCCGGGACACCATTGTCCCGTGAGCGGAAAAGACATACAATAATAATAAAACTAATAAAAAAAAACACTGTTTTCTGATTTTTTCTGGTTTACACACACAATTACCAATTAAGCTGCATGCCAAATTTCAGCTTTCTAGGTCACCTGGAAGTGGGTTAGATTTTTTATTACTAGTCAGTCAGTCAGTCAGTCAGAGGTAAAAATGCCGTTTTTTGGAATTTAATATCTCAATAACTATTAAACCTATGTTTATGAAATTTGGGGTTCTAGTTCTTCTAGTTGTTCTAAAGGATCTTAATAAATGAACCAAATTTCATTATTTTATGTCAAGTAAATTTGGAGTTATTGGGGGGTCAAAAGTGGCTCCAAACGGTTCGTGTAAAATAATAACACTCGGCTGCTATCCGCCAGTTCCTGTGGTGAACTTAGCTGGACACGCTGCCGCGTGTCTAGATACTTTGATTTTTGGTTTCATTTAAATAACAATAATATGAGAACATCGTTCTCGGCGTAAGGACTTTACACCATATCGAATTAAACGAAATCGGAATACTCTTCAACGAAAATAAACATATTAAGAAAAGATCATGGCCGGTATTGAGTGTGGGTAACTCACCCTAATCGTTTGGCACACGACCTGCCCGGTATATGTATTCGTCTATACTTTAGCAACATTATTTCCTTGTAAAGCCCGTACCGAAAAGTTTTTTTACAGAGTCTGCATACCAGTAAAATACTGTCTGGTAAACGATTTTTTTTTCTGATTATATGCCTCAGTTTGTGTCATCTTGATGTATCGATTGGCATAATTAATTCAGGTTAGGTAATGTTTTTATTTAAAATGCAGGACGATAAAATAATTCGGAGAGAAACCGTTTTGCGGACGTACCTTGAAAATCCTAATTCAACTTATGCAGCGGTTGGAAAGATGGTGAATATAAGTCGTGCGACGGTGCGAAATATTGTTAATCGGTACTTAAAAGAATATAGAATTCAAGACAAAGCTCGAAGTGGACGCCCGACGGGTCCTTCAAATAAAAAAATAGAAAAGAAAATAGTGTCTACTTACAAGAATAATTGTAGTTTATCAGTGCGGGATGTGGCCAAAAAATGTAAAACTAGTACGTCTATGGTCCAGAGAGCAAAAGTGCGTCAAAATTTAAAGACCTATAAAAAAGTAAAAGCCCCAAAACAGTCGGTAAAGCAATACAATAGTTCTGTTACAAGGTCACGAAAACTATACAAACTTCTCTGCAATTTGGACGGAACATGCGTTCTAATGGACGATGAGACGTATGTGAAAAAAGATTTTACAACTTTACCAGGTGACCAATTCTATACAACCGAAAATAAGGCGGATATAAGCGATCAAAATAAATATATTTTTATGGAAAAGTTTGGGGAAAAATATTTAATCTGGCAAGCAATATGTTCCTGTGGAAAACGCACTGGGTCATTTATCACAAAAGGTACCATAAATGCAAATATTTATGTCCAGAAATGTATAAAAGGTTTGATTTTACCATTTATAAGGCAGCATGAAGGGAATGTGTTGTTTTGGCCCGACCTGGCTACTGCACATTATGCCCGAGCCACACAAGAGTGTCTGGCTTCAAACAACGTACAATGTGTGCCCAAAGATATGAACCCTCCAAATTGTCCCCAGCTACGACCTATCGAGCGGTATTGGGCATTAGTTAAAGCAGAGTTGCGTAAAAACTGTGCTCCAGCAACATCAGAGACAGATTTTAAAAAGAAATGGAAAAAACACGCCAACAAAGTCACCGAAACCACTGTGCAAAACTTAATGGCAGGCTTGAAGAAAAAAATCCGCTTATTCAGCCGCAAAACCCTCAAACCATAAAATGTGTATATTTATTGTAAATAGACATTAAACATCATATGACTAGAATAAAATATCCTTGCTGTTCATTGTAGTTTAAATGATATCATAAATATACTCTGTAAAAAAACTTTTCGGTACAGGCCTTATGTTATCTTTCCTGTCGCTGTGCATTTAAGTTTGAACCACTAAGGGGAACCGTTGTGTTATGTAAAAAACGTGTACTTTAAAATTCTGTGTTTTGACGATACTAATCATTTGGTTATAGGTGGAGTGTCATCCGTATTTTCCACAAAAGGAACTATTACAGTATTGCCAGGGAACTGGCATAGCCGTACAGGCATACTGCTCGCTTGGGGGCACCTCCTCTGGCACAGCCACACTTCTCAATGATCCTGTGGTAACAAATATTGCTCAAAAGCTAAGCGTCAGCAGTGGACAACTCTTGCTGGCCTGGGCTACCCAGCAAGGTATAAGCGTCATTCCAAAATCAACTCATGCGGAACGCATCAAAGAAAACATATCACTTGACTTCAAGATTCCAGTTGAATATATGAAAGCCTTGGAGAAGCTTGGTGAGAAAAACATAAAATATGCTTGGGATCCATCTACCGTAGCCTAGCTAAAATGAAGTAAATAATAAATATTATTAAATAAAACATTAAAAGCTTATTCTGTAAACTTCGGTGTCAATATTTGCTTAATTGTTCTGTTTTTGTTTTATTATTTCTGAAAACGATTTTGAGACGAATTAATGATTTTTTGATTTTTCACTAAGTAATTTCGATTTTTTAAGTAATGATAATGATCATTCTCAAATATACAAGATTCGGCTGTTTATCTAGTAATTTTTGTAATGGTAATAGTAACATATCTGTAGTTAGATTAACATGTTTAGATAGGTATGTAATATGTATCACAAATCCGCATTTTGTTTTTTATTTCATTAATCTTAAACAAAATACTCAGTATTAATAATGATTTAAGAATAAGTAATTAATTATATGTAGTTAAGAAATAAGGTTTATTTTGTTCAATATTTTGTATTTTGTTTTGTGTTTTTTTTTTATGTACCACAATAAGTAGACCAGCCCGGCTAGTATGATAGCTTATACCGTCACGTTATATGGCCAAAATGTACTGAAATGTCACATAAAACGTGACGGTATAAGCTATCATACTAGCCGGGCAGCATTGTATATACATACATAAACAGGGTTTATAATCAAGCATTTTTTTACTATCTACTCCTGCCCGGCTAGTATGATAGCTTATACCGTCACGCTTTATGTGACGTTTCAGTACATTTTGACCATATAACGTGACGCTATAAGCTATCATACTAGCTGGGCAGGATTGTATATACATACATAAACAGGGTTTATAATCGAGCATTTTTTTTACTATCTACTGCCCGGCTAGTATGATAGCTTATACCGTCACGTTTTATGTGCGTTTCAGTACATTTTGACCATATAACGTGACGGTATAAGCTATCATACTAGCAAGGCTGTACTTGTTGTGTGTCATTTACATAGTCGCTAACTCGATAATAACACCGATAATAAGCCGGTAAAAACTCTATGCGCTATGATCCATAAACACACTGTTTAGCGTGGTTTTATAGTTCATTCATTTATAATAAAAGTACAGTTTAAAAAGATATTTTTTTTAAAGTAAGGCTTTTGGCCTATTTTTTTATAAAAAATAAAGTGGTACAAACTTCAAAAAATATATTTAAAAAAGCATTTCTATGCAATAGGGTAATGGGTAACAATAATATAATATTTATTTACTAATATAAAAATACATTTATCATCTATTTTGTGTTACTTACTTAAAAAGTTTTATCTATTTTGGGTAGTTAGTATTAATAAAAATAAACCTTTCGGATTCCGTTTGGTTCTAAAGCCAAGTGCAGCAAATTAAAGAAAACAAACCGTAAACAAGAAGAATCGTATTTTTGATTTCCTACCAATATTCCTATTAAAAACATTTAAGCTGATTAACTATTACATATACTATTTAAACGAACATATTACAAATTTTAAATACTATTTAAGAGACGAAACCTCGAGGAGATGCCGTATTGTCACTTTATATTGGCAGAACGCCAAAAAAAAAAACAAATATGGCACTCAAAGCAAAAGCCGATCAAGCATGGCGAACCTGTCAACCGCGTCTAAACGTACAGAGGGCACTCAAAGCAAAAGCCGATCAAGCATGGCGAACCTGTCAACCGCGTCTAAACGTACAGAGGGCACTCAAAGCAAAAGCCGATCAAGCATGGCGAACCTGTCAACCGCGTCTAAACGTACAGAGCCATACACGTTCACGTTTCATTGTAAAATAGCCGTGAAGGATACCAATTTCCGAAGCCACGAACTTAAAGTTGTCCCTTTAAAGTACTCAAATGTGATATGTGTATGATGGTATATATATTGGTATGATGAATTATGGTATTTTGGTTCTATTAGGTTGGTTTGTAATTGAACTGTTAATAGGAAATGAAACTGTTTAAGTTGTTTTATGGACGATTCACACTGAACGGATGGAGTCGGCGCGCATCCCAATACAGTCAAAGGAATTCGAACCCTCCAAACAGAAGCTAGACTTTGTGTCTAAACAGCAGCGGCAGAGCCGCTCCCCAGCAGAGAGTCTCCGATTGGCTGCTCGCAACCCATTCAAATATAAAATCTAACTTCTGTATGGAGGGTTCGAATTCCTTTGACTTTAGTGGGGTGCGCACCGACTCCTGCCGTTTGATGTGAATCGTCCATTATAGACGCAGCAGGAGTAAGTATTCTTGAATGCTAATTATTTTCTATTTCGTTTATATCAAGAAAATTTATCAAATATAAGAATATTGTATTCAGTATATTTGTTAAGAGATATTCTACATTCGTTACTTTATTTGATATCTTATAAATATTGTCTTAAGATGTCCATATGATAATTGAATGGTTGTTGTCTATTGCATTTAATGGAAATTTGTTTTTGTTATTTAATTTATAATACAAACTTCTATACTATACTGTGATTTTTAACAATACCTATTGTAAAATGTACCTACGGCACGCTCATTTGTTTTTTACTCAGAGTATAGCTTTAATTGTCTGTGTCTCACACCTATAGTAGAAAAAAACGTGGGTAGTATCTTTTGTGACTTAGACCGATGCTTTACGGCACAATTTGATCCTAAGGCTTCTTTGCCACATGTTTTAAATAACTAGGTATCGACAGCTCTCGAACGCAATTCAGCATCGTATAAGGCGAATTTAAATAAGCACACATATTATTTATCTGTACAGATAAATGCTTTGAACGGTTCTAACGGAGTTAGCTATTCATTACATTAACTAGTTTGTCTTTAAAAATATCGTTTCTGAAAGAAAGCGTTCACTCTCATGTTTTTTTAGCCCTCGCGTGCCGTTCTTAAAATCCAAAATAAAAGGTACCTTTCTAATTTTTTTTAACTAATCGGTCTCCAGAGCACTAGTGTATGTATTGTTATAGTGAAGGGATGAATCTAAATAATCAAGCACACATATTATTTATCTGTACAGATAAATGCTTTGAACGGTTCTAACGGAGTTAGCTATTCATTACATTAACTAGTTTGTCTTTAAAAATATCGTTTCTGAAAGAAAGCGTTCACTCTCATGTTTTTTTAGACCTCGCGTGCCGTTCTTTAAACCCAAAATAAAAGTTACATTTCTAATTTTTTTAAACTAATCGGTCTCCAGAGAACTAGTATATGTATTGTTATAGTAAAGGGATGTATTTATTCAAATAGATTCAATTTATAAAAGTGAGATTGTTCACAGAACAGCTTCTGGTCTGGTGGGGACAATGTTAAATATGTAATACAATTATACTATTCTGTGTATTAAGATGTTGTTGTTGTTGGTATGTTTAAATCAAATTGAAAAATGTTTATAATTTCTCGTTATATCGTTTCAACGTGTAGGTAAATCTGTAAAGGTTAGAAATGACACAAACCTGGTTAGATAAAATAGATAGGTGTAGTTATGTTAAGTTTCAATAATATTAAATAATGCGGTTGGCTTCTGTAACCAGTGTCCCAAAATCTAGTCTAGACTAACCCTTTCAAAGGTTATTAATAATTATGAATTAAACGTTTGGTGCGTTCAAGCTCCGTCTTATACGAGTACTAAGTACGACTTATACTAAGGTCCCTTTTTCCAGAGTTTATTAATTTGCGAGGCCGGACACAACTTTACTGTCTGTGTTTTTCTTACACAACTTCAATAAATTTGCCACTGCTGCCATTGTTTTTCGTCATACTTGCTCATAACGTAACGCACAGACAAATACCATGTGTGTAGTGGTATTTTTCTTCAATTGTATCTGTCACTTATACGTCAATTATAAAACAAATAAACACGGTGTTTTTAGACATACCTATACCGAAATAAATCTTAATGTGTAATTTCTACTAAACAATATTACATTTACTTAATTATATAAGGAATTTAAATAAAAGACGGTAGTAATTAACTATCCGTGTAAAAAAAATTAACAGTATTTAAAACCGCGGCTGTGTGCCGTGGAGTCTTGCGTCATGCCGGAACCACATAATTGGCCATAATGGGCCAACGTGCAAGACGTAGTTATTCGGTGGAACGAGATGCAAATGTCTTTCTCCCTTTAACGCATAACTGCGTCCTTTACGGTGGCCCATCATGGCCCATTGTGTGGTTCTGGCATTACGCGCCTCACGATTCAACAAAATGGACGAATGCCATTTTGTTTTATTTATGCAATATACCCGTATTTTGTTTAAATTAAAACCAATCTGTTTCCTCACAAATATGACGAAAAACATTGTGTGTGAATCGGACTGTAACAATTTTCAAACTCGATACAAACATTTTATTACCATTTATATTTTCCTTTACACCCATGACGATTACTTATTATGAATAAGTACATGGCGGCGCGGTCTTGTAAGCGAGTCATCATTTTTGACCCGCGACGCAAAGGAGCATGCGATAGTTATAACACATGCTAACATTTTTGTCTGATCGTGGCATAGTAGCTCGGCATCTGTTTTTTTATGTAGTTAAAATAAAATTATTTATTGTGCCTTATTGGAATCATAACCCAAAAATCCGCACAGTTTCTGCGCCCATGTTATCCTATCCATTGCTTATTCGCAATACGGCAAACGGCAGATATACCGTTTGACCATCGAGTTGGTGGCCTGTCCGCTGTTCTTTTCCAAGACCTTGGCCACCATTCAGTTACCCAAAGTAATGCTGGTCATTAATTTACAGTTTCTGAACACGTACCTAGGAATTAGAAAATTTTCGATGTGGGTGTAAGTAAAACATTTTATTAGAATATCAATATGTTATAAAGTGCGGACTGAACTCTCAAGACTGAAGTTATTCGTCATAATGTTTAAGATACTTATTCGAAAATTGCGTCCACTATTCTTTGAATTTAAATGGTACGCTGGTAACAGAAGCGGATGAATCCGTTATATTATAATATTACTTATTTTTCGCTATATACATGACATTTTAGGATTCTGGACCTCTAATATAATAGATTATCCTTGTCCGATCGAAAAAAAACTGAATAGGAAGCCCTTCAATAGACCAGATTGTATGAAGTAACTGGTTTTATTGGCACGGGCAAAGTTGGTCCCATGGTAAAAGTTGTTCAAAAACATGGATAAATTGTTTTTATTTGTACCTATCACGACTTACGAGTATGTTATTACATGCCAGATAACCTACACCGTTCAACGGATTCATCTATTAAGAGTTTAGATTTCATACAGGGCGTCCCACGGCTATGCCACATGGAGGGAAAGTACCTTGAAATTCATAGTATCCTTTTATTCCTGACACTATATTATTTAGCAAAAAATAATCCTCATGATGAAGCTTTTCGATCGGCATGATAAAGCTACAGGGTAATTTTTTTTCTCGTTAAGCGGGTTAGATTTCCGGTTCAACTATTTAATTATTTAAAAATCTATGAACGCAGTTTAAATTGTTTTATAAATTAAAATAATGTCTTCTTTCAGTAAAATGTTCCATCTACAGTATTCAAGGTACTTTCCCTCCATGTGCCATAGCCGTGGGACGTCCTGTATATTATATAGAATTATAAATGTGCCTACGTAACTAGTTTAAAACTCCTGATTTGTTGCTTTAAACGTAAATTTAATGTATTAAATAAAAGAAACTGTTAAAATGATCCGTGATGGAAAATAAAATTTTAATATGTATCCTGGTTTTATTGATATAGCCCGTTAAAAAGAAAGCTCGTTGAATTGGTAATGCGTAATTCACACTCAAGAGTCGACAGGTACTTAACGCGATAAGCGTCACTTTGCGACCACCTAAGGCACGAATGTTATTGCACCACCGAGCTGATCTGATGCAGGACACAGAAGGCGGTTATAGCAACTCCTCACCTAAACAAAACAAAATAAACTCGTCGTGTTCAGTTTAGACTGACTGGAAAACTGCCCAATGAACTCGAGTAAAAGAAAAACAATAACAGGCAAAAAGGAATACCTTCGCAGCGTTTCATACTCAGACCATAGAAAGAAATACATGTGAAACGGGGGCGTGGCGCATGTCGCCGCGACATGGTCAAAAAGAAGTTTAAGTGATGACATATGAAAAAGCGTTACATTTTTGCGAGCTGTAGTACATTGAACGTTTTGTACAATAATCACCCCGTACCGCGCTAAGCCACGGCGCAATGTATCATGCCCTGTAGCTTTGGTCGCTGCGTGAATTATTTAGTGGTGCGCAGTCGCCGGCCCACTGTTAGGCTCCACCCAACTAGAGTGGTGCCGGTTAAAATTGCAGTTTATGCGTCATCGATAAAATAGGAATAGAATGTCAAACTAGTCATTTAATATCTACGGTAAATTCACAAACTTTGTTCCAAAAGACTGCAGACTAACTTCCAAATTGATCTTATTACTCAACTTTGATAGAAGAAAGAAGGTTCTCACTGTTCTCAGTTCGTATTAATGTTTTTTTTTGTATGTACCGCTATAATGCTTTACTATGTTATACAACTTTGGTGATTATATGAACACCATCTAAACTGGCCATTTCAATAGTCATCAATATCTTAATATAATAATTTAAAGATCGATGTCGATTGTCGATAAAACATCATTTATCGTTTGTCTCCCTCTAGTGTTCATTGCCTTTTTTGAGGGGTGCGTAAAGCTAATCGCAGCGCTTGTTTGCATGATGTCGTAAACTCGGCGGCACCGCCCGAGGTTTTGTTTTTACACGGTTCAATGTGTGTGTGTGTGTGTGTGGACTTGGTGGGAGAAAACTGGGGAGATTGGTTTTCGTTGAAAGGAAGCAGTAGGGCACTTCTCCCTTTTTTATGTTCTGAGGTTTCATACGTCTTTTACTAAGAAAATAATACTTTTTACGATAACTCAACAGCTTCACTGATCATGTCCGCTATAGTTATCGTTGAAAGTTTTATTAAGCTTTACTTTTCAATTTTTTCATATTTATGAAATATTCAATTTATCAATGTTGAAAGGCCTATCCAACAACACCCCCACCATACGGTTGAAGCAAAAAAAAATATCCCCTCTTAACGTGTAGGGGAGGTGCCATTAATTTTGTTAAATTTAACGATTTAGTTAAATTTATTGATTTATATTTATCCATACCAAACTGCTGCTTTCTAGCACTAACAATCACAAAGCAAAGCCTCTGACAGACTGACGGACATTCAGACAGACAGACGGACATGGCGAAACTATAAGAGTTCCTAGTTGACAACGGAACCCTAAAAAGTGGTTGCTGCAGCGATTGAAGGTCGCCCTCCGCGCAGCTGGATTCCGTGTTTCATTTCAGAGGGCCTACTCCGAACCCTTTCGACGCGTAGTACCAAATTCTCAAAGTGCCATTTGGCGTTTCGCGAAATGTATTTTTTTACATGCAAAGCACCAGATTCTCAGAATACTAAAAACGCTTAGTGCCATTCCATTAAAAATACTTTATGCCTTCCGATGCGTAATGCGTAGTACCTACCCATTTTTAAACGACTACTAAAAAGGAGGAGGTTCTATGTCCCACTGTATGTATTTTTTCTCAAACATGCAATGAAATATTCTTCTTCTTCTTCTTCTTCATCTTCTTCACAGTCCTCTTTTTTAATTGAGAAAAGCACTATACGTACCTCGGCGGGAAATATGGGGTTGCCCGCCTCAGACTTATCCGTCGTCTATATGTCTTCGGCCGGTAACCCCTTTCGTCCCGGCCTCTGTAGTAATGTACTATTAACAGACTTCAAGATTTCAAAAGAAGAGGATATCAATTCAGTTGTATGTTTTTTTTTGTAATGTACTCCATAACTCCGTCATTTCTTAACAGATTTTGAAAATTCTTTATTTTTTGTAAGTAAAGTCCCGTTTGTGTCAAAACGCAGTTCTGAGGAATTGAGGGAAATCCTCAAATCTTAAAGGCAAACATATAGTGATATTTGTGTTTTTATCAACAAATCGAGCATTTTCATACAAAAATGTGACATTTGAGGAAGTGGAACTGCTGATGATGATCAGAACAGAACTCTTCAACAACGAAAAGTTCACGGTTGGCGATTTGTCCTCCTAGCTGTGTTTGTTAAGCAAGTTCTATTTTCACTATAAATTTTTGTCCTGCTCGATTTCTGATGATGGGATCCATGAGGAATTCAGGGAACTTCTCAAATCTTAAAGGCAAACATATAGTGATTTTTGTGTTTTTATCAACAAATCGAGCATTATCATACGAAAATGTGACATTTGATGAAGTGGAACTGCTGATGATGATCAGAACATAACTCTTCAACGACGAAAAGTTCACGTTTTGCGATTTGTCCTCCTAGCTGTGTTTGTTAAACAAGTTATATTTTCAAGATTAATTTTTGTCACGCTCGAGTTCTGATGATGGGATCCATTAGGAATCGAGGGAACTCCTCAAATGTGAAAGGCACACATATAGTGATTTAAATATTTTCATGAACTAATCAAGCATTTTCATTCAAAAAAGTGACATTTGATGAAGTGGAACTGCTGATGATGATCAGAACGGAACTCTTCAACGACGCGTAGTTCACGTTTGGCGATTTGTTCTCTTCGTTATGTTTTGTCAAGCAAGCTAGGTTTTCAAGACACATTTTTGACAAGCTTGAGTTCTGATGGAGGATTCCATGAGGAGTTGAAGGTACTTAGTCTTCTACTATTATAAACATATTTATAGCCATTTTTATTTTATTGCTTGGAATCTAACCCCCTTATTCATAAACGTCCATCAAGCCCCTATTAGTTAACAAACCGCTAAAGTTGGTTTGTCCTTGTCTGTCACTTTGACATTTATGTTTGTGAGAAAGGGACGAATGAACAATTAGTTAACAGAGGTTTGTTAAGTTTTATGAATAAGGGGGTAAGAGTTTACCATCTAAGCATAATGATCTTTCACCGGCCTCCCCCATTGAAGTCGGTATTTTTTCTTAAAAAATATTTTTAATGTATGTTCATCGATTTTTCCGTCAATTGTAGACCGATTCTCAAAATTATTATTTTTAATTGAAAGACTACTCCTGAGGTGGACTCATCATCAGACATATTTCGAACTTCGAAATATATTTCGAAGGCGGCTGCGGTAGAAGAGACATTTGTATATAAATTTTTGCTTTTAAGAAGATTTTGTTAAAAATATTTTTTTAGCAATATACTGAACCTATTATACGGAATAAGTGCACATTTTTATTGAAGTGCCACCTATGTGTATTACCACCTATTTATATGCCCAATGAGCACTATGGTATTGTTCTATGAAATGTCAACATTACTGTCATTGACATTCTTGCTACCGTATTATGTATGTAGTAAGTGTATGAGAGCAATAGGGTAAAATGAGTGCTTATCTCTCCCGACTGAGAGTTACACGAGCTCCAGCATAGCCGTATTGGACATTAAAAACAAATATAACTTCCCTGCCCTCTTAATTAATGTGTAATCCTAACACATAAAAGGGTGCACCAGCCTACGATTACAGACCGATCAACGATAAAATATGGCACCGGCAGCTGTCTTCCCATCTTAAAAACTTCTCTAACTTTCCATGAATTCTGGGTTAAATGCCATAATCGCCGCGCTTGGCATGCGGGTAGGCAGGCGATCGCAGTATCTCCACCGCACTCCAGGGATGCTGCTGCCCATCCTCCGGTGGTTTTGGACGTAGTTTTACATACCTGGGTCCTTTAATGAACACCGCTTACGATTACAGACGGTTTAGTGCAACCAAACATTATACTTTTCTTAAACTCCAGTTTGTATAACCAGGAAGCGAATGCCCTTTGCAATGTCGTTTTCTGATTATATCACAAATCACAATACCACGTTTTAGGGTACCCAGAATATTGTATCAAGCGTATACTTACAAAGTAGCCAGTTGAACAGTGGGACTCTCGATGAAAACGGGACCGAGGCTTATGCTGACATACTGAGCAATGGCGAATACTAGTTTTTCTTCTTTGAGGCATTTAATAATCATCAGCTTTTCAAATGGCTGCAGTATCGCATTCCAGTTCTTTTTTGGGGACTGCTTATTGTTTCTATCGACATGGATGTCCTGTAATGTGAAGGATTTTAACTGTAGCCAGTATTTACACATACTTATATATGTATAGTGTCTAGTAATTTATTTTTGAATCATCATAAGCAACGCTCGTACTTTTGGTGCCGTGTCACTTCACACTCTATACTTGGTAATTTTAATTAGTCTTATTGTAATCGCCAATAATTTTATATCTTTCATGTGTATATAATCTTGCTTAAATGTTTGATACAGTATTATACATACAGGCCAATGGTATACAGTCACGAACTTTAATTTGGGAGACCCTTGGTTGAAAGTCCTGTCAAAATACTCTATAGAAAAACAAAGCAAATGGCAATCCGAAATGGGTCCTTAATAAATGAGCGTGACCGTACCTAAACCTAATACATAAAGCAAAATAAAATATATATTTTCACACCTGCCATTCAGAAGAGTAATTGTTGTCCTCAAATGAGGGATTAATGTCGTATTTTTATTCCCTCATTTGAAGGCAACGATGATTCTTTTCCGCATTGAAGGTGTGAAAAGCAGTAAAGCACTCGCGGTAGCAAAATGTTTATTATGTTTATAGCAGCGAGCGCCATACGCGATGTGAAAAGCAGGATGTGTCACACAGTCATACGGTAGCAAAATTATTTCCATCTCGAACGTTAACACTTGAATCCCTTGCTACGATCAATATTCTACTTTAGAATACACTTTATGTAGAATAATCGCTTCTCTCAGGATTCGATATGTATATTGAATATAGCAGTATACGGACCTCGTCGTAAATATATCGTTTTGCTTCCTTGAAACACAATCTACTATTATACAATACCAAATAGCTTAGGTATCTATATTTTACCACTTCAAAAGAGCCTATTTTAATAGGGATCTTGGTGAGACAGTCTTCTACGAGTCCTTCGAAACTTGCGTCCGTTTCATCCAAGTGGTTAGCTTGTAGCCATATTTGTTCGGTGAGTGTATCAATCAATGGTTTCTTTGGTGGAACCTGAAAGGAAACATTGCATGACACTGCTAAAAATACTATTTCCCAATGGATCCTTTTATACTTTTAGTTAGGAGGGATGAGGATTTTGCCTTGTAAAATGTTTTAAATTTACTCCTTTTTAATGCATTAATTATTTTAGTTGTATAAAACAACGAAGTGATTTTTGGAATCGCAATTCGATATCGATGGTTACCATAATCGGTTTCCATAGTACTAGTATGTATTTATGCCTCATTCTGTATTTCGGACTTACCACTGAAGTTCCAGCTGCTCCTCTAAGTATAAAGTTCCACTGATCCTGACGTATCAACCCTGCATTAAGGTATATGGCCATATTGAGAAGGAAGCTGAACACAAGCTTGTGTCTTTCAAAAAGACCGCGAGAGATGTTTTGGTACACGTTCAGGGTGATCTCGCGGTAAAGGATTTCTAGCCTCGTGTCTAAGACGTCACTCTTTTCGCTCCTCTCTATGACTTGATTGAAAACCTGCGTTTATTTGAAGTTCGTTAAATAAGAATATAGGGTGGGCCCTGTAACAGGAGCAAAAAAATAAACAGTCGACTATTGAGCGGTCAGCTTAGCAATTAATACAATTAAAAATTAATGTTACTTTATCATTTTTTCTTCAAAAATATCTTACGTGAATTTTTTTATATTTTTTGGGGTTATATAAACAACTGTTTATTTGAATGACTATAAATTTTGATAAAACACAAAATATTAAACATATTCTTAAAAACAAATGTTGCAAAAACTATTATAACTCACCACTTTATGCTATCTCAAAAACTGCATTGACTGACGCGCTATAATCTGAAGATGCATTACTTGGAGGTTATAAATTTAGATCAAACTTTCTCCGAATTGAAAAAAGTACAATATATTTGGACACAAGTAGTTAGTGCAGTGCTCTAAGGAAGAGTCCTTTTAAATATTTGCTTTTGTTACAGGGCCCACCCTGCATGTCATTAACATGTGATAGCGAAACCTATACCCGTAAATTCATACCCGGGATAACTCGGGGCACTTATTTATTCTATATTGATGTAGCAAAATATTTATCGACAATTAAATACATCGATGCTATTGTTACGAAAGTTAACCATATGTGTAACTTCATACACTATATATATAAATTTAATGATTTTTTGTATATAACACTAAAGGAATCAATTAAAATGTAGACATAATTATAGGTCGATTCACTAAAGCTGGCACGAATGGAATGAATGAGTGAATGATAATATTTATGTGTGCGTCACAAAACGATTACATACAGGTTGATACAATAAGTGATTATTGAAAACGTATTTGTAGACAAACTAGCTAGACGCATAACCGCCCAAATTCAGCAGTATAAAGAATACTACAAAATATTACTATAGGGTACGTATGTTTTTGGATCAGCGTCTTAGCTTAAAAAAACACCAATCATGTGGATATTTTATCTTTATCTGTAAGTACAAATGTATTATTCTACAACCGTGTTTTTTACATTTTATACAACTAGAGAGGAAATCTAATTATTTTTATGAATATTTTAATTTTAAGTTAACGCCATATTATATACATTATAAACATAAATAGACGAATACACTCTTTAGATCACGATACTGAAACAGTTTACTGAACCTTATCGCAATAAGGTGACATCACTCGAGTTTAAATGACGGCGGCCTGTAAATTGCGACAGGGTTCAGGGTTACGGTGGTACGAAAAAATAATGTTTGCACAATCGAAACCGCGGTCAAATACTCTTGACATTTGATTGCGTTCGAAGCCAAAGGTCTTATGTTACTATGAAAGTCTGTGGTGGCACATCTGTTTGGAAGTGAGAGTTAGAATTTGGAAAGAAATAGGGGTGAGGGTATAATCGTTAATTATCGATATAAATACGTTGAGTAGAACCTGTCTAAAACTGTTTTTGTAATTTTGACGTTGTAAGATCACAGTTTCTGTCATGCATAACGTTTTCCAGTGCTTTTATAGTAGGTACATTACGATACAAGTGCAGAGAACAGGAAATTCGCAACGAGTCCTGATAAATTAAAACACGACCGAAGGGAGTTTTAAATCGACACGAGTTGCGAATTACCTATTCGCACGTGTAACAAATCCTTTTAAGCAATTTAAGCAAAAAAAAGTTATGCATGACAGGTGCTGTAATCTAAGGAGCTTTGAAAGAACGTGATTTCCAGTTAGTTCAAGCTTATCTAGACACGCGGACGCGTTTCCAGCCAAATTCACCCCAGGAACTGGCGGACAGCAGCCGTGTGTTATTTTACACGAACCGTTTGGAGCCACTTTTGACCTCCCAATAACTCCAAATCTACTTAACATAAAAAATGAAATTTGGTACAGGTGAAATAGTTATTGAGATATAAAAGTAAAGTCCAAAAACCCGCATTTTTACCACTTACTGACTGACTGACTAGTAATCAAAAACCTAACCCATTTCCAGGTGACCTAAAAAGGTGAAATTTGGCATACAGCTTGGTAATTGTATGTGTACAGAAAAAAAACAGATAAACAGTGATTTTTTTAATTAGTTTTATTATTATTTATGTTTAATACCTCAGAACTCCGTCATTTATTAACCGATTTGGAAAATTCTTTTTATGTTTGAATCGGTATACTTTAGGAGTGGTCTCATTGTTATCAGGTCCGAATTTGATTAAAGGGTCCTGGAGAAATCGAGGGAACTCTTCAAATATTTTAGGTGCACCTATAGCGATTTGGGTATTTTGTATAGTAACTCGTGCATTCGCTCTTGAAAAGCACCATTTGGGGAAGTTTGACAAAAAGTAATGATATCCCATCAAAAACATAAATGTGAAAATGGCACCCAAGTTCAATATGCGATGTGTGGTTGTTGTCTTCACCGACAAAAGATTATCTGAAAATTTGCCAAGTCTGGCACTAGATTGTTTACAGTAAAACCAATTTATTGCGGCTTAATGCATTTTGAGCTCTCAATTATTTTTAGGTGAAGACGACAACCAAGCATCGCATATTGAATTTGGCTGCCATTTTCACATTTATGTTCTTGATGAAATTTTAGTATCGCCCATAACCATTTACGAACTTGCCTGTTTCACATTTATTAAATAGAGGCACGTTCACGTCATTTGAACGTACCTTTAATGAAGCAGAATGAATGTATACAAAATTACACCACATTACTGGTGTAATTTTGATTTGCAATAAATACGTTTCTTTTTCTATTACAGTGCAATATGTAGGTATTTATATAATGTGGACAAGAGTTCTTGCGCGTAAAATAAATTAAGTAGATAGTACTTAAAAAATACTTATTCTATTCTACTTATATAAGCAAACTATGCTTAATATGTTATTTTAAATTAGAAGTATGATAAGTAACTATCGGACTATACCATCAGTTATGTTATATAATGACATGTAGAAATTATTAGATATTTTTTATTTATTGTTTTGCTCAAGTTAAAACATAATTAAATTTATTTAAACATAATCGATAAATTCGTACATTAGGTATGGGTAGCACTCTAACCCTGCTACCAATTGCTCCGATAAAAAGACAAACGGAAAGGAGCACGAATAGCGCGATACATTGCGGTGACATTACGGTAGTTCCTTAATCGGTGCCATTCGCAAGCAAGCAATGTCAAGCATCCATACCAATTCTCTCATATTAACGGAGTAATGGCGAATGTGATAATCTATCGCAATGTTTTCCAAAAAACAATTATTTTAGTGTTTATCAGTGAAAAGAAATCACTCCCGCTGATCTTTTAGGTTGTAGCTTCCTTGTCGGTACGTCAAAAATGCACAACAAGGCATTTTTATATTTTTAAAAGGATATAATTCCTCATTCGCAGTCCATTGACAATTGAACTGCCTTTTGACTGCGTTTGACAGGTGCTTGTAAATCCGATCATATACGCGGCTACGCGTGCCCCGCCCATTACCATTTCTATAGTATTTATTTGTTCTGTGTTTTGTACAGAACAATTGTCGTATTTTTTTTAGTATGGTATTTGTATTTCCTACTGGAGCCCGATCTACTTGAACGTTGTGATAAGAAGCATTATCTACAACAAGGACGCTTCTGGGTTTTAAGTTTGGTAACAAATATTCGTTCACCCATTTCTGATAATTTGCAGCATTCATGTTACTATGGTAATCTCCGGACTTCTGGTTGGATTTGAATCTCAGCAAAGCATTTTTTACGAAACCTTCTGTACATGCATGAACCGCTATCAGCCTTTGGTCTTTTGATATGGGAACTCTAACACCGCTATTGCTGTTGTCAGTCCATGCGTTTGGTGTGGTGTGAGTGCTATGCACGTAGGTCTCATCAGTATAGGCAATGGGCCGGTTTTCGTTTTTATATTCCTGTAATTTTTGTAAGTACTTTAACCTTTTGTAACGAATATCGTGTTTTTCAATTAGCCGCATCCTGTTGTTCTGAATCTTCTTCCACCTAAATCCCATTTTATGTACAAGACTAAATAAAGAAGTTACACTACCAGGTAAACCTATCGATTCCTTTAAAACTTTGTGTATATTTCTAATAGTTGGCAGCGTTTTGTGTACCGAGTGAAAATTATAAATACACCTTCTAATGACATTTATATCAAAATTGTCCACATCTGATTTTGGTGACAAACGTGGTCGTTTTTTACCGGATGTTACAAACACATTTGAAGTCGATGTCGCTGTCGCATTTTTGCAGAAACTATTCTTGATCCGCTGAACACTTTTGTATTGATGTCGCAGAAGTCATTTCATATAACTTTTCAACGTTCAGAAAACCACCTTAAGGGTTTTTATTATTATGTTTTAAATAATTAAATAGATTAAAAATTATTTCTCAGGAGCGCTCGTGGCCCAGCCTTGAGAACTTCTAACAGTCAAGTTGCCCACTCACTTGACAAGCCTAATCCCAATAAGGTCTGGGTTCCCCCTCGGGTTGGAAGGTCAGATGGCAGTCGCTTCCGTAAAAATTGGTGCCTACGCCAATTCTTGGGATTAGGTAGCGGACCCCAGGCATCCTTTAGGATGCAACTGTACTGGGAATAACGCTAGGAGGATAGATGGATGGATGGATTAAAAATTATTTCTCGAGACTGTCCCGATAATGTTATTCCTGGCCCAAGATTAGACGAAGTCATTTTGAAAACAAGATCCAAAACTTTACGGTATTAGTAATGTTTGCCGATCAATTGACATTGAAGATTACGTGAAGTGTCATTGTAATAAGAAGTTTATCAATTAATATGGTATCTATGAATGATCTTAGGTACTTCGTACCTAATCCAACCTGTATTGTATGTTTTATAAAAATAAAAAAAATCTATTTATATAACAGTGTTCGCAGGCACGATGACGCCGTGAACAGCAAAACAACAAAATTTCGTAAGAATTTTGCATCTTTTTGTCGTGATTTTGGTATGAAACAGGACATTAATGAAATAAAATCTATGTTAACGACGGCCTCCTTAGTCTGCCATCGTTTTAGTTTTTTTTTTTATAATTCGAATTAGTCGTCCGTCACCTATTAATTCTTGACATTAACCCTTTACCAGGCCGCGAAGACAAGAAGAAAATGTGGGTTACGTTAATACCATTGCCTGCCTGGGTAATAAACTGACAATTTAGTGAAATTATGTTCTTGATCAAGCATAAGGGGTAGCCGTCAGGCACATAGTATATCGTTTACATGAATGACATGACAAGGCAACTTATTAGGCAATAGTCCCACATGGTCAAACTTATACGAGACAATGGAATATTATCATCCCACATCTTAATTTTGGTCTTACACAAATTACATGAATATTAAGCAATATGTTGTACAACTACACTGCCTTACAACACTCAAAATCTAAAGTACTTATGTCAAAAACTAGCGTCTGCAGAAAACACCACCACCACAATCACCATATCAGCCCTAGGACGTCCACTGCTGGACATAGGCCTCCCCCAATTTCATGGGGGGTAAATGCCATAATCGCCACGCTTGGCATGCGGGTTGGCGATCGCAGTATCTCCACCGCACTCAAGGAATGCTGCTGCCCATTCCCCGGTGGTCTTGGTCGTAGTTTTAGGACATACCCATAATGTCCATATGCATAAAACACCATGATAGTAAAATATTTTTGTATTAAACAGTTAAATATACCTTTCGGACATATACATATATTACCTGTTTAGTCTACATTTTGTGCAGATAATGCTTATATTATAATATTTTTTTATTTTTCTTGAATAACAAAAACCCATTTTGTTGTTGTTTACAAAATATTAGGAGGCCCCTGTATAAGAACGGCACTCACACTAACACTCGAAGTGACAAGTGACATAACTTTCATTCAATCCATTCGTGCCAGTTTTAGTGAATCGACCTATAAGTCCTTAACTACTTTTGTAATTTTTTTTGCAATTCACCCTGGAGTTTTACATACGCAACAGTTAGGATGGATGGATGGCTAATGGCGATACGCGTTGGTACAGACACTGACATAAAATATTTATACAGGACCTTACCTGATTAAAATACTTCAAGGAGAATTGATACATAGGGTCAATATCGGCCAGCTGCGCCACGGCGAAGTATAAAACCGCTCCTCGAGTCGCCACAGGTCTATACTTCTCTCTCGCAGCCGAAATGCTTATCTCAGTGGCTTCGGTTTCTTCCAGTCTGGCATTTATGATTTCTGAAGTTTCCTGTTAATCCATTTATAAATGTAAACCTCTGGAATCGTGGTACCTGTACCTCAACCTAAATTATACGTCAAATTTGAGGATCGACTGTCGCCAAAATGTCTCCTCTGTTGCTCGCTAACGAGAGCTCGATATGCTATTCTCGTCGCACTAGCGAGGAAACTTACGAAAACCGGGATAAAAACAAAACGGATGATTATTTCAAAAAAGTATGAACCAATTCATTTTGCATTATTTAATGAAGGTACAAAATTTTAGATTTCTCCGATATTGATGCAGCAGTACAATACTTATAGGTAGTTTTAAATACAGTCGCGAACAAAGAATACGGGTCGGTATAAATACCGTCATATATTTCTAAAATAGTACAAGGTTGTACAGTTTTTTTATCCTGTGATTATCTTTATTTAATGATACATTTAAACTGGAAAAATAACAGTTAAAAAAATAACGTTACCAGATTTCATTCGGGCTCGTAAAATCCCATGAACAAAACAATGTTAACGGAGCAAGATATCGCATGAAATGAAACGACATTTTTGGATATTGATATTTTTATGATAGTATCCCCGAAATTACTTATATCCCCCACCACCATATCAGCCCAAGGATGTCCACTGCTGGACATAGGCCTCCCCCAATTTCATGAGGGGAAATGCCATAATCGCCACGCTTGACATGCGGGTTGGCGATTGCAGTATCTCCACCGCACTCCAGGAATGCTGCTGCCCATCCTCCGGTGGTCTTGGTCGTAGTATTACTTATATAGTTGGATATAATTGGGGTGGGTGGTGGTAGGTTAATAGTATATTATCAAATAAAAAACAAATCAAAATAGTTTACGAGTATTAGGTTTTTTACATGTTGGGTTAAACAGAGGCAAAGGTTGGCACCGTCCAGTAAGCATAGCAATGCTTGTGTCAGAAGAGGCCGCTCTTCCATAACTCGGGAGTTGTTATTTAAAAACCAACCACAAAGTGTTTACTTAATATTATGTAAAACAAAAACCTTAAATATTAATTAAATTCAGGATTACCCAAAAATTTTGACCGCGGGGGTAGTAAAAAAGAGCCGCGAGAAGGTTATAGGTACTATATCTGTTGATAGCTATAGTGCTCTTATTTTTTTTTGATGCCTTATTATTAATCTTCGTTTTTTGCGACATTTTAGGTATCTATTTGCCACATGATAAAATTTATAACATTGTGTCACTGTATGAATAGTAAACCAGCAAAATATCACAATCAATTGTAAATGACTACATTTTATTAAAATCATAAAAAAATATACAAACTTAAAATTTTCTTTATTGCCCAAACGTCAAATAAAAGGTACACTCCTTATGTAAAAACAAAGAATATATTGTATGCCAACTGTAGGTACTACTGTATGTACCTAAACGTGCTTGAGCTGTCCCATATAAAAATTTGTTCGTCCCTAAATACTGATTAGAATGGCTTCATAAAAACTTAGTCTAATTCCGTATCACAGAATATATAATGGTATTATGAGTTTATGACCACGGAGCGAAACTTTGGTGCCAGTGACAGACGTATGACGTCAAGCTACATACCTACAGAGTGTTATTATCTGGATTATTGAAGGAATCGATTTTGATGATGCAAGGTTAACTTACAACAATAATTTTGTTTTAGTTGCGATTACAGGCATTATAGGAATGTACAGTATATGTATGTAGGTATGTATTTAAATTAGAAGTTGCGATGGTGTGTTTGAATTCAAAGCGTTCTGCCTTTTTTCGACAACCCAACAAATTTAATTTGTTGTTTTTCATTTATCCGAATATTTTTTTACAATTACTTACTTAGTAAAATATATTTTCTTATTGTCTTTGTAATTATTTTAATATTTACATTATTTTCAATATAAACAGTCATTTCTTATTAATAAAAAATAAAATTTACATTACCATTAGGTATTGCATTATTAATAATCATTGGAGTGTCGTAATGTTGTTTATATAAAATCACCTATATGTGAATTTGCGTCATAATGATGTCACCGGCACCAAAGTTTCGCTTCCTGTTTATGACCGTATGCCAGATGGCAGAGAGTGTGACAGCGATAGATACCTAGTGCAGCAAAATGGCTTGCTGCATGATTTAGCCTCGTTTTAGGTTTAGGGCCATCTATACTTTTTTGTTGAACTTATCACAAACGCGTGCCTGCGGTTGCACTTAGTTCCACCGACGTACATAACACCATTTGTGTACGTAGTGTCTAACTTGATCTTATGATCTTGAAAGTGGCGCTGTCGCTATGTTCTGTTGTTCCTGCGTTTTTATTTAAAGTTCGTGGCTCGGTCGTATCATTCTGTCCGCTCTTTGTTAAGTTGATTTTTAAATTTTAACCTGTTTTCTAGAATCTATTCCTAGATTTTACAGAGGTTAAAAAATAATTAATATAATTGATTATTTCGGAAATGTGTGACAAATCACTTAAAATTGGTGATTTATATTACATCGTTTTTATCAATAAGCAATTGTAAATGCATTCTTTTTTAGTACTTATGAAAGTGATTAATTCAAATCGTGTAGTGAAAGTGCAACGAGTGTTTGAGGAACACTTACGGCTGCTATAAGATTAGTTCAATTCCATATCGCTGAAATCCAATATTTAAACGAAAGCCGTCGTCCGTTAGCGTTTTGGGTAATAAGAGTTGTTTCCTTATGTTACGATTTGGCTTTTTAATTACGTTCATTTTCCTATACTTACTTCGTAGCTTTCTGGTACAGGTTACACGTAGAGTTTTACATTGTAAGACGACTGCATCCGCTGCCGTCACCGCTGATGCACGAGAACCTACGCTGATCGCGGTTCAAGCAAGAGGCGATTTCCAAATTTTTTTAGGGAGGCCCTAGGAAATTGTATGGGGATACCTTTTTTGTTAATTTCGACATTGTAACACGAGTGCGTATGTATAGTTCCTTACGTTGCATAAACCATTTTTTTATTTTCCTTACGCGACATTTAATTTGATAAGTGCATATTTTGACTGCTATTTGATGAAATAGCAGTCAAAAGATGCACATTTTACACGCAAATGCTCCCTAAATTCTAAAAGGTTATAGATCGCCACCGACATTCGTTTTATTTGGTTTTCCTATACGATATCCTGCCGCGATATTATCACAAATCAAAATCCATACCATTCACCCATTTCATCATTCCTATCCGTCTTTCCTTGGAGATTTTAAGACCTAACCCTTCAAAGTTGTCCTTTATTACACTAAGTGAAGGGCACGCCCTTACACTTTTTGCATGCAGCAACTTAGTACTAACACTTAAGTTGCGGCATGCAAATGTGTTCTGTTTGATATCTTATTCCAAATTGCGGTGCTGAATTTTGAAACTATATCGGTCTTAAATTATTAATTACGGCTATCCTGACGTGTAATTTAGTTTTATATGACGAGTTATAGTTTTCTTTGAAATTTAGTATTTTGTAACGTGTATGTTCGGAATTACTCCATTAACAAAAAATTAAAAGTGCATTGTGTGTTATTGTTATTTTACATAGCACTATCTATTAATTAGCACCTTATATAATGATATTAATGTTTTTGCGTGATCTTAATTAATTTTAAGGGTAAAAAACAAATAGTTAACTAGCACTCACCTTACTTTCGTTGAGTGTTTCTATGAGCTCCTCGTCATCGAGAATGTTCCCCGAGGAGGCGTAGAGCAGCTTCAGGATCTTATCCTCTATCTCGAGCAGGGTTGCCTTGTCGGCGTTGATGCGAACGATCAGCTCTGTGCGCAGCAACTCTAAGTCTGGTCGTTCCAGTCTCACAACGTCTCTGTTAATCGAAATGACAGGTCACGTAAGTCAAAACAGAAGATCATCAAGACATCTAAGTGAATTTATTTAATTTAATTATGGATTTATAATTGTGATAAGACACTAACGCCAAGAGCTGATCTTCCAAACCAGACAGAGTGACGGTAAAGTTGACTAGCGTCACTTGGATACATATCTCGGGCATATAGTGCGGGTTGGCGAGTTTCGTCGTCAGATACAAACGGAAATTGGTGTCGTATTCTATGTCACTGTCGCCCAAGCGTATCAAAAGTCGTCCGGCCTGCAAACAATATCAATGTAAACATGATCACGCAATATCAATATGATTGAAATCTTTACATTCAGTTAGCAGTCAGCTAAAGAAAACTAATAGTGCCCGCACCAATTCTTGGGATTAGCTAGCGGATCTCAGGCATCTTCCTCTAGGCATCCTGCGGCACGCAACTATTGAGATTACGCTAGGATGATGAATTGATGATGATGGACTCGTCATCAATCTATAATTACATTGCTCACTGGCAGTCAGGAGTAACTTGCCTGCAAAAAGGTTTGTTTTAGCAACACCGGTGAAAGTGTGGCTTCAAGTGTCTCGCCTAGGTCTTCAATCAACATCGGCCAACCCAGGCGGATGCAGTTCTCGAGGACGCGCAGGTACGATGGGTCGTTCAGTTTCGTTATTTGCAGACCGTTTTCGCGTTCCATGTTCTTAATCCATCTATTTGCCTGTACACACAAATAGCAGTTTATGAGATTGTACAGCGCTTGGAATACCTATTTCTTATAGCAGACAAGCCTAACTAGCATGATTTGTTATGGCGTTACGTTTTATGGCCGAAATGTAAAAAACGTAACATTTAACATGAAGGTAGGTATATCGTGCTAGCTCAGACAGGTGCAGTAAAGTCAATCTATCGGTCTACCTGACCTGGGGTAACTTTCCTTGTGGGAGTAATACAGCAACCTAATCTGCGCTGATAAATAGTTCATTTGGAGCTAACTAGTCGAGTTATGGCAAGGATAGGTGTTCCCGATAAAATGTTTTCCGACAACGATTTCTTATAATATAACTAGGAACTATACTGAACAACTATGGAACAGGAGTCAAGGAGTCGAAAACAACATTACAATTTTTATGTTGTTTTGTCGATGGATTTATTTTGAACACAATTCAAAATTCGAACTCAATTCGGTTTTCTGGTTACATCAAATTTTAGCTATTTCAGTACACTTCGTTAATCCGTTTGATGTGCATCATTTGGCTCGATTTCTTATTTTCTTAAATGGGCTTGCTTTACCAGGACTTAAGTATTGCCTAGTGATTTCGATTTTGTCTAACTAATGAACTTTGCTTTGTTTATCTTGGATTCGTGTTTGCTTTGTGATTTGGATTTTAACTAGAAAAATTAACTTTCTGTGCATCTCGAACTCGTGTTCTGCCTAGTAATTTTATTTCATTTAGTTGAGACTAAGTGTAGTGTGTTTGTTACATAAATTATGCTAGACTTTATCGCGAAAGATATCCAAATTTAAGGCATCCGGACCATCGAGTATTTCGAAATGTTCATCTCGCATACTCACAAGGCGTTTTGCCTGGTAATCGTGGCGGAGTAGGACGACCTAGAGCAGATTACGATGAAGATGTTTTGCAAGAGATTCAAAATGACCCATCTACTTCGACACGTAACATTGAACGTAGCATAGGGGTATCAAAATCTGCTGCCAATAGAATATTACTTGGTTATGGATATCATCCATACCACATACAACGTGTTCAAGCATTGCTGCCCCGTGATTACCCACTTCGAGTACAGTTTTGCCAGACAATGCTGCAGAAACACAGAGAGGATCCAAATTTCATAAACATGGTTTTATGGTCAGATGAAAGCACTTTTAAAAGAGATGGATTCATGAATATGCACAATTTACACAGTTATGCATTAGAAAACCCTCATTTAATGAGGGAAGATCGGTCGCAGTACCAATTTAAAGTGAACCTTTGGACTGGAATATTAGATGGAAAAATAATAGGCCCATTTGAATTACCAGAAACACTAAATGGCCAAAATTATCTACATTTCTTAGAGAATGAGTTGCCAAATCTTCTTGAGGACGTGCCTTTAGCTACACGAAGGTCAATGTGGCTGCAAAATGACGGCTGTCCAGCACATTATGCTCGGCAAGTACGAGAACATTTAAACCAAACTTATCCACAGAGATGGATCGGGCGTCGTAGTCCTATTTTGTGGCCTCCTCGATCTCCAGACCTAAATCCTCTGGATTTCTATTACTGGGGTTACATCAAAGAAAAAGTGTACAATAATCCGATTAACAGTATAGCGGAGCTGAGACAACGCATTTACGCAGAGGCACAAAACGACGTCACAAGAAGTGCACGTCGCATCAGTCGAGCATTTTTAAGGAGATGCCGAGCTTGTATTCAAGTAAATGGCCGACAATTTGAACATTTGATTTAAATAAATAAAGCAGCGGGCCTATGATGCTAACCATTTTATCACATATCGTTGTTGATAAGACATCCGTCACTCTTGCACTCACATACTTGTTAGAACGTGACAAATGTCTTATCCACAACGATAAGTGATAAAATGGCTAGCATCATAGGCCCCCTGGTAACGTTTTTTTTTCATTATTTTTATTCACTTTAAAGGTAAATGACAACCAGAATTATTTTTGTATGAAAGATTAATTAAACTAAGTAACTAAGGCTCCTTAGGGGGCACGACCAGTAGTAATAACGTTAAGAGGATACAAATGAATTTAACTAAATGTACTGAAGTTACTAAACTAATCCTAAACCGACTTGAACTTAAATATTGAATGATGTTCCAATTTCAAATCGATTTTTTATTCGAATTTCAATTTCTGATCCTCGTAGGCGGTAGGGGCTTCAAAGTATGGAATAATTGCAGTTTAAGCTCCTTCTGGTGTAAAATAGTATTATCTCGTAAACTACTGGGTACATTAGAATATGCAGTTAAGTTTACTTATTTTAATTTTACCGCTTAGAGATCATTTACATCTCTAAGGACTTTGAAATAATTGTTTTTAATCGTATTTGGACGCTCAGAGACCATATACATCTCTGAGATATTAAATTAATTTTATGTACTTTTTGTTTATTCGGACAGATCGTATTCAATACGTCCTTAATATTTGTAAATTTATTTTTATTTAATTGTTAATCAGTATATTTTTTTATCATTATTATTAAGTAAGATTGTCAGTTTTTTTTAATTGTATAAATTCACGCTTTGACTTGTAAAAGTGCCCTTGTGGCCTATTTGCAGAATAAATATTTGATTTTGATTTTGATTTTGATTTTGCAGTACCATTTTGAAAACTGCAATAAAATTGCATTTTTTTAACATTTTGTGCCAAATTAGTTTAGTATACTTTTTTGAAATTAAACTCGATCAAACCCGCAGATTAAATTAATAAAATTGATTGATTTATTTTTTGATTATTATTTTTACCACTATAGCACCATGGCATGTAATAAATTTAAATGACATTCGATAGGGTATGTTTTTGGTAACATCCTGCAAAAAACCGATTTACAAAATACTTAAATTTGCAGTGATGGCAATGGATACAGTGACGCAGGGTATCAAAAGTCACTAGTTTTTTAAAACGGCCAATATCTCGAAAACCATGAACTTTTCATTAAGGTCATATTTGCTTAATCTGAATGCTTATGGGTTGTACTATCTCCCTTTTTCGTTTTGGCGTTGGTTTTTGGGACACCCTGTATATATACACCGTGACCGTTAATAACCCGAAAGATTTAAACCACATATTTTTGACGACTGTACGAGTAAATAATGTTATATCAACATGGGTCTAATTATGTGTCTTAATTAAATTACTATTTCAGTACGAATTAAATCTGATTAATTGCCCGCTTCTTTGTGAACAAGCCTTTAGGTGGGAACCCAATGTTATTTTATCTTGCGTGACAATTAGTTATCATTTGTAATGTGTCATTTTAGTGACAATCAATTTCAAACTAGCCAGTTATAAGAGGTTGTAGATAGATACCAACTTCTTTATGAAACTGGCTAACAACCATACAGTTAGTGTATCTACGTGTAAAAGAAATAGGTGGCTACGTCATGCTCACGCCCTTAAGGTGTGTTACACTGGAGATTTTTTAACTTTTGATTTGTTGTAAATAATTAATATCTCCTTAATTATGACTTTTTGGACTATATGTTACATAACTTTATATACTCTAATTAGGCTCTAATATCGTTAGCTTAAATCTTTCGGGTTATTAACGGTCACGGTGTATATATATATATATATATATATATACTAGTTACCCGCGCGGCTCCGCCGCGTCGACGTACTACGAAGAATGCAAGCGAAGCCGCGGCGCGGGAGAGAATATAGCCTATCTATATTCTATCCCGTGGCTTCGCTCTCGATTACAAAGTTGATTTAAAAACATTTGTGTCACAGTCAATCATAAAAAAACATATTTGCACCCCGATCCACCGCATAACTGGGCCTTGTACGTGGGCCATGATGGGCTAATGAGATATCAACCTACATGCATTTCTGTAGGGTTTAACTTTGTAGGGTTTGACATCCTCAGACAAACATTGAAAAAAAAATAGCAAATTAACCTTTTGAACGCCATACTTTATGAACCACAGTGACACTTACACGCCAACTCATTTTTCATAAGAGACGGATATATTCGTCGTTGTATTGAATTGATGGCGCGCATATACTTCAAATGCGTTGTTGGCGTCGTAAAGGTTAATTAGTGCAACATTGTTTTCTCGTTCGTTTGATCTAATCCACCAATAAGTAACGTCTACTCCAATGAGAACTTCTTTGCTTATGATCTCTTGATCACCCTACTGGTATGGCAATAGGTGGAAGAGAGACACACTTAGACACAGCGAATCTCTTCTCTTTCAAAATGTTTTGCAGCTTATCTATGATTAACTCAGAAACAGTTCTGTAGCTCACAACGTAAAGTTTAATTTGGTTTGTCATTGTTTTGGCAGGTATCAATATCAGTCAAGATATACGGAACGTATATTTCAAGCGTCATTGGTTTGTATACCAACTTCTTTGTTTAAACCATGACAATATAATATTGACGTAATAGAGCACAATAAAAAAAAGTGACACAATACGTATGTCATTTATGTAAACATTTCATTTATTTTCTGCTTTATTCGACAGAACTGAACAGGCCCTGTTCACATTATCCGATCCGGTATCGGCGTTGGAGCCGACACGGTTATGTATGTATGTATGTATGGCTTTATTGTACATAAAACACGGCAAAATGACAAACAGACAAAAAGTGGAAGTAAAAAGGCTAGTTTATCCCTATATATATAGAAAACTGCCACAGATATCGAATCCGCTCATTTAAGTTGAACAATTTCTGAACATCTGATCTCTTCTCTCTAATGCACAAATCAGTAAGTTTGAGAGAGACAGATAAGTGATATCTGACAGGTGTTCACCTGTCAGTGCATCTGCTTTCAAATATATTTGTTTATATGCAAATTGTACTGAACTGACGTTTGTGACGTTTTGGATTATATGGGATTTGAAATTTTTGTGTGCTTTTAAGTGGAGACAATTCGTTAGCAGCCGAAAATGATCGTTCTATCTGTCCCGGTCTAATTCATCTTGCTTAACCATAAGGATCCAAAGAGACAACTATAAGAAAAATCGTCTTGCTTAACACTGCGGATCTGTTAGTATTATTAATTACGAAAACTGGTCATTGTTCACATTGCACGACACGATATCGGTCACATTTCCATACATTTGTAGGAGCCGAAACCTTCATCAAATCGGATAATGTGAACAGGGTCTTAAGTTGGGAAATGAATGGGGCCCTTTACACGATTAATATAATGACAAAACTGAGATGTCAATATTATCGCGTTTTTCCAAATAGTTCGTGTTTTGGTTCAATATCAATATTCACGTAAATCGTATGGTGATATGAGTGTATCACGGGATAATAATCACCGTATAAAAGGCCCCATCAAATTAACGGATAACTAAAATTTGTATTTTCTTTATAGACCGCAATAATATTGACACCTCAGTATTGTAAAAATAAAAATCGTGTAAAGGGCCACAATAAAAAATAAGTTAAATGTTGACACAAAACGTCTGGCATTCATGTAAACTGTAAATACTTAGACCGAATACACCGAATATTATGTATTGTCTTGTAAACAAATTAGTAATTTTACTTTCGTTTATAGTTAATAATATTGAGTATTTCTCGACTCAAAAGATTCTATTTTGTAATGCTGTACCAGATATTTCTTACAGGAACATTTTAATTCATATTTGATTTTATGTCATCCGGAATCATACAATAGCCAGTTCCCTAGTCACGTGTTAACCAAGCTAAATTTTGACACCTCGTACAATTCTACCAAGGTAAGCTGACCCGTCGCTTGTATGCGGCGTCATCGAACACGATTTTGAGGCTTATATTTGTCGGGGTATCCAGGATTTTTCGTAAATATCAATTTAATAAATTTTCCAGGATAAAAATCAAAAAACTAAGACCTTATTGCAAATCTGCAGCATGGGACGAATCCTATGGTATATAATTTATCAAAATCGGTCCATAACTGTAGATCTGATGGGCGTTGTAAGGATCGGCTTCGCGTAATATATATATAGATAGATAGATATATATATATATATATCGGCACCAGTGTCTATCAAATTATCGATAAATAATGGAACAAGCGAACAAAAATAAATAAAAAATGTATAAAATAGAACAAAATACTTGAATTTCGGTAAAAGATAGTTAATCAACGATATTTTTCGATCTACCTAATACGAAATCACATGCCACACCTTGCTTAAATAATAATTTATACTTGAATTTGCAAGTAAGTACTTGCATTTGATACTTATACGTGACAATATCTAAATGAAAACCTGACATCTAAGTTTATTTGTCTTCATACGAGTACGAGTGGAATGCGCTAGGCATTGAAATTAATGAATAAATTAACTTTATTCCGTAAATAGGCTACAATGGCACTTTTACAAGTTAAAATTTACTAGCGTCTCTGAAAAAGAAGACCACTACCGAGAAGAAATTACGAAACAAACTCGACAGTCAGTAATTTTCTCCCAAAAATATGCTTATTACAATGATAACACTTAACCTACCTAATATTAAGTAATTCTGAGTATGGATACGAGGAACAATATTTGCAATAGGTGCGTAGTTCAACAAGACAACATGTCGAAGCTGTATTAATACTTAATTGGCAGGGCTCGAACTTTTCATGCCGATGACGTATACGTCACACTGCATATAGGTGATTCTAATTGGTGTTATAATATTTATCATCAATCATTTAATCATGCATTTATGGTGGTATTTTTTCAAATACCGCCTATTGCATCCGAAGATAAATTGTAAAGGAATTCTTTTTCTATTTAGTATTTTAATTTATAAGCAGGTGAGGAACTCAAGTCCTTCAAGTTTTATAACAGTTTATAGGAATGTTAAATCTTAATATGAACGTAAATTCTCTAAGATGACGAGGTTTGTTTAATTGTTAGTAATATATGGAGCGTGACGTTACACGGCACGAAAAGTTCGAGCCCTGCTGGACAGACGAATAATCGGCTCGAACGTCAAATCCTTTATTATCTTCGGATAGAATAGACCGTATTTGAAAAAAGACCATTACAAATGCATGATTAAATGATTGATGATTAAATATTGATAATTATTATACGTTCAAACCAATGTTTATTTACTTCACCGGCACGAAAAGTTCGAGCCCTGCTAATTGGAGATAGACAATAAGAGAAAATCATGGAAATTTGACGATTTAAATTAAATCATTTGATATGCTTTCTAGCAAGAACTGTGTTAACTAATTTCCTAGACGTGATACAATGAAATATACATAGAGGGTGTTTGGCAGATGCATGGACAATATGGACATACGAATAGAGGATAGATGAAGTCATCTCCTATGTGGTGAAGCACAAAAAAATTACATAAGCACAAAAGATTTTTTTAGATTTTAAATTTGTAGTTTTCTAATACTCTGTTTTTAAATAAATGAATTTGTAAGATTCTGGAATTAGTCTAGATTAAAAAATAAATAAAAATGTTGACTGAATTCCTGTATATGAATACTAATGCTATTTATTAAGTCCTCAACCCGGTAATAAGCCCTCGACATCAAAGATTTTTTCAAGTATTTTTTAGTGCCGGAAATGGTAATTACAATTTTTATATTATAATGATACCGGTAAAAACGAATACATTGACTGAAAAAAGACTTGTATACTTTGCGAACAGAAACTTCTTAGTGGCAATTTCATTTTTATTTCTAATATTAAAATGATGGATATCATATTTTTTACAGAACGAGTCTATAATAGGTTCTTAATGGCATAAATAATATTCTCATAAATGTAATGGGACGCTAAAGTTAAAATGTTAATTTCTTTAAAAAGTTCTCTTACAGATTCACGTGAGCCCAGGTTATATATGAAGTGAATGGCTCTTCTTTGTAACACAAAGATTGTCTGTATGTCAGCTGCTTTACCCCAAACCCGAATACCGTACGACTACGACATTACACTATGAAAATAACTATGATAAACTAAGCGAGCTGTTTCAACATTGGTCAGTTGCCTAATTTATCTAATAGCATATCCGGCCAAACTTAGCTTGCGCGCCAACACGACGAGGCGGCCGAAAAGGGGAAGCAAAACAAATATGAGATTGATGATGTGAGCGTCTAGACCATCAGTCCGTAGGGCCCCGGGGCCCATGACCTCTTCAAAGAAGTGGCAAGTGCTGCCCTTAAAAGGCTTTAATTCTGTCTCGAATTGTAGGGATTGCCGGATAGCATTTAAAGGCCAAGAACTGTGAAAGGTGACAACGTAGTACCTGTTCCTGAGGATCGATGGTAAGTGGCCAGCGGCCCGCGCGAGTCATCAGGATCCCGTTCTCGGTGGAGATAGCGTCGCGAGGCAGCCCTTGCGAGTTCCACGTGCGGATCGTGTATGAGTTGGCCATTATAGTTATCAGACTGGAATCATAAATTCATAATACAATGCACAAATTAATTATTCACATTTTATTATTAATGCATTGATGGACAGTAGACGCCTATAGGCGTAAATCTATTGTTATTTCTATTGTGTCTGGAATAGTGTCCATCAAAGTGTTAATAATTGAACTGACATGAAACGATTGGCTACATCTGAAATGTTTATTTGACAACGACAGAACTGACGTTGACACATTTGACAGTGACATACATATAAAGTGTTTTTAGGGTTCCGTACCCAAAAGGTAAAACTGGACCCTTACTTACTACTAAGACTTCGCTGTCTGTCACCAGACTGTATCTCAAGAGCCGCGATAGTTATTGAAATTTTCACAGATGATGTATTTCTGTTGCCGCTATAACAACAAATATTTAAAAACCGGCCATGTGAGAGTCGGTCTATGCCGTTTTTATAGATAATGGTACGAAACCCTTCGTGCGCGAGTCCGACTCGCACTTGGCCAGTTTTTTTGGTCTTAAATTAGAATTAGTAGTGTAGAAATACGTAAATTAACTTTGTTAACTAACGGAAATTCGGTACAAACCTTCTACGAATTGCACGGGAATGCGGATATTGGCTACCAGTTCCTGTTCGGGTTACTAAAGTTAGTTTTGATTTAAAAACATTGTCACAAAAAGTAAACGAGCCAAGAGACGGCAGGTATGATAAGTCTCTTAACTCGTCATCGTCGTTGTCGGTTGGAGGTCAGATGACCGCCCTCCCGGCACCCAGCGAGCGAGAAGTGGCGCCAAAATAGGGGCATTCTTTTGAGCCGGCGGCACAGATCCTCTTTGGGTGACCAGGCTAGCATAATAGTGGATACTCACTCAAACGTGTCACTCGCAGGAATCTCAAGCTCCTTACACGTCGAAACCCACTTAGTTTCAAGTTCGCGACGGTAAGTGGTCGGAAAAGCACCAAAATAGGCGATGCAACCTGAAGCTATGATGATATCTCCGGTTGTACAATATAGTTGCCGAGTTGCATTCTGCAAGCAAAATAAATATTTGATGTAGTATTTTTAACTCCAAGGGAGCTTGTTTTCTAATATTTGATTTAGGTTTAGACAAGCATTCTTGTAGTGACGCTACATAATTGGCTTTTCACCGAATAGGGCGGACAGGGCGCGTAATAACTATACTGCACCTGCAATCATATTGGTTATGCTCTGGTCTCAGCTAGTTCATGACTTTCATTCCTCGTTTATGTATATATTTGCATGATACCTAGGTTTTAATATCACTTCACAATGCATGTAATTCGAAGCCCACTTACGTACTTAGTAGGTACGCCATTGCTAGGGTAAACAGCGTTTTGGTAGAGTTTTCAAATGGGGTATATTTTATGTACAATTTATTCATAAGCTTCTCATTTTATGTTTTTTATATGTGTAAACACAATTATTTACATATTAAAAACAACAGCTATGCTAATTTTTATTTAAAATCGAAAATAATGCGTTGAGTTTATGTTATAATGAACCCAGCTGTATAGGTACTCGTATTAGACGTCTGTGTTGTTATAAATAAAAATAAATAATTATCAGATTTACACATACGAGTACATGTGAAATATGAAATGTTGAAATGTGAAATACATTATCTCACCACCTAGATATTGATGAGTTTCTCTGTCATTGTCACCCAGTTCTTGTTACCTTGACACTATCCTCCCAGCGGGTTTGTTCGTCGGCCAGTGCTTGGGTCAACTTCCCGGCGCGAGACAGTCGAGCGGCGGCCAAGTCGACGTCAGCTTGCAGTTTTATACGTTCTTCTTCGACCACCTGAGGCGACAAGGTGAGTCACGATATAAAACTTATGCTGAAACTACTTGTTTTTCTCAGTCGTTGCCTAACAATGAATATAATGACTTAAAGAACCTGAAGACACCACTGACGGCACCGGATAACATGCCAGTCGGTATTATCCAGGCTCTTTTAGGAGAAATAAAATAAAAATAAAATAGCTTTTATTCCTAGTGTTTTCTCAATTAGGTACACATTGACATTTACACATTAATTGCAATATATTTTTCTAGTGTGCCCATTTGCGGGCAAAGGCTTTTTTTATGATACAACACCGTAACGTAATAATAACATTAAAAGAAGGAGGATATTTCCTATTTTTACATCTATTAATGTAACAACGTGTATACTGGCTGATTTTTCATAGCCATACACGTTAGCAGATTTGCGAGATCGGCTTTAATTAATATAAACTGACAAATAGGTTTTGTTTGTGAAGTGGTATTTATAATCAGAGAGAAATTGAGAGAATCTCGTTTCAGTTTCAGAGGCCAAGATCCTCTTTGGATCACTGCGCCAATATTGTTTATCTGTTATGTGTTATGTAGCAATACTTAGCTTAAGTTATGTACTTTTTTTACATGCTTTTATTTAACTTGCACTATTCTTATGTACTAAGTATGTAAATATGTAAAAGTGTGTAAGTTGTCATCAAAATTTGCAATCCTCTTTTCAGCCAATTTCCGATATCCAATTGAGCTGTAATTTGTCATACTTATGTTATTTCGATGACAATACAATATACAGATTGTTTTTGTTGAATTCCGTTAATTGCGAGGGCACAATCCTGAGATGAAATAAAGTAATCGTCTCTTAGACACAAGTATACCATTTCGTGCCATTTCGAATATATTCAAGAATTCTTTTTCGTTAATTAACACCCCTAGTGTAGTATTAAAAGATGACTTGAAGTACGTCCATTACAATAAAAAATAATCATCGTAATTTGTTAGCGTGATATTGAGTTATTCGTACATTTGTCGCGAACATACTTAATGCAAATTTAAGACTTAAAATGGTTTTCTCATGGATGCCATTGTCAAAACTGGACCAAATTGAAATGGAACCACACGTGAAGGTAGTCACAGCTTTCAAATAAAAAAGAATCATCAAAATCGTAGTGTAGTAAGTACTGGGGTAACAATCATTAAAAAAAAAACAAAATACAGTCGAATTGAGAACCTCCTCCTTTTTTGAAGTCGGTTAAAAACGTAATTTTTGACAGAAACATATAACACTCTGGCTAGTTTACCAATTTACCGCTCGCTTACCCTTAACTCGTCCAACATTTTAGCGAGTTGTGCTTCAATTGCTTCCACTTCTTTCTGCTTCGCTCTTAAAACTGCCATCACACCTTTTAACGTAGCAGCTGCCTCCTTATGCCTAAACAAATCAAAAGTGTTGTGGATGCAATAATTCTTTAATAGTTTACTGACCTGACTACCTAATAAATATATATGTTTGTAGAATAATGTAGAAACACATAGTTACTTGATTATTTTTGGCTCGACTACTCGGAACACTTTGGCGTACATATCGATAGCTTGCACCCATAGCACCATAGACCGGCATACCTGGAAAATGTATTTCAAGAAGGAAGTTGGGCGTCACAAACCTCGGGTGAAGATAATATGTATGTAAGTGTGTAAAAAAAAATTAGAAGTTTCACTATACTTCACAGCCACATAAAAAAGACTTAATTTTTTTTGTCTTTTTTTTCCTTTTTTATATGACAATTAGTATTAGTTTTTTTGGGTCTCGATGCATATCTAAATAAAGAACATCATTACAAAATTTGAAACAAATCGCTTTAATACATCCCGAAAAAAGATACATTGTAGAAAAAACTTCAAAAAATCATAAATCAAAAACCGTCACTAGTAGGATGTTGATACTTAGCATAAATATTCTTCCCCATAAGAGGTACTCACAAAAAAAAACTCCGAATCAAATTGATCCAAGGGTCGACTTACTATGGAAACCCGACTATAGCCTTTATACATGTAGGGGTAGGAAATTGTTGGTTGAATAATATATGTCGACTATTGTATACCAAAACCGACTCCAATTAACTACAGAAAATACCGAAAAATGTACACAAAAATGTATACGGAACCAACTTGTGTGCATAATGATAGATAGTGATAAGTGATAAGTTTTTACTGTTGCTGGCCCGTCACCCACCACAGCAACACATATCATTCACATCAACCCTATCCCTATGAGCAATGTACGTGCCGATGGTATTGTAATTTGTGTAACCCGTTTAACTGGTAATGGTTACCTTAGAAACTTTAACCACTGTGTCGGGATTGAAGTCCTTGTGAGTGAGATAAACCTTGATTTTCTTGAGTATAGAGTCAGGTATGTGATCCTTATCGTAATCCTCCAGTTTTCCAATGAAGTTCACGTCGGCTAATAGCTTCTTCGTACTATCCCAGTCTGGCCTATATTGTTATATAGTAAGATATATTAGATTTACTAAATTACTGCATCCCTTACACGATTAACTTTTGGCCTTAGGCAATTTAAAAAAGTTGTTATTTATTTCACTTTTTTTCGTATGTGGATGCAATGTGGATACACACATACGAGTACACCATCCATATTTTGCAAATTATGTCAGATTCCATGGTTTTAATATACTTAGAAAACAAGTCTTATTTAATTTTCAATGATACTCGAATATATACCTACATGTAATAAATGTCATAGAATCTGGATTAACAGGGTGACATTTGAATATTGCTTCATCAGATAGAGTCGTTGAGATGGGAGTGCATCTATGTTCTATTTTAGTGCAGTTACTACTCCTTTTTTTATGTGTATGTACTGCGATCAAGAGTAAGCGGAATACGAAAAAGAAAGAAGTGTCATATTGTAAGAAAAAATCTCACTTGGCGTTGAACAGAATGCATATTGGCTCCATCACAAATCGCACGAGAGCGGGCGGTTTTTGGAAGGCCTTCAGCTCGTTAATGTCCGCCTTGTTGAGGGCTTTAAGCGCAGTCTGAGCGGCTTCCATGGCCGGCATGGCGAGCGCTAAGTCCGCCTTCGCCTCGTCGGCTATTGCTTTCACCTCTTCGGCTTTTATCTGCAACCATCATTTTAGTTTAGAACTGTTTATCGAATTAAAAAAAAATACCATATTGTGGGCTTTGGAAGGGAACTACATTGAAACCTTTAGATAGATTATTCTACTTCAAGGAAACATTCGTGTACTTACTTATTTCAAAAGAAACAACACTGCATGCACAGATTTTTCGTAAAGCTTACCTAAGCCGGGAATCGAACCGGCTAAAATAAAAAAATAAACACTAGCTATTTCATTCCACGGAGGACGCAGTTACTCGAGTCCTACATGGAACCTATAGTGTCGTTAAGACATCACCACTACTAGAGACATAAGATAACATATCTTAGTGCAGTAAACTGTCGTGTTACTGTACCTTGGCTTCCGCTTCGTCTTTCATGACGGCACGCTTGACCTCGTCGGCGGCCTGTTGCTCCACTTTCAACTTGTTTACAAGAGCTATGCCCTCCGCCGCCTTCTTGGCCAGTATCGGCTCCATGTCGCGGACCTGTTGTTCCATCACGCCTACCACATCGTATGTTTCGTACAGTTTCTAAAAGAATCAAACAAATAGATAGAGTCAGCGATGCAGGCAGGAACGATCGATGTCAATGTTTGTTATTAAGTAATTCATTAAGAGTCGCCAGTACGCTCGTCTGAACTCGATTCTCCATACACACGCAGTTTCGTACTCATTTTAAAACGCGTTGCTGAAATTACATGAAACTTTGTAAACACAATGGGAGCCGCCATATCTAGGTCGGAAAATAGTATCTGTTGCTAGATATTGTAATAGAAAAAAAAATACAGCGATTTTTGAAGTTTTTTACGTCTTGTATGAAATCCTTAATAATCGCTGTATTTTTTTCCATTATAATTTCAAGCAACAGAAACTAATTTCCGACCTAGATATTCCGGATTCCATTGTGTATACAAAGTTTCATGTTATTCTAGAATGGTGTTTTAAAATGAGAGCGAAACTACGTTTGTATGGAGAACCGAGCTTGTTTATTTATTTATTTAAACTTTATTGCACAGTAACAAGTAACAGATACAAAAGGCGAACTTAATGCCATAAGGCATTCTCTACCAGTCAACCTTCAGGACAAACAGAGAATTAATATAGTAGGTGCAAGACAAGACTAGAATAAAGAGACGAACAAAGCCGACAAATTATTGGTCGTTTTATATGCCTATATATATATATATATATATTTTACGTATATATATATATATATATATATATATATACGTAAAATAGTTATAGGATACACTACATGCTAAATACTTAACATAATATAATACAACATAAGTACAATATACCATACATACAATACATAAAAATACCTGCTACTAAAACTATGAGGACTGAGGAGCCTTAGTCTCGAGAGGTTTCAAATAAATGTTTGCGCAACTTGCGTTTGAATGAAAACTTACTCTGAGCCTGTCGAATGGTAAGGGGGAGAGCATTCCACAGTCGAATAGCCTGCACGGTGAAAGAATTGGACATGGAATTGGAGCGGTGATAAGGGACAGATAGAATAAGACTACGGGATGAGCGGAGTTCACGGCCAGGGCGGGGAGTTACAAATTTAAATTTAAAATTGAGGTATTCGGGAGCAGCAGGTTCACATAAAATCTAAAAAAGGGTAGTCGGAATCTTAAGTGATCTTCGCTCACGAATGCGAAGCCACTGTAGTTGCCTGCGTTATGCAGACACGTGGTCGTATTTGCGAAGTCCAAAGATAAATCTAATACAATTGTTTAAGAGCCGGTCCAACCTGTCCAATAGTTTTTGAGTTACATTGGTGTAGCACACATCACTATAATCGATAATTGGCAACACGAGGGACTGGATGAGGAGAGTTTTCGTACTGACTGGCAGAAAATATTTATATCTATGATAATGGCTTGACACTTGAAGGGTTGACGGCAATTCCAAAATCTTTCGACCAGGATAGGACGGTATTGAGCTCATCATTCATTTTTGAAATAGCAGCATCCACTTCTTGGGTCCTCGCCTGAGTATACAATTGCAGGTCGTCAGCATATAGATGGTAAGAACACTTGATGTTAGGAGTTATGAGATTGATAAATATTGAAAATAGTAAAGGAAACAGAATACCACCCTGAGGAACGCCAGAAGTAAGATCACACCAGTCGGAAAGTGACCTGTCAGCCCGAATTGCCTGTCGACGACCTTGTAGATAAGACGCGAACCACTCAGCCACTGATTGTGAGATATTCAAATTACCGAGAGCAGCTAGGAGTAGTTCATGATTCACAGCATTGAAGGCATTAGAAAAATCTATTAAAACTAAGATTGTTACATGATTGGATTCAATGCCCAGCCTTACATCTTCTATAACTTTGAGCAGGGCAGTAGTCGTACTGTGTCCAGGACGAAAACCTGACTGCAGTGGTGAGAGGAGACGGTTAGAAAAAATGTGGCTGGACATCTGCTTGTGGACTATAGCTTCGAGGACCTTAGACAGAAAAAGGAGAATAGATATGGGTCGGCCGCTTAAGTTTGACATTTCTAACGGGCGCGTGAATGTCGAACAGTTTTAAGACTGCCGCGTTAAGTGTAGCTACCGCCTCGTTAACAATAGGTGCCGTAAGCGTGGGTGTCCAGTCAATAGCGCGCGCATCCCGTTTCAATGCTTCGGTGTCAAGTCTTGCAAAACTACGTAAATTTACGGTAACCGGTCGCATCTTAGGAGGCCGAACCTTCTAGCATAAAAAAATAAGATCGTGTCGTGAAAAACCAGTTGCCATAAACTGACCCACTTTGACCACATGATCAGTTGAGGAGGTCAAAATGAGATCTAACCAGCAGTCTGACGTGTCTAGGTTATGATGGTTGGATTAAGTGGAAGTACAGTGAGAGCTGCAGATTCGACAATTGATAAAAGATTGCGAGTACGAAGATTATTTTTTAAAAGATGTGTGTTAAAGTCGACCATGGTTACGTGATGTGTGCCTTCTGTAACGAAATCAGCGAGAAAAGACTCCAACTGAGAAAAATAATCCACCGTTGGCGGACAATAGACCGCCCCCAGAACAACCTGTGTACCCTTAATATCGACCTCTACAACCAAATGCTCCATAGAATTAGAGTATGTGCTAGGAGAAGAGGATAAGATATTAAATGGTATGTCACATCGAAGATATATGGCGACACCACCCTCACCTTTGCCAGTACGGTAATTACGCAGAAGAACGTATCCGGGGAGCCCGTACGAAGTGGAAGCAAGGCTGGGCTTCAGCCAGCTTTCGGATATGAGTATTGCATGGGCATGGCAGGTTGTAAATGTGTCTAGGAGTTCTTTGTAATGACTTGGAATGCTTTGCGCATTTAAATGACAAATGTTGAGGAGTTCATTTGAATTATGAAAGCTTACTGCGGACTCTTAAGTTTTCAATAAGACTTACTTGCAAACCACAAGATATTCTGTCTCTTCCGCGAATGATTTCTTGTTGTTTTTTATCTAGCAGTCCGAGGTATAGTTCAAGCAAGGCAAGATAACTGCTAGGGGTCGTGTAGAAGTATCGTCTCATCTCATTATACAGCCGATCTGTCATAACATCTACATCCTAAAAACAATGTAACAGAATTGTATCATCTTATAATAGATGGATGACCACAAACACGCTATTTAAAACGCTCGAGTCTGACGGCCCGGGGCAAACCTGATGCATGATGACGCAAAGCGAAGATAGGTTCTCAATAGTGTCCTTGTTGCCCACTGGCTGCAGACACTGTTCCGCGACCGACAGTAACGCCTCGGGTGGCCACTTGGTGAACCAATCAATTGTGCAGCAGTTGACTAACGACGGAAACATGCGACATCGTCGTCTGAAAAATTAATGCTAATATAAACACACTATCATGGCCTTAGCTGTCAGAGGTGTGCGGGGCGGTTTTCTAGACATCACAGTATCAATGATGCAGTTCGTCGGGCTTTGGTGTCGGCTAACATTCCCTGTGTCATGGAGCCTCCGGGGTTGTGCCGCACAGAAGGCAAGAGGCCAGATGGCCTACCACTGGTTCCGTGGCAGAAGGGTCGGTGTCTCTTGTGGGACGCTACGTGCGTCAGTACGCATCTAGGCATTCGAAGTACAGTGCCCTGGAACCATTGTACGATTTCATGCCGATTGCGGTGGAGACTGCGGGTCCTTGGGGGATGGAGGCTAAAACCTTTATCAAGGATTTGGGTCGCCGGCTTAGGGAGAGGGGCTGTGATCCGCGCTCCGGATCGTATCTGGTTCAACAGATTTCGTTGGCTGTACAGCGCGGTACTGCTGCTAGCATAATGGGTACTTTTGAGCCGGCTACGGTTCGGGGTGGTCCTATTTCGTTGATAAGTTCAGGTTAATTGGCGAAGCCTGTTGTGGATTGCTTTATTGTTATGTGTGTGACGACGCCTGTTGCTGATTTATAGTTGTACCCACCTGACGAAGCCTGCGTTGCGGATTAAAATGACATGATAAAAATTTGTACTGAATTAACGAAATTTGATATTGTAACTAACACAAAGATCATGTGCAAAGTCGAAAGGATTTATGTATATATATACCTTATGAAATCGTAATAATATTCATTAATTGATTATCTTCATGTAACATACTCTTAATTTCCCAAGTTTTCTAGAATATTTTTTATTTATCTACTAATGAAATCCTCCAACCTGAACGCCTCGCCGACAGGGCTCATACAGATGCAGAGATGAAGCTTGCCGCGCACCCTGTTGATGAAGAAAGTATAGACTGCGTCGCGGTCCGCGGGGTTCAAACCAGCCTTCGCTGCGTCGGGGCGGCACCCCGTTTGTACTTGCTCGTACGTATCACCCTCGAACAGGTTTGGCACCTCACCTGGTAGGACGCATACAATTATCTCTTTCTTGAGTCTTGTATTTAGGACTTATGAAGTGTTTTTCAGGAATGATTGTATTGTTTAATAGGAGTTTTAGCACTAGTTTTTGTACACAAAAACTAGTGCCTTCGTCAATTCTTGGGATTAGATAGCGGACCTAAGGCATCCTTTAGGATGCAACTGTAGAAATAGCAATTTTTTATTTGCATCAGGCACACAATACAAGAATATTAAATAAAATAAAAAAGTTGTGTGCCCGCAAAAAGGATCAGGCTCAGCATGATGCTTCAGCCTGGCGGCTGCAGCGCTGATTTTCAGCCTGATCCCTGTGGATGACATCCAACCACTCGCACAGAACATTATATGTAAAAATAAAAATAAAACTAAGTACTACTAAACAAATTAACAATTAAAACATAACATGTCACTGTACTGGGAATAACGCTAGGATGATGATGATGTTGTTGTTTAATAGGAGCTTTTCTTTTTATTGGAAAATTCATTTTATTCTGTTAATGACTTCATGGATATGGAATTTGTTTGACATTAATTTTTTTAATTATAGCTTTATTTCATTATTTATTTATATATAATATTTTTTTTAAGTTTATACATTGTATTTTTTAATTGTATTTATATTCTTATAATTTATTTGGTTTTAGTATGATTATTATTTAAATATTGTGAGAAATTGTATAATGGATTATTATTATTATTTTTACATCGCATTAATGATTTGACGATCATAATATAAAGTCGTATAAATTTACTTAGGATAATTTATATTAAATAAATAAATAAATTGTATTTTTTATATTATGAAATAAATAAATCTAAATCTATGGCCCTTTGAATCGCGAAACTTAAGTGGCAATAGGCGGGGCACATTGCACTTGCAACCGATGGCCGTTGGGGCAGAAAGGTTCTCGAGTGGCGACCACGTACTGGAAGGCGCAGCAAGGGTAGGCCCACTTTTATAATGCGCACTTCTAAGATTTGGAATTCTCTGCCGGCGTCTGTATTTCCGAGTTCATATAACCTGGACCTTTTTAAGGCACGAGTGAATAGGCATCTTCTGGGTGAGCTCGCTTCATCGTCGGCCTCATCTTTGCCTCCTTGCTAGATGCTGGCCAAGAGCAATCCCATTTTGAATTAAAAAAAAACCACTAGGTGGACTGATGACCTGGTTATGGTCGTGGGAGTCTGCTGGATGCGGGCGGCGCAGGATCGGTCATTGTGGCATATGATGTTGATGGTGTTTTTTTTTACTTTTTAATACAATTACATTTTAACTACGCATGTACTCTCGAGGCTCGACGTCATGCATTAGGGGCTGTCCGAGAAAATACAATCAAAAGCCATTTTTTAAATTTCTACAAATATGATTTATAAATAAAATTATACTACGTGAAAACTAGAGGAGGGAGGGGGTCTTGGCATATACTACGCTTGGTCACCGGAGCGGGGTAAAAATTGATCACGTAGTTTGGGTATGCTCCCTAACTGATCCATACAACATACTAAAAAACCAGAACTACCTATACTATGCTTTGCGATTCCAACGTGGATTTCCACTGGATTACAGTCAAACCTACCAGAGTTAAGCATATTATTAATGTCCTCAAAGAAGCCCTCCTTGGTGATCTGCGTATCGGTGAACAGGAATACTGTGTCCTCGTTACTAACGCCCGCGCGCATGTACATGAGCCTCAGGTCGTCGTGGAACTCCGGTGTGTCGTAGTTACGCTTCAGTTCCATTCCCATGCATCTGTTGTGATAGTTTATTTGTCAACGCGACACAGGTAAACGGAGGTGCTTTCGTCAAATGAAAGTTTGATATTTCAGCGAGGTATTTAACATGCTCAAGCAGACCGCATAATGTTCTCTGGTAGCTTACTTGCATTCGTTGACGTGACCGGCTAGAGTTGCCACGCTACGTCGCCCGGACCCACCGGGCCCCACCATCAGGCAGTGCCCTCGCTCCGCTCGCAGCACGCGTGCTACTCGGACTACATGCTCAACCGCATCCTTGAATAACACCAAGCGCATCTCCGTACGCGCCGTTGAGTTGTATTCTTCTAGGTATTCCTAGTTATAAATACATTTTTATTAGGTTGAGTCAAAAGAAAAACGCTCGGAGCACAATAGAACTCACAGAACCCTAGTAGGCATCTCATACTTTTAGTACTATCATCAGCTTTTCTAAATCCGGTATCTCCTGGTACAGCCTGTTTTCCTTAGGCACTGCGGAGTTCATGAAATCTCCAAAGAGGAGCATCGGCGGGTGATCGATTATCCCTTCTTCTGGCACTTCTAAAATGGGCTGCTGGAAGTTCCTCTGGCAGACCTTGCTCATTAGTTGTAAGAAGTAACTCTTGTCTTGAACGTTGATCAGGCGATCATGGAAAACGCGGAGACACTCGTGGTAGAATAATCTGTAAAATAACCGCGGTCAATTCGACCATATTCCCATTTTGACAAATTCCCATTAGACCAAAAATCCCATTTGATCCACATTCGATTAGCAAATCGTCCACTTCTTGTATTGTTTACGTTCTCAACTCATCCGCATTCTCATGTCATCCACATTCATAAGCTAAGTACCCACATTCCCAATAGCACGTGATGGGTCTGTAGTTCTAGTGATAGGGCCTCAACAAATATTTAAGTTTAAATGACTCCATATTTTGGTAATATGTTTAGTTTTAGTAGAATTTTCTAATCCACTAAGTAATGAGGGTCTCATGATGAACAGCTACCTGTAAAAGGTACTCAGCCTATATTGAAGTTAACAATTGGAAAATGGACGAGTTGAGAAAGTGGACTAGTTGGGAATGACAACGAGATGAGAACAAGACGAGAGTGACGAGTTCGGAAAGTGGACAAGGCGGAAAAGTGGACGAGTTGGGAAATTGGACGAGTTGAGAGAGTGACGGATTGGGAAAGTGGGTAAGTTGTGACACTGGACAAAAAGAGATTTTTGGCGATCTGGGATGTTGGCAAAATGGGAATACGGACGAATTGAATCCAAACGAATGGTCGGTGGTAGAATATACTGTGAAGACGTTATTTTAGGAGTATCTATGTAGAATAAGTCCAAGAAGAAATAATTACAGATGCTACATACCTTAGCATTCCCTGAGGTAGCCTCATGTATCCTGCATCTGCCTGTAAACAACCCTGCATGGTCTTTGATAAATCACGGAGATTGAATACGTAATGAGACTTTGCAGGAGTGGGCAATAGTTCGGAACATATTTTCAAGTATACATCAACTGCGGCATTTACTATAGGTTCGCCTAAAGAAGACACTTCCGTTACGAAATCTTCCATATGTCCACACAAGATTGCCTGCAAAAGCGTAAGATTATTATTGCTGACAGCAGTTTAATTTTGGGCATGTGAGAAAATATGGTCGAGTACCTATACGACTCCGAAGGTCAGGGCAATCCCCTTATTCTTAGAGTTCCTACGTTCAATACCAAAATCAAACCTTGAATATAGTCTTCATGGCGTCAGAGTTGGGCGCGGATATGTAGAACATAGCGAAGTGGCGCACGAACCGCGCCGTGAGCGGGTTGCGGCCGCCGCCGGGCGGTGCGCACGCACACGACAGCACTACGTCCAAAATATCCTTCCAGTAAAGCTTGTCGCGGTCGTACACACCCCCAAAATCTAGGAATTGTCTGAAAATCAGAATAGTGAATGGTTGAAAGGTGCCGGAACGAGGGTACGAGTATGTACGAGTAGGTATAAATTACCTGAATGCATCGAAATATTATAAGTATGGAAGCATAACCGTCGCTCAAAACCGGTGCCACAAAATCTAGTGCCAAAGGCGGAGCTTACGTTTCCAGTGACGTTTCAGTGCCCGATCGCAACTCAGTCACCTATCTGACGTAGAGTCGAACGGTTGACATTGTGTCAAATGAAAATAATTAAATTTTAATAGTTACCGGCAACAGTTATTATTTTATAAATGTTGATCAGCACTATTAATTGGTGCATAAGACACACGAATGGCAAGCTGGAAGATATTACTTTTCATTATTTAAAAATTCAATTTACAACAATCCCATACATTTGTGTGATGGATGACGCTATGCAATATATGTTTCGGAAAGAGTATATAGAATATAAATAAAAGCGTACAGATAAGTACGCTCTCGATATTAGTTAATAATATCTTAAGATATGTACAACGAAAAATTGGTGTACAAAAAACGCATTTAGTGAAGGTTGATTTTTCTCGGACAAGAAAAAAGAAAAGATGGGGCGATACATGAAATTGAACACTGTCGACGATTATATAGTAATTTGGTCTAAAATCACAGCATGCTCGCCTTTTTTATACAACGACGGTGGCAAACAAGCTTACGACCTGCCTGATGGTAAGCAGACGGGGGTCGCCTACGGACGCTTTCGACTACAAAATAATTACAAGCGCTTTGCCGACCCTTTATTAACATGAAGATTCGGTGTATCAACAGTTAGAGACATAATGCAAACTCGCTCACAATAATGCTCACTCTCATCACAGCGTATCCTCGGGAGCTCTGGCGACCTTACTCACCCCCGACTTTTCTCGCTGACGGACAAGCAATAATATTGGTCTAATCGTTTCGAAGAAATCGAAACTTGCCTGGAGGGCTCTTCCTCCGTTTTGTCATAGATTAATAATAATTAGGATGAAAATAAATTCACTTTTATCTTAGTAGTGTTTTGATTAAATTTTGGTCAATCAACCCACAGAACAAATAAATACTATAGAAATGGTTATGGGCGGGGAACGCGTAGCCGCGTGTATGATCGGATTTACATGCACCTGTCAAACGCAGTCAAAAGGCAGTTCAGTTTACAATGGACTGCGAATGAGGAATTATACCCTTTTAAAAATATAAAAATGCCTTGTTGTGAAATTTTGTCGTACTGACAACGAAGCTAAAACCTAAAGGATCAGCCGGGAGTGATTTATTTTCACTGATAACCACTAAAATAATTGTTTTTTGGAATACATTGCGATGGATTATGATATTCGCCATTACTCCGTTAATATGAGAGAATCGGTATGGATGCTTGACATTGCTTGATTGCGAATGGAACCGATTAAGGAACTACCGTAATGTCACCGCAATGTATCGCGCTATTCGTGCTCCTTTCCGTTTGTCATTTTATCGGAGCAATTGGTAGCAAGGCTAGGGTGGTACCCATACCTAATGTACGAATTTATCAATTATGTTAAAATAATATTAATAATGTTTTAACTTTGGCACGACCATAAATAAAAATATCTAATAATTTCTACATGTCATTATATAACATAACTGATGGTATAGTCCGATAGTTATTTGTCATAGTTCTAATTTAAAATAACATATTAAGCATAGTTTGCTTACAGAATAATATAAGTATTTTTTTGTTTAAGTACTCGTACTATCTATTTAATTTATTTTACGCGCAAGAACTCTTGCCCACATTATATAAATACCTACATATTGTACTGTAATAGAAAAAGAAACGTATTTATTGCAAATCAAAATTACACCACATTACTATTGGTACATTCATTCTGTTTCATTATTGGTACGTTCAAATTCAGTACATTTTAACTAATCACATTAAGCTTTGTAGACTCAACTTAAAACCAAGTTTTAAATGAACGTGCCTGTATTTAATAAATGTGAAACAGGCAAGTTCGTAAATGGTTATTAGCGATAGTAATTAATAATTGAGAGCTAAAAATGCATTAAGCCGCAATAAATTGGTTTTACTGTAAACAATCTAGTGCCAGACTTGGCAAATTTTCAGATAAGTTTCAGGCAAGTTTCAAGCTTTAAGCTCGAAACGCACAGAGCGGGCGCGGCGCGGTTGTAGGCAAAGGCGGTTTTGCATTTTAGTTCTTTCCGAAACTGTCGACAGTCGATTACTGCTTATATGTCGCCGCCTCCGCTCCGCTATTCCGCGCGAATACTGCGCGGTTATTTGATGCGACGTCCCCTAGAACACGTTCGCTTTACCCCAAAACCGCCTCCGCCCCGCACCGCCCTCGCGGGGCCGCTCTCTGTGCGTTTTAAGCTTTAATCTGTAGCCAAACGTCAAAATCATATGGACCAATCTCGAAGTAAACTCCATTCCTGTGTGGTAAATCCGGCCATGCTATGCATTAGGTATACATTTTATCCCCCTTATTCATAAACGTCCATCAAGCCGCTAAAGTTGATTTGTCCTTAGGTATCCGTCACTTCGACATTTATGTTTGTGAGAAAGGGACAAAACAACTTTTAGTTAACAGAGGTTTGTTAAGTTTTATGAATAAGGGGGTATATCTTTATCATCGTAGCCAAAAGGTTTACTTAATTTTAATTAAAATGGTATTGACCATTTCAGTGGTAATCATTAGTCGGACTTGCAGTTTGAGGACCATTTCGATCGAAATTTTATGTTGTAATACCGACTTCAATAAATATGAAAATGTTATTTGAGATATTTAAACATACCTAAGCTGTCACTTCAAAGAATGTGGATATTGTGCCACATAAATTAAATATACATACATTGCCGCCAAAATTAGATATATTTTATCCGATTAAAAGCCATTCTGTTACAAATATTGCCCAAAATATTATATAAATACTTGAATATTTTCAGTAGAATTTCTTAAACAATTTATCTTCTACGGAACTTGGCACCCATTTAGATTTCAATTCTTTTGTCGGTGAAGACGACAACCACGCATCGCATATTGAACTTGGCTGCCATTTTCACATTCATGTTTTTGATGGGATATCATTACTTTTTGTCAAACTCTTCCCCAAATGGTGCTTTTTAAGAGCGAATGCACGAGTTACTATACAAAATACCCAAATCGCTATAGGTGCACCCAAAATATTTGAAGAATTTCCTCGATTTCTCCAGGACCCTTTAATAAAATTCGGACCTCATAACAATGGAACCACTGCTAAAGTATACCGATTCAAACATAAAAAAAAATTTTCAAAATCGGTTAATAAATGACGGAGTTCTGAGGTAACAAACATAAATAATAATAATAATAAAACTAATAAAAAAATCACTGTTTATCTGATTTATTTGTGTACACATACAATTACCAAGCTGTATGGCAAATTTCACCTTTATAGGTCACCTGGAAATGGGTTAGGTTTTTGATTACTAGTCAGTCAGTCAGTAAGTGCTAAAAGCTGGTGCCATTATACTTACATTATTACTTGTTATTATTGTGGTAATAAAAATACAACATCTGTGAAAATTTTAACCTCCTTGCTATTACGGTTCATGAGATACAGCAAAGAACGCCAACAACTACTCTGTTGTATGGGAGCCCCCCTTAATTATTATTATTATTTTGATTTTAGTATTTGTTGTTGTAGCCACAATAAAAATACATAATCTGTGCAAATTTCAACTGTACGGTTCTTGAGATCTAGCTCGGCGAGTAAGTCTTAATAATAGGGTCCCGTTTTTACCCTTTGGGTACGGAACCCTAAAAATGCCGTTTTTTGGACTTTACTTTTATATCTCAATAACTATTTCACCTATATTTATGAAATTTGGGGTTCTAGTTGTTCTAAAGGATCTTAATACATGTACCAAATTTCATTTTTTATTTTAAGTAGATTTGGAGTTATTGGGGGGGTCAAAAGTGGCTCCAAACGATTCATGTAAAATAACACACGGCTGCTGTCCGCCAGTTCCTGGGGTGAACTTGGCTGGACACGCTGCCGCGTGTCTAGATAAGCTTGAACTAACTGGAAATCATTTTCTTTCAAAGCTTCTTAGATTACAGCACCTGTCATGCATAACTTTTTTTTTGCTTAAATTGCTTAATAGGATTTGTTACTCAATAGTGCTAGTTGTAAAGTTTCCTCTTTTTCATTTTCTGCTTCTCGATTGATCTTAACCTAAAGTGACTAGCTTCCTTAAATTATCATACCTTAACTTCGAGACACTTATTCGAATATTTAACTAGATCGTTGCCAACGACATATCTACTCTGCATTATACTCAAACTCAAAGATTAAAGTTGATGAATAAAAACATGCAGTTACATTTTAAAACAGGTAGCCAATAACATAACAAGTCATTAATTCATTAAAAGCACTGGAAAACGTTATGCATGACAGAAACTGTGATCTTACAACGTCAAAATTCGTTCAAAATTACGTAGACCTGTTGGACGCGCTTTCCGTTTTAGACAGGTTCTACTCAACGTATTTATATCGATAATTAACGATTATACCCTCACTCCTATTTCTTTCCAAATTCTAATTCTCACTTCCAAATAGGTGTGCCACCACAGACATTCATAGTAACATAAGACCTTTGGCTTCGAACGCAATCAAATGTCAAGAGTATTTGACCGCGGTCTCCATTTTGCAAACAAGGATTCCATACCAATTTCTATCCAAAGTGCATCTCGCTCACACACGCTTGGCTATGTTATAATGCAAGAGGGAAAGCATATATCAATACTAATAGAATATATTTTTTATGTCTTAAATGCCTCCCGATTTTTAGCCCCTATATTGACAAAGCAAAGACTTACCTGACATTTTTTAGGCATTGGAATTTAGGTCCTAAATTGATCTAGTTTGAGGTTATTTTCTTTCTAAAAATGACAACCGTTAAAATCGTAATGGAATTATAAGCGTTATCCATTCAAAAGCGTTTTGCGTTAGTGTTGGCGTGTATGTATTTAGTTATGATTGAGTTAGAACGGCTACGGTGGTTCTCTAAGTAAATAGTTGTCACGCCGCTTCCATCTTTTTGTATATTCCGTGATCAACCCAATCATGATCTACCAAAATTTACCGGACCTAAATCAAGTTTAAGATTTCATTTGCACAACTGCTTGATATCTCGGCGAGCTTTATAGGTTTATTATATAGTATAGAAGTTTATTGATAGTATGAGGAGCTTATTATTCCAAGAACTACTAGCAGATGAAGCAGGTGAGACCTAAGGTGAAACTATACCGCGAGACACAATGTACTGATAGCACGATCGTGTTTGCGTCCACTTATCATCCACTTGCTAGATTCACTAGCCAGCTTTTTTTTCTTACTTCGATCGTGCTAGCTATATACTATTTCGCAGTCGGTCATAGTCGCCTGGTTTTGGGGCGATAGACGTTCCATCTTGACGTTATACTTTAGGAGAGAGTAAGGTTTATTAGTGGTTTTACTGGTTAATTTTATCAAACTATTAATAGGTACTTAAATCCAATTTTAGAATAGGTCCGTTGATAAATATAAATTAAAGATAAGATTAAGAGAAGATACAAGATTGGGTCATTTTGTAGTACACCATCCTGAATTCAACTAATTAATGACAAATAAAAATCACGTGTCAAATGTATTCTAACTAGTCAGGGCACACGTAACCTTTTTTTATAGGAGATATAGTATAAAACCTTTGTGAAAATGTAGTCTACTTAAACTATTTTGAATATATGATACATAAGACGTTTTAGTTTCAAAATCGTGAAAAATTGACCACATTTCGACGTCAGTTTTGTTTGACGTTATTCTTCTATACTTGTTAGAGATCGATGCCTGAATGAAAAAGTAGCTAAGGTTGATACACGATGAAGGTTATGGTTACCTTAATAGCTCTATAGTAGGTTGTGCGCCGTACACGTCAAGTTTTGGCATATTAACGTCGTCGATGAAAATTATGACTTTCTTGCCTAATGGCGCTCCTATTGCTTTACGCGGCCGTTTGTCCAAGCGCAACTCTATCACCTCCTGTATGAACCAATAAGTCCTGTTAGAAATATCACTCTTATCAGTAATACTGGTGAGATCTAAAAAATTTGCACATAGTTAAGGACTTTATTATGTCTATATTTGAATTGGTTGCAAACAAGAAAACGAAACACTCGCCGTCCAAGTTTTCTAAGCTCGTTTTTGCAATTCACATTGCATTGCATATCATAATTAGATATAACTCTTCGTTGCAACAAAAGCTAGGCGTTTACTTACAGCTATGATATGAAAGAACACGCGAATAAAATAAGACTATCACACATCATAAAAATCATAGACCCGAGGTGCAAGATACCTTCTGAGTATTAGAACACGTTGTTAGTGACTCTCTTTATATTTATCATTGTAACTACAATACACTTAGCAGCCTGATATCACCTGTGTGCGCGTGCTGCTGGTTTGCGCCGAGAAACTCATCATAACTGGTATGAAGGTTCCCGAAGTAGCCATCTTGTTAAGGATCTCAGCAGCAATTACTGTTTTGCCTACGCCTGTAAAATAGTTATTACTTTAATTCCATTACAGAGACGCACCACAAAATAGGTGTCGAAGAATAGCCAACTTGCTTTATCATCATCACCATTCTCTTGCCCTTTTCCCAATTATTTGGGGTCAGCGCAGCATGTCTTTATCGTCCATACATCTCAGTCACGCGTTATGTCTTCATTCACATATTTCCTATTCATATCATCTCTCACACATTCCATACAAGGTGGTGGTGGAAGGTGGAAGGTTTGTTTGGTCTACCTCGTTTCTGGCATCCATCCACACTTGCTTTAATCTACGCAAAATGTTTACGTCTTGGGAATTTTCATATTAAAGCGTCAGCCATACCGGGTGCAACGGAGTGAAATATGTTTTAAAGCTCATTCCTTTAGACCAGACCGACTACCGAATTCACTGATTACATTATTCTCACCTGTACCTCCAGTGAACATGACAGGTCTGCCAGCCCCTAGAAGCTTCTCAAATAAATAACCATACCGCACAGTGTCTATGGTAGGGACTAGCGTTTCGAAAAATGGTTTGTTACTATCATAAATAAATTGGGGTATAATTTCAGCCCACACTTTCAGTCTACGTTGTCTTGTGTCCATGAACATGTCAAAAAAGTTGAAGCCTTGAGGGAAACTGTAACAAAATGTTTAGTGTAATCGAGCCTATTACTTTCGTTACGGTTGCTTTATTTTTATTTCAATTTCAACAAATAGTATTGTATTCCGAACCGGAGGGCTGCTACTAATAACACTAATAAGTGCTCTTCGATCAATATAATGATCGAAGTAAGTGCTATATAACCTACGTGGTAGTTACGACTTAAGTCAATCAACTTTTTCCGTCGTTATTAGTCGCAAATTCTTAAAAAGGTTTGGTCTCATAAATTAATAACCATATTTTAGTACAGTGTGATTCGAAGTAAAACTTATACTTATATTTATATATATATGGCATGTATTTAACCAGGCAGCTACAAAAATATAATAATAGAAGTCTAACCGAACCTATATTATACCGGTTACAGATTGCAGACCGGTAGCAATGCAGGTCGGTAATTTGCCTTCGGCCGCTGAACCCATCTTAGAGTATTTATATTTGTGTGGATGAAAGTTATGTATGCAACTGTACCTAACTAGGCCTTAAAACACTCGTGTGATCGTATAATAGAACTGTCCACCGGCTCGTAAAGTGTTACAGTTGCATAAACTATTATTTGCTACTATAGGTACATACTATTCTGCTTCCTCGAACTCCTCAAACTGGCGTTTGACAACTTCTTCAAATGCTTTGCGGTTTCCTTCCAGTATATTGCCTCCAATGCACCATACGTAGCAGAAAATAAAACAGTGGGCTATATACATTTTTATTGCCGCCTTTTCGGGAAAGCGCTCTCCTGGTTCACTGAGTAAAGCTCCCATAAGAGAGCAAATCGAGGACACCTTACTTATGTCGACCTACGGTGACAAAACAACAAAAATATATAATCCCCACTCAGCAAAAAGACAGAACAGAATGAATATTAAAGCAAAATAATATACATTTATAACAGAAAGCACACAGTACCTATATATTTGCGGAAACAAAGTTCCAAAAAAATATGACTTGAACAAGTTCGACAAGCTTAAAGATATATTAGGATTGAATTTTTTGAATCCTCCTTTCTTTTCCCTTTTTTCTTACTTTCTTACGGTCAATTAGTTAGTTATTACCCTGGTACTCTAAAACTGAGATGTTTATTCTATGTACAGAATCTTTCAAAGAGTTTATAAATTATTCAGTAAGGTACTATGAGCCAAATGTTCACCAAATTCAACGAAATGCTATAGACCCAATTCCATTACACCGCACTCCAGGGACGCTGCTGCCCACCGGGGGATGGGCAGCAGCATCCCTGGAGTGCGGTGGAGATACTGCGATCGCCAACCCGCATGCGAAGCGTGGCGATTATGGCATTTACCCCCCATGAAAATGGGGGAGGATTATGTCCAGCAGTGGACGTCCTTCGGCTGATAAGGATGGTCCATGATTCATGGACATTTATGACAGTATATGACCTATCAGCACCCCTGTTAATAACCATACCAGGTCAAATTCATCCACATGTTAAACTTATATCACTATCAGGGTCTTTTTTTTCTAATGATAAATGATAATTCTTCTTTATTAATTGCTTGCGAACTGCGTCTAGAGAAAATCGCTAATAACTAAAACTGTACATACCTGTCTAATTCCGACCGAGCATTTGGTGTTAACATGGGTAACTCCCACATCCAGCATTTTGTACAGTTCGTACAGGAAGTCTGCATTCTCTTGGTTGAAGAGGTTATTTGCTACGCCTTCTTCGAGCCACGATCGCACGTACGGTAGGTACCCCATTTCGTTAGGGTCTATGTACACCATGCCGCAGCGAGAGACTGTAGCTGGTGACGCCTGGGCTAGATCCGCTACCTGATTGATAAACAAAACGTAAACGTTTGTAAAATTATACTACAGACAGTAACACCTACATAGTTATGTATTCATAAACGAATATATACTGAGGGGTGAATATTGCAACAAAAACTAACTTAATTCAGTTTGTCAGTACTTATTTAATGTGTGAAGTTAATGTTTATGTTAATTTGTTTTGTACGTACATAACTATTCGACATTTACGTAGTTATAAGCATACATTGAGTTCAGAGTAGAACTATGTTTAGTAAGTAAAATCTATCATTTTAGTTTAAAGAGTGTTTTCCAGACACCTTAATAGACCGCAAAAGAACCTTAGGTCATTTGGCAGTTGTAAAGCTTAAAACAAACAGAGCGTGGTGCAGCGGAGGCGGTTTTGCGACAAAACGAACGCGGTCCGAAGCACGTCGCAAGAAAAAACCGCGCGGTATTCTGTCCCGCGGTAGAGCGGAGGCGGCGTGTGTGACATTTAAGAAAGATCAAAGATGCAAAACTGCCTCCGCCCGGCACCGCGCCGCGCCCGCTCTGTGTGTTTCGAGTAAAATACTTGTTAGCGTGTTCCTCAAAATAACTTTCTCTCAAAGCTCAATGCTATTACCAGAACTGCAAAAAATATTTCTAAACAAATATCTGTCATGGAAATTGTTTCGTGAAATTGGTCCAGACCAAATACGAGTACATAACTTTAAACGAATAACCTTTTATGGAATTCTTAGTTAAAAACCCGTTACACTAATTTTAAATATAGAATAGGTAGCGTTTTTTGTCAGCAAGATCCCACTAAAAACACTTTCATGTCAAATGTTGCCAAGACATCTCGTCGTATGGCTCGCACTGTCAAAAAGTTATCATGTTTTTTTTTATACCACGTCGGTGGCAAACAAGCGTACGGCCCGCCTGATGGTAAGCGGTCACCGCAGCCTATGGACGCCTGCAACTCCTAGGGGTGTCACATGCGCGTTGCCGACCCTTTAAGAATTTATACACTCCTTTCTTGAAGAACCCCATACTGTAATCCGTCGGGAAAACCTCGGCAGGGAGCTCATTCCACAATCGGAGCGTCCGAGGGAGGAAATTCCTCTGAAACCGTACCATACGCGACCATTTAGGTTCTAAGGTGTGAGAATGAATGCCCTGCCGACGGCCAGCGGTGCGATGGTAGAAAGTGGCCTTAGGCATCATGTCGAACAGTTCTTCGGAGCACAACCCATTATATAAGCGATAGAACACGCACAAGGAGGCAAAATTTCTCCTTAAACTCAACGGCTCAATATCGCTCGTGAGCTTGGGATCGTCCACGATTCGCACAGCACGTCTCTGAAGCGAGTCAAAAGGCCCAAGCTGGTATCCAGGTGCTCCCGCCCAGAGGTGACAGCAATACTCCATATGGGGACGGACTTGCGACTTGTATAATAGAAGTCTCTGTTCCGGGATGAAGTAACGCTAAAAATAAGTCATAAAGTCTCATGTAGAGCCAAGCTTCTAACGCTACACGCCCTAACTCTACAAATCCTACACCAACTTCAAAAACTCTACACCTTAGTCAAAATATGTAAGTGACGTGGTCGTTTCGCTACGGTGAAACAAATTTTCACTGATTACTACTTTTCTGTTACGATTGTTTTTGTAGTAACGAATCCTGCAGTCCATAGGTATATCAATTCACAGACCTCTAGCATCAAAATTTGCGGAACCCTCACACAATCTTCCATTCCCCTAGGTAGAGGGGTAGAAAATCCGAGTATTAGTTTTCTTTGTTGTTTTTGTGCTTATACTAGTTTACATATGAATTTCAGCTTTCTAGGAGTTCGGGAAGTACCCTAAGAATTTTGATGATCATCAATGAGTGGATGAGTCAGTGCCGAAATCGCGGTTTTTCAGTTATCAATAAAATCTAAAGAGCTATGCAATTTGGTTTTTTTTTATTATTATTGGTAAACGAGACTTAATCGCGTAAAACTAAAATTATTCACGTTACAGCTCCTCCGTTGTGATTTGTTTGATGTTTTCATTTTTGATGCATTTGTAAAGTAGGGCAAACCTCAAAAAGGTGACTAAATTTCAGTTGGACGCGATTAAGCCTCATTTACAAATAATAACGTGTAAAAATCGCGCAAGCATAAACCAATATACTGTGAAACTTTATATGTTGACTAAGTCCACTATTGACATAATATCCTAAGAATTTTGTTTATCTGGTATAATCCAAACCCAAGTTATGATGGTTCAAAAAAAAAACAATGAAGCGCTACGAGAAAAGGTAGCCTTGCGATTCTATTTACTTGGCTCGTCTTGGCGGGGGCATTGCCGTGCACCCAGATACATTGCAAGGGCGATTTTGGTCTTGACGACAACATATGTGACCTTGGTGTTACAATGGACTCTAAACTTTACCTTGACGTTTAACCCTCATATAGATTACGCTTTAAATAAGGCGTATAGTACAAACAGCTAGCTTTCATACTTCGTGTTGCATAACCTTTTCGTAGGTCTCGGACTTACAAGTTGCTGCAAGACCCTTAGAATTTGCGTCGGAAGTCTGGAACCCCTATTACATAAAACTAGAATCGACAGACTTCAGAATAAAAATCTTAAGGCACTTGAACTTAGGGTAGGTGGAAATGACGCAAACTATGCGTCCTCGGCTGAAAAACACAATCTTTATGCTCTTTCACTCATGAAAGACGAAGATGAAGACGCATAACGAAGACGAAAGACGAAGACGAAAGACGAAGACGCAAGACGAAATAAAAACGATTTAAGACGGGGGCTGAAACATGAGATACAAAATGTTGAAGAGGCTGCTAGAAATCCAGTCACTGCCCATATTTATAGCGAAGGACGACGTAGATGTTGAATCTTTCATCCACGAAGTGGAGCATAAATCAGTGATGTATTAAATGGAACGGCAGCGTTATGGTTAAGAGGCTCTGATTCGTTTGACGATTGGCAAGATTTTGAGGAGGCTTTGCTGCAGGAGTTTCTTGAAAATTATGAGTGTAAAGATGTTCCTGAAAAGTGTAAAATAATTCATCATGATATTCTCGACGACATTGGCATTTTTAAGGACGATGCGCAACCATTCCCGCATGCATTGACGGAGACGCATTTGATCACCGAAGTCAACTTAGGAAAAAATAAACTTATCAAGATTGACAAGACGTGTCAGACTGAAAATTGTCATGACGTCAAGCATGTTCACATTAATAAAACGTACGAACAGAGCGAAGACAGTCGCGACGAGAAATTTCAAGCTGTTGAGCGGAATTACAACATCGCGTCAGAAAAGGTGTTAAACGAAGAGAATAACTCTCGCGATGGTAAGACGACCAACATGCCTGTGACAGAAGAGGAGCAGTCTGTCAGGAATGATCCTGTGGATCTGAATTTGAGCGACATTACGCGCCGCGACAATTTCACCAGAATGGGCAGTATAAGAGAGTGCGGCAGAATTTCTCGCTACGGCTTTACGACTGCGGGCGGAGTGGAGAAAAGCTGCGAAGAGTCGCCGCTATGGAACGCAATATTATGAGATTTCATTTATTTGGTGTTGTGATAAGTCGGTGATGTATTATTTTATAACGATATACATAGGGTGAGTAATGAAGATGTAAGTAAGATGTGACTGTTTGTTTCTTATAAACAAAATACAAAAATAATAGTTATACACGCATCTATTCTAAACCTACAAGTTTTACCTCAATAAATATCGCTCTAGTTAGTCCGATGGCGATCATCATCATCTCCCTGCCCTTATCCCGCTTATGCAGGGTCGGCGCAACATGTTTTCTTCTTCCATTCCTCTCTATTATTCGTCACTTCAGCGCTTACTCCTTTCTTTCTCATATCCTCTCTCACAAAATCCATCCATCGCTTTTTGGGCCTTCCAATCGCTCTTCGTCCTTCGACATTCAACCCTAATATTCTTTTATCAATTAATATTCATCCCTCCTCATTACATGCCCATACCATGCTTACCTGCTGCTCCTCATTTTCTCAATCATGGGTGCCACTTTCAAACTTCCCCTTATAAACTCATTTCTAATTCGATCTTTCCTCGTCACTCCACACATCCATCTCAGCATTCTCATCTCAGCTGCGTGCACTCTTCTTTCATCCGTCACTTTCGTTGCCCAACATTCTGATCCATACATTACGATTAGTTAGTCCGATGGAGGTGTGCATAAGGGATACACATAACTCCGTGCACATAAGTTTCTATCAAAAATGTCATGTTTGAAACAAGCTTGTATTGCCGCTTGGTAGTTTTTCGACACTCATTAACTACCTACTCATTAAAAACCTCAACGGGTTTTGGTGCTAATTGTATTTAGTGAGAAATATACGCGTGACCTAGTATTTGTATATGTGACAGAACGTACTAATAAAATAACATACCTCAAACACCATGTGAACGTAGGGTGTTAGTTTGATTCTCTCGGAATTGGACAAGCACAGCATTTTGTTATCGTCCAGTACAGTATTCATATTTTCGATCCAAACAGCGTCGACGGGGCCATCGCATATTAACCATTGATGATCCATTTCGACACACTATATGGAAGATATAAAATGATAGAATGTTAGTAAATATACGTTTTCAACGCCATAGAGGCATAGAGTAACAGTACTTAAGTAATAAAAAAATCACATGACTCCAGCCAGCACCCACGGCTACTTATTACGTTCATATTATGTATCACGATGGCAAAAAATAACAAGTTGATTGCGTAACGTTAATTATAATTTAACACATAGGTGACTTACTTGTACAGCGGTCCGTAAACTAAGTGGCAGGATCCCATCGTGCCACTCGAGAGTTTGCAGGTTCACTTCGCCATACAACTCGCCGATGGTCAGGCTCTTCGGGTTCATAATATACTTATGTACAGGTTGGTTTTGGGGACCTTGTACACCCTCATTATACAAGCCTTCGTACGTATCAGCTAGTATCTAAATTGAACAAATCGGCGATGTTTGGATATAAAGCACGAATATGAGAGAAAAACATCTGGCACACTGTAAACGCTCTACAGAAAGGGTCTTGTCTTGTCAGATACCTCCCTTTTTTCCGATATGTATCCTGATATATATATATTCGTGCAAGCGACTATAATAAAACGTGGTAATTCTGTTAAAAGCTGCACTTACGTGTAAAACGACGGTTTTCCCTCCACCAGTCGGACCCACTAACATAACACCCCATCTCACAATCATTGTCTCGTGTAACTGAATTACTTTCCGAATCTGACAGGCTTCAACTTGCAGTTTCTTCGCTAAGAGGCACTTTACTGTTGACAAAAATATATTCCAGAATCAAGCTCACACTTTATACTTTCTACTTTACTACACACTAATCAATGTGTAATTTACGACAGTGACAAATTCGACTTTGCAATGCGTAAACAGGCCTTAAGGGCCTGTTTACATATTGCAAAGTACAAGTGCGAAGTTCATGAATTTACTACTTTTTTTTTTTTTTATGTCATAGGTGGCAAACTAGCAGACGAATCGCCTGATGGTAAGCGATTAGCGCCGCCCATGGACACTCGCAACACCAGAGGGGTTGTAAGTGCGTTGCCGGCCTTTAAGATGGGAGTACGCTCTTTTCTTGAAGGTTTGAAGGTCGAATCGGTCCGGAAATACCGCAGGCGACAGTTCATTCCACAGTTTAGCTGTGCGTGGCAAGAAATTTCTGGAGAAACGCACAGTTGAGGACTGCCAACCATCTAAGTGGTGAGGATGGAAATTTTGTCGCGTTGGGCGATGGCGGAAGGAAGCGGCAGGGATTAATCCGAAAATTCCTCGGAGCACTCCCCGTAATACATGCGGTAGAAAATGCAGAGCGAGGCTACATTTCTACGCAGCGCCAAGGAGTCAAGCCGTTCCGAAACCCGCTGGCAGCCGACAATTCGAGTCGCTCTCCGTTCGATGCGGTCCAGAGGGAGAAGCTGGTACTGTGGTGCCCCTGCCCAAAGATGAGAACAGTATTCCATATGTGGGCGGACCTGTGCCTTATAAAGCTGTAGGCGATGGGCCGGCGTGAAATACTGTCTCGATCTGTTTAGCACACCGAGCTTTTTCGAGGCTAATACTTGCCACAATTGTAAGAACTTCGCACTTGCACTTCGCAATGTTTTACACATTGCAAATTAGAGAAGTAAGGAATCCACTTCGCTCATAATTAGGTATTTGGAGCTACCCAACTACTCTTTCTGGCTGTCAATTCAATTAATGCTCAAATGAAGCAAAGTTTGGTGTGACTGTTCGGGACTCGCTAGCATAGACTACGGTGTCTGCTTAACCAGGCAGTCAGTCAGCATGTTTTTGACGATTGTAGCCTAGTGGTAAGTGACCCTGTCTACGAAGTTGACGGTTCTGGGTTCAAATCTCCATAAGGCAAATATATGTACGATGAGCATGAACATTGGACAGAGTCTTCTATGTATTTTTTAGTATTTTAATATCTATAAAATTAATCGTCGTCTACACCGTGTCCAATAAGTTCGAATACAGTTTCAAACTCTCATTAAAACAAATGCAATAAAAACTATATTTCATGAAAGATATGCTTATATACAATATTCATAATAAATGTTTTGGGATGACTCCAACTATAACCGTCATCATCAGCTTCAAACGTTTTTCGAATCCGTCACGCACTGCCTCCATCAGCATTTCGTCTCAAATTTGTACGTCAACTTTTTTTAAATGCTCCGAATTCTTAATTTTATAGTTATTCAGTTTTGATAGCATGTACGACCATACAAAAAAGTCCACTACATTTAAATCCGGAGAACTTAGGTGCCATTCATTTTTTAGTAAGAAATCCGTTAAATTGGCCTGACACCAAGCTTGAACTGAGTTTACAGTGTGGGATGAAGCTCCGTCTTTTTGGAAACAATAGAAGCCGTTCCCAAACATCATTCTTAAATTTGGAGCAACATTTTTTTCCAAGACTTCCGTTTTATACTATTGGCATTGATTTTTACCCCTTTGTCGATAAATACCAAAGGAAGTTTACCCCGCTTGCAAAATGCTCCCCAAACCATCACTGATGGTGCACTTTGGAATTTTGGCACATTCCACTGATCATCTGGAATATACAAATGTTTACTGTCCGCAAACGACCATTTTGAGCATTGTAAGATTGCTCAATACGAAGAGTTTTTCGTCCGCAAAAACGAATTCATCCTCTGCGTGCCAGGAAAGTATGGTGTTTAATCGATCAATTTTTGATTCTTTGTAGCTTCGGAAATGCCGTGTACTTTTCTTTTCTAGTAAGCGTGACACCCGAGGTCTGCTCTCATGATGTTATGTATTGATCCTCTTGAAATCTGTCAGTCTGCAGCTAATTTTCGGATCGAACGGTGCTTTTTCCGGCAGACACGCTCTCTCACGATTTTCACGACCCTAACCATTCTTGCTGAACGCGGGCAACCAGATCTCTTGCGGCCTTCTAACGAGGAGCTCTCGTTGTATCTTCTAATTATAGTATAAACTAGGTTACGCTTAATTCCAAAAAGTTTAATGCCGCAAAAATTGCGCTTAAGATATTTTGAGATAAAAGGTTCCGGAAACTGCTTCAAAAACAATGTGAACGGGGCGAGATATCGCAAAATACATCATTTTTGGGCATTGATATTTTTATGATAGGATCCCGGAATTTACTTATACATATAGTTGGGCATAGTTGGGTTGGATGGTGGTAAGTAGTATATTATGTAACTATAAAAACCTTATTGCGGTTTATAAATTCAGGATGATCCGAAATTCTTGACTTCGAGTGTATTATGGAGCTAGTTCACTCGTATTTGTGTAACATTTCTCAGTCAATTTTAAATCTGCCACTGGCGTAAAAATAAGCAAGTGCCGATCCATGGTTCCTACTTTATCTAAATGAATCAACAGCTAAATAAGAAAATAAGCCAGGAATTGGGGAAGTAGAAACTAAAACTACTTACATTTTGCAAAGTCGTTTGACATTATCTGTACTCGTATTTATGGTGCAGGGATATGATCAAAACCGAGATTTGGTCAAATCCCTATACCTTGTAATCTGTTATCTCAACTATTTGACACATCACAACACCCATAGAACGTAAACACGCAAGACTTATCGGAATTATAAATAGAATTACGTAATAGTATACTTTTCAAGTTAATAAAAATAATATTTTGCTTTACTTAAACATAATTTAAGTTATGTTACATTTATTTAGTTCATTGTTGTTGAGTAATTTACGATAATAATTCACCACCCAAACAGTTACGTATTATGTCGTTTTCTTTTTAAAATTAGTGTTGTGACCAAGTCTGTCGTTTCCATTCAGAATATATTTTCGTAAATAAATAGAAATTGATTAGGTACGGTATATATACATTTATCGGTATATTTATAAGATATTACACATATTAGAAAGGGACACAATTTGTCTTTGCAGAATATGTCTCTTTCTTTTGCGGTGTTGTGTTCCTGGTGGCGAGTAAGGTCGCCAGAACTCCCGAGGCTGCGTTGTGTTGACAGAGATTGCATCTGTAGCTGTCAACACAACAACTCCTCAAGTCAATAAAGGGTCGGCTTGTATTAAGTTACTATAATGTTTAAAAGCATTAGATTGACGATTGAAATATGAGAATTAATATTATTATAAAAATCAGGCGTAACAATTTTTATTAGGTAGATATTATTGTTCAAATGATCGTAATACAAAAAAACCTAAGATCTAGCTAAAGAATTAACATTTTACAAGAGATGGAATAAGTAAGAGATGGAATAAGTTTTAAGAGTTCTGCTTTTTTATAGATTGTTACTGAATATATGTATTCTGTAATACTAAATACACTTTATATTAATTATCAATGCGTTCACTGAGAAAAACGAATGTGTGACGCATATGACGGCAAATATTTTGCCGTTACCCACTAAAGGGTTAAGTAGTCAATTGATTATCATTTACAGACTAGTCTCCAGTCCAACAAAAATAAAATGTATATTAGGACCAATCGATATACCTAAATTAATCCGCAAAAAACCGATATTTGACAGCTAGAAAACACCGAATCACTCTACCGTATATCCGGCGACGTTAGCCGCGTTCGAGGAACTTAACACCCCGGGGGTGTGTGAGAGCCAAATTTAGCCGAAGTGCCATGACAAACAGGTGTGCAATCAGCGTGCAGTTAAACAAGGCAATTTCACTAAATAATTATAAACATTGAATAACTCACTTATACATTCCTGCATAACTCCGTAGTCGCGTTCCGGCAAATCAACTCCAGGGAACAAATCTGACAGAATGCCAGCGAACAGAATTGCATCGGCTGCTAGGAATTTAGGCAGATTACTGTCATTCAGAGCGCAAAGTAATGTCTTCTCTTCAGGCTGGTCAGGACTAGCACGCTTTAGAGCGCCAGCCATTACCTACAGAAACATTCATGGGTTATTGTCACCTGTTACCACCAATTTGTTGGCAGTGGCAACAGCTGGGATTCTTCCCTAATTATTACCGGTTGTAACTACTGGAAAAATCAAGGTGTAACCAATAAAGTGTTACCTAGGTAATCTTAGTATTATAGCGCTAAAAAATCTACAGGGGCAACTTAATTTTTAACTTTTATACTCGAAACTACTGATTGTCCCCATAAAAAACATACATACCTACGCGCGCTGAATTAAAGAGTCGGAAGGAGTACGTCCATTCATTTGTTGTATATTATATCGACACAGCCTGAATTCATGATTGAATATTATAATTATTTAAATAAAAAAATACCGACCATAAAACATTATTTACTTAACTATTATCAGGGTCTCACAAAACTGTCGGAACAGGTTGTGTGACAGAGTTAATTAATTATTGATAACTTTATAAAATAGGAAAGACGTATAAAAAGTGAGTAAAAAAGAACTGATAACTTTTGGAGAATGCAAACATGGGCACTTCTCATCATTGACAATGTTATTTATGTAAGTAAGTGCCCGCGCAATTTATATTCATTATATTTATCAGTCATCGCACAAATCTGATTACCTACCGACGCAAAGGCTTACCAGTACGCTCTTGACTGCCCGCATCCCAAAATCATAGTGGTCCTGCTTAGAAAGCTGTTCACTTGACAATTTGTACATCTGAACCATCTTTTTTGCCAAGCTTTTTGAAGATTCAAAGCCTTCAGAATACAGGATCACCTCTGCTATGAGGGCTGTCAAAATACACACACACATCAGCTAGGTATTCCTTGCTATAGTCAAAGAACCACCTACATAAATAGGTACTCGTATTACGTATAAGTACCATTTATATCCACTTATTCGCGAAAAATCACGCACGCATATTGAATGAAAGAATAATAAGAGAGACTGACCTTTGCCCACAATCTCATCTCATACTTTTATAACTATCTTAGTCGTAAGATAAGGCTGAGAGAGTCATCTCTTAGACATTATCAATGAGTTTTACCATAATCGGGCACCATCATAGATATGGGTCGGAACAGAGCCTTCAGATTATCCGGCAGCTCGGTCCTGCCGGCATACCCTGGGTTCATGGTGATGAAGGCTGCGCACGTACGGACTAGTTTGATCTCGCGGCCTTCGAACATGAATCTGCAAAAACATTTCAAGACTTCCGTTTTATGGACAGCAGCTGCACCGATTTGATACACTAAGCGAACGAACTGCTCATAATCTGCATATGACTCATTCAAGTGGATAAAATACAGTTTACCTTTAACCATGGAATGGAAGGATTGATTTTGCTTTTTAAATTGAATCACTTTCCTTCTTTAACTTACGAAAATAACTTGATTTGTAAAATTAAATCAACGTTTAGTTCAACATTTATTTGAGCGAGCAATTTATTGCGTGAATAGCATTACAGACGACGTCAATTGCTTTATTGTACTAGGTACACAGCAACTACAAATAAATTTGTTTAAAAAAACGGTCTAGTGCGAGTCTGACCCGTGCACCGAGGGTTCCTACAACTTAAAAAAAACAAATGTGATTGATTAATATATCGATAATTGTTGTTAAAATATACGTAAGTAATAATAACATTATCAACAAATACAAAATCAAAAGTTAAATAAATCTACGGAACAAAATATTGAAGAAATAGCTGACAACGGTGGCTTCTCATTCCTTTGTTTCAATTCCAATATTTTTCTGAAACATGCAATGAAATATTGATGTTATGTTCCTTATAATAGGCTGCGAAGTATGACGTTTCAGGTGCGGCTCGGACAAGAGGTCGTTAATAGAATTTCATACAAATCTTGCAGGCCTAGGCCGACAAAGTCCTCTTTTTTAATTTCCATTCCACGTAAATTTGTGGCACAGGCATTATGACATTCTGCTACTATGCGTATTAAAAATAAAACTTTGATGTTTTGTTGTTTATTTCATTGCATGTTTGAGAAAAGCACTATACATACCTCGGCGGGAAATATGGGGTTGCCCGCCTCAGATCTATATGTCTTCGGCCGGCAACCCCTTTCGTCCCGGCCTCTGTAGTAATGTACTATTAAAACGAGTTCTAAACAACGATACTCTATTCGATGAAGTAGGAAAAATAATTTTTTTTGCGCCCCCCTTTAGCTTTATGGGCTCTATTTTTTGACAATTTTGAATTGGTTTGGGTCAACAAGATGCATATACTGTGTAAATTTGAGGACTATAGCTGCAACCGTTTAGTTGTATAACCTGTGTGATAGACGGTAGACAGAGACGCGTGTGTCAGCAATAGCGCTCCGTTTGGACCTTTCGGGTACGGAACCCTAAAAAGTGTTAATGATAAAGACAAATTATACCCATTGATGTACTATAATAGAACTAGATTCACAATCAGCCCACAAAAATGGCCCCCGTGAAAGTACCGCCCGGACGACTCGGGCGGTACTTTCCTGTTTAGTCGTGTTTGGACCGCAGACAGTGACAGTTGTCCAACAATGACGAAATCTGCTGTGAAAAATGGTTTAATAGCTACAAAAAAAACAAGGAAAAATACTGAATATACTTCTTTAGGTTAGTTGTTTTGATAACGTTTCAAAATTTATTTAAAGTCCTGGTAATTTCATGGTTTTGAGTAAATAATTTTGTTAGTTCAAATGAAAGGTTATCAAGAAACAAAATGTAAGGAGTCGCTATTAGGTCAATATTTATTTACATGAAATTAGTAAGGAATAAATTTATGTTTAATTCAAGATTTCCACAACATCCTCAGCGACGGCAACATTCAGAATGGACCGCTATTTTAGCGCAAAATAAACGTGACGCACTCTATAAACCAAGCCAAACGAGTGTTGTGTGTTCGGCCTATTTCCCTATTTCCGACATATACAGCTTAAATCGACTAACTGTAACTGCTAAACCTGTCTTGAACGTAAGCCCGTTCGTTCCCGACTCAAACTACATTATTCAAATTCTGTTTGAACATATAATTTTAGCGTGAAAAATCATGCAAAGTAAAACATTTTCATATACTTATATGACTTGATGTAATAAAAATCAATTTAACGTTAATATATTTAAATAATTTATCTTTCAAGTTAATAGTCGGTATCTTTGTTTTATAGATGTCAGAGATAGATGACGATGACTTGTAAAGCAAAAGTTGTAAAACTACAAATGCTGCTCCAATGGCAGAAGTCAGTACTTTTGAAATAACTACCTATAGTCTTTCTCAAGAGTTTCATGAAGGTAAACATCTTAATCTCTAACACAGAAAAAGAACAATCACAGAATGTGTGTGAATGTTGAAATGGAATGTTTTATTCATATTTTTTTTTATTAAAAAATATTATTCATATAAATATAATTTAAATAACCAAAGCGACTCCATTAGGTACTTTCACTGTTCACTTTTGACATTTATAAAGTAAAAACATTGGTAGCCAGTATACGACAGTGGTATTTTACAAAAAAGTTTTTACCATGTTGGTTCTTATGTTTGCAAATTTGACACTTGACGCTAATGTCTGTAAGTTCTTTTTTGTATGAAGTTTTTATCCTGAATCGGACTATAAATAAGCGTTATTATCAGCTATTGGAATGTAACTGTCAGTGTCATCTTGCGCCACATTTTTAGTTATTTATGTTCGGCATTGTGTGTCTATTTCTCTATCTTATGTCAATGATTATACCCTTGAGTTCAATGTGCCATACTAAGAGACATTCTGTGTACTTAGAAAGGTGTTCGTCGTCAAAGAGGATTCGTCGGACCACGAGGTCTACGAGGGCTGTTCCGAAAGTTTTTAGCTGCTCTCACTCTATTCATGCCATATACGTTTTAATGATACCATTATGCGGGTAATTTTGATACATATGTGTTGGGGTGAAACTGTTGATGAAAGTCGCTTGGGTTTTTTTTTTATTGTGTTTTAAGTACGACGTGTCAACAGCCCTATCTAATATGCGATGAACGGGTCACAATACCAATTTTGTGTTGCGGGCCAATTTTGATTAATACGTCACCACAACTAAACGAAATTTTATACACCGCAAACTATGAATCTTCCCTTTCTCTACCCACGTAATCTGTTTCGATTGCATGAAAATTAGCGACAATGAGCAGGTTTGTCGAATATTAGTCTAGGTCGCGAGACTAGGGACTGGTCATCATCACAAAAAGACTTTTTTCATTTAGTGTTATTACATTAAAATCAGCCAAACTAAGTTAGGAAGTCATCCCGGGCAGTTTCCACTACAGCTGTTAGGGATTTCGTTGCCTAAAATATTTTTAGGTATCAAAAATAGTACTATTTTTGCAAATTTGTAAAAGCCCATACAAACGGCCTATTGGTAAAAGAGATGTTGTGAAAAAAAAAACCTGCTTCTTACTAACGATTTTATCTCAGCTCATAACTATTGAAATTACCCACATAATGGTGTAAATAAAAAATATATCGCATGAATAGAGTGAGAGCAGCTAAAAACTTTCGGAACAGCCCTCGTACACCGTGATTTCTTATTCAAATTCTAGTATTTTGTGTACCTGGTTTGCTTTGCCACCTTGGCATTCCTGATAGTGATAAGTTGTTGAGCAATGACGGAGAGCACCTCAATATCAATTCGATTGAATTCGTCAAAGCAACACCATGCGCCGGACGTTGCCAAACCGGAGAAGAAGCGTCCCATCATTTTGTAGTCCAGACCTACGAACAAAGAATGTGAATGAGTGTTGCTGAGAAACCTCTCGAAAATGTTCTTAAGTAACTATGGAGCAGAGGTAGGGACAGCTAGGGATAACCCCGCTCTCGCAGCCTTGCAAAGTCAATGCTTATTACTGTTTCCGTACTTGTCGGCTACGCGGTGTTAACTCGTGATGAACGTTGAACGTACCTTTTTTTCCGTGGAGAAAACCTGCGATACACGTACCCAGTCATCGGGGAATGACTGGCTTGTTACTCGCAGGACAGTTCATATTTACCTTCAGAACAATTGAACACCACACACTGTATAGCGAGAGCTTTAGCCAGATCTTTAGTCGTCTCCGTCTTGCCAGTGCCGGCGGGGCCGGCGGGCGCGCCTCCGAGGTCCAGCTGCAGTGCGCCCATAAGGCACAGGTAGCAACGGTCCGTGAGCGGCGTAATCACGAGCACACCTGCAATGTAAGAGTTTTATTTAAGGGCTACCCCTGGAGCCTCAGCGATGTGATACTGCTACGCCGTAGCCCGTAATTAAAACGGGGTGCAACAACATTAGACTACAGACCGATCAACGTTAAATATCCGGCAGCTGTATCTCATAATATTTAACTTGTCAAACTTTCATACAATCAGATTTTAACGAACGCCGTTTAAACACCTGTCTGTAACAGTTTAGTGCGACCCAACCTAATGGACACGGCACGCTGACGTGGCCTTCACGTCCATCGTAGACGTTGAGGGACTAAATTTTGACTTTTAAGGCTACACGTATACGTACCATATATTGAACTACCTTAAAAAAAAAACTTACCGATACCGATTGAAAAATAATACCTAGATAACTATATAGTGACTTACCCCCAGCACCCAAATACTCGTGGCCGTAGATATACATGGCGCTCGACATGCGAGCCACGCAATTATCGATATCCTCTTCCCAATAGTAACGAATCATTTTTAGCCATTCGAAATCGGTCCTAGAATATTGGTAGTGGGTAAATTATGCAAGTGAAATACTGTACTGTAATATCATAAACTAATAAACATACAGGGTGTCCCGTAAACTGAGGATAATCCGTAGACAACCGATAGGTCTTCTTATCAGAATATAAAAACTGGTTTAAAAGGGGATATAACGATTTTTAAACACATCTCTTATGTACAGTGGGGTTCAAAAGTACATGGACATGTTTCAGCCCTAATACTTCGGCAATATAGTCAACATCTGTCCATGCAGTAATGAACTCGACTGTATGTACATACATATACTCGTAATCACGTCTGTTTCCCAGAGGGGTAGAGACTGAGATCACGGATTTCCATTTACTACGATCATGACGTACCTACAACTTTCGCTTCATGAATTCTCATAACATTCTTCATTCACTAACGCCGATTAAGGGTACTCTTGACCTGACTTTTCTGCAGAATGTCTCCGATTTGGTCGAAGTACGTTCACCGAGGTCTTCCCCTTCCAACTTTTCCATGCACCATACTTTTCCATTGTTATATACTACTTTTGTCAATCTTCTTTCATCCATCGTCTCTACATGTCCAAACCATCTTAACATACCTTTCTCAATTTTCGTCACTATAATCTTCATTCACTCCACACCTGCGTCTTATCAACGGAAGTAAATGCCAATATCTCGAAAACTAAGGCATGTTGAGTAAAAATTAGTCATTCTGAGAGATATTTATTTAGCAGCTGTATCAGCTGTCTATACGGATCATCCTATATTGCAACTTAGTTGCCTAGTAGTAGTAGCTTGATTGCTTTTATGTCTGACATATAGTCCCCATTCGTACCTCACTAACTAGTACCAACCAACAAGAATGCGAGAGGGACAAATGCTAAATGTCCCTTTTATTGTTTTCTTTTAATTAATTAATTCTATTGTCAAATAAAATGTTCTTACTCTTTAATGTCCGATATAATCGCAAATATGCTAGCTAGGCTGTTCTCGTCATGTACTGATTGATACCTAGTAAACTCGGTTTTATTAGGACTCTTAAGACTTTATGTCGGTAAGTTAAGCTAAAAAATGTACTGGATTACCAAAATATGATCTGACATCTTGTCTAACGGACTTTTATAAAACCCAGCTTTAGTGTTAGTAAAACATAATTATACTAACGCTTTCTGTACATGTTTCTCCACCATATGCGATATGGTATCCCTGGCATGGACATCAACAGTGATTAGCGCGCAGAGGACCTTCCTAAACAACGAGGTAATATCTTTGCGCGTGATAGCCGCCAGGTCATTCAAGTCGGCTATGCATTGCTTCTCAAATCCTAACAGCGCGGTGTCGATGCGAAGAGGGACCTCCAGGTCAAATAGAGAATGGACTCCTTGTGCCCACATTATTTGGGACACTGTTAATACTACCTGTCACACAAGAAAATAAACATACAATACTCGTACTGGAACGAACCGTTTCGCCCATCATTCGTCCATCAAGAAGGTTATCGATAGGATATAAGATTTTGGACGATGATGCAGCCCCCATACTCGTAATCATTTTCCTCCACAGTTAACGAAGTCACTGTTATTTTTACAGCTGTCAAAATAGGTAACTTTGATGAAATCCCGTTAACGATAAGTAGTACAGTACAAGGACATGGTAAAATTGTAATTTATGCAACAGTTAAATAAGAAGGGTTTTTAAAATTGGAGAGGCACTGTAACAAAATGAGCGTAGACAGTTTAGTTATTAAAGACGCGAGAATTTTAAGTCCTAATTAGGTTTGTAACGTTGTATACAATGTATTTTCTACATCAGTAAAATAATTTGATTCAATTTAAAAACTGAAATGGTGGTATAATAAACTTTTTGCCTCGCCTCAGCTAAACTGTGGAATGAACTGTCGCCTGCGATATTTCCGGACTGATCCGACCATCAAAGCTTCAAGAAAAGAGCTTTCTCCCATCTCAAAGGCCGGCAACGCACTTACAACCCCACCGGTGCTGCGGGCGTCCATCACCACACCATCAGACGATTCGCCTGCTCGTTTGCCTCCTATTTTATAAAAAAGCGAAAAGCGTGCCTCTTTTGAAAATTATAAATTTCAGCAAATAATAATGTATGGTAATCCATTGTGATTTTCCCACCAGTAATTGTCAGGTTACAGCGCTGGAGTACGTAGTCGGTCCCAAAGTTCTGTCACAAGTGTTTTCCGTTTATAAAAGAACAACACCGTTTTTTTGGTATTATTGATATGCATGGTTTGAAAGCTCGCTAAAATCTGATTAGATAACAATTAAATTAAAGTTACAAAATATTACCGCAAATAATATTTCCCGTTAACTTCGAAATATCGGACCAAAATTTCAATATTGGTCTGTGAATCAGTTTGAACTGACAAGGCTTTAGTCAGACCTTTTATCTTTATTTTGACATATAAATATAGTTGGTCGAGTCGACAAGAACGCCAATATTCGCGTTTGAGTGGTTACTTCTTTACCTGCTAGTTGAAATTAACGTGGTTTTGTGCAACAGTGAAAAATAGGCAAGTTTCTCGGGAAGATTAGCTAAAGCAGGCCTTTTGGAAAATGAAAGGCTGGTCGCATAACATGCTCTAAATTAAAACTTAAAAAAAAACATGTAAGTAATTATATCTCTTGCCCAATAGAAAGAAACAGATATCCCTGCACATTTACTCAAGCCATATTTTCAGAAATAGTCGCATTTTTAAGGTGGACAGTGGGCTTAAACCTACTCCGAACTTTTTAAAATGGGCATAATAATTTAGAATAATGTATACTTGTATTTAATCGAAATGGCATAGCCTTTCAAACCATATATATGTATAATTATATTGAGTTGCAGAAAGTTTGTTATTTTATTTTATCTATCGAAATGCTTGTGACAGAACTTTGGGACCGCTACAGACTGTAGAAAAAAGTGTGTTAAACATGTATCCATTTCAAACCGAAGTCTACAAATATCTACTTGGAACTTATGTATTGATGGCAATGATTTTATTTATATTGTGGCAACAAAGTATTACAATTAGACAAAAACTTTAAAGTTGTTCGGTAAATAAAAACAAACATCTTTAAAATCTTTCGACGAAATACCGAAAATGCAACAGAGTTCAAATTATAATATGCATATTGTAAAGTTGACGTAGCCGTACTTACTTGATTGGGATGCAACTCGACCCAATCAACGCGAGGACGCATCTGGTAATCTTTCAGAGCGAATTTCATCGCGCGTTTCACAGACGCAAACATGGCTTCCTCCACTTTGCCTAGCCAATCTTCGACGTTACCTCGCGCCTTCAGGCCCTGTAAGTTATCGATACTAACTTTATAAATACAAAAGTATGATCTGTTGCCATGATATGCTTAAATCACTGACCTGATTTAGTGGAAATTTGTACTGAATGTAGTTTGAGGTATACGTTGGCGAATATAGGCGAAAATATAGCCTTTCATAAAAAATAATGCTTCCTACCGTAGAATTTATGTGTCGTTCGAATGCAAAAGTTTTAGTATACTGACGCTGATATATATCGTTCAATACGAATATCCGGCGATAACACGAAAACTGTTATATATCAGTTATTTCTAAATTTAATTAGTGGTTAATTTAACGTCACCTTGCCCAAATTGACTCTCTCCCCCTCAGGTGACAGCATTGCAATGATGTCAGTGGTAAGGTCCTCTGGTTTAGCAGTTTTGGCAAGTCTTGCTTGGAGCATATCACGAGTTTGAAATGACATCTCCCTCTCCACAAGATTGCCGTCTTCTGTTATTTCCATCTCGCTCTCAGGTAGTTTCACTCCGAATTCGAGTTTAGCCATCGCATCGAAGCATTTGCGTAAGTGAGGCTGCACTGCGTGTGGATTACGCGTCTGGAAAGTAACATATTATTGTGCGCGTGTATAATAATAACGTAATGTGATACAAGTTATACAAACCAACGCCAATTCGATTATTAAAGAGAACAGTCGAAAGTTAACTAGTTACCTGAGCCAAAATCTCCAACAATTCATCGTTAGATAAGAAGAAAAATCTCGGGAATGCAACACGTTTGGTTTCCAAATAGGCTTCCAAACACTTCATGATCTGGTCAAGCATTTCATTGTTCCGCACAAACTCCTCGTAGAGTTTCGGTTGAGTTGCAGCTGGCATGGCTAACGGAACCTATTTATTTATTTGAACTAATGAGAATTAATTATGAAGAGTAAAAAGGATGATAAATTAGAAATCAGAAAAGAAGATAAAAATACCTTAGCTACTTTACGCATAATATCTTTCCAGGATTTGTCAACAATGGTGAAAAGCCTGGTTTCATTAGGCAATTGTCTCTGGATGTCAGGGGCAGAGAAAATCACCTCCAAATAGATCCAAGTTTGTTGACACGCGAACCACTCTTCCTGTTAACATGCCCACTTTTAAATCGTAAATAGGTTGAAATGTAGCGGGGCATTGTCGGTTTAATTTAAATAACGATGGCATATTCCACATTCTTCTAACTTATTTATGCTTTCATTAATTCTTAGTTCAATTTTCGTAAAGCAAGAAAGAACTTTATTGTGGGTACTTACCAACGTTCTCGCAAATAACTCCAAGTTCTTGGCCCATTCTTCGACCCTACTTTTTATAGGGCCACAATTCCTCGAGCTCAGGATGGTGCTGATATGAATGTTGCTCTCGTCCACCGCGGCTTGGATTTCCTCCAGGCCACCGAGGACGAAAACGTCCCGCGCATCCTTGTGGAGCAGCACTGGCAGCTCCAAGCATTGCCATATGTCTTCCACCTATAAAAAACAATCCCAAGAATATAACTCTCCCAAAGCTGCAATTCGAAAATCGAAACATTATTAAGGCTGGGTTGCACCTTACAATCATAGACCGATCAACCGTAAATATGGCGCCGGCAGCTGTCATCCCATAGAAACTTGTCAAACTTTCCATACATTCAACTGTTAACGAACACCGCTTACGATTACAGACGGTTTGGTGCAACCCAGCCTAAGGCTGGGTTGCATCGACTTACGATCACAGACCGATCAACGTTAAATATGGCGCCGGTTGCTGTCATCCCATAGGAACTTGTCAAACTTTCCATAGACTGAAATTTTAACGAACACAGCTTACGATTACAGACGGTTTGGTGCAACCCAGCCTTAGTGTTGTCCCGTTTGCAGTCTGGGAGACATCCGAGGTCCGAAAATATAGGCACTTTTTGCGGGAAGCTTCATTTGACTTTCAAGACGGAAATAATAAATAAAGTACCTACTTACGTTTTTAGGATAAGTGTGTTTATTTTTGTCAACTGAGTGGTGACTGGACTGAACAAAAATATCTTATTTTCCTTTTAATAACATAATATTTTTATGTTTAAAGAAATTCGATACCTAATGGCGTAATAAACAACAGAAAAATAAATTTGTACTAATTAATCAATTTACGTATAGGTTGCAGCTAACATCATCGAATAAATACAAATATTGTTGACTAGTACACTAAGAACTTTATTCACAATCACGATCTTTATTCACGATCAAAACACTCTAAAAATCCTCCAATTTTTTACTTATTTTTTCTATATTCTTCTACTTTGTAAAGCCAAAGTCAAAGTCAAAATATTCTTTATTCAAATAAATAGGCCTAGCAACAAGCACTTTCGAATCTTCAGTTATAACATGTTATTATAATATTAATTATTTAGAGCAGTTTGTTGATGCTATTATTATTCTTTAAAATAAATATTGTATTGCTGTAGACATGTCAAAAATAAGAAATTACATAAACACTATTAACTTTATTTAAATAGGTGTATGCTCGCTATAATATTTATAAATACGAAACAGGGTAAAATTCCTTAGCGAAACACTCAAAAGAACAAAATAAATAACTATTACTGATTATTAACAAATTTTGTATTTTGGTTACGAGTATGTAGATTACAGACTCTACAGAGCCTAACACCATGCCTTTTGAACGCCTTTTTCCACGTACGACTGTGACACTTATACGCCAACAGTTGTCCATAAGAGATTGAATAGGTACAGAACCTTAATTGAAAGCACGCAGGTGACATTGACATAAACGCCATGTCACCTATAGTCGTTATTGGCGCCGTGATCACGACATCTTGCGACGCCGTTAGGCGTTCTTAGCGTTCAAAGAGTTAACGTATCCTCCAAAGCCTACGCTTGTAGGGTGATCCGATTGCCATTCTGGTAGTAACCATTCAAAGCGAGCAAAGCGAGCACTTATCAGCATACACCGGATAGGCAGGGGCAAAATGTACCAGTGCTAGTCATTAATTAAAAATCGACTCAGGTTATCGCCATCAATAAAGAGCAATTTTTGATCATCATTATCATAACTAAAGTAATGGCTAAGTTTGAATACGTTTAACTGTGTGCAACCCTCTTTCATTTATACTTATCGCAACTATAAACAACCGATATCTGACATTGACTGTGTCAAGTCACTTTTGACAACCATTGAAATTACTTTGAATTAATTCATCCAGTACAACAATATTATTTTGCTTTCCGATCAATTACGCCTACGAGTACCTTTTGGTTTCTTAAGGCGACTAAAAATGCCTCGCAACAAAAAAGATCATTCAATTTCAGGGAAAGCTGACCATTCAGATATAGAAGATAAAGGTACGACTTACTTTTGCAAGAAATGTAAAATTCATATATCTCGATAAAAGTTTTCCGTACAAAGGCATATAAGAAGCCAAAAGCGTCGCTAAAAACCAAAACGTATTTAACCTCGACTTGCTAAAATTTATTTTAGCTTGCAACATACCATGGACCCAGGTGGGAAATCCCATTTTCATCAATTTCATATCTGATTGCATATTCGGGAAATATGGTTCAGAAACATATATTCACAACGAATCACTTTTGAGAAAAAAGTCCTTAGACATCGCTTATAAGGAGACAATGAAACAGATTAAGACTAAACTGGGAAATTCTAGAATTTATGTGAGTGTAGACGAAAGTACAGATGCCAATGGGCGACAGATTGGGAATGTTATGGTTGGAGCACTATTAGAAAATGAAATAGGTACCCCACACATAATATCTAGCGTTTGTCTAGAGGAAGTAAATAATGTTAGTATAACAAATCTTATTCAAAATGCCCTGAAGACGTTGTGGGGAAGTAACCACAACAAACATAATAAAATTTTGTTGCTTCTTACGGATGGCGTAGCCTACATGCTGAAAGCTGGTAAAAATTTGAAAAAAGTTTTTCCGAATTTAGTACACGTCACATGTTTAGCACATGGAGTGAATAGAGTGGCTGAACAAGTGAGTTTATTGTTTCCTGCTGTAAATAATTTAATTAATTATAAAAAAAGGTAATTCTGAAATCACCCAAGACCATTAAAATATTTCACCAAATGTTACCGAACGTTCCTTTGTTCCGATGATAATACGATGGGGAACATGGCTAAAAGCGGCTATTTACTATCATAAATATTTATCAGCCATCAAGCAAGTCGTACGAATATTTAATAACAAAGAATCAACGTGTATATTAAAAGCAAAACGGGCAATGAATGATATAAACATTCTCAAAGATTTGAAATGGATAGCCAACAATCTATCCATCATACCAGGTACCATTGAAAAATTACAAGCACAAAATTTAAGTCTAGAAGCCTGTTTGAATATTACGTTTGAATCCTCAGGGCAAAATTATTCACAAAAAACTTCAAACAGTGTTAGAGAAAAACGTCGGCATTTCAATTTTAAAAACTCTAAATGATTTGGTATCCGTAAAAGAAATAGAACTAAGTCGTACAGAAGAAATACATCAATACTATAAATTGTTTGAATTTGCTCCAATTACTACAGTTGACCTAGAAAGGTCATTTAGTTGGCTAAAATGGATATTGTCACCCAGGAGACGAAGATTAATGTCTGAAAATGTGTAAAAAATTTATTATGAAAATTATATTAATTATTAAATACTTAATTCCTCAAAAACTTATTGTGCATGTAGTTTTCTTCTTCATTCAAATTCTTGAAACTACACAACGGGTTGTACGTCGTTTTTTTCGATATCAACTAATACAATTAGTTTAATGTGTCCTCGCACTATTAACGTCAGTGCACATTTGCCCCCGCTTGTCCGGTGTATGCTTATCAGACACTACTGCGGTCGCTAGTAACCTCAAAGAGCCGGGCCACACGGGCCGTTGCGTTGCGTCCGTTCACAAACGCAATGCAACGCAACGGAGCAGTGTGGCCCGTCCGGCTCTTAGACCATTGCTGGTCCACGACTTCCACGAGCGCCGATAGGCCACGAAAGATTATAAAATAATGAACCATAATCCGAACCTTATCTAAACCGCGTTATCTTGTTGCACTGATGTTACTTTTTCGTAGGGGTTGGATGGTTTTTTTATCGACCGACCGAAGTTCACGTTTGGCGATTTGTCCTCCTAGCTGTGTTTGTTAAGCAAGTTCTATTTTCACGATTAATTTTTGTCATGCTCGAGTTCTGATGATGGGATCCATGAGGAATTGAGGGAACTCCTCAAATCTTTAAGGCAAACATATAGTGATTTTGTGTTTTTATCAACAAGTCAAGCATTTTCATCCAAAAATGTGACATTGGATGAAGTGGAACTGCTGATGATGATCAGAACAGAACTCTTCAACGACGAAAAGTTCACGTTTGGCGATTTGTCCTTCTAGCTGTGTTTGTAAAGCAAGTTCTATTTTCACGATTGATTTTTGTCATGCTCGAGTTCTGATTATGGGGTCCATTAGGAATCGAGGGAACTCCTCAAATGTGAAAGGAAAACATAGTGATTTTTGTGTTTTTATCAACAAATCGAGCATTATCATACAAAAATGTGATATTTGATGAAGTGGAACTGCTGATGATGATCAGAACAGAACTCTTCAACGACGAAAAGTTCACGTTTGGCGATTTGTCCTTCTAGCTGTGTTTGTAAAGCAAGTTCTATTTTCACGATTGATTTTTGTCATGCTCGAGTTCTGATGATGGGGTCCATTAGGAATCGAGGGAACTCCTCAAATGTGATAGGCACACAAATAGTGAATTCAGTATTTTCATGAACTAATCAAGCATTTTCATTCATAAACGTGACATTTGAGGAAGTGGAACTGCTGATGATGATAAGAACGGAACTCTTCAACGACGCGTAGTTCACGTTTGGCGATTTGTTCTCTTCGTTTTGTTTGTCAAGCAAACAAGGTTTTTCCATGATTCCATGAGGAATTGAGGGTACTTAGTCTTCTACCATTATAAACATACTTATAGCCATTTTTATTTTATTGTATGGAATCTAAGAGTGTTCCATCTAAGTATAATAATCGTTCACCGGCCTCCCCCATTGAAGTCAGTTTTTTTTTCTTAAAAATTATTATTAATCGTAGATAGAGACTGCAGTAACATATCAATATCACTCGCTCTAATATAAGAGTGAGCTGCTTAAGCTAGCGCGATATTTTATACCGTCACGTTTTATGTGACGTTTAAGTACATTTCGGCCCTCAGAGTACCTTAGAGTAGACGTCAAATAATAATGCATTAGCTGCATAAGAGTATTTCTGTCCCCCTTGGTGGAACTCGTATAGGATCTCTACAGAAATCCTTACTCTGAGTTTCGCCATATATCGTGACGGAATATTGACGGTATATCCTGTCCCTGTGATTGCATTGTCTGTTGGTGTTTTGAACGTTCTTGTTATCCATGGTGAATAAGAATCTGATTATTGGTTATAGGATCGTTGGATTTGCAATGGGAATTCGATTGAGGAATTAGGAAGATGTCGGTTGGACATAATTTATGTGGAGTTATTCTTGTTTTTTATCATATTGATATCCCGTAGTGTACCTAGTGATTGTCTTTGACTAATGGTCAGTGACATATAACTAAGTACTACACCATCGACATTTAGATTAATAAAACATTCAACCCGTGCGAAAACGCAACGTCAGTGCGACAAGATAACGGGGTTTACATACTCGTATCATATAGAAGACCAACCTCAACTTCTAGTTTTTTTTCTACTTACCTTAAATTACATCCATTGACTGTAATGCCATACGATACATAAATGTACCGAATAGTAACAGGTACTTACCTTTTTAAGCAAGGCTTCGAGCCCCGCCTCCGAGCTTGCTTGACCGGCCACCTCCATCAGTTCCTCGGGATACTGGAACGCTTTCCATTCCTCCAGTTTAGTCATCGTTATCACAATATCAGGAGTGATACGGACTTTCAGTATATCTTCAATTTTAACCCAATGCCGCGGTTTAAGAGCGGGGTTGCGGAGATAAGTCATCACTGGCAACTAAAACATATCCATTTTTGAAGTACCACAGTCTACCAGCATCATGAAATTAATCTGTACGTTATAAAAACATCATTTATGTCTTTTGGATATAAGTATAGTTATGTCATCCGCTTATGCAAAATGCCAATGCATTATTAATACTGTTAGTACCTAAAATGTTATTATTACAAACATGATCGGATACGGTCGTATAAATATTTTGTTTGAAAAACAAACACGAGAAGTACTTACTTAATTTTATCCGACTAAATTAAAATTATAAAACTTTCCATGCCTAGCAGTGTAATAAATTAAAAACTAAATATAATAAACCCACCAAAAACAATAATGGTAATCTAAAGTTTTGCTAATTTTGGGGACATTTTTACAGTTAATGAAAATGTGTCAACAGTGTATCATTACCGTAAGCCATAATAAAATAAATGTTAAAATGGTTTTTCATTCCAGCGCGTAGTTTTTGAGATATCCTTATTTTATTTATTCCTAGCCACAGAAAATGCATGTGCCCATCCAAATGAGATAATTCACGTACCAAAATTGTACATAACCTCCAAATACATACAAAATGTTAAATATTTCGTAATGACAAAGCTAAAATAAATACAAAAAAAATCGAAGCAAAGAAATGCGCTACTTATTTCTAGTCAGAATGCGATTTGTTACAACCTGTAGATACGAGGGGTGTTCAATAAATTCTCGGTATTGACATCTTTCAAACCTCTTTAGTAAACTTTTTAATACTGGCTGTAAAAGTCATTCATTAATATTTAAAAAAAGTAAAATTCAAACTATTTGACCGGTCTTATAAGTGCATAAACATAGGAGAGGAGTATATTGAAAAATAAAAATAAAACACCTATAATATTCTTTTGTTTTCATTCTAATACCGAGAATTTATTGAACGTCCCTCGTACATACACATATTGTTTCTTACATCACATTGACATAAGATATAGAAATAGACACACAATGCCGAACATAAATAACTAAAAATATGGCGCAAGATGACACTGACAGTTACATTCCAATAGCCGATAATAACGCTTCTTTATAGTCCGAGTCAAGATAAAAACTTCATACAAAAAAGAACTTACAGACATTAGCGTCAAGTGTCAAATTTGCTAACATAAGAACCAACATGGTAAAAACTTTTTAGTAAAATGCCACTGTCGTATTCTGGCTACCAATGTTTACTTTATAAATGTCAAAAGTGAACAGTGGAAGTACCTAATGGAGTCGCTTTGGTTATTTAAATTATTTTTATATTAATAATATTTTTGAACATAAAAAAATATATGAATAAAACATTCCATTACAACATTCACACACATTCTGTGATTGTTCTTTTTCTATGTTAGAGATTAAGATGTTAAACCTTCATGAAACTCTTGACCAAGACTATAGGTAGTTATTTCAAAAGTACTGACTTCTGCCATTGGAGCAGCATTTGTAGTTTTACAACTTTTGCTTTGCAAGTCATCGTCATCTATCTCTGACATCTATAAAACAAAGATACCGACTATGAACTTGAAAGATAAATTATTAAAATATATTAACGTCCCCAAAATTAGCAAACGTTAAATTGATTTTTATTACATCAATTCATATAACTATATGAAAATGTTTTCCTCTGCATGATTTTTCACGTTCTAATTATATGTTAAAACAGAATTTGAATAATGTAGTTTGAGTCGGGAACGAACGGACTTACGTTCAAGACAGGTTTACCAGTTGCAGTTAGTCGATTTAAGCCTTTATTAGTCCTGTATATGTCGGAAATACCGGTCATTGTGGAAGTCTTTGAGGGAGGCCTATGTCCAGCAGTGGACGTCTTTCGGCTGACATGATGATGATGATGATGTCGGAAATAGGGAAAAAAGCCGAACACACAACACTCGTGTAGCTTGGTTTATAGAGTGCGTCACGTTTATTTTGCGCTAAAATAGCGGTCCATTCTGAACGTCGCTGAGGATGTTGTGAAATCTTGAATTAAATATAAAAAACACAAATTTATTTCTTATAAATTTAATTTTAAAAAATATTGACCCAATAGCGACTCCTTACATTATGTTTCTTGATAACCTTTCATTTAAACTAACAAAATTATTTACTCAAAACCATGAAATTACCAGGACTTTACATCAATTTTGTAACGTTATCAAAATAACTAACCTAAAGAAGTATATTCCGTCTTTTTCCTTGTTTTTTTTGTAGCTATTAAAGCAGTTTTTCACAGCAGATTTCGTCATTGTTGGACAACTGTCACTGTCTGCGGTCCAAACACGACTAAACAGGAAAGTACCGCCCGAGTCGTGCGGGCGGTACTTTCACGGGGGCCATTTTTGTGGGCTGATTGTGAATCTAGTTCTATAATAGTACATCAATGTTACATCAACACAATTTAAGTCACATTTGCGTGCTACATCTGTCTGTGTAACTACCCAATTTTGATACAGTTTACAAATAACGTTTAGTTTTGCCCTAACGATTATTTTAATATATGATTGGTATATACTTATACCCTACAAAGACTGCAAAGTAGACCCGGTTAGTGCGCTTACATCACTACACAAACTTTTTGTCTCAGTCATGAACTTGTCCAAACCTACGAGTATGATAACACATATACACCGAGCAGAGACTATAAAGTGGAAGGAAGTCGGTCGTTTTTATTATATCTCGTCCTACCCCGGATTTCAAAAATATTAGTATTTTAAAATATCTATATTATTCACTAGTCAGAAGCACAGCACAAGCAGTATGGATATGTTATTTGGTCACTTTTTTACACGATTCATATAGATAGGTATGAAAAGGTTCAAAAGCAGTTCCTCAAGTGCAAATCACTTTTCAATCACTTGTTGTTGTCCAATTTGGCAGAGTTTTGAGTTCGGTGGTAATCAATAGATTAGGATAAACCGAACGGCACGTCGTGTTACTTAGGTTAAAATAAACTTACTTTGCTGTAAGACCTGACAGAGACTGCGAAGCGCATTTGAATTTTTCAATGTTCTTATTCTGTCTTGTTTTTAAAGTTTTGTATGAATAAATTAAATATCAATAGTCCAAGTATTTTGTTTTGTTCAATGACCGGTGATCGTAATCAGAAGCCAAAGTCTTTGAATATTTTTTAATTATTAGAATATCAACCTTTTCTTTAATGATGTCAATCGTTGCTTTACAATTCGGCAGTATTTTATTAGGAGGTAGGCCTTTATCCAATTGATTGAAGATCTTTCCAAAGTTTATTGTAGTATTTTGAACATCGTCGATGTTGATTGTGTTGAAAGGCTGCTCATACCTGTAAGCGAACAAGCAACCCTATAGGCATACAACAATTCGAAAAACTTACAGTCTCTTGAATCTCCACATAAATATTTAGGTACTGTACCTACACGTAAGATAACTAAATAGGGCCAAAAATAACGCACCATTGTGTAAAACATTCATTCCATTCCTTTGAAGATTTCCATAGCATCTGCCTTAATTTCACATCGTTTATGGCTTCGTCAAGTTGCTCCAATCGTGCAGGTGGTATCTGAAAATACAATACAAATCACAGCTTTGCACACTTGAAAAAAGTGTCAAAAGTCACCACCATCTTACTCTTTTTTCAGTACAGAAGAAAATTGATTCTGAAACACTGCTACCTATGAATAAAATAGTTAGTCTATAGGTACAGTCAGCCTCATAAGTAGCTAGATACTTTGGGGCTTTGTCGCTTTAATCCGTTAAACATTTAGTATGACAGTTTAAATAAGATGTTAAAGCGACAGGTACAAAGCCCTATGTGAGGCTGACCGTACTGTCTAGCTGCTACTGCCATAATACCAAAACGGTTGCGCTTAAATTAATCGACTATAATTTCACTAGCTTCACACCTAGTCAGCATCAAGAATTATTATTATCATTGCTTAAATTTTGTATGAACATATCACCTTAAAAATTTTCTGCCATTCTCGGATTTGCTTATCTCGTGCAGTACAAACAGCAAGTTTCTCGCTTAAATCCTCAAGGAATTCTATCACTTTTTCCATTTCCGAGTTGATATCGTACAACCACGGTTGCTATAATATTAATAATAAAGTATGAAGACATTAATTATGGCGAACATGAAAATAAAGAAAAAAATTGATGAATATAATAAGTACCGCCACTTCATCTCTAAGTTTGTTCACATCTAACATAAGATCCATAATGTCCTTTCCGATTTGGCTGGAAAACATGCCCGCTAACTTGCCGCGCGCCTCAATCTTCAAGTCCACGTTTTGTCGTAATGTCACAAGTGTAGCGCTTAAACCTTAAAATTAAAACTTTCAATAATCGTTGAGCCAATTCACGTAATATACAGGGCGTAATATTTAGATCGGTCAGTATAGGAATGTCTGAAACTAAAAGACATCGATACGAAGATTTGTTCTTAGGAACTATGTCATCGATTATAGTAACAAGAAAACTGCATTCAGACATTAAAAAAACTTCTACTCAGAGAAATACAAATTTTAAGGCATGTAAACAGAGGTTTCAGTATGCGCGTGTTGCGAACTTGATAGCTGTCATTTGCATTTTAAACCAATAAATTGGGCGCAGGCTTGATACATGTAATCGCTTCTTATTCATTTTACTTCCATTCCCTTAAGGCATGATTTCAGGGATAAACTATCCTTTGTCCTTCCATTTAAGCGTAAAGGGATAAGAGACAGACTGAGTTACTTTCACTTTTATAATATTTGTTTCGCATTTATAAGTGGTTTTTAGCAAATTAACTCTGATGATAACTATGTTCGGGCCACAAGTTAGATTTGATGAATTCTATAGTTTCATTTTATGCATAATAATAGTAATAATAATAACAAATTCATTTATTTCGACCAACTAGGATCAGATCACAATACAATACATTACATTACATTATATTATAATAGATTATGCATTCAAATGTATTGCATTCGTTCGACGCATTCTACAATAAAAACGATATATCAATTACCTTCTGGTTTTTTTTACGAACAAAGAAACATACAATTTATTGTGAAACAATAGGAATAAAGGAAAATATAATTAACCTACTAAAATAAAACAGATTTTTTATTTATTTATGTTAGGTAGAATTTCACCCCTTTATGAGACGATTTTTGTAAAACTCTGTAACGGTAGTCTACACGTCAAAAAATAATAATGATCTCGTTAATCAATATTCCTAGCTATTCGTCTGACGTTCAACCATTATTAACCAGTTTAGGAGATGAATTTCAGTAATGACCAAGCCTTTTTGACTAAATTAAGACTTTCTACCTTAATTTAGTCAAAAAGCGGTTTAAAATTTACATAGTGGCCTCCTTTTTCCAATATCTATCGATAAATTTAAATAATCTGAATTATTTACGAGCGGCGCTAGTGGACCTGTTACATTTTAGTAAAGCGCTTAACGTGGAGTTAAGCAAAAGTTAATGTCAAGTATGCCAATATTCGGAATTAGTACGACACGCACGTCCACATTGTTTGTTTGTTAACGATCTTTTATACTATACTGCAAAATGAATTCTTGAATATCTTCGAAATGGTACGAACTGGGATACAAGTATCTTAGAGAATATTACTTTATTTAATCTCAGGAATGTGCCCTCGCAATTAACGGGAAAATAAAAACACCCTCTATATATACATATAAATACTAATAGATCAGGATTTGCACATGTCTAATTATTAATCAAGTCATTTCTCACCTAGATATTCAGTCATGTCATCCGCAGGGATAGAGATATTGAACTCTCCCATAAGATCATACAGCTCGCGGAGGTACTCGAGGCGTTCTTCAAGGTACACTACCCTGTGGTCTAAGGTGTCCAGCATGAAATTAAATTGAACCAACTCTGCCGCAGTTTCTGGTTCCTTCGTGATGTCATCGTTGATACTGTCCACACCGGCTACAATTTCATCGATTGCAGCGCGACCGATACTGTAAATAGCACCCATCAATTTTTAGACTTAAATGGTACAGTCAGCTGAGTTGCAATGAGTATCCCTGGTGGCGAGTACGGTTACCGAAGCACCTGAGGATGCATATCTATATCTATACCTTTCATCATAATTATAGCTTCCATCCACAGATCTGATCTGTGACTCCAAAACATACACTTGGCGAAATGATGCGCGTAGGTAAGTAAATTAATTATTGGTCATTTCATAACATTTGGATGAGTTGTCTTTATAAACATATTTATATAAATTCAGGTCCTATGAATTTATTTACTCTTAAAACTTATTTTACTGTAGAAATTTTCGAATTACAATGGTAATACCTCAGGTCTCAATAACATTTAGATACAAAAATATAATACCCTGAAGATGTTTGTATATTATTATTTCCCATAACTATATTCTGAATTCGCAATAATAAATTTCCAGATCAACAATATTTTTGAAATACGGCATTAAAGGTGTTAACTTTAATTACTAATTTATTTCGAATTATTATGTGACTATAAAAAAAATTGTTTCTTTAACGAAAATATTTCAAGTTGTAAATGGCTCGTAGAACCTCGTTAATTCAAAATTACCTTACTTATATGTATCTGGATTCCATAAAATAAGTTTCATTTGTGACATCTGTTTGAAACGAATCATAAAACATATTATCAAGAAGAATATAATTATTAAGAATAAGCTGACAAAGCACTTGTTAGCAGTGAGACAAATAATATCCATACAAAATCGTGTACCTCATAAATGTGTAATCGATATACGAAGTCGATGAATGAGAAGTCACTATGCTATGATAGTTCAAAAAGTGAGCGTCAGGATGACAGGACCATGATAGATTTTTATATCGAGAGTAGTTTCAAGTTTTAGTACCTTTTTTGTACTATTTGGTACCTGACATCATAAAATTTGTACCTCGTAAAAATCCAGAAAAATTGAAAATAAAGTGGTCAGCCATTCTGACGTCAGGTTGACAGGACCAAGTCTAGTTCCCCTAGTTGCAGGCGTTATACCAAATCCATCTTTTCGTTAATGTTTAGTACCTAATTTGTACCTTAATGCATGATATTCAGTATTTTATAAAGACTTACAAAAAAAAGTTACACCAAGAATAAGCTTTGTATGGGCTTAGCGCTGCAGTCCGTCGATTTGAACCGGACCTTAAATTTAATTGAAACGTTATGATTTATTGCTATTAAAGTATTTTATGCATAATAAGGGTTCCCAAAAGCCGAGTCGCCGTAATGAAACGAGCGTAGCTAGTTTTTTTTATTAAAGACTCGAGAATTGACATGTATAAAATACCAAATTTTATGAATAAATATCTAAATCTAAAAAATAATTTTAAGACCTTATTAATTAACTTTGCATGTAGATTTTTTTTTGTACGGCAGCAAAATAATTTGATTTAAATTAAAACCGATATGGTGGTAGCATGCGGGCATTGACGTGTGCCTCTATTAAAATTAAATTAAAAATAATTGTATAGTAATGTATGGAAATCCATTTTGATTCTCCCACCACGCACCATTCATATAATGACTTGTCTAATTTGTGTATGGTATAGACTTGCATTTGTATAAGCAGATTATTGTTTTAATACTGCTGTCCGTCATCTAATTTACAGGTTATTATGCTCGTATAGAAAAAAAATATTTTTATTTGTCGTAGAAAAAATATTATACGCAACGTTACTTAATTAGTTATTAAAATTCTCGTGTCTTTAATAATAAAACTCGCTATGCTCATTTTGTTACGGCGACTCGGCGTTTAGGAACCCTTATTACGCATTATAGTATAATACTTTAATAGCAATAAATCATAACGTTTCAACTAAATTAAAGGTCTAGTTCAAATCGACGGACTGCAGCGCTAAGCCCATACAAAGCTTATTCTTGGTGTAACTTTTTTTTTGTAAGTCTTTATAAAATACTGAATATCATGCATTAAGGTACAAATTAGGTACTAAATAGTTACAAAAAGATGGATTCGGTATAACGCCTGCCACTAGGAGAACTAGACTTGGTCCTGTCAACCTGACGTCAGAATGGCTGACCACTTTATTTTCAAGATTTCTGGATTTTTAGCGAGGTACAAATTTTAAGATGTCAGGTACCAAATAGTACAAAAAAGGTACTAAAACTTGGAATTACTCTCGATATAAAAATCTACCATGGTCCTGTCATCCTGATGCTCACGTTCAAAAATACTACCCAAATTCTGGTGACAATATATTTATTTATGGCGCAGGGCATAACCAGCGAACCTCTATCCCATGTTAACTTATGAAGCTAGGTAACTTAAATATTGACAGCCATTCCTTCTATAAGGACGTGCTTTCCATCAGGCCGGCGGGGCGCTTGTTGGATACTTTCTTAGTATAATAGATAATTACTACAACACCACGTGAAATCTTTAATGAAATTGTGAACATGAATAATTAAGCAACTTACTCTGGAGTTGTTACGGCGATTACATCAAAAAGCCTTCGAGGTTGAGGTCTAAACAGTTCTTGGAATGGACACAAACACAAAAATACCAATCCTAGTGGTTGGTAACTGACGACGTCTTCTATGAGGTCCATCTGTTTGTTGAGCTTATCGGCAAGTTTTCTAAATACTTCGAGATCGCGTTCATTTTTTATTGTCTCGGTGTCTATTTCGTGTGCTTCACGGAAATTGTTCATAAACGGTAGCATTCGATGAAGGAATTTTTGAACGCCGTCGTAAGCAGTTCGAATGGAATTAGGAATGTAAGCAATATCAGCTAACATGCTCTTGTCTTGGTTCATCAAGAAATACAAATTCGGCGCTACACCTGCGGACCATTCTACTTGTTTGCCCATAACTGTAGGTTGCACAAATATTTGTAACGTCTCTTCATTCAAAAAATTATGAAACGTTCTAACATATTCATCCCACAAGTTAGTGATTTTCTCCAGATGGTCGAACACGATCTTTTCACTAGGTTTAAGTTCAAATTCGCCGTTTGGCAAAATGTACGCGTCCACTTGAAACAATGCCCACTAGAAACACAAGTATAAATAGGTTATATGTGTATAAATAGGTGACGTGTCTGTGTATAAAAAAATATCTACAGTTGATGTGAAACATAATTAAAATGCTTATGTTCAGTACATCACATTGAAAACGTACCTTTTTGCTCTTAGCACAATGTCAATAGGTAAGGGATAAAAAGGTACTTACGTGTGTGATTTGGTTTGCGGACTAGATTATTGGACAACTACTTAAGCAGACTAGTCCTATGTATATAACTACTCAGCAAAAACAAAATACAAACCTGCGCTGCCTGTTATACCGACCTTACATGTACCAGTCACTCTGGGTATCACTTCGAGAACTTCGTCCACACTACTGCCCATTAGAAGGTCGTCATTAGGTGTGAATCCCATGTGAATTCGGAGCATGTTTGCCATCATTTGATTCGATCTTTTAGTAAGGCGATACAGCATGTAATTTGTCATATAGTCCGTTAACATTACAAAACTGCAATTTTAAGCACAATGGAAATTAAAGACCAGTTTAAAATAAGTAGATATATAAATAAATAATGTTTTATATTACAAATCACGGTTGATTACCATGCGAGGCGTTCGCAATATTTCCGTTTGTTAGCTTTTTCTGTGTATGACATGCCCCCCGTTGGTTTACCTCTAATTATTTGGAACGGCGGTATGTTCCTGTCGTCGTATACGAAGCCTTGTAAGTAGAGAGCAGCATGACACGCTTGGGTTATAACATCCAACACAACGGATCTGAACTCTAGTAGTTTTCCTCTAACATACTCAAGTCTTTGCATCTGTCAACCACCAAAGATTTTAATGTCGTTACGACCAAAGAAAAATAGTTAATTCTGGGTTCATCGACAGATTACTCAACAACGTTTTGACATTTAATCTTAGTCTAAGTTCATAATATCGGGACTTGGTTATAATATAAATAATTAACATGGGAACCACTAACTAATATAAACGCATTTTCTCAGAAAGTAGCGACCACAGACTGCATGAGAACCGTACGTGTCTATTAGAAACTGGGTAGTTTCACTATGTACAGTCGTAAACAAAAAACATGTATACACTTTGGGACCTTATTTCAATGGAATAAAATAAAAATAAAACTACCTTATCCTTGACTGTACCTTCGTTGAAGTCGCGAGCGTATTTTAGTGATGCGCAATGCAATAGACACCGCCGCTGGGTTAACTGATTGTAAGTTTAATCGTTGAATATGAATCCTATCGACAGTAATTCGAATCCATAGACATAGGAGTAAGAAAGAACGCATTAACGTGCCGAAAACCAAAATAATACACACCTATCAATATGTCACAAGAACCACATTGAAAGCAAATGAAATTATCAAGCTAAAGTTTGTCCCAGAAAAAATGTAGCTCATTATTAGATGGGGTTGTACCTATATCAGGCTTTTTCCCCAATGAAATTCGGGGAGGCCTATATTCAGCAGTAAACGTCCTCCGGCTGATATAGTGATGGTGGTACTGGTCATCACCATATCAGCCGCAGGAGCCGGAGCCGGATATACATGTATATCAAAATGAAATTTTATAACTATCTATGTTCCCCGTTAGGATGCCGTTTAATCTAAATCTAAATATATAAAAGAAGAAACTGACTGACTGACTGACTGACTGACTGACTGACTGACTGACTGACTGACTGACTGACTGACTGACTGACTGACTGACTGACTGACTGACTGACTGACTGACTGACTGACTGACATATCAACGCACAGCCCAAACCGCTGGTCCTAGAGATTCCAAATTTGGTTCCTTATAAGGTCTAGGGGTGCACTAAGAAAAGATTTTTCAAAATTCTACCCCTAAGGGGGTGAAATGGGAGTCCGAAGTTTGTATGGGAAAACAAGATTAGTTGAACTATTTTATTCGAAACTTCGCAGGAGTATTTCTAACGATAAATTAGTAAACACGTGTTTCAGGTTTTTTGAGAAATCAACCCCTAAAAGGGGGAAAGGTGGTGACAAATTCTGAAAATCGACATGGGTATTGTTTTTATGATATACCGGGTCCCTGATAACGAAAACAACAATGATTTTAAAATCTCACGTGGAGGACGTGAAATACCATTTGCGAGGGGGATGAAATGTCTAAATATTAATATGGGCGTCGTTTTTATGGTTTATTGGGACGTTAATTACGAAAATGGTATCGATTTTGAAATTTAATATTGTGGACATAAAAACTATTCAAAGTTTGTGCCATATTTCAAGAAATAACTGACTGAGTGACTGACAAATCAACGCACAGCCGAAACTGCTGGTTCTAGAGATTCCAAATTTAATATGTAGGTTCCAAATAAGGTCTTGAGGTGCATTAAGAAAGGATTTTTCAAAATTCAACCCCTAAGGGGGTGAAATGGGGGTCCGAAGTTTGTATGGGAAATCAAAATTAGTTGGATTACTTTATTCAAAACTTCACAGGAATATTTCTAACGATAAATGAGTAAACATGTGTTTCAGGTTTTTTGAGAAATCAACCCCTAAAAGGGGGAAAGGTGGTGACAAATTCTGAAAATCGACATGGGTATTGTTTTTATGATATACCGGGTCCCTGATAACGAAAACAACAATGATTTTAAAATCTCACGTGGAGCACCATCCCCTCTGTTGGGGTCCGAGGGGGTTGGAATGTCTAAATATTAATATGGGTGTCATTTTTATGGTTTTTTGGGTCGTTAATTTCGAAAATGGCATTGATTTTGAAATTTAATATTGCGGACATGAAAACTTTTAAAAGTTGGTGACAAATTGAAAGAAGAAACTGACTGACTGAGTGAGTGACATATCAACGCACAGCCCAAACTACTGGTTCGAGAGATACCAAATTTGGCATGTAGGTTCCTTATAACGTCTAAAGCTGCATGAAGTGCCGTGAGTTCCCTATGAAGATTCGACCTTTTTTGATTCAATGTATTGTAAGTGGTTTTATTAATCAGTGCCGTCCGATACGACTTCAACATAAATCGATATTTGAGCGTCCGAGAGGACTCTTAATAGGAATCCGAGGTACCTAAACTTTGAATAAAGTAACGGCCATATTGATTTTCTTCATATCCGTCCCTATTTCGTTCAAAATCGATATCTGAGCTTCCGAGAGGTCCCCTAACACGACTCCGAGGCAAAATTTGGAAAAAGTGGCGGCCATATTGATATTCTTTTTTTTTGTCCCGATTTTGTTCAAAATCGATATCTGAGCGTCCGAGAGGTCTCTTAATACGAATCTAAGGTAAAATTTGGCACTTCATTATATATACCAGGGATTGTAAAAAAAAAGTTTAATATTACTATATAGGCGTGCGGGGTATCTATGGATTGGTTTTTAAAAACGACATAGAGGTTTCGATATTTTTTTCTATTTAAATCAACCTTTAGATTTTTTTAATCGTATGGTATTTATTTACGAACCGGGAGATCTTCGAGAAGACAAGTACGGTTGCCAGTTGCCAGAGTGGGCAACTTGACTGTTAGAAGTTTTCAAGCCACCCGAAGGCCTCTAACTTAGCTTAACGACTGCTGTCGTAGACAACAGCCGGGATCAACGGCTTAACGTGCCTTTCAAAGTACGAGAGCGCTCAGTTAGTAACCACTCAAAGCGGTCACCCATCCAAGAAATGACCTGCGCACACATTGCACAACACCGCATGCCGTACGCGGTAGGCGGGTGCCGCTGGGCCACGAGCGCTCTAAATTTTTGATAGTTTGTGCCAAATTGCAATTCAATCGGTCCAGTAAAAGCAACTCGGTTGTAACAGACGGACTGACAGTAAGGAGTGCGAATGGAAGTGAGGCCAAATTTTCTTTTTGGATGCTCCAATGGGAACTGGCAAAACCTACCTAATAAATTTAATCTTAGGAAAAATAAGGGTTACACGTGATATTGAATTAGCCGTATTTCTGTACTTCAAAGAAACAGAGTTTATGACCACTGCGCGCTACTTGGTCGTTATCAGACCTATTGGTGTTACTGTAGTACACGGATACTTTTACTAAGGGCCATTTAAGACATGCTTTTATTTCATCGGCCCTTTCCCCTTCGGCCTCTCGGAAATGTATGATAATAGTTTTCGATCCTTATTTTTGCCGAAATCAAATGAAATTCAACACTTTGCCGGTTCTTAGAATGTATACTGACTTTCCATCTGTTCATCTGTTAATGAATCACAATCACCAAACTTCGTATACCGAAACCCCCAGAATGTAACAACTACTTTTCTGGATACCGCATCTAAATCGGTTTAGCCAAACGCGAGATAATCGTTGACAAACATACATACATACATACCTACATAGGTAAATACATACATACGGGTCAAACAGAGAAGCTCTTTTTTGTAGACGGATAAAAAATACGCTTAGTACGCGGGCGAAGCCGCGGGCAAATGCTAGTGTAATATAAATTTAAATGAAAAAATAACGCTGTCAGTATTAGATGTTCAAATATGTCGCCGGGGCAAGAAAAGTTACACGAAGAATTCTTGTACAAATATGTACAATATGGAGGCATCTCTACGAAGAAAGTGACATCGGAGCTGAAAACGTGTACAAGAACCGTTCCAAAGGTTTTAAAACGGTTCAGGGAGACTGGTGATATACGGCGACGGCCTACAAGTGGACGTAAACCAGGGTTTGTGAACAAAAATATCGAGAGCAGCTTTACAGAAAAAACCTACCCTGTCTGTGCGAGACTTGGCCAAAAAGTTGCTGTCTAAATTTATAGTGTAACGAGTGAAGAAAAATGGTCAATAAAACCGTGTAAATAAACTAAAGTGCCCAACAGAAAATTCCTTAGCAAAATTTTAATGGGTTGTAATGAATGACGAAACGTACATGAAAGCAAGACTTCGAGCAGATACCGGGGCAAAAATTTACACTTGAGATTCGCAAAGATGCTCCTGAAGATTGTAAGATGAAAAAGAGATTGTTTACAAAAGCGTCTTTTACCTTTTTTAAGAAGCCATGGTTCACAACCATTGGTTTGTCCTAATCTCGCTAACTGTCCCTATGCTAACCCTTAATAGGGCAGAGGGTAATCCGATTTTTCATTGGTTTTCCATCTTATCTTATAGCAACAAGGTTCAAAATCAGGTGGGAACTATTTTACCCGTGCCCTATTAAGGGCTAAAGCAGTGGCTGAATGGAATGAACAGAATGGTGATGCTGCGGTACCTAAACGGCGCATTCCCCCAATTTGTCCTGAACTCAGTACTGTGGAGTACCTATGCCAAGCATAGTTAACAAAAATAATGTATTTGTATAAATGTACATTAGTATTGTAAGTAAATGCAATAAAGATTTAATTGAATTACATTTTATAGTGTTATTAATTTTATTTATTATTTCATGTGCCCAAATTTTGGCATGTGAATAAAGTCTGTGGCAGCGGCGTTAACCTAGCAGTCTACTTAAAACAAAAATAATTACAGTAACTTGTAATTAATGGTGGGCAGTGAGTCTTTAGCCAGGAGCGTGGTACAGTGAACGCAGGCCAGGAACGTGGCATAGTGAACGCAATCCTTCAGTACAGTAACTCGTTTTTAATTGTGATCCCGCCGTTGTTTAAGTTAGTGAGTCTTTGGCCAGGAACGTGGCACAGGGAACCTAATTTTTCAGTGCAGTAACTTGTTATTAAGTGTAATCCCGCCGTTGTGTAAGTATTTAAATTGTGAACCTTCTGACTCTGAACTGTAAACTTAGTGCTGAAAACAGTATTGTACCTTATCTTTCCTTTGTGTTTTTAATTTCATTATAACTTGTAACAGACCGAGTTCCCATGACCAAAGTGAACCTTACAAGAACAGAGCCGCGTACGTAGGAGTTAGTTTCGAAACAGTGCTGCGCCATTCCTCGGTCGTTCACAGATCCTTCGTGTGACGCTACCGTGTTCACCGAGACGGGTGCGGCAAGAACCTCTGTTTCCACCGAGCTATCGCAGACGATAGGCTGTGGACTTGCGTCGTCTACACAATACTTAACACTTTCAATCTTGTCCATACTAATGGACATGAACAATCAGTGCCAGTCAACTATTGAATATAAAGGTAGGTACATACACGAAGAATTACCCTAATATATAATATCAAATGTTAACCTGCACTTCGATAAAATAGAAGAAAGCCGTGTCCATATCTCGAGATATATCTGCGAAACTTTTCATGTACATATCGCAACACATAGCCTGAATGTTGAGTAGAGCTTTCCCAAGCACCGGCGTTAGGACAAACAATTCCTTGGCCAACTTGTTGCGAGTCTTATTATATTTTCTGAATAATATGGATTTCCTCCAGACATAAAATGCCTTCCAATATCTGTATACTCGGAAAAACTTTATCTGTAAAAAATGTAAATGGTGTACTAGTATCAATCAGCATCACAGTTAACTGGCAATTGGTAGACTTTATCTCGTTGGAATAAGGTTCACGAATAGTCAATTGGTAGACTTTATCTCGTTGGAATAAGGTTCACGAATAGTCAATTGGTAGACTTTATCTCGTTGGAATAAGGTTCACGAATAGTCAATTGGTAGACTTTATCTCGTTGGAATAAGGTTCACGAATAGTCAATTGGTAGACTGTCTCGTTGGAATAAGGTTCACGAATAGTCAATTGGTAGACTGTCTCGTTGGAATAAGGTTCACGAATAGTCAATTGGTAGACTTTATCTCGTTGGAATAAGGTTCACGAATAGTCAATTGGTAGACTTTATCTCGTTGGAATAAGGTTCGCGAATAGTCAATTGGTAGACTTTATCTCGTTGGAATAAGGTTCACGAATAGTCAATTGGTAGACTTTATCTCGTTGGAATAAGGTTCACGAATAGTCAATTAGTAGACTGTCTCGTTGGAATAAGGTTCACGAATAGTCAATTTAGTTGTACAAACGTTAGACTTTATCTTGTTGGACTTTATCTTGTTCACGAATAGTCAGATGGTAGATTTTATCTCGTTGGAATAAGGTTCACGAATAGTCAATTAACAGTGATGCTGATAATGCATAAATAAGTTTGTGTCAAAATTGTCACTTCTGGTACAGATGTAGTGAATAATGTTTTCCCATCGGCTAGACTCGGGATACGATTAGACCCGAAGACGTGTCAATCAATAACGGTATATTAACATATGTCATGTCGCCACTTCGGGTCTATTAGTCGATTCCCAGTTTACCCGATGGGAAAGGATTATTCACTATATCTATACAACCTTTTACAGGTTACATTAACATTAGATTTAAGTTTAAGCATTACTAACAATTAATGGACAATCTGTCTGAAATAAACGATTTATTTACACGAATATAGATTTAGGTACAATCACAGTCGTAAACATGTATACACTGTTCGGAGACAAAGTCGAAAAGTGTATACACGTTTATGATCCTGGCTGTACTTGGGTAGGTTTATTTTCCGATTCTACAGTTCAGTTCTTATGGCAACCATGCTCTTTAGAAATCCGTATCCAAAGTTTGATATCGGAATCCTGTTCGTCGGACTCCATTGTATATCTGCGTATCTGTTTGTCTGTTCGTTTGTCATAGGGCTTCTTTTGAAGCGGAATCGAACGCCACATTCGAATTGTCCTCCGTGACAGGTCTGATTCACATTTGACTGATTTATTTATTAATGTATTTTAAGTCGATAGGTAATCAAAATCTCTTACGTCTGTGAGTTGGACAAATATAGTGTACTCCTGTTCCCACGCAGGTAGAGCTGTGAATTGCATTTCATTGGTGAAATGTGTAACTCCACACGGGCTGATCGTCAGATAGTTTTTTTTATCAATATCTTCGTAAGGAACCACGCTAAAGAAAAAAAAAACATGTAAATGCTGATACTCATAATCAGGCTCGAACTTTTCGTGCCGAATGATGTAAAATTGCATATAGGTGATTCCAATTGGTGTTATAGTAATTATCAATCTTTAATCATTAATCATTTAATCATGCATTTATAATAGTTATTTTTCAAATACGGCCTATTGCATCCGAAGATTATTCTGAAAGAACTCATATTCTTTCAAGTTTTTTAACCGGTAATAGGAATGTTGAATCTAAATATGAACGTAACCTTTCTGCATTTATAATGGTTTTTTTTTAATACGGTCTATTTGAAATAATACAATCATAATATCCCTTTGATTGGCAAATTTTTTTTATAATGAACAACCGAGAGCTAGCACTCAAAAATAACCATTTTCACCTCAGCAGCTCGAAATTCCTATTTTGCTGCGAAAAATTAGTAAGCAAAATCAGTTTTTACTCTCTTACTCATACTCGCTACGCTCGTGATTCAATTTTGGAATCTTTCACTCGCTCGGGGCTCAAAGTCAGCACTCGCAGAAAAAACAACTTTGCACTATTTTGCACAAATAACTGTTATTATTTTGTGAAAACGTCCAATAATTAGGCATTCTAATCCACTTGATATCCTTTTTATTTTACTTAGTTGCAGGATGGGGGCGTACACTGGGCTGACAATCGGAATCGATGTTTCCAAATGACGATATTTTTTCTTTAAATGGCTTTTACTTGCCATTATTATGCATAACTAAGATTCGGTCGTAAAATAGAAAAGATACTGATGAGATGAGTTACAATTTTTATCCAAAACAATGTATGTGACTGGAATGAAAAATCGGGATATCTCTGGAACCGCAAAAACGAGTAATGTCCGAGAGGAAGCCAGAATTTTCAATGTATTTTTTTCGTTCCGGATTGAAACTACAACCGAATTGAACATGCAATTTTCGCCTCTTCATAGAAGAATGGATCATAATACTCATATTAAGTTATTTATCAGTTAACTTTATGCCAGAAATTGGTAGTAGCAGGCTACGTTGCACAATTGACATGAAATAGGAGTTCATTTATACTCATAAATTTTACTCTGCAGATCCTACCGCGCAACTGCAGATTGAAACTACATGATTCCTGAATTACCGCCGAACGAACAAGAAAAACCGTCTAAGTGCGAGTCGGACTCGCCAACCGAGGGTTCCGTACAAAAAATAAAAACGGCAAAGAGTTCGACTCGCATTTGGCCGATTTTTAATATTTGTTGTTATAGCGACAACAGAAATACATCATCTGTGAAAATTTCAACTGTATTTCAAGAACCGTGATAGCTAGACGGTTCTTGAAATACAGCTTGGTGACTGACGGACGGACGGACGGACGGACAGCGAAGTCTTAGTAATAGGGTCCCGTTTTTACCCTTCGGGTACGGAACCCTAAAAACGGTAGCTCGTGATTTTCAACTCTGTCATAAATCAGGAAGCTGTCATTTACTTCACTATGGCTGACAATTAAACTAGAAAAACAATAGGTAATAAATACAATAAGTGACTCACTTAAGGTAATAAGGTGTAAAGTAGACATTTTCAGGATGCACCGCGTATATCATGTAAAGGAAACCACATTCCGGGTTGTTCCTTACGTAGTCAATGACTTCTTTTTGGGATCTGACTTCAGGCTTCACCTTCAGAGGGTCTTTGATCTTGCCTGTCTCCTGGCTTGCTGGATGCTCAGCGTCCTTTATTTTAAACGATTTCTTTCTTTTATCTGTTAAAATAATTATAAAATGGCGTTATACAATCAACTTCATGTATTGCTGTCTCATTCCAACCACAAACACGTCTCTGCCGGTATTTCTTATTTGTAGTCAATTATGCCTAGGGACTTTTTAATGTTAACTGGTTACAATTTAATTACCAAGCGGAACTAAAGGCTATATGGTGGACTTCACAGCTTTAAGATGGAGTGAGACAAGGAAAACAACTCATGGTCATTTTGTCTAAATTTTCTAAATGTGGAATTGATATTGAACCAATTTATTAGATAAAACTTACTGTTAACGGAGTCATCCAAGTTGATAGGTTCCAATTGCAGCTTAGTTTGTTTCCTTTCTCTTTTAAATCTTTCCTCTTGAGCTTCAGCAAAACCAGTCTGTAAAAATCATAATAATCATAGGCTCATGTTTAGCAATTCAATCATAACGAATCTTTAGTTCTGAAATCTACTTTTATAATCAGAGATAGGTTTCATACATTAATCACTAAAAGGAGGCCAATCATTGACTTGACTTGAAAACTGAGGCCAGAGCCTTCGAGCGCGGTTTGGTGGCAAGAAATTCGGTGCCGTCGGGACGAACTTAAGTTAGAAGATTTTTAACTCTCTATACGAAAGTTCGATTTCATATTTAAATGGCAGCAGTAATGGTTGCTAGCAGGCGCGGTGTAACTACTGATTGGGTAGAAGCGTTTAATTTATTTGATTCTAGTCACGCGCACCGAGTCAGTTCATAATATTCGGACCTGCCGGTATTTACTCGTACCGGTACTTTTGAAATCTTTGGAACCGATACGATTAAACTAATGGAATTAGTCAAAACAAAATCATTTTAATTTTGGTACATTATCAGAATCAAAACAAATGTCTATTGTTGACACTACAATATTAAACAACTTAAACTAGACCTAAAATAAAACTAAAAACGAATACTAAATAAAAATAAAATAAATCTAAAAAAATTGCCCCCTTTGGCATGGTGCCAAGGATGCTGGCAGCATTTCCCCTCTGTATTGCGATGCTAATACGTTGTGCGAGAAAGCTGCCAGCTCTTCGGTCACCAGTGAAGTGGGCTAGTCTTTTAGAAAGCTCTTTAAAAAGTTTTAGAGCATTCGGACCCCACGGGCTAAGGGTCTCGACCCCGAATGGCATAAAAATATACTCGGGGCCGAGACCCCTGTACTTCTGGACTTTAAACTTTTCAGCCGCTTTAGCCGCCGCACCTGCTTGGTTACTGGTTCCGGTGACGTGGGAAGGGGCCAGTGTGTCTACACAGGTAGCGTCCCACACTAGCACCCTTCCCAAACCCCAAGGAACCAGGGACACACCGTCCGGTCTCTTGCCGTCGTCTCTGGCTATGCCAGTTGGCTCCAGTAGAGCTGGCACATTGACGGATGCAAGTGACCAGCGGATAACGTCATACAGTGCGGCGTGTCTAGAAAAGCGACCAGCACTTTTTTGACAGGATAACCCGTGGTGTCCTAATTCGTCGACTTCACTGCCGCAGGGGCACCTGTGTGGAGCACAGACACGGACTCCAAGCCGAAGACAGGTCACGATGCGGAGTGTGTCCGGCGTGAGGAAGGTTCCGATGTTTGGTGAAGGATATATATCAGAATTAACATGCATAACCAAGATATTACCAAGGGCTGTGGTTCTTTCTTTACATATTCAATTTTGTCCAGTAACTTTCTATGTGGTAAATGAAATGGTATATCTCGAGGCTTCCTGAAAAATATAAGAAATGATCCAGTCATATCAGGTTTTAACGTCGGTATGTGAGATGATAAGGTGGAAATTTGTATTAGGTACAGTCAAGTGCAAAAATATGGGTGCATACAACTTGCCCAAAAATATGTCCCATAGCTCTTACGTCGCCGGATTAAGGTTGCGGTACATCTTTATGAGATGATTAAATCGGTCCGTATTTTTGCAGTTGACCGTACTTAGCCGCGATTAGAATACGATTAGAGGTGACAATTCTTCCATAAACTTAAGTTAAAGTTATATAAAATGACAGCTATACCGAACGTAAACTAATCCCGGTTGTAATACATGACATGTACGTATAAATTGCCTCAAAATCTCATAAAATCTCGTGTCTGCGCCGCAAGTTATTCAAGGTTAAAGGTCACAAAAGTCAAAGTCAAAATATTCTTTATTCAAATAGGCCTAGCAACAAGCACTTTCGAATCGTCAGTTATAACATGTATTAACATATATATTAATTAATTATTTAGAGCAATTTATTGATGCTATTATTATTCTTTAAAATAAATATTGTCTGGTTGTAGACATGTCAAAGTAAGAAATTATTTTGTAGTAAAATTCACAATAGGATCGTCAAAACATAAATAATAATAATAATAAAAAATATATTGGCGTAGGGATGTGACGACCCCATCGCCCACTGGATTTCCAGTGCAGTCAGTCAACATAGGGCAGCTTGTGGCGAGCTGTTAGGGAGCAGTGACCCTATCTATGTACCTGAGTGCTCCTGGGGGTGTCCTGTGGGTTGGTTGTATGAACAGGCCCCCCGCCTCTGGCTTGCCTTAACCGGATGTCCAGAGTGGAGTCGCTAGAGCTGTTGCTCGGGGGTGGATGTGGTCACCTAAGTGGCGAGTTGGCTATATGTTTAAAGTCCAGTGCCACCTCTCTACCCTCAGCCCTCTGCACCGGTGTTGCCCTTAGGCCATTTTTAATGTCGCTATTTATAGGGGACCATCTAGCAGAGGGCGAATCACCGTCTGCCTGAGATAAAAATGTGAGACAGTTTTATTAGGCAGACGTCAGTTGTCTCACTCAATAGCCCAGCCATTAGTCCATCATATTCTCCCAATAGTCCGGTTCATTTAGATTCCATCAACCAGCAATAAATAGTTCCTGTACACCCTGGCGGGTGCTGTCTCTGTGTGCGTCCCATGACCCGGGCAGGGACAGCATCCGCTCGGTGTACCCCTTGCATTTCATTAAATTGTCAAAAGGGCCTCTACGTGTTGGCTATGTGGTACTCGGTTGGTACTTCGGTACCTCGGTACTTTGGCTCCGCGCACGCCTTCCAAAGGTCCGGGACACCATTGTCCCGTGAGCGGAAAAGACATAAAAAAATATATAAAAAATAGAAATCTAGACTGTTTCTAGAATAAAATCAAAATATCAAAACAAAAAGATCATATTAATATCTAATGCCATAATGATTAATTCATTAATATTTCAGTCACAATTAATCCCACGGTGTTTTATCATTCATGTAGTCATGTGTGCTATAATATGCTTTCGATATGAGTTGACGCTTTACATAATTTTTAAATTTATTAATAGATAATTCAGTTACGTTTCTTGGAAGCTTATTATTAAACTTCACACCATTACCCATGAATGATTTTCTAATTTTCTGGAGGCGAGTGGTGGGCACCGCGAGTTTGTGTTTATTTCGAGTATTAAAATTATGTATGTCACAGTTCTTCCTGAAATTTACAATGTTTTTATGTACATACACAATATTATCATAGATGTATTGACAATGCAATGTCATTACATTAATGTTCTTGAACTTATCTCTAAGTGAGTCTCTATGGTTCATTTTATATATTGCTCGAATAGCCCTCTTCCGCAGAACAAAAATGGTATTAATATCTGAAGCACTGCCCCATAGTAAAATACCATACGACATAATACTGTGGAAGTAACTAAAATATACTAATCGAGCTGTCTTCACGTCTGTCAGTTGGCGGATCTTGCTCACGGCAAAAGCTGCAGAACTCAGTCTATTCGAGAGATTAGCAATATGGGGACCCCATTGGAGTTTGGAATCTAATGTTAATCCAAGAAAAACTGTACCATCCACTAGTTCCAATTCCTCATCTTTCACAATGACACTTGTTTGATTGTGCTTAACGTTAGTCGTGACAAACTTGATACATTTGGTCTTTTTCTCATTTAACAATAAATTGTTGACATTGAACCAATTAAGTTCTTTAGAAATAGCATTGTTTATATCATTATTAGCTTGTTGCTGTCGTTTGACTTTGCATATAAGAGAGGTATCGTCTGCAAACAATACTATATCGTGGTGGGTCTTTACGAGGTATGGCAAGTCATTTATGTAGATAAGGAATAAGAAAGGTCCCAATATTGATCCCTGCGGTACACCCATCGAGACCACTGATCCCGGTGATCGCTGTCCATTCACATCGACCCTTCGTATTCTACCATATAGATAAGGTTTTAGCAAATTCAGTGCCGATCCTCTAACTCCATAGTAGTGCAGTTTCCTGATTAATGTCAATTTCATGACATACGCAGTCGAAGGCCTTAGACAAATCGCAAAAAATACCTAAGGCATCCTGTGACTCTTCCCAGGCATCGAATATATGTTTAGTTAGCTCAACAGCCGCGTCGGTTGTCGAGCGACCCCGCGTAAAACCAAATTGCTTATTATGCATTAAATTGTTTGTATTAAAATGTCTTATTAATTAGGACAACACTAATTTTTCAAAAAAATTACTAAATGTAAAATTTAAAAAAATCGGGTTAACTACGATTGGGGTCCAGATATTAAGGCGTGGGTGCGAGGGGGAAGGGGAAAGGGGGGAAGCTATCCCTCTGTACCAACATCCCTCGCAGACACTGATTTTTTGAGATACTAAAATTTTTGTTACGTTTTTAGGCAATTATCATAAATTGAGGTTATATTGTGCGATTAGTCACCAAAAAACCCATGCCCGCAACGTAAAACCAATAAAATAAAATGAAGAAGGTCAACTTTTGGGCTCTATTCCGATAAGTGTCCTGTTGTGGATTAAGTACGTTCATTTAATAGTTATCAATTTCAGGGTCCAAAACTTGAACTAACATAAAGTAGCTGTTCATATTTGGTTTAATTATTGGTACCTATCAATTTGTTCACAATTAGAGCACACAGTTCATTAGCCTATTTGGCATAAAATATATTTAAAATACTGTATTGTAATAGGAGAGTTTCGATTAGTCGAATTTAATCTTGACAGTATTCAAAATCCGAATATTTGCCGGCTTTTGCCCGTTTTTGTTCATATTTTTTGGACTCATAGTTCAAATCTTAGAGGAGAGGGGACAGATTTTTTTTTCTTTTAGAATTGTTATTTCCGAAAATATTTACTTCTGCAAAAAAATTATTGATGAAGACCTCTCTTCATTTTGAAAGATCTATCCAACAATCGGACCCGGGTATGTCCTAAAACTACGACCAAGACCACCGGAGGATGGGCAGCAGCATCCCTGGAGTGCGGTGGAGACACTGCGATCGCCAACCCGCATGCCAAGCGTGGCGATTATGACAACTACCCCTCAATGACGTACACAAACAGGCCACGGCCCTGAGGTTCCGGCGACCCCCGGTACCCTGGTTCTGGTAGCGGCCAGGGTACTAGCGGGGTCAGGGGTGCGAAGAATCTCCGGTTAAGATCCGGCTACCACCACCGACGACTACTGGCCCTGGCAAGATACAACACACGAACACTGGACCGACGAAAAGATAGCGAACCTGGAGGAAGGATTGAGCAGGTTGCGTTGAGATATCGTAGGGTTATCTGAAGTCCGAAGAGAGGGGAAGGACACGATAACCCTCAAGTCCGGCAACTTGCTCTATTTCCGGGAGGGCGACCAACAGTCCCAGGGAGGTGTCGGGTTTATCGTCCACAAATCCCTCGTGAAAAACGTGGTGAAGATCGAGAGTGTGTCGGCTAGGGTGGCGTACCTTATACTCAGAGTATCCGAGAGGTACTCGTTGACGGTCATACAGGTGTACGCGCCGACCTCGGCACACTCCGACGATGTGGTGGAGGCTATGTATGAGGATATATCAAAGGTCATGCATAGTTCCAAAACCTACTTCACCGTTGTTATGGGGAAGTCCACGCTCCGTCCAGCAGCAGTCCAAATCCCAAACCCCGAGAGCTTTCAGCTGGAACTCCAAAACCGTTTCGATTGTCTAGGCGGCGATGTGGACGAATTCAACGACGGGTTTGTGGAAGCTGTCCATAGCATTGGGTCTAAGTTCTTTAAGGCCCAACGAACTCAAAGAGCCAAAAGGCTCTCTATCTCCACTCAGAGGCTCATCGAGGAAAGGAATGAGATGATTCTGCAGTCTTCAGCCGATGCGAAATTATACAGGCAGCTCAATAAACAGATCTCTAAGTCCCTTACCCGCGATCTGCGCCAATTCAATACTAATCGTATTGAAGAGGCCATCGAGCAGAATAAGGGCTCTAAAGTTTTCTCAAGAGATCTGTCTATTAGGCAGAGCCAGCTCGCCAGATTAAAAACTGAAGATGGTAGAATCGTTTCGTCCAAACCTGAGCTTTTGAGTGAGATAGAGTGCTTTTATGGACAGCTATACACGTCAACTAGCAGACCCGAAGTTGGTCTGGCGGAAGACCCTAGAGCTAGATTAACCCGGCACTATACCGAAGATATCCCGGACATCAGCCTGTACGAGATTAGAATGGCTCTTAAGCAGCTGAGGCACAACAGGGTACCCGGTGAAGACGGAATTACAGCTGAACTCCTGAAGGCGGGTGGAAAACCGGTCCTTCAGAAGTTGTTCGACTCCGTCTTACTGGTAGGGAAAACTCTAAAAGGCATGGAACAGAGGTGTGGTGTAGCTGTTCTTCAAAAAGGGTGACAACTCCTTACTGAAGAACTACCGACCCATCTCACTTCTGAGCCATGTCTATAAGCTGTTTTCAAGAGTCATTACGAACCGTCTCGCACGCAGGCTAGATGACTTCCAGCCTCTGAGTATACTAACCTGCCCCTCTGTTTAGCGTTCGTGGACTACGAGAAAGCCTTCGATTCGATTGAAATGTGGGCTGTACTACAATGTCTCCAACGGTGCCAAGTGGACTACCACAATATCGAAGTGCTGAAGTGTTTGTACGAGAACGCCACTATGTCAGTCCGACTCCAGGACCAGAACTCAAAGCCTATTCCGTTGCAGCGGGGAGTCAGGCAAGGAGATGTTATTTCTCCTAAACTGTTCTCCGCTGCACTGGAGGATGTTTTCAAGACTCTGGACTGGAGAAGGCTAGGCATCAACATAAACGGCGACTACCTCACTCACCTTCGGTTTGCCGACGATATAGAAGTCTTGGCTGAGACCATGGAGGATTTAAGTACAATGCTCAATGACCTCAGTAAAGCCTCCGAGCGAGTTGGTCTAAGGATGAATATGGACAAGACGAAGATCATGTCAAATGTCCATGTCGCACCAACTCCCTTAACAATCGGACACTTTACGCTCGAAGTTGTAGACGATTACATATAAGTACCTAGGACAGACTGTCCAGTTAGGTAGGTCCAACTTCGAGAAAGAGGTTAATCGTCGAATCCGACTCGGCTGGGCAGCGTTCGGGAAGCTACGGCACATCTTTTCGTCCAATATTCCGCAGTGTCTCAAGATAAAAGTCTTCGACCAGTGTGTGTTGCCAGTGATGACATATGGCACTGAAACGTGGTCGCTTACTATGGGCCTCATAAGAAGGCTCAAAGTCACCCAAAGGGCAATGGAGAGAGCTATGTTGGGAGTTCCTCTGCGTGATCGCATCAGGAATGAGACCATCCGCAGCAGAACCAAAGTGACCGAAATAGCCCTCCGATTCGCTAAACTTAAGTGGCAGTGGGCGGGTAGAACCGATTCGAGGTCAACTTTGAATAAAGTAACGGCCATATTGATTTTCTTCATTTCCGTCCCGATTTTGTTCAAAATCGATATCTGAGCGTCCGAGAGGTCACCTAATATGACTCCGAGGTAAAATTTGGAAAAAGTTGCGGCCATATTGCTTTTTTTCATTTCCGTCGACTTCGTTCAAAATCGATATCTGAGCGTCCGAGAGGTCCCCTAATACGAATCCGAGGTAAAATTTGGAAAAAGTGGCGGCTATATTGATTTTCTTCATTTCCGTCCCGATTTGGTTCAAATTAGATATCTGAGCGTCCGAGATGGCTCTTAATACGAATCCGAGGTAAAAATTGGAATAAGTCGCAGCCATATTGATTTTCTTCATTTCCGTCCCGATTTTGTTGAAAATCGATATCTAAGAGTCTGAGAGATCTCGTAATACGAATGCAAGGTAAAATTTGGAAAAAGTGGCGGCCATATTGATTTTCTTCATTTCCGTTTCGATTTCGTTCAAAATCGATATCTGAGTGTCCGAGAGGTCACTTAATACGAAACCGAGGTAAAATTTGTGAAACTGGCGGCCATATTGTTTTTTTTTCCGTCCCGATTTAGTTCAAAACGATCTGAGCATCCGAGAGGTCTCTTAATACGAATCGAGGTAAAATTTGATACTATGCCACAGGGATTGTAAAAAAAAGTTAAATCTTTACTAATATTATAAAGCTGAAGAGTTTGTTTGTTTGTTTGTTTGTTTGTTTGTTTGTTTGAACGCGCTAATCTCAGGAACTACTGGTTCGAATTGAAAATTATTTTACAGTTGGATAGTCCATTTATCGTGGAAGGCTATATCATCACGCGGCGACCAATAGGACCGAAGACGCGGACGAAGTCGCGGGCAACAACTAGTTATCAATAAAACACTAAAAATTAAACTAAAAATAAATTATTACTAAGAAATTAAGTAAATTAACAATACCTACCTATAAAAAACCGGCCAAGTGCGAGTCGGACTTGCCCACCGAGGGTTCCGTAAAAAAATATTTGTATTATATGATGTAAGTAAAAAAAATACGGGTTTCGCAATTTTTTCTTTCTCTGTGCTATAAGCAGGGAGCGAAACTTTGGTGCCAATGACAGACGTATGACGTCAAGCTACATACATAGTGTTTTTATCTGGATTATTGAAGGAATCAATTTTGATGATGAAAGGTTAACTTACAACAATAATTTTGTTTTAGTTGCGATTACAGGCATTATGCACAGTATATGTATGTAGGTATGTATTGTTGTGTTTGAATTCCAAGCGTACTGCCTATTTTTCGACAACCCACGAAATATAATTTGTTGTTTTTCATTTATCCGAATATATTTTTTACACTTAAGTACTTACTAAGTAAAATATTTTTTTCTTATTGTCTTTGTAATTATTTTAATCCATACTAATATTATAAATGCGAAAGTCACCCGTCTGTCTGTCTGTTACCACTTCACGATTAAGCCTCTAAACCGATTTAGATGAAATTTGGTATAGATATAGTTTAAGCCCCGGGAATGGACATAGGATAGTTATTATTCCGGAAATCGTTCCTTAGGAGGTTAAGAGGGTTGGGGGGTAGAAGTTTGTATGGGCGAGCGATATTTAAGCCTGCGCCTACAACAATTTAATAGCAATGATTTCTGTAATATAACGTGTTTCACGCGGACGGAGTCGCGGGAAAAAGCTAGTATTTACATTATTTTAAATATAAATAGTCATTTCTTATTAATAAAAAATAAAATTTACATTACCATTATTGCATTATTAATAATCATTGGAGTGTCGCAATGTTGTTTATATAAAATCACACTATATGTGAATTTGCGTCATAATTATGTCACCGGCACCAAAGTTTCGCTCCCTGGCCATAAGACGTTGCTTCGTACCAAATTTCAAGATTCTGAGTTCACGGGAAGTACCCTGTAGGTTTTGATTCCCTTGCGATTGTCGAAAATTTGCGGAAATTTGCGGCATAAACGGCTGTATCTTTTGATTGCGTTGGCTTAGAAGTTTGATTTTTTCACAGCTCCCTGTCCCTTACAGTAGACCTGATTATTTGATATAAATTCCAGCTTGATACCTCCACGCGTTCCTGAGAAAAAGGGTCTTGACAGACAGACAGACGGACGGACAGCAAAGTGATCCTATAAGGGTTCCGTTTTTTCCTTTCGAGGTACGGAACCCTGAAAACTCCCAATTATAAAAAGAAATCCCGTCTAACAGCCTGCGGCATGGACCCCATTATGCTGGTGGCGTTGCCTCTCTGCACCGCTAGGGCGATACTTTGAGAGAATTTATTTTATATTTATTTAAGGGCGAGTATTTTCGGCGCTTGAGAACCTGGGCCTGGCCAGCCGCAGCACCAGCCTTTGAGCGGGTAGCCTGGAAGTAGCTACTGTCTACGCACGTTGCGTCCCACACCGGAGCCTTTCCTAATTTCCACGACACTAATGTGACTCCGTCGGGTCGCTTGTCGTCGTCTCCGGCCATTCCCGCGGGTTCAAGGACTGCAGGCAAAGAGACGGTGGCAAGTGAGCGACGGACCAAATCATTAATACTTAGTGCCGTGGCGAAATAGGCGGCCTCTCTCGCACATGAAAGGCAATGTCTTCCCTAAATCTGTCTTAGTAACAGTGCTTCTGTATGATTTGTTACGCTGTGACGCCTTACTTGTCATTTACTCGGAGCTTTTGATTTGTTTATATGAAATTGGGATATTTTCGAGCATTTAAAAATGTGGTTATACTTAACTTTTTATCCTCTATTTGATTTCAACGGAAAAAAGCATGCTTAAAAAATGAAATGTTGTTAATTCTTGGCATTTGGTAGCGGACCCTGGGCATCCTTCAGGATAATCAGGATGAACAGTAGGTACTGGGATAACGCTAGGATAATGATGACGAAGTTGATGAAATACGACCTCTTGGTAACATTGAAAACAACAGAAGTTTTCAGTAGTGCCATCCATAAAAATAGAATTAGGTGTAGATAAGTGTGAGATGATGCATGTGTACAGCGAAGGAAAGTTGTAAACTCCACAAATTTACAGCTTTAATGACTTTCTGAACTCTTTTCGAAGCAGAAACCTATAAATATGTATCTTGATATGTCACAATCCCTGGGTATTGAGCCTGCATATTCTAAAGTTGAGCCCGTAAATAGTGCCTAGCACTTATTATTGTTATAGCATTTTTGTGCTTTTACAAGATACAAGGCCATTACACACCTATTTACGGTACCTATACCTACGGTACAGGATTAACTAGGAGGCCAGCAAATTGTTTACCCTTGTCCCTTGTACAAAACATTAACAAAAGTACATTAAATTCAGGTCTATGTGTACTAAAATATACATCTATATGTACCTTGCATACACGGTAGGAACTCTGCGGACATTCCTTTGTATCGTTTCGATGGCAGGTAAAGTTGTTACATTTGTATGTGTTGAACGCTTTCCATCTCCGTTTAACATAATGGATGTCCAAGTAAAAATATTCAACTACGTCTACTACAAATAATAATAGCAAGGTAGCATTTTTTAACACCTGATTCTTGGAACAATCAATAACAACTAAGAATGTATATATATATTTATTTTAGTTGTTTACCAGTCGCAAATAGCAACGAGTATTTAAATTCTGTTTGATAGCAACCAGACATCAAAATAAATGCAAGTCCAACTCTATGTAGTTTGAATAAGTTTGATTTTTACTCATATTGGTACTCATAGGTCACGAATGGCGAACACGAACTTTTACTGCTTACACATTCGCCAGCGCCCGACCCAACATGTGGTGTAGACAAAATGGAGTGGAGTGAAGTGCGAATTTTAGAAATAAAAATTTAATTTATCAAAGGAAAGAGCTCATTTGGATGATGTAGCGCGCATGCCGCCATTATTCTCACGTCCTCCATGTTCGTGTGCGAATTCACTCTACGAATGTGGAAACAGTAGTTCGCGAAGGCGCTCGTATACAAATGTTTCGTCGAATGCCGAGGCGAATAAATAAATAAAATAAATATTGGGGGACAATCTTACACAAATCGACCTAGTCCCAAACAAAGAAAAGCTTGTACTACGGGTTAAAGGCGACGATATACATAATTATATAGATATATACATACTTAAATATATAGGAAACATCCAAGACTCGGAAACAATATTCGTGGTAAAATGCGCAAATAATGCCCTGACTGGAATTCGAACGCGAGACCTCCGGCTTCGAAGGCAGGGCACTACGAACTAAACCAACGTAGTGATTATATGCTCAGTGACTAAACCAAAGTGGTCGTCAAATGAATGGCCAACACGATTGTGTAAATGTAGCGTAAGGCCATGCACACAAAAAAAACTCAAAATTGATTTATTAATTTTATTCGTTTCAGCGTTTGCGAACGTTTTTATATTGTTATCTATTTAAAATGTATGCTTTATATAACAAATATAAATCTTAGTATTGTTTTGCGTATTCATCAAAACCAATGGGGTCTGTTACACGCTTAATATTATCACAATACTGGTGTGTGAATATTATCGCGATTTTATAATTGTTTGGATTTTGCGTCAATATTCATTAAACAGCACGTGATACGGATCGTGAATGAGTGTATCGCGTGATAACCGTGTAACAGGCCCCAATCAAATTCTAATATTACTATGAAATATATATCTATGACATTTTATTCTCTGTGGCACTGAGAAAACAACATGGCATGGGGTTTCTTTCTTTGCCTTAGTCTGGCAACATTAAAACAAACAATACAAAAAAGAAAAAAACAAGATTGCAAGAGCTCTGTCGATTGGCGCTATTTTGCGTGAAAAATATTTAAATTATTGAAATTTAAACTAGGTGAACACATTCAATCGGATTTTACTGTTCATATACACATTTCGAATACGTTTATGCTTTGCGGGATTCACAAAACGTACTGAAGCGTGATTTTAAAGGTAAATTATGGTCGCGGTATTTGGTGACAACTTTCACCTTCTGTACTGTACCATCAATAATTCCTAATATCCTAAAAGATAATGAATAGACGTTTTATCGATTGCATTTCTCGCGTATCTAAAATATGAACAGGTTTCTTTTTCATTGCCTCGACATTCTTTACGACAATCTTAGCCCTGCATATGTTGAATCGTATTTTGACGATGTATCGTATTGTTTCTGTCTGTAACAACAACTTTTGCCAGATGGAATACAAGTAATTATTTTTACTCATAAATATGTCATAAGAAAACGTTATATTTGTTATGTAAAGTACCGAAAGTATCTTTATCTATCTTTTTCGTTTAGCATTGGCATTGCAATTATATAAGTGCGATTATGATAGTATAATTAATAATTGTGTTTATGTAAGTAACTGGTGCTGTGCGGAGATAATTATTGCATTATGCTTTTAGATAGCCCAATGGGTTTGTTAACTTAAAATGTGCCAGTAAAGCTACTGAAGCTAAGTATTGGCCACTTTTGAGGAATTGAATGGCTATGTATTACTACGCAAGTAAGCTGAATGAAGCATCATGTAGTGGGTGTAACATTAAAGTGCCACCACCGCCCAGCGAGCCAGCCCCCGTCCCTCCACCACCCACTGACCATGCTCCTCTTCCACCCGACCCAGCTCTGTTGCATGGCACTGGACTCTCTTACTATGATGTAAGTTGACATTTTATTGACCATTTATAATAAATATTGGGTGACAATCTTACATGAATTGTTCTAGTCCCAAAATAAGCAAAGCTTGTATTGTGGGTACTAGATGACAATCTACATATGTATGTACTTATACACATAAATAAATGCTCAAATACATAGAAAACATCCAAGATTCAGTAACAAATATTTTATTCTTCATTACACAAATAATGCACTGTGATTCAAACCCGGGACCTCCGGTTTAATCTCAGGTCACTGCCAACTAAGCCAAAGTGATTGAATTAATTATTTTTGCTCTTATTGAAATGATTATTGAGACATTCCACCAAAATTAAATCTTAGGTTTTTATGTGATATATAACATCAGTTGCCAGAACCATGAAAAAATTATGAGTATAGATTAGATGGGTCAATTTTAAGGAAATGTTTTCAAATATATCAGAAACTACTTAGTTTATTCAGGAGCATCATATGATGGACTTTTGGTGGAATGTTCCACAGTTCATATGTTAAAGCTGTATTACTGTTATTTACAGAATGATGATTACTATTCCATGGTAAGAGGTAATAAGTTTATGACCGAAAACACTTGCAAACATCTGGTTATGAATGGTGGTCTAAATTTTGTTACTCAAAAAGGAGATGCCGCTCAGGTAATATCATGCATATTCATATTTTGCTATTATGCTTAATTTAATACATAATTGTTTTTATATATTTCTTATAGCTGTCAGCCGTGGGTGTAAAAACCTTAACAACATTTGTCAATTGCCCAGTCGAAAAGACAGAGCTTGAGTATAAAGATGGGCAACTTGTTAGTGCTCCCCTGGATTCACTGGTCGACATGCTGAGGCCTGGAGCAAACAAATCATACACATTCACATTCCTATTGTGCTCCCGGCTTTTTGTCAAGCCTCATGAATTACTTGGGAAGCTGTGCAAGAGATACTTTAAAACATATGACAAGATTGTAAGTACTATAATTTTATATTGTAGCATTTTTAATAAGTTATTAGGTGACTGCACTATTTTATTTGCCATTAGGTTAAGGAAGAATATGCTATGTGTATAATCAATACCATTGAGTTTATATGTGTTTGCCTACAGCTTCCTTAGGACCTAATAATTGCACTCTTGTATCATTTTATTTAACATCATTTTGCCATCAAAATTTGTTTGGAATAAAAATGACCCATATTTGCATAAACTATCTTTTAGCCAAGTTCCATCTCATTTGGTTCAAAACATAAAAAGGTAACATAAAGACATAAATTCATGTTCATACATATCAATAAGTTCTATCATGGTTCTTATAATTATTTAGGGAAGAGCTGAAGTAAAAGACCTGGTTGATAAGGAGTTAACAGACATGAGAGCCCTAGTAAGGGTACTGACACTGTGGACAAGCATGTTTCCCTATGACTTTCGTGATGATAGAGTCATGGCACTGGTTCGGAATATCACTCAAAGGTATAAAAATTTTGTGTTTTACTTATACATCTCAATAATCAGCTTGAAAACTAATACAATGTGTAGATGCAGTTAATCCTTCAGGTGATTTGTTGATGAGGTATAAAGATTTGTAGTGTGAAAGTGCATGTGTAAAAACCTATATTTGTATCATTTTTCTTCTATGGAAAAATCTTTCTACTCATCTGGCTTTCAAAAAGATACAGGTTTGTTATATATTCCTCTAGATGTGCTGCGGAACACATGTCTTCAGTGAGAGTGGAGGTGTCAACCATGTTGGAAAAGCTTCTCGATAAACTAACAGCTCTTGAGCAGTATGAAGAAACATTGGTTGAAATACCCCAAGTATCATCTGTTGAACAGTTAGCCCAGGTAACCATTTTGATTCGACCTGTCATCTATAAATCCAGGAGAACCCGAGTTAAAACGCAAAATAATCTTGATGATGGGTTATTGCCTTCTAGTTGTAGTCATAAGTAGAGTGCAATGCAATTTTTTGTACATTAATTCATGACATTGTCTGCTGACAGGGAGACATACTAACACTTGGCTTGACACCAGCAGAGCTAGCAAACCAATTGACTATAGTAGAGCTGCATCGGTTGTCATTTGTTGGACCAGAGGAATTTGTTCAGACATTTGCTCCTACACAACCACCACAACCAACATCTTCTTGCGGCAAGACTGCTATTAATCTGCACCATGTGGACATGAAAAGTACAAGAAATCTGGAAGCTTATGCTGATTGGTTTAACAGGCTCAGCTACTTATGTGCAACTGATATTTTGAAGGTACTATCTTATCACAGTGTCTCCATTTCAGCTTTGACAAAAACGGTTTCATATATCAGCTGGATGTCTGTCTGCCTGTTCTCTATAAGTCGCATATGTCAACCGATTCTCGTGAAATTTCGTATGTTGGCTCCGCTCCATTTAATACATTGGTTTAAGCGCAAAAACAAGGTAATAATCAGACAGACATAGTTACTTTCGCATTTATAGATGATATTAGTATGAATTACGAGTACCTATTTATTTCTTTGCAGGCTGTAAAAAGCAAATACAGAGCGCGAGTAATAGAACAGTGGGTTATGACGGCCAGAGAATGCTTCAATCTTGGGAATTTTAACTCTCTGATGGCCATCATTAGTGCTCTAAATATGTCTCCAGTGACACGACTTAAGAAAACGGTAAATATATGCCAAATATTTAGAAAATAGGTCAAGAATACATGAAATCCTTTTCTTGGATTCTTATTTGGATGTTATTTTAACAGTGGAGCCGTACATCTGGAGTGTGCGGACAACAACTGCGTCAATTGGAATTATGCGTTGAACCGAGTGGAAACCATGCAAGGTAACGAAGTTCATTTTATGGACATAAGTATTCAGAGAGGCGTCTTAATATTTATAGGCTTCCATTAACGGCACCAACGTCTCAAATTACATTGAGTAATCGTCAGTAACGATGCGCCATTACCATACTAAAGTCCCATACTAACTCTTCTACGGTAGATGTTGCTGTACGCCTCCCTAAGGCGTTGTGAGAGGGAACTAGTGAAGGATTTCGTGCCCGAGCTTAGTTGTTCCGTTAGCTCAGAGGCTAGAGCGATTGGCCGCGTATGCCAGATGTCACAGGTTCGAATCCTGCTCGGAGCATTAAATTTTTCAATATTTTCCTTTAATTTGAAATTTTCAATTTTTGTTAGCAGCGTTGCTTCTTAATACAACATTAATAGGCTATTTTTCAAAAAAATATTAATAATGCCATTCGAACCGGATTTTAAAGGAGAGTAAGTGATTGTATAGTACCAACTACGATTAAAAAAAACAGAAGGCACAAATGAGGATCAAAGGTTGGATATTGGTCCCGGACACGTAAAACGCTCCATAGTAATTGACAGAAAATGATGACGTCAGAACGCATGAGCCCCGTAGATACTAACGTTGTATGGAAAAACAAGAAAAATGCTATTTTATTCGTGAAATGCTGCGCTTATGTACAATTTTGTTAAACAAATTATTTTTTAATGAATCATGTAAATTATGCTGGGAGCCTTTATTTAACTTTGAAATCATAAAAAACGTACATATTTTTTTAGATAATTATAAGTCATCTCAAGTCTGAGAACTTTATTATTATTCTGATTTTATTTTGTGATTTTCATTATTGTGTTAATTTGATGGTATACTATCCGTATTACGGCAATATCTTATACAGTTTAACACGAGGAAACTATTCTATTGCCTTTTTCTCTCCAGATACCGAGCAGCCTTAGCAGCCGCTCCTACTGAAACAGCCGTGCCGTTGTTGTCCGTTACCTGCAGGGATCTGCATTTTGCTAATCAAGGCTCTTCATCCAAGTAAGTCAACATTCAAGTACGCAAAGTGTGTCCGTGTTAGATTAGAGCTACGTTGACCTGTTGATCACACTGAAGTGAGATCCATGCCAAAGTACAAAATTTACCTGATATGGATTTTGCTATATAATTGATCTAGACACGCGGCAGCGTGTCCAGCCAAGTTCATCCCAGGAACTGGCGGACAGCAGCCGTGTGTTATATTACACGAACCGTTTGGAGCCACTTTTGACCCCCCAATAACTCCAAATCTATCTAACATAAAAACATGAAATTTGGTACATATATTTAATCCTTTAGAACAACTAGAACCCCAAATTTCATAAATATAGGTTGAATAGTTATTGAGATATTAAAATAGAGATTGAGATATTAAATTCCAAAAAACGGAATTTTTGCCACTGACTGACTGACTGACTGACTAGTAATCAAAAACCTAACCCACTTCCAGATGACCTAGAAAGCTGAAATTTGGCATGCAGCTTGGTAATTATGTGACTACACCAGAAAAACTCTGAAAACAGTGATTTTATTATTAGTTTTATTATTATTAATATTTATGCTAGTTACCTCAGAACTCCGTCATTTATTAACAGATTTGGAAAATTCTTTTTTTGTTTGAAACGTTATACTTCCGGGGTAGTCCCATTGTCATCGGATCAGAATCTGATTATAGGGTCCTGGGGAAATCGAGGGAACTCTTCAAATATTTTAGGTGCACCTATAGCGCTTTGGGTATTTTGTATAGTAACTCGTGCATTCGTTCTGGGAAAGCACCATTGGATGAAGTTTGACATAAAGTAATGAGATCCCATCAAACACATAAATGTGAAAATGGCAGCCAAGTTCACTGACAAAAGAATTGAGATCTAAAAGGGCGCCAAGTTCCGTAGATTATCTGAATAGTTGCCAAGTTTGGCACTAGATTGTTTACAGTAAAACTAATTTACTGCGGCTTAATGCATTTTGAGCTGAAACTTGGCAGTTTTCTTAAATATCCAACAGCTTTCGTGGTATTATAACATACTGCATAGAAAACTGCCAAGTTAAGGCTCAAAATGCATTAAGCCGCAGTAAATCTATGACAGATACAAACAGGCCACGGCCCCGAGGTTCCCGTGACCCCCAGTGCCCTGGCTTTGGTACCGGCCAGGGTACTAGCGGGGTCAGGGGTGCGAAGAATCTCCGGCAAAGATCCGGCTACCACCACCGACGACTTCTGGCCCTGGCAACATATAACACACGAACACTGCGGACCGACGAAAAGGTAGCGGAACTGGAGGAAGGATTGAGCAAGTTGCGTTGGGATATCGTAGGGTTATCTGAAGTCCGAAGAGAGGGGGAGGACATGATAACCCTGAAGGCCGGCAACTTGTTCTATTTCCGGGAGGGCGACCAACAGTCCCAGGGAGGTGTCGGGTTTATGGTCCACAAATCCCTCGTGAACAACGTGGTGAAGATCGAGAGTGTGTCGGCCAGGGTGGCGTACCTTATACTCAGAGTATTCAAGAGGTACTCGTTGACGGTCATACAGGTGTACGCGCCGACCTCGGCACACTCCGACGACGAGGTGGAGGCTATGTATGAGTATATATCAAAGGTCATGCATAGTTCCAAAACCTACTTCAAAAAAAAAAAGTAAAAAAGTAAAAGTAGTTTATTCTTCAAATTAGGCATATTACATGCACCTATGAACGTCAATAAACTACCACCGGTTCGGAAAAATAAACCTCTGCCACGAGAAGAACCGGCGTAAGAAACTCGGCGAGGTGTCATTTTTTCAAAACAATATACATTGTATAGTTAAATATAAAATTACAGTCTCAGTTACTACAAAAATAACAAGCTACAGTAGAAAACCTATTTTCGCGATAGATTAGCCGTGCAGGACACTATCACTGCCAAACATCCCTGTCCATGATGTAATCGTTTACCTTATAATATGCTTTTGAAATAAGTGTTTGTTTTACTACAGATTTGAATTTAGAATTGCTAAGTTCAGTAATGTGTTTTGGAATTTTATTGTAGAATTTAATACAATTTCCCAAGAACGACTTTTTCGCCTTTACTAGTCTATAGAAGGTTATTTTCAGTTTCCCAGTGTTTCTGGTGGCTATTGGTTTATCAGCGTTCGTTGGGAAATTGCACAAATTCTTCCTAACATACATTATTATTTCAAATACGTATAGGGACGGCAGGGTTAGAATATCTATTTCTTTGAAAAATTCTCTTAATGAGTCACGCGACCCCAAGTTATAAATTGCCCGGATAGCCCTTTTTTGCAAAATAAAAACAGTTTCAATATCTGCAGCTGATCCCCACAAGATTAGACCATAAGTAATTATACTATTAAAATAAGCAAAGTAAACTAACCGTGCCGTTGCCACATTGGTAAGCTGCCTTATTCTCCTGACTGCAAATGCAGCAGAGCTCAACCTACTTCCTATCGCTGTTATATGGGAACCCCACTGCAATTTTGAGTCCAATGTAATACCTAAGAATACAGTTGACGTAACAAATTCTAATGTTTGGCCATTAAGTTTAATATTTGTATCTAAGTTTCTATTTGACGAGTTCGCTAGAGAGAATTTCATACATTTAGTTTTTTTCGGATTCAACACTAAGTTATTGGCAGCAAACCAGTCAGATATCATGGACAGGGTATTATTTGGTTCAATGAGTTCAGTATCTTTCCTATTTACCTTGAACAGTAATGAGGTGTCGTCTGCGAACATTACAATGCCTGATCTTCGGCTTACCATATATGGTAGATCATTTACATAAACAAGGAACAGGAAAGGGCCTAGAATAGACCCCTGAGGTACTCCCATCTCTACCACTGTCTCTGACGAAAGGGCTTTATTTATCGCTACCTTTTGATTTCTCTGTGTTAAATATGATTTCATAAGATCCAATGCATGTCCTCTGATACCATAGAAATTAAGCTTAAAAATTAAAGTTCCATGATCTACACAATCAAAAGCCTTGGAAAGGTCACAGAACACTCCAATGGCGTCATATGACTCTTCCCAAGACTGCAAAATAAATTTTATTAAACTTGCACCTGCATCAGTAGTTGATCTACCTTTCGTGAAACCGAACTGCTGTGCGTGCAAAATATTGTCTGAATTAAAATGAGAAACCAATTGCGTAAGCATTATTTTTTCGAATATTTTGCTAAACGCAGGTAGGATAGAAACTGGACGATAATCAGAAGGATTATCTCTATGACCTGATTTGAAAATAGGAACTACTTTACTACACTTCATTAAGTCTGGAAAAATGCCATTGTCTACACAACTATTAAAAATGAGAGCTAGAGTGGGTGCAACGACCTCGAGAATAGATTCCAGTACCATGACTGACACGCCCCATAAGTCCTCAGTCCTCTTTATTTTTAACATTTTAAAAGACTTCAGTACATCTAGAGGAGAAACATGAAGAAATTTGAAAATATTTAGTGACTCTAATTTTACGTTCTCATTCAGAAGGGATTCTGCTATTGTGGTAGATGATGCCAAACTTTGAGTCGTGACTATAGGAATTTTGGAAAAGAAATTATTAAATTCATCGGCTACTTTTAGTGCATTAGTAATTAAATTATCCTCTATTTTCAAAGAAATCGTGGACTCTTTATTACTTCTCTGCCCAGTCTCTGTGTTTATTATTTTCCAGACAGTCTTGGCTTTGTTATCTGAGGACTTTATTTTATTATTCAAGTGCATTGCTTTTGCCTTTGTGCACACTGTTTTGAATAATTTGGAATAATCCCTAACATACTGATGGAAGCGTTCGTCAGTGGTGCAAGATCTCCTTTCATAAAGTTGGTATAAGTTATCTCTACTCTTTCGAATTCCGGTAGTTGCCCAATCATTAAATCTCATTTTATTGTTTATTTTAATACGCTTTTTACTACAAGTCCTATTAAATTCGTTACACACTGTATTCAGAAGCATTTTGAATTGATCATTCGGATCATTTGATTCTACCTGGGTGTTCGGCATGGCGACTAGTAGATTTGACTTTAGTAGTTCTAGTCTACTTTTACTCAGGGGTCTTATTTCTATAACGCGATCTGGAGGTTTTACTTCGCAAGGTAGCCTGACCATCTGAGCTTTATGATCCGACCGGACTCCATTCACTATGCTTCTGTCTAGATGAGGACAGTTTAACCAAATATTATCTATGCAAGTGGCAGAGGTCGGAGTAACTCGGGTAGGTGCTTCAAATAAGTAGTCAAAATTGAACGATTTAAAAAGAGTGATGTACTTATCTTTTTCGACTGATTGTGATAAAATATCGATATTAAAGTCGCCACAGACCACTACTGGTTTTTTACCACTTATTGCTTTACTAAGTACATCCTCCATAATTTCTATAAAAGATATTAAGTCACCTGATGGTGGTTTATAAATGCAAAATATCAGATACTGATCCGTCTCTGCACAAGCAATCTCACAAACACGATCAACAGAACAACCTGAGAGGTCTTTACGTTCTTTAAAAGTTAACCCATTTTTCACTAAAATAATAGAGCCACCACCCTCTGCGGTAGTTCTGTTGAATGCGCTGGCCAAAACGTAATTATTTACATTAAATTTCATCATATGATTCTTTAACCAAGTTTCTGTTAAGCAGACTACATCTACATTAAGCTCTTCTGTAAATAATTCTAAATCTAGTATTTTGCCAGTGAAGCGATTTATATTTTGGTATAATAAAATTACACTATTGAGCTTCACCGTTGTTATGGGGGATTTTAACGCCAAACTGGGTAAAAGAGATGGTGAAGAGCTTACCGTGGGGCAATTTGGAGTTGGAAATCGGAACCACCGGAGCCAACTACTGGCTGGTTTCTTGGAGAAGGAGGGACTCTACACGATGAACTCCTTCTTCAAGAAACGCAAGCACAGGAAGTGGACCTGGATGAGTCCTGACGGTGCAACAAAAAACGAGATTGACTTCATCATGTCTACGAAGAGGCATATATTCAATGATGTCTCTGTGTTCAATACTGTTAAAACCGGAAGTGATCATCGTCTGCAGTGCTACCGCGAACTTCGAAAATCGAACTTCGTGTCGTGCCGTCCCTTTCACTCTCGTATTATACTCTATATGACGGAAAGGTGATGAAGTCCACGCTCCGTCCAGCAGCAGTCCTAGTCCAAAACCCCGAGAGCTTTTAGCTGGAACTCCAAAACCGTTTCGATTGTCTAGGCGGCGATGTGGACGAATTCAACGACGGGTTTGTGGAAGCTGTCCATAGCATTGGGTCTAAGTTCTTTAAGGCCCAACGAACTCACAGAGCAAAAAGGCTCTCTGCCTCCACTCAGGGGCTCATCGAGGGAAGGAATGAGATGATTCTGCAGTCTTCGGCCGATGCGACATTATACAGGCAGCTCAATAAACAGATCTCCAAGTCCCTTACCCGCGATCTGCGCGAATTCAATACAAATCGTATTGAAGAGGCCATCGAGCAGAATAAGGGCTCTAAAGTGTTCTCAAGAGATCTGTCTATTGGGCAGAGCCAGCTCGCCAAATTAAAAACTGAACACGGTAGAGTCGTTTCATCCAAACCCGAGCTTCTGAATGAAATATAATGCTTTTATGGACAGCTATACACGTCAACTAGCAGACCCGAAGTTGGTCTGGCGGAAGACCCTAGAGCCAGATTAACCCGGCACTATACCGAAGATATCCCGGACATCAGCCTGTACGAGATAAGAATGTCTCTTAAACAGCTTAAGAACAACAAGGCACCCCGTGAAGACGGAATTACAGCCGAACTCCTGAAGGCGGGTGGAAAACCGGTCCTTAGGGCCCTTCAGAAGTTGTTCGACTCCGTCTTACTGGAAGGAAAAACTCCTAAGGCATGGAACAAAAGTGTGGTGGTGCTGTTCTTCAAAAAGGGTGACAACGCCTTACTGAAGAACTACCGACCCATCTCACTTCTGAGCCATGTCTATAAGCTGTTTTCAAGAGTCATTACGAACCGTCTCGCACGCAGGCTAGATGACTTCCAGCCTCCCGAACAAGCCGGTTTCCGAAGAGGCTTTAGCACCGTAGACCACATCCATACGCTCCGTCAGGTTATACAGAAGACTGAGGAGTATAATCTGCCCCTCTGTTTAGCGTTCGTGGACTACGAGAAAGCCTTCGATTCGATTGAAACCTGGGCTGTACTACAAACTCTCCAGCGGTGCCTAGTGGACTACCGCTATATCGAAGTGCTGAAGTGCTTGTACGAGAACGCCACTATGTCAGTTCGACTCCAGGACCAGAACTCAAAGCCTATTCCGTTGCAGCGGGGAGTCAGGCAAGGAGATGTTATTTCTCCTAAACTGTTTTCCGCTGCACTGGAGGATGTTTTTAAGACTCTGGACTGGAGGAGGCTAGGCATCAACATAAACGACGAGTACCTCACTCACCTTCGGTTTGCTGACGATATAGTAGTCTTGGCTGAGACCATGGAGGATTTAAGTACAATGCTCAGTGACCTCAGTAGAGCCTCCGAACGAGTTGGTCTAAGGATGAACATGGACAAGACGAAGATCATGTCAAGTGAATTGAGATGTGACACGGTCACAATAACTCCCGTGACAATCGGACACTTTACGCTCGAAGTTGTAGACGATTACATATACCTAGGACAGACTGTCCAGTTAGGTAAATCCAACTTCGAGAAAGAGGTTAATCGTCGAATCCGACTCGGCTGGGCAGCGTTCGGGAAGCTACGGCACATCTTTTCGTCCAATATTCCGCAGTGTCTCAAGACGAAAGTCTTTGACCAGTGTGTGTTGCCAGTGATGACATATGGCACTGAAACGTGGTCGCTTACTATGGGCCTCATAAGAAGGCTCAAAGTCACCCAAAGAGCAATGGAGAGAGCTATGTTAGGAGTTTCTCTGCGTGATCGCATCAGGAATGAGGCCATCCGCAGCAGAACCAAAGTGACCGATATAGCCCTCCGAATCGCTAAACTTAAGTGGCAGTGGGCGGGGCATATTGCACGTAGAACCGATGGCCGTTTGGGGCGGAAAGGTTCTCGAGTGGCGACCACGTACCGGAAGGCGTAGCGTGGGCAGGCCCCCCACACGGTGGACCGATGACCTGGTAAAGGTCGCTGGTGTCCGCTGGATGCGGGTGGCGCAGGACCGGTCATTGTGGAAGTCTTTGGGGGAGGCCTATGTCCAGCAGTGGACGTCTTTCGGCTGACATGATGAAATTAGTTTTACTGTAAACAATCTAGTGCCAAACTTGGCAACTTTTCAGATAATCTACGGAACTTGGCGCCCTTTTAGATCTCAATTCTTTTGTCGGTGAACTTGGCTGCCATTTACAACTTGTTTTTTTGATGGGATAACATTTACATTTCACATTTCAGTAGTATGAAATCTTAACTTGTTTCGTTTAAGTTGTAACAAGAAATCTTACAATATTTATGTAACTATTTAGTGTTCAAGATATTCATGTGTCACAAAATGTGAAGAAAGCCTACCGTCAAGAAAGTCACAACACAAAAAGAACATCAGTACACTTTCTTTATAATAGTAAATCCGCCTTATTAATAGTACTACTGTATGATTTTTTACACTGTGAAGCCATACCCATACTTGTCACTTAGTGTATTTTAGAATGAGATACTTTTGAAATTTATATTTTTTTATATGAAATTGGGATATTTTCGAGAATTTAAAAAATGTGGTTATATAAAAAATAAATATTCTCTATTTGATTGCATCGAAAAAAATCCGCTTAAAAATGACATGTTGTCAATTATAATCATCACCCTTTGGACTGGACTGCTTTAGGACCTAATCCCGAGATTTGGGCTCTAACTTTTAAGAAAGCAACTGACGCGTGACGGTCTGACCTTCCAACGTTCCAGCCCAAAACCCTAAACCTTGCGATTAGACAGGACGATGTTTTCATACACCGTAAATTTACATAAGTTTTTTCGAAAATCCCTGGTAGTGGTGCAGTCACGGACATCAATTGTTGAGTCATTTAGGGAGCTCACTCTATACTGGACACTTCATACTCTATTATGATTTATGTATGATGTTCTCTTTTCTATGAAGTGTCCAGTATAGAGTGAGCTCTCTAAATCTCTCGGTCTAATCGGTGTTCGAATTCTCTACCTCTAAAGTCGCGTTCTTTACCGCCCAGATACAGTGGCTTCCGTTGGACTACATTGACTAAACTATAGTTAGGTATTTGTATAATGATGATGATGCATACGATAATTTATAATAATCTCCATTGAGCAGGCTTGGTAACCGCGTGAACTTCGAGAAGTGCTCGCTGCTGGCGCGGCACGTGAGCCGTCAGCTTGCGGCACGGCGGCTCTGCGGGGACGAGCCGCCGGCTCCCGCGCCGCCGCCGCCGCATCCGCCCGCTTGGCGGTTCCTCAACGACACTCCCACGCTCACCGAGACCGGTTAGTGAACATGTGTATCTAGACTAGGCAAGTGCTCGCTGGTGGCGCGGCGCGTGTATCGGCTCTGCGAGAACAAATTTTCAGATTAGGTCGGTGGTATCATAATATTGCATTGTCACCGAACTTACATAAGTACCACACAATCGGTCGAGGCTAACTACATACATACAAACTATGCAAATTAAATAAATTTGTAAAATACAACGGTAATACGGAAATGATTCACTGTTGGCACACATACCCAGCCTGTTCTGCGAGGAAGGGACAGTTTCTCCCTATATCCATTCCTGGCAATAATGTAAACAACACAAACCAGTGGTATACAACCACAATGGCTCTGTAAAACCATACAATGAGCTCTGTGCAAGGCCTAAAGGCGGGGATCATCGAGCGGAGCCGAATACTGCCAAGCACGTGGCTGAAATTCACTATGCCTACGGCCGTACGGAAAACTCGTCTCAGAAGAACTATAATATAACTGACTTTCTAATATGTACGTAGTTGTTACGAATCTCGTGTCATGAGCCGCGTAGCATAGTATTTTATGCAACTGTTGTATTAGAAGGGTCTTAAAACGCGAGTGGCGTCGGTTGCAATGCATCTTGGCGAGCATCGCAAGTAAAGACGCCTCTAGCGTTTTGAGATCAGTTATTCACCGTTGCATACAATAGTTTTTCTACGGTTTATTTCAAATAATATAATAATAATATAATTTATTAATTGAAAACCTTCTAACTTGCTAGCGTTAACATTTTGATTGCGTATGAATACATAGTTCACACATAATTACAATTGCCTGAACTAGGTTGATCCTGTATCTCGGGCAAAGAGAAAATATATTAATGAATGCAATTTGTGTACATGAAAGATACCTGATAAATATTAAAGTTACGAGGGGTGTTCAATAAATTCTCGGTATTGACATCTTTTAAAGCTGTTTGGTAAACTTTTTAATACTGACCGGTAAAAGTCATTGTTTAATATAAAAAAAAGTATAATTCAAACAGCGATGTTTTTTTGTTAGTAACGAACAAACGTGATCACTATGACCGATTTTTTTATGTTGGTTAAATTAGAGCACCGAGCGGTAATAAAATCCTTGACCAAGCCGGTAAAAAATCAATAAGCTATAAAAAAGATATGGATTATGTTTACCGTGAGTCTGCTCCTTCTTTATCACCAATTCAGAAGTGGTCAAGTCAATTTAAGCATGCGGGAGAGAGTATCAAAGACGACCATAGAGCTGGTCGGCCCGTCGAAGCCTCTTCATCAGAAAATTTAAAAAGTGGAGAAAATTATATCTGAAGATGGTTGAGTAAAGGTGAAATCAATAGCTCAAAGAACCAACCTTTCTATTGTTAAACAAAGAACTAACCTATCTATCTAGACACGATATAATTAATGACCATCTTAATATGCCAAAAGTCAGTGTGAGATGGGTACCGCGAATGCTGACACCGCTTCAGTAGAATACGCGTGTTGCTTGTTGTTCCGAATTTCTTGAGGTGTGCGGTGAAATTCCTGATAAGATACTACAAAATTTTGTTAGTAGAGATGAAACGTGGGTTCATCATTATGACCCTGAGAGTAAACAAGAGTCCATGCAGTGGCACATTAAAGGAACTCCTCATCCCAAGAAGTTCAAGGTCGTGCCTTCAGCTGGCAAGGTCATCGTCACAATATTCAAAGTCAAAGTCAAAATATTCTTTATTCAAATAGGCCTAGCAACAAGCACTTTGGAATCGTCAGTTATAACATGTATTAACATATATATATTAATTAATTATTTAGAGCAATTTATTGATGCTATTATTATTCTTTAAAATAAATATTGTCTGGTTGTAGACATGTCAAAGTAAGAAATTATTTTGTAGTAAAATTCACAATAGGATCGTCAAAACATAAATAATAGTAATAATAAAAAATATATAAAGATAGAAATCTAGACAGTTTCTAGAATGCCATAATGATTAGTTCATTAATATTTCAGTCACAATTAATCCCACGGTGTTTTATCATTCATGTAGTCATGTGTGCTATAATATGCTTTCGATATGAGTTGACGCTTTACATAATTTTTAAATTTATTAATAGATAATTCAGTTACGTTTCTTGGAAGCTTATTATAAAACTTCACACCATTACCCATGAATGATTTTCTAATTTTCTGGAGGCGAGTGGTGGGCACCGCGAGTTTGTGTTTATTTCGAGTATTAATATTATGTATGTCACAGTTCTTCCTGAAATTTACAATGTTTTTATGTACATACACAATATTATCATAGATGTATTGACAATGCAATGTCATTACATTAATGTTCTTGAACTTATCTCTAAGTGAGTCTCTATGGTTCATTTTATATATTGCTCGAATAGCCCTCTTCTGCAGAACAAAAATGGTATTAATATCTGAAGCACTGCCCCACAGTAAAATACCATACGACATAATACTGTGGAAGTAACTAAAATATACTAATCGAGCTGTCTTCACGTCTGTCAGTTGGCGGATCTTGCTCACGGCAAAAGCTGCAGAACTCAGTCTATTCGAGAGATTAGCAATATGGGGACCCCATTGGAGTTTGGAATCTAATGTTAATCCAAGAAAAACTGTACCATCCACTAGTTCCAATTCCTCATCTTTCACAATGACACTTGTTTGATTGTGCTTAACGTTAGTCGTGACAAACTTGATACATTTGGTCTTTTTCTCATTTAACAATAAATTGTTGACATTGAACCAATTAACTACTTTAGAAATAGCATCTATCTATATATATATTACGCGAAGCCGATCCTTACAACGCCCATCAGATCTACAGTTATGGACCGATTTTGATAAATTATATACCATAGGATTCGTCCCATGCTGCAGATTTGCAATAAGGTCTTAGTTTTTTGATTTTTATCCTGGAAAATTTATTAAATTGATATTTACGAAAAATCCTGGATGCCCCGACAAATATAAGCCTCAAAATCGTGTTCGATGACGCCACATACAAGCGACGGGTCAGCTTACCTTGGTAGAATTGTACGAGGTGTCAAAATTTAGCTTGGTTAACACGTGACTAGGGAACTGGCTATTGTATGATTCCGGATGACATAAAATCAAATATGAATTAAAATGTTCCTGTAAGAAATATCTGGTACAGCATTACAAAATAAAATCTTTTGAGTCGAGAAATACTCAATATTATTAACTATAAACGAAAGTAAAATTACTAATTTGTTTACAAGACAATACATAATATTCGGTGTATTCGGTCTAAGTATTTACAGTTTACATGAATGCCAGACGTTTTGTGTCAACATTTAACTTATTTTTTATTGTGGCCCTTTACACGATTTTTATTTTTACAATACTGAGGTGTCAATATTATTGCGGTCTATAAAGAAAATACAAATTTTAGTGATCCGTTAATTTGAAGGGGCCTTTTATACGGTGATTATTATCCCGTGATACACTCATATCACCATACGATTTACGTGAATATTGATGCAACCAAAACACGAACTATTTGGAAAAACGCAATAATATTGACATCTCAGTTTTGTCATTATATTAATCGTGTAAAGGGCCCCATTCATTTCCCAACTTAAGACCCTGTTCACATTATCCGATTTGATGAAGGTTTCGGCTCCGACTAATGTATGGAAATGTGACCGATATCGTGTCGTGCAATGTGAACAGTGACCAGTTTTCGTAATTAATAATACTAACAGATCCGCAGTGTTAAGCAAGACGATTTTCTTATAGTTGTCTGTTTGGATCCTTATGGTTAAGCAAGTTGAATTAAACTGGGACAGATAGAACGATCATTTTCGGCTGCTAACGAATTGTCTCCACTTAAAAGCACACAAAAATTTCAAATCCCATATAATCCAAAACGTCACAAACGTCAGTTCAGTACAATTTGCATATAAACAAATATATTTTAAAGCAGATGCACTGACAGGTGAACACCTGTCAGATATCACTTATCTGTCTCTCTCAAACTTACTGATTTGTGCATTAGAGAGAAGAGATCAGATGTTCAGAAATTGTTCAACTTAAATGAGCGGATTCGATATCTGTGGCAGTTTTCTATACATATAGGGATAAGCTAGCCTTTTTACTTCCACTTTTTGTCTGTTTGTCATTTTGCCGTGTTTTATGTACAATAAAGCCATACATACATACATACATAACCGTGTCGGCTCCAACGCCGATACCGGATCGGATAATGTGAACAGGGCCTGTTCAGTTCTGTCGAATAAAGCAGAAAATAAATGAAATGTTTACATAAATGACATAGGTACGTATTGTGTCACTTTTTTATTGTGCTCTATTATGTCAATATTATATTGTCATGGTTTAAACAAAGAAGTTGGTATACAAACCAATGACGCTTCAAATATACGTTCCGTATATCTTGACTGATATTGATACCTGCCAAAACAATGACAAACCAAATTAAACTTTACGTTGTGAGTTACAGAACTGTTTCTGAGTTAATCATAGATAAGCTTCAAAACATTTTGAAAGAGAAGAGATTCGCTGTGTCTAAGTGTGTCTCTCTTCCACCTATTGCCATACCAGTAGGGTGATCAAGAGATCATAAGCAAAGAAGTTCTCATTGGAGTAGACGTTACTTATTGGTGGATTTAGATCAAACGAACGAGAAAACAATGTTGCACTAATTAACCTTTACGACGCCAACAACGCATTTGAAGTATATGCGCACCATCGATTCAATACAACGACGAATATATCCGTCTCTTATGAAAAATGAGTTGGCGTGTAAGTGTCACTGTGGTTCATAAAGTATGGCGTTCAAAAGGTTAATTTGCTATTTTTTTTCAATGTTTGTCTGAGGATGTCAAACCCTACAAAGTTGAACCCTACAGAAATGCATGTAGGTTGATATCTCATTAGCCCATCATGGCCCACGTACAAGGCCCAGTTATGCGGTGGATCGGGGTGCAAATATGTTTTTTTATGATTGACTGTGACACAAATGTTTTTAAATCAACTTTGTAATCGAGAGCGAAGCCACGGGATAGAATATAGATAGGCTATATTCTATCCCGCGCCGCGGCTTCGCTTGCATTCTTCGTAGTACGTCGACGCGGCGGAGCCGCGCGGGTAACTAGTTGTTTATATCATTCATAGCTTGTTGCTGTCGTTTGACTTTGAATATAAGAGAGGTCTGCAAACAATACTATATCATGGTGGGTCTTTACGATGTATGGCAAGTCATTTATGTAGATAAGGAATAGGAAAGGTCCCAATATTAATCCCTGCGGTACACCCATCGAGACCACTGATCCCGGTGATCGCTGTCCATTCACATCGACCCTTTGTATTCTACCATATAGATAAGATTTTAGCAAATTCAGTGCCGATCCTCTAACTCCATAGTAGTGCAGTTTCCTGATTAATGTTTCATGACATACGCAGTCGAAGGCCTTGGACAAATCGCAAAAAATACCTAAGGCATCCTGTGACTCTTCCCAGGCATCGAATATATGTTTAGTTAGCTCAACAGCCGCGTCGGTTGTCGAGCGACCCCCCGTTAAACCAAATTGCTTATTATGCATTAAATTGTTTGTATTAAAATGTCTTATTAATTGGGACAAAACTAATTTTTCAAAAATTTTACTAAATGTAAAATTTAAAAAAATCGGGTTAACTACGATTGGGGTCCAGATATTAAGGCGTGGGTGCGAGGGGGAAGGGGAAAGGGGGGGAAGCTATCCCTCTGTACCAACATCCCTCGCAGACACTGATTTTTTGAGATACTAAAATGATGTGGAGATGACAATTTAATATTGACATTTATTAAGCCCATTGGGGCCTTTTACATGGTGAATATTATCATGCCATACACTCAAATCACGATCCGTATCAAGTGAATATTAATGAATATTGAACATAGATATCAGAGTAAAGCAGATCCGCTCATTTTAAGTTGAAGGATTTCTGTAAATCTGATCTTTTCTCACTATTGCACAATCAGTAAGTTTGAGAGAGACAGATAAGTGATATCTGACAGGTATTAACATTTCAGTGTCTCCGTTTTCATAACTGCAAATTGTAATGAAATGACGTTTGTGACTTTTTGGTTTGTATGGAACCTGACATTTGGTGTCCTTCTATATGGAGACAGTTCGTCAACAGTCAACAATATAGATCGTAATATCTGTCCCGTTCTAACTCATCTTAGTTTACCATAAGGAGTCGAGACAACTGTATGAAAAAAAAAACATCTTCCTTAACACTACGGATCTGTTGGTATTATTAATCTAAGATATTCAAGCAAAGTACAAACAATTAGGAAAACCGCGATAATATTGACACTCCAGCATAATTGAGTTAAGATAAATTTTATCGTGTAAAGGTCCCCATTAACAAAATAAATTAAAAAATGACACACCACGTCTGCCATTCATGTAAAAAAATTTAAACAGAGCGTTTATTTGGTGATTAGTTATTTTACTGGTGTAAGTAAAGCCAACTCAAAACTCGTATTTTCTTATGATGTAGAACTTACTACAGGTTTGAGTTATACTCTATTTCATCAACTTATTCCAAATATGTCAATGAAGCAAGGTACTTGCGCATTATATTATTGCGTACCCTACGTCAAATGCCAAAGAATTGATATCAACGCCATCTATACTACAGAATTGTTCAGCAGATCCGTTTTTTCATGAAAACGCGATAATGACGCCACCTACCGGGTCCAAGTGTATTTTCAAACCATCCAGGAATCTACCCAAACATACACACAAAATTTCATCCAAATCGGTCCAGCCGTTTAGGAGGAGTTAGGTGACAAACACACGTACAGAAGAATTATATATATAAAGATTGGTAAAACATGTTGTAATTTGTAGCGGATTAGGTAGCGGACCCCAGGCATCCTTCTGGATGCAACTGTACTGGTAATAACGCTAGGAGGATGATGATGGTAAAACATGTTGTATATCAATAATAACCTATAGGAGTTAACAATTAGAGGATAATAAACAATACGTGCCTGAACTAGGAAACCCTGTGTTTCAGGGATAAAAGGCCTTGGCAGTTAAATATCTTATTTATATAAATAATAATATAGCCTTTTTATTCAGATCCTCCTTTAACCTAGTAACAATATCCAAATATATAAAAACTTATTCTAGTATTTGCTGTTTTTTTATTAGGGTTCCGTACCCAAAGGGTAAAAACGGGACCCTATTACTAAGACTTCGCTGTCCGTCCGTCCTTCCGTCCGTCCGTCTGTCACCAGGCTGTATCTCAAGAACCGTAATAGCTAGACAGTTGAAATTTTCACAGATTGTGTATTTCTCTTGCCGCCATAACAACAAATACTAAAAACAAAATAATAATAATAATTAAGGGGGGCTCCCATACAAAAATCGTGATATTTTAGCCCTTTTTCATGGCTACCACTCGCCGAGCTAGATCTCAAGAACCGTGATAGCTAGACAGTTGAAATTTTCACAGATGATGTATTTCTGTTGCCGCTATAACAACAAATATTAAAAACCGGCCAATTGCGAGTCGGACTCTTTGCCGTTTTTATTTTTTGTACGGAACCCTCGGTGGGCGAGTCCGACTCGCACTTAGCCGGTTTTTTTCTGTAGATCTGTTTGCCAATCGTCAAAGGCCTCCTCCAACCTTTTCCATTCTGGCCTTTCTTGTGCGACGCTGTTTCACATCATTTCCGCCGCTTGTCTAATGTCATCCTCCCACCTTTTCTGCGGTCTCCCTCTCTTTCTTTTACCTTCCCTGGGGTACAATCTTGTCACTATTTTACTCCATTTGTCCTGACCTCTTATCATGTGTCCTGCCCACCTTCATTTAAGTCTTTTGATTTTCGTTGTTATATCTATAGTTTTTGTTCTAATTCTGATGACACAGTTGTTCAATCTGTCCCATTTTTTGATGTTCAGCATACTCCTCTCCATTGCGTATTGGCAAGTTGCGAGTTTGCTTGTCATTTCTCGAGTTAAAGCCCATGATTGACAGCCATACATAACAGGAAATACACAGGTGTTAAATAATTTACTTTTTATGTTTATATGAAGTTTTTTATCTTTCATAACCTCTTTTAAACCCTAGTATCTCCTCCAGCCGTTTGTTATTCTTTTCTCTACTTCTTTGCGCATGGGTTCTGTTTGAGTTATAAGTTGTCCCAAATATATGTATTCGTCAGCGTAGTTGATTGCGGTGTTTCCTAGTTGTATAGTGATTTGGTTTTCGTTTGTCATCACTCTTGTCTTTTCCGGATACAGTTTTAATCCTACCTTGTCGCTCTCTATCGCGAGCTCTGTTATCGTTCTGCTTATGTCTTCTGGTGTTTTGGCGATTAGAACTATATCGTCGGCAAAATTCAAATACGTGAGCAATACACCATCTACATTGATTCCGAGATGTTCCCAATGGAGGCTTCTGAAGATTTATTCCAGTACCGCCGAGAATAGTTTTGGAGATATATACTTATATCTTATTTATTTACTAAAATATAAATATAATACAGTTTAAATCAGTACGAGTATTTACACCCGAGTATTTATGTTTGATAATGTAATTACTCAATATTGTTTGCTGGGCCTTTTTAATCAGATTTGTTATGCTACTAGTATCTGCATCAGCATAATTGTAAACTGGGCCAAATTCAATATTACATTAATCACGTTCAAGTTTACATTTAAGAAATTAGACTATGAATCATTGGGTCTAGGTTAATACTTAATACAAAAAGTACTGTGAAGAAAAATCTACAGCATTAAGATACCTTTTTTCGGCTAGTTTTCTAGCTGGACATTCGACTTCGCCAGTCTTGTGGTCACATGGTTTTTGAAATTGCATACATGTTGCACATTTTGACGACTCTGAATTCTTTGAGCATTCCTTTATTGAGTGACCTGCAACGCCGTAATGCGCCGTAATGATCATTATGTTGACCTCCAAACCACCATCTTGCACGATTTTGCTGCATGACCGTACTGCTGATACTACTGCTGACTTGATAAGCCAAAGTGCGGAAAATCATTATATTTTCATAATACTGCGTTATTTAAGCGAATCATACAAAATCTTTTGTGTTTCAGAGGCAGGGTATTTACTTAGTCGGCTCATAAGTTCTGTCATATACATAGTATCAAATAAAAACAAAAGTTTAAGTTTATTCCGTATAATTTGTACATTTGAAAGCTTATAAACTAGAGAATCTAAATGTATAACATTTAATCAAAATGACCGCCATAATTATCTACACAGGCTTGAAGTCTGCGTGGCCAGTCGTCAATGGATTCACGCACCACTTTCATGTCGATATTGGCCACTGCCGTAGCAAGGGATTTTTTCAGCGAGTCTAGATTTGTATGAGGTTTTGAGCACACCTTTTCCTCTAAATACTGCCATATTTTATAGTCTAACGAATTAAGATCTGGGCTAGAGGAGGGCCAATCTTCATGCCGTATAAAGTCGATTTTATTGGAGGCGAGCCAGGCTTGTGTAGACTTTGCCTTATGGGCAAGAGCAGAGTCCTGCTGGAAAACCCAATGCTGGTTTAGAAACATCGTATGGGATAGTGGTTTCACAATATTAGTCAACACCGTGTCTTGGTACACTTTGGCACTAGTTTTTACTCCTTTCTCACAAAAATGCATACTAGTGACGCCCGCATAAGAAACTCCCAGCCAAACCATCACAGATGAAGGGTGATGACCTCTTTGAATACGGAGAATGCTATTAGACGCTTCTTTACTATTGCGAGCGTACACTCTATCATTTTGTTTATTACTGTTTTCTTCTATGTCAAAAATTTTCTCGTCCGAAAACAGTATACAACGATGCTTATTTTTAGCGTACTTCTTCAATAAAGCTTTAGATCTTTTAAGCCTTAAAGCTTTAAGCCGACCATTGAGAAGATGGCCAGTTTTTCGTTTATAAGCACGAAGTCTCAGGTCTTGATTAAGCACTCTTTTCACCGTGTTTCTGCTCAAACCCATCTGGAGGGCCATAACTTTTTGTTTCCTAGCGGGATTTCTGGCAATGCGTGCCCTAATTGCTTGTACAACCGCTGGAGTCCTAGCTGTACGCGGACGACCGCTTCTTTTCTTGTCATTTAAACTAGAGACCTCACTGTATCTTTCTATGGTACGATACACAAATCTTAGAGAGAATTTTAAAATTTCAAGTAGTTTAAAAATTTTAGTCGGCGAGTGTCTACAACGATATAGTGCAATTATTACGGCTATCTTTAAGCGTCCACTCCATGTTCAAGAAAACAGAAAATTGCAAAATTATACTACTCAAATATTTAAAAAAGATTCGAAATTCAAATGCACAACGGTTTTTGTTTTAGGAGTTCCAAATTTAAATTTTAAAGGCCAGTGACAGAACTTATGAGCCGACTAAGTATGTTGCTTACTTATTACTACAGTTGGGATGATTGGTGGCATTGGAGTGAACAAAGAGCAATGGAGTCGATTTTATATATTTTTTGATTGAATGAATGAATAAATAAATGATAGATAATTTATAATTAAAATTATTGGTTTCATACAAGTAAATTGATTCATAAAAATTCAATAAAAATATAATATATTGTTGAAATGTATAATGTTATACCTATTCACGGTCTTGAACAATTTTTAATTGGATTAAGTTTCAGTATAAGTAGTAACATATCATATTCATTCGAAATATCCTCTTTTACTTCGTCAATATTAATTCTAATCTAATATGGAACAAATTGCCATAGTATATCCTTTTCATAATCTTGACAACCGTTTAACATCAGAAGAAGATAATATGCAAGATTTTGAAACTTTAATTCCAGTTGCAAGTTGTTCAAGCTCTTGAATACATAAACATTTTAGTAAACAAGTAAAATTTATTTGAATGTTATATTCTAAAATCATCATTGTAATTTACAGTATTGCATTCAGGGTTGGGTAAAATACTCGGTTCATTGTATTTGAAATACAAATTACAAAATACATTTAAAAATGTATTTGAAGTACAAAATACTCACTACTTTGGTGGCAGGTATTTGAAATACAAAATACAGTATTCAGAATAATGTATTTAAAATACAAAATACAGTATTCAGAATAATGTATTTAAAATACAAATTACAAAATACATTTTATGACTTCTTTGAAACAATTCGTTTTATAGGTTTTTTTTAATTAAAGAAGGGAATTCGTTTTTTAAAAATTAAATGCTCAAAAGCACATCGAAGTATTTGCTGGTTAGTAAAACCAGCCAAGTACGAGTCGGAACTCGGCTAGTAGCGTTCCGTACTATCAGTTGTTTTACATGTTCACATTTCATGTACTTCTTTTTTTTATTTATTTGACCTCTGATCCACACTAAGGGCTTTCTCAGAGCCTCTACTTTGTAGGAAATTGGGCTTTAAATAAAACATTTGAAATGGCGGCCACTTTTTTCAGATCTCGTATTCTTACTAAGGGACCTCCTGGACCCTAAGATATTATTATTGATATTAGATTTAAACCACATCAAACCGTTAATAAGAAGTTTAAAATGGCGTCTTTCTTTGCAAAGTTGTGGCGCTAGAACAACTACCACTGCGACGCGACGCGAGTAGAGAAAAATCTATCATCCTCTTTCTAATAAGCAACAGTTCGAGTGAGCCAGGAATCGATGAGTCGCGCTGGATGCGACTTGACAGCTATAATAATAGAGCCAGATATAATAATATAATTATAATTGTGCAAGCCCACCTGACCTCGGATTCCTATTCACAAACCTCTTGAATCGCATTATCATCGTTTTCAATTAAATAGGCTCCTAAAAAACAATAAAGGTATTTTTTATTTAAGAAAATGAAATAAAAAAGATCAATAAAAGCTATAATAACTCTCTTAAAAAAATATGACAGCTCTGACCCTTGAGCAGTGCTTATTTTTTAGAGATGTGTGAAGCATACATACTGGTTGTAGTACTCTGTACTGTATGTACTTAGTGCAAAAATTGAACCCTTATTTTCCCCAAACTTACACCTTAAATGGGGCAAAGGCCAATTTGCCTTTAGGTATGAAATTAGGCCATCAATTTCTATATATATATCCAAATTTCAGCTTTCTTTGTCAAATGGTTTTCGAGAAAACCACACATGTGTGATCACATATGTGTTCCGTTGGACCATTTTGGTACAATTGGTATGGAACACTAATTAGTGGATAAGTGATTGAACTTCCACTGTAACCACCGTTATCACATTGTTCTGTGAGGTGGACGTAAATTTAAATCTAAAATCTATACCCCGTAAAATTAAGTATCTGGTATGGATCAAATCCTCAGTAACAGAAAAAACCACTTAACAAACCACCACTAAACAGCCTAAATGCTGAACTGATGTGGATTCACACTTAACATTGAAACATACACTCAGTGTTGCCACAGTGGCCGAACTAAATTTAAAAAAACCTTCATTTTACAATTTAATAAAATGTATTTTATTGCAAATGTATTTTAGAACTTCAAAATACAAAATACTAAATACATGTGAGTGCGGTATTTGAAATACCAAATACAAAATACTTTTCCAAGTAGTATTTGAAATACAAATACATAATACGTATTTGAAATATAAATACGTATTTCAAATACATGTAATTGAAATACTGCCCAACCCTGATTGCATTGCAGTTGTCGTCAAAAATGTATGTAAAATATGTAACTAGTAAAATATGCGGTGTAGCAACAAACCTTAATTGTTTACTCTAGACACGTTCATACAATAAAACGCAAAGTTGGTATATTATTGGCCGGTACTGTAATATAGATTTATCGTTCAGTTATTCGTTTATTCAAATAAAAAAAATATACAATGGCGACTCCACTGCATTACTTGTGCTAAGCTGCCACCAGAAACCTAGCCCTTTTTATTACCTGCCCCAGTCACTATAATTTTGCGAGATACTAACATAACTTATGTACTAAAATTAAGTTTTTGCTGTTAATGTTTAATTTAATGTTGTCAAAATACTTCTGATCGCTACTGTCTGGAAATTATGCAGGATGTTTTTATTGAATTCCTTTTATTGCTAAGGCACATTCCCGAGATGAAATAAAATAATTTTCTATATATTCTTCTTAACTTGTATCCTAATTCGTATCTGTCAGTGTCTCCGTCTTCATAACTGCAAATTGTACAGAAAGTTTGAGAGAGAGACGGACAAGATACATCTGACATGTCTTCACCTGTCATTGTCTCCGTCTTTATAACTGCAAATTGTACTGATCTGACGTTGTGGTGTGGTAAGTTTATATGGGATTTAACATCCTGGTGTGCTTTCAAATGAAGACAATTCGTTAACAGCCGAAAATGGTCGTAATATCTGTCGCATTCTAACTCATTTTGGTGCACCATAAGGATTTTCGAGACTACTATATGAAAAATCATCTGGCTTAATACTGCGAGTATGCTTAACTCTGATGTCTGTGGACGTATCTGTCCTAGCGACCTATGTTTGTGTGGTTTTATTGACTTGCGTGTGTCATTCCAGCTTCGAATATTGTCATACTTGTCATAAACTTTTGCTTAACTCCACATTAATTCGTAAGGCCATTGTTAGTATTCACTCTTGGTGATATATTATTATATTATTTTAGATAAAACAGAAAAAAATCTCTTATATAAAAAAAAATACTAAATAGGGATGTTGACTGATAGTCAAATCAGCAACTTTTAATGAAACGTCAAAAACGCTCTGTTAGTATGAAGTTTGTAGGGAAATAGCAACAAGTGACGTCACGCCTTTTCTACGATGTTGTATTTAATAGTACATTAATTACTATAGAGGCCGGGACAAAAGGGGTTGCCGGCCGAAGACATATAGACGGCTGAGCGAAGCGAGGCCGGATAGGTCTAAGGCCGGCAACCCCATATTTCCCGCCGAGGTATGTATAGTGCTTTTCTCAAACATGCAATGAAATAAACAACAAAAAAATCAAAGTTTTATTTTTAATACGCATAGTGGCAGAATGTCATGATGCCCGTGCCACAAATTTATGTGGAATGGAAATTAAAAAAGAGGACTCTGCAGGCCTAGGCCTGCAAGATTTGTATGAAATTCCATTAACTACCTAGCCGCACCTGAAACGTCATACTTCGCAGCCTATTATAAGGAACATAACATCAATATTTCATTGCATGTTTGAGAAAAAATCTTTAAAATAGCAAAAATAAGCAGAAGGGTGATTTTTTCCGAGTATTTTCTTGAGATTTATTTATTGGTAATGTAATGTAAGAGTAATATATTTTAATTGTTGTCAACATCCCAATTACTATGCTGCGTCGTTTCTATGGGTAAACACGGCAATACGCCTAAAGGAACGGAAATCAATAAAAACATCCTGTGTAGGTAATATAAATACATTTTTTTTAAATTAAATTTTACACTTTGTGACATGCTGATGTTGTAATTGAATGATACGAAATTGAAAGCTTTGTAAAAGGAATGATGTGAGTACTTGCGTACTTAAGTATATTTATTCTCAATGCCTGCGTTATTTTAGTCAAGAGCTATTTCGTAACCTAGTAACGTTAATACTTGTCTTATCATTTCCAGCTTTGGAACTGGTGTCATTCGAGAGGGAGCCGCCGGTGGACCACATGGAAAAGGAACGATTAAAACGCCTGAGAGCAGCTACTTAAACTGACAATCCTGTGATTCTACACCTGATATTATTGCTACTTATCTAAACCTTATTACTAGTGAATATTTCTAGCACTTAAAATTTGCGGTATTGTAATTTATTTTAGCCTAGAGTCTTTACTATTTTATCAAGATTTTGACTATGTTTTTAACGTTGCTTGACGGGAAACGTTTCAGCATAGGTGACATACATATGAATGTTATATGTTTACTCGTATGAAGTAGTGTACATATATTTTTCACATACCTTCCTCACATGTCAATCACCTTGACTGTGCAAGCGTATTGTGAAAAAGTTTTGATCATTTCCTAATATATACACTACCGCTCATAATTATTTAGGCACCCATTCCTTTTTCCATACATCTGTATACAAAAATGACTTTCAGAAATACACTGCCAAGTCAGAGTCCCTTGACAGTTTTGCGTGCATTTTGCATTTTTTATTTAGCTGACTTATTGAGCCTTAAATCGGTGCCAGAGACCCCCCTTTTAAAATTGTAGTTTTATTTTTGCAATAACTAAATGACTACTAATTGCTGGTTCATACAAACACATTACACTTTTCTATGAACTTTTAGTGATCTGATTACTGGCAGTATAATAATTATAATTGTTTTCCAACTACAGTAATGGGTAATGGAGGATTAAAGTATTCCAGTTGAAACATTGACATTCTAACGGTATCCTACTTCACACTCGAGCTAATTACGAGCGATAGGGCACAAAACAAAAACATAGTCTTAATTACCCCACTTTCACGATTAACGGGAGAAATCATTTGCTATTATAAATACTTGAAGGCATAGGCATATATTTTATTATTAAGCTACGTTAGTATAATTTAAGTTTTTAATGATTTTATACAACTTATATTACATGCGTGTAACATTTCGGTTACTGCTCAATTGTGTGATGACATTGTATAATGTTGCGCGATTTTTTCGATCAGCTCTGAGAGTAGCGCAACGCAGGCTAGTAAAAGCCGTGTAATGTAAAGTTCCTGATGCAGTATTTGATAACGAATTCTCGCCATTTTGATGAATCTCTCCATAAGTATATTTGACATGTTTTTATTAGTAATTTAAAATGATCTCATTTAAGGTTGGATTATATTTACATTTGTATTTATAATTTATAAATTACACGTTTCATGTGTTCTATATTAGTATGTTTAATGTGTGTGTGTGTGTGTGTGTGTGTGTGTGTGAATACTGTTCTTCTGATTGTAATTAATTAGATTATTGTGATTCGCCAATTGATGCTAAACAAAATATAAAATGTAACCGGTGTATATTTCAATAGTAGCTATGTCTCTTAATCGGGTTAAATGTATACGAATACGTTGATAAATTTTATTATCTTCTATCTTACTACGATTAAAGCAAAACAAAAGCCGCTAATGAAAGTCAAAGGCAGATATTGTTTCAGGTCAACAAAAACGCTCCATACTAATTGACAGAAAATTATGACATCACAACGCCAACCAATGAGCCCTGTACTATCATTGTATGGAATAACAAGAAAAATGCTTTTAACAGTCCGCAGTAAGCTCGGGTCTCCATAAAAACGTAGTTTCACTCTCATTTTAAAACGCCATGCTAGAATAACATGAAACTTTGTATACACAATGGGATCCGGCATACATATCTAGGTCGGAAATTTGTTTCGGTTGCTTGTAATTATAATGGAGAAAAAATACAGCGATTATTAAGGTTTTCATAAAAAATGTAAAAAACTCAAAAAATACGTGTATTTTTTTTCTATTACAATTTCTAGCAACAGAAACTAATTTCCGACCTAGATATGGCGGCTCCCATTGTGTATACAAAGTTTCATGTTATTTCAGCAAGTTGTTTTAAAATGAGAACGAAACTACGTTTGTATGGAGAATCGAGTTCAGCTGAGCGTACTGGGGACTCATTTAAGTCGTGAGCTCCTGCGTTTAAGCACATGCTTCTTGTACAATTAATTTTTATTGAGTCATGTCATAGAGAATATAAGTAAGAATAGAGAGCTAATTCTATAGATCATTTTTTACTAATTATTTCGTAGTCGACATTTAGCGTCAAATAGCAGAATTATCAGTACTAAATGTCACGTATGTCGCTACTGACGAAAAGTGTATTTCTCAACAATTTACTACTAATATTTAAAGCAGAACGAGTTCAAAACAGAGTTCCGGTTCATCCGATTATAATATTAGCTAAAAATGGTTGAGCATTCGATTGTTCGTTCGTCACGGCGTCTTTTGTCGAGTAGCAGTACTAATAATTCCGATATTAGACGCTAGATGTCGACTACGAAATAATAAGTAAAAAATGTATGAAGTCATATAGAGTGAGCTCTCTATTCTTACTTATTTTCTCTATGGTCATGTAAATTGCATTGGTAGACTTTATTTATCTTTTAGTCGATATAAAAATACATATTTTGTAGAAACCTTCAAGTTTCAATGTCACCCGTATTTCAAGAAATATAGACTAATGTCTGTAAGAATTTCTATGTAATATGCTCGTTAGCGACTTCGGTCAATATGGTCATCCGATAAAACCAGATAATTGACATAGTTTAAACCCGAATAAAGTCGAGTATTATTGCTCAACTTGTTATGAATGTGCGTGCGCGTCCATTGCTTTAGTCTGGGTGCTTAGTAATGGGAGAATGTTTTGTAAGTGTGCGTAGTTTTTATATTTGTGACCTCAAAATATGACAAAATATTGTCTTTGGACAGATGGGCTGATGGCGTCTCCTGCCTAAATGCTATATCTAAGACAAGTGTACAGTCGAGTTCATAAATATATGAGCAAATCCAAGCCTTGAAAAATAAATATACATACAAATACATCTGAACAGATTTATCATTCGAAAATATATACACGTGTCATCCGTCATATTCATCTGAGCCAGCCCCTCAATAATATTTAAGCAACTGAAAAATAATAAATATCTGTACTATGATTTATACAAAATTATACAAGTGAAAGCACAACTATTGACAGAAGGGTTATTTTCAAATATTTGCAAACAAGTAGTGGCACATAAATATATGTACTCACGTTTTCCAATTTGTTGTGAACGAAATGAAATGAAATAAAAATCCAAGCCTTCAAAAATAAATGTACACAGTAGGTAACATAAAAATACGTCTGAACAGATTTATCATTCGAAAATATATACACGTCTCGTCCGTCATATTCATCTGAGCAAGCCTCCCAATAATATTTAAGCAACAGAAACATAATAAATATCCGTACTATCATTTTTACAAAATTATTTAAGCAAGTGGAAGCACATATCTATTGACACAAGGGTTATTTTAAATATTTGTAAACAGTAGTAGCACATAAATATATGTACTCACGTTTTCCAATTTGTTGTCAACAAATAGGAACTCATAAATATCTGTACAGATAAAACATTTTGAATTTTCACAAATGACAATCACCGTAAAGAGTACCATACTGTCATATGATACATTTGTCTCTTTCAGTTTGAGTGGCACTAATTAAACTTAATCTGTGTGCTGCTTCTTTTACTATTTTGTGATTTATACTCTGTTTAAAAGAGGTTTGATAACAACATTTATTACTGGCTTCTGAATATTTTTCTTTTTTCTGTCAGTTTTGTTCAGATGATTATGAGTTTCTAGTTATTCACATGATTTTGGCAAACTATCGCAGAATTTGATATTTAAGTGGAATGTTCTATCTGTGCAGATATTTATACTTGTTCACAACAAATTGGAAAACGTTACTACATATACATATTTATGTGCCACTACCTATTTATAAATATTTGAAAATAATCCTTGTCTCAATAGTCATGTGCTTCCACTCGTTTATATAATTTCGTAAAAATCGTAGTACAGATATTTATTGTCTCAGTTGCTTAAATATTATTGAGAGGCTTGCTCAGATGAATATGACGGATGACACGTGTATATATTTTCGAATGATAAATCTGTTCAGATCTATTTGTACGTTACTATGTACATTTATTTTTGAGGGCTTGGATTTGCTCATATATTTATGAACTCGACTGTACCTACATTTTTATGTTCCTTATTTTTAAACTTCTTGATCCTTATTTGTCATCTCACTCATCTAAATTAATTTTAAACTGAATGCCCCTCGATTGTGCTTACGCACATAGTTACAGTGAGCATAGTTTTACGGACAATATTCACAATCTCATACATTGAGGTAATATCGATTAGTAGACGAGCGAGAGTTCGTTTTATGATTGGTTTTGCTCTAATGACTTAAAAGTACCTGTCTCATCCACCGACTAAGCTTTTAGTTTTATAAGTTCTTATGTTTGGTAGGTACTGTAATAAATCTGTTGAAAGCACAGAAAAATCAGAGCGAAAGTAATTAAACAAGTGATACGATCGATATTGAAAATCATTTTAAGGCTGAAAAAAACTGTATTGTATCTTGTTGATGATTTCTAGTTATCCTTCGGGCTCGCAGAAGAGTTCCCATTTGTTACGTTAATTGCGCGGCTTCTAAAATATATCGTAGCCAAAAAAATTACTTACAGATAATTGCTAAAATGATTGAAAACATTTGATCCTCTACAAAAAAATAAGACATAAGTTGCCATGTTAGTTATAATTATTATGTATACCCCTTAATTGAGGTATTCGTATTCAGTGGGTCGTTAATTATTCATGCATAAAGTATAGTCAAGCAATGCAAACTAGATACAGTATATACAACTCGCGCATTTGTTTTAGTTTAGACCATTACTCATAGGGTCAAGACACCTAAAGATGAACAACCCCCTAAAGTTGAACAGTTGATCGAAATATTGTTAAAAAAACGGCCAAGTGCGTGGCGGATCACGCACAAGGAAGGATTTACCGACACCTGCTAGTCTACATTTAAAACCACTATACCATACATTATATCAAAAATATCGTATCTTCATAGGAAAAAACGGCATTTACGTCCTTTTGTTTGGGCAAGACAGTTGACAGTTTTTCAGCGATAACTGAAAAACCGCGACCTATTTATTATCTTATTAAAATCAAAAATCGTTGGAAGTATTACTTGCAGTAGAACCACAAATATAAGTTACATCAGCAAACTTCGTTCACGCCGACGAGAGCCAAAATAGCAGTCGCAGGAGTTACCGGCGTCGCGCGCAAAATGTTTTCTAGAATATTTCCAGGTACGGATTTTGGGATTTTTCACATGAGCCCAATAACGCTCAATTGGGCGAAGATCTGGGCAATTTGGTGGATTCGCCTCTTTTGGGACAATGCAGATATTATTCGCAGAGTAAAAATGTTTAAATCTTTAAAAGTACCTTTATTTCGGCAAGAAGCTAGATCACGCCAAAATAACACAGACGTGTTGCGTTTACGTATTAGGCAATAATCACTTCTCCAGACATTCTTTTACATAAATATCACCATTAACGGTGCCCGTTGTTAAAAATTACTCACTGTTTAGACCGCACGGGCCAGATCATTTATTATTGGGGATATTTGCTGGCCGTAAAATGGCCACTTACCTACTTTACCTGAAGCTCGAAACGCTCAGAGTAGGTGCGGTGCGGGGCGGAAGCGTCGATTACTGCTTAACATGCCACACACGCCGCCTCCGTTATCACGCGCGGTTTTTTTTTAATGCGACGCTTCCGGACCGCGTTCGCTTTACCGCAAAACCGTCTCGCTTCCATTACGACGCTGCGCCGCGCTCTGTGCGTTCCAAACTTTAGGATTGACCTTATCCTTCTACTCGTAGCTAGCAACTTAGAACTCTTGCCCAGGGATTTGTTAAAAATCTACAACCACATACGTTTCGTCATCCATCACGCAGCAGTCGAACGAAATTCATATATCCTTGCTCGTAATTTAGCCACTTTCTGTTTTGCAGGCGTTCTATCTGGTACTCTTTGGACTTTAAACGATTTCAGTCCACTTGTTTGTTTAACCCGATGTACCAGTGACTTAGTGGTACAGTCGACTTCTTAAATATATGAGCAAACCCAAGCTTTAAAATATTTTATATAGTTACGTACAAATACATCTAAACAGATTTATCATTTGAAAATATATACACGTCTCGTCAGTCATATTCATCTGAGCAAGTTGCTTAAATATTATTGGGAGGCTTGCTCAGATGAATATGACTGACGAGACGTGTATATATTTTCAAATGATGAATCTGTTCAGATGTATTTTTATGTTACCTACTGTGTACATTTATTTTAGAAGGCTTGGATTTTTAGGCTAGTTTTTCATTGGAAATGTTAGGATTAGTCTTATACAGTGTGTGGCCAGTAATAGGAGCAATAAATTTAAAGGACGCTTTCTTAGAGCATCGGCAGTAACCTTTTGCATCCAAAAAAAATTTATCTTTTTTCAATTGGGAGAAATTTTGATCTAAAGTTATGACCTCCAAGTAATGGATCTTGGCACCCAGAGATTATAGCGTGGCAGTCAATGCTGATTTTCAGGTTGCTTCAAGTTATGACTCATTATCGTTGTCGCATTTTTGGTTTAAGAGGATATTTTGGGGATTTTTTTTTTTTTAAATTTTTTTTGTGTTTTTTGAATAAATAGTTATTAATATCAGTCCCGTAGAGTAAAAAAGTACATATAAGCTACATTTGCGAAAGAAGAAATCCAAAAAAACTTCTTTTTTTTTTCAATTAAAACCATTTGGAAATAATTGCTGGAGAGCTCAATAGTGTACCGTTTAATTGTTTGCTCCTATTACAGGCCACACCCTGTATATCTAGACAGATTTAAATGTTTCGCAACTCTAACCTGGCTCTGGCTCCAATAGGAATTTTTTAGATTCTCTATTAATTTTACGACAAGTAACTTCACATGACGACATAATAGTAATAATAAGTTTAATAAGGATAAGATATAATCACAACTATCACAAGTCTGCCCAAAATCTATTCTTAGATTGCCTATTTGACGTATATCAAAAGTATATAGTCATTTGTTTTTATTTGTTTCCTTTTTAACTGAGGTTCTCAATTCGTCAGTATATTTTTTTATGTATGATCACCGATTACTCGGAGACTATTGGACCGATTTAAAAAACTTTTATTTGTTTGAAAGGGTATGTTTTCTAGTTGGTCCCATTGTCATCAATAAGTCTGGATCTGATGACGGGATCTTGGAGAAATCGAGGGAACTCCTCAAATTATATAGCAGGCAGGCCTTTAAAACGTTGTGAAAATAAGCGATATTATAACAATATATTTCGTGTTTAAAATTTCATTATAATCATAAATCATAATCGATATTCCTCATAACGATATTTCATATCATATAACAAAATGAAAATCATAACCTTAAATTATAATGTTATAATGACGTTATAATATCGTTTAAGATGGTGGCGGTGGCGACAACGACGTGCTCGAGTTTGACGTACAGCGCACGTAAAAGCGAGATTGTGCGAGACAGAGATAGCCTATAAGGTTATAGCGCTGCACAAAATATCGCTATACAGGGTGGCCCATTCAAATCGGTCAGTATGGGAAGTCTAAAACTATAAGACATACGAAGATTTGTTCTTAGGAACCATGTCACCGATTTTACAAGTAGAGAGGTACAAACAACCATAGAGACAATTTTACATGCCTGAACTTGTTGAATATTGTAACGGTGGTCACTTTGAACACCTACTATGATAAATTAAAGTATGTGAAAAAAAATGCATTTTATTCATTTTAGACATTGTTTCTTAGACCTACACAAACGATATCTGAATAGAAATAGTGTAAGTTTATTTTTTCAAAACAACCGGGTTCGATTCCCTAGCTGGGTACAGTGTTTTTTTCAAATGTATGAATGCAGTTTTTCTTTTTATCAAAATCGGTGACATGGTTCCTAAGAACAAATCTTCGTATGTCTTATAGTTTCAGACTTTCCCATACTGACCGATTTGAATGGGCCACCTAGTATATATATATATTGCTTTTTATTTATAACGATATAATGGATACCGCTGCGCGCCAAATATAGTTTTTAGTAAAGATTTTAATTGACAAAGTAGCGTTATGAATCATAACGATATGCGAAAATAGCGCTATTTCAAGGCCTGATAGCAGGATTGTGAGTATGGAGGAGTTTGGAGTCGGTTATTTTGTTAATAATTTACTTGTTTATCAAAATTTCTCCATCGATCTACTTCTTATTCCGATAATTGACCCTGTTGTTGATTTGGTACGCTCATTATATACCTAGTTATCATTATCAGGGTCCGAAACTTGAACTAACTTAATAATGTAGCTATTCATTGGTTCAACGGTGTCAGTTGTTCAGAATTAGGGCTCAATGTTGATCTTGAAGTCGATCTTTTTGGCAGGTTTTTAATTAGTACTGTAAATAAAATAGACAAATTTAATTTTGACATACCTAATATAATACGTTTAACTTTTTTGTAATTAAAACAAGCTTACAACACTAATAAATAAAACTAAACTGAGGTAGTCCCTTGATTGTTCATCTTTTTGTGGTGCCTTGATGGCTGAGTAATTAACTTATGACTGTTAATTTATTTATTTTTCTCAAACATGCAATGAAATATTGATGTTATGTTCCTCATAATAGGCTGCGAAGTATGACGTTTCAGGTGCGGCTAGGACAAGAGGTCGTTAATGCAAATTCATACAAATGTTGGAGGCCTAGGCCGGCAAAGTCCTCTTTTTTAATTTCCATTCCACATAAATTTGTGGCACAGGCATCATGACATTCTGTCACTATGCGTATTAAAAATAAAACTTTGATTTTTTTGTTGTTTATTTCATTGCATGTTTGAGAAAAGCACTATACATACTTTGGCGGGAAATATGGGGTTGCCCGCCTGAGACCTATCCGACCTCGCTTCGCTCGGCCGTCTATATGTCTTCGGCCGGCAACCCCTTTCGTCCCGGCCTCTGTAGTAATGTACTATTACTATGTACGAGTATATCCGAGTACTTAATTATGAGTATCATATGGGGGATTTCTACATAAACTACGTACGTTGAAAATAGTATTTAATTGACGATGCTGACGTCGTTGCATCAATGCTTTAGCATATGTTTAATTGAATGTACTTAAATAATTTTTAAACATTCCTTTAAAACGGGTTGGTACGAAAACTTGTGGCTTCATTGATGTAATGTTTCTACATTAGTAGCTCCTGTTTTAAACTTTTGTGACACATTTATGTAAATGAATGTTAAGGTGACATCAGACGTTCACTCGAATGATGCCAAATTCCAATATCCAACGTTGTGAAATCGTTTCCTTATTGAATTTAGATATTTATTTTGCTTTCGTGTTTAGACTTATCATTTTGGGTGAAGGATGAATCTGTCACAAATGATTTAATAAAATCGTCTGATTTCATCTTTACGCCAAATTCAGTGTTAGTATACGTACCTAATATACTTAAGTACTCAATGTTTGAAAATATTTAAATCGACACTAAAAAGATAATTTATATTTACATAGTGATGTTGTACATTTTCATATATGTGTATATAGGGGTAAGCTTTAAAATTTGGATACAATGTATCAATTGAAAGCCTCGTTTGAAACTGGACAGCAGTAGCAGTATCAGGGATATAATTGATATAGTTTATAATCGATTCGTTTTTGTAACTTTTGCACATGATCCTCATTATTCATATATAAAAGTAAATCCCAGTAGTTAGTCCTCATCTTCATTTCTTGTCAGCAAAATAGGCGACCTTACCACTGACACCATTTGTCGTAACAAAATTATATTTTGGATCTAATCATTGCTCTTGGGATTAGGTAGCGGACCCCAGGCATCCTTGAATGCAACTGTACCTACAGGGATAACTAGTATGATGAATATGATAATGATGATTCTCAATCTAATGGATCTTACATTTTAAGTTGTAGGTGCCTATGTAAATATCGACCTGAATTTCATAGTATTTACAGTGGTAAATAGTATGAAATACGGGTGCTTTCATATTGATCATTCCGTTTTGAAGTAAAGCGATGCTTCTAAATGTGGATGTAATACGTTTGAGATCAACGTATGCATCTCTATAAAGGTTATTTTTTTTAATCTCTGGCGTGTTAATGGATTTATTGTGAGGCCATTGATATAATTCAGTGTTGCAGTCCTTATTTCAGTTTCCCACTCTTGTCTTGCTTTCCTATTGTCGGAGATAGCAATAATGAATGAGTGATCTAACAAGCTACTTGTAATTGTTTTACCATTAAGAGGCTCTCTTTTTATGATCTAATTCAAATCTCGTTTTGAAATGTGATATTGTAACGTGCATTTACCTTTGTAACATATTTTCTTGCATTCCAATTTCAGTACTTATGTAATTAGTGTAAGACAACAATAAAAATGTATTGAAAACTCATCCAACGCAAATAAATTTACTCTTTTAGCAACACATACACCGTGTATTTCTTCACTTCCGATCATTTTGGTTTATTGTTTCGTTCATTCGCAGGAATAAAATAACATATTCAGTTTTTTTCATACAAAATAAATATTACATCAGTGCTGATTTAAAAGGGCTTTTATAATAATTGTTTCGTCGAAAACGATTAGTAATTAAACAAAAGACTGATTTTTAACGTCATGATTCATGACAGTAAACGGGTCTCGGTATTGTGTGAATGAATGAGCCCGCAACTATATTTCGTTAGATTTTAGAGTCCATTGAATAAATGTGCCCCTTGTATCAATGCGACCTCATTCCCCCTAGTATATGTAATAAAAAAAGGAAAACTATCACAGCTAAGTAGACATTATTATTATTAGTTAAGAACGCTTTACTAAAATGTAACAGGTCCACTAGCGCCACTCGTAATTAACAGTGATTATGATTATTTAAATTTGACGTTAGATATTGAAAATAGGAGGCCACTATATAAAGTATTTCGTATTTAAGTACCTTTTGAATACATCAAACTATTTTTTACGTTGCTGGATTCGTCGATCTGTGAGTTCAAAAATAAAACGGCTGTTTTTACTTTGGACGCATAGATTGAGGAATCCAAATTGTTTAATAGTTAAGGAAATTTTACTTTAATAGGGATGTTAATTAACGAAAATGAATTCTTGAATATCTTCGGAATAGTACGAATTAGGATACTTAGGTTGGGTTGCACCGACTTACGATCACAGACTGATCAACGTTGAATATAGCGCCGGCAGCTGTCATCCCATAGAAACTTGTCAAACTTTCCATACATTCAAATTTTTAACGAGCACAGCTTACGATTACAGATGGTTTGGTGCAACTCAGCCGTAGTGTCTTAGAGAAGATTCATCACAGGGATGTGCCCACGCAATTAACGGAATTCAATAAAACATTCTGTATATTAATTTAATACTTACCTGAAGTGATACCGCGAGCCGAAATCGAAATATATGCCTCTCTGCTTCGTTTTTAGTTAGCGGTAGGCCCTTTCTATTTAATAAACATACACGACACGGCTGTATGCCTCAAGGAACGGAAATCAATAAATACATCCTGTATAGTTAAGTTCCCGTGTGGTGCTGGTGGTTAGAATAGCACCACCCCCTTTCTTCCCCTGAGTGTCGTAAGAGTCGACTATGGGAACCAGGTTGAAGTGTGTTGTGGGCGATGGGCTAGCAACCAGTCTGGAATATAGGCGTGAGTGTACGTATATAGTTTATTGTACTGTGTTTCGTTACAATAAATACAGTGTCATTGAAATATATAATAATAATTAGAAATTAACTATTACTCAAATATTCATAGACATTATTCAATGATTACTAAGCTGCTTTTAGCTATATTTCGTTCTAGACATCTTTAATTGTCTATGACTTCTTGTTAAATAAAATGAAAAAAAAAATACTTTAGCCAATTTACTCCCGCTAGTTATTATTGTTTCCTACGAAATGGATTGAAATCCGTTCATAAGTAACGCTACACCAAAACTTTTAATTGATGATTACGAATGCCCATTTTCATGAAGATCAGTCCAAAAGCAAAATCGGCCAGTCCTGAAATGAAGACTTCGCTCGCTCGGTCGATTATGGCACGCATAAACCACTGAAAAGAAATACAAATTTAACAGTAATATTATAACTATTTTTATGCACAATACTACAACCATCTAAGCTACAATTTATATGCGTATCTATTCTACTACTAAAGTTCAGGACGAATGTCTCCATCCTTAAAGAATTTCGCATTAAGCAGCGTCTATCTGCTGTAGTGCAAGCGCGGATACTCAAGTTTTTTGGCTATCTCTCAAGGCGAAACAATGACTCCATAGAGCGACTTGTCGTCCAGGGCAGAGTAGAGGGAAGCAGACCACGTGGGAGATCACCCATGCGATGGACCGACCAGATCAAATCGGCTGTTGGCAAACCTCTGCATGAGTGCACTCGATTGACTGCAAGTCGGGAAAGATGGCGGGACACTGTACGGCGAGCAACATCGGCGCCTGACAGTACGGATAACTGTTCATCACGACCGCGCTCTGCAAGGAGTGCAACGACTAAGAAGATGAAGTCGCGGGCAGAAGCTACTTATTCATAAAAATAAGTCAACTCAAATTAAAAAGATAGCTTTATTTAAAGATATATTTTAATACTATAAAAATGTTATTAATATACCTTAACAGTAAACTCATTTTAATGAAAACGAATTACCTAATATTTCTTAACTTAAATATCTTGAATTATTATGACGCAACCAACTAGTACTTATATTCATAAATATTTAGTTACTCGGCTACATTCCTTTATACGTTTGTTGTATAACTTCTCGCAATCATTACTCGAAGAGTACATCTGATCGTCTGTCAAATTAAACCAGCTTGACAGAACTGGTTTTCCACGAGGCTCACAGTTTACAGCGCTGCTTCCTGTTATCAGTATTTAAAAATACATCTTGTAACGTCCTAATTCTAACTGGATGTACTCAGTTTGGAGAAATATAACCACCCCACCCACAAACAAAACAATGTTACAATTTTTGATGGTATAGGTTTTATTTTAGCCATACCATCAAAAGTTGTAACATTGGTTTTTAAGCAAGGAGATATTATATATAATTTAACATCTCATGGGCGTTCCATCTGGGTTAGTGGGTATCTTTGGTTTACACACTTTTTTTCGACCATCGGGCCCACTGACCATGGTGCAAGTAAAAGTAAAATATCCACAAGATGACGACTTCGTGTAATAAGTATGTGAGTATTGTTTTCTAATATTATTCTCGTTGTCTAAAGCTCCTGTTACCGTCTTTGATACGGAAACGTATCTGTTACCATCATCTTTATTGTTGTTAGTGTACGATCTTAAGTCCTTAGGAGCAACATATTTTCCGTAAGGAGTTACGTTACGGTTAGGATACACGTATTTTACTTTACCACTTCCGGGAGTCAAAGATATTGTTTGGGCTTGTGATGGAGAACGTCTCGTGCCAATGGCGTAAGTGTTTTGTTTGGAAGCCACTGACTTGACACTGCCTGTAAACCCGACAGGAATAATATAACCCCCGGTTCCTGGGACACTTTCACCGGGTTGATAAATTCTGGCTTCATCTGGTCTTTGATCGGTATTTTGTTGTGTTATGATCGCATCTTGACCATGTAGTGCTCCCAAAACAATGTGTTGTGTATTTCCACCGGAACTTTGTTTGAATTCAAAACTTTTTCTGCTCGGAGTATGAAGCGATTGATGCGTCTCGCTATCTTTTCCAAAGTCCTCATAATTGTATTCTCCATCCATGGCATCAGTCCCTTCTGGCTCGAACCCGCCATCTGCGTCGTAATCTTCTGAAGGGTTATCTTCTTTATCGCTCGTGTAATCGAAATCAGCATTATTATTTACATACGGTGGTTGGAACGATCGTGTATTTCCAGCTGGAGGTGGGCTCAATGGAACTGCTTTATTCTCATTGCCCGGCATATGGTGATCCAAGTGGGTATGACCATTTAATCTTTCTCCAGGGTTATCCTGTGGTCTTTCAGTAATATTGGCAACATTGTTTTCCACGTCGTTTATATCGGGCAAAGGTAAGGGTGTTGCCATTGGTGGCGTCTCAGTATTATCGACGTTTATGTTTACATCACTTTTATCAAAAACATCTATTTTGTTAAATGGTAATCGACTGGCGAATACGGCATCTTTATCTAAGCTGGCTCCAGATTGAGCTGCTCCAGTGTATTTAATTCCATACTGAAATGTTCCTTCCAACTGTGATTGTGACTCTCCAATGCGACCATTAGAATGAGAAGATGCTTTACCAGCTCCTACAAATGGAGTTTTGAATAGGTCGTGTCGCGCCCTGTCTGTATCTTTAAATGGGGTAAAACCAATCTGAGCCTGGGAGGAAGTACTACCTGGACCACGAGCTTGGGCTTCTGCCGATCCTCCCTTAACTCCACCTTGGACCTGCGTGTTTGATGAATGCATTACACCATCGCTTTGCGCTCCCGAGGTTAAAGAGCCTGTTTCAGAGCCAAGGTTAACATTAGCTTGTGATTTACTATTTCGGCTATGTCCTTGGGCAATACTGATAGCACCGTGTTTTCCCCCGGACACTTCGCTTTGTGCCCCTTTACTTTCATCACTTATTTCAGCCTGAGCTGAGAATGTGCCACTGCCGGCATACGTCCCGCTGACTTGTGTTTTGGCCCTGCCTTTATCGTTTCCTCCGTTTGAAGAGGCAATTGCCATGGTTCCATTCGCGTTTTGAGTTATGCTAGATTCTGCCTGAGAATCTTCTTCCTCAGCTGGTATGGAATTCGGATCAATTACATTTTGCGGCGGAACTAGAACAATGAAAAAAATGTGCGTTATTTAATGTCCTGTTACGAGGGCTGCCTTTTAAGTTCTGTCGTTTGCAAACCTCCCGTGATTGCATAAAAAAGAACTAGTGTCATCTTAAAATATTTGAATATAGAATTCGAAAACAAAAGAATGACTCGAAATCGGCCCAACCGTTTTAGTACAGCGTTCGTTCAAAGTTGACAAGTCAGTTGTGAAAATTGAAATTTCGAAGGAAAATTTACGTGCGATAGTTTTTTACAACTACAAAAGGGGCTTAACGCGACTTCAGTGCTTCCAAGAGTTGACTACGGTTTTCAATGATAAAGCACCATGCCTTCGGACTGTGGAACGCTGGTATTTAGAATTTCAACGTGGTTGCTCTAGTCTTGGTGATAGACATCGTGAAGGTCGACCAAAAACAGCCGTAACTCAGGAGAACATTGATGCTGTACGGCAACTGATCGTCGAAGATCGCCATGCGACATACCGTGAGATAGAAGCTTCCTTAAGTATTTCAGGGACCAGTGTTCACCGTATTTTGCTTGATCACTTAGGCGTAAAAAAGTTGATCTCGCGCTGGATTCACGGAGCCATTTACTCAGTGAAGACCAAAAAACGGCTCGCGTTCGATGGTGTCGCAAAACTCTGCGGCAATTCAACCGAGGAAACTCGAAACATGTTTACGACACAGTGGTGACGAATCTTGGATATATGCCTACGATCCCGATTCTAAACAGCAGGTTACTGTTTGGGTGTTCCAAGATGAGCCAAAACCGACCAAAGTAATACGCTCACGGAGCACTTCGAAAAAAATGGTCGCCACGTTTGTGGCGATAAGTGGCCACAGTGTCACCATCGTGCTTGAGGATCGTAAAACGGTTAATGCTGACTGGTATACCACTGTCTGTTTACCAGAAGTCATCATCGGCGAGTTTTGAAAAAATAACCCAAGACGTCGTATAAGATTGCACCACGATAATGCGAGCTCGCACACCGCCCGGCAAACAATTGAGTTTTTAAAAGAGCAAAACGTCGAAATTCTGGAACACCCGCCGTACAGTCCAGACTTAAGCCCTAACGATTTTTTTACTTTTCCAAAAATCAAGCAACGACTTCGTGGTCAAGTCAACGGTACCTACCAGACGCCTGAAGAAGCGGTTGAGGCATACAAAACGGCCATTTTGGAGACCCCGACTTCGGACTGGAATAAGTGTTTCGAAAATTGGTTCGATCGAATGAAAAAGTGTATTACATATCACGGTGACTACTTTGAAAAACAATAAATACCATTTAACACTTAAATTGTCTTTAGTTTTTCCAAACGACACAACTTAAAAAGCAGCCCTCTTATTTTGGCTTTAGTAATCTGGTAGTATTGACACTTCCCTTTAAATTACTTGAATTTTTACTTACAAAAATTCGTTAGAAATACTTCTTTTCTAAGGACAAATAAAAACCAAATAGGATTAAATACAGTCAGCTGCAGACCCTGTTTCTTTAACTGACAGTTTGTGATAGACTCGGATTAAATGTATTCTTGTTTATTAAAATTTGGCCTAAATACTTAAAATTATATTGTCTTACCGTGGCGTCCAGTAGTACCAGGAACCTGAAAGAAGATAAACATTTAGATAAAAAATTAATAATATCCATGAGATATGATTTCAGTCATAATATTTAATTAATCATGTGGCTAGTAATATACAGGTTGATTGGTGGCTCAGTAAGAAACTTCAAAGGGGTGATAGCCGAGGTATCTTTGAACATGTATAGCCATAAATATATGTCTTTGACAAAACTAAGCATTTATTTTATTACTGAATATTTTTAGAACATTGCTTAGATTTTGATAGTAACGTGTTAACAGTAAGGGAAGTGTACGGAATTACGGAGTATTAAGCCATTTTTGACTTTGTAAGCTATTTCCAGTAAAACCTGAAATCTTAGCTAATTGAAATCTGTTCACTAGTAAAAACTGGCTTTCCGAGTATAGAATGTTATATAACAACTATATATTAAACTGTGTTTTATATAACTAACAATCATTTATATTAACCTCTTAAATGTACGTTATTACGGATTAAAAATAGTCTCTGCCGGTTATTCCGTAAATGCGTGCACGTAAATCCGGTAAATTCAGTAAATGCCGCTTTACTGCAGAATTAATGAATAGGAAATATAAATTAAACATGAATAATTAAAAAACATATAACATTACATATTTGACAAAAAGGAGATAATTATTTTTAATATTAGAGGAGAGGGGGTGAGGAAATTTCAGTTATTCTTCTTAAGTACGGGAACAATATTAGCCGATGTCCACAAAACTGCTCCACTGGGGACAACTGGGAATTTTCATTCTTATTTGTTAGAGTAGAAAAGCTGATTTTGTCAAAAACGTTCCAATTGACCCCAGTCTCCCCTCCTTTTTTGGGGAAAATGGGAACGATATCTGTGTCTGTGTCTTCCCTAGTGAAGACAAATGGGAAAAATCTGAATTTGTCCCCACTGAGGACTGATGGATCGGACAAATGGGCCCTAAAATCAAAGTGACCCAATTTCCCCTAAGTTCAGTTTATGTTTATTAACTTGATATGCGTTAGTTTAACTAAATATAACTCAGAAAATACTGAAAATTCTTTTGAAAACATAAGCACAAGTATATACGGAATTAAAAGCACGACCGAAAAACATAGTAGGGAATTGCGGAAGTCAGAAAAACAGCTATTTTTAAGGAGTACGTCTTTTCCACATCCTAAAATTACCTAAATTCTATAGTAAAGTGTTCAGATTAGTAGATTTACCATGAATTATATTATAACATTGGACTGAAGCAATATAATTTAACTATTATGTGGAATTTTGGGGTAACATTTTACGAGATTGGCAAAATTGATTACATTCGACACCTATTTTCATAAAAATGGTTCACTAAATCATAATACGTAATTTGATCATATAAAACTATGGCAAAAATGACGCTTGTAACAGCAAAGTTTGTTTGATTATCTTATTTGAATTCCCGGCAAAACACAGAATAAAAATCCCTTTATTTTCTTCAATTGCGTAATTTTGACGCTTTTTGGGACATGGTCTGTTTTTGATGTATGGTAATTGCGGCAATCAGTAAATCGACCGTAACTTACTAAATACTTACTGAATATCCATAAAAAATTATTTAATCAGTTCACTATGAAATCCTACACAATGATTGAAATAATTTATAATGAAAATACTATCTCATTACTTGCAAAATCTTTAAGAAAATGCGTGTAAGCTCTTACGCCCACGCGAAGCACTTCCTACAGTTTCGGTGGTTTGACGTGGACTGACTAAAACAAATTACGTAAAAATATACCATATGTCCAGAGTTTGTTGACTCCTTGTCCATTCGACGCAATATTGTCTATAGTTTATATGAATATTTATATATTTTGAAAATAGTTAATAGTTTTCTTGTTCTTGGACCTTAACCGATAATTTCCGTAATTCCGTACATTTACGGAATTCCGTACATTTACCTTACCCCAATAATCGTAAGTTAATAAACTATGTATATCTTTTATTTCCAGACGATAAAAAGTGTATTCAACCAAATCAAACAATTTTTAAGCGTCCTTGTTGCGACAAGAAGAAAAATGGAGGATTCGAAATTACTGGTAATATCTTAGGTTAGAAAAGAGTATTTTTTGTGCCATAAAAAATGTGTTACTCACTATTTGTTCATTTCCTCCTTGCGTACCCGGCCCGCCTCCTTGTCCGTTCCATCCTCCTCCTGACGGGCCACCTTGCCCACCCGTTTTTCCTTCTTGACCGCCCGGGCCTCCTGCTTGTCCATTCCTACCACCTCCTGAAGGGCCTCCTTGACTGCCCGGGGCTCCTCCTTGTCCATTCCAACCCCCTCCTTGACTACCTGGGCCTCCTTCTCCATTCCAACCAGCTCCTGGAGGGCCACCTTGCCCGCTAGAGCTACTTCCTTGACTGCCCGGGCCACCTTGTCCATTCCGTTCCCCTCCTTGACTGTCCGGGCCTCGTCCTTGTCCATTCCAACCTCCTCCTGAAGGTCCACCTTGTGCACCTAAGCCACTTTCTTGACTGCCCGGGCCGCCTGCTTGTCCATTCCAATCCCTTCCTTGAGTGCCCGGGCCACCTCTTTGTCCTTTCCATCCCCCTCCTTGACTACCCGGGCCTCCACCTTGTCCATTCCAACCGCCTGAAGGGCCACCTTGCCCGCCAGAGCCGCCTCCTTGTCCATTCCATCCTCCTCCTTGACTACCTGGGCCTCCTCCTTGTCCATTCCAACCACCTCCTGAAGGGCCACTTTGCCCACCCAAGCCACCTCCTTGACTACCTGGGCCACCTCCTTGTCCATTCCACCCCCCTCCTTGACTACCCGGGCCTCCACCTTGGCCATTCCAACCTCCGGAAGGGCCACCTTGCCCGCCTGAGCCGCCTCCTTGTCCATTCCACCCCCCTCCTTGACTACCCGGCCCTCCTCCTTGTCCATTCCAACCACCTCCTGAAGGGCCACCTTGCCCGTCCAAGCCACCTCCTTGACGGCCCGGGCCACCTCCTTGTACGTTCCATCCCCCTCCTTGACTACCCGGGCCTCCTCCTTGTCCATTCCAACCTCCTCCTGAAGGGTCACCTTGTCCACCTGAGTCACTTCCTTGATTGCTCGGGCCACCTCCTTGACTATCTGGACCTCCTCCTTGTTCATTCCACCCTCCTGACGGACGCCCTTGTCCGCCTGTACCCCCTCCTTCTCTGGCTGGCCCACCTTGCCTATTCCATCCTCCTCCTTGACTACCCGGCCTGCTTCCTTGTCCGTTCCATCCCCCATGACTACCCGGTCCTCCTTCTTGATTACCTGGGCCGCCTCCTTGTCCGCGCCATCCTCCTCCTTGACTACCCGGGCCTCCTTGTCCTTTCCATCCCCCGCCTAAAGTACTACCTTGTCCGCCTGGGCCTCCTCCTTGGCTGCCTGGCCCGCCTCCTTGTCCGTTCCATCCACCTCCTGAAGGGCTACCTTGCCCACCTGGTCCTCCTCCTTGACCGCCCGGGCCTCCTGCTTGTCCATTCCAACCACCTTCTGAAGGACCTACTTGCCCGTCTGAGCTTCCTCTTTGACTGCCCGGCCCGCCTCCTTGTCCGTTCCATCCTCCGCCTGAAGGGCTACCTTGCCCACCTGTTCCTCCTCCTTGAGCGCCTGGGCCTCCTGCTTGTCCATTCCAACCACCTCCTGAAGGCCCACCTTGCCCGTCTGAGGCTCCTCCTTGGCTAGCCGGCCCACCTCCTTGTTCGTTCCATATACCTCCTTGGTTACCCAGGCCTCCTCCTTGTCCATTCCACCCTCCTCCTGAAGGACTACCGTGCCCGCCTGAGCCTACACCTTGATTAGCCGGGCCACTTCCTGATCCGTTCCATCCTCCTCCTAAGGGACCGCCATGCCCACTTGAACCTGCTTGACTTCCTGGTCCGCGACCTTGTCCATTCCATCCACTACCTTGACCGTTTGGTTCCATATTAAAAATTGTCTGACCGGTATTGCCATTCATTCCAGAACCACCACCACCTGTTCCAATGTATTGGGAAGGGTTTGGACCAACTACACAACAAAAATAAGTGGAACCTTGTGGGGCACCTGGCACGGCGCCCGTGAGAAGTGACCAATCTTTAGCAAGAAATGGCGGCCAATATCCAGTACCTGGTTTATCCCAATTAACGCCAGCAGTCGAGGGCCCACGCATTTCACCCGGCGGTTGATTTTGACTGTTCCAACTACTACTATCTCCAGGTCTGCCTCCACGTTCACCTCGCTCTCCATTTTCAGTACCTGTCGGAGCATTCCATGTGTTAGGGGGTCCTTGCCTACTGGGGCCTCCGTCCTCGGAGTTCCAATTATTAACGTCACCCGGTCTTCCTCCTGTTGCCCCGCCTGGTGTGTTCCAGTTAGTTTCTCCGTCTGGTGCTTGGTCAGGTGCTTTTCCTTGTAAATTCCAGTTATTACTAGGTGTATTTCCTTGTGTATTCCAATTATTACCTCCTGCTGGTCTTCCTCCTGATGAACCTCCTGGTGTGCTCCAGTTAGTTGTCCCACCGGGTCCTTTTGCGCCAGGGCGTCCACCCTGCTGATCCCAATTATTGATTTCCCCTGGGCTACCTGGGTGGCCTTGTGGTATGTTCCAGATATTACCACTGCCTGCCGGGTTTCCTTTCATATCTGGCCTTCCGTCTTGACTACCCGGAATACCACCTTGCGTATTCCAGTTATTTACCTGACCTGGTCGCCCGTGTCCGATTGAACCTTCACCATGGTTATCCGAAGTTCCTCCCGGCGTTTTCCTATTTTCTCCCCCTGAAAGTGAACTTCCATGCCCATCAGGCCCACCTGGCCCAACTGGTTGGCCTCCTGGTCCCCGCCCCTGTGTATTCCAGTTATTACCTTCGTCTGTGGTACTGCTTGGTTTCCCATCGTGCCAATCTAAGCCTTCACCTTGACGACCCGGCCCTCTCTGTGTGCCACCTCGTCCACCTGGTGTGCCATCTTGGCCTTGGTTATTCCACTTATTTCCGGTTGGTCCACCTGGTCCTCCGCTTTGTGAGTTCCAGTTACTTCTATCTCCAGGTGTTCCTCTATGTCTGTCTGGTTTGTTCCAAGAATCCCCACCATTCGTTCCTCCTCCACCGGGCCCGTCGTCGGCATTGCCTTTATTTCCCCCTGACGGACGCCTCAAACTTTCGGTGCCGGGAACGTAGCGGTCGACGCACTCGTCGCAACTTGGATCATACATCGATTGACTTTGAGCTTGCCCCATGCCACTTCTGCCACCTGGGTAGTCAAATAACAGAAAAACATATATTAGAGACTGTTCGAAAAGAAATCTCAAACAGAATTTCGGAGACTATAAACACTATAATTATTATAAAATTTGGTAGGAAGGTATATTCTATGAACCACTACAGAAGAAAATTTTGAAAAAAACATCGAGGTGGTGAACATTTATAAGATTTTTGGTTTGAACAAGATAGGTCCAGGCCTTTAAAACGTTATGAAAATAAGCGATATTATAACAATACTATATGAAAGCCCGGCTTCGCTCGGGTGAAATAAATAAGAAAGAAATAAAGTATGAATGAATGAATGAATAAAATTTATTTTGAAACAACAACAATATAAGTAAACATTTATTCGTGACAGTTATACAAACGACGAAAGAAATAGTGTACAAAAATGTATAAAATAAAAACATTACAACAACGGGGTATGATGAAACTTAGTATAGAAATATAGTCTGTAGTCTGGATTAACATATGGAATAGGGAGTAAAAGATTACGCTGACGACGTCACGGGCAAAGGCTAGTATCTTTGCAAGTTAATCGTAAGCATTTTTATAAAGGTAGTATTTAAAGGCACATAAAAAATTTGACTCCGTAATCAGTACTGATTTGTATAGCTAAAATACTAATCGTTCATTAAAATTCAGTCCAGATGTGCAATTGTTAAATATTGATGTGCCAGTCAGTATTTTCGAGCTGCTAACGCGAGCGAAACCAAATGAAGTTCGTGTATCTCCCTCTCTGTCCCACTTGCAAATTCGAGCGACACAGAGGGAAATACACGATGTTCGTTCGTTTTCGTTTCGCGGTAGCAGCTCTCTATTCTCCGCCAAATTCTATTCAGTGGGGCCCTTTACACTCAATATTATGTGTCAATATTATCGCGATTTTCAAAATTGTATGGGGTCTGTTACACGCTTAATGTTATCTTAATACTGGTGTGTCAATATTATCTCGGTTTTCAAAATCGTATGGATTTTTCTTCAAAATTCATTAAACAGCACGTGATACGGATCGTGATTTGAGAATATTGCGTGATAACAATAATCATGTAACAGGCCCCTATGGATGTTGCTTCAATATTCAGTGTTTCGCGTGATAATAATAACAGTTGGTAATATTTTCTCCAATTAATGGAAGCTATTTAACAACTTGTTCCGTTTTGCCAAAGGTATTTCACATTTCGATACGCACACCATCCAGGAATAGGAGCTGTCAGACCAGAGGGCCTACCGCGATCTGAAAACGAAGTATTTCCCTCTCCGCGCTCGAATATGCAAGTGCGACAGAGAGGCATATATATTTAGTTTTCGGTTGGTAGCACTTTAGTCCGAGCGCGGCGGACGGTCGAAGAAAGTAAAAGAACATTCCGTGTGTTGTCTGTCACACATATAATTTTGTAACTTCCCATCGACCTATGAACTTGAAATTAAATATAATGAAACGGGTCACTCACGTCTTAAAGGTCGAATATAGCTCGACATTTTTCAGACCGGTTCGCGGTCCTTAATCATGAGCACCTATCGCGGCGGCGGTTTTCTTAGCACTGCCAGGGTTTCATTATATTTAATATGTCTCAAACTCACGGGAGTTTTCTATATAAAACTTGAAATTAGGTGATAATGTTTATTATGAAGTATATTTTACCAAAAATATCAATATGTTGATAAATCACATTTGTTTTTTAGTTGTACGGAACCCTCAGTGCGCGAGTCCGACGGTCTTGGCCGGTTTTTCTTACTTTTTGAATTTTATTTCTCATATAGTAAAATACCCTATTCGTTTTAAAGTTGACGCCTGAGGGCCTACCGCGAACCAAAAACGAACTATCTTTCTCTCTGTCTTTCGAATATACATGTGCGAGAGAGAGGCAGATACTTCGTTTTCGGTTCGCGGTAGCGCCTCTAACGTCCGAGCGCGGCGAACGGCATGAGCTGGAGGTCTACTCCGAAATTCAAAATCCTAACTTCGTATGGTGCCGCCCCTTTCACTCTCCTGTCATAGACTATATGAGTGAAAGGGACGGCACCACACGAAGTGCGGATTTTGAATTTCGGAGTAGACCCCCAGTACCATTAAGTTCCGGTAGAGACTGGATGCTGAAAGCACAAGATAGTAAGATATGGAAACAGTTGGAGGAGGTCTATACCCAGAGCGGGGCCATGTGAAGAAAAAAAACATAAAAATTAAATAACGAATCTAGTGTATAATGAACTCTGCAAATATCATGGAATAAAAAAGGCTTTATTATTATTATACCACTAAGTTATAAGATAGAGCGAGATAGGGATAGAATTTTGCTAGACGTTTAAAAGCCATAAGCCACCTCGTAGTTTGTCACAACAAAATAGAGACGCAGCTTTAAGATGGCGGACAGACTCAGCAAACATTCAAGTGGTGTCCTTTACACGATTAATATTATCACATTACTGGGGTGTCAATATTATCGCAGTTTTCAAATTTGTATGGATTCCGCTTCAATATTCACGTGATACTTATCGTGATATGAATGTATCACGTGATAATAATAACCATGTAACAGGCCCCATACATTCGCTTTGAAGGCGGTTGTTGTGACAATCAGCCTAGCTAGCACGATAGCTTATACCGTTACGTTTTATGTGACGTTTTAATACATTTTGCCCATATAACGTGACGGTATAAGTTATCGTGCTAGCTCGGCTGATAGCTGTAGGATAGAACGCTTGAAAACTACAAAAACAAAATGCTGCAGACGCGGCTTGCCGAATCCACACAATGGGCGATGATGGCCCATCACCCAGAACGCAGCCCAGCAACCTGGCCAACACACCGGACGCAAACATAGTTTACAATTTCCGAACGTACCCGACCAGACGCTGTCAACCAACGAATTTAATATGGCCGACCTTTTGTCATAAAATTAACACTTTTGTCATAAAATTAACCGAATTGCCGAATTGCTAAACTTAAGTGGCAGTGGGCGGGGCACATAGCACGTAGAACCGATGGCCGTTGGGGCGGAAAGGTTCTCGAGTGGCGACCACGTACCGGAAGGCGTAGCGTGGGCAGGCCCCCACACGGTGGACCGATGACCTGGTGAAGGTCGCGGGTGTCCGCTGGATGCGGGTGGCGCAGGACCGGTCATTGTGGAAGTCTTTGGGGGAGGCCTATGTCCAGCAGTGGACGTCTTTCGGCTGACATGATGATGATGATATCACTTTTTAATGCAAAATACGCGACAATCCGAATTTTGCGGATACATATGTTCAACTCGAAATCGTTATTTTTATACGTTCTTCCATTTGAGACAGGTCTCGTTCGGGTCTACCGTACCCCTGCACGGAATTATTAATATAGATATTTCGTAAGTGTTTAAAATTTCGTTACAATCAAAATCGATATTCCTCGTAACGATATTTCATATCATAACAAAATGAAAATCATAACCTTATATGATATGTTATTAAAACGTTATAATATCGTTTAAGATGGTGGCGGTGGCGACAATGACGTGCTCGAGTTTGACGTACATGTCACAGCGCACGTAAGAGCCAGACTGTGTGCCAGACAGAGATAGCCTATAACGTTATTATAGCGCTTCACAAAATATCGCTATATATATTGCTTTTTATTCATAACGATATAATGGATACCGCTATACGTAAATGCGCGCCAAATATCGTTTTTAGTAAAGCGTTTTATTGACAAATTAGCGTTATGAATCATAACGATATGCGAAAATAACGCTATATAAGTAAAGGCCTGGGTAGGTCAAACAAAAGGACGTATATAAGTGCCATGAGTTCCCTATGACGACCGACCTTTTTGGATTTCAAGTATTATATAATTGGACTAGTAGGTGTCAGTACGAAACCCTTCTTCGCCTTCTTGGCCGGTTTTTTAGTTCTTTTTACGCAGTCGGGTATTTAGAATTAATTTTATACTTTTTAGTTAGAAATTATTTTCACGTGGATAATACTGGGTAGTATGCGATTATATAAGAACTTTATCATAAATTTATTACAATTAATAAATATTAAAGTGAAAATGGTTGCTAACTAATTTTAAATCGTTATAGATTCATAATTGAAGATATGTTTCCCTAAACACCATAAGTGGATTTTTTTGTAAATACTACAACTCATTGGTATCCTGTTTGTTCTTGAAGATCTAGACACGCGGTAGCGTGTCCAGCCAAGTTCACCCTAGGAACTGGCGGACAGCAGCCGTGTGTTATTTTACACGAACCGTTTGGAGCCACTTTTGAACCCCCAATAACTCAAAATCTAACATAAAAATGAAAATTGGTACATGTATTATGATCCTTTACCAAACCATTATAATAAAATAAAATAAATAGCTTTTTTTCGATCACATGCAAGATGTAGAAATAGCATAAATAGCGTAAAAAAGAGACTAACGTAAATTAATTAATTGAAACTAACAAGTGTTAAAATCTTCATAAATAGCGATGAAAAAAATTTTTTTTATTAACTTTAATATAGGTAACTAAAATAGTGTGCTTCGTGGTGATGAGAACCCCTTATAGGGTGAAGGCCGCCTCCAAGCTTTTCCAAAGCTCTCTGTCTGCGGCTTTTGTGGCCCAATCCGGGCCGGCGCGGCGACGGCCTTCAGGTCATCCGGCCCGCGCGTGCGCGGCCTGCCCCTGGCTCGTTTTCCTCTAGGTCCAGGCTACTTGGTTGCCTCTTTTGCCCACCGACCGTTCTCCAGTCTTGCCAGGTGGTCGGCCCATTTCCATTTAAATTTTAGGACTTGTTGCAAAAAGTCCAGGAATTTCGTTTTTTGTTTTATTGTTGTGGTGCGTACTTTGTCCAATCTTTTTGTTTTTAGTACCGACCTTTCCATAGTGCGTTGATCATCCTGACTACGTTTGGTTAGTAAAACCACTATACAATAGTAAATAAAAAAGGTCGTATCTTCATAGGGAAGTCACGGCACTTATGCCCTTTTGTTTGGGTAAGACAGTTTTTCAGCAATAACTCAAAAACCGTTAAACCTATCTTGTTCAAACCAAAAATCTTTGAAAGTATTTATAATTATACATCGTCTTGATTTTTTTTCAGAATTTTTAACATCATAGTTTGGAAATTAGAGGGGGGGACACACTTTTCACGACTTTGACAGCTAACAACTCGCCTACGGTCGACTTAAATGGAAAAGTTTTTTAGAAACCTCCGTCATTTTTAAAGGCCTGTCCATTGATACCCCACACACCTATGTGCATTGAAAAAAAAATTTTGATCCCCTGTTACATGTATGGGGTTTATGGGACCTTTTCTCGCTGTATCGCAATGCTGATACGTTGTGTAAGGAAATCGCCCGCTCTTCGGTCACCAATTGCGTTTTATTTATTTTTATCTTCTTGGCAAATAATGAAAATGTTTCAAAGCCACATACTTTTTTAAAGTTTGAACTATATTGCTTGCTTCAACGTTTGCGATGACGCGGCATATTTATCAGTTTTATTTTAGAAGTTTATTAGAAATCACTTTGTTTTCTAAGTAATTACTTAAGTTCAAAAAGAAACAACATACTTATAATAGCAAATAATGAAGAAAGGCCCCAGTTTAATATTTCTTTTCTTTATATTCGGCGACCTCCCGAGCGGAGCTTAGATCGAGTGTGCCTGTGAGACGAAGGGCTGACGAAGCGAGTTTGACAGCACCTCAGAAATAAATTCATCATTGGATAGAAGTCATAAGATTAGTTTAGGTTTATTTTATAATAATCCTAAGTTTAATAACACATTAACAACAAACATTAATTAAAATTAAATGAGCGTAAAAGTATTTAGTGATAGTTAAAATAAAAAGTAAGTTAGGTATAAGTATTTAGTTAGTCATCATATTACTGAAAATTCGGTCATGATACATCAGACATTATTTTTTCATAATGTGTAATGTAGACATTATTAGGAAATTCGGTGTACTGACATTAGGGCTAATGAATTAGGCAAAATGAAGATTTGTGTTTGTGATTTTAGAGATTATAGGTAATAAGGTGTAATCATTGTTAGGCTTCTTAATGTTAGGCCTATAAGAAGAATCGGTAAAATAAAATTAGGTACTGGAAATTCGGTCATGAAAAATAAGATATTGTGCAAATTCGGGATACTGACACTAGGGCTAACATTAAGAATGATTAGTAAAAAATTAAATTCGGGTTTATGATTTTAGGGTTCACAACATTAGGTCTAGCGAAATTAGATAAGAAGTTCTTAGTGCTAGCGAAGGGGAACCATAGTATTATTACACTAACCAACACGGGTCCCCCCCGTGACAATTTTCAGTTCTTTATTCTCTTTGCCTCTTAATCCTGTTTAAGCAATTTTAAAAAGCAAATGCTTATACACGTCTAGCAAAGAATCTTTAATCTAGAAAATGGCTTCCTAACACTTTTATAATATAAACAAGGTAAGTGCTATTACTTCATTATTTAAATATATACTTGTGTGAGGTATATGATTATTAGCAACTAAAAAATAAAGTAAAAGTATTGTTTTTGTTTGACAAATTTACTATTAAATAATTAAATAAGTACAGAAAAAATTTTTTTGTAATTTAAAAGAGAATTAAAAACAATATGTCAAAAAATTGTTACACAATAAGTAGAGCGAATTGTTTCGCACATTATTGAATTTTAAAATGATGAAATGATTAAAGAAACGTTTTTTTATGAAGTTTTTTTACTTTTTTCCTTCTAAACATTTACTCAACTGTAATTGCTTTGATTTACCATAGGGCAGCCGATATGCCTTTGCGTAGTTATTCGTTAAAGACTGTCGCTATTGGGTGTGCTATGCTTACTGCAACTAAGTAGTTTAAACATTTCTGTTGTAGTAGTAGACCCGAACATGTCAAAAAAGAATACAAAATCTGTTATGGAATGAAAATCATTTTCTTACAAAAGCAACATAAGTAACAAACATTTTACAAAAACAGCATAAACAACAGGTCTTATCTATTTTTACAAAAGATAAAGGTGGCTGAAAAAAGAGGCATTCTGGAATTTGTGGCCATATTTCTACATTATAGCTCTAATAAGTAATACAAGAGTAATTTAGTTTTATCGATTTCCTGTAATGTCTCCTCCTATTGCATTATGCTGTTTTAATAAACTTCCGTCAATTAAAACTGATAATGAAAAAAGGAACGTAAATAATCATTGTCAATTCCCTACTCAATGAAATGAAAGCCCACTCGACAACTACACCGATTAACAAAAAAAAAAACTGTTTCGCAATATGGCATCTCATTTCATTGTCGTGATATTGAGTTTTGATTACTGACATGTCTTTAGTTACATTCGGACAGCTAAGATTTTTTTGTAACCGACATCAAGATTCCAAAAGAGGAGGTTATCAATTAGGTTGTGTTTTTTTTATGTTTGTTACTACAGAACTACGTTATTTCTGAACCGATTTTGAAAAAAATTTTTTTTTGATTGTAAGTATATATATCCAAATTGGTCCCGTTTTTGTCAAAACGCAGTTCTGATGATGGGATCCATGAGGAATTGAGGGAACTCCTCAAATCTTAAAGACAAACATATGGTTATTTTTGAGTTTTTATCAACAAATCGAGTATTTTCATACAGAAATGTGACATTTGATGAAGTGGAACTGCTGATGATGATCAGAACACATCTCTTCAACGACGAAAAGTTCACGTTTGGCGATTTGTCCTTCTAGCTGTGTTTGTTAAGCAAGTTCTATTTTCACGATAAATTTTTGTCATGCTCGAGTTCTGATGATAGGATCCATGAGGAATCGAGGGAACTAGCTCCTCAAATGTAAAAGGCATACATATAGTGATTTTAGTATTTTCATAAACAAATCAAGCATTTACATTTAAATAAGTGACATTTGATGAAATGGAACTGCTGATGATGATCAGAATGGAACTCTTCAACGACGTATAGTTCACGTTTGGCGATACGTTCTCCTCGTTATGTTTGTCAAGCAAGCTAGGTTTCCAAGACCCATTTTTGTCAAGCTTGAGTTCTGATGGAAGATTCTATGAGGAATTGAGGGTAGTTAGTCTTCTACCATTATAAACATACTTATAGTTTATAGCCATTTTTATTTCATTGTATGGAATCTAAGAGTACACCATCTAAGTATCTGCATAATCTTTCACCAGCCTCCCCCATTGAAGTCGGTTTTTTTTCTTAAATTTTATTTGAGGTAAGCATTATCAAAATTGGCCCACGTGTTTGTTCTTTAGAGTGCCAGTATGGAACAAACATACATATACCTATACGGACGGATAATGATTCTTTGCGTCGCGCAGTATATACAGGCTGTTCCATAAACCGAGGTTAATCCGTGCCTGCGATATAAAACGAGTATAACCATACCCGTATCTAAGATTATTCTTCAGGAGGCGGGAGTTTGATCCCTGAAATTCCATGACCAATGCAGCTGACAGAGTCGCCACCCAATAACTTTACATTTTATAACTTTATGAACTTTTTTGTAGAGACAAAATTGTTTATGCAACTGTTAAATAAAAAGAGGCAGTAAACACGAGTGTGGTTTTATTAAACGAGCCGCAGGCGAGTATATTGTTAAGCTGGTATTTACGGATTGTTTTCGAACACATTAAGGATTAAAAAGGATTTACTAAGAGGTATGGATGATAAAGTACATAATAAGTGATGACATAGGAGGCAAACGAGCAGACTAATCGCCTGATGGTAAGCGATTAGCGCCGCCCATGGACACTCGCAACACCAGAGGGGTTCTAAGTGCGAGATAAAATGACTAACGGTTTTTTTGCCTGGCCCGGGTTTGTGTCACCCGGTATTGAAGGGTTTTATTTTAACATTTTAAAAACATTGGAAAATATATGCCGTAAATATTTGAAACGGATGCGTGATCTCGATAATTTCGACCAGCAAAACGTAAGGCATTAGCTGAACAGTGCCTGCACTGAACGTGTTAAGGACTGACGGAAAAACGTTTGATACTTACTGACAACAGCTTTTGACGTATCCGCTGCAGAGATTGCTTCCGCTTTCCCTTCATCCTTGTTTGCCCCTTGATCGATTGCCAAATATTGAGACTGAGTTTGTCCTCTGAACCGTCCCCTATGTGAAACCTGCCTCCGTTGTCTTGAGCCTTTTCGATATTCCAAGTTCCAATCGTTCAAATTGTGCATTGGTAGTTGTATTTTCCTTTTACATGTTGCTGCCGTGACTTCATTACCCGGAAAAGACACCTATTTAAGAAAATACAAAATCAGAAAAACGTAGTTTAGGTTTCAATATTTTTTTTTCAGTACTTGGACGTCTTGTATGTTTTTGAGTATTTATATCTACATATTTATCTTCACAAGTAACAATATTTTACAGACTATGACGATTTTCTTATCTATGGTAGTCTTAAGTAACAGCAATAAAACTAATAGGTACACATTTAAAACCACTACACAGTACATTAAATAAAAAGGTCGTATCTTCATAAGGAACTCATACATGTTGACAGGATAGAAAGATAGCAAAAAGTTACAAAAATCCCTTGATTTCAAATGTGGATTTCAAGTGTGGAGTGTGTGTGGTGATTGTGGTGTGAACACAAAGATTATGTGGAATCTTTAAACCGTCATATAAAATGCAGCCCCTTGAGTGTCGGAGAGACTGTGTTGATTCTGTTTTATTATTAAAATAATTAATAGTCATATTGATGCCCTTAGCTTGTTAAAAAACATTTCTATAAGAGTCCCATGTCCCAGGTAATAAAGAGCGCCGATTTCGTCTCAGATATAAACATTAATTTTCCATCCAAAGTAGTAGAACAAACTATCCCAAAAATACGTTTATTAAGCCTGCATGTGCATTCTATAACGATAATGACAAAGTAAAATATATACATAGACATATATATATTATTTAACTGTACCATAGGTTCATTAACAAACGTATTATCGAAGAATGCTCATTAAAAATGTAACTCTGATTGTCTCGTGCTACATCGCTCAGATTTGTAATTAATAATGGAAACTATAGGTCTAGAATTAAGAGAAGAAACGTGACATACGGACGGACGGACAGACATGACGAAAGGGTAAGAAGAAATCGAGGGAACTCTTCAAATATTTGAGGTGCACCTATAGCGATTGGGGTATTTTGTATAGTAACTCGTGCATTCACTATTGAAAAACACCATTTGGTGAAGTTTGACAAAAAGTAATGATATCCCATCAAAAACATAAATGTGAAAATGGAAGCCAAGTTCAATATACGATGCGTGGCTCTTTTTTTTAAGGTGACCCTGATAACTATGGAACTACCCCTGAAGTATACTGTTTCTAACAAACACGATTTTTCCAAATGGGTTAATAAATGACGGAGTTCTGAGGTAACGAGCATAAATAATAATAATAAAACTGAAAAATCACCGTTTTTTAATTTTTTTGCTGTAGACACACAAGTACCAAGCTGGATGCCAAATTTCACCTTTCTAGGTCACCTGGAAGTGGGTTAGGTTTTTAATTACTAGTCAGTCAGTGGAAAAAATGCTGTTTTTTGGACTTTAATATCTCAATAACTATTTCACCTAACTATATTTATAAAATTTGGGGTTCTAGTTGTTCTAAAGAATCCTAATACATGTACCAATTTATTTTTTTATGTTATACGATTTCTAGTTATTGAGGGGTCAAAAATGGCTCCAACCGGTTCGTGTAAAATAACACGCGGCTGCTGTCCGTCAGTTCCTGGGGAGAACTTGGCTGGACACGCTGCCGCGTGTCTAGATAAGGAAATCTTCTTATTACGGAAATGAATAGTGTATTCGTTTGTAGAGGATACCTAGTATACGTATGAAAGAAAGTACGTACCTAATAACAAGAACACTCAAGACTATATTAACTATAATGTATTTAAGAGAAGTAACGATTTACGGAATAAACACCAACATTTTCGTTTACTATAACTTATAAGACAATGTTATCGCTTATTAGAAACCTTGTATTATACTTACAACTGTTCAATGAAATCACGTTGCCTCATTTAAATATAACAACGTTTGGCCTATTTACGATAACATTTAATGGATTGACAAAAAAAAGGTCAAGGCTCAAGGCCAACCTTGGCAAAGAGAACTTTATCTTCCAAATACTTGTATACATGTTCAAATGATGCTAATCATTGCCAGTTGCATTTGATTCCTCAATACTTTTACTTCCCTTTGATATTTAACTATAAGTATGTTTATTAGGTATGATGTGCATTAACTACGTTTGATTTCAACAAATTCTAACCGAATTTATAAATTTCGTTGTTCCTACGTTATTGAGGAGTCGCATGGATCATCGTGAAGAACAATACCGACCTATAAAAATCACCAGATATTTTCCCGGTTTGTTACGGGAGATACGCTGCTATCGAGAAAGTAAAAAAAAAATAACAAATTTGGTAAAGAATTGTTGCTGAACAAACAAAAAATATATATCAGACAGGTCGTAATCTTGTTTGCCACTATAGTATTATAAAATTAAGAAAACGACTTAAGAACCTCCTTCTATCACGCTCGGTAAAAAGAATCGCATGAAAAGATATATCAATTGTTAGCTACAGTTTGACCCTTTGTAAATAGGTACTCTACGAACACCTACCTTCACAATTTCTTCTAAATGTTATTGTTACGTAATAGCATCTGAGTTAGTTTACGAGTAGGATGCCACATTTTCTTGGTCACTACTACTATTGCTGCTTATCAAAACTAGAACAGGCGCCCGTAACTGTTCTATCATATCATACTCGTATTTTTATAGAAATGCACTTGTCATGAAAATATTCGTGAGTATTTAAATACTTTTACGTACATACATATGTGGGTTAAATGCGTTCACCTACTGAAAATAATACAACTGTCACAAATTTATCTGGTTATAGTTTTGATAAGGCCCCTAATGTAGGTAACTACGACCATCTCTAAATTCAGGTCACACGCTAAGATAGTCACAGCCAAGTCATTTTATCGTATCACAAGATGTAATATCCGCGAATGTATTCCTGTGTACGAACCAAGTTTTGTATCATTCGATCTCCAAAAACATTCATTCACTTATTGGATAACGAGATGCTTTACATTTCGGTTACCTGAAGGATAAATGTACAATATCTTAGAAATCGTTACCACTGGGCAGAGTGCCTATAAATCTGGCTTGCTGAGTGGCATTGCCTATTCGCTGAGCAAGGAACGAACCAGCTCTGTGGTCACTGGATAAGTTTAATTTCACGTTTAAAATTAAGGTTAACTTCAACTGGATTGAACTCTGAGGGCGAAGAAAAATGGTCTACCACTTTTGCACCAAGTACAAGTACAAAGAATAAATTCGACTAATTAAATGACCAGTATAAGGAGAGTATTAAGGACCATAGGCAACTTTGTATGGAAGGTCTTAAAAACAACAGAACTGAGTATGCAGCTGTCCATAAAATTACTCTATCTCACTTACATTCTCCGGTCTGGATGAAACGCTTCTACCGTCTTCAGTTTTTAATTTGGCGAGCTGGCTCTGCCCGATAGACAGAAAAATTTAGAGCCCTTATTCTGCTCGATGCCCTCTTCGTTACGATTTGTATTTAATCACGGGTAAGGGACTTGGAGATATAATTTCGCATCGGCTGAAGACTTCAGGATCACTTTAATCCTTTCCTCGATATCCTCTGAGTGGGGTTTGAGATCCTTTATATATAAAAAATAGGTAAGCATTTGACCACTATCTCACCTGATGGTAAATGATGATGATGAGGTCGAGGGTGTTACATGCGTACGTAGATAGTGCCTATTCACTCTCGTCTTTAAAAGGTCCAAGTAATAAATATGTGGGAAAAGATTATCCGGAAGATAATTCCACTCCTCAACTGTCCTCGCAAGAAAACTAGAAGCAAAGCGCTTCGTGCGAATCAGTGGCATGTCAACAATATATAAGGGTGGAACCCATGGCCATAGTCCTTTTGGCTTTGTCGTTCCATTGGACTCCAGTATTGTAATCTGTCAATTAAATGTCTCAGAGCAGCATTAAAATAATAAAGACCCACGACCCTTAGCAGGTCATCAGTCCTACGGTAAATCTATATAATAGACAATTCATTATATGACTGGTGGGAGAATTATAATTATAATGGATTTCCATACATTATTGTTTAATTGTTATTTTATTAGTTTTAATAGAAGCACGCGTCAATGCCCGTATTCTGCCACAATTTCGATTTCAATTCAAATTATTTTGCTGTTTAAAAAAATGTATGTATGCAACGTTGCATAATTAAGCCTCAAAATTCTCGAGTCTTTAATAGCAAAAATATTTTTTAAGAATTAAGTAGATGTTCGTGTAGTGATCGTAACTTTTGTAGCATTTTCGGTGCAGCGTAGTGGTGTTAACGGAATTGGCATAAATGATTTAAATTCTTATGATTTATTAGCGTTGATAACGTTAATATAAGCCTTAATTAACTGTTTTAATTGTATTTCTCCATACCAACTCCGTTAACACCACTACGCTGCACCGAAAATTCTACAAAAGTTACGATCACTGGTTATAACTGGCTTCGAATTGCACGTTGCAGGCAGAACAACTCGGGAGAGCTGTAAAGAAATTTCATACAAACGGCCTAGGCCGGGAAGTATCTTTTTTAATTTTTATGTCAAACATGGCGTCTGTAAAATTTTGTTTGAGTGGTGTATTTTTTTATTTAATTGCATATGTTTGAGAAAAGCACTATACAAATCACGGCGAGAAATGTTTGAAGTGAATCATAGATTGTCTCCGGATTACGAGAAAAGTAAATTCAATTAGCATTGATTTAAATTATTGGAAAGGTCGTAAGTAGTTCAAAATCCATTTCAAGGTGTAGGGTTATTAAACTATTTTATAAAAGGGTATAAAGAGCACACACTGAGTGCCAAAAATTGAAAGAGCTCAATATAGGTGCCATGTACATAATGGATCCCCTATCACTCTCTAAAGCACCAGCAGCAATGGCTCTCTGACCATTGTCTAAAAGCAAAATTAATGTCATGAGACGGGAATAAATTATCCCTATTGCACAGTCGAAAATAAAATATTGCGGTGTAGAATCTAAACAGTAAATAAAATCTTATTAGTTATTACACAACCTACTGTGATTAGTTGTGCTATGAATAAACTGACCATTCCTGATTTAAACTTATCCATATATTAAACGTAGTGTCTCAGAGCACGAGCTACCAGCACGAGAGGCACTATCACGCCATTAATTAATTTCGAATCTGTTCAGCGCAATTTTTTAATAATAAACAAATGTGTACGACCGTGTAGACCGCGACTGGCACACCTGGCAGCTAGGTTTCGGTAGGGCACGAATCAATAAAAGACTTGATGCCTCATTTCAACGGGCATTATCATTTCATCAGCCTTAGTGCTAAGACCTAAGGAACACTGTGTTTGCATTTACCGAGTTTTAAGCGTTAACCGTACCTAAGGCGATGGATTAAGTGAAAGAAAAGTAGTCATTACAAATACAATACACTTTTAGAAACACTCTAAAAAATTATAGTTGCCACCATTTTAATATAATTTAGCTATATTATTATTAAAAGAAAACATTAATAACACAAAGGTGAAACTCATGTCCACGCCTTGTGTAATTATACTCTCATATCCTGTATAACACCGATAAGCTAACAACTATCCTTTTTTTATTACAAATGGGATTGCTCTTGGCCAGCATCTAGCCGGGGGGCAAAGATGAGGCCGACGATGAAGCGAGCTCACCCAGAAAATGCCTAATCACTCGTGCCTTAAAAAGGTCTAGGTTATATGAACTCGGAAATACAGACGCCGGCAGAGAATTCCAAACCTTAAAATCCTACGATGTTCAAGACATTGCATCTTAGCTTTAATCATTCCAAGGCGGCTAACTGATATTAAGATCCATCTCAGCGCTGGCAGCAGTAGATACTCCATTCTTGATCGGACCTGTGCTTGATAGAGTTGCAATACCTACACTACAAAACCCTCGCCACGCAAATCAAAGTCATACTTGACTTTCTCTATGTGAAAATTTATGTATACTTCCAGATAGGTGCAATTTGTACCTTCTTCGATTGCGATGATGGGATCCTGGAGGAATTTGAGGTACTTCCGTAGTAGTAGTTGTTATAACTCCTCAGATATATTACACATACCTATGCCCATGCATATACATGCACCCCATGGTTATACGGTGTTTTCTGTAGACACTCCGAAAACCATAAATGTGGCGAAGTGCAACTAATGATACAGTACAGATACAGGCCATAGATGACTTAATGAATACTTCATTGATGTTGGTACTTCACAGATTATGATGACCTTCGGTTGAAGTAACAACTAATGAAGTTTCCGACTAAACGTAATTCTGGGATCTTTAATGAGTTGATGCAAGTCCTCAAATATTATCGGCCGACATATGACTATTATATGCCGACCGACAGCGGTTTGGGTATTTTCTGTTGTAACTAACGCCTTTGCTCTGGGAAATCAGTAAGTTATGGTAAAATGGAAAGGAAATGTGGAAATATTTAAATATTTTTTTTTAATTATAAGCTTGGCGACCCGTGTATGTCCTAAAACTACGACCAAGACCACCGGAGGATGGGCAGCAGCATCCCTGGAGTGCGGTGGAGATACTGCGATCGCCAATCCGCATGCCAAGCGTGGCGATTATGGCATTTACCCCCCATGACATTGGGGGAGGCCTATGTCCAGCAGTGGACGTCCTTCGGCTGATATGGTGGATACAAGCTTGGCGAAGTAATAAAATGAATTCGGTATTTTTAAGAAAGAAAGATAATGTACCAACCCTACCCTACAGTCAGGAGTAAAAATATGGGTGCATAAACAGTCCTCAAAATATGTAAGCAGCGTGGCCATAACCATATTTTGACTTATCCAGATTTGCAATATTTTTAAACTCGACTGTAAGTACAGTGACTACAACCACCTCACCAATTGGCCGAAAGTGTAAACATCTCTTGGTAGTAAACTGTAGGTACATATACTAGTCAAATATATGTAAATAAAATAAAAATAAATAAATCAATATTAGGGGACATTTTTTACTTAAATCGAACTAGCCCCACAGTAAGCTCATATAAAAAATAATAATATTTATTATTTATTTATTTATTTAATATGTGAGAAGTATTGGTTGTAAACGCATACAATTTTATCCAGATTATGCATTTTCAATGGCCCACACTATGTTTTATGCGATCATTTACAAATATTGTACGTACAACCCGTCGGAAACATCTGCGAACCTGGCTTGGAACAATTTGTTCCCAGCCAGGTTGTATATCAGATTCAGTTTTGGTCAGCGGAGGTGAATGAAAGTAAGTAGGTAGTGATCCTAGGTTATTCACAGTCACACAAAACAAAATTGTTGTAACAATGCCCCATTAATTATTGCCCTCAAAATAAATGTTTCACATCTTATGAGTAATAGTTGCGTTGTGTGTAACTACTGAAACCTCAAGAGATCACAAGTATTCGCATAGCAGCGTTTTACTCTTAAGAATATCGAAAGTATGTTAAAAATTCTTACAAATATCTCCATATGATCAAGTGTTTCTGTGGAGTCGCTTATGCCGCACAGGTATTGGGGCGGTGCGCGATGCAGCCTCCTCTCGGCAAGCTGGACGTCTCCGGCAGCAAGCGGCCATGTCCAACATAGCTGGCTCACACGCTCCTGGCATACTATTTTCAACTAAAAAAAAACCATTTCTATATACCTATGTCCATCTTGCCTTCGTATTTTTTTTCTCTATATACCTATATTATGTTTATCGGCTTTGGTACAGAAATAAAAACGTAATTGGATTTTAACCTTTGTGCAAATGTGCATAAATAAATTCTGGAACATGATTTTTTTATCTATTCTAACATGTTTGAATCCAATCGGTCAATTGCAACCGGTAAACATTTTGCAGATTACGGGAATCAATATTAATTGCACTCAGTACACGTATTTGTAGATAAGCATCGATTCTTACTTGCATCGTTTGCTGAGGTATTCGGGCGGCCTTCAAAGTGCCGATGGTGAGCAGGAGTACAGCCGCGCCGACGACGCGGGCGGGCGGGGTAGACGCAGGCCGCGGCGGGCTGGACGCGTACGCAGGCATGCCGACTTGCTGGGGCGCGACAACGCTCTGCTCTGCTGAAACGCGCGCGCGAGCGCACTGTCCGCCGTTTGACCCACGTTCGCGACCCGCAACCCCAGATGAACCCGCTCCAGATATAAGTTCACCCACCCAATTTCGGCGATAGCGAATGGTTTTAGATACTACTAAGCTCATGGCAATTAGGCGTCGTGTAAAACAAATACGTAAAGCTTCGAAATTTTGAAAGAGATAACTTATTAATAGACACTGCCGATTGTTATCGTTCTGCAATAACAGAAGGTATAGGCACCTACTATGACGCCTCATCTGTCTGACCACACGTCTATCAAATATGATATGAGGTCGACGACGGTTGCAACTTACGACGTCACGAGTTGACCGGTTGATAAGTCAGACGTAGAAAAACGTCATATATGTTTAAGACGGATGTGGTTAAATTAGGCAACCGAATCGCTAGCTCGTATTGTGCCATAACGATTGTTTGGACCTTGATTGTAGCTACTTAAAAGGCTACGACTGTATGCACAAAATGCTAACCCCTTCCCCCACTGAGGTAGCTCTACATACACTAGTGCCTCTTATACAACTTAAAAACAACAAGGCAGCCGGTGAAGACGGAAATACAGAAGAACTCCTAAATGCGGGTGGAAAACCGGTCCTTACGGCGGTTCAGAAGTTGTTCGACTTCGTCTTACTGGAAGGGAGAACGCCAAAGGCATGGAGAGGAGGTGTGGTGGTGCTATTCTTCAACTTTTTGAAAAACAATACTTTTTGAACAACAATAATTTTTGAACTTTCTGAGCGACAACGCTCTACTGAAGAAATACAGATCCATCTCACTTCTATGCCATGTCTATAAGCTGTTTTCAAGAGACATTACGAACCGACTCACACGCAGGCCAGATTACTTCCAGCTTCTTGAACAAGCCGGTTTCCGAAGAGGCTTTAGTACCGTAGACCACATCCATACGCTTTGTCGGGTTATACAGAAGACTGAGGAGTATAACCTGCCCCCGTGTTTTGCGTTCGTCTGGATCTGGGCTGCACTACAACCTCTCCAGCGGAGCCGAATGGACTACCGCTAATCGAAGTACTGAAGTGTTGTACGAAAATGCCACTATGTCAGTCCGACTCCAGAACCAGAACTTGAAACCTCTTCCATTGCAGTGGGGAGTCAGGCAGGGAGATGTTATTTCTCCTTAACTGTTCTCCACTTCACTGAAAGATGGTTTTAAGAATCTGTGAGAGAGTACACCACTCACCTTCGGTTTGCTGACAATATAGCAGTCTGACTTCAGTTAAACCTCCGAGCGAGTTGGTTTTGCCCATGTAGCACCAACTCCCGGCTAACAATCGGATACTTTACACTCGAAGTTGTAGACGATAGTGGCTCATAGTCACCCGAAGAGCAATGGAGAGGGCTATGCTGGGAGTATCTGTACGTGATCGTATATCAGAAATGAGGCTATCCGCAGTAGAACCCAAGTAACCGATATAGCCCACCGAATTGCTAAATTTAAGTGGCAGTGGCCGGGGCACATTGCATGTACAACCGATGGCCGTTGGGGCGGAAAGTTTCTCGAGTGGCGACCACCCACAAGATGGACTGATAACCTGGTAAAGGTCGCGGGAGTCGGCTGGATGCGGATGGCGCCGCAGGACCATCCGCACCAACCGCAGGACATACTTCACCGGTCATTGTGGCACTGTTTAGGGGAGGCCTATGTCCAGCAGCGGGCATCCATCGGCTGATATGATAATGATGATGATGACACTGATACGCAAGAACAAACATTTATTGTTCTCAAATTTCTAAATTACTAAATAGTGATTCAATATACATCTTAAAAAATACCTAATCAAACCAGTTCACAAAATTTCACGAGAATCAATCGATAAATGCGACTAGAAGAGAACTGCGGGTAATCCGCCGCCGCCAGAGTGGGCATTTACCAAACAGGTATCAATTCCAAAGAAAAGCGGCACCTCGGTCGCTTTTTATTAATTTAAAGTGTAGAACGGTAGTTTTAAATGAGTACTGGTAGAAGGTACGGATTTTTTTTAGAAATTAGATTAATCTCTGTGTCTACAGTACCTACGCTTTGCTCATTTTGATATTCTCGTTTTTATTCTTTTATGTATGTTATCGTTACTTTGAAACAGTGCCTAAAAGGGCCCTACTGTATAAGCTGCAAATATAATCAACGAATACGTCTCCAAACCAATAAGTGTAGAAATCATAACAGACTGACACAATCACACAATCTTTCCTATACATAAACAATTTCCATTTTTTTTACCGCTGGTTATGTTTGTGAGGACGAAGCAGTCGAGAACGAAACTTCGATTTTAGCTGCAGCTGTCTGTCATGAATTATGAAGTTGTAATTGGGTCAAAGTTTTTATTTATTTATTATTTAAAATATCTTGATTGGCTATCCTCATTTCCCCAGCCACTAGCAGCACTACGCTTTCCGGCAATTTGGCACAGGTATATTTCGACCGCCGATAATGCGTAGTCGTACGAATTTCGGTAGCAATATAATTTAGGTACTTGGTTCAAGTACTCGTAGTGATTTAGGTAAGTCGAGACTGGTTGTGAATCGCACAGCTTTATGAATCAGACTAGAGTACATCTAGTCCCATCTACGCTGCGATTCTCGTTAAGAAGATATGCACCTACATCTGCTACATCTACATATGGCAATTGGCAATGCATGGCACTTTGACGACCTGTTTAGCCTAGTTGGTAGTGACTCTGCCTCCGAAGCTAGAGGTACCGGGTTCGAATCCCGGCCAGGGAATTTATTTGTGCATTTACATGGATATTTGTTCTTTTCTATGTATTTAAGTATGTATTTATCTATATAAGTATGTATATCGTCGTCTAGTACCCATAGTACAAGCTTTGCTTAGTTTGGGACTAGGTCGATATGTGTATGATTGTCCACCCCAATATTTATATATATATATAAGGCAATAATAATTATATTGCGCAAAAGACAAATCCTGCAAAACTCATATTACCTTTTATAAAGGCGTTGAACTTACCGAGCGTGCTATTTCTTGATATTAAGTAGATTAAGAACTTACATAATTTACATAACTACACATTATTTTTCCTCTTTGTTTATTCGGGTACCTAATTACCTATTGAAATTTGTATTAATTCAATTTAACCATCAGGTTCTCAAGAAGTTTCAACGAATGCAATTTGTGTCGCAGACTTAAGATATGAGTTAACAACATATGAAGAGAATAAAGTAAAATCGAAAAGGAACTCATAAATGACGCGATAATATGAATTAATTTATTATTAAAAAACAGTAAACAAGTTAAAAGCGGTTAAAAGTTTGCACTGCTAGTTGTTATTGATAATAATGATACCGTTTCGGGGTTCCAATTTCGCTAATTTAGATACTTCTATGCAGCATTTTATTCAATACCTACTTACAAAGTATAAAACGTCTATTTCAAAATATCTACTTAATCAATTAATATAATAGAAATACAATTTTAGTAACGTCCCTCGGAACTACATTTAAAGTCTAGTTATTTCTGAGCTAACATTTGAATCTTTTTTTTTGTAAGAATGCGTAGGGTATATAAAATGTTGGGAATAATAACCATTGTGGGTGTCGCTCGAATTCTTTGTAGCGCTAACCTTGCGGTAATATTCGATAGACTCTGCGCAGTCACAGGCCAAACGGCTCTCCGAGCCGCTTGTTTCAATCTGGTACTTCGGTACTACGATAAGGCTCTCAGTAGATTTAGTAGGCGCACAGTGACTGTGACTTCTGCCGTATGATTGGTAGTGATGAGACGTTGAACACTGACGGTGAATATGTTTTTCTTGAGATTGATGCTGGTACTCGTGATGGCTTTGAGTGCTCCGCCCGCTGTGGTTGCGTCCGTGACTCTTGGATCGATTGGCATGTTTTGCGGTTGTGTCTAAGTAACCATATCCAAAACCGTAACCGCCAAAAGCTTTTGTAGTAAGGTTGTCCCATGATTTTGGCTTGATGTGTTGGTGAGAACTCTGGTATTGTATCTTTGGTGATGATTTTGCTTCAGACCGATCGTTATCCCAAAATAGAGTGTCACTACTCAAAGAAGTACTATAACTAGAGACTGAGTTGTCACAAGGAGCAGTAGCGTTGCTTGTGGCGTACGATTGCAAACTACACTGACTAGTCTGCGTGGACTCCGTGGCCAAGTATCTATAACGGCTCGAACACTGTCCAGAGGAACACGTTTTTTTAGTACGCGGATTAGAGGAACCGTCCGTCTTTTGTGTTGACTTATCAATTTGCTGGTATTTTTCTTTGCGTTTATGTTCTTTTGAGCACTCCTTCTTCCGTCTTATTTTCTTCCTTGAATTTGGAACACAGTGCGGATCGCAACAAGGGCTTGCTAAGTCATAAGCTTCGAGGCTATTAGCATCTTGGTTATTGTAAGCGGGCATGCACGGTGTACAGCTGTGGCTGTGGCTGTTCCTGTGTGATTTTGAATGTTTCCCACTTCCTGATTTATATTCGTTATTATGATTCTCAGAAGCTCTGTGGCATTCATTCGGGGTCTTCACCACGTAATGATGACATTCCCGTCGGTTCCTAGGAGAGCCTACGGTGATGACAAAGCTCCCTGTCCTTATATTAGGTTGTATAATGCAGGCTCCATAGCGCGTGTCCAGATACTGGTACATGAAAACGCTGGGTGGCGGAGGTTTAGCAGCTGTGACATTTTCGCTGGATAGCGTCGGTCGACAGTACGTACCATTGACGTTGTCGGTCGGGTTGTTCTCTTCGTTGTCGGAAGAGACGTCGGTCGGAGAAGATTTTTTCTTTTGAGAAGGTAAACTATGCGTTTTCCAATTGGCATCAAAGAGTTGACGCTCACGAACAGTTAATTGTTCTAGTTCTCGCAATTTTGTTTGTATAGCTCGTTGTATATTGATGTACTTAAGATGTAGTTCCACCTTGCGGACACAGTCCTCGAAGATGACGACCATGCGCATGCGGGAGTCGCAGGCGTTGATAGCCTGCACGATGGCGGCGTGGTCGGCGCGTTCAACGTCGCTGCCATTGATGGACAGAATGACGTCGCCCTCGCGCATGCCTGACGCCGCCGCCGGACCATCCGCCTCCACGTGATCTACGTAAGTTATCACCTCTATTTCTTGCTCCTGGAATTATAATAAAAATATGGTAATTATCAATAGTAACTGTTTGGTCCTTTGTTTAGTTTATCGTCTTTGAATGTACGAGTATTCGCCAAGTGCAGCATAGACAAAAATATTCGCAAAACACCGCATATGGTAAAGTCATGCATATTATTATTTTCTAAGCACGCTGTGCAAATACGTATACTGGAAATTGTTCAATTATTTTCTTTAACACACGTATTTTTAAAGGCGAATAAAAATTGGTTTATAACCATCATATTTTCTAATAATTCGCCACATCTGATCAGAGCAAGCTTGTGCTAATTCTCGGTTGAATCCCTTTGTGGTTCTGCCAATTACCAAACTTTCACAGAAATCTCTACACGAACTCTTTGAGCATTTTTGTAAAAAAAAACCATTATGATTGGGCAATCAGTAGGTTACTAGACACACGGCATTGCGTCAGTCGAGTTCGCAAAGCAAGAAACCATTATTATACACGAAACATTTCGGGACACTTTGGACCAAGCTGTAACTTAATATTAACACACTTGTCTACTTAACCTTGAGCCTTGTAAGACCAGCATCTAACTACCGAATCCTGAATTTCAATAAAATCCCTCTTACCGTTCACGAGATTTTTGACGTCGTAAAATCACTATTCGTATACTGCCTGACTCACTCATCAAATGTTTTGACTACGTCCAGGAGACCTAGAACTTGATATTTGGCGTCCAGCTATACTTATATTACGGGTAGGTAATAGTATTCATATACAAAGTAATAGTATTGCATACTTGGCTAGAGTATTAAAACACATGGTTACCTTTTTGTAGTGGATTCCGTAGCTCTGTAGAGTGAACCCATAACTCCCGTTTTTTTTCTCGACAATGATGGTTCTGCGCCGCCAGTCCTCCTCGCCCTTGCTCGCACCCCCGCCGGCTCCTGGTCTTTCAGACTTTATGGAATCTCTAATCTGAAAAATTAGAGACACACATTAATTAAACTTTTAATTCTTGTAGCGCGTAAAGACGCCATAAGCCGATTTGTGTGTCTGATGCCTTTATACAGTCCAGAAATTAAAAGGTTCGTCACTCTTCAACTCTATTTTAATACTTTTTGATTGTAAGTATATATATCCAAGTTGGTCCCGTTTTTGTCAAAACGCAGTTCTGATGATGGGATCCATGAGAAATTGAGGGAACTCCTCAAATCTTAAAGGCAAACATATAGTGATTTTTGTGTTTTTATCCACAAATCGAGCATTATCATACAAAAATGTGACATTTGATGAAGTGGAACTGCTGATGATGATCAGAACAGAACTCTTCAACGACGAAAAGTTCACGTTTTTCGATTTGTCCTTCTAGCTGTGTTTGTTAAGCAAGTTCTATTTTCACGATTGATTTTTGTCATGCTCGAGTTCTGATGATGGAATCCATTAGGAATCGAGGGAACTCCTCTAATATGAAAGGTACACAAATAGTAATTTTAGTATTTTCATGAACTAATCAAGCATTTTCATTCATAAAAGTGACATTTGACGAAGTGGAACTGCTGATGATGATCAGAACGGAACTCTTCAACGACGCGTAGTTCAAGTTTGGCGATTTGTTCTCTTCGTTTTGTTTGTCAAGCAAGCAAGGTTTTTCCATGATTCCATGAGAAATTCAGGATACTTAGTCTTCTACCATTATGAACATACTTATAGCCATTTTTATTTTATTGTATGGAATCTAAGAGTGCACCATCTAAGTATAATAATCTTTCACCGGCTTCCCCCATTGAAGTCGGTTTCTGCGGTCGGGTACTGCATGAATTTATTCAATAACATTTCAGGAATTGTATGTCATTTTCATCCAATCTCAAAAATTTAATTGTGTTTGTTTGTCTTGGTTAGGTACACAAGCACTTTTTTTATATTCGAACTGCGTCTATCATATCATTACATAAATATACTTATCACGTTGTGTGAACTAACGTATAATTAGTAAATAATTTAACAAATATTAAGGAAACGATAGTGATAGACCTTCTACTTACAGAATTATCTAAGGAATCCTCCTTGGAGTCGTGGTTTGAAAGCTTCTTGCCATTACTCATACTGCTCGGACATCTTTCATTGAGTTTCGGTGAACTCATGATTTCTAAAGAAGTGATTTAGAGTGATCTTCATTAAATTTATGTGTATATTCATTTATAATTGGTATATAGTGGAGCCTGCAAAACGGGGCGCTACGCACGTGTCACAATTTCACTAGGGTGCGACAAATCATTAACTAGCACGCATGCGCGCAACTTAGCACTGTCGTTTAAACATCTTATTCAAATCATATCAATATAAAAAATAGTATTGAAAAATCTGTTTATTAATTTATATAATTCTTAAATTAAATACGGTATAATGAAAAACATAAATATCTTAATTGTTCCTTTTTTACGCCGTTATTTTATGATATTGCACATGCGCTCTATAAAAGCGTACCTACATCTTACTTTATTACTTATACATAATTTACAAAACGAAATGTTTAAAATAAGAATACCCTTAGACAATATTTATATATAGGTATAGTGTTAAAATTTTACGAATTAAATGTAACTATGTTGAACATCGAAGAACTTTTAATGTTGACAGCCTAAATAAGAATATTTAATTTAATGACACGTATCACAATCAAGATTAGGTGGCGCAGGACCGGTCATTGTGGAAGTCTTTGGGGGAGGCCTATGTACAGCAGTGGACGTCATTCGGCTGTGATGATCACAATCAAAAATACCAAATTATTGATTGAGCCGTTGGAGTCCTAGAAACAGTTAAAGAAGTTCCCCTGTCTACATAGTCAATACCTACATTACCTACTAATGCTACTGATACTGATACCACCTGATGCGTTCTTTCTGTACCTAATCATCGCTATACTGAATCGAACTAGATGGCGCTAGCAGTTAAAAGTTAAACTGACTCTTAGTAAACTTAAAGTATGAGTCTGTCTGGGGCGGCGTGCATTCCGTAAGTTAAAAAATGAATTATTATTGATTAAAAATACTTTTTTACATTTTCTTCATAAGTTTAGACTGAATAACATCGGTTTTAGAATGAGTTGTTTAAGCATAAACACAAGATACCCTAATGGAATTTGAATTTTACCCCCCACTTTATCGGCCTATTCTCATCTATCAACGACGGTTAATAGATTCTAAGCCTGTAAAAAAAGTAAAAGTAAAAGTAGTTTATTCTTCAAATTAGGCATATTACATGCACTTATGACCTGAATATAAAGTGAAAGAAAAGTCTACACGAAATGTTCTTATTTTAAAATGTATACGTATGCAATGTTGCTGGCCGCATTTTTGGCCGACTGTACAATACACTTGACACATAGTGTCAAAAAGATGGTTGGCCCTAAAAATTATGATAGTAAATATTTGTTAAGCATAAACGTCCGCTTAGCGACATTATTATTTATGACTGGAGTGAAATGGAGTGTGAACAGTGATGGATGTGATGATGATGAGTGATAAAGGTGATTATGGACGGATTCTAAAAGTTGTGGGTTCAAATTCCACCCATGGCAATTCATTTTTAACTCCGGTCGAAAATAATAATTTGGATAAAATGGCCCTAAAAAACCACAACGCCAGCTTAATTTCGATAAAACTTTGGAACCCTTATATTTTTGCCATATTCCTTCGTCCGTCCGGCCGTCTATCCGCGGCTTAGATCAGTAAATTAACCGTTACTACTAATAGAGCATTGGTATGGGTATACATCAATCACATCAATAAAATTTTGGATTTTTGTTCTGAAACATGTAATGAAATTTTGTCATAACCAGTGGTGTTATAACCATGGAGAAGCTGCTTAGGTGTGAAGGTCCGCATGATCCGCATCACTGTAGAGCCCAAAGCTTATATCAGATGTGACGTTCATACCAATGTAGTAGATTGTCAGAAATCGAAACCCCGGAAAGTTGAACGAACTCCTTTTAGTGGAGATGAAATTCCCCCTTGTCTTGGTTGCATTGAATTGGACTATATTAGCATTGCCTCAATCTGAAACTGCTTTAAGAGTCAAATCCAAACAATTCATCGTATCCTGTCGACAAGTTGGATTTCATATTTACTGACCTGTGCATATACCTCTAATGTAAAGATATTTGACTACAACTATTCTACCATCAGCGTATCCAAAGGTACCAGTCATTAACACGTTGTGGACTTGCAATAAAAAATAAGTTTGCTATTTTGTGATAGATCCCTGAGGGACACATACTCATATATCTAAAGCCGATTGGTTGTGTATATATTAAAAGCATAATCTCGTATAGCGTAACAAAATAAAACATCGTCTGATGCCTTTCTACCGTGGTGTTAGTACCTAATGCATCGAATACGAGTAAAAGGCCGATCGACAACTTTTCTGTAACCTCTTTAATCTCATACTCGCATAATAATTAAAAAAAAAATTATTTTATTTTAAACGTTATTTTTAATCCATAACCAATATACCTAATTACAATATATCCCAGGCTGGGAAAGGGATTGTTCGACTCGAGGCTTCTGGTAATAATAACTATATTTATACTAGATCACTAAATCTTGTGAAACAGTTTAATAAAGTAACATACTGATATTGCAAAAAAAACATTTGGTGATGTACCTAACATCGCAGTGATAACTTAGCTGATTTAGCTGCAAGCACATTTACTATGACTTCTTTCAAAGGCGGTATTGAGTTTTCACCACAGACTAGTAAGGGTTCAGACCGCCAACTCACGAAGAAAATATATAGACCGTAAGCAACTATATTTAATCTGTACCCGCTGGTAGATTTTTGACGTTTCTTTTTTTAATTATTTAATGGCACTGTGGCAATGGAACTTACTGTAAACATCCAACAATAAATATATATATATAGCTCATTTAAATTTAACTTTGTGTAGAAGCTCACGGCATTTCCAATTGAACACCACTGGTGTTCAATTGAAATACCGTGAACTATGTTGAGCCATATCTTAGTTAAATGAAATTAAACTAACATTTTACTTATCAGCAGATTTATTTTTTAATGTATCTCATCTTATATCCGGGAAAACGATATATCTTCGTCCTTTCACAGAGTTCTACGTTTTACAACCACAACACTCGTACATTTTGCAAAATGAGAACTTGCATGCCTTGCCACATACGATGCACTTCACTATCTTCCATTTGTTGTCCAAACAATGGTTAATACGCGCTTCCTGATGAATTTTCGATTAGCTACACACTGTTTCGTTTGTTTACTGCATAGTAAACTAACAATACTACAATTTAAATAACAACATTCGAAAAAAAATAAAAAAAAATTCAGAGACGACTAGACGAAATTCCGAGAAGACGCCATTTTATTTTTATTTGACACTTTATTTTAACGTTTGACGTAGGCAGTAGCCAATCAAAGCTCAGTATGTCGTCAAAATCTTTTGACACAATATGGACGCTATCATACACGTTTCGTTCTACGTAGATAAACAGCCGTGGTTTTCACCCGGTCTTCTACACTTGAATTCGGTTTCCATAGTTATAATAACACTATTAGTTAAGTCCGTGTTAAACTCAATTCATTAACTCAAATTTTACGTTTTTAATTTAATAATTTAATAATATTTTTTCTTCTAATCATAGAAATTAATTAAAGAAAATTAAATAAATAGCGCACACACTAAAAAACGCGCAGGGTTCTTGTTCACAAACCGACCAGGGGCCTTTCAGCTCGAAGAACGAGCTTTTCCAAGGAGATGTTAGTTTAAACTTTTTCCAGCAGATGACACTGTGTGTACTGTTTCACCTGCCTCTCTATCGCACTTGCACATTGTGAGTGACAAAGAGGCACATCTTTCGCGGTTGTACTTCTGTCATGTATACTTTACCTAAAATTCTGATGATGATGGTGTAAACTAATAGTTCAATATTTTTGTCATGTTTACATTTCGAGCGGTCCAACGTACGCAAAATAATAACATAATTAGGTAATGTACACAACATCGCCAACCCGCATGCCGAGCGTGGCGATTATGGCATTTACCCCCCATGAAATTGGGGGAGGCCTATGTCCAGCAGTGGACGTCCTTCGTCTGATATGGTGGTGGTGGTGGTGGTGGTACACAACATTGTGACAACAACACTTGTACTAATTTAGCCTCGTCTTATTCGTGCAAATGAATAGTAGATAAGAGTGCTAATAAAATGCTCCACAGGAAGAGAAGCATGTATGTTTTCAACTTCTGCTACCTTACATATTTCGAGTGAAATTTTATCAATGAGGAGTGTATATAAGCTTATAATCCTTAAATATTTTGCGTGAAACTAAACGTTTGCACGGTACGTTGACGTCGCTGTCAATTTAAAAATTCAAATGTCAAATGGGTTTTTTAAGTTAATTGTATATTTATATAATTGTGTAGTTAATAACTATATATTACGATTTGCTGTTAATAGTAATAGTCTTAGTAAATAATTTCGACCCTACGACGTGACGGTAAAAGCTATCGTGCGGCTAAGCAGAGTGTAAGGGATTCATTGAAAACTAAATATCTTCGAATGACAAAGCCGCTCTCTACATAATATAATATGCCACTTTTTACGTGTTAATTTTGTTTTATTATTTATAATTACGGATAAATTTTGGTGCGATTGCTAATATCGAATGTTTGTAAGTAAAATTGTGTAATAACCTATATTTACTAAGTTACCTATTTTGTTTTATTGTCAGAAGAATGTCATGCCCATATTTATTAAAAATGGTCAGAAATTGATGCAAAGATTGCCAAATAGGTAATGTAACTATTATTTCATGACTTATTTCCTTATTTTTGCATTAGTTTCAGAAAGGAACTTGAAATGTATTTTAGTAGTTACTACCTGCCGCCGAGCGGCCGTGCGGTTAGTTTAGTACTAATACCACTATGGCGCTACAATCTACGTGGAGTATTTCACTGATATCTCTATCTCAGTCTATATATTGTACTTTGAGAAACCGACTCGTCCTAACCTGTTACCCATATTTATATGGAAACTGTCAAATGTCATTTGTCAACTTTTGACAGTTTCCATATAAAAACCTTTGACTAAGGAAACTCTGGACGTGAACTGTCAACATTACGAGCGTGTCCATTTTGCGGCCATATTGGAAGTAGACATGGCGGATATAGCGCTGTCCCGATAATCAAAATTTTTATCGATATTATAGACAGATCTTAGAACGTATTGGTTTCCTAGGATATTATTAGATATATATGAATAATAGTGACATCTTTTCTATGCAGTTTTCTTTAATGATTCTATGAAACAGGCATTTACTTTACGGGATGTCATGATTAAAGTTACTAGTAAAGAGTTTCTTTAGTATTTCGCTAAATATCGTGTATTAATTACATGCAGTCAATAACGGCATGTAGCATAAAAAGATCTGCCCGTCACCAATAATAAAAACCTACGAGACACCCTCAAGTATGCTGGATGTATCCCATTAGTTTAGTTTTGGAATATGCTAATAATACTATATACCTTGTATAGATGTTCTTTCGTCTTATCATTTCACCACCACCACAGATTAGGGGAGAACTAACCAAGAGATAACCACAAATTAGGTATATTAAAAGGTTAGTATTGAAACATCGTGAGATCAGGATATTTTTATATTAATAATTTACACAGGTCTTTATTTTTCAATTCAAACAACTACCACTAGTTTCATTCTCAGTTCCAATAGCGTCTAACCATTTTTTCTGAAATTCACTTCTTGGCAACCTTTAAAAATATAAATCACCGAATCAATGAGTAGGTATAGTAAGTCATCACAATTCATTATCGATATATTCAGGAACAACCCTAGCTACTGCTTCAGGGTAACTTTTAGTACGAAAATATTGAAAATAAAGCTAAATCCCACTACAAAATATAAATTATCTTAATCTGTACACTAATTATGCTATGATACATGTGCCTTGTTCTCGAGAATGTTCTAATCATCCAATATTTCAATAGAAAAACATAACTAAGCTATGCAACGACAAACTTTTCTGTTTCTGGCTTTGTCTTAAGACACGTCCTGTTATGCTACACTAAGGCATGATCGCAGCATTGAACTTCACATTCCTTTAAAGTCTTGTGAGGTTTTTATTTTAATAACACTGTTTATTTTATAACTTCTCAATTTTTATTCCACTCACTGACAGGTCGTGTACTGCTCAATTGACGTACCGGGGAACATAATGGGGAATATTTTGAGCCTCAGTAGCTTTGGTACAAATAGAACAATACGCCCGGTCCACTGAATTCCATAGTCAAGGAAAAAATCGTACTTTAAGCCACAGACTAGCTTCGAGCTAGACGCCTAGATGCGTTCTATTTTTGTAAAGCCTAACAACTTTCTATTTGGCCCTTACACAGTGTCGCTACAAACAATTTACGTATGGCAATAATGTGCATACGTCATGTATAGTCAGCATGGTGTGTATTGGCTTCGTGTTGATATTTGATTAATACGAAGACATTGTTTACAGAGAGTCAGAGCTTTGTAATATTACCTATTCGTCAAAATCCGATTCCAAATACACAATATTTATGTATTCTTCATATTCTGACTCTGATGAAGTTTGATCTTCGTCAGATGTTGTGTCGCTTTCAGGACCACCAACCTCGATTATAAAACGTTCGGTCTGGGATTCGATTGGGATTGGGAAGTTGGTCCAGTTTTCTTGAGTGACTTCCTAAATAGGAGTAATAAATTAATAAAAACAGATAAAGCATAAATTACATAAACTTAATCCTAAATAATTTATACTACTCAACTAAATTCAAAACATCAAAGTATTTTTTATACCTGAAAACTATCTTCAACAAGCTTTAGGAAAGCATCATTATCTAGAGAAACATTTTTAGTCGCCACTTTTGATTTTAGAATGCCCCTAATCATCTCAATAGGGTTCATATCACAGTGATATGGCGGTAATCTTATCACTTTGTGTCCATGTGTAGAGAGAATCGTGTCTATTTCATATATTATAATATATATAAGAATTTATAATAAAGTGTTGAGAAAAGCTAAAATGTTAGCAGTGCAAAGAGAAATAAGTCTAGCACAAAATTCTTCCAAAGGTATATGGAAAATTGTCAATAGTCACATGAATAAGAAAAAAGTGGCAGTCAAGGACAAAGTAATACTTAAAGTGGACCAGACAACAGTTCACAAGGCTTCCGATGTAGCAAATATCTTTTCGAGAAAATTTAATTCTGGAAACACTAATTCTGAAGGTGGTACTAATCGTGCTATTAGTCTTTTAAATGCAAATTGTAGCCGAATAAATTTTAATATGGAACTCATGCCAACCACACCATCGGAAATAAAAAAAAACGTGGACGGCATGGAAAAAAAGACATCATGCGGTTATGATGTTGTTCCGATAACGGTGATTAAAACTTGCATAACGGAGCTAGCAAAACCACTTTCCCATTTTTGTAACCAATGCATTAACTCTGGCGTATTCCCTGACCAACTGAAAATCGCTAAGGTTTTGCCACTATACAAGAAAGGTTCAAAAACTGATCCCAGTAACTACCGGCCAATTTCGTTGTTGCCAGTAATATCAAAGATTCTAGAGAAAGTTATTGAAATCAGGCTATCTAGACATCTTCAGTGTAACAACATAATTGGTGACAGGTAATTTGCATACCAGGTTGGCATTGGGGCGTCTGAGGCTCTGGAGACTCTCGTGGATGATATAGCAGGCAAATTATACCATAAATTAAAAGTTGCAGGTATTTTCCTGGATTTAAAATCAGCTTTTGATACTATTGACCATGACACTTTGATTCAAAAGCTAGAATTTTATGGTATAAGGGGACAAGCCTTAAATTTGTTCGAGTCTTATTTATCTAATAGGAAACAGTTTGTAGAAGTAAAGGAACTAGATAGTAATTCAGTAGAAACAATACATAGGTCAAGCCCAAAGATAATTTCTAAAGGCGTTCCACAGGGCTCCATTCTGGGACCTATTTTCTTTATAATTTATATTAATGATTTGATCTTGTGTATCCAAAATGAAGTCCCCAGCACAAAGCTAGTGTTATTTGCTGATGATACTAGCATAGTGATCTCCAGTGATAGTATTGATGGTTTAACTGCGGGAGCTGTTCAGTGTCTTAGGGCATGTTGTCACTGGTTTACCGTCAATAGCCTAAGTTTTAATAGCGGCAAAACTTATGCGATGCTTTTTAAAACGACTACTAGAAACAAGGATAGTGTAGATATTAGAATTGGTAATGAATGTATAAAGTTGGTTAATGAAATAAAGGTCCTAGGAGTGTACTTAGATAATCTATTAAATTGGAAAGAAGATTTGATTTCTCTTGAAAATTCGATCGCTTCAGGTTGCTATGCTTTGCGTAGTCTGAGAAATGAATTGAGTATAGAACAGTTAAAGTCAGTTTACTTTGCACTTATAGAATCAAAGCTTCGCTACAGCATTGAGCTGTGGGGAAATAGCTATAGGTACAATATGAAGCGTGCTTTTCTTGCACAGAAAAGGGCAATTCGGACTATGGTGCGCATTCCGCAATGGGAATCTTGCATGGAATACTTTAAAAAAATTAAAGATACTGACGGTACCATCCTTTTACATTTTGGTTCTCTTAACATCTGTGGTTAAACACCGGGATCATTACGAATCAGCAGCTGAAATGGAATTGAGAATTAATTCCAAAACAAAAAACTTATCTCTTGTTGCAGCCCCACGACTAGCTGTAGTAGCGCATACCGCCATTACCAAGCAGTCAAGTTGTTCAACAGGATGCCTGTGGAGTTCAAAACTTTAAAATGTCACAAGGAATTTAAGACAAAGCTAAAAGCGTTTTTATTAGATAAATGTTATTATAGTGTTGAAAATTTTTAGAATAGTCGTAATTATATTTATATTATTTTTACGGATTGCTTTGTGTATTCTATGATTTAGTTTGTCATACTTATAAATTTTTCATGTATTTATTTTAATTTAAAATTTACAACCTAATATTCAGACACAATGTATTATTGTTAATGAATAAATGATATGATATGATATATATTGGTTCCGGTTTGTAACGTCTCAAAATCTCAACCAATTTAGCTTTGGTTGCCTTTTGTGAACATGAAATGTTATTCGAACGGAGCCACTCTGCAATTATATGTTTTCTATCACCAGATGTTGTTGGTTTATTAATGCGAAAAGAATATTACCGGGCATTATCCATCACTATACATGTGGGTTCACTCAAATTAGGAATTAGTTTCTGAGTAACCCATTTCTTAAAATTGTCTTTATTCATCGAATCATGATAATCGGCTTTTTTTTCTTTATCATTGTACACTAGGAGAGCATTAGGAACAAATCCAGATGGTCCCCCAGCATGTACAATAATATATCGTTTCCCCGTTGAAACGGCTTTCGATACTCCGGGTTCATTGTCGCTCTGCCAACATTTTGCGTGGTTTAGAGAAGTATGTCTCGTCCAAATAAACAATTGGCACATCTTTATCCCTATCTTCTTTAATTTCATCCAAATAGCTTTCACGCCAAACCACAATATCGGAACGCTCCATTAATATAGAGCGTTGGTTTCTGCATTTTTTATATCTGAATCCCATACTGCGCATCAGTTTTCGCAAGTATTCTCTGCTGCCTGTAAATCCATGTCTTTTTTCAAAGCGATAAGCAGAGTTTTGATACTTGGTACTTGTTTTCGCACGGCATATAATTCATGAATTTTATGCCGTATGGCACATTTATCGAAGTCATCTATATTAATTATCCTTTTGCGTGAGGCTTTATTTTGTACAGTTGGCAAAGTCGAGACCATTTCATTATTTTTACAAATATTTTTAATCGTAGATCTACATACACCTTAAATGAGAAAATAAAATATATTAAGTTTAATTATAACAACTAACCAGTTCAATACAACCGCACTATAAAGTGTCAGTACCGGTCATGTCAGTAACCAATTGCAAAACATTTTCAATGGAATGCTATTCAATCCTTCGTCCTTTCTTTGGTTTAAATATTTCACTGTATTTAAGATGGTTTTTTCTTGCATCTTTTGGTATTTTTTTCGGCATTTTTATGATAAAATCGTTTAAATCGCGATATATTTTCTTTTTGTTTACATCGGTGACATTCAACGTCTGCTGTCAAAGAGTCATTGCCAGTAGAAGAAATTAATATCACTGAAAATCCACAACATAGCGAGGGTCAAATAGAAAGTTGTTAGGCTTTATAAGGGCGTGTGGTACAGTCGGGTTCACTTACACGTACACGCATTTGTACCTTATTTATTATTTATTGTTTATGAAATGGGTACATGTGTGTGAACTTGGCTGTGCCGCACAGATCGTGACCCATCAATGGTCCGGCCGGAAGACCCGCGCTGACTCCTAAGTCAGCACCATGCTGAGGCGGGACCATTTCATGGTAAACTTTAAAAATTGTAAAACTTTTTAACATTTAATCTGTTTGCCATGAATAAAGCTTTTCTATTTCTATTGCTATTTAAAATATATGATTTTATTTTATTCATTGTTCTGAAACAATTTTAATAACTGTTTAGACATACATAATATGTAATACCATTTTTAAATAGTATATCATTTTTATTTAAAGTTGTATAGATTTTAGGTTGGAGAATAATATATTGATATACATATTTGTTTTATAAAACCTTTAATCAAATGTGAATGAAACGGATAAAGATAGGATTTGTGAATGTTTTGCGCAGAATCGGTCATTGTGGAACTCTTTGGGAAGGCATAGCAGCAGTGCAGGTCCAGCAGTGGACGTCATTCGGCTGATATGTTGATGATGATGATGAATCAGATAAAGGTATATCGAGTGATAAATGAAAAACATTCTAATATCCTCGCATCGGATTCTTACCATGACATTAATAATTGAGTTTTTTACTGCTCTGTAATTGTGACCTGCATTTGTTTCATGTACTTAATCAAGTTTACTTTTCTCTCCCATGAAATCCACCTGAACGTTGTCATTAATTAACTAAGCAGAATGTTGAACAGACTTACATTACTTATGTCCCGAGGCCGAGGCCCTGAGCTAGGTATTGGCAGGTCGTTTTCCTAAGATGTAACAGCCCCTGACTGAGATTCTGCGTATCCGATATCTGTCTCACTAACGCTAATTGATATGTCAACCTGGTACAATGGATTTGTAATGTAAGGATATTCATCAGAAACTATCTACGTATAAATACTCTGATGTTCTCATTATTCGTCTTCTGTAAGTTTTTGCCTAAAAATGAAACAGTGCCCATTGATTTATTTAAAAAAAGTAAGCTGCTTTGTCATCAAGACTCACTTATAGTTATCAAAATTTCCAGCGAAATCAGCAGTTCATCAAAGTTCTTAGTCTTGCACTCTCTGAAAGCAGGACCGACTCGTTTTCTTCAAAGCGTCTACATTTGCTATAGAACCTATGTCACAAAATATTGCCTTCTTCTTGTAACCCATTATGAATACATCTCGAAAAATGTTTTCACGCCATACATCCGTGCTAGCTAAATCTTGTGAAAACATGCGTTTAACTCATTAGTTTGGTGGAATATGCGTTAAAGCACGTATGCGTACTGGTAAACCCTGTTAAGTTATAAATAATTGTTCGTCTCTATTATTTAAATTCTGTTTTATGATAATTTTACCACCCATCATTTTTTGCACTGTTGAATGTTTTAACGCCATTCCCATACACACTAAGGGCCCTTTTAGTTGAAGCAGAAAGCTTGAAACGCACAGAGGTTTTTTGGTGAAGCGAACGCGGTCCGGGAGACGTCGTACCAGAAAAACGCTCAGTGTTCGGTAGCACGGTAGGTATATATGTACATTATTATCATTATTAAAAGCCTATAGAGTGTCTCACCGCTGGGCAGGGCTACTGGGCTTGATTTGCACTTGTCCCGGTTCTGAGCAATCTCTGGCCAATCGTCGCGATATGTGTCCAGGTCATCCCGCCATCTCCGTCGCGGCCTGCAACGTCGTCGCGACCCATCGTTCGGCATCCACTCCGTGGTTATTTTAGCCCACCTTAGCGGATGTATGCGGCAGACGTGGGCGGCCCATTCCCATTTCAGCTTGGCGGTCTTATCGAACATCAGCAATCCCAGATTTTGAGCCTATCGTAGTTTCGAACCCGGTCGATCCGTTTCACTCCTAGAATGCTACGCTCCATAGCTCGTTGGCAAACCTTCAATCTGGTTTTTTGTGCCTCCGTAAGTGACCATGTTTGGGCACCGTAGGTTAGGACAGGCAGAATACACATATCGACGAGCCTTCGCTTCAGAGACAAAGGGAGGTCTCCCTTCAGCAGCTCATTTATAGACCAATAGCTTCCCCAGGCGTTTTGGATCCGTCTATCGACTTCTTTATCCTGCCTCTGGTTGAAGGAAACTATTTGGCCTAGATATGTCTACTCGTCGACTGCCCGTCTATTTCAACCTTACCTTTCCTGCCCTTGGTCATTATTTGTGTCTTAAATCTGTTCATTACGAGACCAGATTGAACGCTTGCCACACTTAGGTCTTGAAGCATTGTTTGGAATTCCTAGGCTGTTGAAGAAAACAGTACAATGTCATCGGCAAAACAAAGATTTGTTAATCTTCTCTCGCCAATGGCAATGCCTTTGTTTTCCCAGTGGACCGCCAAGTTTTGAAATATTTGTTCCAGAGTGCTTGTAAATAGTTTCGGAGATAGCGGTCTCCCTGTTTTACACCTCTTTCGATTTTAAACGATTGACCGGAAAATTGCAATTTTATATCTGCTGTACTATTATCGTAGATGGAATTAAGTAGATCTATGTACGTGGATTCGATATTTTGATGACGGAGTGTTGTATCCGTGGCATTTTTCTATGACTTGATTAAGGGTGTGTATGTGGTCGGTGGTCGAGAAGCCGGAACGGAATCCGGCTTGCTCGGGGGGTTGATGTTTATCGAGTTGGCCAGCAATGCACCGCTCTACACTTTGTTGAACGTCTTGTATAGGTACGATACTAGACTAATCGGGCGATAATTGTTGATGTCACTCTAGTATTATTTATTCGTGGGTCATTTGTTTGGGTATGTTTCCTGTTTGCAGTATTCTATTAAATAGATTGGTTATACCTATGGGGAAGTAGAACGCGTTTTCCAATAGTTAACTATATACATTACGTACATTCTGTGCTGAGTCCGTCTCCTCCGGGGCTTTTTCCAAACTTTATGGTCCGAAGAGCCTGTTGTAATTCGTAGCCTGTGATTGATGGGATGAACTCAGTACAGACATATTGCTTGGTGGTGGCGGGATTTTGCGGGTCTGAGTAGAGGTTTTTGTAGAAGTTAGTACAAATATCTAATGCTAGCTGTTGCTCGCGACTTCGTACGCGTCTTCGCTCCTATTGGTCGCAGCGTGATGTTATATAGCCTAAAGCCTTCCTCGGTAAATGGACTAACGAACACAAAAATAATTTTTCAATTCGAACCAGTAGTTCCTGAGATTAGCGCGTTCAAACAAACAAACAAACTCTTCAGCTTTTGAATATTATCTAATTATCTAATATTTTGTCACGACTGTGTTGTTTGTCACCGTATTCGTCGGTCAGGCTATTTATCTACGGCTTTGCCCCTTTGTGAATCCATTGTTGTGCAGCTTTTAATGAAGTGTGTTTATTAAGCGGTTTTAACTGCGGATGTGTTAAAGTTACGGATGTCGCGTCTAATGCTGCGTTTAACTATTGTGTCAAAAGTGTTGAAATTATCCGCACCATTTTACAACGACTCGACGAGTATGGCATCACTATAAATCCCGCCAAATGTGTTTTCGGCCAGCCATCGGTGAAGTTCCTCGGATACGAAGTAAACAAAGACGGAATCCAACCACCTAAAGAAAAAGTTCAAGCAATAGTCGATTACCCTAAACCTAACACAATAGAAGAACTACGTCGTTTTCTCGGTATGCTTAACTTTTACCGGGAAAACATCAAGGACGCCGCAACCATTCAATCGCCGCTCTGCAAGTACCTACACAACGCTCGGAAGAGAGACAAGTCGCAAATCGAATGGACCGACGAAGCTACGCAAGCCTTCGAAGCGTGTAAAGTGAGCATACAAAACGCCGCTCTACTCGCACACCCACTGCATAACGCTTCGCTCGCTATCTTTTGCGACGCCTCAAATTCCTCCGCCGGCGCCGTGTTACAACAATCCATCGGTAACCAATGGCAACCGCTCGGATATTTCTCACGCAAGTTCACAGAAGCCCAGAAGAAATACAGCGTGTACGACCGCGAACTTCTAGCTGCCTACCTTGCCGTGAAACACTTCAGAAAAATGTTCGAAGGAAGACCGCTAATAATATTTACGGACCACAAGCCATTAACATTTGCATTTACGAAGCCATCAAACGACAGCGAATCTCCACGACGAACCCGACACCTACTTTATATAAGCGAATTCACTACCGATATACGCTACATAAGTGGGAAAGAGAACGCTGTAGCGGACGCACTCTCACGCGTCGAAGCAATCAGTTGTCCTTCGCCGATCGACTTCCAGGAATTGGCCGCCGCTCAAGAAACAGATCGCAACATCGCACAACTACAGCAACAGAATAATATCACACTAAAGCAAATTACGATTCCCGGAACCGATCACAAGATATACTGCGAAACATCAACCAATACCAATCGTCCATACCTACCTGCCGACTACCGACGCACTATTTTCGACCTTATTCACAAGGTCAGTCACCCCGGTATACGGACTACGCGCAAGATGATTACAAGCAAATACTTCTGGCCTGCAATGAATACGGACATCGGAAAATGGGCGAAAGCGTGCATTTCATGTCAACGAGCGAAGATACAGCAACATACTACAAGTTCTTTATCAACGTTCAAACCTACAGCGCGTTTTGAACACGTACACTGTGACGTCATCGGCCCGATGCCCACTACGTCCGACGGTTACCGTTACTGCCTGACTATCATCGACCGCGCGACCCGTTGGCCCGAAGCGATCCCGCTAAGGCAAATAACCGCCGAAGACATCGCCAAGGCCGTCTACGAAGGATGGATGTCAAGATTCGGTTGCCCAGCAACAATAACAACCGACCAAGGCCGACAGTTCGAAAGCCGAGTCTTTGCTCACCTAACGCAATTACTCGGTATCAAAAAAACACGCACGACGCCATATCATCCAATCTCGAATGGGGTCATTGAACGCTCTCACCGAGTAATGAAGAGTGCGCTGAAAGCTAGACTCCTATCCGCCAACAGCTGGATTAACGAACTGCCTACAGTGCTACTCGGCGTGCGCGCAGCATTACGCACCGACACGAGCGTAAGCGCCGCACAACTTACCTACGGTTGCAACATTCGCCTGCCCGGAGACTTCCTCGCTACCGAATCACACAATGACGTCATAATGGACAGTACCTACGTCGAACAGCTGAGAGAAACCATCCGAAACCTGAAACCAGTACCAAACCAGCCGCATAGCAACAAGAAGCCAATATTCGTTCATCCTCACCTAACTACGTGCGAATACGTATTTCTACGTGTCGACGCAGTTAGGAAACCTCTGCAAGCACCGTACGATGGACCCTACAAAGTACTGAAACGCAACGACAAGATATTCACCATCCAATTACCTACACGTCAAGCGAACATATCCATCGACCGACTGAAGCCTGCATACACCATCGCCGAAAACGAATCATCCGAACCAGCGCATACTCCAATAACAATAACTAACTACAACTACACAAATTTGCCGCCGCCGCCGCCGATACACCCGCCGCCCCCGCGCCCCTCGCGCTCGCAGTCGCCGCCGCCACCGCCGCTGCCCCCGCTGTCGCCATCGCCGCCGCAGACTCCGAGATCGTCGCCGCCGCCGCAGACTCCGACATCATCGCCTGCGCACATCACTCCGACGCCTGCACCGCCTGCACACACCACTCCGACGCCTGCACATGCACAGCAACCACGAGTGACCCGCAGCGGACGCACCGTACATTTCCCCGTACGCTATCGCTAAGGAGGGAGCTATGTAGCTGCCGAGTCCCGTCAACTACAAATTGATTGACCGTTCTGAAAAGAACGCTTTCGATTGACGTAGCGACAAAATGATTGACCGTTCTGAAAAGAACGTTTTTCGATTGACATCAAATATAATCGATTGACGCAGTGCTCCAGGAAACAGAAGTTTTGTTTGGCTGTGACAACAGCCGACAGACGTGCGTTCCCGCCGAAGATTCCTCGATACTGACTGCACTGCGCGCGCGACAGGGTGTATTTATTCCTTTGGTCTGCGCATGCGCCAACGCGCCGCAGTCGCTCCCGCCTGCCTTCGCGAGTTCTACGCATGCGCACTACGAATCTACAGCGCGCGTTAGTTTCCCGCCAAAACTTGTATGGCTATCCTTGTCTTGTATAAATGTAAATAGTGAAATAGCAATAGTTAAGTTTTAGTATATAAGAAGCCATTCTGTAAATACAAAACATTCCATTATACGATCTTCAAGTCAAGACATCTTTTACTAGGGGAAACTCTGCCCAATCATCATCCCCTAAACACTATTCAGGATCTTTTGGTACTGGTCTTCCATATCTTCTATACCAATGTTCAAACCCTCGAATTGGTTTTTTAATTCTTAATTAAATATTTCGCAATCGTTTGTTAGGGTAAGTCTGTCAAGATACTTAATTCGGGATGAGAAACTTTTATGACGCCAAATTTTGAAATGAAAAGAAAGTCTTGTACCTACACGTAGGGGTCAGTGATCGGGACTCAAATTAATCCTGTTTATGGTACTTAACTTCATTGACAATATCTAATTTCTGTAACCACCATCTGGTGATATTCAGGTCCAACGTCCTTGTTCTTTTTTTGGGAAACAGCCATTGCAGACCTTGTCCAAAAGCAAATTAAAGTAAGAGAGTGTCGCGTATGTTCCGGTTCCCTAAACTATGTTGCCCTAAGAACTTGTTCTTCGCCCACTTCGCTTCTGGTGCCCAGTATAGCATTAAAGTCGCCAATGATCATATTCCATGTGGCCCGCTGTTCTTCACAGGCTTTATTTAACGAATGGTAGAAGTCTTCGACTTCTTCGTTATCATGTGTTGAAGTAGGAGCGTACGCTTGGATTAAAGTTAGTGAGTAGACTTTATTCAACCAGAATCTCAAGGTCGCAACTCTATTTGAATAACCGCTGAACTCAATGATGTTGTTCTTCCATTTTTTGTTTACTAAAATCCTACTCTATTTTGACCGCTAATGGTTCCGTAGTGGTAAAAGATGAAATCGTCTCTCTCTGTAGTTTATTCGCCAGCTCTTCTTACTTCTGAGAGCCCTACTATGTCCCTGAGCCCTGATGTCGTTGAGTGCATGTTCCAATTCTAAAAGCCGTTCATCTTTTAATAAAGTGCGTATATTACATTTGATGATATTGAAGTTATCGTAATCCATGTTGCGTGCCGGGTTCGTTTGACAGTGGGAAGCATTTAACGTCCGAAGATTCTTAGCACCCTGGCCCCCAAAGTTGCTTGGCTACCGTCATTGCCAGGGTTCTGGGGTCCGCCGGACGACCTTTTTGGCCATAACGGGGAATTTGACATTTCATGAGGAGGATGTAGACCTTGATCTCATCTCGCTGCTCCAGTGCGGGTTGATGGGTCGTCAGAGCCTCGTTTGCTATTTAGCAGGGTGTACCACGTGCAGATGAGGTTGGCTTGGGGTCCGTGAGATGTTGTATGGGCTCCCTTACACCCCTCTTATGGGCCCTAATATGTACATTAATCTCTAAAATTTCAGCCACTATCATGAGAGAAGACTTTTTGTCCCAAAAGATCTCACGATCCGTTGCATCAATTTATTCTTAGTTTTGTTATAGGATAGTTTTCATCCGATTGTAACAATTTTTTTTTTCGACGTATGCGATCTTTATATTTTAACACTTTCAGTGCCAGACCCTGCCTTTCACCCGCTTGGTGGGTGCTTGTTTCGTAGACGCTCTCCGCTACATACGGTTTCGCATGTTATCGGCTACGAGCGTAGTGCTACGAAATCATTGGCAGTGAGTGTTAATTTTCTTTTTCCCGAAGTTAATCGCCGTCGGTCACTGTCAGTGAGGCCAGTAAGTATGTAAAGTAAAAAAACAGTTGTCAAAATGGGGTTCGTTTAATGTACGGTCATGATAATGCACGGCCGAACCAGACTCTACACTAGGTATATCAAATTTAAACCGAGCGAGATGATCGTATACAACTTTGTATAACATCGTCAGAGAGAGACATAATCATTTGTTGTCCTTGTCATAGTTTTACTTTTTTTATCTGCCACAAACTATTAGATATGATTACACATGTCCTTACTAATAAATACGCTCATCATTTTTACACTGTACGCTATTTATTGATTATATTTAAACGACTACATCGTGTCATTGAAAACCACAATAGGGCTAGTTAAGTACATTAACTTTTGAAAACTGTGACATAAAATGATTACTAGGCGAGTACTTTTAGTCAAGGTGCTTTCACAAGAGTACTAATTTTAGCGTAACGCACAACAGACGTATTAGGTATCGGCAGGGGAACAGAAGCTACGCTGGTATTCAGCCCGATCAAGTCCGGTAGCCCTATAGACTTCAGGCCTACTTCGGGCGGAATCAGGGACGTCTCTTTAACGACTTTGATTGTAGGGCCTTCGCTGGAGTTACCCGCGGACCTCCTGAAGAGGCTCATGTGCACAGCGCGTTTTTTGGTGTCGTATTTCTCCGCCAGGTTTTCTTCACTATGTTGAAGCATTTTTTCTGAAATATTGAAATATTTTATGAGATAGGAAGAATCATTGGAGTTTATAGAGTTTATCGATAATTTTACCACTAAATGATTGAAATCAGCCATAACATTATAGTCGTAAATAAGTCGTACACATCAGTCATGACAGTGGTCTTTTCGTCACTCAGAAAATCGAAAGTCGTCTTGTGCTATGTATTATGTGACCTGGGAGAGGGAATTTATGAAATAATAGCTACTGTAAACCATATTTCGGATGCTACAGTACCAGAAACTTTGAATGATTAATGGATTTTGTCAAAAATAAATCATTGAGATAATTATTGCACGCGAGTTCGTGTTTTCAAATCAGAAATCGTAGAATTAAAATGCATGGGATCTATGCAAACATTAACAAACTGCATAACTAACTTCTTGAAACCTGTTCAAATTCAAATCCTTTGAATATGTTCCTTGAATTCTGTTACTTTCAGGCAGAAATCAATGATGCCAACAACTTGCAAAAAATATTTCAATAATTTATTCAGGTAAAACCAAAATTACCTTTACAGTCACATTAAAAAATGCCAGGCCCCTGAGCTTATATTGTATTGTTTTGTCTCTTATATTAAGTAAGTTATACATTAAATAAAGCTAAATCCTGTGAAAACATGCGTATAACTCATTAGTTTGGGTGTTAAAGCACGAATGCGTACTGGTAAAGCCTGTTAAGTTATAAATAATTGTTCGTCTCTATTATTTAAATTCTGTTTTATGATAATTTTAATTGACCCATCATTTTTCGCAGTATTAAATCCTATACAATATATAAGTATTTCAAATTTTATAATTAAATAATTTATACCAAAAAAAAGATTAAAAATACATATAGATTCAAAATTTTATCAGGAATATGATTGTTGAAATAATAGGTTAATAATTTATATATAATAACAGTAATAATTTATACCAAAAAAAACCGTCTCCAATTTTGTACTTGCTATGCCACAATTTGTGGTTTCCGTGAGCCAATGCTTGGTTACCTACATAAAATACCGAAGTCGGCATATGCGTGCCTATCAAATTCGAGGAGTTCCCTCGATTCCTCCTAGATCCCATCTTCAGACCTTCACCAAATTTAAATGAGACCGATGTCGGGGTACCTGCTTTAAAACAAAAAAAAAATATCAGAATCTGCCAACGTGGTCAAGAGTTACCGGGGAACATACATACATAAAAAAAAGGAAACATGCAGACGAACTGAGTACCTCCTTCCTTCTATTGAAGTCGGTAATAACACAAAACCGCTTCGAAGTTAGGAAAAATATCAAATTACAAATATTAACTAAATCTAGAAGATCCCCAGAACGGCAGTTACGGTGCAAATGTTTTTTTTTTTCATTTATTAAAATAAAAACAGCAAGGACCGATTAATAAAGTTTCATCAAACTGCAAAGCAGTTTGTTGGCGTTACGCTCCCAAAAAAATTACTATAAGCAGGTACAATTATACAATACTTATTAAAGTGCACTGCGGTCCCAAATTAAAAGGCCGTATGTGCCTTCTCGGCTCAGACTGACAAGATACGACCTATTGGCGGCGTGGGACAGCAGTGCAGTTAGTGCTTATAAACTAACTTAACATTATATCTTGCTTAAACTAACTACATGTTTAACAATTCCAAGCACGTTAGAGAAAAACATCGGCCAAGAGTATGTAGGACCATGCTCAGTGTAGGGTTCCGTAGTTGCCCAATGAACTTACTCTAAAGAAATCAATAAAAAGCATACGGGAATATATAGTTCCGTAGCGTTTCATACGTCTTTTCCTAAGAAGGGAAGACTTTTTACAATAACTCAAAAACAGCTTAACTGATCATGTCCGCTATAGTTTTCGTTGAAAGTCTTTATTAAACTTTAACTTCATGATTTTTTCATATTTTTTGGACCAAAGTTAGAGGGTCGACACATTTTTTTTCTTTCGGAGTGAATATTTCCGAAAATATTCAATTTATCAAAAAAAAAAATGATACAGACCTCTATTCTTTCTGAAAAACCTATCCAACAACACTACACACCATGTACGTAGGCTTGAAGCAATTTTTATTTTCTAGATTTTATTTTACGCTTTTGTCAGTTTTATTCATTTATATATCCATACCAAATTGCAGCTTTCTAGCACTAACAAACACAGAGCAAAGCCTCCGACAGACAGACGGACAGGCAGACAGACAGACAGACAGACGGACGGACATGGCGAAACTATAAGGGGAACTAGTTAGTAGTTGACTACGGAATCCTAAAAATTAAGCCCCATATCGCAAATGCTTAGAGTACATCTGGATACATATACATATATATGGTCCTATGTAAGAATTGAATATTGAATTAGCAAATAATAAATAATGCTATAATAATGTTGTTTTAAGGGGATGTCTCGATTCGGTAATCGCGTAACTTTCCATAGACAAATCGAACTGTCATAGCAAATATGAAAAATGTTATTACATATACATATATATGGTCCTATGTAAGAATAGAATATTGAATTAGCAAATAATAAATAATGCTATAATAATGTTGTTTTAAGGGGATGTCTCGATTCGGTAATCGCGTAACTTTCCATAGACAAATCGAACTGTAATAGCAAATATGAAAAATGTTATTTCGATCTAACATACGTAGGCACTACAGATATCAGAGTAAAGCAGATCCGCTCATTTAAGTTGAGCGATTTCTGTACATGTGATCTATTCTCACTAATGCACAAATCAGTAAGTTTGAGAGAGACAGATAAGCGATATCTGACGGGTCTTCACCTGTCAGTGTCCCCGTCTTCATAATTACAAATTGTACTGAAGTGACGTTTGTGGTGTGATAGTTTACAGTATAGGATTATCATTTTGGTGTGCTTTGAAATGGAGACAATTCGTTAACAGCCGAAAATGATGTTCGTTCTAACTCATATTGGTTAACCCTAAGGAACTACAGAGACAACTACTCGTATATGAAAAATCATCTTGTTTAACTCACGCTCGAAAACGTTGCAAAAATACCCCGCCGGCCCTACAGTAACAGACACTTATGTACGTAGCATAGGATAGGATCGCGTCATACACAGTTATAAAGACTAGTCGTGTATCCTGTGGTCAATAAGTAGTTAACGGTTTATGGACATGTGAGTTATGTTTTATTAACATCGATTTACAGAAAAGGAGATTACTCCATCCTAAAACGAAGCGTTATGTAAAGCTTAATACTCGTATTTAACTTTAGCAATTACAATTCACCTGGTATTTTAACAGTTGTGCTTTTGTTTGCCGATTTGAACGGTTCGAGAACAGCCAACGTAGTACCGGTTTCGTAGGAAGCGCCGGGCCGGCCGGGCACCAGGGCCACGGCCACGGCACTCTGAGCAGTCACGTTGGTCATCAGCGGAGCTGAAAGGCTGCTCAAGTCCACGGCAGACCCGTTACTGTGGTAAAATGCCAACGCTTCTTGATTGCCCCTGAAACGTACAATAACAAGAAAAAATGTACTACAAACGTGTATGGTCTTATTTATATCATAATTATCATAAACATTCATGAATTCGGTTTTAACTAAAATGATAATCAAATTCGTTTGTCAAAGAGAAAATACACGCGCTCTATTTGAATGATATATCATTGGTATTAAAATATGTGTAAATGTAGAATAAAGCGAACTCCAGTTAGCCTAATAGCTTCTTCTGTTTTGCTTATTTTAATATATTCCAATTTTAATATTTGGAAAAATTGGAGTTGAGGTACACCATACACCATGGGCCCGGACAATATGACACCTTTTATTTGTTAGTAGATACTTAAGACACTACCTCACTCAATATTTTCATTACTTAATACATTTAGTTGTGTAAAACAAACAGATGTAGGGCAAACAACGAGCTACGGTTTGTTTATCATATTCAAAATAATATTTCATTTCTGTACAATGTTTCGCGACAATTAATTAATATGTTTAGACTTACGTCATGTTGGCGATCTCGTCGTTCGATTTGTTAGTAATAATCCCAACTTGGTACACCGTGGCATGAATTACGTACCTAAAATAAAGTACAATCGATAGCTTGATGAACTTGATGATAGTGTTCGATAGAAATTTCGGTTTCTGCCGAAATATCTGGTTTCGGTTTCGGCTGAAGCTGAAGCCAAACCCGAAATGTGGTTACGGCTGAAAAACGTTTTTGGTGGGAATTTTGTAGTTTTCTGTTAACGTATAAAATAGAGCTGTCTCGGTATATTTAAACAGAAAATAGAAGTCGTTTCGTACCTATAAGGAAACCAAAGAAATGGCTCTGGATAGGATAAGGTGAAGAAAACTGCAGACTCTATCGACGACACCGACAACAATTTTGCTCTTAAATTAATGGTGATTAAGTATGAGTGGAATAAAACAAATGCAACTAATAAAAAACACCTTAGGTTTTCACCAGTGTCAGAGTGGCAGTCCCGTATTTGGAAAAGAAACATTAACTTATGCAGATTAGTTATAATTATGTTTAATTTGTTGCCGCAAACTGTATATATCATTATCACAGCTATCGATGTGACTAATGCGTACAACTGACTAATGCGTACAACTACAACTATTACTTTTTGTTATAAGTAAGACTGGATCTCTTCGTCAATATTATTTCATATATCTCGACATTTCGAGCCATTTGCGGCACTCGTGGTCAAGTAAGACAATATTACTTAGCTTACGTTCTATTTTTAGTAGTGTCCGACTGAAGTTTCTATTTCGGCAGGTTTCGGCATAAAAATCATGTTTCGGCCGAAGGTTCGGTTTCGGTCAAAAAAGTGCCGAACCTTTCGGCGGTGCCGACACTTACAACACATACTTTCGGATCGTGATTTCTAATTCGTTTTTCGAGGCCGGCTGATTATGATCTGTTAAAATTAAAGCTCAGAATATTATTTTAGTTAATTTATATCTTGTTTAGAAGCTTATCGATTCAGTCATTGTCAAAAGCATGGGACAGGCGTTTGGTTTTAGTTCTTGAAAACTGAGACCGTGGAGAACTTAAATACTATGTTCGGTGATCTAAGGTGAGCATCTGAAGATGTTGGTCTTAAGATGAACATGGACCAAACGAAGATCATAACTAACATCCATCTAGTACGTTAAAACGAGAGGACCTACCGGAAACCCCAATCGAAGTATCCCCCTGTCTGGCGGTCGAAAATGAAAGTGCGACAGATAGGCAAATATTACGTTTTCGGTTCGCGGCATCGCCCCAGAGACTCGTCTACGCTCAAAGTTGTCGACAAACTATCCCGATCCTAGAGCAAACAGTTAAGTTGGGCAGATGCAGCTTCGAGATGGAGATCAATCGTCAAACATGACTTGCTGGGTGGCGTTCGGGAGACGCAATATTTATTCGTAAAGTATCGATTATTTCTCGTCAATACAAGTAGTATTCGACCAGTGCGTGTTGTCTTCGAAACGTGGTCATGCACTATGGGCCTTATAAAGAGGGTCAAAGTCACTCAAAGAGCGATTGAGAGGGCTGTAACCTATGCTCGGTCGTAGTTACTCTGCGAGGTTAAATAAGAGTGACGAGACCCGCAGAAGAACCAAAGTAACCGCCATAGAGTCAAGGCTTGCCAAACTGAAGTGACAGGTGCAAGTTATATTGCCCGAGAACCGATGGTCGGAGGAGCAAGCGAGTTCTCGAGTGGATGCCACGTACTGGATGACGTAGCGTAGGAAGCATAAAAATGTACAAGCAGTGGATGTCTTTCGGCTGACGATGATAATGGTGATATCTTGTAACTAAAGTTAATGACATGCTGCTGTCTATTGACAGCATCCATTGTTATGCGGATGACAACACCGGGGATGTTTATTGTACGGCCTACATTCCTCGTTCCTCTGTGTTTGAACGTCGCGAACAACTTGTGTCCAAAATCGATACCACTCTAGTCAGAGTCTCTGAGTGGGGCCAGGGTAATCGGGTCCCCACCAAGACACAAGTATGGGCGTAAACTGCTAACATGTGGCGAAACATAGAAACTCCTTTATAAGATAAAAATAAGACCTACATAATACCTATGTTTGCAAATAAATAATTTTAGTTTGAGTTTGAAAAACTGTTCGACATGATGCCTACGGCCGTTTTCTACCATCGCACCGCTAGCCGTCGGCAGGGCATTCATCCTCACACCTTGGAACTGAAATGATCGCGTACGGCACGGTTTCAGAGGAATTTCCTCCTTCGAAAGCTCCGGTTGGGGAATGATTTCCCTCCCGAGGTTTTCCCGAGGGACTACAGTATGGGGTTCTTCAAGAAAGGAGTGTATATTTTGCTAAAGGCTCGGCAATGCGCATGTGACCCCCTTAGAGTTGCAAGCGTCCATTGACTGCGCTGACCGCTTAACATCAGGCGGGCCTTACGCTTGTTTGCCACCGAGGTGGTATTAAAAAAACTTGTTATTTTATACCACCTGCACGAATTATAGGTGTTTCACTGATCATATGTCTAAAAAGAACGGCCCACTGACATGTTATTCAACGATTTTAACACGTCTATAAAATAAAAGAAACTAGAGCCAAAACCGAACCTTCGGTTTCAGCAAAAAACATGTTTTGGTCAGACACACATTGAATGCGTTATTTATGTATGTATGTTGTGTTTCCAGATATTACTCGCTAGATTGCAGACATTGCGCAAGCTCTCTTACTAATTTGAATTCCATAATAAGTTTATTGGCTATGTGCACGTCTGAAACGTCAAACGTCAAAGGTCCCGAGACAATTTCAAAACTCAGAGATGTCAAATAATGACACATGAATATTTTATTTACTTTAGTACGACTTTAGTAAACGAGAAAGGCCCCGTATTGGAAATTTTACTGAAATCAATAAGAGAATAAATAAATATATACAAACAGAACGAATCGTAGGAAACCGTTAAGAAACCAATAAAAAACGTGAAAGTAAATTTGGCAGTGGTCCCCGGTAAGTACACATTTTTGCCATGGTGTGCGCTACGATCGCCTAACTTACCCCCACCACCTACTTCGCACATAGCCAATAGGCGAGTACGTCTGGCAGCAATGTTTTTTTTTTACTTATTTACAGCAGTGATTTTTTACATGCTAGCTTACTTATATGTACTCTCATAGACGTCTGGTAGTACAGGCAAGAACATAAGTAAGTTAACAATTTTGCACTTTCTCACAACCTCACATTATTACTAGTGGTAATCGGAATTGGAACGAAAACGGCAGTTTTGTAGGTTAAGTAATCTTTCAGGTACGAGTAAGTATACATATTTACATATCCTTCATATAGTCATACGTACCTCCGCTAAGATAACTAGGTTCGACATAAAAAGAAAGTACACATACGAGTACAATAAAATAGGTACCAATTTCTCTGTTTCTCTGTTCTGTTTATGAATAGACAGGCATCCCAATCAATGTGATGTGTCAAGGTGGTTAGTAATATCTAATATAACTTTATTTATATATTTTTATTTATAAATCAGTTACAGATCCTGACTTTGAGCGCTTTGTCCTGTCGAATATTGTTGGAGCACTATGTTACGCAACATGACATGCCATCATGGCATGATAGCTAAGTTTTATGGCAATGTTCTACGAAACGTACTTATTCGATGATTTTACGCCATAAAACCATGACACCTAGTGTGTTAGCTAATCAGGGGACTACTAATATTACTGTAAGTCAAGAAATTCGACTGCTGGCTTCTAATTCCATCATATGTGTTCAAAATTAGTAGACCACTTTCTTGGCCTTAGTACCCACAGGGACAAGATATACTCGTATTTTCAAATAATATTATATTGTAAATACATCCCTAATACTAATGCTTAGGTACCTACTTTAATCTATACATATAAATATAGGGCCGTTACACAACTACTGACAGACAACGCACAGCTTAGGCTACTGAAGCTATAGTAGCCGGCGGTTGGGAAGTCAATCCTGACACCTGTCATTTCCATACAGTTTATAACCTCAAAGTGACTTTTAGGTTATAAACTTTATGGAAATGACAGATGTCAGGATAGACTTTTTAACCGCCGATCACTATAGTTATAAAATATAAGGTACTTACATGTCATGTGTAGAATTCGTAAGATTTGTCGATGGATTCACCTCTAGACCGAGACTAGCAGAAAGCCAGAAAACTCCTAATAGTACCTTAAGAAGATCATCACACACGGTTATATTAAAGGTGTAATCGCACAGAGCGGTGGCGGCGCGGTGCGAGGCGCAGGCGGAGCCGGTTTTGCATTTTTGATCTTTACGACTCTATCGACTGTCGATAGTGTCTATTACTGCTTCATATGACTCATACGCCCCCTCCGTTCCGCTATCTCGCGCGTTTTTTTGGTGTGACATCCCCCGGACCGCGTTTGCTATGTACACCATAAAACCGCCTCCGCCCCGCAACGACGCTACGACGCGCTCTGTGCGTTTCAACCTTAAATCAACATGAGAGGAATAAATATAAATATTTAACCACTTTACATTCAAACATAAAATAACTTCACATTTATGTTGTTCCCTTTAACCGAATTTAAAAAAGGTATAAAATATAGAAAAACAAATATTAGGGTGCTTCACCGTTTCTTTGTCCGCTGCCCAATTTCGTCCACTTGGGTGACTTCTTCTTTACAAATGCGTAGAATAGGACTACACAAACAATTAGGCACCCGCGCATGTTTGGGCTCGTTGCGTTTATACCTAAAGTAGGCTCAACAATTAATATACACAAATATTATTCGACGACGTGACCCTATAGAAGAGTTGACAAATGCGCGCAAATCATACATATAGAGATAGCACGTTGAACGTTATGAATCTGATGATATTCCGATCGTTTACGATTAGACAGTCGGATCAGACTATACGACGCAAAATCGGAAGTGTATGACGTTATACTTAGAAAATGATTCACCCGAACTTAGGAGGCGGAACGAATGAAAACTGCAACAGCAGGGTAATCACGTACCTGTTTCGAATGTACGATAGGTAAACTTACTGTAATTTTTACTTTGGAGAATGACATTTCCTAAGATCTACGGGTAAGTACCATACGCACGCTCGAAAACGTTGCGTAATTACACCGCAAGTCGATGAAAACCGGGAAAATCTGTACCATTGCAATTATTATATTTTATGGAAAAAAACGATCTATGTAATTAGTTAAAACGTAATCGTAACCAATAGTAAAGTAAAAAGTTAAAGTAAAATTAATTTCGTCTTCAATTTAGGCACATTATATCCGGTTCGGAAAAATAGAGACCTCTGCCTCAACGAGAACCGACGTACAAAACTATTTCAAAATTACAATGCTACAGTTGAAAACTTATCTTTGCGATAGATTACCCGTGCACTAGGCTATCACTGCTGAGCATCCCTATCCAAGTGTCCACGTTGTAATCGTTTATTGTATCGTCGTCCACCATGATCAGGCTACTTGTCGTCCGAGGGGTTATAATATGCTATTGAAATAAGTGGTTGTTTTACTACAGATTCGACTTTTGAATTGGTAAGTTGAGTAATGTGTTTACCTCTATGTATAAATTTTATTGCCGTGTTTTATAAAATTTCTCTAGAGCGACTTTTTCTCCTTTACTAGTCTATAAAAGTAATTTTGAGTATCCCAGTGTTTCTGGTAGCTATTGATTTATTAGCGTTCGTTAGGAATTTGTCCGAATTCTTCCTAACATACATTTTATCTCAAATACGTTTAGCGACGGCAGGGTTAATATCTATTTGCTTGAAAAATAATCTTAGTGACTCTCGAGACCCCAAGTTATAAATTGCTCGTATAGCCCGTTGTTGCAAAATAAAAACAGTTTCGATATATGCAGCTGATCCCCACAAGATAAGACCAAAAGTACATATACTATTAAAATAAGTGAAGTAAACCAACCGCGCCGCGCCGTTGTCATACTCGTATTGGAAAGCTGCCTTATACTCTTGACTGCCAACGCAACAGGTGTCAACCTACTTCCTATCGCGGTTATGTGGGAACCCCACTGCAATTTTGAGGCCAATGTGGTATTTGTGTGGAAGAATACAGTTGTCTTCACATATTTCAATGTTTCACAATTAAGTTTAATATTAGAATCTAAGACAAAGTATATTTGATGAGTATATTTTATAATTAAAGTATATTGTCACTAAAATACATATTTCTCATAAAATTGCGACCATTGAGACACTTTAACATATTTTCGCGTTACAAACTTTGCTAAGTGGACGAAATCCAGCGAAGCCACCATACGTGTTTACTACGTAATCCATTTCGGTTACTTAATTGTTTTTCGTGGCGGTTAGTTTCAAAATAACATAGTCATCATTCAATAATGCTATTTAATTTTACGCTATTTTAATTTTTTGTTTATTATTTATGTGACCTTCCTTACCAGGGAGACGTCCATGTCGCTCGTGTTCTTAATTACCATAAAGATAAATTCAGCGTATCGATTTATATATGTGTGGTTAATTCAGTGTCATTTTTGTCATTAGTATTAGTATCTTTATGCTAGTCTGAAGCGTAAATCATAATTAGCGCAAGGATGCATGCATACCTTGCCATACCTAGTGCATAGGGTTGTGTTCCTAGTAAAGAGGAAATGTTATGAAATAAATGAACTTTATTCTGCAAGTAGGCCGTAATGGAACTTTTACAAATTATACTAACTTCTTTAAAAGAGGCCGAGGAGGGAAATAAGGAAGCGGTGCGTAATCATTAGATATTTCCGTAGAATTACAAGTCTTTGACTTTTATTAGTCGTATATAATTGACATAAATAAAAACATCTTACCCCGGACCCGGGTATGTCCTAAAACTACGACCAAGACCACCGGGGGATGGGCAGCAGCATCCCTGGAGTGCGGTGGAGATACTGCGATCGCCAACCCGCATGCCAAGCGTGGCGATTATGGCATATACCCCCCATGAATTTGGGGGAGGCCTATGTCCAGCAGTGGACGCCCTTTGGCTGATATGGTGGTGATGGTGGAAAACATCTTAACATCCAAACACAAGAAGTGACCTCTATACATAGATCATTAACTACATACATAGATCCGATTCAAATGGCAAAGTTATATTAATGTACTGTAAGTATTTCAAGACAATCATTAATATTTACTATTAGATAACAGTCACATTGCGTCCATAAAACTATATAAATTCTCTACCCAGATCTTCGATCAAACCCAGAGATACATACTCGTATGTTGGACTTGACACTCCATGAAAACAATCAACCCCTAAAGGGCTGATTTTGAACAAACCGCTAAAGCACATTGTTTTATTTAAAAAGGAGTTGATTGTGCTTTAAGAGGTCTTAAAAGCTCATAAACTCACTATTTACTATGTTTGACACAACGTTACATAGAATAATTTTGTATTACGCAGTAACGCTGCTAATGAAAATCCTAAATTTCAAATTAAAGGTAAAAAACCACTAGAGCTATTGCTATTGTTATTATTTGCAATTGTTATTTGGGGCTAGAGCGATTGGCGCGAATGCCAGATATCGCAGCGCAGGTGCGAATCCTGCTCGGAGCACTAAATTTTTCCCTTTAATGTTTAATTTACAACGTTACACAAGTAATCAATGGACATGTACGAAAAATGGTTATTTCCAGGTATCTGAAGTTTTCTTAACTCTAATAGTTTTCCTTTTAAACTCATTACATATACTACTCTCACGATTTTTTCAAGCCAGGCATAGGTGGCAGGGTGGGGGGTCCGCTGTCCGCCCGTCTGTCACCATGCTATATCACATGAACCGTGATAGTAAGACACTTGAAATTTTCACAGACTGAATAAAATAAATATTTAAGAGGGCTCCCATAGAACAGATATGATTTATTTGCCTTTTTTATAGATAACAGCTTTAACCCGCGGCATCGCTCGCGTACGTTTACTTTAGAACTTCTTTAACCATTTTTATAGGTAATTCATAATATTGCTTTATATATTATATTCATTGTCATTTTATGAGAAGGTGCCAGTAGTATTACCAGGCTACTGGGTGAGCTAACACGTGAGCATGCCACGTAAAATGGCTAAATTAGAATTCGTGTAAAATGTTCCAAGTGAGCGTTATAACGGAATATGAGTATAAAGTTCCATATGAACTTACATGCCCTACGAATTTTGAAAAGTTCTTCCTTAGTGGGTGCCTACGTCATGAAAGGAATATGTAGGTACGTGAGTTTTTAGCCTTAAGGGGTACGGCCTGTGCGTTTATATAATACTTTCATCCCCTATGACCCCTATTTTACCCTGTTATAGGAGTTGAATTTTGGAAAACTGTGAAATACGTAACTCATTATTTTTGCTGTACTCAATTCATACGAAACTTCATGCAAACATGTCCAAGAAATAAAAAGATTCATATAAACTTTAATTCCATATTTTATAAAAAAAACATCCGTAGTGGATGCCTACGTCATAAGAGGAATACGTATGTAAAACTTTAACTTTCTGGCCCTAGGGGTTTGGCCTTTGCGTTTATATAAAACACTCATCTCCTATTTTACCCTCTTAGTAATAAGTAACTCATTATTTTTGCCGTGCTCAATTCATATATGTCGGTTCACTTGGCCGGTTTATTTATTTAGCTTTTCAACTTTTTTTACAGCTTTCTAGTAGTAACGGTTACTGAGCTAAACCGCGAACAGACGGACGGACATGGTGAAACTGTAAGGGTTCCTTGTTTACTATGGAACCCTAAAACGCGCTAAATAAGTTTTCATATGTATTAACAAAGTGCCTATTTAGAATGTTTCTCGTTTTACGACAGAGTTGATTCCATTATAATTTTTAACCCCCTTTTAAGTAACACCCGTAGGGTATGCATTTTGAAAACTGCTGAACTAAGTTTATTTATACATTTTTGAACAGTCTATAAACGACGTTTCAAGTAAAAGTACTTGCTACACTTACCAACCTTGTGCGTGCGAGCGTGCGTGCGTGTGTGCGTGTGCATGTGCTTGTGTGTGCGTGTGCGTGTGCGGGTGCGGGTGCGTGTGCGGTTGCGTGTGCGTGTACGTGTGCGTGTGCGTATGCGTGTGTGTATGTGTGTGTGTGTGTGTGTGTTTGTGTGTGTGTGTGTGTGTGTGTACTTACGAACCCTACACTGTGCATTCTCTTCGCCCATTTTTTCATTCACAGTATGGGTTAGAGGTTTTTAATTAGTAGTACATACGGAACCCCTCATTGTGATCAAACACGCACTTGGCCGCTTTTTATTTTCTTTCACTCATAAGTACATAACTTCACCTGTAAACAAGTATCTACGTTGGTATGATTTATTTTTATATCATGGGAAAAATTCGAGAGGTGGTTATTAAAAAATCCACGGCTAAGATATTACATTAATCTTTTTATAAACTGATTTGACACATGTTTACAAAACATATACACTGCGAATAACGACTGACCTGACTTCAAAACGTTGCACAAAGGATATAATCATTAGTAAAATGATTGTAAAATAGGGATTCAAAACACCTACTTAATATTTATAAGAGTTTTAGTTGATTCTGTGGTTTAGCCAATATGAAATATGTAACGCCTTTAGACCGCAATCAAGTGAATAATGGGCAATGGGTAACCTTACCTTGTTACCTAAGCTAAAGGTTGAGATTTCTTGTGTTTTCTTTCATCGATATCGATTTGGCAAGCGAAATTAGACTTTAATGCGAACGAATTAAGATTCTTAGCTTTGGCCTCAAGTATGAGGAAATTTCTAGAACATGTAAATAACAAATGGCGAATTCTTTGAACTTCACGATATTACGCCATAAATTGTGTTTGTATGGAATATTTTCATCCACGAATATTGATAAATTAATTTAAGTTTATTTTCCAATAAAATTATCTTTTTTTTTTTTTATATATATTCGTTAGCTGCGCCATCCTTTTTTTTATAATATAGGAGGCAAACGAGCAGACGACGCCTGATGGTAAGCGATTAGCGCCGCCCATGGACACTCGCAACACCAGAGGGGTTGTAAGTGCGTTGCCGGCCTTTAAGATGGGAGTACGCTCTTTTCTTGAAGGTTTGAAGGTCGAATCGGTCCGGAAATACCGCAGGCGACAGTTCATTCTACAGTTTAGCTGTGCGAGGCAAGAAATTTCTGGAGAAACGTACAGTTGAGGACTGCCAACCATCTAAGTGGTGAGGATGGAAATTTTGTCGCGTTGGGCGAAAGCGGAAGGAAGCGGCTGGGATTCACTTTAAGCTTTAAGTTTTCAACACATTTTCTTCCATACCACCATATCAGCTGAAGGACGTCCACTGCTGGACATAGGCCTCCCCCTAATTCATGGGGGGTATATGCCATAATCGCCACGCTTGGGATGCGGGTTGGCGACCGCAGTAACGTTACCAGTTTTTTTACGGCAATAAATATTAATTTATGCGTTTTTACTACTGAATTATTTTTAAATACTTCAAGAACTATTTTGATATTCAATTTTTTGTATTCTGGTTGCGTCTAGTGGCGTGTCATTTTTTTTCGCCAGAGAAATAAAGGTATAAATATATAAAATAAAAGAGAATGGCCTAACTTTACTAGTCTTTAAATGATATATCTCGGTAACTTTAATACAATTAGTCGTAACTATTCATTATCTTATTTACTACTAAGCTACACTTGTAGTGCGGCACCATAGTTCGTAGCAGATTAGTGTCTATATATGGCGAAAGTAAAGGTTCCTGTAGCGTTGTGACGCACGTGTGTCGTTATGATACAAGCATTGAATAGATTAATTTGATAATTTGTTTGTTTGAACGACAACAAAACGTAAGGGTACGTAAGTCTTGATTACGTACAAATATTATGATTAAACTTGGTTTTTAACTGACTTTATAAAAAGGAGGAGGTTCTCAATTCGTCGGAATATTTTTATATTAAATATATACAGAGGGTTTTTATTGATTTCCGTTCCTTCAAATATATAGCCGTGTATAGCCATAGAAACAACGCAACCTAGCATATTTCGTTTTTCAGAAATCATACAAAATAATAAATTATTAGGTATCACCAAGGGTGAATGAAAAACGGCCTTAAGAGTTAACTTGAAGCTAAGCGAAAGTTACTGTCAAGAATGACAATTCGGAATTTAAATAAGACCACGTTGACGTGGTCTTATTTAAAGCAATGTTGACATTGCTTTTATATTATACTAGGGGAGTTAATTAACGAAAATTAATTCTTGAATATCTTCGAAATGGTACGAATTGGGATACTAGTGCCTTAGAGAAGATTACTTTATTTCAGGATTATGCCGTCGCAATTAATGGAATTCAATAAAAACACCCTGTATAGGCAATTGGCTTTAATTTTCGTTTAAGAATGATATAATCATGAAAAAAATATTAAATTATAGTGGATCTAGATGGGTTGAGGGGCTAAATTAAAAATTAACTAAACCTAAAGAAGCCCCCTTTGGAATTGTAGTGCCGTCGACTTTCTTTGTATTTCCCGTGTACTAACATTAAGTAAGTAAAACATAAATAATTGTTTGAAATGTTGCGTAAAATTTAACCATGGTCGTTAAGAAAATAGTAAGATAAAAGGAAACGAACTGTAGTTATCAGTATAGTATAGTAAAAATCATAGGTACTCCAAGGAATGGCACTTAAGAGACGGAAAATCAACAGATCGATAGGCGAATAGATGATTGCTTGTTTTTATAACATAAATAGGACATTATGTTATATTTCTCTCTGTCGCTTTTATTCAATTTGATATATTATAATATTACAAAATAAACTAAATTAAACTCTTATAAATCTAATAACCTAAGTCTAAAATTGGCCCCTGTGGCATGGTGCCGAGAATGCTGGCAGCATTTCCTCGCTGGATCGCAATACTTAGGCGTTGGGCGAGGAAGCCGCCAGCTCTTTTATCCCCGGTTACATCAACCAGCCGTTTAGCCAACTCTTGAAAAAGTTTCTGTGCTGTAGGGCCCCATGGACCAAGAGTCTCAATTCCAAAAGCAACGAAGTTGTAGTTGGCGTCGAGAATCCTGCATTTGCGTCTTTTGAGACCCTCAGCCGCCTCCGCCGCCGCGCCTACTTTGTGCGTGGTACCGTGGAGATGGGACGGCGCCAGCGTGTCCACGCAGGTAGCGTCCCACACGAGCACTCGTCCCATCTTCCACGGTATCATTGACATGCCGTCGGGTCTCTTGCCATCGTCTCTGGCTATACCGGTAGGCTCTAGTATTGCCAGTACGTTGACGGTGGCGAGAGACCGACGGATTATGTCGTTTATAGCGGCTTGACGCGAAAAGCGGCCTGCGCTACGTTGGAAAGATATTATTATATTGTATGCCTCAATATGTAATAAGAGATCGGTTAACGCTATGTGGTACACAATCATTTGTTTACCCAACACCTCTGAGAAGATCCGGTTGACGAAGAAGTTAATTGCACTTCTGTACCAATTTTGCAAATGTGGACCATCCGAAATATTATGCTTAAAGGTCAGACTTCACACCCTAACACAACAAAACAAAATCAATGTTATCCGAGGTTTACTTAACACCCCCAAAGAGATGCCAGTGACATCAGTGATAACGTTAAACCAATACTCGTCATGGTGTCAAGTAAATTATGCCTTATGTTTTAAAAAAGGGTTGAGCAAATGAATGAACGAATAAAACGACGAATATTTTACGATGCAGATCATGCATATTTATGTAAATTGTAATCAGTGAGCAATTACATTTTGCTCACACCGTAAGACAAAGTAGCTTTTTAATATTCAATGCCGGAAAATGAATTTTCGTGTGCGGGGTTTATTATAAATTCTAAATACATATTTCAACCTTATGGGCTCTGTTCATGGTTCATTTCTTCACGTTAAAAGCGGCAAAGTGCGTATCGGGTTCGCGCAATATAGGGTTCCTGAGTTGCCCAACCGTTACATTAAAAACCCACATTATTTTTAAATGAGGTATAATACGATAGCCTACACAATGGGTTTTACAAGAAAAAATGCATCCCCATTTACGCATAGGGGAGGTGTTTTATCCAGATTTTATGTTATCGTTTTTTTGGCGTGATAAATATTTACTCAAATCATCATCATCATCATCATGTCAGCCGAAAGACGTCCACTGCTGGACATAGGCCTCCCCCAAAGACTTCCACAATGACCGGTCCTGCGCCACCCGCATCCAGCGGACACCCGCGACCTACACCAGGTCATCAGTCCACCGTGTGGGGGGCCTGCCCACGCTACGCCTTCCGGTACGTGGTCGCCACTCGAGAACCTTCCCGCCCCAACGGCCATCGGCTCTACGTGCTATGTGCCCCGCCCACTGCCACTTAAGTTTAGCGATTCGGAGGGCTATATCGGTCACTTTGGTTCTGCTTCGGATGGCCTCATTCCTGATGCGATCACGCAGAGAAACTCCCAACATAGCTCTCTCCATTGCCCTTTGGGTGACTTTGAGTCTTCTTATGAGGCCCATAGTAAGCGACCACGTTTCAGTGCCATATGTCATCACTGGTAACACACACTGGTCAAAGACTTTCGTCTTGTGACACTGCGGAATATTGGAACCAGGAGAAGATGTGGCGTAGCTTCCCGAACGCTGCCCAGCCGAGTCGGATTCGACGATTAACCTCTTTCTCGAAGTTGGACCTACCTAACTGGACAGTCTGTCCTAGGTACTTATATGTAATCGTCTACAATTTCGAGCGTAAAGTGTCCGATTGTTAAGGGAGTTGATGCTACATGGACATTTGACATGATCTTCGTCTTGTCCATGTTCATCCTTAGACCAACTCGCTCGGAGGCTTTACTAAGGTCATTGAGCATTGTACTTAAATCCTCCATGGTCTCAGCCAAGACTTCTATATCGTCGGCAAACCGAAGGTGAGTGAGGTAGTCGCCGTTTATGTTTATCCAGTCCAGAGTCTTGAAAACATCCTCCAGTGCAGCGGAAAACAGTTTAGGAGAAATAACATCTCCTTGCCTGACTCCCCGCTGCAGCGGAATAGGCTTTGAGTTCTGGTCCTGGAGTCGGACTGACATAGTGGCGTTCTCGTACAAACACTTCACCACTTCGATATAGCGGTAGTCCACTTGGCACCGTTGGAGAGATTGTAGTACAGCCCAGGTTTCAATCGAATCGAAGGCTTTCTCGTAGTCCACGAACGCTAAACAGAGGGGCAGGTTATACTCCTCAGTCTTCTGTATAACCTGACGGAGCGTATGGATGTGGTCTACGGTGCTAAAGCCTCTTCGGAAACCGGCTTGTTCGGGAGGCTGGAAGTCATCTAGCCTGCGTGCGAGACGGTTCGTAATGACTCTTGAAAACAGCTTATAGACATGGCTCAGAAGTGAGATGGGTCGGTAGTTCTTCAGTAAGGCGTTGTCACCCTTTTTGAAGAACAGCACCACCACACCTCTGTTCCATGCCTTTGGAGTTTTCCCTTCCAGTAAGACGGAGTCGAACAACTTCTGAAGGGCCCTAAGGACTGGTTTTCCACCCCCCTTCAGGAGTTCAGCTGTAATTCCGTCTTCACCGGGTGCCCTGTTGTTCCTCAGCTGCTTAAGAGCCATTCTAATCTCGTACAGGCTGATGTCCGGGATATCTTCGGTATAGTGCCGGGTTAATCTAGCTCTAGGGTCTTCCGCCAGACCAACTTCGGGTCTGCTAATTGACGTGTATAGCTGTCCATAAAAGCACTCTATCTCACTCAGAAGCTCAGGTTTGGACGAAACGATTCTACCATCTTCAGTTTTTAATCTGGCGAGCTGGCTCTGCCCAATAGACAGATCTCTTGAGAAAACTTTAGAGCCCTTATTCTGCTTGATGGCCTCTTCAATACGATTTGTATTGAATTGGCGCAGATCGCGGGTAAGGGACTTAGAGATCCGTTTATTGAGCTGCCTGTATAATGTCGCATCGGCAATGTCGCATGAGCCTCTGAGTGGAAATAGAGAGCCTTTTGGCTCTGTGAGTTCGTTGGGCCCTAAAGAACTTAGACCCAACGCAATGGACAGCTTCCACAAACCCGTCGTTGAATTCGTCCACATCGCCGCCTAGACAATCGAAACGGTTTTGGAGTTCCAGCTGAAAGCTCTCGGGGTTTTGGATTTGGACTGCTGCTGGACGGAGCGTGGACTTCAGCAGTCAAGAGCGCTCTAGCTTGACGCATATATTCAATGTGCCTCTTACCAAACGATGATCACTTCCGGTTTTAACCGTATTGATCACAGAGACATCATTGAATATATGCCTCTTCGTCGACATGATGAAGTCAATCTCGTTTTTTGTTGCACCGTCGGGATTCATCCAGGTCCACTTCCTTTGCTCGCGTTTCTTGAAGAAGGAGTTCATCATGTAAAGTCCCTCCTTCTCCAAGAAACCAGCCAGTAGTTGGCCCCGGTGGTTCCGACTTCCAACTCCAAATTGCCCCACTCTCAGCTCTTCGCCGTCTCGCTTGCCCAGTTTCGCGTTGAAATCCCCCATAACAACGGTGAAGTAGGTTTTGGAACTATGCATGACCTTTGATATATCTTCATACATAGCCTCCACCTCGTCGTCGGAGTGTGCCGAGGTCGGCGCGTACACCTGTATGACCGTCAACGAGTACCTCTCGGATACTCTGAGTAAAAGGTACGCCACCCTAGCCGACACATTCTCGATCTTCACCACGTTGTTCACGAAGGATTTGTGGACGATAAACCCGACACCTCCCTGGGACTGTTGGTCGCCCTCCCGGAAATAGAGCAAGTTGCCGGACTTCAGGGTTATCGTGTCCTCCCCCTCTCTTCGGACTGCAGAAAACCCTACGTGGCATATCGTAGGGTTTTACGCAACTTGCTCAATCCTTCCTCCAGTTCCGCTATCTTTTCGTCGGTCCGCAGTGTTCGCGTGTTGTATGTTGCCAGGGTCAGAAGTCGTCGGTGGTGGTAACCGGATCTTAACCGGAGATTCTTCGCACCCCTGACCCCGCTAGTACTCTGGCCGCTACCAGAACCAGGGTACCGGGGGTCGCCGGAACCTCGGGGCCGTGGCCTGTTTGTGTACATCATTAAGGGGTTATTGCCATAATCGCCACGCTTGGCATGCGGGTTGGCAATCGCAGTATCTCCACCGCACTCCAGGGATGCTGCTGCCCATCCTCCGGTGGTCTTGGTCGTAGTTTTAGGACATACCCGGGTCCAAGTTTTACTCAAATACCTATCCTAAATCATAGTTTTCTAGTAACGGTTACTGATCCGCGGATAGACTGCCGGACGGAGATGACGAAACTATAAGGCCTCTTTGTTTACAACAGAACCCTGAAAAGAATGACAATAATGAATAGGTCAACCCAATATGGCCGAAACATGACTATAAGTTATAGTGCTAGTTAGGCTGACTCCCCCCCAAACGCTCTTAACAAATAGAACGTTTAAAACTCATTAATTAACCTATAAGTTAAAATTATGAGAGTGTTACAAACGTTTATAATGTCGTATTAAACCATTCTTGCACAAAAAAAAACAGAAAGTTTGTCATGTAAATTAATCATTCTACTTTTGATATCCGAATACCACAGCTGAAGTTTTAGAACTTCCCTGTAAAACAATAGCGCAAATGAAATGTTTAAGATTTCATTCTTTCCTTGTTCTTACGCTACAGATAGGTTTTGTGTTGAATGGTAAGATAATAATTTTTAAGAAAAAAAAACCGACTTCAATGGGGGAGGCCGGTGAAATATTATTATATACTTAGATGGTGCACTCTTAGATTCCATACAATAAAATAAAAATGGCTAAAAGTATGTTTATAATGGTAGAAGACTAAGTACCCTCAATTCCTCATGGAATCATGGAAAAACCTTGCTTGCTTGACAAACAAAACGAAGAGAACAAATCGCCAAACGTGAACTACGCGTCGTTGAAGAGTTCTGTCCTGATCATCATCAGCAGTTCCACTTAATCAAATGTCACTTTTATGAATGAAAATGCTTGATTAGTTCTTGGAAATACTAAAATTACTATTTGTGTGCCTTTCACGTTTGAGGAGTTCCCTCGATTCCTAATAGAGCCCATCATCAGAACTCGAGCATGACAAAAGTCAATCGTGAAAATAGAACTTGCTTAACAAACACAGCTAGAAGGACATATCGCCAAACGTGAACTTCACGTCGTTGAAGAGTTCTGTTCTGATCATCATCAGCAGTTCCACTTCATCAAATGTCACATGTTTGTATGATAATGCTCGATTTGTTAATAAAAACAAAAAAATCACTATATGTTTGCCTTTAAGATTTGAGGAGTTTCTTCAATTCCTCATGGATCCCATCATCAGAAATCGAGCATGACAAAAATAATCATGAAGATAGAACTTGCATAACAAACACAGCTAGGAGGACAAATCGCCAAACGTGAACTTTTCGTCGTTGAAGAGTTCTGTTCTGACCGTCATCAGCAGTTCCACTTCATCAAATGTCACATTTTTGGATGAAAATGCTCGATTTGTTGATAAAAATACAACAATCACTATATGTTTGCATTTAAGATTTGAGGAGTTCCCTCAATTTCTCATGGATCCCATCATCAGAACTGCGTTTTGACAAAAACGGGACCAACTTGGATATATATACCTACAATCAAAAAAAGAATTTTCCAAATCGGTTAAGAAATGACGGAGTTATGGAGTAACAAACATTAAAAAAAATTACATACAACCGAATTGATAACCTCCTCTTTTGAAATCTTGAAGTCGGTTAAAAAGTACAAAAAAATGTGATCAGTGACGAAGTAAGTACGTCTAGCTATTAATGTGTAAACGAGATGCCTCACACGAGACACACAACTTAAATGTGTCTAAATCTGCAGCACCCAAGCACACCCATGGTCGCGCTCGAAGCAACGTAGTCGTAAAGTACGGTACGATGTGGTTTCAGAGGAATTTTCTCCCTCGGACGCTCCGATTGTGGAATGAGCTCCCTCCCTGCCGAGATTTTCCCGACGGACTACAGTATGGGGTTCTTCAAGGAAAGAGTGTATAAATTCTTAACGGGTCGGCGACGCGCATATGTCACCCCTAGGAGTTGCAGACGTCCATAGGCTGCGGTGAACGCTTACCATCAGGCAGGCGGTACGCTTGTTTGCAACCGACGTGGTATTAAAAAAAAGCAAGCAGTACTTACCTAATGCAGGCTATATTAAGATTCTTAGAATAGTGCCTATGATATGATGATATAATAAAAGCCTATGATATGTTTTACTATATTATGTTCCCATTCCCACTGCCGAAATTAAAAGTTGTTGGTTCATATGTTTCACACGATAGTCAAGTTATTTGCATCTCGTGTTTTAGGATTCCTCGCGCTCAGGATTCTAACTTTAAATCACTTAAAAATCTGTGTTTTGAGAATGGAACAAATAGTCCATTGGAAGGAGCCGAGGAGCTGTATTATGAACGGCAAAATATTAATACTTTTTCGCTGTATATATTTTTTCTCAAACATGCGCCTAAATGTATACATTAATGTCACGAAAAGAGGACTTGAAGTTACCTGTTTATGGCTCCCTACATTACTTCTTGGCCGGCGGCCAAAAAGTAATGTATGGAGAATGTATGAAACTAACATTATTGTCCGCTGCTCTAACTTTTTAAATTTGCTAACTAAAATCAACTGATAAAGGAAATATTACATAGAGCCAACCGCCACGATTTCGTATTTATATTTTTAATTTGCTATGTAAATTGGTATTTTTTTAGGTTTTTCCGGTTTATTTTATTGTTCTTGTATTTTTGTATTTTGTTGTTTTTTTTTTCGAAATTTTCGAGTATTAATGTATTTTTTAGTTTGTGTTTTTTGATATTTTGTAGCGTTTTTTGATATTTTTGGACTTTTTAAAAGTTTTTTCGTATTACTTATCGTTTTTTTTTTTTGTTTTTCCATGTTTTTTGGTATTTTTTTAGTTTTTACATGTTTTTTGGTATTTTTTAGTTCTTTCGTGTTTTTTTTATATGGTGCTTGTATTTTGTAGCATTTTTCGTGTTTTTATTTAATTTCCGTTATTTGTCGTGATGCTTTGCTATTTTTGGACGTTTTGTATTTTTTTTACAGTGTAGTTTTTTTATTGTTTTTTTTTAACATGTTTGAGAAAAGTACTATACAATCCTCGGCCGGAACAAGGATTGCTGGACGAGTTTGGGATAAACGGCCGAGTCGTAGACGAGGCCGGATAAAACGAGTCCTTACCTCACGGCCTCTGCAGTAATGTACTATTATACAGAATAGCAATTGTATTTCCCGCCAAAACTGCAAAATACAAAAACGTTGCGTTTCCAATAGAAAAAATACGACTAGTATTGGCTGAATACGACCTGCTACCTTTTGGTATCGCTCATATGGCTGTTTTTAGGGTTCCGTAGTCAACTAGGAATCCTTATAGTTACGTCATGCCCGTCTCTCTGTTCATCTGTCTGTCCGAGTCTTTGCTCTGTGATTCTTAGTACTTTAAGTCTGATAAACTAGTAAAATAAAAAATTAAGGGTACCTCCCCTACACGTACAGTGGGGACTTTTTTTTGCTCCAACGCTATGGTGTGGGGTGTTGTTGGATAGGTCTTTCAAAATGAATAGATCTCCTCAACAAACATTTTTTGATAAAGTGAACATTTTCGGAAATCACAAATCCAAAAGAAAAATTAATATCCCCCTCTAACTTTTGAAGTAAGGGTCCAAAAAATATGAAAAAGCCATGAAAGTAAGCGTAATAAAGACTTTCAACGAAAACTATAGCGGATATGATCAGTTAAGCTGTTTTTGAGTTAACGTAAAAAGTCTTCCCTTCTTAGTAAAAGACGTATGAAACGCTCTGAAAAAATCTTCCCTTCTTAGTAAAAGACGTATGAAACGCTCTGCAAAGGTATCCCTTTTGCTTGTTATTGATTTTTTTAACGTAATTTACTGTTTTTATATTACAGGTTTTGCAAACGTAACTAGCCTAAAAAATAGGTTGGAGTGAGAAAATTGATTTTATTTTTCAACATAGGCTCCATGTAGCTCTAAGCACTTGTTCCGTCTTCGTTCTAAAGCTGCCATCCCTCCATGCCCTCCATGAAATGACTTCATTCAAGGCCTGCAAAATACTCTTCTACGGCGGCAATGACTAAATGGTTTATTGCAATCTACCAAAAAAAGGTTTTTAGCTTGGTTATTAGTCGGCCTGTTTAGCCTAGTTGGTAGTGCCATTGCCTCCGAAGCTAGAGGTCCCGGGTTCGATTCCCGGTAAGGGCATTTGTTTCTGTGGTGAGCAGAGACATTTGTTCCTGAGACTTGGATGTTTTCTATGTATTTAAGTATATATCTATTAAATATATCGTCGTCTAGTACCCATAACACAAGCCTTGTTTAGCTTACTGTGGGACTAGTTCGATTTGTGTAAATATATATAAATATATATTTTAGCTTGGGGAAAAGGTGGAAGCCTTATGGTGCTAGAACTGGCGGATGGGGCAGCAAATCATTGTTCAATTCGTTGATTTTTGTCATAGCTTTAACAGATGTGTGAGAACCCTTGCGTTGTCTTGATGGAAAATGTTTTTTTTCGATATGTCTCTTTCGTTTGTAACGCCCCCTCACCCTTGTGTAACTTTAAATTAAACGTATATTATTGACGATGTGATTTTATTAAACTAACTACAGCTTAAACTAGGAAATGGCCAACGTGAATCGTCTAGGGTAGAACCCAATAATGTTATGAACCGTAAAACCCAAATTCTTTTATGTGAATAATTGTCAGGTTTTGGACTTTGTCTTCCTAATAAAAGAAACCTAGCTTAACCTAATTTAATAATAGAAAAAAGTTTCTAAGGAATTTTGGCTAAAATATTTATTTACCGAAAGCTAAATTAAGATAAAAATAATTTATTTATTTGGTAGAACGTCCCCTACCAGGCGTTAACGTGATCCGTTACCGCATCAGTAGCAACCCTAATATGTTCTAATTAATCCTAAATACACAAACTTTCACCTTTTAATGATTTCTTAAATAGAAATTCCAGTGTCACACTAATTCAGTCCTAGCTAGCTCTTGAGGTGAATTGTTTGTATTTACTCACATACGTAATTTGCTACTGAATACGCCTGGGTGGGGATTGATCGTCTAGCTAGCCTACCTAGCCTACCTGATACCTATTTATTCAGATCCTATATAAATAGGTACTCCTGACATAATACTCTACCAGTGTTTCGGAACCTAGTTTTCTGAAGAGAAGAAACACCAAGAAACTCTTCAGTCTATGTTACAGTATTTATTATTTAGTAGTCTTCCTAACCATATCCTAAAACTCGTATAATCAGAGAACTGCTCAGCTTGCCTTATAAATAGATCTTATATTAATGAACGGCTCTGCTTGTCACTAATATTATTTAACCCAGAGAACTGCTCAGCTCGTCTCATTGGAAAGCTAAATTCAATGATCTGCTCAGCTTGTCACTAAATTAGCTTATCCCAGTGAACTGCTCTGCTTGTCACTTTGTTTGTCAGCTGGCCATTGAAGGAACGTAAGGGATTTGAATCGTCTCCATGTAGGTAAAAGGTAGACCCCAGACCACCCTTAGATCTGATAACTAAAGACTCTGAACCCAGCTCATTGGCACCGTTAGGCGAGCAAGACTCCTCAGGCAAACTGAAGCCTGGACAAGATTCTGGTCTATTAAAATACTTAAAATAGCACAAATTCCCATAAAATATTAGTTACATTTGTCTAAGAATGATTCCTCATCATGAAGAGTAACTCCTCATAACGACGTTCGACTCCTAGGACAGCAATTTCACCCACCAAATATTTACTACTACGTAGACCAGAGACCTTGACAGTCTTTCTAAGTGTTTTTTTTTTTTTTTTTTTGACCTGACTGTGGCTTTGTAGGCCTAGCCCATTAAAGCGATAGGAATACGCGGTGGGAGAGTTGCCTGGGGAAAATCCAGGGGAAAACCTCCGACACGACCGCGTGGGTGGTTTTAAACACTGGAATACTCTAAGAGTTTGCGCTCCAGTGAGATTGGTTGAACGGTTTCAACCAAATCTGGGGTATGAGTGGAATCGAGCTACTAGGAGTTTTGTCGCTGGTTCACTAAACCTAGCCTAGCTGAGAAGAGTCCAGCAAGAAACTCAGCTAGGCCCGACCTGCGTCGGACTGACTCTACCCGGTATGCGGCGGTACCGGGACGAATAGGGACTATATGTGTCTGTGTTGTCGCGATCGCGCGGTGGACGTCCCCGCCGGCGGGAAAGCCTAAGTGTACGCGTCGTGTCTGAGTTGGACGCCGTAAGCGCAGCGTTCCACCTTTCGATGGACGCTGTGATTACGTCGTCCGGGTCCGTGAGTGTGTGCCTAGGACGCCGGACCATGCGGCCCCTAATCAGTGATCGCCGAGTTACGACAGAGGGGGGAGGGATGGGAACGTAGTCGACAGCCTTCCTAACTAACGGATTCCTATGATGGGGAGCGTTGTCAAAATAACGCCTGGCAGTCTGCTTAAAGAAACCATACATGGTGCTAATCCCCATGTCGTGGTGCAGGCTGAGGTTCGACTGATACCACGGGGCACCAGTCGCCCTACGGAGAAAACGATTTTGAATGACCTGAAGCGGCTTGAGCGATGTCATAGGCACGTGAGCAAAAGCTACACTTGCATAAGACATGATTGGACGAACACAAGTTTTGTAAAGTGTCAGCTTATTTCTAAGCGACATTTTACTAAACTTGTTGATCATCGGCCCAAGCCTTCCTAGCACGAACAACGCACGGTTGCGTACCATACGGATGTGGCTGCGGAAAGTCAGTTTCCTGTCGAGGGTCACTCCAAGATATTTGACCTCGTTGGCCCAGGGGATAGGCCGGTCAAACATTTGGATCGGAGCCACCCGCCTTTCTGTGCTAACGCAGTCAGAAGGGTGGAAGACTATTGCAGTGCTTTTCTCCGGATTAACTTCGATACGCCAAAGATTAAACCAACGACCAAGGTCGGTGATTGCCTCCTGGAGATATCGCCGGATAAAAGCGTACTTACAATGAGTCGTAAAGAGCGCGGTGTCATCCGCGAACAACCCCAGATGCACTTTAGGGTGCCTGGGAATGTCATTCGTGAATAACGAGTACAGAGTGGGAGAGAGCACGGAGCCTTGCGGGACTCCGGCTCGGATGGGGTGTGGGTCCGAGTACGTTCCCTCTAGTCTGTAACGAAAGCTTCGATCCCTGAGAAAATCTCGTATTGTGAGTACGAGTCTGTCCGGCATGCCGAGCAGATATAACTTGTATATCAACCCGTTATGCCAGACTTTGTCGAAGGCTTTCGCCACGTCGAGAAAGATCGCACCGGTCTTGAGCCCCTGGAAACGAGAGAAACCGTCCAGCACGTGCTCCGTGACGCGGTGCACTTGTTGGACACACGAGTGCCCGGATCTAAAGCCGAACTGCTCGTCGATGATGACGTTATTCTCAGCCGTAAATCTGAGAATTCTAGTGAGTAGGATCCGCTCATATAGCTTTCCAAGGGAGCTAAGCAAGCTGATCGGCCTGTAAGAGGCAGGCGAAGTCCGGGGTTTGCCGGGCTTCGCTATCCCTATGACCGATGCACCTTTCCACGCGGCTGGGAAGTGAGCATTGGTCAGCGCGCCATTGAAGATGCCAACCAAAATGAGGAGAAGGGTTTCGGGGAGAAGTTTCAGGATACGATTGGATACACCATCCGCACCCGGAGCCTTCCTAACACGAAGACGCCTGACGAGGTCACTGACTTCCTTAACCGACACCGGTAAAACGGGTGAAGTTACGGGGAGACGCGATCTCCTGTCCACCTCGGAATCGACCCATCTAATATGGGCTTCGTCGGTGTGCAGGAGACTAGGCGAACATTGGGACTTTAAGCTACTCGCAAGGCATTCGGCTTTCTCACTATCCTCGAACGCAGGGGTAGGGTGATCCGGACGATCCAAGGGGGGTATAGTCCAACAGGTGTCTGATTTGAGAGATCTCGCTAGTTTCCAGTAAGCCAGATGACTAGGCGCGATCTCACCCATCAGATCCCTGAACGAGTTCTCCCGAAACTCGGCAATTCTCTGTTTGGACTCGTTGCACAAGTCCCTCAGGATTTGACGGTTTTCGGCAGAAGGGTGATTAGAGTAGGTCCTGATGGCACGATTTTTCCTAGTCACTAACTCTCTCAATTCCCTAGGTAGGGGTCGGTTTTGGATATCCTCCGCCGATACCTCCCTTGAGGCCTCACTTCGAACAGTGTTGAGGTAGTTAGTGAAAGAATCGATCGCTTGGTCGGTCTGTTCAGTAGTGGTTATATTGTCGGGGATGTCTCTAAGCAGGGGAGGATCTGTCTGTAGGAGACCTGATTGTACCTTGTCCCAGTCCACGAGTGTTCTGGTACGAGGTGTATGGGGTGAGGTCCTAGTCTCAAAAGGACTGGCCTATGGTCCGAGTCAAGTTCGTGTATCACTTCTATAGAACGCAGAGTTAACGCTACGTTCTTTAGAAGTGCGATGTCGAGTATGTCAGGTCGGTGCTCTACGTTATGAGGGAAATGGGTCGGTTCTAGGGGAGCGAGGAGATCGAAAGGGAGGCTGTCGATCAAAAGGTGATGAAGCCGATTGCCGTTGGGATTGGTTGCCGTGCAACCCCAGTTAATGTGCTTACTGTTTAGGTCCCCAGCCACGATGACCGAAGGACCTAGGGAGGCTAGCGAGTCGAGGTCGGTCTTAAGTAAGTCACGTTGAGGTGAAAGGTAGGTTGACGCAATCGATATCGGGGGGTGGCCCTCCATCGATATGCGGCAAACTGACACTTCCATATTTGTCAGGGGTGGGGGAGTAAGACTTATGCAATGTAAGCTACGTTTATAGAAAACTAGCATTTGCCCGCGGCTTCGCCCGCGTACTAAGCGAAATTTTTAACCGTCTACAAAAAACAGGTTCGTATGTTTGTCCACGATTATCTCGCGTTTGGCAGAACCGATTTAGATGCGGTCTCCAGAAAAGTAGTTGTTACATTCTGTATACGAAGTTTGGTGATTGTGATTCATTAACAGATGAACAGATGAAAAGTCAGTATACATTCTGAGAACCGGCAAACTGTTAAATTTAATTTGATTTTGGCAAAACTAAGGAAAACTATTATTATACATTTCCGACAAGCCGAAGGGGAAAGGGCCGATGAAATAAAAGCATGTCTTAAATGGCCCTTAGTAAAAGTATATGTGTACTACAGTAACACCAATAGGTCTGATAACGACCAAGCAGCGCGCAGCGGTCATAAACTCTGGTCCTTTGAAGTACAGAAATACGGCTAATTCAATATCACGTGTAACATTTATTTTTCCTAAAATTAAATTTATTAGGTAGGTTTTGCCAGTTGCCATTGGAGCATCCAAAAAGAAAATTTGACCTCACTTCCATTCGCACTCCTTACTATCAGTCCGTCTGTTACAACTAAGTTTGGTTTTACTGGACCGTTTGAATTGTAATTTGGCATAAACTATCAAGAATTTAGAGCGCTCGTGGCCCAGCGGCACCCAGCTACCGCGTGCGGTGTGCGAGGTTAAGCAATTTGGGCGCAGGTCAGTTCTTGGATAAGTGACCGCTTTGAGTGGTTACTAACTGACTCTCGTGCTTTGGAAGGCACGCTAAGCCGTTGATCCCGGCTGCAATTGTTAAGCCAAGTTAGAGGCCTTCGAGCGGCTTGCGAACTTCTAACAGGCAAGTTGCCCACTCCCTTGACAAAGGGGGGTCGAAGTTGCACCACATACGTAGGGAGTACCCACCGTACGTGTAGGGTACACGTGACCCCTGGGTGGTGCTAAAAGTGCAACTAAACTGGCAAACGTACTTGTCTTCTCGAAAATCTCACGGTTCGTAAATAAATGCCATACGATTAAAAAAAATCTTAAGGTTGATTTAAATGGAAAAAAATGTCTAAACCTCTATGTCGTTTTTAAAAGCAAATCCATAGATACCCCACACGCCTATATAGTAACATTAAACTTTTTTGCATACAGGCATGCATGGAGTGCCAAATTTACCTCGGATTTGTATTAAGAGACCTCTCGGGCACTCAGATATCGATTTTGAACGAAATCGGGACGAAAATGAAGAAAATCAATATGGCCGCCACTTTTTTCAAATTTTACCTCAAATTCGAATTAAGGGACCTCTCGGACGCTCAGATATCGATTTTGAACGAAATCGGGACGAAAAATAAAAAAATCAATATGGCCGCCACTTTCACAAATTTTACCTCAGATTCGTATTAAGAGACCTCTCGGGCACTCAGATATCGATTTTGAACGAAATCGGGACGAAAATGAAGAAAATCAATATGGCCGCCACTTTTTTCAAATTTTACCTCAAATTCGAATTAGGGGACCTCTCGGACGCTCAGATATCGATTTTGAACGAAATCGGGTTGAAATTAAGAAAATCAATATGGCTGCCACTTTTTCCAAATTTTACCTCGGATTCATATTAAGAATTCTCTCGGACGCTTAGATATCGATTTTGAACGAAATCGGGACGGAAATGATAAAAATGAATATGGCGGCCACTTATTCTAAATTTTACCTCGGATTCGTATTACGAGACCTCTCGGACGCTCAGATATCGATTTTGAACAAAATCGGGACGAAAAAAAAAGAAAATCAATATGACTGCGACTTTTTCCAAATTTTACCTCGGAGTCGTATTAGGGGAGCTCTCGGACGCTCAGATATCGATTTTGAACGAAATCGGGACGGAAATGAAGAAAAGCAATATGGCCGCCACTTTTTCCAAATTTTACCTCTGAGTCGTATTAGGGGACCTCTCGGTCGCTCAGATATCGATTTTGAACGAAATCGGGACGGAAATGAAGAAAATAAATATGGCCGTTACTTTATTCAAAGTTTAGGTACCTCGGATTCCTATTAAGAGTCCTCTCGGACGCTCAAATATAGATTTATGTCGAAATCGTATCGGACGGCACTGATTAATAAAACCACTTACAATACATTGAATCAAAAAAGGTCGTATCTTCATAGGGAACTCACGGCACTTCATGCACCTTTAGACCTTATAAGGAACTTACATGCCAAATTTGGTATCTCTCGAACCAGCAGTTTGGGCTGTGCGTTGATATGTCACTCACTCAGTCAGTCAGTTTCTTCTTGCAATTTGGCACCTACTTTTAAGTTTTCATGCCCGCAATATTATATTTCAAAATCAATGCCATTTTCGAAATTAACGACCCAAAAAACATAAAAACGACACCCACATTAATATTCCAATCCCTTTGTACCCCAACAGATGGGATGGTATTTCACGTCCTCCACGTGGGATTTTAAAATCATTGTTGTTTTCGTAATCAGTGACCCGATAAACCATAGAAACAATACCCATATCGATTTTCAGAATTTGTCACCACATTTCTCCCTTTTAGGGGTTGATTTCTCAAAAAACCTGAAACACATGTTTACTCATTTATCGTTAGAAATACTCCTGTGAAGTTTCGAATAAAATAGTCCAACTAATCTTGATTCCCCACACACACTTCAAAACCCCATTTTACCCCCTTAGGGGATGAATTTTGAAAAATCCTTTCTTAATGGACCTCTAGACCTTATATGGAACCTAAATACTAAATTTAGAATCTGTAGAACCGGCAATTTGGGCTGTGCGATGATATATCACTCACTCAGTCAATCAGTTATATCTTGCAATTTGGCAGATACTTTCAAAAGTTTTCATGTCCAAAACATTGAATTTCAAAATTGATGCCATTTTCGTAATTAACGTCCCAAAAAACCATAACAACGACACCCATATTAATATTTAGACATTTCATCCCCCTCGCACCCAAGAGGGGGGATGGTATTTCACGTCCTCCACGTGAGATTTTAAAATCATTGTTGTTTTCGTTATCAGCGACCTGGTATATCATAAAAACAATACCCATGTCGATTTTCAGAATTTGTCACCACATTTCCCCCTTTTAGGGGTTGATTTTTCAAAAAACCTCAAATACGTGTTTACTCATTTATCGTTAGAAATACTCCTGTGAAGTTTCAAATAAAATAGTCCAACTAATCTTGTTTCCCTATACAAACTTCGGACCCCCATTTCACCCCCTTAGGGGTTGAATTTTGAAAAATCCTTTCTTAGTGCACTCCTAGACCTTATAAGGAACCTACGTGCCAAATTTGGAATCTCTAGGACCAGCAGTTTGGGCTGTGCGTTGATATGTCACTCACTCAGTCAGTCAGTTATTTCTTGCAATTTGGCACAAACTTTCAGAAGTTTCATGTTTACAATATAAAATTTCAAAATCGATGCCATTTTCGTAATTAACGTCCCAAAAAACCATAAAAACGACACCCATATTAATATTTAGACATTTCATCCCCCTCGCACCCCAACAGAGGGGATGGTATTTCACGTCCTCCACGTGAGATTTTAAAATCATTGTTGTTTTTGTTATCAGCGGCCCGATAAACCATAAAAACAACACCCATGTCAATTTTCATAATTTGTCACCACATTTCCCCCTTTTAGGGGTTGATTTTTCAAAAAACCTCAAACACATGTTTACTCATTTATCGTTAGAAATACTCCTGTGAAGTTTCGAATAAAATAGTCCAACTAATCTTGTTTCCCCATACAAACTTCGGACCCCCATTTCACCCCCTTAGGGGTTGAATTTTGAAAAATCCTTTCTTAGTGCACCCCTAGACCTTATAAAGAACCTACGTGCCAAATTTGGAATCTCTAGGACCAGCGGTTTGGGCTGTGCGTTGATATGTCAGTCAGTCAGTCAGTCAGTCAGTCAGTCAGTCAGTCAGTCAGTCAGTCAGTTTCTTCTTTTATATATTTAGATGAGCGTGCCCCCGAATGGCCTACCATCTTGCCTATCATCTCTAATCTGATTGAATCCAGGGACGCGAAAGGCTCTAGTACCGGATCTGTAAAAGGTCTCTTGGACCAGGAATATATCTACTGAGTGATCGCGAAGGAAGTTTATCACCTCGTCCTTCATACCCCTCAAGCCATTGGCATTATAAATACCAATGGTAAGCGAAGTAGGTTTAAGCTTTAGGGCCGTACGATCCATACTAATAAGCACCGAGACCCTGACTGCCGAACTGAGCGGCGAAGTATTTCTGTGGTGATTTTAATACAAATTCGCGCCCCTTTTATACCCAAAATTGACAGAGACTCTTACGACCTTTCGTCTACTCTAGCTATTGCAGAATTTCGAAATTTGAATTGGTATTCCAATTCGACTTCTAAATTTAAACTACAGGAGGTAGAATCCTCATTATGACCTCTTTTTGATTACGTTAAAAGCTTTTCCAACCATTGATGTACTAGGATCCCATAGCTCTTAGCTAGTGGAGTTCGAAATTTAAACTAGAACGGTTCTGTCTTGACCTATTTTGATCTTATTGAAGACTTTCCAACCATTGTAGTACTAGGGTTCCATAACTCTCAGCTAGTGCAGTTCGAAATTTAAACTAGGTCAGATCTGTCTTGACCTATTTGGTTATATTGAAGACATTTCCAACCATAGAGAAGTACTAGGTTTACATAATCTCAACTAGTGTGATTCGAAATTTAAACAAAATATTTCTGTATTGACCTTTTTAGTTATATCGAAGACTTTTCCAACCATAGAAGTACTAGGATTACATAACTCTCAACTAGTGTAATTCGAAATTTAAACTAGGTTATTTTTATTAACAAGTAGTTTGAATCATCGACAAGATCTCCAGGGACTTTTCTAACCGTTAAAGTACTAGGATTACATAACTCTTCTACTGGTAGAGTTCAATATTGATATTAATCCAAAGTTTGTTAAGCCTTTCGTGAATGCTGTGGTCCTTGGAAGAATATCTACGATTTTGTTTAATTCTTACGTTTGACATTCGCTAGTACTTTCAAAACTACTTTATTTTCACGAAGTTTAAAATAACTTTACATCTCGTGATCTAATAACTTTTTGTACGTTCCGTTATGCGTATAGTCTAATTGCGTTCCGTTACACGTTGTTACAAATTGATGTATTTAACCTGCTTTATTAGTCTGAAAACGATCCAAACATACTGTAACGGAACGCAATTAGACTATACGCATAACGGAACGTAAAATAAGTTATTAATTATTTTAAACTTCGTGAAAATAAAGTAGTTTTGAAAGTACTAGCGAATGTCAAACGTAAGAATTAAATAAAATCGTAGATATTCTTCCAAGGAACACAGCATTCACGAAAGGTTTAACAAACTTTGGATTAATATCAAAACTTGAACTCTACTACTAGAAGAGTTATGTAATCCTAGTACTTTAACGGTTAGAAAAGTCCCTGGAGATCTTGTCGATGATTCAAACTACTTGTTAAAAATAACCTAGTTGAAATTTCGAATTACACTAGTTGAGAGTTATGTAATCCTAGTACATCTTTGGTTGGAAAAGTCTTCGATATAACTAAAAAGGTCAAGACAGAAATATTTTAGTTTAAATTTCGAATCACACTAGTTGAGAGTTATGGAACCCTAGTACTTCAATGGTTGGAAAAGCCTTTAACGTAATCAAAAAGAGGTCATAATGACGATTCTACCTGCTGTAGTTTAAATTTAGAACTCGAATTGGAATACCAATTCAAATTTCGAAATTCTACAATAGCTGGAGTAGACGAAAGGTCGTAAGAGTCTCTGTCAATTTTGGGTATAAAAGGGGCGCGAATTGTGCCAGCGAGCAGGGTTCAGAGTCTTTAGTTACCAGATCTAAGGGTGGTCTGGCGTCTACCTTTTACCTACATGGAGACGAATCAAATCCCTTACGTTCCTTCAATGCCCAGCTGACAACGTAGACATGGCTGCCAATATGGGGTCTCAGCATAGAGGTGTATACCTCGCTTGTCGAAATTGTTCAGTATTTGAGGAACGGTCTTGTTAAATATATTTATATATAAATCTTATATACACAATAGGGCGTCTTACACACTGTATCCTAGCCTGCGGGCGCAGTGGGGGGAGACATCCAACACGGGCCCATAGCTTTGCCATTCTCAGTTTAGCCCACTGAACTTTCGTTGCATAGGTTAGGGATTCGCAGTCAAAAGAGCTGAATTTGGTAAGGGATTTATGCTCTTTCAGTTTAACGAGTTTACTGGGGAACAGTAGGGTAGCTTCACACACTTTTATTTGGGAAGTAGGGTTTAATAATTATTTTAGGTTTGCTGTTAATTTTGGGGTTTTGGGAATACTTAGCTGTGATAAAGTTATTATTTTTGGTATAGATAATGGTGGTTTCTTTTAGAGTTGCGATTTCTAGCAAAATGATTAACATTTACTCAGCATAAGCTAATTTAGTGACGAGCTGAGCAGATCACTAAAGTTGACTTTTACAAAGTGACAAGCAGAGCAGTTCACTGGGATAAGCTAATTTAGTGACAAGCTGAGCAGATCATTGAATTTAGCTTTCCAATGAGACGAGCTGAGCAGTTCTCTGTGTAAAATTATATTAATGACAAGCAGAGCCGTTCATTAATATAAGTCTATTTATGAGGCAAGCTGAGCAGTTCTCCGGTTATACGAATGTTAGGATATGGTTAGGAAGATTACTAAATAATAAATACTGTAACATAGACTGAAGAGTTTCTTGGTGTTTCTTCTCTTCAGAAAACTAGGTTCCGAAACACTGGTAGAGTAATATGTTAGGAATACCTATTTATATAGAATCTGAATAAATGGGTATCAGGTAGGCTAGGTAGGCTAGCTAGACGATCAATCCTCACCCAGGCGTATTCAGTAGCAAAAGTACGTATGTAAGTAAAATACAAACCATTCACCTAAAGAGCTAGCTAGGGCTGAATTAGTGTGACACTGAATTTCTTTTAAAGAGTTCAATGAAAAGGTGAAAGTTTGTGTATTTAGGATTATTTCGAACATATTAGGGTTGCTACTGATGCGGTAACGGATCACGGTAAGGCCTGGTAGGGGACGTTCTACCAAATAAATAAATTATTTTTATCTTAATTTAACTCTCGGTAAATAAATATTTAGCCGAAGTTCGTTAGAAACTTTATTCTATTATTGAATAGGGGTAAGCTAGTTTTCAATTATTAGGAAGACAAGTCCAGAACCTGACAAGTATTCACATAAAAGAATTTGGGTTTTACGGTTCATAACATTATTGGGTTCTACCCTAGACGATTCACGTTGGCCATTTCTAGTTTAAGTTGTAGTTAGTTTAATAAAATCACATCGTCAAAATTATACATTTAATTAAAAATACACAAGGGGGAGCGGGGGGGCGTTACAATACCTTCGAGTTATGCATCCGAATTTTTTGATCGTGTTTAGTCAAACGCGGCACCCAACAGGCAGAAAACTTTTTCATATTTAATTCACCACTTAAGATATGATGTATACGTTCTTTCGAATTACCTGTAGTGTCAGCTATTTCAGATGGTTTCCATCGTCGATCTGTTAAAATCATATCATGTACTTTGGACACCATTTCCGGAGTGTGACGATTTTTGGACGTCCGGGGCGGGCTTCATCTTGGACACTTCTAACGTTTAAACTTAGCCGCCCAGTTTTTTAATGTGGCTTAAGAAAGAGCACATTCACCCAAAACATTAACTCATCATAAATATCAATCCGCGTCATACCCTTTATATAAAGCAACTTAATCACCGGTCTTTGTCAAAGAGTAGGTACTCGTACATTTGGTCTTTGTTCAATTTTATCAATTTTGAAAAACAATCGGCACAGTGTTTTTTTCGAATGTCAACAAGTCAATAGAATATTCAAGCCACCAAATTCAACGTTAGAACAGAGATTGCCAGAGGCGTATATTATTAAAATATGAAAGTTATTTTTTTATTTCAATCTTTTTAAATACCTAAGGCTAGTTACTGATCATCCCGCCTTCGTAGAAACTACACAGATCGAATCATTACCAAAATAGGTAAGTACATGATTGCCTAAGATCGGGCATTCCCGGTTTCCGCAAAGGCAATATACCTAGTGCTTTTCTTAAAATGGGAGAAAATAAAACAAAGTTTAAAGAATGATTAATATACAGGTTTCTAAAAATATATATATTTAAGTCAAACGTTGGCGAGATATTACATGTCAAAGTTGTAAAAAGTGTGTCCAAAATTAGAGGGTGAGACTAATTTCTTAACTATGACCTAATTTCAAATTCTGGAAAAAAAAGTGATTTTTATTGAACTAAATAGGTTTAACGGTTTTAAAGTTATAGTTGAAATAATGTCGTGTTTAAACAAAAGGACGTAACTGCCGTGAGTTCCCTATGAAGATTCGACCTTTTTTGATTCAATGTATTTTTTTAGTTTCATTTTACAAATTCATAATTAATCGCCAAACTAAACTTTTGATGGCGAGACTCGCTCAGTTATCATAATAAAAGTAACTTAACCTATTTTATTACAAGCTTAATTGCTAATTTGTCGGCCTGTTTAGCCTAGTAGGTAGTGTCATTGCCTCCGAAGCTAGAGGTCCCGGGTTCGATTCCCGGTAAGGGCATTGGTTTCTGTGGTGAGCAGAGACATTTGTTCCTGAGACTTGGATGTTTTCTATGTATTTAAGTATATATCTATTAATTATTTCGTCGTCTAGTACCCATAACGCAAGCCTTATTGAGCTTACCGTGGGACTAGTTCGATTTGTGTGAAAAAAATGTCCCCTAATATTTTTATTTTTATTTATTTATTTTTATTAATTGTATAGTGGTTGGTGTGGACTAGCAAGTGTCTCTACGGAACCCTTTTTTGTGCGCGATCCGACACGCACTTGGCCGGTGTTCTTTAGTCGATTCGATTTAATACTCGTATGGTAAAGACAGAGTTTTTAAAAGTCTAACGCAGCGGGAATAATGGCTTTTTAAAGTATACTTTAGGAATAATATAGTAATCCTTAATTTATGTTCGGATAAAAGTTATTGTCTTGTCGTTCTCGTTTTTTAACCAAACTACGGCCAATTCCCAATATTTCCTGTAAGTTATAATTGTAACTAAGTTAAGTATATTTTTAATTTTAATTAGGATATTTTGGTTAATTATTCTTGTATAGACATATTAAAAGTCTTGTATATGTATATTAAAAGACTTTAATGGTATGTTAATTTTAGTTATAATACTTGTAATTTAATTTTAATAGAAGATTAAGAATAAATAAATGTCAATACCATCCAAGACTTTCAATAATATAGGTTACATACGTTTTCGTAAACTGTGGGCTTTCCTTAAGCTTTTTACCTACTTACTTGAATTTTAGACGTCCAAATATGTAATAAATTTCACGCAGACAACTTAGCAAGCATAAAGTGTAAGTAGGTAGATGGTAGGTACATAGCTAATAAATAAGTCTAAAGACAAAATAAAGAATATCTATTGTGATTTCAACTGATTACGTCCTACTTCTAATTAAAAAAGAAAAGGCCTCAGGTGACTATTTGTTTTGCTTGAAAATGTTTTGTTTTAGGCGTTTGTTTACTTATTGTGAATACGAAATATCTCCAGACTGTATATTAATAGATAAGAAAATCGTGTCATATACTCCAGACCAGGGATCCAAACTTAACCCACCGCCCCCCCTCCCTACTCTATTAACTTAATTAAATATCCCACCTACTTTGATATTATACATTGTTACACTCTAAGAAAGAGCGATGTCTATGGACGCAGGCATCTAGTTTGCTTAAAAAGAGACACCAGCCTGGATATAGTAAACTTTTTTGGACTTACGGATAAAATCATTTTTATTTCTCTATTGTTATAATTGTATGTATAAACATTACGCTGGACATAAAACGGTTTTCGGTGTGTGGGGCTAAAATTTAGTTTATCTGTTGCAGATTACCGGTGGTAGCCTAGGGATTGCAGCCGCTGCAGTGACAGAGCGCGCGCAGCCGTCCCCGCGATAGCATCAACCTGTTGAGCTGGCGGGCTCCGCCGCGGAGCCATGCCGCCGACAAACTACTTATTAATATACTCGGGAACGTATACTCTGGTGAGTTCTTTTATTAATCATAATTTTTCGCTACGCGAATAATCAACATAATTGTTTGAATTTTGAAACATGCGCTTAATGAAATATTCATTTTAGTTGTAGTAGGTACTTAATTTAGTCCTAATACGTTGCATACAATAAATATACAAAAAAGCACAAAGCGGTTCTCGTAATAATTTTAAATTTATATGTGAGACAAAGCAAATGCAACTTAAATTTTAATCTACCTAAATACAGTCTATTGAATACCTACCTACATTTTGTTCTTTCTATGATCTTAGAAGGTTTGCAGTGCGTGACATTTTGTTTAGCTAATTAGTGCTAGATAGATATATTTCATATTTTTAAAGTGTAAATGCAGTTATCAACTTAAAGTGTCGGGAAATAAGTTTTATAATTATTAATCCATATAAAACGTCATAATACTTACTAAGTGATACTGATAGTAATATTGGTCTGAGTAGAAATGCTCACGCACGGTGAATTTGCTCAAATCAACAATCCAAATTATTTTCATATACCACGGTTACAAAATTTATTTTTCATTCAAAAGAAAACCGTTTTTCACGAATCAGTTTCTTCGAGATTCAGCAATAAAATAAAATAAATAAATAAAAGATTTGGTTACCATACTCATGCTCCTTAAAACAGACATACCGTCCTCCGCACTGCATTACACACCTTTAATTAACTTGCATAGATGTATTTAACAATCGATGGGAATATCTGAATTCAACTTTTTTACCCTTTGCAGTGCCCGAATCTACAGTTCAGAAAAAAATGTCTTATGAACAGAACATAGGTGTAAATACGTATTTTTTGTCCGACTAAACTTTAACGGCATTTCAAAATTTGGTTATATATTTTTACAAGCTTTTAATTAACTTACACTGTTTGTTCGTAAGTAATTATGTATATAGTATAAATATAAGTATGTAAGTTGTCATCAAAATTTGCAATCCCGTTTTCAGCAACTCGCCGCTATCCGATTGAGCTGAAATTTGGCATAAGTATGTAAGTTCGGTGGCAATACATTATTATGGTACCACCGAGCTGATCTGATGGTGGAGACAGAAGGTGGCCATAGCAACTCCTAAACTACACAAGATAAACACGTCGTGTGTCTGGTCTCATTCGGACCGTCACAATAAGTATGTGGTGTGTATTGATGGAGTAGTGGAAAAAGTACAGTCGGCAATAAAAGCTTGTGCCAAAAATTAAATTTTTGACAGAAAATTAATTCCGTAATAACTGATAACATGAAAATGTTAACAATATTTTAAACACCAGTTATTGGTTTCTTCGGTTACGGTTATATCCCGTTGGCATTCCTTAGTACTTATACATCCAAGCGTTGTACACCCACCCCACCATAGGCCGTGCGCTTGTTCCGATGATCCGATTGCCGGACTTTGTAATCTATGGACGCCTGCAATTCCAAAGGAGTTGTAAGTTCCTTGTAGACTCTTTTTTATATTTGACGATAGTTTGGCATATGTAACTGAACGTGTTTCATAAAACTATAACATATTATCTTCCCAGTTTCCATATTTTTGAGTAAGTAATTTAGTTTATATTTTCGTTTAGGACGGTTTGTGTTTTCATTTGGCATAATTCGCGATTGATAATAGACGATACTTAAAGGATTATTATCTTAAAATAATTTTTGATTGATATACTTGTATTTGCTAACGATTATTAAACTTTTCCTTGGATTTGCCATCAATCAACCGATTACTCTAAAGAAAGTCTGCAATTGAAAGCATAAGAAAGAAGAAACTATGTAATGTCGTGAACATAGAATATTGGTACATAGAATATGGTAATACTCTCCATCAATATTCTATGTTCATGACATTGTTGTGCCTGAATGACATTTTCAGAAGTAGACATTTATTGACGACTGAATAAGAGAAATTATAAAAATGTGTTCCGTGCAAACCTTCAGCTACAAAACTCATTGACTCGGCAGGAAGCAAATTTCTATTCTTGGACGAGATAAGTCTTAGGTATACATAGATAGTTAACGCTCGTACTAATAAAAGTTTTTCTTTCACTTCACATCAGGTGCAAATACTTGTTCTTTAATGCTCACCTGAAGTTACTACATACTTATAATTACCTACCTTTAGGTACCTTACCTACCTTTAGGTAGGTAGTACAGTAGGCGCAGTGCAAACAACCTTACCACAGAATAATTAATAGTGCGTAAGTAACGTACAGAAGGTTCTCTATTGAAGAAAACCGATGTTTGCCAATTAGTAAACGCCGAATAATGCCATCCTGCTCAACCGCACAGCGCGTGCTTTTTCTATTTAGGGTTGCCCATCAACACATTACTAATAGTGTCTGTCACCCGGTAGTGTCTGAGAGCCGAAGTTTTTGAATGAAATGCTGTATATTTTGGTACGATGCCATTGTAGTTATATGAGAAATATGTCACCTCCATTCCAAACCTAAATACTGTGGTCAGGCAACAGCAGAATAATCACGCAACGTTTTGGAGCGTGCGTAAAGTAGATCTAGCTGTCATTCATTTTTCAAAGTAAAAATGACAGCTAAATCAACCTGTCGTACGTTCGACACGTTACGTGATTACCCTGCACTACTATACTCGTGCGACTCAAATTTCACTGACTTTGTTTGACACAATCAGTCTAATGGACGATTTACATCAAACGGCTGGAGCCGGCGCGCACCCCACTATAGTCAAAGGAACCCTCCATACAGAAGTTTGATTTCATATTTGAATGGATTGCGAGCAGCCGGTCGGCTGCCGTCCGCTCTGCCGCTGCCGTTTGGATACGAAGTCTAGCCTCTGTATAGAGGGTTGGAATTCCTTTGACTCTGGTGGCGTACGCGCCGCCTCCGGCCGTTTGGTGTGAATCGTCCATAGCCAAGGTATACATCAACTTTCTCTTACAGTCCTGAAAAACTAACTCCACGTTAGTTAAGGCAATGAAAATATGTATATCTGTTTTTCTTTTCGAAAATACATAGAAATAGAACGTATAGTTTTATTATGCAATGCGAAATTTTGTAGGGTAATATTTATTATTTTAATTTTAGTACAGTACTAAATAACAATACAAATAGAAAATTTACAATTATTAAAAAAAAAACCTCGTTCCCGTGAGTACCCGGATCGAAGGTCCTCAGTCTACTGGCGGAGTTACCGCGAGAGTAGAGTACTATGTGCGATGAGATGAGATAAATACATTTGATCATTATTGCACGAAAAAAGGCAGATTTAACTATGGGAATTTTTGTACCAAATCAGATTTATATTATTTTTTGGTAAATAAGCAACACATCACAATATTAAACACGATTGTAATTAACTAATAATCCCATCAAAAACATAAATGTGAAAATGGCAGCCAAGTTCACCGACAAAAGAATTGAGATCTAAATGGGCGCCAAGTTCCGTAGATTATCTGAAAAGTTGCCAAGTTTGGCACTAAATTGTTTACAGTAAAACTAATTTACTGCGGCTTAATGCATTTTGAGCTTTAACTTGGCAGTTTTCTTAAATATCCAACAGCTTTTATGGTATTATAACATACTGCATAGAAAACTGCTAAGTTAAGGCTCAAAATGCATTAAGCCGCAGTAAATTAGTTTTACTGTAAACAATCTAGTGTCAAACTTGGCAACTTTTAAGATAATCTACGGAACTTGGCGCCCATTTAGACCTCAATTCTTTTGTCGGTGAACTTGGCTGCCATTTTCACATTTATGTTTTTGATGGGATATCATTACTTTTGTCAAACTTCATCCAATGGTGCTTTCCCAGAGCGAATGCAGGAGTTACTATGCAAAATCCCCAAACTGTTATGGTGCACCTAAAACATTTGAAGAGTTCCCTCGATTTCTCCAGGACCCTATTATCAGATACTGACCCGATGACAATGGGACCACCCCGGAAGTATACCGATTCAAACAAAAAAAGAATTTTCGAAGTCGGTTAATAAATGACGGAGTTCTGAGGAAACTAGCATAAGTAATAATAATAATAAAACTAATAATAAAATCACTGTTTTCTGTTTTTTTCTGGTGTATACACATAATTACCAAGTTGCATGCCAAATTTCAGCTTTCTAGGTCACCTGGATGTCGGTTAGGTTTTTGATTACTAGTCAGTCAGTCAGTCAGTGGTAAAAATGCCATTTTTTGGAATTTAATATCTCAATAACTATTAAACCCATATTTATGAAATTTGGGGTACTAGTTGTTCTAAAGGATCTTAATATATGTACCAAATTTCATTTTATTATGATAGATAGTTTTGGAGTTATTGGGGGGTCAAAAGTGGCTCCAAACGGTTCGTGTAATATATATAACACACGGCTGCTGTCCGCCAGTTCCTGGAGTGAACTTGGCTGGACACGCTGCCGCGTGTCTAGATATGTTTTATCATTTAGTTCAAGCGTATTTAACTTCACGAATGAAAGACCATGGGAGTAGACTACAATCTAATATCAAGATGGTTTACGTCGATAGATAAATTTCTTATCGATTTCGAGAGTTTCTTGTCATTGATAACTTACTCTGCCGAATACCGACCTATTGATACGACGACGACAGGTGATGTGGGAGCGAGCTGTTATCTCATTAAACTACATATATCATGTATGCTAAGGTTTTTAAAAAATTACACGACGTTTCACAGGCTTCTAACTCAGGCCCAATAAGTGGAGAGGGCGAGCAAGGACCTAAAACACCTATAGGTGCACTTTCTAAACAAACAATAGCACTTCCTCGTCCACCTGATTTTGCCCCCCGCGCAAACACAATCTTGGATCCGCGTGTGTATGATATTAACTAACCTTAGGTACTCTTAGCAGCTCCTAGACCATTGTGTCTCGATGAAATATTATTTGGATATTGATTTTGTTAGTGCCCATAATACCAATATACGTAACTATACATAATAGGCAATAACCTTTATACCCTTATTAATGTTTTTATTAATTGTCGTCTAGCCCTTTCCGTTCTGCCCACCGACCTCCATGAATATTACGTAGAATTTACAGTTGACTAAAAACCATGTTTATTCAGCTACACATCAAGCACCACCACCACAATAAAATCAACAGCAAGCACAACAAAACCAACATCAGCCTCTAGATTCCCGGTTGTGTCCTAGAGTAACCCGGGATGGGCTTTGGCATCGATCTAATCCCAATATTCGGCGTAGGCACTATTAGTTCCACGAAAGCGACTGCTATATGTATCTAACTTCCAATCCAGAAAGAAAACAGAAAACCAAGACCTCGTTGGAATCTGTCCGGTTTCCTCATGATTCTTTCCTTCACCGAAGACCTACTGTTAAAATATCAAATGATATTTCGTGCATAAAATAAATGTCTAAGGATCACCTGTATGATTGTGACAAAGTTGAAACTGTCATGTATTACTGAATACATGACACTGGTGCGTTTAGCTAAGTCTTTGAAACCTCAGTTATACGGGGCTCGAACCCACGAGCTCCAAATAGAAAGTTGCGCGCCATGAATCATCATCATCCTAGCGTTATTCCCAGTACAGTTGCATCCTGAAGGATGCCTGGGGTCCGATACCTAATCCCAATAATTGGTGTAGGAACTAGTTTTCACGAAAGCGACTGCCATCTGACCTTCCAACCCAAGGGGGAAACTAGACCTTATTGGGATTATTAGACTTGTCAAGGGAGTGCGCTTACAGAAATAAATAAACAGGTATGTATCGTTTATTCGAGACAAAAAAAAACAAAACAGAAAATTGCTGGGTTGAACGTGAAATATCCGGTACGTTTTGACCCAATTCAAGATTAGAACTCTCAGAAGAAATAATCCGTAATAGCTATAGGGTCGCCGTCAACGAAGCTGATGTGGACTATACTTATATACAGGTTGTTTGGTAACAGGATGCAAAGACTTTCAGGGATGATAGAGGAGGTCATTTTAGATACAACTTGCTTTAGTAAAAAGTCTCTTAGTTTCCAAGATATGCACCATTTTATTTTGAAAATGTTATGTTTTCCATACTACCATACATCTATTCGTATCTTCTTTCTTTCGTATCTTGGAAACTAAGAGACTTTGTACTAAAGCAAGTTGTGTCTAAAATATCTAAAATGACCTCCTCTATCATTCCTGAAAGTCTTTGCATCCTGTTACCATACCTCCTGTATATACGTATACATTGGCTCTTTTATTTTATTTTTAGGGTTCTATAGTAAAAGTAAAAAATCGGCCAAGAGCATATCGGGCCACGCTCAGTGTAGGGTTCCGTAGTTGCCCAATGAACTTATTCTGAAATAATCAATAACAAGCAAAAGGGAATACATTCGCAGCGTGCAGCGTTTCATACGTCTTGTACTAAGAAGGGAAGACTTTACGATAACTCAAAAACGGCTTAACTGATCATATCCGCTATAGTTTTTGTTGAAAGTCTTTACTAAGCTTTACTTTCACGATTTTTTTCATATTTTTGGACACCTAGTTCAAAAGTTAGAGGCGGGATACACATCTTTTTTCTTTTGGAGTGAATATTTCAGAAAATATTCACTTTATCAAAAAATGTTTGATGAAGACCTCTTTTCATTACAAAAAACCTATCCAAAAACATACCACACCAGAGGTTTGAAGCAAAAAAAAAATTCATCCCCACCTTAATAAAAATTTTTTTTAAGGGATTTGTATATCCATACCAAATTGCAGCTTTCTTGCACTAACAATCACGGAGCAAAGCCTCGGACAGACAGACAGACTGACATGGCGAAACTATAAGGGTTCCTAGATGACTAAGGAACCCTTAAAAGGAACCTGTTACAGTTTCGCCATGTGAATACTAGAAAAGTGTAATTTGGTATATAGGTATACATGACAATCACGCCAATAAAACGGTATACCGTAAAATGGGGTGAGTAGGGTTCGCGGGGGGAGTTGGGTTGCGAATCAAGAATTTCTTTTTTCAGTAGCTACTTTAATTTTCGGGCTTATGTTGCTCTCAAAATCATTTGATTATATTTTTAGACATATTCTTTCTTCTTTTCGCAACACTAAGCTGCCAAATTATACAATTTTGAAACACAAATTCACTGTCAAAGTTGATGCTCGAAAGCGGCGGATATTTAGTTGAATTTAACTTTGTTTTTATGTGTTGTTTGCCAATAATATTTAAAGGAGTTTTTATAATAATAAATAAAACATAATTTTTCTACTTTAATAAAAAATTCTCTTGACAAGTCAAACTATTGTCTTAATCCGAAAGTGTCAACCCTAGCAATTTTCCCATCTCACCCCATTGCTAGCCCTTATAACCTTAAGTACGGGGTGAGCTGGGTTTGCCTATTATTATGTATTTTTCGTTAAAACTATGCAATGAAGCATGAAATTATCATTAAAATTTATACCCCCGGAACACTTTTTTGTATATAAATCAATGTGCCACATATTAAAATAAACTTTTATCCAGGTTTGAACTTCGATTTCGACCCAACTCACCCCATTATACGGTAATAAAATTTTGGAAGAAAATATTTATGGGAGAATATAAAATAGGGGCCCCACTTTACATGTAGTACTACATGTAAAGTGGGGCCCCTATTTTATATTCTTTCAAAGCCCATCGTGTTGGGTATCGTTAGATGTTAGATAGCTTGTTAAAAAAGAATATGAGTTTTTTTACCATTTTATAATTGTACCAGCTAAACGGTTGTTTGCATCGATGATGTTAGTTATGTCAAATTAGAATAAATAATTTTCGAATTTTTAAATCCGCATAATGTCACGGGTGGACAGCTACGTAACCCAATGTAGCGCGTGGCCCGACACGCACTTGGCCTCTTTTACTTTCATACCTCAGCCTACACAAACAGTTTTTGATTTTTTGCAGTTTCCTCATACAACAAATATAAGGGTCTGAATAAAAAAGAAACCTGTGCATCACATCTCACAAAATATTTTTCTCATTTTATTACGTTTAAACTGCGTAATGATAGGCATTAAAACACGAGAGTGGTTTTATGAAAGGAGCCGCAGGTGTAGGCGAGTTTCATAATAAGATCACACTAGTATATTAACGCCTTATTACGTACAGTTGCATACATTAGTTTATCTACATCCACATATTAAACCATTGACCCGGCGGAAGCATGTTTATAATTGTTATGGAGGTTCCTAATGCATGACTTAATTTTGTAACCTGCTTAAAGATGCTGCAGCGAGTGATGGCATCTATCAATAACTATTTCTTCCAAGCCAGTTATTGCCGCTGAAATAGCTAAACCGGAAAAAGTTCTTGAAGTGTTTCCGTCGTTGGATGTGTTAATACCTGCACTTCGTTATAGTCTAGATCAGTCAGTCGCTTTATTTGCTTATTATTCTAGAATGAAATAGTCGCATTTCCTTCCAATATTTATAACCTCTAGTATTTTACAAATGCAGGATATCCTTTTTCCAAGTTTCAGAATTGACATTCCGACATCCGTCAATAACTGCGGAAGACTCTGAAATACGGTACTTCTCAGTACTACATTTACTATTATTTATAGACAACCAAGTGTCAAATGCAAGAAATGCACAAGAACACGCAATAGTCCAAAAACAAAAGAAATATTGGTAAAAAATGATAAACATTTCGTAGCAATTATTCTACGGGTTTCAATATGCGGCGTAGACCGTCTCAAACCTTTCCAAAATCAAAAGAAAGCAGTTTTATTTCTCATTTTATCAAGAGAAACTTAAGATAAAAAATCGGCCAAGAGCATGTCGGGCCATGCAGTGTAGGGTTCCGTAGTTGCCCAATGAACTTACTTTTCAATAACGTCTCGTCTTTCATACGTCTTTAACTAAGAAGGGAAGATTTTTTACGATAACTCATAAACAGCTCAACTGATTAAGTCCGCTATAATTTTCGTTGAAATTCTTTATTAAGCTTTACTTTCATGATTTTGTTTCATATTTTTTGGACCCATAGTTCAAAACTTAGAGGAGGAGGACACATTTTTTTTTCTTTTGGAGTGAATATTTCCGATAATATTCACTTTATCAAAAAGTGTTTGATGAAGCCAGTCAACCGTAGGTAGAAACAGGGAATGCAAATCTGTTTGACAAAAAAGAAAAATTCACGTGGACGTTGTCACGGCGCAGAAAACAGGAAAAGTAATAAAAACATAAGCTGGTCACCTTAGCGTAACACCTCTTTATAAACAAAATTAGCGGCATTTCCTTTGGGGGCTAAGATGACCAGACTGCTGGCAGAACTCACCCTAGAACATGACACGTAAAATTGACCGTGGAAGGAACAGTCTTCTCTTAAATCAATCCCTGCCATTTGCAGTGACTGTCCCTGGTATTTATTAATAGTCATTGCGAAGCATAACTTTAGAGGGAATTGTGTTCTTTTAAACTCGAACGGGTAGTCTGATGGAATTATCGGTATTCTACGAATATACACTATTACGCCTCGAGCGCTACCTGAGATTACTGCAGCTTCGATAACGTTTTTATGGAGAGCTTTTATTTGTAATCTAGTTCAATTACATAATTTAGGCGGTCTAAGATTCCTTATTAACAAAAATCATTATCATCAAATGCCATTGGTCATTCATTTCTTATATGTACACCAAATTATTTTAAAACGTGAAGTAATTAAGAAAATGACTTGAAAGATAATTAAATTGGTACTACCAACGCCACCTGTTGACCTATTACTTTACTATTAAATTCTTAAAACAAAGAAACTTTATTCTTATGTTAATTTATGACTTAATGATACCATGAACAATTTATATTTTGGTTATTTATCACATCAGACGTACCGTGTTTGTTGTATTTAAACAGAGAGTCTATTACGAAGTTTCAAATCTCTAACTGTACAAACTTTGAACCCCCATTTCACCCCTTTGTGGAGGGAATAAGGAAAACGCTTTAATACGTATCTGTTGTATTCAAATAGAGAGTCTATATACGAAGTTTCCAATCTCTCACTTCAAAAAATATTTGCTCGTCATTCAGAATTTGAAACCCCTTTTTCACCCCTTTTGAGAAAGAATTTCGAAAAACGCTGATATACGCTATTGATATATTTAAACAGAGAGCTTATACACGAAATTTCAAGTTTCTACGTCCAAAAATTTTACTTTTCCCATACAAACATTCACCCCTTTTTTACCCCCTTAGGGGATGAATTTCGAAAAATCCTTGCTTATCCCTAGCCTACGCTATAAATGTAACCGACTATCCAAAAATCAGTTCTCTAGCTTTAGTAGTTTCGGCTGTGCGTTGATGAGTCAGTCGGACTTCTTCTTTTATATATATAGGAGATTAAATTCCAAAAAAACCGGCCAAGAGCGTGTCGGGCCACGCTCAGTGTAGGGTTCCGTAGTTTTCCGTCCGTCACATTAAGTTGACATATTAAGTACAGAAACACAAAACCTTTGAAAGCACGTCATTTCATTGTGATTTTGTAGAAATGACAGGTACAATAAACACCTGTTTATACGGTTAAATTACAAACTTAGTTCAGAATTTATTTTTGTATTTTTTTCAAAAACTATTCAACCTATCAAGTTCAAAATAATTTTCCTACAAAGTTTTTATAAAGTTCTACTTTTGAGATTTTTTTCATATTTTTAAAACTTATGATTCAAAAGTTAGAGGGGGGGGGGGCACATTTTTTTTTACTTCTGGAGCGATTATTTCCGAAAATATTAACATTATCAAAAAATGATTTTAGTAAACCCCTATTTATTTTTAAATACCTATCTAACAATATATCACACGTTAGGGTTAAAATGAAAAAAAAATCACTCCCCACTTTACGTATAGGGGAGGTACCCTAATAAAATATTTTTTTCCACTTTTTATTTTACCACTTTGTCGGCGTAATTGATATACATATTAGTACCAAATTTCAGCTTTCTAGTGCTAACGGTCACTGAGATTATCCGCGGACGGACGGACAGACGGACGGACAGACATGGCGAAACTATAAGGGTTCCTAGTTGACTACGGAACCCTAAAAACGGCATTTTTACCACTGACTGACTGACTGACTGACTAGTAATCAAAAACCTAACCCACTTCCAGGTGACCTAGAAAGCTGAAGTTTGGTATGCAGCTTGGTAATTGTGTGTGTACACCAGAAAAAAACAGAAAACAGTGATTTTTTTATTAATTTTATTATTATGATTATTTATGCTCAACGTATCAGCATTGCGATACAGCGAGGAAATGCCGCCAGCATCCTCGGTACAATGCCTCAAGGGCCCGTTTTAGATTTAAGTTAGTTTTAATTTTCTTTATATTATTTTGGTTAAGTATTCTTGTATATATTTTCGTTGTACATAAATAAATGATTATATATGCTAGTTACCTCAGAACTCCGTTATTTATTAACCGATTTGGAAAAATATTTTTTTTGTTTGAAACAGTATACTTCAGGGGTGGTCCCATAATTATTAAGTAAGAATCTGATCATATGGTCCTGGAGAAATCGAGGGAACTCTTCAAATTTTTGAGGTGCACCTATAGCGATTTGGGTATTTTGAATAGTAACTCGTGCATTCGCTTTTAAAGAGCACCATATGGCGAAGATTGACAAAAAGTAATGATATCCCATCAAAAACATAAATGTGAAAATGGGAGCCAAGTTCAATATTAAAAATAGGCGATGCTTGGTTGTGTCAAAAGAATTGAGATCTAAATGGGTTCCAAGTTCCGTAGATTCTCTGAAATGGTGCCAAGTCCGGCACTACATTGTTTACATTAAAACTAATTTACTGCGGCTTAATGCATTTTGAGCCTTAACTTGGCAGTTTTCTATGCAGTATGTTATGATACCATAAAAGCTGTTGGATATTTAAGAACCGAACGCGGCTACCACCGCCGGACATTGACAATACCCTTCAACTAAGTTGTGTAAACAGGGGTGTAAAATTACAAACTGACTCGTCGTCATCTCACACGTTTTTATATGGAAACTGTCAAAATTTGATAAATGACATTTGACAGTCAGGTTAGGAACTACTAAGATGACGGCGGCGCCCGCGGCGTTAACACGCAATAGTCTCGTTTGCGTGTTAACCCTAACAACATACCACGTGCTATACAGTAAGTAGAGCGGGATAGCATGATTCGGAGTTTTTTAAATGTCAAACATGGTGTTTGTTTGATAGAGGATATTACTATTGATTATGCTGTGGTTGGGGTGTCAATTTTTATGACTAATAGCTCGTGCCGCTGCACAATGCAGTTGTTTGAATACAAAGCCTTTATTATGAAGATAAGTGAAAAGGCTCCTCTTGAATTGTAATTAAAGAATTTAATGAATGATATCGCGATATTCAATCTCCCAATGTTCAATTTTGCTATAGGTACTCACGTTAGAAAAACCGAGGTTTTGTTTAAATATGAACAATGAACTCTATAAGTGCAATGATAAATTGTGGGAGACATTGTTAAATTATTCAGTATATATCAGAACACAGCGTTCTCTTCTGTACGAACAGGTATGTTCAATTTATCTCATCTATAATCATAACATACGCTTTATTTGATAGAATAAATTGACGTTGTACGTATGTAACGAAATGTGTAAATATTACTGGAATGTCTGTACAACGGAATGTAGCTCCTCACGCGTTTCGGAATTACTGACACATCCCGACCACGTAATTGTATAGGTATGTATACGTACTCAGACCTACCTAACAAAGAGATGTAAGATAAGTTAACTGTCGATACTAGTATCTCTTATCTATTTTCTCGCCGTCATTTGTCGGATAATATATTTTTTGTACAAAATACATGCCGCGCGTTACGACATTATTTATTTAGTGATAGACCTAATGATTGTTATCGAAAGGCACGCTGCTGCACGCCTTTTATTTAGATGCAGGCAAGACTTGTTTCATCTGATTTCCTATTATTATAAATGTATAAGCTTTGTACTCGTACCTATCTTGTCAGTGTGGCTAATAAATAAATAAAGGGGGTACCTTGGGGTCTCGTAAGTACCGTTGCAATTTCTAAACAGAAATTTAGCACAGATCCATTTCAGACATTTTTCATTTTCTTGATGTTACACTTTTACAAACTTTTATTTAGTTTTCTTTTGCACTGATCGCATGTAAATATGTAAGTTGTCATCAAAATTCGCAAACTTTTTTTCAGCCACTGGCCGGTATCTGATTGAGCTGAAATTTGGCATACTTATGTAAATTCGGTGACAATACAGTATTATGGAACCACCGAGCTGACCTAATGATGGAGACCGATGGTGGCTATAGCAACTTCTAAGCTACACAAGATAGAACCATCGTGTTTGGGCTTCCGAACCGTGTCAACGAGTTACTAGTTGATAATTGTGGAAAAAGTACAGTCATCGGGAATAAAATCTTGTACCAAAAATGAAATTGAAACCAGAAGCTTACACATCTTACGTACTTATGAAAAGCTAGATCGAATTGCTGAATGCTCTGTTCATTTTCCTATCGAAAGGAACTTTATTCAGAAACGTGTAAGCAGGCTTTTGGTTTGTTTAAGAAAACTCCTGCTTTATATTACTTGATTTAATCTACTTAAATTACATCAGAAGTTATATATTTCCGAATGACACTCAATTTTATTAAAAATGAATACTGGATCATAGGATCATCATCTAGATTTTTATCAGTATTTCAAACTTCATAGTTTGGAAAGGTAGAGGGGGGTGGGGGGGTGGACACTTTTTACGACTTTGACAGCTAATATCTCACCAACGGGTGACTTAAATGGAAAAGTTTTATAGAAACCTTTATTACATTTTTGAAGGCATAAATACCACACACGCCTATTATGTGCATTGAAAAAAAAAATGTTTGCCCCCCTGTTACGTGTATGGGGTGCCCCCCCAGTTTAATATCTTTTTCCTAATTTCACATCATATTTCTATAGCGGTTCATGGAATACACCTTCCTACGAAGGTTTATAATTGTAGTGCTCACAGTCTCGGAGTAAATCGGCTGTGACATACGGACGGACGGAAAGACAGACATGACGAATGTATAAGGGTTCGATTTTCGCCATTTTAGCTACGGAACCCTAAAACGCAAGCATGGAGCATCAAATTATGGGTACCTGCAGCAAGAACCATGCCATCTCGTCCATTCACTCACGCCGGAATCGATTTTGCGTCTCGTGATCCTCAAGGCAGACCTCCAATGAATACTATGAATACGTATGTAAAGGGCTTCTACCTAACATCGACATAAAACACGTTGGCTCTTTCATGGCGATAACTCGCCACCCGTAGCTTGGGTCATGGGCAGAGTTACAAAGCGGTTCACGAGACAAGACGGTTGTACATATATATGTGCGCATCGTCACGCCGAAAACGAAGAACGGGAGCTTGAAACGTCCAGTTCAAAAATTATCCATGTTTTCAGAATATACAGACGATAAATTCTGAAAAAGTCTGGCGGTAGTAAAGCGGCCCAAAAAAACCCTCCTCAAAAGCAAGATATGAATCACGACAGTTTATCAAGAAAACCACAAAGATTAAACATAAACGAGGCTCAGCTAATACTAATATCTACGTTCACCGCACTTTTATTATTTTTGTCATGCATATCAAGCTGTCATTGCGATTTCAATATGCCATTTCGTGAAACACAAGCTCTATACTATGGTACATTAGCAGACATAATGCTTATTCGAGATTATTGGAAACTTATCGTCTATTACAACATGGAGCTGTATTGGGAAGCAATGAATTCACTTCAGAAGTTTACGGAATATGAAAAAATAATAAAATCAATATTAGGGACAATTATTTACACAAATCGAACTACTCCCATAGTAAGCTCAATAAGGCTTGTGTTAGGGGTACTAGACGACGGTATATTTAATAGATATATACTTAACAACAAAAAAAATAATCCTTTGACGCATAAAATCCTTTATAATAGCTTTGTCCGCAGTCACCTGGAGTTTGCATGTTCTGTCTGGAAGCCATATCACGCTGTTCATATTAACAGAATCGAAAAATTACAGAAGAAATTTATTAAATCACTTGCGTTTAGGACTGGCTGAGAGAACTTATACAAATTATACGGATGCATGTAAGCGTTTTAACATGCAAAAATTATGTGGTCGTCGAGATTTCGTAGATTCCGTCTTACTTTTTAAAATTATTCGTGCTGAGTTAGATGCCCCTACATTATTGCAAAAAATAAGTTTTAGGGTTCCGCCAGGCGAGAACGCCAGTGTCGTAAGAAAGACCTTTTCTGTATTCCTCGCAATCGAACTAACTACGCCGGGAATACATTCATTAAGCGTGTTTGCAAATTATTTAATAATAACGAAAGACTTACAACCATTGATATCTTTAACTGTACAATTACTTTTCTGAAAAAAGCATTTAAATAGACTTAAGGACAATTGTACTCTGAATGAATAGTTAAGTATTTCTGCTCACTTTAATCAGATATATTTTTCTCCTAGTTTATCAAACACCACCACCACTGTACACACTTGAAATCTTATAAATTTATTTGTAAAATTACGTTTAATTACCTTATAAAACAGTTTATGTTTGCTATGTTGTCAGTACACTTAATATTATATTAGCCACGTATTTTTTAACTCATACTTTCAGGAAACTATAGGTCCGTTTTTCTGTTTCTTTTATCTCACTTAAGATTTATGTATGACTGTTTGTTTCTTAATAAATAAAACAAAAAAATGTGTAAAAATGTATCCGAAGTTATAATAACTCAAGTTCATTGCAACTTCGATCCTCCATTCTTACAGCTACGTCATGGAATATTCGAACTCGAGTATCTGCTACAATCGATGTTACTCTCAGCATTCGAAAATGCGACTCACGGCACAACGAACCCAACGCGACCTTATCAACGGTGTGGGTTTCATTCATCGCTAATAGTCGCTTTAGCGTATTAGATGAAAGATTTGCCGAACAATATCAGAAGGACACTTCTACAGGACAATGCGAAGCACAATGGCATCCCTTTGAATAAAACAGACATCCATAGTTTAGCTGAGTATAACTTGTTAAAGCGTACGGAAGAAACTATGATTTACGACCATCAATTGATACATCAACACTTGAATAAGCGTCCAAGTATCTAAGTAAATATAAGAGAAAGTTCAAATTAACAAAATTATTAATGATTTCAGCACAGGGACTATTAGCAAGTAATTTATTACACCATTTAAAAGGACTTCAATTCATGTTATTGGCCACCAATACAGACATCTATAAGCATCATGGTCGTGTCAACTTACACTGACTGACACCAGGGGATCAAAAACCGAACACCCAAAGTTTAATACATGTCTGTCCGCCCGTCCGTAAGTCATAGCCGATTTATTTCTAGACTATTATTAGCACTAGACTTATGAAATTTGGTAGGATGGTGTATTCTATGAACCGCTATATAAAAACGATGTGAAATTACGAAAAAGTATTTATAAAAAACAACAACAAGCAAAATGGAATACTTACTTTCGCAGCGTTTCATACGTCTTTTACTAAGTAGGGAAGACTATTTATGATAACTCAAAAACGGCTTAACTGATACTGTCCGCTTTCGTTGAAAGTCTTATTAAGCTTTACTTTCATGATTTTTTTCATATTTTTACACTATTGACACTATTTCCGATAATATTCACTTTATCAAAGAATATTTGATGAAGAAATATTTATATATATTCATTTATATATTCATTTTGAAAGACTTATCCAACAACACCACACACCATAAGGATGAAGCAAAAAAAATCATCCCCACTTTACGTGTAGGGGAGGTACCCTTAAAACATTTTTTTTTTATGACTTTTTCAGTTTTGTTGATTTATATATCCATACCAAATTGCAGCTTTCTAGCACTAACAATCACAGAGCAAAGCCTCGGTCAGACAGACGGACAGACAGACAGAAATGGCGAAACTATAAGGGTTCCTAGTTGGCTACGGAACCCTAAAAATGACTGGCTTGCAAGGAATGTAATAAAATAATACATACATATATTTCTGTTGCGAACTGTGTCACGTTCTAACATTGTGTGCGGATCAAGTAACCGCTCATCACTACCTACCCTATAGAGGTACAATCCGGTTATGACTCCCAATACAACCCGGTTATTGCACGAATAAACCAAGTCATCAACATCACTATTTCACACACTCAGGAAGAAAATGGATCAGAATACTTACAAAGGGAAACGAAAAAGCTTGGAGTGAAGATATAGAAGTCGAAATCACAACCGAGAATCGAATCATGCATAATTATGATTATAAGAAGAGTTCAATGGACAGTGCCGATGACGCCCTTCCCAGCTCTCGCCCAGGAGCTCCTAAAGAAGCATATGTGGAGAGCGGAAGTGACGTTATTATCTTCCCCGCTCACCCCTCTGCGACTGGTTTATTGACAGCACTGTTACTATCCTGCCCCCCCGTGAAAGCTGCTTGCTTTCAAGCTCCTTCGTGCAGCGTAAAAAGCACTCTGGGTTAAGTGCTCTCCTGGGTCCGCCCTTTTGCTTGGTAAAGTCCGCGACCAGGGTATAGCTGTACCTTAGAACTCCCGTGCCGCCATTTTAGCGGTGCATATGTTCTCCTCCTCGAACACCATCCAGTCTCCAGCCTTGAGTAGCTTGAGCTGCATCTGCCTCTGGCGCCAATTGGTGCGTTGCAACTCTAGTCTGCGTTCTATTTTTGAACGATGCACGTAATTATGTAGTTTTTAATTGGAGCCCAGCTCCACAACCCCCTATTCACGTATTTCGTTGTAGTTCTACTCCTCTTAAACCATTCAAAATAGATTAGTGTCTATCGGGTTGGTAAAGCAACCCGATAGACACTAACGTCGCGTGGGTAATAAATAAATCAATAGAAAACCAACTACAAAAACTAGTGGCTCTACCTCGCAAAAAAATTTCCTTTTTTTTAAATTAATTGTACTATTTTTCATTACAAACTTTTTACGTAGTTGTATTGTAGGTTTAGCGGGCGCGGGCGGCAAGCTTAGGCCGGCACGAGTGACGCACCCGCGCCCTGACGGCGGGGCCTGCCTGTCCGTGCCGATGGGCAAGCGGACCAGTTTACCTAGAGCCACTTTTAACAAACAATTTTTTCTAGTCTTTTACTATAGATAATCGTTATTAAAGCCAGGTAGGCGTTACTTAGTTATTTTAAAGCTGAACTGAAAACCCTTAATATTTGGCCCTTGATTTTCTTAATAAATAGAATAAAAAGCATTAAAAACTATCACTCCAACAAACGTGTAATAGTTATTTGTTATACAAGGGTGCAAAGTTGTATTTTACCCGCGAGTGTGGAATTGAAACACGAGCCAGCGAAAGGATTCTATAGTTAAACCACGAGCGAAGCGAGTGGTTTTAAAATAGAATCCTGAGCGTAGCGAGTGTTTCAACACACGAGAAGTAAAATACAACTTTGCACCCGTGTGTAACAAATAACTATTACACGTTTGTTGGAGTGATAGTTTTTAATGCTTTTTATTCTATTTATTAAGAAAATCAAGGGCCAAATATTAAGGGTTTTCAGTTCAGCTTTAAAATAACTAAGTAACGCCTACCTGGCTTTAATAACGATTATCTATAGCTACTATCCAGTACCCGCACTACTGCTGTTGCTAGTAGCACCGTCCGCTGGTACGTGCTCGGCTCGCTGACGTGTGACGCCGTCAGTCCAGTGATTCCAGGGGCCGCACTTCCCGGGAAGTCACTAGCTAAGGGCGCACGCACAGTTGGAGCATTTGCTGAGAGCGCTGTAGGGTTATGAAACCGTCCATTCGTTGACACATTGTTGGATATCAAACGTTGTTCTCGATCAGTCACCGCAGTTGGGAGATCGAAATGCAGTAAGTAGTGGTGTTTAGGCGAGTTGCACTTGTAGCAATTCACATTCTAAAATATCATTTATTTTTAATAATTAATTTACCGCACCGCTTATAGAAGAAAAACACATTTAAAAAACATACAAAAATAATTCAGTTTGCCCTGAAGCGAACCCCCGACCTCGTGCTTGCAAAGCTAAGTACTTTACCACGACACCACGTAATCAGATACACTCCACGTCGAAATACAACTATATACACTAAGCCGCAAACTGGTCACTTAGTAACAAACAGTTTCAATTCAATTTGTCAATAAAATACTACCAAAGACGTCAAAATGAAAGAAATTCACCGATGAATTAATTGAATGAACAAAATAGCAGCCGCAATGCATATTAATTATAGCCGAGACGAATAATAATTGGTGTAATGTAATTTGGAAAATGAAAATATAAGAATGAATAGATATTTTCCCCAATTATAATGTAACCGCACGAAATAAAATTTTGAACAAACACCAAATTTCGACCGCTCGAAAAGTGTTGAATTGTATGGACGGATCAGAGTGCCGTTACGGCGAGAATATTATGTGTCCGAAAGTTGATAAATCCGGTTCGAAGACGACCAAATGTTTCTTCGATCGCAAGGAAATTGCACTGGTTCTGATTCTCAACGTCACCGACTCTGACCCGGCACGTGTACACGTATGAAATGTGGGAAAAATGTATATATATAATAAAGGATCCTACGCTTACCCCCAGGCTCCGAAATCTGTCCTTCTGTCCAGTTCGAATTGATTTTCTTTGGTTTTTCTTCTCTTTGTTAATAATATGATCCGCCGGCGGCCGCAATAAAATCCGAAGTATGTCAAACTGTTTCATTTTCTTTTTTATCTTCTTCTTGCTTTTAAGCAAGGAGTCCGCATAACCCCCCAAAGCGAAATAAGTAAATAGACATAATAAGGAGTATGTATAGTGTGAAATTGTAACACCTATTATACGTTATACCACAAGGGAAATGCTCAATTTCTCTCTAGGACGAGCTCACACCCACGCGTATTTGAGCGCGACAGTACATCGCGCGCATTTTCGCGTGCGCTTGTCAGTAAAAGAAGAAACTGACTGACTGACTGACATATCAACGCACAGCCCAAACCACGGGTCCTAGAGATTCCAAATTTGGCACGTAGGTTCCTTATAAGGTCTAGGGGTGCACTAAGAAAGGATTTTTCGAAATTCAACTCCTAAGGGGGAGAAATGGGGGCCGAAGTTTGTATGGGGAAAAACGATTAGCTGGACTATTTTATTCGAAACTTCACAGGAGTATTAGTAACGATAAATGAGTGAACACGAGTTTCAGGTTTTTTGAGAAATCAACCCCTAAAAGGGGGAAATGTGGTGACATATTCTGAAAATCGAAATGGGTGTTCGTTCTATGGTTTATCGGGTCGCTGATTACGAAAACAACAATGATTTTAAAATCCCACGTAGGAGGACGTGAAATACCATCCCCTCTGTTGGGGTCCGAGGGGGCTGGAACGTCTAAATATTAATATGGGTGTCGTATTTATGGTTTTTTGGGACGTTAATTTCGAAAATGGCATCGATTTTGAAATTTATTAATGTTGACATGAAAACTTTTGAAAGTTTGTGCCAAATTTCAAGAAATAACTGACTGACTGAGTGAGTAACGTATCAACGCACAGCGCGAACTGCTGGTTCTAGAGATTCCAAATTTAGTATGTAGGTTCCATATAAGGTCTTGAGGTGCATTAAGAAAGGATTTTTCAAAATTCAACCTCTAAGGGGGTGAAATGGGGGTTCGAAGTTTGTATGGGGAATCAAGATTAGTTGGATTATTTTATTCAAAACTTCACGGGAGTATTTCTAACGATAAATGAGTAAACATGTGTTCAAGGTTTTTTGAGAAATCAACTCCTAAAAGGGGGAAATGTAGTGTAGGTATTGTTCCTATGGTTTATCGGGTCGCTGATTACGAAAACAACAACAATTTTAAATTCCCACGTGGATGACGCGACATACTATGCCCTCTGTTGGGGTGCGAGGGGGTTGGAATGTCTAAATATTAATATGGGTGCAATTTTTATGGTTTATTGGGTCGTTAATTTCGAAAATGGCATTGATTTTGAAATTTAATATTGCGGAAATTAAAACTTTTAAAAGTTTGTGCCAAATTGCAAGAAGAAACTGACTGACTGAGTGAGTGACATATCAACGCACAGCCCAAACTGCTGGTTCGAGAGATACCAAATTCGGCATGTAGGTTCCTTATAAGGTCTAAAGGTGCCTGAAGTGCCGTGAGTTCCCTACGAAGATACGACCTTTTTTGATTCAATGTATTGTAAGTGGTTTTTATTAATCAGTGCCGTCCGATACGATTTCGACAAAAATCGATATTTGAGCGCCCGAAAGGACTCTTAATAGTAATCCGAGGTAAACTTTGAATAAAGTAACGGCCATATTCATTTTCTACATTTCCGTCCTGATTTCGTTCAAAATCGATATCTGAGCGTCCGAGAGGCCTCGTAATACGAAACCGAGGTAAATTTTGGAAAAAGTGGCGGCCATATGGTTTTTTATCATTTCCGTCCCGATTTCGTTCAAAATTGATATCTGAGCGTCCGACAGAATTCTTAATACGAATCCGAGGTAAAATTTGGAAAAAGTGGCAGCCCTATTGAGTTTCTTCATTTCCAACCCGATTTTGTACAAAATCGATATTTGAGCGTCCAAGAGATCCCCTATTACGAATCCGAGCTAAAATATGGAAAAAGTGGCGGCCATATTGATTTATTCATTTCCTTCCCGATTTCGTTCAAAATCGATATCTGAGTGTCGGAGAGGTCTCTTAATACGAATATTACGAATCCGAGGTAAAATTATTGTGAAAAGGGCGGCCATATAGATTTTTTTTTTTTCTGTCCCGATTTCATTCAAAATCGATATCTGAGCGTCCGAGAGGTCTCTTAATACGAATTCGAGGTAAAATTTGGCACTCCATACATGCCAGGGATTGTAAAAAAAAAGTTTAATGTTACTATATATAGGCGTGTGGGGTATCTATTGGCTTTTAAAAACGACAGAGGTGTCTTTATTTTTTTCCATTTAAATCAACCTTTACATAAGTATTACATACTAGCAGCCCGGCCCATACAAATAATTAAGAATAGTTATTCTATCATCAATAGTTTTCGCAGCGCTCGCGATGTAAAGAATATTTTAGGTATTTTTTTTACACCTTGGGTTACACTATGGGAGTTTTAGTAAGAATCCTTACTTTTTGAATATATAATATAGCCCATGTCAATGTGACCCAAGAATAGTGTAGCTTCCCAACAGTGAAATAATTTTTCAAATCGGTTCTGTTGTTTCGGAGCCTATTCAATGCAAACAAACTATCAAATCTTTCCTTTTTATAATATTAGTATAGATTAGCTAAGTCGTAAAAATTGTTACCCCTCACTGTAATTTCCAAACGATGGAGTTAAAGATTCTGAAAAAAAAGAAATGGTACATATTAGTAAATACTTTCAGTGACTTTTGGTTTCAATTCGATAGCTTTACCATTTTTTGAGATATCGTTGAAAAACAGTCTTGCAAAAGGACTTAAGTGGCGTGAGTTTCCTATAGTCGTTTAAATGTGGACTAGTAGGTGTCGGCACGGAACCCTTCTTTGTGCGTGATCCGACACGCACTTGGTCGGTTTTAATTGAATATTATGGACATGATAATTCTTAATAGTTTGTGATTAATTGCAATGCAATCGGTCCAGTAGTTTTAAAGCAAAGCGGTTGTGACAGACGGACTGACAGACAGCCACACGAGAATTGGGAATAAGGGTCTCTTTTTGCTTTTGAGGTACGGAACGCGTATCCTAACAGATTTTTCGATATGATGTGATGATAGCTTTAGAGGGGTTAGTCAGGCATAACAATGATTCATTAACAGATTAACAAAAGTCAGTATACGAGCAAATAGTAAGGAGTGCGAATGGAAGTGAGGCCAAATTTTCTTTTTGGATGCTCCAATGGGAACTGGCAAAACTTAAAAACTATTAAATTTAATTTTAGGAAAAATAAGGGTTACACGTGATATTGAAGGCCGTATTTCTGTACTTCAAAGAACCAGAGTTTATGACCGCTGCTTGGTCGTTATCAGACCTTCTATTGGTGTTACTGTAGTACACAGATACTTTTACTAAGGGCCATTTTAGACATGCTTTTATTTCATCGGCCCTTTCCCCTTCGGCCTCTCGGAAATGTATGATAATAGTTTTCGATCCTTATTTTTGCCAAAATCAAATGAAATTCAACACTTTGCCGGTTCTCAGAATGTATACTTACTTTTCATCTGTTCATCTGTTAATGAATCATAATCACCAAACTTCGTATACCGAAACCCCCAGAATGTAACAACTACTTTTCTGGAAACCGCATCAAAATCGGTTCAGCCAAACGCGAGATAATCGTGGACAAACATACATACATACCTACATATATACGGGTCAAACAGAGAACCTCTTTTTTGTAGACTGTTAAAATTATGCTTAGTACGCGGGCGAAGCCGCGGGCAAACGCTAGACTCGTGGAATAAATAGTGTGTGTAATAACATAATTATTCATACTTATGTACCTACCTACATGACTTAAAAACCCGTCATCGTAACGATTGTAATAATTAATATTTTATCTGTATCTTATAGACGGGATTTCCCTACGACTTTATTCAATTTCAAAACCGCATTTTATATATGAGTATTATGAATAATATGATCAGTCAACTTTTTGAATGTTCTTTATTTTAAATGTTCGAACAAATATTAGTCAATATGCATAATGGACGATATTGTCAATTTAATTTAGAGTCTTTGAATGTTATAAACTATGAACATAATTCTTATAATTTGTATGATTCAATGGTTTGTTTCAGGTGCAAGCTTTGGTCCAGTTTATATTTTCTGTGGTGGCAATTGGCCAATACTTCTGCGTGGTAGATTTTCTTCGTACTTATCCACTCTTGATATACATCCGGATTTTATATTTCCACAGTAAGTATTTTTTAATATTAGATTGTGTCATATAACAATGATAAAGGTCTAAAACAAGGTATATTACCACCAACTAATATGGCTTTTAGAGCAGAGTTATACACTCTACTTTTCACTTCGGTTGCGAGAAAATAAATAAACCAAAATTATCGCCCCAAAACGATCAATAAATTCCACTAACATATTGTGTATAATTTGGCGTCGATGGTGGCATCTTTTTAGGGTTCCATACCTAATTCCGTACCCGGGTAAAAACGGGACCCTATTACCAAGACTCCGCTGTCCGTCCGTCCGTCCGTCTGGCCGTCTATCACCAGGCTGTATCTCATGAACCGTTATAGCTAGACAGTTGAAATTTTCACAGATGATGTATTTCTGTTGCCGCTATAATAATAAATACTTTACGAGTTTTTTTTAAATATATAGTGCTTTGACACGAACAAAATTGAGCATGACAAGTGAAAGCAATTTGAGTATATAGGGTATGAGTCCCGCGTAACCCTGTCGTAATGTATTACGCCTAGCCCGCATCGGCCTGTTTAGCCTAGTTGGTCGGTGGTGGGGACACTGCTTACAAAGCTGAAGATCCCGGGTTCGAATCTTGATAAGGGTATTTATTTATGTGATAAATGAGTAAACACGTGTTTCAGGTCGTTTTGCGAAATCACCCGTGAAAGAGGGAAATGTCGTGACAAATTCGGAAAATCAACATGGGTATTGTTTTTATGGTTTATCGGGACGCTGATTACGAAAACAACATTGATTTATAATCCAGCCTGGAGAACGTGAAATACCATCTCCCCTGTTGGGGTGCGAAGGGGTTGAAATGTCTAAATATCAATATGGGTGTCGTTTTTATGGTTTTTTGGGTCATTAATTACAAAAATAGCATCGTTTTTTAATTTATTAATTTGGACATGAAAAATCTTGATAGTTTGTGCCAAATTGCAATTCAGTCGGTCCAGTAGTTTTTGGTTGTAACAGACGGACTGACAGACAGCTACACGTGATCCTATAACGTTCTCTTTTTGCTTTTGAGGTACGGAACGAGCCCCGCGTATCCTAATAGATTTATAGGTATGATGTGATAGGTTTAGAGGATGTAGTCAGGAATAACTAAGATTCATTAACAGATGAACAAAAGTCAGTATACGAGCAAATAGTAAGAAGTGCGAATGGAAGTGAGGCCAAATTTTCTTTTTGAACCACTCCTATGGGAACTGCCAAAACCTACCTATTAGATTTAATTTTAGGAAAAATAAGGGTTACACGTGATTTTGAATTAGCCGTGGTTTCTTCAGAAATTGCCGCAACCACGCCGCAACACTTTAGCATGGCGGTCAGAGCACCCACTCTGCCTTAAAGTTGCCACTTAACGTAACAAATGTGGAAACCCCATCACGTCATATTTCAAAATCGAGGAAATTTGTAGAAGTACTGAGAAAAGCTAAAATGATCGTCTGAGATGAAAGTACTATGGCCCATAAAAAAGTTATAGAAACTTTGAATAGGACTCTTCAAGACGTACGCAGCAACAAAAGTTCGATGGGTGGTTTGACTGTTTCGACCGAACCTGCTTAGGGAGAATCCGTGATTGTATCGCGTATTCCATTAATACCAAATGATTTTCCCTTTGATTTCAAAAGGCTCCAGTTACCCCTGACATCCTGTTTCGCCTTAGACCACAAATAAGTCGCAGGGGCTAACTCTCTAATTCATCGGAGTAGACGATCGATAGGACTGTTTCTCCCACGGTCTGTTCTATGCAGCGTACTCCCGTTTAAGTTCACCTCAAAGTGTGGTTATATTGCTACCGCCTTCAAACATGGCAATTTTTTTTGTTTATTATTAAGTACTTTAACAAGTATAAAGCATTGCATTTTTGAGAACATAATTCTAAGTAGCTGTTATCTGTACAGAGCATGTTATTCTTTAACAGTTTTCCTGTTTGATATAAACCCCACATAGTCATTTTCCTAATGAATTGCAAGTAGATGGAACAGTGGGGAAACGATGAATCGGAAACCCAAGAGTTTACCATACCGCCTGTGTGATATATTTACTTCATAAAAAACAAACTTGGAAGCGAACGGAATACGCGGTACAAACACTGTTTGCATCTACAAAATACTTGATTTTAGGTAATTATAGCAACATGACAAGCGTATCCAAACGTGGAAAGTTGTGTTATGGAATACCTGGTACGTTATGATCAAAGTGTTTAAGAACTCTACTGGATGGTTTACCTTGTCAGTATTTACCACGGTTTTTGTGTACTTCAAAGAACCAGAGTTAATCACCGCTGCTTGGTCGTTATCAGACCTTCTATTGGTGTTGCTGTAATGCACAGATACTTTGACTAAGGGCGATTTATGATATGCTTTTATTTCATCGCTCTTTCCACTTAGGCCTCTCGAAAAAGTATGATAATAGTTATCAATCCTTATTATTGCCAATATCAAACGAAATTCAACAGTTTGCCAGTTCTCAGAATGTATTCTGACTTTTCATCTGTTCATGTATTAATGAATCACAATCACCAAATGTCGTATACCGAAACCCCCTGAATGTAACAACTACTTTTCTGGAAACCGCATCTAAATCGGTTCAACCAAACGCGAGATAATCGTGGATAAACATACATACACGACACGTCGGTAGCACTATACATATTTGAAACTATCTTGTTTGTTCGTGAAAATATCCATCAGTTTCAATAGAAAGGATCCTCTAAGCATCCAAGTCGTTATCCACACGGCCTTTATTCAAGTCCCCACAAACTAACTATGTTAAAAAAAAGGCCAGGCGTTATTGGTAGAAGATTATACAACAAACTACCGAACTGTATCAAACAGGAACAAAGACTCACAGTGTTCCGTGCCTAAGTGAAATCATTACTAATAAACAAGACCTTGTATAACATAAATACATTTTTTGAGATGGACTTAACAAAATAGTTAATAAAAATTGAGCCACTGACTGAATATAAATTGTACACACGTATTAGTTACTGTAAATTTGATAATAGCATAAAAAAATAATTCTATACACGTGTTGTTAATGTAAATTTTGATTATAGCATAATATAATAGTATAAATGTTTTGTTTTGACTAGTCACACTTGTTGTAATATAATTGTTGTATGTTTCAACGTGCACAACAATGTATACCTTGAGTGATGAATAAATTATTATTTATCTATCTATCATACCTACATATGTACATACATATGGGTCAAACAGAGAACCTATTTTTGTAGACAGTTAAAAATTACGCTTAATACGCGGGCGAAGCCGCGGGCAAACGCTAGTCCATCACAAAGTACAGATCCGACTGACGGATTAAATTGTAATCCATTAAAGGCATCTGAAAGCATTCCCGGTTTCATAGAAAAATGAAACAGAAAAATTGCTAGATTATCTGAATATAACAACAGCAGCATACAAATGTCGAAGCAATAAATCAAATTAAATTAAGCGACGTCGAAAACATAAAAATGCACGGGTAGCTAATATGCCTATAAATAATGTAGCCTTGATTAATACTTACCACCATCGACTCGTCTTTTTATTGAGTAGGCGAAATCTTTTCAATAGCTTAATGTTAATGTTTTTCTTCTTATTCTTCTTCTAATGTAAAAAGGGAATTACTTAGTTTTACATTTCATAAATATATTTCAGGGATTGTGCAACACCTTCATATTTAAGGGAAGACCGAAACAGCAAATTGATTGAAGTGGTTCTAGATTCATGTGTATTTATATAAGTACAGTTACAGGGTAGCCGCCACTCTTTAGCCTCTCAATAAATAAAATATATTTAAACAACTAGGTGGCGCAAGGCTATAGTGCGAGATGGAGACAACATCTTGTATTTCATGTTTTGTTTCAGACCCACGTCGTTGCGGCTCCGAAATCAACGTGGGCGGAAGTATTGACGGAGTAGCCGACCAGGCTTTCATTTACCTGTCGTCTACACCCTACGTTGCAACAAGAGCCCTTATATTTACTTCCATTGGCATAATTTTATGCGTTTTTTGGGTCGTTGGAAGCATTATACTGATTAGTAAGTTACATAGGTACCCAAGAAAAATGAAAGTGGGTACCTACAATTCAACAATGTTTTGTAGGTGTTAAACTTTCCCCGTCTTCACACGGAAGGTCTACCTACTAAGGAAGAAAATTAAACCAAAAATCTTCCCTTTATAGTCCTTAACTGTGTTCTATGTCACTCACTCGCCCAATTTTGGTGTGGAGATGTTAACCCAATGTTTAGGATTAAGAAGTAAACAAAAAACGCTTATTATTTCGCCATGTCCGTCCGTCTGTCCGCGGCTTAGCTTAGTAGTAACTTTTATTACTAGATAGATGATAGTTTTTCATAAGTATACATATTAATCAAGCCGAGAAAACACTGGATTAAAATCATAAAAACATTTTTAAGTGTACCTACCTTAAACGTAAACTGTAGATGCATTTTTTCTTGCTTAACCCATAGTTGGCTAGGTCGATTAAAAGTAATGTGGGTTTTCGTTCACCGCGCGCTTTTTTTATTTTCTTTTTTTCATTTCAGCCAAACTTAGGAAATGTACCTACTTGATAAGCAAATTTTCGTACAATTTCCATTGATTACTTAGATAATGTTGTTAGTTGAGTCAAACACACAGTAAATATAAGTTTGTGAATGTTTAACTCCTTAACGGGTAGGTACGCAGCCACGGAGCCCTACATTGCGCGTGACCCGACAGGCACATGGCCAGTTTTCTTTTTTAATTTTCCGTACAATTTTTCAAACATTTTCTTTCATGCAAAAACCTTTATCCTCGCCGTATCCCCAGAGGCAACATAAAACAATTAGTTAAACAAACAAGTGCAGCGTTCATGCGCGAACATACATTTCGACTATTGATTTCTATTATATATGTATACATAGATAATATACCCGGTTTCGTATATGGAGGCCTTCAATATGAAAAATGTATACCACTGATTTAAAATTTTATTTGGTAATTCTATGACGTATGATTAATTACCTACGATTATTAAAATTGATTTTATATTACAGAGGGCGGCCGCCTGCAGCACCACTCTAACCACACGCACTGGCTATGGATCCTGGTAACGTTTCTTACTTGCCTTCTGGACATAGTTGGAATCCTGGCTTACGGCAACGATACGTATCATACTGGGGTAAGTTACGCCAAAGTTTATGTGTAGTGTAAATACATATGTTCATATATGACATAAGACAATAATATTATTTGTTTACGACAGACATTGAACGATCTATTAGAGTATGTTAACGCCGTCGGGAGTGGTTTTGGCAACGCCAACCCTGATACAGCATGGGCTTCTTGGACCATGGTGATACTGCACTCACGGTTCGGCGTCTTTCTATTCATCAACTTGGCTCTCGGCGTGTTCGGCATACTGGACTGCACTCGGCTCCGGCCCTCGGTCACGTCCTCCGTAAGTCAGGAGGATGGATGTCTTTGTAACGTCTATTGTAACGTACTCTTGCTACTGTCTCCATGATTATCTTTAACTATTGCAACTGTCCTTTGTCCTTGATGTTATTGGTGTCTTAATATGTGATGACGTGATGTATTTGGTGTTGTACCGATTCGACTGGTGCAAGCATAAGCTTGTGATTGTGACCTATGCATACGGAAAGAAACTGTATTGAGTCGGACTCAATTACGATATTTACGATACATCTTTGTAGCTGATTGTTTAACTCAACGCTTCCGCATGATCTTTGTTGTGGTATATATTGTTTTTATTTTTTATTGCTGTCGTGATGCATTGGAAAGTTCGCAGTGCTATTTTATGCATAGGTACTCCTGCCTCTTTTTGTAATATTTGTAAAGGTTAACACAGTGATATATTATTATGCTTTTTTTTCGGATTTACCAAAATTTGTGTTTTCTTACGGTCTGTTTACAACGATATTTTAAGTAAATATCATTAGCTGTTTATAATTAATTTTAAAGTATAATTATTAGGTACTAGTGAATGAGTTTAGTAAACGAGGGTAGAAAATTTATAGGCCACATAAGGAATGTACTTGTAAAAGCAAACTTTCGTACAATTTCCATTATTTATTACATTACACCATACATAGTTGCCACTACCACCACAGTTACCATATTTGTCAATTATGGGACCCTACAATGCGCGTGGAAAATATTTTCTCAGCTATATACTGTATGGATTTAAAACTGGTGTCATTATAGTACTTTCTTTAAATTTAAAATTTCGGACATATATATCCAGGGTGTTTTTATTGTTTTCCGTTCCTTCTAGCATATAGCCGTGTATAGCCATAGAAACGACGTAGCATACTTACTACTTAGTTTTTCAATATTCAAGAAAAAAAGATTTTTTCATTTTCAATCAAAATAATTAATTATTTTAATCACCAAGGGTGAATGAAAACCGGCCTTAAGAGTTAACGTGGAGTTAAGCAAAAGTTAATGTCAAGTATAACAATTCGAAATTCGAATGACACGCACGTCAACATTGTTTAATTGTTAAGGATCTTTTATACTATACTAGGGGAGTTAATTAACGAAAATGAATTCTTGAATATCTTCGCAATGGTACGAATTGGGATACTAGTGTCTTAGAGAAGATAACTTTATTTCATCTCAGGATTGTGCCCTCGCAATTAACAGAATTCAATAAAAACAGCCTGTATATATGTATATGACCTAGGTGTATAAATATATATTCTAGGTGCGGGGCACGGTATACATAGGCTACTTAAAATGAGGTAAAGACTTAAAAACCATCATTTATAGGAGACAAGCCGAGACCGTAACGAATACGAATCAAGTCCGGAATCGAGCAGCAAAGTGGAGGAAGGCAGCGACGAGACCACGTCGAGCTCGCCGACTGAGCCGATACCCAAAATTCCGCGCCCCGGCCTGAGCCAGTCCTTCCGGAATATGAAAGATTTACTTTTCGGCAGACCAGCTTCAACGATCACGCTACATGACGTGCGGTATGATTTATTAATATCAATCATTTTAGTACGTAAGTCAATGATAGTTTTTTTTATGTTGATAGTTTGAGTGTGTTACGAAAATCTAACTTTATAGAAACCGGAATCGTGTGAACTTTCTTCACGGCGAATCATCATCGGATCCTATCCAGACATATCAGAGTTTTGAGAATATGATCGCCGAGCAGCAGCGCCGCCTGGGCTGCGCCATGGTGAACATCGCGGGTCGGCGCAGCCCCACGCAAGCCTCGCGCAGCCTGCCTCAATTACACAGCGTACTCGTACATCAGGAACCAGGCCGTGGGTAAGGCCAGTTGTGGCTTCTAATCCAAAATATATCGTACAGTAAGCATACTAAGCATCATACAATCAATAGTCAAAGTAGCCAAATAGTCAAATATATCCTATCACATCCTCGTTCTCCCAGTATTAAAGATGAAATAATGGCCGAAAATAAGGCCACTGACAGAAGAAACGGCTTCCACGAGTGCATTCCGTTTTTACTATACCTATGCCTATGGACCTGTATAATAAGTTTTGCTGTCCAATTAGCGTTCTAGAAGTCTGTAGGCGGGCTAGTTTCTTTTGAGTTTTGTATCATTTATTTACGGAATTCTCATTTGTGTAGTTTGCGCAATGCTGCCGGCCAGCTACCGAGCCAAATGCCGTGGTCATACATAGCGGGGGCTCCGGCCAACCGTATGAGGGACCAGCTGCCCCCAGACGAAGACCTGCCCCCTGTCCCGCTGCCTGATTATACAGCTTTTCAGTCACACCGAAAAGCATGTGAGTACAACATCACTTAAATATATAAAAGGTGACCAGCCTAGATAGCTTGATCGCGTTTGTGTCGGACATATCAAAATATATTTATTTACTGTACAAGTTCACGTGCAACAATAACTTTGCAATGATCCCACACACCCGCACTGGGCATAGCCTCTCTCGTGGATATCTAGATCTTAGGGAATCACCAAATTGTTGCGGCTATTGAAATGTCTTGTTTATTATTATTTAACGTTTATTTCAGACAAAAATGTAAGAACTAAACTTCAACTAAATTAACTGTAAACTTAACACTAAATGAAAAAAAACTAAAAAATGTTTAAAAATTTGGACCCCTTAGGCACAGTATTACAATATATTGCTGGCAGCATTTCCTCGTTGTATTGCAACGCTAATGCTTAGTGCGAGGAAGCTGCCAGCTCTTCGGTCACCACTTCACCAGTGGAGTCGACCAAGCGCTTAGCTATTTCTTTAAAGAGCGAATGGGTACTGGGACCCCACGGACCAAGGGTCTCTACAGCGAAAGGAAGAAAAAGTATTCACTGCCTAGACCCCTATATTAGTTTAGTAGATTCTCAGTTTAACTATGTACCTAACTATAATACTGTATACTCGTAGGTAACTAACTATTTTCATATGATATGCTTAATATAATATTAATGTTTAATATTTGTGTATGAATGAGGGCTAGGGGCTGATTTAAAATTATGCAAGCAACGTGAAGCAACAAAAGGAGTGGCGCTAAGAGTCATTAACCTCTTGGGATCGGGATGTATTCTATGTACAACCAAATGAATATATATGTTAATACATGTTATAACTGACGATTCGAAAGTGCTTGTTGCTAGGCCTATTTGAATAAAAAATATTTTGAATTTGAATTTGAATTAAAAGCATTTCGTTGCGTTCGCCACTCTCGCCCTTACCGACTTGCTAACAAAGGACGAGTGGTATATATTGTACGTAAGACGCGATCATGCTAGTCATACTGAGCTCGTTTTTTGTAACCTTTTAGGGTTCTGTAGCCAAAATGACAGTAACGGAGCCTTGTCGTAGGTATTTGATTTGAATCAAGAACCTGATCTGTTTAGGGTCAAAAAGTACCATCTTAGTCGCAAAAATAATTGGACGTACTTCATTATTTATTATACTTATTTACACACGTACGAGTACGAGACTCGTATGTGAGATTTACTACATTGCGCTGTTTTACAAATCGATTCGTCATTTACTCATTATACGACGACAACCCGCAGTATAATGAAACTCACTTTCGCCTGCATTTTATGCCAGCTATTTATTTTCAGCCGTGCATCGGGCAGCGTCTAGCCTCAGCTCGTTGACCCAAAAGAAGGACTATACTAACTCGAAGTCCTCACATCGTGAGTATAGTGTATATTAAGTAAAGGATACGGTATAAACATGCCGGACAGCACTAAAATGCCTTGTTGTGCCTGCAGCTGGGTCCACGCACGTTGATGTGTTGTACTAGAGCGCAGTGAACACGTGTTTCCGGACTTCTACCTACTCTCCGTGGCATCAGCTCGCAACCATAGCGTGTGTTTTCTGGACTGATGGCATCATAGGGAAGCTACGGTTATGCCTAATATTACCTACATATATGTTAAACGTGTCAAAGTAGTTGCACATATTTTAATCGAATACTTATGTGGCTAAAAATGTTAACTATGTAAACGCCGTAGTTAATTAGCTCATAGTCTAGGTGACGTAAAATTAGATTCAATTTACAAGTGTTGGTATATTCGTAGTGCCCAGATGGCCTAAAGATATTCATTCATTCATTGATAATTACTATTGTCCTAGCGTGACTTTTGTGACCTCCGGCTGTATTTCAAATTATGAAATGTTACGGTCTAAGTCAAGTAGTTTTCATTTTACAAAACAAGTGATTTTGGTGCAACGCCTTAAGATTAATCTGATTGATCATTGTGCATACCAACCAATATATAATACTCGTAAAAGTAGGGGTGCCCACGATGATAAATGTAACAAGGTTGTTGTAAAAAAGGTTGTATTATGTGCGCGAGTGACGGAATTCAAGATTAGTAAGTTTTTAGCAACAATTTCATTTTTTGTACAACCTTTTATTCCTGACTGTACGATTTTATTGTATTGTCACCGAACTTACCTATTGGCTATGTGCACGTCTGAAACGTCAAACGTCAAAGGTCCCGAGACAATGTTAAAACTCAATAATGACACATGAATATTTTATTTACATTAGTAAACGAGAAAGACCCCGTATTGGAAATTTTACTGATATAAATACGAGAATAAATAAATACATACAAACGAAACGAATCGTAGGAAACCGTTAAGAAACCAATAGAAAACGTGAAAGTAAATTTGACAGTGGTCCCCGGTAAGTACACATTTCTGCCATGGTGTGCGCTACGATCGCCTAGCTTACCCCCACCACCTACTTCGCACATAGCCAATACATACTCGTAGGTATGCCATTTTTCAGCTCAATCAGTTGAGAATAACTTCGTTTCAATATTTGACTCGAACATACATTTGTTTTAATTATTATTTATTGGGTTAACCTTATTTACGTAGATATTTACATCTCAAAGGAACGTCGATTTGATGTCAGTAGAAACGAATTTTCTATTATTGTATCTGATACTTACTTGGTTGTGTTTGTATGGACTAAACTCGTTTACGTACTAGTAAGTGATATTTAGACGACATAAAAGAACGGCGAACTAATGATATAAGTACAGGTGAATTTTTAATTTTAATGTAGGTACTTACATTCACTTAACGATCTCATCAGTCATGAGTTAGTGTAAGTGTCAATGTACCCTCATTTCCCAGGAAAATCGATAATGGCTATTTTTTATACAATTTAATAAATTAATTCATACATTGAAAATATTTTTCATAATTACCCATAGGAAAATTTTATTAATGTTATTTCTGATCGGTTTTTGTATACACGTGCAAATTTATAACGCCTCCTAAAGGGAAATCTCAGAAAAAAAACAGCGAAAACGTCTTTATTACGTATAAGTTTTTTTTAAAATTAGGCTTGCCCAAAAATCCCTCCGCAAAGAAAACGGGCGAGCATTGGTTCTTTGAACTGTAATGATAATGAAACAACACATGACGTCTAATACAAATATGGGACATTGAGGGAAAATCTGAAACTATAAGGAATACAGGAATTTGTTCATAGGTATCACGAGGTAAATTTTAGAAACAATATACAATATAACGATAGAATGCAATTCATTCTAAGATTGTTAAAGAAGCTTCATGAATACGCAACCGGAAATCGAACCCGGTGAAATATGTCGAAAAATCCGAGTTCGTTTTATTGCGGAAATTAGTAGTGCCTACTGAGACACAAAAAATGCAGTATTTCTTAGTATTATTTGCAGAAAGGGAGTTTGCATCTTTACCTCCTAACTTCGCCACTCTGGTTAGTATGGAACGGAAAATCTGAATATAAAATATTTGATGCAGTTTGTTATTTTTCAACATCGGCCTGGTGACTGCTAAGAACACATTTCCGTATCTCGTATAGTTTCAGATTTTTTCTCACTGTTCGATTTAAGTCATCCGCACACTCTATATTCCGTTGGAATGTGCTTTTTTTTATTATTTTACTTTTTTTATTAGGGTTAAATAAAATGTAGCTACAACATAATTTAAACCGTAGTCGGTTTGTTTCGATAGACGATATGTTGTAACTGTGAAATGTAGACTTATATGCTGTTAATTTTAAAGGTTGTTAATGATTTTGGTGAATGATTGAATAGACCATTCTATGTTTTAGTGCCAATATTGCTCATGTCATTACTGAAGCTAGAGGTCCCGGGTTCGAATCCCGGTAAGGGCATTTGTTTCTGTGGTGAGCAGAGACATTTGTTCCTGAGACTTGGATGTTTCCTATGTATTTAAGTATATATCTATTAAATATATCGTCGTCTAGTACCCATAACACAAGCCTTATTGAGCTTACTATGGGACTAGTTTGATTTGTGTAAAAATTGTCCTCTAATATTTATTTATTTTATTTATTTATTACATTTTAAGAGAGATGAAACGCGCACGCGAAACGTTCCATACCACCGGTTAACTACGCCGTATCGAAAAAATCACGTTTCCCACGCCGCCAGTAAAACTATTTTTACTATGTACACTTCTAAAAGTTTCACCTGTCAATCAGATACAAGCCTGTTGTAGCTGTTCATCAATGAGCAGATTACGTGCATATGTCGAAACTTAAAAGAGCAGATACACGTGCGAATAGGTAATTCGCAACTCGTGTCGATTTAAAACACTTCCTTCGGTCGTGCTTTAATTTCTCACCTTCCGTTGCGAATTTCCTGTTCTCTGCACTTGTATCGTAATGTACTATTATATATCATTATAGCTATTCGTTTTCCAAATATAATTTACGAAAATGTAAAGAAAGCCCACCATCGTCTCTATGACGTCACAAGGCTGAATTGTGACAGCCAAAAAGAACAACAGGTAAATCACTTTCGAGACGTTTTTGCATTTGTAGTTGTGACCTCGGTAGCCAGCTTTTAGCCAGCCTCACACACACGTTGGCGTGTGTCTGTATACGTCAACGTGTACGTGTGTCCCTGTAAATATACAAATACTACTACAGATACAAAAACGTCTCCAAAGTAATTTACCTGTAGATACACTTTCTTTGGTAAATCTGCCTTAAAAATAGTGCTTCTGTATGATTTTATACGCTGTGACGCCTTACTTGTCACTTACTCTCTTTTTGAATGAGGAACTTTTTAAATTGATTTTTCGATAGGTATCAAATTGTGATAAGTTCGAAAATTTAATAATGTGGTTAGGTATATTTAATTTTGTATTTTCTATTTGATGTAATCGAAAAAAGCTCGCTTAAAAAAATTAAATGTTGTCAATTAGGGTGAACAAAATCAATATTTATTTTTCATTCTATTAAAATGAAATAGGTGTGAGGAATATGCTACTACATATATGTCGTAAGCTTAAGTAATAGAAACTGTATGTATTTTGTTACCGATTATTCGGGGTAGCATCTGTCGCTATCCTTGAGCCCCATTACACACGTGCGAAAATCGCATGCAAGTTTAACTACATCGCGAGTTACCGTCGTATATTTAATAAGTTGAATCGATATATCCATCCTTACGTACCTATTAACTACGTATTGAACTTATTATGCCTCTTATATTTCGGCATTGAATGCCCTGGAGACTCGCGACGGAGAAGATCGACAAGTGAAGAGAGACCGGACGACGTCCTGTGGGTTGCCGCAAGTATCGCTGGAAGGGTTTGGTGGTCGAGGACCTGCGTGAGCTCAGAGCCGGTGCAAGCTGACGAGCAAAGTGACGTGCTCATGTGTCAAATTCCAATACTCATTTTTGGTCGTCCTGCCAGCTCAATTACTTAATTTCATATCAAACATAACAGATAAAAATGAAAATACAAACAAATCATTTCTGTGAATTTGGCATTTTACTGTATTAGTTGACCGAGTGAAACGAAGGTCTCCGTTTGAGCTCCGGCTAAAAAGCTTATTTATAGATTATTTCACAAATACGATATCGATATCTACAATGCAACTTGTTATTAATATACTCTATTATATTAAGTCTGTGCTGACTATTAGGCATTGCCTGTCCCGTTCTCATCAACCGCGCAATCAAAATAAACTTGCGAGCGATTCTTGCTCGTGTGGGAAGCAGGACTTATCTTAAGTACCTATAGGGAACGGCTGGTAACATAAAGTTAGAAGCCTAGTATTAAATTAATGTGGTGTTTATGTAAGATTATTGACGTGTTGCTACATATAAGAGTCTAGTCATAATTTTAAAGATTAAATACCTAATAAATACAAGTATACTGTAAATCAATATTTGTTTCCTTTAATTTTATCGGCGTGCGGGACTCCTTGGCGTATAAGATTCCGAAATAAGGACACACTGACTTTCAATACATAAAATTCCTTACATTATAAATTAAGTCTCTCGTTCTGTCTGTTTGTCTGAATGTCTCTACGAGTAAATCTCAAAAACTGGATTATTATTTTTTTATAAAATATACGCTAAATAACTCTATATATACTTATATCAAAAAACAATAAAGCCAATTTGAAAATATGAAATTTATCTTTCTTTTTTTTACTTTTCTTAAAGCTAGTTCCAAGATGCAAGATGCCATTGTCCACGGCACAAATGTCACCTGCGTACATTACAAATTCAGGACAAATTCTACAGTTGAACTGTGGTATTAACAATATGTACACACTATTCCGACGTTGGAGCCCTGCAGCACAGATATCCTCAGTTAGGCCTTGCTCTGACCTGTCGGCATTCACATCTACTTTTCGGAAACGATTTACCAGTAAAATCTATGCTATTTTTAAAGCTGTTCCCCGGACGCCATAATGTTTGGCCGCTATCAACTTAAGGTAGTCAAAATAGAATTCGCGGGAGAGACCAAATAATATAGCTGCGACGCACTTTTTCGCCTCCAGGTTGTCCAAGACTGCCCGCAGGAGTTCGCGAGCTTCCCCCAATGTTAATCGGCACACTTGCACACTGTTCGTTACTTAGTGCGCCAGTGCTAGTCAAAGACTTGGCCAATCTCTCACCCTGATTATTTGATTGGGTCCAGGTAAAGCATAGAATTAGGATGTACGGCGCGATCCGAAGTCTTTGGGATAGAGGAATCGTAAAAGTATTCGTACAATTGATCAATGAATAAGCTTGACATGTGAAGGATTACAGATGGAAGACAATACATTTCCTTTGTGTCCTTCGCTTTGATTCTCCTTATAATTGCCTCTACTTTCTGCATTGTGAACGGTGATGAAAACAGTGTGGATTTTGCCATTGGAGCACAAGAGGGCGCACGAGCTATATCGCGCGCGAGATACACTATCCGTCTATATCAAGACGGAAAGAGACGGATAGCTCGTGCGCCCGCTTGTATTAGCCGCGCTGGTAGTGCTGGCTGAGCGCGTCCGCCAACTCGCAGCACGCCAAAATCATTGCCACCTACTCGATATCTATGTCTCAATCATAATGTTATGATGCAATATATATGCCATTTGGAATAGTTATAAAAAGGGGACTTCTTTAGTACTTATACCTATATTTTGTTATCTGTGAAAATTTATCGATCCCAGTGGGTTGAGGCGCAAATGGCTTTCTTTTTCTTTTTTTGCGTTTGATAAGTTTTGAATTATGAAGGAAAATGTAACAAATACCGCCTTTTCTTTCTCTCCGAAGTTTACCAAGAAAAAGTATGAAATTATTACACAAATTTAATGCAAATTTAATATCAATATTACAGGAAAAATATAATTATATCTTTATCTAGATTATATTTTTTTTTCATACTCAAAATTCATTTTTTTTGCTCGTGTACGAAGTTACGGGCAAAAAGCTAATTAGTAACTTATAAAATAAAATAACAAAAAAAAATAATGATTATTGATGTTTTATTATTTATATATGGCAAACAACGACATTTATTTTATTTTATATGGCAATCAATCAATGACAAACGACGAAAAAAGCAAAACAGCACCTGTTCTAGTTTCCTTGACTGTACTTCATTTAAATTTGGCTGAATGTTCTTTCAATAGGAACATCAAAATAATTAGGTACCTACGGGTACCTACTAAAAAAATCCATAGGTTTTCCACGTAAAACAGTGCTCTTGATCGACATCATACAATAGCCTGGAGACCTTGCTGACACGTCATACTCTCGGTCGTATCTCAGGAACTCATTGCAGATAGCGGCTTGCGCATTATTAATATCGATAACAATTATCGCGATAGGTACGATTAGCGCGGTGTTTAGTCCCTTCGTAAAATTACTCCCAACTTGGTACAACGCGTTCTTTTCAAGTGACTGTAATGTGGTTTTTTGGGCAAAATGGATCCAAAGAATAACAAACTGAAAATTCCTTCAGAGCTTTCTCTGGCCGCTATTCTGTCTGCTGGCGTCACTATAGTAAGTATCGCAATAGATAGGAAATCACACGCTTTCAGACTAGGTAAGTGTGACATAGGGCAACGAAATATAATTTATTCCTATTCGCAATATGACTAGGCAATTTTTTTTTTCAAAGAATCCGTGCAATAAATTTTCTTCGACTTGTTTATACTAAGTTACATTTTAAGTAGCATCATTAATAGAAAGTTAAAAATACTATGTAGATTCGAAAGATTAATACAAGTAAAGTAAATAATTTAGGAGTGTAAGAACACGTTTCAAAATATGACTTAGTTTTGAGAAGTTAGTGCAAAGCAATACTTGTGAGAAAAGCATTTTTGCAGAGCGATTTTTTTATTTACGCTTTAACTGACCTTCGCGTAAAATACCTATATGTTTTGCCATAACTTGCTATTTATAACGTGTGCATTCCACCACTAGATTAAGGTGAAAACACAATCCCAGTATTTATTTAATTAAAGTCAATGCAATACGTTTAATTACTAACTCGTCCCATTTATGCCTGCTAACCGTAAATGTACCAAACTGCAATGCGTGCAAATTATTGACAACGTAGACTTTTGTCAATTTCATAATTAAGTAAACTTCATTAACCTAGTTACAGTCATTTTATTCGCTGACGCAGCATAATATAATATTTAAGTATTTCATGTGCATGATTTTAATTTGATTTGATTCATTATTACATTAGTTTTATCTTTGCCTAAGATACAGAAATATAATCCTAGTTTAGGCTTATCTTGTAAGTATGTTCAAGCACAATGTAACATTAGCTATAAGGACTTTCAATAAATTTATCTAATTCTAAATTATTCTCTAGTTATACAAATACTCTATATTGCACACCTCAAAATAATACAAATAATTTAGAAACAGCATAGTGAGATACAAGCAGATGTAAACAACGGGCGGTTTTATCACTTAAGAACATTTTACTCTTGTTACTTTATTCTTTTAGGCCTTCCTTTATTTTTTTAATCTTCATCAATAATACAAATTACTTGCCGAAGGCTAATTCGGGTCGATTCGTTTTTCTATCGGTTACATTGGTTAATCGTGCCTTTCTTCTACAAGTCATCTGGCGAGGGATGTTTTGCATTTTAAACAATTAGATTATTGAATTACTTCTGATTAAAAATGACTATTCATCATAACTAGTAGGGTGCACCAATATTTTTTTTTTAATATTTTTTTTGGCTACTACGAGAAACTTGTTACGCACTAACATGATATCAGATGAGTAAATTATTTTTATTTATTCAAATGCTTTGTACTGCCCCAAGGCTGTCTAAGTTTTCTAAAATAAACAAAAAAGCGACACCGGTAAACTGAACTTGTGAGTATATAAAAAACAGGAAATCACTGTTTATTACACTTTAATCTTTGTTAAGGGTTATAACAACAATATGAAATTAAAAAAAAACACATACCTAATAGTCCGTATATCCCAAAAAATAATCATAAGGAAACGTCAAATTTAGGTTTTCACTGTATTTTAAAATCTATTTTGGTGTTAAATAATGGCATAATTTTTCGAGATTCCAACCTCGTTTTGATGAATCCATCCCTTCTGAATGGGCCACAAACTGCTGCAGCTGCCTCGGTGACTATTTTGACGCACCTTTCTGTGGCTTGAGTATGGCAAGGATAGTTTTTAATACGAGGTATAAATCTAGTTTCGACTAACTGTGGGTTTTGAATGCAATCAAGAATCAAATCTTTGCTTATATTTTTGGTTAATGGTGACCAAATGGTGAGCTTCTGTCAAAGTAACTTCGTTCCAATTAATGATTTCTGTGTAATTTTCAGCATCAAAATTAAATTTTGGGAGCACGAAAACTCGGGGAGATGTGGTGACCGAATCTCGGGCTTGGATAATATTTTCTAAAGCTGAAACTCTCACTTGCTCTCTTTCATCAGCATGTTATGGCCAATAAAATATTTTCTGGGTGCCCAAAATAGCCATTGCGTTGGATAACATGGTCTACGATGACTCTCATCTGCTGGGAAAGGTATCGCGATGGTATCATAGTCTTATGTAAATGTTTGGCGCCGTGAATGCAAAGTGGTTCAGTTTTAATAGAGAATCACATATAGGACATAGACTTTAATTATAAAACTTACTAATAAAAGCAAATTCTCTGTCGGTGCAGACGTAGAAATATACAACCGCAGAATCCGGTTTCCTGTTGTAAGCCATCTTGAATGAACTATCTTTCCCGGGTTTTTCTTAGTCAGACTTTCATTACAAGATCCCAAACTGATAGCTTCGCAAATGCCAAACAAATAAAGCTGATCCGTGCTCAAATCACTTTTATTTGTAATTACTGGCAAAGTACACTTAATTGCCTGAAAGGGTTTTATTGGATGTGGCTCACAATCTTTCAACACTTTACCTATATTTCCTGAAAAGCTGCGAGGTCCAGTCGTAGTGCCATCGAGGGTATCTAATAAATGACGCAAATTAAGCTCATTTGCGTGTAATTGGCAAATATACCACCCTTGTGCCCTGTGTTTACTGCAGTACCATCACAACCAATGACAACAAGCTTACCACAGTCAATTTCTTTCTGGACCAAGAACTCATGCAGTTTCCTGCTCACGTGTAGAGCTTTTCCGCTTTGCAAAGCCAGGTGACCCATGTACTCAGAACCGGGTTCTTTATGCAAACTTATGTGTTCCTCTAACACGACCTTCCCTTCTTGAGTCTTCGAATATTAAAGTTTTGTCTTTGCGTACATCGAAATAGAGGTTGAACTCTTTATGCTCAAACGAAAAGGATACATCAATCAATTTTTTTCCCTCTTTGTCGCGTGCACGTCTGATTCTATTTCTATCCACAACATTTGCCGTATTTGCTGCAAAAAGAATCCCAATATCTTGCAGCATTGTCGATACTATCGCTGCTCCAGCCCGATCAGATACACATAAACGGTCTAAAGTCTTGACAATGGCGGAAGAGTCCTGTAGTATGTGACCGCTTTTTATCGAACTCTGTGAAGAATGTGAATCTTTTTGATTCGTAGGTAATTCGATGGAAGTACTTGTGTCTTTTTGTTTAGAGGGTAGTTTGACAGAAGTATCTGCGGAAGCAGTAGACTCGATCAAACAGCATTTGCTTGTAGATAGCGTAGGCTCAGAAACTTCGAAATAAGGACATATTTTTGCAATAATTGACTACTCAGAACAATAATTAAAGTGCAACTAATGGTGCAACGCAACCCCGCGTAGGTGGGGGAAGTGGTTTGTAGTGATTCACCACGGTAAAATGAAACGATTAATCAACATTCGTGGGATAAACAACCGAATCGTTTTAAATAGCGGGGTACCAGAAATCATGCCAAATTAACCTATTTTGTAAAAGTTCCGTTAGCTTGGGGCAGTACTAAATATTAACGTATATCTTTCATATTTTATATTTTGAATGTTGGGTAGGTGTAACGACTTTTTCATAGCAGCCGAAAAGGACTGAAGCAAAAAAAATTGTATTCATACATTGAGTGATCCACCCTAATAACTAGTATTTATATTTTTACCTCATCTGTAAAAGAACGGCGTTAAAGGCAAATTATTGAAGTAGATGTTCGCCTCTGTTAAAGCATCGAAATAATACTATTATCTTAACATTAACTTTATCGATACACGCGTACCTTCTCTGCTATGCGCTGTTTTTCAATTATAACTAGTGACTCAGACGCGGATATACAAAGGCGGAACACACATTGCAACGCCACGCAAACCGACAAACCGCGACGCATGTTTAGTTGAATTATGTAAAACATCAGGGCAGTTAGCACGATAGGTAAGTACCATGATGTTTTATGTGACGTTCAGTGTGACGTACATTTGGGTCATAAAACGTGACTGTTTATCCTTTTGCGCTACCTCCTCGTGTCGTAACGAATGTAGAGAAAATAAAGTAAAGCTTGAAACGCACAGAGCGCGGAGCAGCGTCGTTGCGTGGCGGAGGCGGTTTTTCAATAAATAAAACGCGGTCCGGGGACGTCGCATCAAAAAAAACGCGCGGGATAGCGAAGCGGAGGCGGCGTGTGTGACATATGAAGCAGTAGGTAATCGATACTATCGACAGCTGACATTTTTAAAAATCTACAATTTAAAACCGCCTCCGCCCCGCAACGCGCCGTCCCGCTCTGTGCGTTTCGAGCTCTAAACAATAACTACCCCATTTTCATTATTAATTACAGTCATATAGTACGTAGCAGCCAAAGTGGCCAAAAAGTTCAGTACACCATACAAAATACGAGGGTGGTTTGAGAAGTAACTTGGTTTGATATGAAAAAAAAAATTTTGAGCGATTGTATATATTTTATTTTTCGACATAGTCCCCTCGAAGCTCGACGCACTTGCCCCAACGTTTCTGCAACTTCTCAATGCCTTCACGAAAATGCGTTTCTTCGAGGTCCTCGAAATACGCGTTTACCTCCTGTATCACATCTTCGTTGGAGTTAAACTTTTTCCCCGATAAAAAGATTTTGAGTTTGGGGAATAGGTGATAGTCCGACGGGGCCAAATCCGGGGAATAAGCGGGGTGAGGAAGGAGTTCAAACCGTAATTCCGATAATTTTTGTGCAGCGACACGACTTGAATGCACCGGTGCGTTGTCATGGTGAAACATTACTTTCTTTCTTGCCAAACCTGGCCGTTTCTCGGCTATCGCCGCATGCAATTGGTCCAACAGTGATGCATAGTATGCCCCAGTAATGGTTTTTCCCTTCGCAAGGTAATCAATTAAGAGAATCCCCTTTGCATCCCAAAAAACGGATGCCATCACTTTTCCAGCTGATGGAATGACCTTGGCTTTCTTTGGAGTTGGCTCACCACGACCAACCCATTGTCTGGACTGTTGTTTCGTCTCCGGAATATAGTGATGAATCCAGGTTTCATCCATTGTCACAAAAAACGGCGAATAAAGTCTGTTGGATTTCTTTCAAAGACCTGGAGATTATCCGCAGATGTTCGCATACGAACACGCATTTGTTCTGGAGTGAGCAGCCGCGGCACCCACCTTGCACACAGCTTTTTCATGTGCAGTTCGTTGTGCAAAATAAAATGCACCCGCTCAGAAGAGATGTTTGTGGCTTCAGCTAATTCGCGTACCTTCAATCTTCTGTCGGTTAAAACCAAATCATGGATTTTATCGACTATTTCGGGTACAACCGCCGTTTTTGGGGCTCCAGGACGAGGTGCATCATCAATGCTTGTCCTGCCTCGCTTGAACTCATTCACCCAAAGTCGAACTGTCTCATAGGAAGGACACGAGCTACCCAATGTAGGTAAAATCCTTTCATGGATTTCTTTTGCAGTTTTACCTTCCAAAAAAAAGAACTGAATTACACCACGAATTCCTATTTTCTCCATTTTGCCGCGCTACTCCGATCACTTTTGTTTAAACTACTGTCAAATCTAAAATTCCCGCCAAAAATGACATTTGGCCACAGATAAATTATCTTGATTAAATAATCTTTGTGAATAGTTACATAGATTACACTAACGCCATCTATCGGTATCCGAAACAAGTTACTTATCTAACCACCCTCGTATATGGTGTACCGAACTATGACGGTGGCTGTACAAGTAAGTATTTAATGTAGATGGTTATGTTGTACAGTCAGCAACAGAAGTAACTACGCCGGCTTAGTGCACAAAATGAGCTACACACAGACTAATTGCAAAAGAATACATTGTGAACGCGTAATACTGCTTAGTTACTTCTGCTGCTGACTGTATGTATATATGAATATGTAGGTAGTAACAAAAGTACTAAGTAATACCATTTTTTCCAAAAGTGGCCGTAGAGTGGGCATTGGAAAGCGAAGTTTATGGTTTTCCCTAAGTTACAACGCTCAAAGAACTTTATTTTCAGGTTATTTCAGTCACATACACCGTGCTATGTATCCTCGCGTTAGTTTATCGCTTCCAGTGCAACACCGGGCTGGCGAGCGACGCTACGGGCGACCAATACTTTCTATACACTCTCTATAGAGTATATATACAGGGTGCGTAATAACTTCAGATTTATTGTCATATATTTACCTCATTACGTCTTACAAGCATTTTTTTCACTATAAATAATGCACTAGTACTTCAATATTTTACTCGCAAAAGCTCGCGTAAATTCGCATAGACTGATAGTGTATGCGAATTTTCGTAATGTCTTTTTATTACCAGCATTCCATGCGCGATTTCATCAATTAAGTAATGAGGGGCTGATTTCCGTGATAAAAAGGATCGTATGTTTTAATCCAGGCATGAATTATGGAAAAGTAGAACAACAAAAGGTTCGGCCGCACCGCTGTTTAAAACGACGCCCTGTCGTACCGTAAACGCAGTGACGTGCCTCATGCGTGACGTCTTTAACTCATAAGTTCATTGCGTTTCCATGCCGTCACCGTATTTTCAGCACCTTATTGCTGTGCGGTGAGTATTCATGGAAATCGTTTATTGCAGTTATAAATTATTTTATTGAAGTACTTGCAAAACCTGTGACGGATGCAAACTATTGATATCAATAGAAACTCAAATTTAATTATTTTACCGGAATGTAATTATCGTATGCAGTTGTTGTATAGAGATGTGATCTGTTTCAAAGCCACTGCGGGCGTATCGCCGCCCTGAGTGTCTGTACCAACAAATTGTAGGGACGTCAAGCCGGTTAGGTATGCGACCAGCCTCAGTTTGCGACCACCAGAAGGACGAACTTTTTTCTATTAATGATATTAATATTTTCACAGACCCTAAATAACAGTGAGTTGTATTGTATGCATTGTATTTGGTAATTACTGAATGTGAATCTATTTAAAAAATCCTTTCAGTTAATCAACTCATCCAAGTGGCCGCAAACCGGCACACCAAGTTACCTATGACCTATCGAACCTAATTATAATTAGTTTCCAAAAACGTTACTCTTGATAAGTAGCCATTCTTGTCAAGTTGTTACTAGAACGTAGCGTTGTTTAGGGACTTCATATCTTTTAAGTTAGCACGATTATTTATTTTCATAATATTACAGGTATAAGTAAAGAAAACATGTTCATAAATTAATACTAAAATATACCTATACTTATAATTAAATAAAAATTATTTAAATAATAAAAAAATGTTCATAGAATGGAAAATAACGAGTAGGTAGCAGCATAACGCATTGGCTTAGCCATCCAGCGTGGAAATGCTGCCAGCATTTTGGACACAATGCCGCAGGGGTCCTTCCTAGATTTTTAATTATGTAGCTTTATTTTTATTCATATGATTTAGATTGATTTGAATTTTATTTTATTGATAACGGTTAGGTTTACATTTGTGTTATTTTTTGTTAGATATGTATTTTATGTGTTATCAGAAGGTGTTATGATGTTATGTTGGCACGTCTCTTGCATGTTGTCACGGAATACAGTTAAATTGCACTGGTTACAAATGTAACAATTATAATAACATATCTTTATAAAGGGAAAGTATCTAGTTTGAAGTCAATGATCTTCAAATTTAATCACGACGTAAGTTCAATCTGAGGGCCTACCGCGAACTTCAAAAATCGAACTTCGTGTCGTGCCATCCCTTTCACTCTCGTGTTATACACTATATGACGGAAAGGGATGGTACGATACGAAGTTCGATTTTCGAAGTTCGCGGTAGGCACTCTGGCACTCAACATCGTCTCGTACGAGTACTACCTAGTCAATATTTTCGATTCTTACCACCAGCTATTTTTATATTGACCTACAACTGCAACTATATGATGACTAGACCAGAGTTATACACTATTTTTCAGTTGGATATTTAAATAATGATTATCCTTCCAAAAGGAACAATAAATTCCACATCGAACATAATGTATGATTTGGCGGCATGTTTATAAAATATAGACACCACTTTGCGTAGATAGACACCGCGAATAAACTCCACTGACCGGCCATTGAGGGTTGCAAAGCGGTGCTCAATACTACTGTATCACTTTTTAAATTAAATCATTTTTAAGAAAAAAAACCGACTTCAATGGGGGAGGCCGGTGAAAGATTATTATACTTAGATGGTGCACTCTTAGATTCCATACAATAAAATAAAAATGGCTATAAGTATGTTTATAATGGTAGAAGACTAAGTACCCTCAATTCCTCATGGAATCATGGAAAAACCTTGCTTGCTTGACAAACAAAACGAAGAGAACAAATCGCCAAACTTGAACTACGCGTCGTTGAAGAGTTCCGTTCTGATCGTCATCAGCAGTTCCACTTCAGCAAATGTCACTTTTATGAATGAAAATGCTTGATTAGTTCATGAAAATACTAACACTATTTGTCTGCCTTTCACATTTGAGGAGTTCCCTCGATTCCTAATGGATCCCATCATCAGAACTCGAGCATGACAAAAATCAATCGTGAAAATAGAACTTGCTTAACAAACACAGCTAGAAGGACAAATCGCCAAACGTGAACTTTTCGTCGATGAAGAGTTCTGTTCTGATCATCATCAGCAGTTCCACTTCATCAAATGTCACATTTTTGTATGATAATGCTCGATTTGTTGATAAAAACCCAAAAATCACTATATATGTTTGCCTTTAAGATTTGAGGAGTTCACTCAATTCCTCATGGATCCCATCATCAGAAATCAAGCATGACAAAAATTAATCGTGAAAACAGAACTTGCTTAACAAACACAGCTAGGAGGACAAATCGCCAAACGTGAACTTTTCGTCGTTGAAGAGTTCTGTTCTGATCATGATCAGCAGTTTCACTTCATCCTATGTCACATTTTTGGATGAAAATGCTTGACTTGTTGATAAAAACACAAAAATCACTATATGTTTGCCTTAAAGATTTGAGGAGTTCCTTCAATTCCTCATGGATCCCATCATCAGAACTGCGTTTTGACAAAAACGGGACCAACTTGAATATATATACTTACAATCAAAAAGAGAATTTTCCAAATCGGTTACGAAATGACGGAGTTATGGAGAAACAAATATATAAAAAAAAAACAACCGAATTGATAACCTCCTCTTTTGAAATCTTGAAGTCGGTTAAATATGGTGAAATAGGGACTAAGGAAACTTAAAAAATCTGTTTGGTTGATATCAAATACAAAGTTCTTTTTTAAATAGTTAAATTAGTGTTGGTATTGTGATTAATATGAGGCCGTGTTTTGATTAGAAGTGATAAATAAGCTTCGTTGTAGTTATTGCGCAAATGTCGTGCCTTTGTTTTGCAGAAGTCGTGCATGTGTCTCGCAGATGTCGCGTTTATCTTTCATTTGTCTCGTAAAAGTCGCGGTGATGTCCGCTCAATCCATTACTATTACTGACAGATTTTTTGCAAAATTTGTTTGAGCTGCTGAGGTGAAAACTTACTCGTGCACTGCTGACCTAATTGGCTCAAGGAATTTTAGCGCAAATAAAATGAACGGAACGATGAAATAAGTGATAAAAACATGTAACATATGTAGTACCACTTTTTGTGTGCCATTATGCCATGTCAATGTCAATTACAATACCATCCAATCGCTGAATCCATTAGCGACAAAATCCGCGGAAAAGGTAGTTGTTTTAAAATCGGGATGCTGGATGGCATCGGATTCCATAAATGCTCTTACGGGCCGATATATCTCATATATCCGATCTGAAGGGTATTAACGTAGTTTCAAACAAAAATACCTATCATTTTTAGTATGGAAAATTATTTTTTTGTTTGATCAGTTAGGTTACTGTGGGAAATAAAGTATAAAATATGAATATTAAAGGACAATTTTTCACACAAATGCGAACTAGTCCCACAGTAAGCTCCATAAGGCTTGTGTTATGGAAATGATAGATGAATGCGCGTTAAGATGTTCGCTCGATAACGTTGCGTAATTACCCCGCTGCTCTGATGTAACAGACGTACAAATGACAATATAAATAAGATTTTCTCGACATATATGATAGACTCGATAATCAAGTGGTTAAAATATTTATAATACGTAATGAATACGTGTGTATTTTCAGCGGATTCATGTGACAACCCGCTTTCGTCGCCACCGGCAGGAGTCCTGCTGATGACACCAGACACAGTTTTCATTTTTGTCATATCCACTCTGGTTGTCTCTGTCTTGAGCTGTGCAGCAGCCATCGTTATAATCGGTAAATAGTTTATTTGTATTTTATTGTTTATTCCGTGAGGATGTAAACATATGTAGGTACTACAATAAAGCGCGCATGATTACTGACAATTCTGACACGTCACAACGGCCCTTGTCAGATATATCCGAGCCTTGATGTGGCAGATGACTGCTGGTGACTGTACCCAGTTAGACAGAGGAGACTAAACAAAAAGAAATATCTGGCAAATAGAGATTTCCCTACATATTTAATTCACACTAATAGATGTTTGATGTTTCACAAATATTTGCTGATTTGTCTACCTATCTGTCAAATATGGTATACTCAGAGCTATATAATTTACCTTATTTTTCAAACTTGCAATCTATCTTTGAAGCTTGAAAAGCACAGAGCGCGGCGCAGTTTTGTTGCGTGGCGGAGTATGCGCATAAAATTAGCGAAACCTGGGCTTAATACGATAACTGTAATTTTCTTTTTCTATGCTTTAAAGTATTGTTAGTTATAGTTAAAATAAAAAGAATTATACATTTTAAGGCCCGCGTCAATATTTAAAAAACAAAACTAAATTTATAACACATTTTCATTTATTATTTATAAGTAAGCCGCATAATAAAGTACATGTAAGAAAAAATATCATTTAATCAATTATCGTGAATATTTTTTGTTTAATATGTTTCGTATAATATAGTACTAATAAAATGTTGACGGCATCAATTAAACACTTACCCCCTTATTCATAAACGTCCATCAAGCCTCTATTAGTTAACAAGCCGCTAAAGTTGGTTTGTCTTTATCTATCACTTTGACATTTATGTTTGTGAGAAAGGGACAAAACAACTTTTAGTTAACAGAGGTTTGTTAATTTTTATGAATAAGGGGGTTTTGACGTAATTATGTATTTGGTTTTTCCAAAAATTACCCATATTTGTGACATTAGAGATCTGCAAAAAGAAGCCGTTTAATTTTAATAATTTATCACCATATTATGGCTTACTTACGAAATCAAAATATTAAAAAAATAGGTTTTTGTTTTTTTAACAATGACGCGGAGCCTTAAACTGTTTAATTCTTTTTATTTTAACTATAACTAACAATACTTTAAATCATAGAAAAATAAAATTACAGTTATCGAATTATGTCCAGGTTTTGCTAATTTTATGCGAGAGGCGGTTTTTTGGTGAAGCAAACGCGGTCCGGGGGACGTCGTACCAAAATCCGCTCAGTATTCAGTAGCACGCTAGAGCGGTGGCGGCGGCATATGAAGCTGTATAGTACGACAGTCGATAGTTTCGGAAAGATCAAAAATGCAAAACCACCTACGCGCCGCATCGCGTCGCGCCCGCTCTGCTCGTTTCGACCTTTATTATTTTCATCCAGCATCATAGGCAGAGTCATTATCAACTAGGCAAGTGGTCGTCATAAGATAATTAGTGCCACCTTTGTCCTGTTAGCGCCAATAAATTCATAATTAAATTTTCCGAGAGTTGCCTTCGATAACAGATTTCGTATTGAATGTTTGCCACGCTCTAATCAAAAAGGAAGATAATTTAAATCTTAAAGTAAATGCCAAATAAAGCCAGTTTACTATTAACTGTATCGGGTAAAAACCAGTACAGCTGCGCTTAACTAATTCTATGATCTAGATCAGAGAATTAAGGGTTGGGAGTCTTTAAGCTTATTTTAGATGCGATGAGTTCTCCGTATTTAAGATTATCGCCTTAGAAAAGCAAGATGAATTAAATTAATAAGGGTGAAATAATCTGGGTTTCTACGTATTCAACAGCAGCAAAGGAAGTCTAGTGATGTTTTTCTTTTTGTAATGTAATTTAATGTAACTATTTACTAGGTGTTATTATCACACCTATCTCAGCTTTTTTGAATAGCCTACTAAAATTATCAAAATTAAATACCAGCTTAGTTTTTAAGTAAGTAGGTCAGGATTACTTACTTAAAGTGGGGTACGCAACCCCAGGGGTTCACCCCAGATTGATACGTCAGGTGACGGGTGAAAAGAGAAAAGATATTTTATGTATTTCTAGGAAGCAGGATTTTAATTATTTTTTCTCGAAGTGGTTCGCAGTCGTCTTGAGAACTTAATTGGGGTACGTGAGATTATAACTTTGAGAAAACCTAATTTGTGGTAATAGTACCTAATCTCTCTATATGTAACTTTCACAACCATAGCCTCAATTCAATTGACAACATTTCAATTTTTCTGGTAGTATGAAATATTAACTCATTTCGTTAAATCGTAAAAAAGAAAACCAAAATATTCTTTTTATAACGAAAATGTGAAGAAAGCCTACATCGTAGTAATGATGTCACCACTATGAAATTGTGACAGTGACAGCGCCCAAAAAGAACAGCAGTTCACTTTCTTTAGTATATTTGTCTTGGTAACAGTGCTTCTGTATGATTTGTTATGCTGTGATGCCTTACTTATCACTTACTCTATTGTAGAAAGAGGAACTTTTGAAGTTCATTTATTTTTACGAAATTGAAATATTTTCGAGAATTTAAAAATGTGGTTTCACTTTACTTTTTATCCTCTATTTGATTTCATCGGAAAAAAGCCTGCTTATAAAAATGAAATGTTATCAGATGGGTTATGTTATTGTTTTGAGTTATAACACTTATAACTAAGTATTTATGGTCAAATAATTTGATTTCTTAGCCATTTAGTACCTTGTCAAATTGAAAATAGAGAGATATTATATCGTCGGCTGACAACTAAAACTCACTATGTAACCCTACCTATAGGCACTGGTCCCACCGCGAGCTAGTAAACTATGAACTATCGGCTATTTTATAGCCCAAGAAACGAACAAAAGATAATCGCTTCCGTGTAAATAAAAGAGAGATATATATTTTTATAGTTAATAGCTCGCTGTTCACACTGCCGGCGAGGACACTATCCCATCGCCCGGGCGGCTAAGATATATAATCCATAGAATTTTTACTAGCCTCCCGCCGATTGTCAATTGTTTCTAATACAGAATTTTACTAGTTGCTCGCCGAGCTCGATGATATCTGGCGGTGGGACCGCTGTTTACTAGTTGACCGCAGCGATAAAAACTATCGACTATCGACTATAAAACTAGCTCAGCGGTACTCGCCGATGCCTGATAGAACCCCGGCTGAGCTAGTGGAACGAGTAATCGCCCGACGCACGCGAACACTAGCTTATTGGCTATGTGCACGTCTGAAACGTCAAACGTCAAAGGTCCCGAGACAATGTCAAAACTCAGAGATGTCAAATAATGATACATGAATATTTTATTTACTTTAGTAAACGAGAATGACCCCGTATTGGAAATTTTACTGAAATAAATAAGAGAATAAATAAATACATACAAACGAAACGAATCGTAGGAAACCGTTAAGAAACCAATAGAAAACGTGAAAGTAAATTTGACAGTTGTCCCCGGTAAGTGCACATTTCTGCCATGGTGTGCGCTACGATCGCCTAGCTTACCCCCACCACCTACTTCGCACATAGCCAATAGCCGAGCGTCAAAACTATACTAGCTTCGCGCCTCTCGCCCACTAGTTTGTAGTTTATAGTTCTATTTGCTCATAGTTTGTAGCCGGAGGTGGGACCAGTGCCATACCTATAAAGTAAAACTCGTATCTAAGCATTTTAGTACTGAGATATGAGGTTTGTATGAGCAAAGACAAATTTTATAGTGACTTTTTGTTACCAACACAGATATCAGAGTAAAGCAGATGCGCTCATTTAAGCTGAACGATTTCTGTACATCTGATCTATTCTCACTAATGCATAAATCAGAAAGTTTGAGAGACACAGACAGGTGATATCTGACACATTTTCACCTGTCAGTGTCTCCGCTGTGGTCTGTTAATTTTATTTACTCGTATATTTAACATCCTGCTGTGCTTTCAAATGGAGACAATTCGTTAAGAGCCGAAAATGATCGTATTATCTGTCGCATTCTAACTCATTTTGGTCCACCATAAGGTTTAACGAGACAACTATATGAAAAATCATGTGGCTTAATACTGCGAGTCTGCTTTTCTCTGATGTATGTGGTTACCAACCGGCGATATTACTATTATTGTCAATGTGACAAAGTACGAATTAGCCCGGAAATCAAAATGGTTGACTGTAACAATTCGAGTCCTCGCACTACAATCATTGCTTTAGACGCCAAGATCCTGAAGCACATATCTATAGACAAGTAAACTGTAAAACCCGGCCAAGTGCATGGACCAAGCACAATTAAGGGTTCCGTACCTACTAGTTCATATTTTAAACCACTATCCTACTTAATAAGAGAAAAATAAACGTCGTGTCGTATCAGTCCGCCAAAGGAAAGTCTCAAGAAAGAAATACATTGATATTGCTCCACAGACATGAGCCCAGCTGTTAAATAAATGATGATGATCCTAAACAGTTTTTTTTTCTAATTCATGATGTGATCCGTAGTGTTACCTAAGCAAGATGATTTTTCATATAGTTATCTCTTTGAATCCTTATGGTTAATCAAGACCAGTTAGAACGGGACATATAGTACGATCATTTTCAGCTGCCAACGAATTGTCTCCATTAAAAAGCACATTAAAATGTCAAATCCCATTTAGTACAATACGTCACAAACGTCAGTACAATTTGCAGTTATGAAAGCAGAGACACTAACAAGTGAAGACCATCTGCCTCTCTCAGACTTACTGATTTGTGCATTAGTGAGAAGAGAATAGATCAGATGTACAGAAATCTTTCGACAAAGACGACCTGTTTAGCCTAGTTGGTAGTGACTCTGCCTCCGAAGCTAGAGGTCCCGGGTTCGAATCCCGGCCAGGGCATTAATTTGTGCATTTTTCACGGATATTTGTTCTTGGGTCTTGGATGTTTTCTATGTATTTTAGTATGTATTTATCTATATAAGTATGTATATCGTCGTCTGGTACCCATAGTACAAGCTTTGCTTAGTTTGGGACTAGGTCGATTTGTGTAAGATTGTCCCCCAATATTATTATTATTATTATTAAAAATGAGCAGATCTGCCTCACATGTAAAAGACATAAGCACATCCGCTAATTACAATCCGCATTTCGATTGCCAGTGGTCGTACTTTCAGTTTTCAAATAACTTAGTCTTCTAAAAGATTGCAGACCTACAGTTTGCGCTAAAATGAAGTTAAAAGTAAATATAGTGCACTTAAACGTAAATATGGGATGAAAACTGGACAAAGGTAGCAATTTTCGATGGTAACTCTCCATAGACGATTCCATATATTCGTTCCTAGAGGTCATGGAAAAAATATTCAAACCCAAAAGTTACAGCATATTTTGTAATTTACAATATTTTAGAATCATGATTAGAACTAGGATGAACTTTAAAGACAGTACAGGCAAAAAGCTGAAATAATGTCAGCATTTCCAAGATGGCGGAGGAAGATATAGAGTCCGTACAACATATCAAAAAACTATAACAATCGGAACTCTTTTAGGGTACCATAACAACGATTTTCTAAATGCATGACGATTATTTTCCGGTATACCGTACTTCCGGTTAAAATTTTGTAATGGTGACAGGCAGATCCGTAATGAGCAGGGTCAAAACATTTTAAAAACGTTGTCATCCTAACTGTTACATTATCTAATGAATGAGGTTTGTGTACACATATTTTTCAGGTCTTATTATATAAGAATAATGTAACTTCGCTTGTTTTATGAGCATACCTACCCTAAGAATTTTTTTTTTATTAATCCGAATTTTACTCACTAAGCGTGAGTTGTGCCAACTTACTTACAGATCCATCACCGGTAAATATGGCGCCGGCAGCTGTCATGTCATAGAAACTTTTACCCACTTTCCATACAATGAAATTTAACGAACACTGGTTACGATTACAGACGGTTTGGTACAACTCACCCTGAAGTATCGAGACTCAGAACTGGGGTTGCTTATGTTTTTCCTGTAGGTAGTCCTCCTTCCTTCCTTTTGCCTCACTGACCGGCTACGTTGCTAATTATTAAAATCATGTTTCAGTGGTCGTGACCGAAAATAAAGGAAGTCTAGTTTTTGGAATCGTATGGACTTACATTTGTGTTTGTGTATCATCCTTAGTGGTTGATATAACATTTGCTGCTTTCTTTGGAATAGACTACGCAGGAATGGTAAATACGATGGTAAGTATCAAATGCCAATTATTTCACATAATGTAACAATCATAGCTTTAGATACTATAATATACTGTTACTAATTTATATTCCGTATAAAACAGTGTTCGTGGTCCATGTAACAATGAATTATATTTTTTATTTACTATGTCTTATTTAAGTATTTAATATTATTATTACCTACCAACTAAAAATCATTTCAGTAAGTCAGCCACAGCAAAAGTAAATATTTAGGTATTTGATAAATCACTTACTAATTTGTAATTTATGGTTACGAACCGATGATCCAAATGAAACCGATGGACCGATAATAAAGTCATACTCATTGGGAGTGTAGGTTTACCTTCATTATTATTAGCGACGTCAGCCGACTACCCGTAGCTGTTCATCCAATCGGCCCATTTCCATCAATAGCTGATTATTTTTGTTTCATGTTCCAGGAAAATACTTTTCCAGGTATTTCAGCTAACTATATAAACGACGTTCACCGCCTGGGCTCGCTGTTTTTCATGACGATATCTTTGAAGGGTTACTTCGCTCCTGTGATTAACATTATTTTGCTCATATTGTTAGCAATATACGCTACTAAGTACAAGACTAAACTCCAAACCGCCGAAGTGAGTAGCGGTGTGTTCCGCTTGCTTTCGTTTTCGTTACATTCATCGAATGATTTTCATTAGTATTGATTTCAAAATATAAACTAGCTACTTTTACTATCTTAAAGCACACTTATATATATAAAATCCCTTCCCCCAGTTGTCGACATTTGGGAATGAATAACACGAAAGTTACCTAAGATGTATCAATATTCAACATACTTATATATGTTTATTACAGCATTCCATTCACAAAGTGGGAGCCATCAATGCATATGAGTGAGTAAACTTAAAATTTTGTTTGTATAAAAGTATCCATTTTATTTCGCAACATGATTTTCTCAAGCAGATTAATTTCATAAGTGACATATTTCCTGCATTCTGTAAACTTATATTTTCTAGTTTAGTTAGTAGGAACCTTGCCGAAGCCACCGGATAACTCGAATCCCGATAAGAGCAATATGGGGATTCGAATCGAGTTTATTATCATCCCAAATAAGGTAATGATACTCGTAAATATTCGGGTAAGGACTAATGAGCAAATTGATCTTGAATAAAGGAGGGTTATAAATAATCATGTTGTCGTTCAGTAGGTACCAATACGTAGTTGCGTATAACTTCTTACTAAATAGCGAAGCTTAGATTGAACCATCGATTGTCGGAACATATCGTTCCGAGCCCATGTCGTGCTTAGGAGGACGGTGAATGTATGGGGAACTGAGTTCTGTGGGCTAGTGCAGTCCACGAGGCGCAATCGGCACGATGTACAGTCAGCGACATATAGTACGTACCAGGCCAAGTTGCCAAATAGGTCGGTACACCATACAAATTATACGGTGTACCGAACTATTTGGCCACTTTGGCTGCTATATATGACGCTGACTGTGACTGTACTCTAAGTCATATTTTTGTACCGTAGTCTCATCTCATACATAACATCAAAATAAAAACATTGTAAATCATTTTTTTTTGTCCATATTTACCAGGCAACGGGTAAACCGCGGTTTTGTACCGGACGAGCCACGCCGCAGTTCGCGCAGCCCGCCGCGCGTCCCGCCGCTGACTCCGCTCTCGGACTACCCCAAGTAAGTGTCCATAATTAGGTATAATGAGTTATAAGTTCTTAAAGCTTTCATTTAAACACATCGACGTATTTTTCGTAAATATATGTATGTAGGTATTTCTTGCAGCTAAACTGTTGATAAGTTGATCGACACTACTTATTAAGTACCTAGTCAATATTTACCACCAGTGGCAGATCACATGTTAGAAAAATAGTGATAAAAACCATCTCGATCGCTACTGACCATCACAGAGAACATTTGTATATCTGCTGACCACTTGTTGCATCTCGAACGCTGGGAGTAGTCATATCTCGAGTGTGGTTTTCGATCGATATCCGCCCTTTTTATTCGACATATAGGTCGTGTATGTGTTCGATATATGTCTCATACACATCATTTCAAACGACCCGAGAACTGGAGGCCAATTCTCGGGCCGTTCGATACGATGTCTATTCAAAATGATCTCTATTGACACAATGTCTATTGAAAAATCTCACCAAAATGTCGAACACAACGAAATTTCTTATTCTAGGACACGATCGAGATTATGTCGAACGACGATCTCAATGTCTATTGTAATACGCGTTCCGTTTTTTTCGATTGTGTTAATTTACAATCGAGTGTATGTTAATAAGTCATTTTATAAGTTTTTCCACTTAATTAAATATATCTTATATCAAAAACCAAAGTGTTATTAATTTTTCAATAATCTATACATAACAATGGTGATATAACACCTTAAACATATTTACGAGTATTTGATGTTCATGTACCTACGTGAAATGGAACGCATAAAAATTGTTTAGACTTGGCAGTTTTCAGTTAAAGACAACGTGCAATATTTGAGAGCTGTCAATATTTTCCTTCAACCGCCATTCCACCACTGAACGTATCAAAAATATTTAAACGTCTTTAGCCGTTAAATCATTTAAATGAATCGAAATATTTTTTGCAAATATTTTCATTTTGTACTGCTGTAAACAGTCGATCAACTACTTAAGTTGTCAATATTTCCCGCCACTGACAGGCCAAATGTCAAAAAATTGTGATAAAATCATCTCGATCGCTACCGACCACTCGTTGCATCTCGAACGCTGGGAGTAGACATATCTTGAGTGTGAGATTTTGAGAATACACAAATGAGTTTTCAATCGACATCCGCCATTTTTTATCGAGATATGTCTAATAGACATCATCTCTAACGGCCCGAGAATTGGCCTCCTGGCCTTCTGGGTTGTACTAAAACGCAACAAACTGGCTTGAGGCCAATTCTGGGGCTGGTCGAGACGATGTCTATTCAAAATTGTCGCAATGTCTATTGAAAAAACGCACCAAACTGTCGAATACAACGAAATTGCTTATTATAGGACACGATCGATATGATGTCAAACGACGATATCAATGTCGATTGTAATACGCGTTCCGTTTTTTTCGATTGTGTTAATTTACAATCGACTGTATGATAATAAATCATTGTATAAGTTTTTCCATTTAATTGAATATATCTTATATCAAAAACCAAATTATTATTATTTTTTCAATAATCTATACATAAATATGGTGGTTTAACACCTCAAACATATTTACGAGTATTTGCTCGTTTATTTACTTACGTGAAATGGAACGCATAAAAACTGTTTTGACTTGACAGTTTTGAGTTAAAGATTACTTGAAATATTAAGAGCTGTCAATATTTTCCGTCAACCGCCATTCCACCACTGAACGTATCAAAGATATTTGAGTCTTTAGCCATTAAATCATTTAACCGAATCGAAACATTTTTCACAAATATGTTAATTTTATGCCGCTGTAAACTGTGGATCAACTACTTAACTTGTCAATATTTACCGCCACTGGCAGATCAAATGTCAAAAAATTGTGATAAAACCATCTCGATCGCTACCGACTACGCCACAAAGTACAATATATATACTGAGATTAGAGATACTAGTGAAATACTCCACATAGATCGTGGCGCCGTTGTGTATTTAGTAAGAACTAACCGCACGAGCGCTGCATTTCTGTCACTTCAATATGCAAGTGCGATAGAGATAGCTTCCAGTGACATCTGGTACAAATAAGTTAAACTAACATTTCCATAAAAAAATCGTACTTTGAGATGAAAAGCCCCTGGAGGCCAATTCTCGGGCCGTTAGAGATGATGTCTATTAGACATATCTCGATAAAAAATGGCGGAAATCGATCGAAACCTCATTTGCGTATTCTCGAAATCTCACAGTCGAGATATGTCTACTCCCAGCGTTCGAGATGCAACGACTGGTCAGTAGCGATCGAGATGGTTTTATCACAATTTTTTTGACAATTGATATGCCAGTGGCGGTAAATATTGACAACTTAAGTAGTTGATCAACAGTTTACAGCAGCACAAAATGAATATATTTGCGAAAAATATGTCGATTCATTTTAATGAGTTAATGGCTAAAGACATTTAAATATTTTTGATACGTTTAGTCAGGAATGGCGGTTGGCAGAAAATATTGACAGCTCTCTTTGAGTCAAAACTGTCAAGTCAAAACGGTTTTTATGCGTTCCATTTCACGTAGTTCATAAACGATCAAATACTCGTGAATATGTTTGAGGTGTTAAATCACCATAATTATGAATTTAATGATTGATTATTATTTAACTATTATTACTGTGTTTTTATATTATTTTGACATTTACCATTTTTATTATTCTGTTGATATTCTGACATTGTACCTTTTTGACATTATTTAGTTTTATTATCCTTTTATTATTTTGATTTGACATTACCTAGGATATCCTAGTCATGTATACCTACTTTTAAGACATTTTTTATTTTATTTCATTCACATGTAACATTTCTTATTTTTCTATTATATTGTTTTTAAATTCTCAAATTATTATACCTATCGACGATCTTTTAGTGAATCCATTTTATTTTTGATGTAAAATAATAATGTTATTTTCTAAGAGAAATAAATGAATCTAATCTAATCTAATCTATTGAAAAATTATTAACACTTTGGTTTTTGATATAAGACATATTTAAGTAAGTGGAAAAACTTATAAAATAATATATTGTTATGCACTCGATTGTAAACTAACACAATCGAAAAAAACGGTACGCGTATTACATTAGGCTTTGAGATCGTCGTTCGACATAATCTCGATCGTCCCCGAGATTAAGAAATTTCGCTGTGTTCGACATTTTGGTGAGATTTTTCAATAGACATGGTGCCAATCGAAATCATTTTGAATAGACATCATCTCGAACGGCCCGAGAATTGGCCTCCTGGAATGATCTCATGGTTCGAAATAATTGTCATGCAATAAATAAATACCTAAATGTTAATCTAATGGGTTGATATCCATTAGATTAAGATGATCTTTAGTTTACAAAACTCGCGAAATACCAGAATAACAGGAAACAGGCTCTCTTAGCTCAGTATTTACCCACCATAAAACACAACAAACAACGCGCGTGATACAATTCTTCTGCTAAGAGTATCAGGAAACGTTATCGTATTGTTCAATCAATCATCTTAGATGGAGATATGTAATTTAGTTGAAATAACCAGATAGTTGCAATTACAAGCCTCCACTTACCAAAGTGCGTCGAAGTTACGCTATCGTACGTTAAGGAAGTTGACTTTACGTTCAGGTCAATCAAGTAGAGGAATTTAAAGAAGAGAAAACTTGCCGAGTCGCACTCAGTCATAAAAAATCATTTAAAACAATTGAAGAACGGTATACAAGGTCGCGTTAGTCATGCAGCTGAATGTGGGTGGCGCAGGGCTGGTCATTGTTGCATTCTTTGGAGGAGGCCTATGTCCTGCAGCGGACATGATAGGAAGTTGATATGATGATGCATGGCATTAGCTGTGATTTAAGGAGCTTAAAAAGAACTACAGGTAAATTACTTTCGAGACGTTTTTGCATTTGTAGTTGTGACATGTGTAGCCAGCTTGTAGCCGGCCTCACACACACGTTGACGTGTGTCTGTGCACGTCAACGTGTACGTGTGTCCCTGTAAATACACAAATACTACTACAAAATGCAAAAACGTCTAGAAAGTAATTTACCTTTAGCGTTATCGCTGAATAACTGTATTTGCCCAAACAAAAGGATGTAAGTGCCGTGAGTTTCCCACAACGATTCTACCGGTTTTAAGTTGTTCCTATGTACATTTGGCTCTGTTTGTTCTCCAAATAAATAAATAAAGATATTTTTTTTATCCCGAGTAGTTATAGTGGTTTTAAATTGAAAATAGTAGCAGTGGGTTCGAAACCCTTCATTGTGAGTGTGTGACACACTTGGCCGCTTTTAAAAATAAATTATGACGCTGTTAATTCCGTGGTCAAATTAATGAGATTATAATTGTATTATACTTATTAAAATAAGTTTCTTCTGTAAACGAGGAAATGCAAAAAAGTTTTTATATAATTTAATACGTCTGCTATTCAATAATTTATTTGAGTTCCCTGAGTCTTCTACTATTTGAGCTGACACAAAAAATTAACTGAGAAATACGTAGCTTTTGTCTTTGCGTAGGTACTTTTAATTCACAAAGAGAAAGTTACCCTTGTAACTGTACAATACGAACAAAGGCGAAATGTAAACAAACACCGTTCGAATGAGCCAAAGTTCTGTAGCTGTTATATGCTGAAAAATGTGTAACTAACAGCGCTTGTATAAGTAACTTATTATACCTATTGTCCTTATTGATAAGACTTAAAAAATCTAAACCACAACTTACAAATACTTAGAATAAGGAGATGATCAAAAATTTCAAAATAGTGTCAAGAATTAGTGAATTTCACCCTAGATACCTACTACATGTGAATGAATATGTATACCTACACAAGCTTTAGATCGACCGAGACTTTTTCCGCGTAGAACTCGTTATTACCTTAGGGAAATAATTGCTATGAAATTATTTTAGGCTAAATAGGGTTAATTAGAGCTTTCCTATACACACTTCCACTCCCCTTTTCACCCCCTTAAGAAACGAAAAATAATATTCGGAATAATAAATATCCTACTTGTATTTTAATCTTTAGTTTACTATACATTATGCCTTAAATTCTTGTTAAAAAATATTTGCACGCAAAACAAATTTTCAACCACTTTTGACCTCCTCGGAGATAACATTTGATGAAACCGTTATATCAACTATCTTCTTTGTTAATACAAACGAATAGGTATACGAACATTCAAATTTGTAACGTTTCCAAATGAACATTTTCTATAACACCCCCCCACCCCCCCTGTTTTACCCCTATAGGGTAGTTTAAAAGAGTATATTATATTTCTGGATAGATATACATACTATAAAAGAAATCATCTGCCCTATTTTCGAGATTGTAGCCACAGTCTGTCCTTAAAAATCACACATTACCCATGTGAATAAAAAATACCCTCATCAATGTTTTTGACTGTACCTACGATGAGCTTGTGACAGAATTTATAAGCTATTTATTTAAAATGACATCTTTCCTATACAAACTTTCAACCCTTTTTTTGACCCCTTTATGGGATGAATTTTTGTAACAACCCTATACTATCCATTATTTTTTTACTAAAAAACCTTTGCACAAAGGTTCAAGTCTATAACTATCCAAATGAATTATTTACATACCCCTATTAAGGGTTGAATTTATAAAAATCCTTTCTTAGTATGGACGTCTACTTTAAATAATATATTATATGTTCCAAATTTCATGCTAATATCTTCAGCTGCTTAGGCTGTGCGCTGTGTGTCAATCTTTATTTAAGTAATGCAAGAGTTTTATAAATTTTATAATAGGTATGTACCTATAGATAACCCTCGAAAATATTACACTCCTTTTTTGGATAGTCGTGCGAAAACCCGAAGAACTTCATCATGACACGATCTAATTTGAATGGGTCTCATTTATAGAGTAAACCGAAAGTTTCTAGTTCTATTAGTAACGGTTACTAAGCTAAGCCGCGGACAGACGGACGGACGGGCAGATGGACATGGCGAAACTATAAGGGGTATTTGTTTACTACGGAACCCTGGTATAATATAACCTATTTTCCCATTAATACTTAATAGTAAGGGGGCGCGCTTTAATGTCCGACATAAAGGCGTTCATATGCTAGCTGAATTTGCCTAGGTTCAAGTTTGATACGCTGAATTTAACTAAGTGCGTTTAGGGGTGGGGTTACCTACCTAGTAATTTATAAAAAGTGAGAGTGAATGGAACTTCGGTAACAGAATATTTTGCCGAGCGCGTGCGGAACGAAACACATTGAAATCAAATTGGAGTGCATATTGATATTGCATATTTCACATTGTCCCCTGATATCTGCGAGGCAGGTACCTGCTTGAAATCTAATTTCCTGTCCAATTTATTGGATACTCTGTTCAATAGGTACGTACGTACCTACGTTGGTATACGTATATACCTACATAATGGAGACTCGAATAGATTGGCACCACGTAAGGTATGGTATAACACAGCAGCAATAATTAATGAATTGGGGATGATTATCTACTGCATTTCGACGGTAGTTAAGGGAATGGCGGCATAGCATAATCACCGTCAAAATATGGAGCCAACTGAAAATTGCCAACATGCCAAACAATCAGATTTTAATGATCATCACAAACGATTACCAGAGGCTTGAAACAACCTCGAGCCTTAACTTAATATACTTACGATATTGTAATGTTACACGAACCATACATACATGATATAGTAACCTACCTACCTGTTGAAATAGCTTGAACAAAAACAAAAACTATGATGCTTTCAAAATTTGTAGCGATTCTTAATTAAGCACTTAAATATAAAATGTGTTTATTTATAAATATGATTATATGGTCTATGATTATAAAAGTTGAAATAATAAAAATAATAACTAAAACCTGATTACATAATTACAGAATAAAGATTATCTAATCGAAATGCCCGCCCCGAATCATTCCCGGCGCAAAAGTGCCCAACACGCTCGCCGCGCTGCAGTTGTATCGCGATGGAAATGTGTTTATTAAAACCCATACATGATGTATGTAGGGGGAGCCTGGGGTCAATTGACACGCGGTTCATTTGAAACAATCTTTGTAAGTATAGCCTGACCAGTGTCTTTTTGGACCTGGCCATGTTGCGGATTTTAAGTGGTACTAATTTATTTTAATGGCAAGACATACTTTTTGACAACAGATGTTAGAAGTCATCGAATGTCATCAAGACCAAAATATATCGTGATTATAAAATAAATATGCCGAAAATCATCCAAAGCGTTGTTAGAAAGCTTATTGTGAATTTTAATAATTATTAAAAACAATAAAAGGACTAAGGATTGTCTAGTATGCCAACACACAATGTTTTGAAATTTGTTTTTGACATAACCGGTAGTGCTGACATTTCATATTATAGTAAGGATTGTTTGAATTGGGAAGAGTGGTTGGATTTAACAAGTACACTTTTTTTCTTATTCAATGTTTTTTTTTAATTCAATGTATGTACAGGTACATAAGTCTACAATAACAAATATATATCAAAACAAAATAACGTTACCGTCGTTGCCGCCAATAAAAATAAATTGGCCAAGAGCTCAGTGTAGGGTTCCGTAGTTGCCCAATGAACTTGATTTAAAAAAATCAATAACAAGCAAAAGAGAATGCTTTCGCAACGTTTCATACGTGTTTTACTAAGAAGAGAAGACTTTTACAATAACTCAAACGGCTTAACTGATCATATCCGCTATAGTTTTCATTGAAAAGTTTTACTTTCATGTTTATTTTTTTTATTTTTTGGATCCATAGTTCAAAAGTTAAAGATGACACAAATTTTTTTAAAGGCATTATTTTCAAAAATGTTTACTTTATCAAAAAATGTTTAATGAAGGCCTTTATTCATTTTGAATGACCTATCCAACACCCTACACCATAGGGTTGAAGCAAAAAAAAAACAATTACGTGTAGGGGAGGTACCCTTAAAAAAAAAATTTTTAGATTTTATTTTACGACTTTATCAGTTTTATTGCTTTGTATATCCATGCCAAATTGCAACTTTCTAGCGCAAACAATCACAGGGCAAAGCCTCGGACAGACAGACAGACGGACATGACGAAATTATAAGGGTTCCTAGTTGACTACAGAACCCTAAAAAGACCCCATACAACGTTTTAAAAAAAGGTAGATGAAAAAGCCAATACACACTGTCCCGACTACCTATACATGACATATTATTGCCATATATATAACATGCTGTTTGCAGCGACACTATCTCAGGTCTAAATAGGATCTGGTCAGGCTATACCTCGTAGACTAGAGTGGCAGGGTCTCGAGATTCTAATTTCATTTAACCATACTTTTCGAGGCATCGAGTCCGTTTGTAATGTTTACGATCGAGTGTTAACTTTTTCTCCAGAAAGAGTAAAAAAACAAGCTTTCACTTATATATTAGACTTATCAAGTGGGGCTAAAGTAGTACATTTAACCCCTAGGGATATGTATATATGATATATAAAACATTTTAATTTGACCAATCAAGCCACTTCACTAAATTAAATCCACCAATCACAATACTCACTCATAAAATACACCTCATAACTCTTTTAAAAAAACTTTGGTTTTGATACGATATTCAACCAACCAGAATACAGACACAAAAATAGACCAAACAGGTACCTATAACAGAATTAATTTCTGAAAACCACAGATTAACTAGTACAAGTCAAAACGTAAAGTTTTCTTAGTCACTATTTCATAAAAAAGCCGTTCAAGTGCGAGTCAGAGTCGCGCACGAAGGGTTCCGTAATATTATCTTAACAACATTAGACACTTTATTATATTTATTAACTTTATTATACCTTTTTTATTTAATTTAAATTAGTAATAAGAACGTTAAATTATATCAAGTAGAATTTCCCATACTTACATTTTGAGACCCAGCGTCTAATGAACACAGCGAGCAACTTTTTAAAAGTGTTTTGTATGGGAGCTTCGTACTGTTTCTTACTTGTTACTGTTCCTGTTACTTACTCACTTCGTACTGTGTTCGTACTGTTTTCCCTTACTTCGTTCGGGAACCGCCTCGTGGTCAAAATATACCATTTTAGACCCTAGTCAACAATCTACTATTACATTATTTAGTTCCTTAATAATTTGAATATAAATTCGTTCATGTCAAAAAAAATACTGATAGTGCATACTTATATAATTAAATATAAATATATATCTATTTTTTTATTGGTTAAGGAAGTGGGTCCCACCATATACAGGCTGAATTCTGCGTCCGAATTCAGCCGGGCCTCAATATTAAATGTGTACACAGGCAGAGAGACCGGAGAAATCCAGTCCGCCTGTCTGTGGCAAGGCCATAGACATGTGCAGCTGCGGACGCAATCAGCCCGGCTGAAATCGGTAGCCGAATTCAACTGTTATGCGGCAAGACGAGTGAAAATACAACTGTGCTGTCCGAACTCCGTGCTCGAATAGGTATTCTACGCAAGTAACGGTAAAATCATATTCGGTATTCGCAACTTTCTGTATTAAATGATGCTTTACAAAAGCAATTGCACGAGTTAAGGCGAAGCAGGCTCATGCCTATTCGCGCTAGGTACCCACGAGTAGGTAACTATGTAGAGCCAAAGGCAGTTAAACTTTATAAAAACTCATAGAACATGTTTGCAAAATGCGACACAAAGAACGCGGCTGTACGAGTATTTTGGAATCGGTTTTCTAGCTTTACTATAATAATCGTAGTTTTGTTCGTTCAGAACTTCAGTTTCAGTATGTTTGTATTTATACAGTAACCGGGACTACGACCGCTCCAACTCCTGGCAACACAGCCCCGCGCCGTTACCGTTCTCTTACATAGAAGAGCCCCGAAGAGCGCGCGCGAGCCCGGTCGGCGAGCCGCAGTGGCGGCGCGACCCTTGGCCGCCCGCGCCGCCCCTCCCGGCGCCCGACTACAGCCCACCAGCCCGCAGGCTAAAGTCGGCCTTAAAGCCTAACTACATGTAGACAACAACACATTTAGGGGTAACATGTAGCGACAGGGTGACTTATACTTGCCATTCCCAGTAGTTAGGTATACATATGTATAGAATTCAATATTGCACGATGTTGTGGATTAATCAGTTGGATAAGAAAAATGGAAAGCATTCCCCTTTTACGCTACATCGTTTCCCTTGCCAAATGAGCGTTAAATGATGTTACTTACTGACGTACCTAATCATAATCTATTTAAATATTATCATTGATTTGTCCGTGCGAAATTTTACGAACGAATTACACATTAGGTACTATAGAATATTAATCTATAGTATACTAATCAAATCAATCTGAATTTTACGCACCTACCTGCTTAGTGCTTACCATATAAGGCAAGCCTTGCCGTCATCCCTAGTTAGGCCGTTGGGCTCGAGGACTGCCGACACCTTGGCACTGACAAGGGCCCTACGGATGACATCATTGATGCGGGCATGCCGAGGGATTCTCCCAGCACTCCAGCTACAAGAGTATTGAGAGCCCAGTGGCCCAAACTGTCCACTAACTTTAGTTTCGTTACCTTCGTTTATTGAGGTCCACAGTGGGTCCACACTATTCTCTTGTTTAGAAAATTATTAAAAATACTTATGAATGCAAAACAAACTCATAATTAAGTCTAATTAGAACTTCAAAATTTATGGTTTATGTTGATTTTTAGAATTCGAATAAAGATGTGCTCACAAAGACAGTTTACAAAAAGCCTAATAATGTAGTAAAATGAGAGGAAACTAATACGATGGTACTGTTTCTAACGCTTAATAAAGTGAGTATTACTATATCAACCTGAGTTTTATTATTGCCCTGCAATTATACAACTAGGCTCGAGGAGAGCTGGCGCACGCTGTCGTTCAAGCTCGAAACACTTACAGTGGTCGGGGCGCGGCGCCCTGCATATTCAAGAATTATTTATTAACTCGTACTAATCTTTATTGCACAAAAGCAGAACTTATCGTACAAAAGCCCCTCAGATGAGAATGTGCGCCCCTGAATAGACGTGGCATTGCGAATCTTGCGGAGATTCGCAAGGCCACATCTATTCATAAGCAAACCGGTCAAGTGTGAGTCTGACTCGCGCACCGAGGGTTCCGTACAACGATGGTGTACCTGTCCCGACCCCATTAATTCAGAAATTGAACGCCATTCGTACAGCGCCATCTATGGGAGTATTATACAAACTTAGTATAGAAAGGATCTTTGATGATAAAAAATATAAAGTCTACGTTGAGGTATCATTATATTTTTTTCTGTATAATTTAATTTGGGTTAATAACGTTGTGTAATAATTTCATATTTTTTCTTGGTTAACTTCTGATGAATGGAGTGTCGGCGTTATTTTCCTTTATTCCCACAAGTCAGTTGTCCAGTTCAGATGGCTGAACTAGTGGGAATATTTTTCTCATTAGGTCTGTTGATTGAACTAGTAAGTGTTTTTTCTCGCTAGTTCAGTCAATTGAACTAGTGAGAATGGTTTCTCTCATTGGTTTAGTTGACTTACACACTGACAAGAGAGCAAAGTAGATTTTTGCTGCGATTGTTGATGTTGAGTCCCGAGCAAGCGAAAGATTCTATAATCGAATCACAAGTTTAGCGAGCGAGTCAAAGACACAAGATACAAATATCTTTTTCACCTCAGCGGCGAGAACATATAACGCAAAGGAATAGTGACAGAATCAACAGAATGAAGTTTAAATGGTCCAAGTTTGTATTACATCCCGCAGTATGATAAGGTGACCTGCGACTAACCTACGATATGAAAAAAGTTTTTTTCACGCTCGCAACAAAATTGCATTTTTTTCAGTTTTCAAGCAGCTAAACCGCCAAGTTCGTGTCGCTGAGGTGAAAAGTCCTTTTGTTTGAGCAAGGCAGTTTTTTTGAGCAAGGCAGACTTCTTATAGGTTTTCCTGTAATCTAATATATTCGTGATTCTTCTCGTATTGGTCCTTTTCATTAGATACTTCACACGATATATTCTCAAAAAAAAAAAATTATTTACTATAAATAGGGGTTCCTTTTTAGGGTTCCGTAGTCAACTAGGAACCCTTATAGTTTCGCCATGTCTGTCCGTCCGTCTGTCCGTCCGTCTGTCCGTCCGTCCGCGGATAATCTCAGTGACCGTTAGCACTAGAAAGCTGAAATTTGGTACTAATATGTATATCAATTACGCCGACAAGGTGGTAAAATAAAAAGTGGAAAAAATTATTTTATTAGGGTACCTCCCCTATACGTAAAGTGGGGTGTTTTTTTTTTCATTTTAACCCTAACGTGTGATATATTGTTAGATATGTATTTAAAAATAAATAGGGGTTTACTAAAATCATTTTTTGATAATGTTAATATTTTCGGAAATAATCGCTCCAGAAGTAAAAAAAAATGTGTCCTCCCCCCTCTAACTTTTGAACCATAAGTTTTAAAAATATGAAAAAAATCTCAAAAGTAGAACTTTATAAAAACTTTGTAGGAAAATTATTTTGAACTTGATAGGTTGAATAGTTTTTGTAATTTTTTCAAAAAAAAAAATGTGACGGACGGTGAACTACGGAACCCTACACTGAGCGTGGCCCGACACGCTCTTGGCCGGTTTTTTTTTTCTTTGAGGTACGGTACACTACGAAGTTAATTTTATTACAATATTATACAAAAAGTTTTTTTTTCAACTAAACAAACGCTTACTTGTTCTGTTAACCGAGTGCAAATTACAAACTGAACAAACGAGAAAAATATTCCCACTAGTTCAATCAACTGAAGTAGTGGGAATAAAGGGTTATATTTATACATTTTCCTTCATAAATAGAAAATGTATCCACCGTAAAAAAATTAAATAACTATTTTAGAATGTGCAATTCAAGCCCTTTCATATGACACCCTATTTAGTAGTCACAAGGCTACGAATTTTTGACGGGGGATCGGTAAATTTTAATAGAAAATAAAAAAAACATGCTGCATGTTCGCTAGCCCTGTTTAACTATTCCATATTTTATATACCATAAGTAGTTCTTGAGGTTATTAGCAATGTGTGGGTACCTACGGAACCCTAAACATGGTCGTGTCAGACGATGGTTCAATGCCATAAGCATGAGCGCTCGTGGCCCAGCGGCGCCCGCATGCGGTATGCCAGGTTGAGCAATGTCGGGAGGAGTCAATCCTTGGATGGGTGACCGCTTTGAGTGGTGACTGACTGAGCGCTCCCGTGCTTTGGAAGGCACGTTAAGCCGTTGATCCCGGCTGTTGTCTATGATGGCAGTCGTTAAGCCGAGTTAGCGGCCTTCGGGCGACTTGAGAACTTCTGACAGTCAAGTTGCACACTCACTTGACCAGCCTAATCCCAATAAGGTCTAGTTTCCCCTCAGAACATCAAGGAACAAAAAGGGAGAAGTGCCCTACTGCTTCCTTTCAACGAAAACCAATGTCCCCAGTTTTCTCCCACCAAGTCCACACACACACATTGAACCGTGTAAAAAAAAAACCTCGGGCGGTGCCGCCGAGTTTACGACATCATGAAAACAAGCGCTGTGATTGGCTTTACGCACCCCTCATAAAAGGCAATGAACACTAGAGGGAGACAAACGTTAAATGATGTTTTATCGACATCGATCTTTAAATTATTATGTTAATTAAGATATTGGTGACTATTGAAATGGCCAGTTTAGATGGTGTTCATATCCCCAAAGTTGCATAACATAGTAAAGCATTATAGCGGTACGTACATAAAAAAAAAACATTAATACGAACTGAGAACAGTGAGAACCTTCTTTCTTCTATCAAAGTTGGGTAATAAGATCAATTTGGAAGTTGGTCTGCAGTCTTATGGAAAAAAGTTATGTTTATTAAATATTGATTTGTGAATTTACCGTTGATATTAAATGACTAGTTCGACATTCTATTCCTATTTTATCGATGACGCATAAACTGCAATTTTAACCGGCACCACTCTAGTCGGGCGGAGCCTAACAGTGGGCCGGCGACTGCGCACCACTAAATAATTCAAGCAGCGACCACACGACTACAGCGACTACAGCGGCATGATACATTGCGCCGTGGCTTAGCGCGGTACGGGGTGATTATTGTACAAAACGTTCAATGAAAATATAACGCTTTTTCATATGTTATCACTTAAACTTCTTTTTGACCATGTCGCGGCGACATGCGCCACGCCCCCGTTTGAATTTCTTTCTATGATCTGAGTTTCCCCCTTGGGTTGGAAGGTCAGATAGCAGTAGCATTCGTAAAAACTGGTGCCTACGCCAATTCTCGGGATTAGGTAGCGAACCCCGGGTATCCTTCAGGATGCAAATGTACTCGGAATAATGCTAGGATGATGAAGCATTATCTACCAGTCAACCTTTGGACAAAGTAGACGAATTGTGAACTTTGGGTTGACAATTAAAACAATTGAAGTATTTTTTTAAGTATATAATCTTATGAATCTGTTTATTTTAGCCTATTTTTATTTTAAAGTACCATTTGTTTTGTTGTATTACAAGAGCATCTAGTCGGTCTCACCGAAACATAGTTAAACTTGTTAACAAAACCTTACAATAATAAACTTGAGTGTCAATTCCACCAAACAGAATGATTATTCCGGGATTAATGTATGCAATATTTACGTTTAATCTCAGAATAAGCTCTAATTTCAGTTTAATCTAATCGGTACTTAGAAAATAACAAGAACTTAATGAACAGTGGATACCGTCTGAGGCTGGTGAAATTGAATATGACCCCCGAATAAACGACAATAAATATAGGTAAAAAAACTTAAGAAGATGATATGTTGTATGTAGTTGTAACGTCTTCGAATAGACATTACATATTTAAAATGTGCAACACAAACAAAACAAAACACCGATTCGAACACGTCATAACTACATACAAGGCATTTTCTCAAGTTGTTCACCTATACCTAGTGTTATTGCACTGCTGTCGTCCAATAAAATAAAAAAAATGTCTTTTACTACCAGACTACGATTACGTGGCTAGGAATAAATAAAAGTTATAACAATATGCAATGCAAGTGAGCGAACGCGAGTTTTTGTCCTCTTTTCTGGAAATCCAATCAGGATTTTTACCACTATCGAAAATAAGTCCAAACTTTGATAACCTCCTGTCCAAAACGAATCCAAGGAACGATTGTGCCGATGCGTCAAAGCCTCGAAGGATTAGTAAGACCGAATAGAAGAACATTTGCACAAACCGCTTCCTCCTATTTACACTGAATATAGGATCATACTCGACATATATTTTTTAATTATTTTAAACTATAACATTGCGTACGTCAACGGATCATCATGTTGATCGTATGTTAAATCTTATAAATAGTATATACAACAACATTTTTACATCACTTTATACAAATTGCTATAATTATGAACTGTATCAAAGATCATCAGGTTTATTTACATCTGTACTTAACGTGGACGTTTGGTCTGGCGTGGCAGTGGTATCTTCAGTCTCCAAGGGAACACGAGGGCCCTCCGCACGGTTCTCTTTACTGATGACTTTCTCATTCTGAAACGGGTGCTCCGACACTTCGCTGCCGCAGTGCTGCGGCGCGGCGCTGCCGCTCTCTTCGGTCGACAACGACAATTCAAACTGCGCTACTAATTGGCTAAGTACTTTTTTCAGGTGATCAAACGACTCCGTCTCTGCGGGCAAATTGGAAGTCTCCAAAACCGCTTCGCAGTTGTCGTCATCGCACGCGTTTTCGAACTGTTTTTTGAGCGATTTCAAGTCGCCGACGGTAACAATCAATTCGGGATCTTTCATGGCGTCCATCAGGTAGTCGCCCTCCTGGGTGAAGAGGAAGACGGCCGGTATCTCGATGTCGTCCTTGCCATCGCCGGACATGGCGAACATGGCGGTGACGGCGTGCGTGGAATCGGGGACGTTATCGAGAACGATGGCGAGTTTGGCGCCAGCGTTTTGTATGTTTCTAACCTTTTGTGCGAAGGTGCATTGTCCGCGTTGGGCTACAGCGAACTTGGCCTGCAGCTGGGCGGGATTAGTTAGGGGGGTGCAGGCGTGTAAAGGCTCTGCGAGGACGGGAGTACCGGTGATTCTCACGTCTCGCACTTCGCGGCCAAAGTGGCCGGGGCCTGCGGGGAACACACGCCCACGCACTTCCACGCCCACCGCCGTCACGCCGTTCTCTACATCGCTCAGGGAGTTCCACTTGGACATCTCGCGCATGAACGTTAGCCCCTCCGCTGCATCTTTCGAGGTCTTAGCCTGTAAACAAATAGCATTCGTTAATAAATTTGAATCAATCTTTTAGTCTAAGGATCGGTTCCACCATCTTACGATTACATGCCGATCAACATCAATAATGGCGCTGGATGCTGCCATCCCATAGGACCTTGTCAAAAAATTCCATACAATCAGATTTTAACGAACATCGCTTACGATTGTAGGCGGTTAAGTGCAACCCACCTTTAGGGTTCGAAAGTAATTATCTTGTCAAATGTCTATTTGCCACATATAACCACGTGGAAATATATAAAATATAATATAGACCAGTAATAATTAACAAACAGTATAATTATCTTAATAATCTAGTCTAGACGTGCAGATAAAACAAGTGAATCGTTAATAATTTACTATTATAAGCACACCCGTTTACCGTGTTGGTGGTATAGAGCAGCTGCACCCTGCCGTCCGGCAGCGTGAGCACCGTGATGCCCATGTCGGAGAGCGCGTGGATCTGCCGCGGGTCGTTGAGCGGGCGCAGGCGAGCGGGCGGGCGCGCCGCCGCACCGAGCAACTGTCGCATCGGCTGACGCACCTTCTCCGCCACCAGTGAAGCCGTGTTCGGGCAAGTCCTGTGGTTATATAATACTACATTATTGTCGGTGCCCAGAAGTAAGCGATTGCACGCTGAAAATTAGTTTAAAACTGGCAAATGTGAGGCCGTTTAAATAATACAAAGCCGTCAACTGAATCCAGACGAAACTATTCTCACAAATGGGGAAATGAAGACTAGATTTATTGAACTTAATATAAAAAATAAACAGAATGCAAGTGTATTTACCGAATTTTTGTTTTAGACCCCAAAAAGAGTCGCAGTTTATGACTGTCCTCTTTTTATGACCATTTCTCAAGTTTGGGACTCGACAAATGTCGAGTTTAAATGTACCTAACATTTAAAGGGTTCGCCGTGCTCTTGGCGTTGCCTGCATTCTACTAAGTTTTATAACAGGCCAATACACAGCCTATGTAAATCCTGAAGGGGCCGTTATATTGTGTTTTTTTATGATTCATAAATAGAACACACAAATTTCCAAACATGTCCGAAGACTTACTTCCTATACTTGTCCTCGTCCTCATCGTCGATCTTCAAGGTGAAGTACGAAGTATTCCGTCCCGCATGCGCCAGCGACAGCGGCAGGAAATGCGCTTCCGTCGTGAGCACATAATCCTCCAATTTCACAGGCAGGTCTTTATCGTCAGCAAACAGCATATAGAGGTACTTGAATGTCTCCGCTAGTACGAACGAGTCCATGCGATCCTCGTGAACTCGGGTTCTGACGTCGTTGACAGCGGCGTATCCGCAAGGCACTTTGGTGTATTGTTGTAAGGCTTTAAGGGCCATTTTGCCGACGTGCAAGTAGTGATCATCCTCGGTTGCGCGGTGGAGGAAGTAGGTGGACTCGAGAAACTCGGGCCGGAGTGGATGTTGGCCCCAGTGTACCTGGCAAACACAATACTAAGTATAACTTAAGTCTTACATAAACTTATTCATCCATCCTCTAAGTTGATTAATGTCTACGTTTATGTGGACTTTAAAAGAAAGGTTACAAATTCTGAGCATAGAAGTCTATATGTATAGGTACGAGGGCTGCCTTTTAAGTTGTGTCGTTTGCAAACCTCCCGCGAATATAAAAAAACATATGGCGTTTTTATGAATTTAGAATTCAAAAACAAAAGAATGTTTTTTGATTGGTCGAATAGTTTTTTGTAGTCTGTTCAAAGGTGAAAAATCGGTTGTAAAAATGGAAATATCAAACGAAAATATCCGTGCGATAATTTTCTACAATTTTCAAAGGGGATTAACTCGACTTCAGTGCTTTGAGGAGATCACTTCTGTGTTTAGTGATGCAGCACCATGTCATAGGACTGTAGAACGCTGGTATTTAAAATTTCAACGTGGGCACTCTAGCCTCAGTGACAAGTCGCTGGAAGGTTGTCCAAAAATCGCCATGACGCAAGAGAATGTCGACGCCGTGCGGCAGCTAATCGTCGAAGATCGTCATGTGACATACCGTGAAATATAGGCATCCGTGGGTATTTCAGGGACTACTAACCAAAAAATCCTGCATGAAGAACTCGGCGTAAAAAAGTTGATCTCTCGTTGGATACCTCATTTGCTTAGCGACGACCAAAAAACAGCCCGTGTTAGATGGTGTCGCAAAACTTCTCAGCGATTCAACCGAGGAGAGTCAAAACACGTTTATGATATGGTTAGTGATGACGAGTCTTGGATATATGCTTACGACCCAGATTCAGATTGTTCTCTTGTGTGGTGCAATAAAGCATATTTATTATTATTATTATTCCAAGCAGCAGTCAACTGTCTGGCTCTTCCGAAATGAGCCAAAACCGACCAAAGTTATACGCTCACGGAGCACTTAAAAAAATGGTTGCCTCGTTTGTGGCAAAGGGTGGTCACGTCGCCATTATTGCAATAGAACCGAGCGTATAAAAAGAACGAACCTCGAAAATCGGCCATCGCTGAACACCTTTTGGAGGCAGGGACAAATCATTGTTGTTAATCTTAATTAAAAAAAATTGCGTGTTCAAAAATAGACCTGATATTTGTAGCCTCTCAGTACAGCGAGTAATCGAATTATCGTGTGTTGAAATGAAGCATTGTTTAATAATACGAGTATGTTTATATCGACCTCCAGCAAGTAATTTAGAAACTTTCGGAAAAAAAAAGGAGGAAGTTTTGAGACGAGTGACTCGGGGTGTAAAACATGTAATCGTATGTGGGGATTTTAACGTTGACCTCTTAAAGAACACTCCTGAGCGCAAGAAATTAATTTATTTGTTTAAATGTTTTAATCTTTACCACTTATTTAAGGATCCCACCAGGATAGCTGCTAGTTCTAAGACATGCATAGATAACATTTTTTATACCAATAAATGCGAATCCAAGCAAATAATAAATTGTTTACGGTCGGATCATACAGGTCAGCTGGTCACGTTCAAGTTGCTCGCAGAACATAATGCTCCAAGTACGTATGATTATAGGCCCATCACTAATAAAAATATTGAAATTTTTCGAGATAACCTAAAGCAGATACGTGTACATTCATCTTGTGACGTGTCTGAGCCTGATCCTACGCCTAATGGTTGCTACGCAGAATTTGCACATAATCTATCTAAAGTTTTTGTAGAAACTTTTCCTCTAAAAAGAGTTAAAACTAAATTGAAATTACACTTTAATGATTGGGCCACAACTGGAATTCGGGTAAGTCGAGACCATCTATTTGAATTATACAATTTAAAATCCGTGTTTGGTAATAGTAATGCCTCTTTGGCTGAATTTGTAAAACAATACTCTAAACTATTTAAAAAGGTCTGCGTAAAAGCCAAGTCAATGTATATTAGCAATAGAGTTAAATCTTCAAGCAATAAGATTAAAACAACTTGGACCATTATCAATGAAGAATTGGGCAAAACAAAATCATGTAAAACGAAATTACAACTAGTAATTGATGATAAGATACTAACCAAAGGTAATGATGTCGCAAACTCCTTTGTGGACTTTTTTGCAAACATTCCTGTAGAATTGACTAAATATCTGGACTCAAGTGCTACCGTAGCTGAACACATGTTAAAGGAGAATGTTGCCGAAGGGCCTAGTTTTGGTTTCCATTACATTACTGAAGTGAACTTAATAAAAACTTACAAATCTTTAAATATGAAAAACACCAAGGATATTTTTGGACTATCTGTGAAGTTACTCGATGCAGTTATTGATATTATAGCTCCTGATTTATGTATGATTTTTAATTTATGTGTTGATAATGGTTCTTTCCCTGATCTTATGAAATGTACTAAAATAATCCCGCTGTTAAAATCCGGTGACCCCAAAGACCGTACTAATTTTCGACCCATATCAATTTTGCCCGCATTGAGTAAGGTATTTGAGAAAATTATTTTGAATCAGCTGTTGTGTCATTACAATTCCAATAATCTTTTTCATACCCACCAATTCGGTTTCACTAAAGGCCGTTCCACGACGGATGCCACAGTCTGTCTCACAAAATACATTTTCAATGCCTTGGAGGAATCGCATGACGCCATAGGTGTTTTTTGTGATTTGTCCAAGGCCTTTGATTGTGTGGATCACTCAACATTGCTCGCAAAATTGAAACATTATGGCATTAAGGGAAAGTCTTTGGGTGTCCTTAGCTCATATTTAAGCAACAGAACTCAATGTGTCGATGTTGACGGTTGTAAGTCAGAGGAATTAGCGATTAAAATGGGAGTCCCACAAGGGTCTATATTAGGTCCATTCCTATTTTTAACCTACATCAATGATTTGCCTTATGAGCTGGAAGGTTTGACAAATACGGTCTTATTTGCGGATGACACGTCTCTTTTGTTTAAAGTTCAGAGAAATGATCCTAATGCTGAAACCACTATTAATTCTGTTTTGCGGAAAACTTTGCATTGGTTTTCAGTAAATAATTTGCTTTTGAATCCCAAAAAAACCAAATGTATCCGTTTCTCTACTTGCTTGCCGAACCGAAATCCTAAACTTAAATTGATTCTGGGGGAAGACGTGCTAGAGTTTTCAGACCACACAGTCTTTCTTGGTTTGACTGTTGATTCTAAATTGCAGTGGGAGTCACACCTCACTTCCTTGGGAAGCAAATTATGCTCAGCTGCCTATGCTATTAGGAAAATAAGACAAATTACTGACATACATACAGCTAAATTGGTCTATTATAGCTACTTCCATAGTCTGATGTCTTACGGCATCTTACTGTGGGGTAGATCCGCCAATGTAGACAAAATATTTGTTCTTCAAAAACGAGCAGTGCGCGCAATCTACAATTTAAAACCACAAATTTCTTTAAGGAACTTGTTTAGAGAAGCGAACATAATTACATTGCCATCATTGTTTATTTACGAGGCAATCATGTATGCAAGAAAAAATTATCAAAACTTGCCAAAAAATTGTGACCTGCATAAGTTCAATACGCGAAACAAAGATAAACTAGCCGTACGACGTATCCGACTTGCAAAATGTAGGAAATCATTTATTGGGCAATCAATCCATTTTTATAATAAAATACCTTATACTATAACTAACCTTCCAGACCATAAGTTTAAGAAAGTTGTCAAACTTATATTAACTAGGAAATCGTACTATAAAGTGTCAGATTATGCAAGAGACAAAGATGTTTGGAATCAATGTATTTGTAATGAATGATTCATAATAATTAGTTTTCACGATTTTATCTAATGTAAATATCGACGAACATAAGTGTATCTTTGTATACCTACATGAGAAATAAATGAACTATGAACTATTGGATTGAGTTGCACAACCCTCAGATTCTCTCGACAGAACGCCACTACATACCGAGGATGGTCAAGGAAGCCATTGAAATCCAAAAGCACAAGAATTTCAACCGGAAAGATGGGTTTCAACTGTCGAGCGTCTGGCGTCCAGTGATCCAAAACTTCACGAATCGGAAAAAGACTGTAACCGGCATGAACGCGCGAATTGATAAGTGTTGTGTGTCTGGATCGAGTTTTGAGCGAGAGTGCGGACGGTGGTAGTAGCACTGTGCGGAAAAAGCGAACCATGAAGAGGGTAGATCGCTATGGAGGGTGGGTAGACCACAAATAAAACTAGCAGCACGTCAGTTAATCCTTGACAATGGTGCTTGCAACAGGGCCGAAATATCGGAAAGTCTACAATATTAACATACATGGTAAATACCCCGTTTTGAACAGTAATTCTAGAACAGGTGTTACTTCAAACATTATGGTTAGTTGATCGAATCAAAGTGGTTCAGAATTATGGATAAAATCACATTTTGTTATTTTGTAACACGATTCAGAGAGTAAAACCTTGTATTAAATCGGTTAATTGAAAAGTTATACCTGGAAATCGGTGGTAAACGCCTCCGGTATGAAGGTGTGCCGCTGCATGACCTGGTAGAGCATCTCGTGGGTCTCGACCGCGGGCCGCACATCCCCGAGTAAAACCTGCAGCCCCGGCCAGAAGGCGAGCAGAGCGTCCATGAAGTTCCGCGATTGTAGGTGCGGCCTTAAACAACGACACTGATAGTATGAACTAGGACTTCAGCGAAACCGCTATAAGGTGGTTGTGGCCCATAAATATTTCTAAACTAGCTTTTGCCCGCAACTTCGTACACGCAGAACTCGTGAATTGCCAATTAGACTTCCACATAGGTATTCAATAATCGTATGGAATCGAAATGTTCCAGTATGGTGAAAGTGATGGACTAAATGCAAAACACCGAGGGAGAACTAATTATTTAATCTTTTTGGAGGTATCCGATGCTACGTCCAATTCGATTCAGTAAGTTATGCTCAAAAATGGCTCGAGATTGTGACGGTCGATAATCAACCGACGAAGAAAGCATGGGATGGGGGAAAGCATTCATCAATTTTGTCATATAATGAAATCAGGACATAATATTAACTTATTACTATTTTTTTAATTGTTTTTACAACTTATTTTATTGAAGTATACTATATTAAAAACTATGAACTATATTAAATGGTGTATTCCGGTGAGCAAAACATGCAAATGTGTGATTTTGAAACACGTAAGCAAGTCATATACAACCGTTCATGAGAAAAACAGAGCGTGCCCAAATGTATTCCTGCTACTATTAAGGTTTGCTCGTGTGATTTATTTGTCATAGAAAATGCAACTTTTAATGGAAACTGTAGACGTTAAAAATTAAATGGTATATTATTCGATATAATTGGAATTGGCTTCTCCCGTTAAAATTACGCCAATCATAATCATCATCATGATCATATCAGCTGAAGGACGTCCACTGCTTGACATAGGCCTCCCCCAAAGAGCACGCCACCCGCATCCAGCGGACTTCTGCGACCTTTGCCAGGTCATAAGTCCACCTTGTGGGGGGCCTACCTACGGTGTGCCTTCCGGTACGTGGTCGCCACTCTCTGTTACTTTGGTTCTACTGCGGATGGCCTCATTTGTTATGCGATAACGCAGAGATACTTCCAGCATAGCCCTCTTCATTGCTCTTTATGTGACTTTGAGCCTTGTTATGAGGCCCATTGAAACTGACGAAGCCCTTCACAATGTACTACCCTAATTCGTTCTCAATCTACTTAGTGCCGTTGCATAAGTTGCGCATTTACAAAACTGGTACGCCTACCTTCAGTTCTCAAGCGTGTGGAATGGTACCCCGGAAAGCTCCAAAGACTTCAAAAATTCAACGGGGTAAGTGGTGGTGTCATCACTTCCGCGACTCTACCAGCAGCTGTCTATCATTGTTTGGAACCATCACGGAGAGTGAACTGGCCCTTTCCCCAAAAAAGGACTCCTAATACAATCATACCTTTTTTGCTAGTTTCTAACCGACCGTTACCAATTCGAGCAGTTTCTGAGCATACGCACCGGACTCTGCATCGTTAAATAGTTTTTTTTTTACTTAAGTAATTAAATCTTAGTTTCAAGTTCCTATATAGGCTTATAAAAATAGTTTCACTCCGCGCAATGAAAATGTTATCACTAAGATTTAAAAATATCAAAATTAATTTTGTATTAAGCAGTAACGCTGAACTGAACGAAAATTCCAAATTTAAAATTGAATGGAAAAATTGAAAAAAATTGTTCTCCGAGCAGGATTTGAACCTGCGACATCTGGCATACGCGGTACACAAAATTGTTTGTAATTTTCCCTTTAATTTGAAATTTAAAAACAACTTGCAAAAAGTGCCGGATTCGAACCCGAGTGCATCGTCTTCAGATCATATGCCAAACCACCGAGCCACGGATGAGTTGTAAGCACATCGCGAATTTTTGACTTAGTACCTTGATGACGTATCTTATGGCAACGAAACTGTTATATCCCCCGTCACATCAATGTTTTCTCTCCATATAAAATTCCGTCCCCTTTTTTGCCCCTAAAAGGGATGAAATTTGACATAAAAAATTATAGCCTATGTCCTATTCTGATATATAAGGTACATAACTGGAGAGTTTCATAAAAATTCGTCCAGTAGTTTTTTTTAAATTAAGAGGAATGTACATACATCCAAACTTTCACGTTTATAATATTATTAGGATTAGGATTTAAGTCTTGCAGTCGACTGTGCATGTCAAAAATAATAATTTAAAATATTTATTCTGTTCTGTCATGTCATACATTCCGGTTGAGGTCTTCATACTAAAGTTTGTAGTGATGTCAATATTTATATTAAAAGTTGTGTTATTCCTTAAATATAATAGTTGGCCAGAGCCTATTTGCTTAATCTCACAAGATATTCAATACATATGTTGTTAGTTAATTGACAACATTTATTTTTTTAGCGTGGTTTTGTCCTTTTATTATCAAATAAAGGATAGTTTTTTTTTGTAATCGTATGGCTACCAACTGGTCGCTTACTAATTTAACACAATATGGAACTACAATACAATTATTATGTATTATAATTTAAGATCTAGCTTCTTCACCCATCGGGCTGCGTTCACATCAGGGATGAGCAAGTTCAGACAATCTCCAATATATTTCCTCTTTGGGCAATCGTAAATTATGTGGTATAAACATTGACTTAAGATATAGAAATAGACATACAATGCCAAACATAAATAACTAAAAATGTGGCGCAAGATGACCCTGACAGTTACATTCCAATAGCTGATAATAACGCTTCTTTATAGTCCGAGTCAAGATAAAAACTGCGTACAAAAAAGAACTTACAGGCATTATCGTCAAGCGTCAAATTTGCAAACATAAAAACCAACATGGTTAAAACTTTTTAGTAAAATGGCACTATCGTATACTGGCTACCAATGTTATCTTTATAAACGTCAAAAGTGAACACTGAAAATTGCTTTGGTTATTTAAAATATCTTTATATTAATAATATTTTTAAATAGAAAACACACATTCGCGTACAATTCTGTGTTAGTTACTGTTCTTTTTCTGTGTTAGAGATAAAGATGTTTACTTTCATGAAACTCTTGAGCAAGACTATAGGTAGTTATTTCAAAAGTACTGACTTCTGCTATTGGTGCAGCGTTTGCACTTTTACAACTATTGCTTTGCAAGTCATCGTCATCTATCTCTGACATCTATAAAACAAAGATACTGACTATGAACTTGAAAGATAAATTAATTAAACATTAACCTTAAATTGATTTTTATTACATCAATTCATATCAGTATATGAATATGTTTTCCTCTGCATAATTTTTCACGATAAAATTATATGTTAAAACAGAATTTGAATATTGTTGTTTGAATCTGGAACGAACGGACTTACGTTCAAGACAGGTTTAGCAGTTGCAGTTAGTCGATTTAAGTTTTTATTGATCCTGTATATGTCGGAATTAGAGAAATGGGCCGAACACACAACATTCGTGAAGCTTGGTTTATAGAGTGCGCGTACTTCTATTTTGCGTTATAATAGCGGTCCATTCTGAACGTCGCTGAGGATGTTGTGGAAATCTTGAATTAAAACATAAATTTATTTCCTACAAATTTCATGTAAAAAAAATATTTACCTAATAGCGACTCCTTACATTTTGTTTCTTGATAACCTTTAATTTGAACAAAATTATTTATTCAAAACCATGAAATTACCAGGACTTTACATACATTTTGTAACGTTATCAAATTAACTAACCTAAAGAAATATATTCCATCCTTTTCCACGTTTTTTTGTAGCTATTAAAGCAGGTTTTCACAGCACATTTCGTCATTGTTGGACAACTGTCACTGTCTGCGGTCCAAACACGACTAAACAGGAATGTACCGCCTGAGTCGTGCGTGCGGTACTTTCACGGGGGCCATTTTTGTGGGCTGATTGTGAATCTAGTTCTATAATAGTACATCAATGGGTATAAATAAAAATATATATTTTTTCTCTCCCCCTCGGGTGGAGCTATTTACACGCACAACCATGGGGGATGAAGTACTCACGTCCGCAGGAACTGTCACTAACAGCCTGCACGTGTCCCCTAGATGGCGCTAATCGAATAACAACCTTCGGCTGCTGTACCTGTTGCATGATTAACCGCACAGCTGGAAAAACAAGTCGCTGCTATTTCCAAGTAAATGTACTAGGATGGATGCAAATAATGATGATAAATTCTCTTCAAAAATTACCATTGTGCCTAGCCTACGTATATGCCAGTTCAATATTGAAGGAATCAGTCTGGCAAAGTGCGAAGTCGTGCACAAAATATGGACGAAACATAACGTAGATATTTTACTACTCCAAGATCTAGACGATAGTAAAATAAGTATACCTAACCACATTTTTTATTTCTCCAAAATGTCCCAATTTGATATAAAAAACGTTTTCAAAAGTTCCTCATTCTAAGTGACAAGAATGCCGTTACAGCGTAAAAAATGACAACATAAGTACAAATTATTAAGGAGGATTTACTTAAGAAAGTGTACTGCTGTTGTTTTTGTGCGTTGTAACTGTCACAATTATGCCTTTTGACGTCATATAGACGGTGATAGGTTTTCTTCACATTTTCATGAATAACAATAACTATAAAAATCTACAAAATATGAAAGGTTTCTTTGTTAACAAATTAACGAAATGAGTTAAGTTTTCATACTATTTGGACATTTGAAATGTTGTCAATTGGTACTTGCTCTGTATGCGTTTGTGTGTGTTATTCCTGGATAAGGTCGTCAAAGCTTTGATGCGCTGTGTTAAGAGTAGATGACCGACATTTGTTCCTAGCTGTCAACACAACCAATCCTCAATCAACAAAGCGGCTTACGATTCTTAGAAGTCGCAGGTGTGCATAAGCAGCGTTGTCTGCTTACCACCATCAGACGAGGTATATGCATGACTGCCACCGTTGTAGTACAAAACAGAAGTAATTTTATTTACCTGTGCATATGCACGGCCAACATGACGGGCCCCCTGCTGATGTACTTCATGACCGCGTTGTAGTGCCGGTTGAACCTGGCCAAGTACTTCTCGTCCCCCAGCAGGATATACGCCTTGAGGCAGTACTCATAGTAAGAGTCGATACCAGCGCCCACACCGGAGTCCTTGCGCACCCAGTCGCCAGAGTGGATGTTTATCACTGTTCCCATTAAGTCTGATGTTCTGGAATATTCAATTTAATAATTGGTACAGATAGTTCAACTCAGTCGTGCGCGCGGCTGCATGTGTGCGTGCTCTTGTAACTTTCGCTGTGAGTGTGCGAATGCTTGTAACAACGACTGCCGTGTCACTCGCACACAAACCAAACCCGTATAGTTACAAGCGCACGCACACATAGCGCCGCGCGCACAACTGAGTTGAACTATCTGTAAAATAAATAGGTAAATTGGTCGCTCACGTAGCCAAGCGGTAAGGCACGCGAATTTCAGTCTGAAGGTTGAAATAGTATTTAAAAAATCTGATATGCGGATTATAATTTGATATCAGTAGAAAACATCGTAAAGAATACAGTCCGCATCCCAACAAGATTGAGAAATCTCTACATTACTGGCCAAGACGGTGATTGAAGTCAAATCAGGTACCAATTAATTAAAAATAAGTTCAAATATTATCCACGAGCCTTTTAATAAACCTAAAATTCATTATCTGCACTGTCCTACGGTGCCCTATCCTATCCTGTATCTCAAGTTATTATGTTTACGCACATGAAAGGTATATCCATTTCAAAATATTTGTGTAAAAATATTTTTTAGGTTCGTGTAATTTTGTGCCATTTCCAAAGTGCAATAGAACTTCACGATTAATTTCAATTCAAATTATGTATTCTGTAATGACTCGTCAAGCGGCCGTGTCCCGGCTGAGTTCGTTTATGTAATATTTAATTTACCAGTAAAACGTTATCAAATAAATACGTCAAACTTGAACCTGTATATGATTTCGTCCCTGTTGCCATCGAGACGGCTGGGCCTTGGTGTGCCTTGCCTAAGCTAAGAGTTTTGTCAGGGACATAGGGCGGCGCTTGAGGGATAGGGGCTGGTGAATTGTGCAGTTCTATACTAATTATATTTTGTCATCCTTATGTACCATAATCCTCGCAAATAAAAACTTTGACTTGCTACCCTCCCTCTGGTTCTTAATTGGTCCATCAAATTTCGCTACCAATCAGCGGGGTAATGCCACCAGTGCCTTTGGCACCGTCCAATGCCTTTGGTTCGGGTGAGCATTGGAGTAGAGTGTGAAACAATTAATTTAATTTAGTATGTAGATGACGAAACCTGTTGATGGGTGCTGTCTTGGGAAATCGAAGAGGCCTGCATTGTAGAGAAGGTGTGTGCCAGTGTCGTTTAATAAACTTATGGTTATGAGTGATTTATCAGTTCCATAATAAGGTAACTCGCGCTGCAGTTAATTCAAAGGCGAGCGTTTTCCTCATAATGTGAATTCCACTGATAATAAGCAAATTCTGTTTATTATTATTGAACAATGTTCTACCATGTTCTACTTGTATGCAATGTAAGTAAAATGACTCATTAGTAAATAAGTACTTGGGGGATAAAGCTTTGCTCGTCATCTTTCATGATTTAATAGAAAATACGAGTTTCGGCCCCGTAAATCCCTACATTGTAAATTTCATCGAAATCATTAGGGCAGTTTCGAACATCCCCAAATAAATGATTATAAAATAATTATTAGATACTGTAGTGTGAACTACAGAATAAATAACAATACTTATGTACAGAAATTTTTCTGTCTTACAAAACCTATGTGTGACAGCGAGACGCAAATGATGACATCTCGTTTTATCGCTTAACATGTTATCTTAAAACCTATGTGTCACAGCGAGATAAACGCAAATGTTGACATCTCGTTTAATCGCTTAACATGTTATCTTTCATCTAGTTAGGGTCATCACTCATCAGTCGTGGTACCTACAACTACGAGTAGTGTCGTGGTAACTGGGTGGAGGTGAAATAGCCGAGTTTAACAAGGGGAACAGACTTGATATGAACTGCATGTGTAGTGGTGATTGATTACCGCATACTTTTAGCAAACAAGTAACAACTCAGCTCAAGCTAAGTGCTTAACATAATTTGTGTGTTAGGATTGCTGTATGTATGGAATGTACCTATATGTACACCTGAAAAGGTAGGGTTTGGTGAAACAACTAAATTAAATGCAATTATAACCGCAAAATGTAACCCAATTGCCACATACTCAAATAAATAAAAAATGCTATAGAAAAAAGAGTGAAAGAGTTTCAGAGACTACCCCTTATTCATATTCTAGTTAAAATGCCGCTCAAATTGGTTTGTCCTTATCTTTCACTTTGAATTTTATATTTTCGAGAAAGGGACTTTCAAAATTTAGTTAACATAGGTTTAAGTTTTATGAAAAAGCCGGTTTGACACATGCACGAGAATAGCACTAAACTAAAATACCGTAGAAGTTCCTTTAACCGACTGAGCAAGATCGTAGCCCTCTCTTCAAAGAATGAGCAGATGAAGTACATATAGCCGTGATTGATAATGATATGATACTCGTCTCCCAAGTATGTTTTATGCCTTAGCCTTACCTATGTCTAATTTTCCATAGCCTATCCATGGCCTTGTGCGCTTTCTGCTCGTACACGGGGCGGCCGGTGAGGCGCGAGAGCGCGGCCATCTCCAGGATCATGGTACCAGCGCAGGCCGTACAAGTTTCACGGGACTCCTGAAGGTACTTGATGCCGTACCGCAGGTTTACCTACAAGCGCCGAATATCATTTAACCATAGTCATAACCACGTCGTGGAAACCTCATTCTTAATTTTGGTAGACAGGTGAGCGAGTGCCTGAATCCCAACTCCGCTTGAGAGTGCAACACGCAATGTATGACATATACAAACGTCGCCGCCGCTCCATCGTGCGCTCCGCTTCGAGATGCCACTCATGTCGTGCGGCTTAGTACCCGCAGGTGTGGCGACTAGAGTTTGATTGTAAGAAATGCCGGAAGCCACGAATTTGTATACAATTTTGCTTATGCTGGCATCACACGATGGATACAGCTGTCGGACTTAGAAGAAGATACAGGAGGGAGCAACCGAGTTTAAGGCTAAGTTGAGCGAGAGAGGATACAATTTGAGGTGAGACATACCCTTCCGTGTGGTATTCCCGTGGAGGTGTTGAAAGCGGGCAGTAACCGGCGGCCCAGGTCCTCGGCCAAGGCCAGCAACTCGCCGCCGTACCAGCGAAGCACTGGCACGTCTGGTTGAAGCGCCGTTGCCAGCACGTGTGCGGAAAGCAGGCCCCTACGACCAACCAATAGTTTTGTCAGATATATCTCTAGAACTATATTTTCTGCTGTTCCACTAAAAATGTATAGCGCTCGTCCACCACGTCATCAATACCGCAATCTCGTAAAAGCAGCAGTACCGTAGAGTAATAAATAGAACGCAACGTAACATCGATGTGTCTGGATCTAAATTCTTATGTAATTGTGACTATAGTTCTAACGCACACATTTCTAAAAGTGTATACAATGGTTACGATACAAAACTGGGATGACAGTCCAGTGTGGCTCATAAGTGTTAGTTACAATAAAGCTTAAAAAACTATGTTAGTAATAATATTATAACGGTTATGGTTCACTACTACTAGGCCTGTGAAGTCCACAACAATGTGTAATATACGGACAGTCAATCCTGTCCGCAATCATCTTTAGGATGGTGTTGGGGCTGGCCCGCACACGTCGCACCAGCGATGCGGCTCGCAAGCGCATTGCTGCTTTAAAACAGGTTACGCGCGCCTCTGCGAACATCTGCGAGGCACTGCAATAGCGCGGCAGTATAATCGTATGAAATCGAAATGTTCCAGGCTATATGGTTAAAGTGATGGACTAAATGCAAAACACCGAGGGAGAACTAATTATTTAATCTTTTTGGAGCTTGTAACATAACACAGCTAGCTGGTCATGTCACTTTCATATTAAAATAATTTCCCAAGGGACAGCTGATTACATTCATATTTTTACTTGAAAATAATTATTAAGTTATAAGGCATAATTGAGAAACTTGGCGAGGACACTACCGTGCCCCTTATGTATTTTAAGGTCAATCTATATATCTGAACAAAGTTTATCTAAAGTAAAAGCATTTTTGTTAAAGAAACATTTAAAAACAGGATTCATACGGAATAAATAGTTAAAAGGAAGGGAAATAGAAAGTAGTACGAACGTCTGAATACCTTTATTTATACCAGCTTAATCTATAACATAATATAAATACCACACTAGAAATAAATCTTTTACCTAAATTTACGTTATTACTTACTTCGCATCAAGCTAAGACAAAACACTCGGTAAAAGAATTTCAACTCTATTGGTAAAGGCCTAAGACCTATTTCTTACTCTATTACTTGCTTCCCTTCAAATAAAGATAAAGAACTTGTCAGGTGTCATACGATTTTCAACCTTATTAGTATGGGCATAAAGTGCATCTACTCGTAAGAATAGGGCGTTACGATCTCTAATGACGGAAGGAGTGGGCGTGGCACAATCCACCAATAGGAAAATGTCCAAGATGTCCAAGGTGTCCACAATGTCCAAAGTGTCCACACTGTCCAAAGTGTCCACGATGTCCACAATGTCCACAGTGTCCAAGGTGTCCACAGTGTCCAAGTTGTCCAGAGTGTCCAAGATGTCCACAATGTCCAATGTGTCCACAGTGTCCACAATGTCCAAAGTGTCCACAATGTCCAAAGTGTCCAGGATGTCCACAGTGTCCAAGGTGTCCACAGTGTCCACAATGTCCAAAGTGTCCACAGTGTCCACAATGTCCAGAGTGTCCAAGATGTCCACAATGTCCAAAGTGTCTACAATGTCCACAGTGTCCAAGATGTCCACAATGTTCAAGATGTCCACAGTGTCCAAGGTGTCCACAATGTCCAAGATGTCCACAGTGTCCAGTGTCCACAATGTCCAAAGTGTCCACAATGTCCAAAGTGTCCACAATGTCCACAGTGCCCAAGATGTCCACAATGTCCAAAGTGTCCACAATGTCCAAAGTGTCCACAATGTCCAAAGTGTCCACAATGTCCAGGATGTCCACAGTGTCCACAATGTCCAGAGTGTCCAAGATGTCCACAATGTCTAAAGTGTCCACAATGTCCACAGTGTCCAAGGTGTCCACAGTGTTCAAAATGTCCACAGTGTCCAAGATGTCCACAGTGTCCAAGATGTCCACAGTGTCCTATGTCCACAGTGTTCAAGGTGTCCACAGTGTCCAAGATGTCCACAGTGTCCACAATGTCCAAAGTGTACAAGGAGCCCACAGTGTCCAAGGAGTCCACAGTGTCCAAGATGTCCACAGTGTCCAAGATGTCCACAGTGTCTAGAGTCGGATAGTATAAAAGGCGGAATTTGGGCGGGGCGCGGGTCAGTTGAGTTTGGTCGGTCGGGCTGTCAGTGTCTCTGGCAATGCGTTAGCAGTGTATTTTCGTGTTACTTACGGGAGTGTTCCTATTCGTTAAGGTCGAGATTCCCGTGCGGTGCGGAAGCTCTGCTCGGTGGGGAATCTCTCCTTGTTTTTAATTTATTTACTTACTCTTTCTTTTGTGGTTGTGATTATTTATATAAGCCGGGCAGATCGCTGTCCATGTTTGCGGTATACTTGCGCGGGGTGCACGGTGTCGAGCTCTGTTTGCCCTGGAGTAACAGAGGAGTACGAGAATGGAATACCTCCTCTGCGTCAACACTGCCAGCGTGGATGGCGCGTCTGGGCCCCTCCATGCCCGATGCCGATTGCTGAGTGGAGGTGAGAGCGGCCATGGTTTGGGTTGGCGCGAGGGTGTGTGCTCCGCTCGCAGAGGTTCGCAATATTCGAGGTATGGTCTTGATGTATTTATGTATCGATTACTTTTATATACATCTATAAATGCCCTTGGGTTGTGCGGGGAAGGCATTTATACAGGCTGATATTTTTACAATCCTCAGTTTAGCAGACTGAACTTTTATAGTTTAGAGTAGGGAAAACATACTTATTTGAAGCTAAAATCCAGAATTGGTATTAATTTCAAATAAGCAGATTAGGGCAATGTTTAGGGTAGAGATTTAGGATTAATTTCACACACTAAAGCTTGGGTAATGGGTTTCAAGCAGGTTAATTTAGAACTTATATTCTAGGGCTACTTAGGTGACCTAAATATGAGAAACAAGGTTATAGGTTGATTTAGGGAACAAATAGGTATGTGTGTAGTAGCGGTAGGGTACATGTGTGTGTGTTAGCATTCCTCTGATTTGGTATTCTAGGTCACAGTTATGAAGACTTAGGTCTTAGGCATTTAGGTAGTCTAAATATAGGTATCAGAATAAGACTACCAGTTGTAGGGTGTTTTAGTGATAAATAGTTACAATATCAGCTAAGATCTTAGGCATTAGAGGTCTAGGTTTCTGGTATCAAGGGTGGGAAGTGCTGAGTCTTCTTTTATTTATAACTAAAGGTGTTCATAATAAATTATAGATAGGAAACCAATTTATTCTGGAATATGGAATAAATTGATTTAGGACCTAATGGTGAGGCGGAGCAATCCATTAGTTGTTAGTTACTGTGAGTAGATGAAAGCTCGGATCAGTAACTAACCAGTAACAGTTCGCTTCTTCACGATCAGACTCAGAACTCCTGACCTTCATATATCAGAATTGGTAGTGTTAGAGCTTACTGGCTGTTAGGGACCCCTAGGGTTCAGAGGTTTTAGCACCTCCAAGTGAAATGGTTAGTTAGAGATGATTCGCAATCATCTATAAGACTTGACTAATGAGCTTATTCTCATTAGGGAGTCTAGATCGTTTTAGCTTAGCATAGAGGTCATGCCCCATCCTACCGGTCCAGTAGCACGGTATGTAAGCCAGAGGTCGCTCCATACCACAATAAGCAATCAAAATTATTCTTAGCTAGCTAGGATATCAAGTACCAGAGTTCTATGTATTAGGGAAAAATTAGGAAATAATTTTGATTTTAGGGAAACTGAGTGGCTTTTAAGGAAAATTTTGCCTTTCTTTAAAAACCCAATGGCTACTGACACCGGCAAGAGACCAGGATAGGTTAAGGTTGGGGTTAAATTACCACAAACAATAATTATTAATCCTATTTTGAACTCTATGAACTTCGGAATAGCCAAAGTTCAATAATTAGTTTTCCCTGTAGCAAATAAAGTTCTATATGTAGGAAGGTTAGCATTGGTAACGATTATGAGTAGCAAGGTTAAATAGGCTTCATTTTAGGTAGGTCTAGGTAAGCTAGGTAGTTGAGGAGTCCAAGGGTTTGACAAGTAATCACATTAAAGATCATGGGTTCTTACGGTTCACAACACTACGGGGTCCTACCACAGACGATCACATTGGCCAAATCTTCGTTAAACCTTAGCTTATCTTAGGAAATAAAGACACCATACGTTAATTTATTAGGGTAGAAAACTTAGTTCTAACAGGGGCGTCTGTGCTGCCGGGGTTGAGCAGGTTAGGAGGCCCATAACTAATTGATGCTGTTTACGAGGGTAAGAAGCTGTTGAAGGGGGGGGGGGGGGGGACAAGCTATCCGATGCTACGTCCAATTCGATTCAGTAAGTTTTGCTCAGAAATGGCTCGAGATGGTCACGGTCGATAATCAACCGACGAAGAAAGCACGGTTCTATTCATCAATTTTGTCATAAAATGAAATCAGGACATAATATTAACTTATTACTATTTTTTTATATGTTTTTACAACTTATTTTATTGAAGTATACTATATTAAAAATTATAAACTATATTAAATGGTGTATTCCGGTCAGCAAAAAAATGCAAACGTGTGATTTTGAAACACGTGAGCAAGCCACATACAACCGTTCATAAGAAAAACAGAGCGTGCCGAAATGTATCAAAGCCCTTCACAATGTACTACCCTAATTCGTTCTCAATCTACCTAGTGCCGTTGCATAAGTTGGGTGAGTCTAAGTTGCGCATTTACAAAACTGGTGCTCCTACCTTCAGTTCTCAAGCGTGTGTGATGGCACCCCGGAAAGCTCCAAAGACTTCAAAAATTCAAAGGGGTAAGTGGCGGTGTCATCACTTCTGCGACTCTACCAGCAGCTGTCTATCATTGTTTGGAACCATCACGGAGAGTGAATCGGCCCTTTCCCTAAAAAAAGGACTCCTAATACAATCGTACCTTTTTTGCTAGTTTCTAACCGACCGTTACCAATTCGAGCAGTTTCTGAGCATACGCACCGGACTCTGCATCGTTAAATAGTTTTTTTTACTTAAGTAATTAAATGTTAAAGTTTCAAGTTCCTATATAGGCTTATAAAAATAGTTTCACTCCGCGCAATGAAAATGTTATCACTAAGATTTAAAAACATCAAAATTAATTTTGTATTAAGCAGTAACGCTGCTAACGAAAATTCCCAATTTCAAATTAAATGGAAGAATTGAAAAAATTAGTTCTCCGAGCAGGTTTCGAACTTGCGACATCTGGCATACGCGGTCCACAAAATTTTTCATATCTTCCCTTTAATTTGAAATTTAAAAACATCTTGCAAAAAGTGCCGGATTCGGACCCGAGTGCATCGTCTTCAGATCATATGCCAAACCACCGAGCCACGGATAAGTTGTAAGCACATCGCGAAATTTTGACTTAGTACCTTGATGACGTATCTCTATAGGCAACGAAACTGTTATATCCCCCGTCACATCAATATTTTCTCTCCGTATAAAGTTTCATCCCCTTTTTTGCCCCCAAAAGGGATAAAATTTGACATAAATTATAGCCTATGTCCTATTCTGATATAAAGGGTACATAACTGGAGAGTTTCATAAAAATTCGTCCAGTAGTTTTTGAGATTAAGAAGAACGTACATACATCCAAACTTTCACGTTTATAATATTATTAGGATTAGGACGATAATTATACATACATACATACATGCATACATATAATCATGCCTGTTTCCCAGACGGGTAGGCCAGAGATCACGAATTTCCACTTGCTACGATCCTGACATACAACTTTCACTTCATGAACTTTCATAACATTCTTCATGATAATTATAATGGGACAATTTAGTATTATTTGTTAATAAAATTAAATTAGTAGACTCATTCTAGCTTAATTTTATAATAGGTTTTAAATACATTACAATTTAGATTAAGTTATATAGAAACGACAGGCATATATAAATTTGAATATTATTTTTGTATTATAAAGGCCGTGCCAGGATAAGCTAAGTGATTCTGCCCCCCTTGAGTTTGGGCTTGTAATTTTTATAAAGTGTGTGGCTCTACATTACTCATCATTGTGCCAAATTTGAGGACCATAAACGTTACAGTTTTTGTTTAAAAAAAAAACGTAATTTAATTTTCGTTTGATATTTTTTTTTCTATTAAACTTATTTTAACGAGCTTGGCATATATTGTACATTTTATAAAGATGATTAAATGACCATAATTATATTTTCATTATGTCATAGAATAAAAAATAAAAAAATCCAAATAAGATTTCAGAATTTTTTTTCTTCTACTTTCACGTTAGAGACCGCTCCTTTTTTTTCACTGGTAATACACCCACCAATGTCCTATAATATGTTTTTTTTTTAATTTGGCTGAGGGAGAACATGGAGGTATCTTTACCTGAAATGCTTTTCATACATTTCCTTAAACCCCTATAATTCAAATCGGAATGATTACAACCTCTTTAGAGAAACGTACATGTTGCATATTAAATATTGGCCACTTACATTTCAACTTTTTAAAAAGATAAAAAAAAAACGTTTTGCAGCAAAAATAACTCCTTTCGATTGTCGTGCGTTAGGAAAATATTTTATTATATTAATTACATGTCAAACGAAAACATCTTACATAAACATTACTTGTATACTTCATCTGACGTAATATATATGCAGTTAATATAAGATACTAGTTACCAGCGCGGCTCCGCCGGGTCGACGTACTACAAGAATGCAAGCAAAGCCGCGGGATAAAATTTAGCCTATCTATTCGGAAGGTCGATTACAAAGTCTATTTAAAAACACGAATAAGATGACACATCATTCTTTTTTGATAGAAGAAATAAAAATTAAATTTGGAACTGAGGTTCTATTGCAGAGCTGCTACCGCGAAACGAAAAGGAACGAAGTTCGTGTATCTCCCTCTCTGTCACTTAAATAAGTAAGTGCGGCAGAGAGGGAGAATAAACGGACTTCAAAGGTTTTCGTTTCGCGGCAGAAGCTCGCAATTCCATAATCTAACGTCTTCTTTTGACGCCTTTTAAACGGTGATTATCATCACAGTACTGGGATTTAAATATTATCACAGATTTCAAAATAGTTTGGATTTTGCTTCAGTATTTATAAATATCCATGTGATACATATCGTGATATGAGTAAGGCTAGCTTGTCCCTATATGTATGGAAAACTGCCACAGATATCAGATCCGCTCATTTAAGTAGAACAATTTCTGAACATCTGATCTATTCTCTCTAATGCACAAATCAGTAAGTTTGAGAGAGAGACCAATAAGTGATATTTGACAGGTGTTCACCTGTCAGTGCCTCCGCTTTCAAATATGCAAATTGTACTGAACTGACGTTTTGGATTACTTTTTGAAATTTTGGTGTGCTTTTAAGTGGAGACAATTCGTTAGAAGCCGAAAATGATCGTACTATCTGTCCCGGTCGTAACTCATCTTGCTTAACCATAAGGATTCAAAGAGACAACTATATGAAAAATCGTCTTGCTTAACAGATCCGTAGCTGTTGGTATTATTAATTAAGAAAACTGGTCACTGTTCACATTGCACGATACGATATCGGTCATATTTCGATACATTTGTCAGAGCCGGCACCTTTATCAAATCGGATAATGTGAACAGGGTCTTAAGTTAGGCAATGAATGGGGCCCTTCACACGATTAATATAATGTCAAAACTGGGATGTCAATATTATCGCGGTTTTCCAAATAGTTCGTGTTTTGATTCAATATGCATCAATATTCACGTAAATCGTATGGTGATATGAGTGTATCACGGGATAATAATCACCGTGTAAAACGCCCCCATGAAATGAACGGATCACTAAGATCACTTAAATTAGTATTGCCTTCATAGACCACAATAATATTGACACCTCAATATTGTAATAATATTAATCGTGTAAAGGGCCACAAGCCACAATAAAAAATGGCATTCATGTCAACTGTAAATATTATGTATTGTCTTGTAAACAAATTAGTAATTTTACTTTCGTTTATAGTTAATAATATAGAGTATTTCTCGACTCAAAAGTTTTATTTTGTAATGCTGTACCAGATATTTCTTACAGGAACATTTTAATTCATATTGAATTTTATGTCACCCGGAATCATACAATAGCTAGTTCTCAAGTCACGTGTTAACCAAGCTAAATTTTGACACCTCGTACAATTCTACCAAGGTAAGCTGACCCCTCGCTTGTATGCGGCGTCATCGAACACGATTTTGAGGCTTATATTTGTCGGGGCATCCAGGATTTTTCGTAATATCAATTTAAAAAAAATCCAGGATAAAAATCAAAAAACTAAGACCTTATTGCAAATCTGCAGCATGGGACGAATCCTATGGTATATAATTTATCAACATCGGTCCATAACTGTAGATCTGATGGGCGTTACAAAGATCGGCTTCGCGTAATATATATATAGATATAAATAAGTGCAAATGTGCACTACATTTGCACAACATGTCTGGAAATAGTCAGTCACTTATATGGAATGTGGGAGTCTCAGGCAGTATAGTGTATAACGCATGTCTACAATCTAAATGAACCATAAAAACATAATTATTAGTTTGTATGTATGTACAATAAAGAGTTTTACTACTACTAATTATTATTTAAACGACCTATTTAAAGTTAAGTAGCCATTAATTACTATACAAATGCACAAGATGCCTTTTTGACAATTACCTGTTCAAAAATTGGAAGCGTATTATTAAAAAAATCGTATTGTTCGTTTAAACACACGACCCACGTATTGTTCGTTTATGACGACCTGTTTAGCCTAGTTGGTAGTGACTCTGCCTCCGAAGCTAGAGGTCCCGGGTTCGAATCCCGGCCAGGGCATTTATTTGTGCATTTATCACTGATATTTGTTCTTGGGTCTTGGATGTTTTCTATGTATTTAGGTATGTAATTATCTATATAAGTATGTATATCGTCGTCTAGTACCCATAGTACAAGCTTTGCTTAGTTTGGGACTAGGTTGATTTGTGTAAGATTGTCCCCGAATATTATTATTATATTATTATCTCTTTATTCATTTTTTTTTCTTAGATTAGGTTTTTACAATAATAAAAAGTAAATAATAATACAATATTTACAAAACAAAAAATCATTATAAAAACCTAACCTAGGGTGCCGCCGGCAGCGAGGTAGGGCCTAAGCTACCGGTGGTTAGGGCGACAGAGAGAGGAACCTCCTGACTATTCGCGCCGTGTCCAGGAGTACCGCCTTCTGTATCTGACCCTTGACCCAGCCATCTAGCGAGAGTCTCTTAAGATGTTAGTCGAGACTCTTCGCAATTAGACTGTTCGCAGAGACGACTATCGGGACAATGATCGTCGAATCAACATCCCACATGGCGGTTACCTCATGTGCCAGGTCTAGGTACTTGCTAGCCTTATCCTTCTCGGCCTTCACGAGGTTCTCATCATGGGGGATGGTGATATCGACGAGCACTGCCTGGCGCTTCAATCGATCTGTCAGCACGATATCAGGTTTGTTGGCTATAATAGTCCTGTCCGTGATGACAGATCGATCCCAATAGAGCGTGGCACGACCATTTTCGAGAACTGGCGCAGGTGTGTACTTATAGTACGGCACTTCGAAGTTCACAAGACCGTACAGAAGAGCAAGCTGCTGGTGAATAATCTGGGCTACCAAGTTATGTCTGTGCAAGTACTCGCCGTTAGCAAGATGACCACAACCGGATGTGATATGCCTGAGTGACTCTCCGGGACGGCGGCATGTCAAAGTCAAAGTCAAAATATTCTTTATTCAAATAGGCCTAGCAACAAGCACTTTCGAATCGTCAGTTATAACATGTATTAACATATATATTAATTAATTATTTAGAGCAATTTATTGATGCTATTATTATTCTTCAAAATAAATATTGTTGTTGTAGACATGTCAAAGTAAGAAATTATTTTGTAGTAAAATTCACAATAGGATCGTCAAAAAATAAATAATAATAATAATAGAAAAATATATAAAAAATAGAAATCTAGACAGTTTCTAGAATAAAATCAAAATATCAAAAAAAAAGATCATATTAATATCTAACGCCATAATGATTAATTCATTAATATTTCAGTCACAATTAATCCCACGGTGTTTTATCATTCATGTAGTCATGTGTGCTATAATATGCTTTTGATATGAGTTGACGCTTTACATAATTTTTAAATTTATTAATGCCCGACAAATGTCGACCGTACCGTCCTTCAGAATATATTTCCGGTAGTTGTTTGTCATGATAACTTCGTCCGCAATTGCACAGACAATACCTTCGGTTTCCGCAAAGAGATCCCCGAAACCTAGCCAGTTCACCGACGCGAGCAGGTCTACGTCGGGTCCCGTAAGAGCCTTTTACAACCGCCCATGTAGCTCCTTGCTCTTCCATACCGCCTTGCGGTCCTCGGTGCTTAGTACTTTAAGTCTGCGCCAGTTCCCGTTTGCCATGGAGAGCGGGGTGAAAGATGCGTCCACTGCCACTACGTCACGATGCATCTCGCATTTGCTATTTAGGAAATAATCCCTGAGACTACACACCTCGCGGTTATGGAGGTCTTTGGCATTTAAGAAGCCGCGACCGCCAAATTTCCGCGGGATGTACAGTCTCATAACAGACGAGCGTGGGTGTAGCATACGGTGCGCAGTGAGCAGTACACGCACCCTTCGATCCAAGAAATGGAGCTCGGTCTGGATCCACCTTAATATGCCAAAGGAGTATGTGAGCAAGGGCATCACCCAGGTGTTGAAGGCGCGCACCCTATTGCCGCCCGACAAAAAACTGTTGAGTACTTTTGTCAGGCGACAGAAGAAGCGCTCCCTCACCGCCTGCTTGATGTCCCCACCCTCGATACCCAAAGACTGTGACATACCAAGATATTTATAGGTTTCTGCTTCGGAGAGAGATCTGAGAGCCATTGTCTCAGAAATATATTATTATTATTATTATACACTGAAGTATTGTTTTTATTGCGAGGCAATACAGCGTTTTAACTTTATTACGGAAAACGCATTGTATTGCAGTCGTTTTTGTCAATGAATTGAAATCGTTGTTTTTATTTTCCCAACGCACGACAATCGAAAGGAGTTGCTTTTGCTGCAAAACGTTTTTTTTTAATCTTTTTAAAAAGTTGAAATGTAAGTGGCCCGTATTTAATATGCAACATGTACGTTTCTCTAAAGAGGTTGTAATCATTCCGATTTGAATTATAGCGGTTTAAGGAAATGTATGTAAAGCATTTCATGTAAAGATATCTCCACGTTCTCCCTCAGCCAAAATTTTGAAAAAAATACGTATTATAGGACGTTGGTGGGTGTATTACCAGTGAAAAAATTGGAGCGGTCTCTAACGTGAAAGTAGAAGGAAACAAAACTGAAAAGTTTAATAGGATTTTTTTATTTTATTTTTCTGACATAATGAAAATATAATTATGGTCATTTAATCATCTTTACAAAATGTACAATATATGCCAAGCTCGTTAAAATAGGTTGACTAGAAAAAAAAATATCAAAGAATTAAATTTCGTTTTTTTTTTTTTAACAAAAGCTATAACGTTTAGGGTGCTCAAATTTGGCACAATGATGAGTAATGTAAAACCACACAATCTATAAAAATTACAAGCCCAAACTCAAGGGGGGCAGAATCACTTAGCTTATCCTGGCACGGCCTTTTACGCTTCTTGCAAATTCGGAACACAACGGTAAAAAAGTTAAGTTATTAAGAAAAAAATCCCATGTATTTAATTACATATTCCGTAAGGACGAGGATTAAAAAAAATTTTTTGTTTGTTATTTATTTATTTGTCCTATAAATCATAATAATTATTTTTATTTATAGATTTCCTACAAACGCTGCAAACGCTACGAGTACACTTCCTCGCTACGCTCAAGATTATAGTTTTTGAACCCACTCGCTTCGCCCGTGGGCCAATCTTACAATCCTTCGCTGGCTCGGCTCTCAATACAAGCACTTGCGCCAAACAACAACTTTGCAGCCTTGCATAACAAATAACTATTTCTATTCGAACATGTTGTGTGAGTGCTCCGGCAAAGCTATTGCTCTCACTTACCCCAGAACTCTGATGTTGGTCTCGAATACAGAGACGACTATATCGTGATCGAACGTGACGTCTTGGATGACCAGTTTAATAGCTCTGCTGAACTCGGAGAAGTCCCCCATGACCACCAACGTGTCCAGACTGTCCACTAGCGTCAGTGAGAAGCTGGAACATTGAAAATATCTGTGAATAATGTTCGTCATATTTGAAAATATATAATAGTGTCTCTTAACATGAAAATGTGCAGTTTATTTACAGGCGAGCATTTTCTACTGGTTCTTGAACCAGTAGTGTAGTAGAAGTTACTACGCATACGTGGCATACGAAACAGTCAAAATTATCAGCACAACGTCTTTGTTATATTATACTGGAATAAGATCATCTTGAGCACCTCGCCCGAGTAGCTACTTATGCTGCTGACTATACACTTACCAGAACCCAAGAATGCTTATGTCAGCCATATCAGTATCAGTACATTCAACATCACTAATTTAGTTATCTAGGTTTGAGTACGACCAATCGGTCGTGGTTTATTGATTACTTCATTAGAAAGATTTAACTTTGCAGAAGGAACCGTAGGTTTGCGGAAATTGGAGGTTTTAGTTTTTTCTACCTAATTCAATACATTAAATCCAAAAAGGTAGTTTCTACATAGGGAACTAACGGCACTTACGTCCTTTTGTTTGGGCATGACAGTTTTTCACATAAAGTATATATATAGATTTCTACATAAAGTATATACATGTATATGCTTACACAGCAAACTACAATGACAAGTAGCGCAAACAAAAAGGGAATTTACATGAAGTGTGCAAGATGCAAGACCAAAAAAGAGATAAATAATGGTCTTTTAGACACTTTTTTTAAAATAGAAAGTGATTGTGCATTCAAGAAAGCGTACGATTCATAATCACACCCAGATTCTTAACATGGCTCTTAAATTATGTTATGTACTATCGTTCAAATAGAACTCCATCTCACCGTGGTACTATGTCCATTGATTTATTTATTTAATCGTATGGCATTTATTTACGAACCGTGAGATCTTCGAGAAGACAAGTACGGTTGCCAGTTTTTGTTGCACTTTTAGCACAACCCAGGAGTCACGTGTAGGGTAACGGTGGGTACTCCCTACGGACGTGGTGCAACTTCGACCCCCCCTTTGTCAAGTGATTGGGCAACTTGACTGTTAGAAGTTCTCAAGCCGCCCGAAGGCCTCTAACCTGGCTTAACGACTGCTGTCGTAGACAGCAGCCGGAATCAACGGCTTAACGTGCCTTCCAAAGCACGAGAGCGCACAGTTAGTAACCATTCAAAGCGGTCACCCATCCAAGAACTGACCTGCGCCCACATTGCTTAACCTCGTATACCACACGCGGTACGCGGGCGCCGCTGGGCCACGAGCGCTCTATGTCCATGATTTCCATGAACGACTTTATGCGAACAAATAATATTATAACAGTCCATAATGTACATCACTCGATCGGCTATAAATTATACGTAAAGGTAGTAGATTAAAGTTTTTCAGGCAAACCTACCTACGCACACCTAATACGGACTGACCTTGGCGCCAATTATTGTTATCGGAGAATTGTTTTCTTTTATTATCCAAAACACTATATTCATTTATAAAACTTTAATTGTGTAAGAACTTCTTGGGTCTATATTCGGTAAATTCGTCCTTCATCTATATAGTAATTATAGAATTATCACCGGGGGTGGGCAGCAGCATCCCTGGAGTGTGGTGGAAATACTGTGATTGCCAACCCCCAAGCATGGCGATTATGGCATTAACCCAATGAAATCGGGGTAGGCCTATGTCCAGCAGTGGACGTCCTTCGGCTGATATGGTGGTGGTGGTGATATGAGGATATGAAATATAGTAAAAGCTTCTATAAAATAAAAAAGAGATGTTTTACATATGTCTAGGGTATTGTTGCGGAAAATGTAACCCTACATTTTGCAATGATTCAAAGTGTTTACATACACACTTTCCAATTTGGGACATCAGGTACCGCCACACTCCTTTACAATAAGTTGTATTGTATTGATTTTTTTGTTTTGTTTTGGTGGTGGTGGTGGTAATTATAATTTGTTATGTGATAATTCAAAATAAACTTTAAGGTAGGGCATGAGCTGTGTTAACCAGCTTAATATAAGTTTTAAGTGTAGAGCAGCAGGATGCAGTATACAAAATATAACACTACTACAACATTTACAAGAAAAATTATAAAAAACTTAAAACTACTTATGATTTATCTTATATTTACGAGGGGTGATCAGATCAATAAGTTTTGATAATCAGTATTAAATATGGGAGATATGTAAATCGTTAATATTAAGTACATTCTAAACAATATTGTATTTTCAAATACTTATTAACGTCATTCAATTGTTTTATTTTACCCCAATAAAACAATTTTACTTTTTGAGGTCATATTTTATACCTTCACTAATAACTCTTCAACATCACCAGCTCGTGATTTTCATGTAGTTGGTTTTGAACATGTGTGAATGAGAAGTAGTAGTGGGAAGTTAGGGCTAAATAACAATGGGAACGGTTATCAGTTCTGATCTTTACTCGAAGAGCAGCACCTTTGTCAATTAGAAGGCTCTGAAGTACAATTTCTGCCAAAAATTCGTGTTTTGTTTCTTTAGCTTATTTATAATATTTTTTACAACTCAGAATAATGTTATACAACTCTCCAATAATATTTGAGCTCAATTGACAACATTTCATTTATAAGGAGGCTTTTTTCCGATTAAATCAAATAGAGGATTTCATATAAAAAATCAGTTTCAAAAGTTTCTGATTCTAAAAGAGAGTAAGTGACAAGTAAGGCGTCACAACGTAAAAAATCGTACACAAGCAGTATTAATAAGGCGGAATTACTAAAGAAAGTGTCCTGCTGTTCTTTTTGTGCGTTGTGACTGTCACAATTCAGCCTTGTGACGTCATAATATAGTCGATGGTAGGCTTTCTTCACATTTTAGTAAATATCTTCAAAAAAAGTTATAAAAAAAAAATATATATTGGGTTTCTTATTGACAAATTAACGAAATGAGTTAATATTTTATAGGTACTACTTGAAAATTTGAATTGTTGTCAATTGGTGAAAGCTAATTTCTCAGTTTTTAGTGGTAGGCCAGGAGGGTGATAGTCCAGGAGGAAGTCGAAAAATACACCCTAATTTTGGTGACGAGGCTGGATATTTAAAAAAAACACTGCACAGATAACTTGCTTATTCTTTAAATCATAATGATAATCCAAGATATTATTTTCATTTAAAATATTCTTTATTACAAAACCAACTCTTATTTTTGTCATCTTGTTATTTTTTCCATTCAGATGTTTTTGTTCAGCAATTACAGAAAAAGCAAATTAATAATACTTATATATTTTTACTCTAATTTTTGTTGATTAGTGTCATGGTATAGCCCGCATTAAAAGAATATCATTAACAGGGTGGTTCATATCTATTATCAAAACTTATTGAACACCCCTCGTATTAGTATGACTAACAGAGCGCTCGTGGCCCAAAGGCGCCCGCGTACCGCGTGCGGTATGCGAGGTTAAGCAATGTGGGCGCAGGTCAGTTCTTGGATTGGTGACCGCTTTGAGTTGTTACTAACTGAGCGCTCTCGTGCTTTGGAAGGCACGTCAAGCCGTTGATCACGACTGCTGTCGGGACAGCAGTTGTTAAGCCAAGGTTAAGACTGTTAGAAGTTCTCAAGCCTTCGGGCGGCTTGAGAACTTCTAACAGTCAAGTTGCCCACTCACTTGACAAAGGGGTGTTGAAGTTGCACCACGTCCATAGGAAGTACACACCGTTACCCTACACGTGACCCCTGGGTGGTGCTAAAAGTGCAATAAAAACTGGCAACAGTACTTGTCTTCTTGAAGATCTCACGATTCGTAAATAAATGCCATACAATTAAATAAAATAAAAACTGTGTGAACGAGCTTCACTCGGCATCTTCCGTGTTTTCCCAGAAAATATAAGTTTCGTCCGTCCATGTTTCACCCCCTTATGGGGAATTTATATTCCTGAATCGTAAATTTCATCGATATTGATAGAGCTGTTTCTGAAAACATTTTGTTTTCTTTTTTCTTTATCTGCAATCAGTCATTCTGACTATAAGCAGGTTTAGTATAGTGTTTGGAGTGAGTCTCCTGTGATACACGCTCCTCTTAAATAAGACGTCCCCCTTTCAAGGTTCCCCACTTTGTTCAAGTACATTATGTTGTTTTAGTTGCTTAAGATAATCTCTGATGGTTAGGTGTACTGCAAGCTGGTTTGGGCGGAACTTAAGCAATTTTTGTAGTGTTTGGTTCACTGATTGAACCCCTCTTTTACAGTGTTCATGTTTAGATACTTGTGGATTTCTGCATTTGTGATGAACCAAGGTACATTTGATAAGCTTTTCAGTATGCAATTCTGAGGGTGCTGGATGATATTCACATTTGAGTTACTAGCTGACCCCCAGAGTTGTATTCCGTATGACCAGATAGATAGAATTAAATAGATAGAAATCAAAAATATAAATATATATATATATACACAGGAATTAAAGAAAGATATGTTGTATTGTGTAGTTGGTCAAGGGAAAAAAATTAATAATTTTAAATAAGCAAATTTGTCTTACTTTCCAAGAGCATCATCCATGTCGCCTCGGCTGGGTGTGATGCCCTTCCATCTTCCTTTGCAGCTGAGGGGCATCAACTCATCTGCAGGGTATGCATTGTCCATATATGCATTATAAGCATGATAAAACATTTTCCGGGCCTCCTCTCTGTTCAAAAACATATATATATTCCTTAACTTCACACAGTTTGATCTACTTCTGGGGATGCTTAGCTGGCATTAGCAAGGAATCTATGAAATTATAATTTTATGTTTTGCTGGAAATAAACTGTGTAAAAGAACACATGGCTGCTGTCCGCTAATTCCTGGGGTGAAATTGGCTGGACATGCTGCCGCGTGTCTAGATTAAATATAATTGAATTTGAGTAATCCATTTACTCTTCAACTTTTTCTATTATGACAAAAATTTAACAAGATTACAGCCGAGACACACTCACTATAAAGCTAGATATTTTAAGGTGAAAGTCCATTTATGTAAATGAGTTAAGTATACATATTTTCATCCATAAGAGCTTTTGTTAAAATTAATAATAATTGATAACCTAATTCAGGGGGTCAAACTGATGCGACAACAACACATAATATTTTTGTAGTAATCTTATACTTAAAATTTACTTAACACAATTCATGAAATATCGATCTATAGTACAGAATATAAAATTTCCCCCCAGCAAAATAAGTGGATGAATAAAGATATATAAGACAATAGTTATGAAATACAACTACTGTTTTAGTTTTACCTTAAACTTATTCTTTCAGCTTTGCTCATCGGTGCAGAGGTTTCATCTTCAGTACTCACGCTGATAATCGCCAGAATAGCAACTAATAAAATTCGATATGCCATTATTATGACCTTAACACTATATTTTCAGCAACAATATGACTAATAATCACTAGTACGGAAAACATGAAGTAACGAAATAGAAAACAAAGAAAATAAATCATAAAAATTGCTATTGCTATAAAGTACTCATTATGAACCACTGTCCATTGTTAAAGCATATTTCTGGCCTTTTAATAACAAAATTGAGGTAAACTAAAAATATTGCCGAGTTGTGATGTATAGTTGTGATACTTGTGATGTGATTCCTTTCAGAACGGTACGGCGATAATTTAATAATTGACGTGTATTTAGTCTATGGATGAAATGTCAAGTCACAGACTAGAATATTGGCTATGTGCACGTCCGAAACGTCAAACGTCAAGGGTCCCGGGACAATGTCAAACTCAGAGATGTCAAATAACGACACAAGAACATTTTATTTATTTTAGTAAAAGAGAAAGACCCCTTACTGGAAAGTTTACTGAAATAAATAAGAACATAAATAAATAAATACAAACGAAACGAATCGTAGGAAACCGTTAAGAAACCAATAGGAAACGTGAATGTAAATTTGACAGAGGTCCCCGTTAAGTACGCATTTCTGCTATGGTGTGCGCTGCGATCGCCTAGCTTACCCCCACCACCCACCACCTACTTTGCACATAACCAATAGCGCAAGCAACGTCCTATTCATTGCACATCATCGCTAAGTGTCAAGAACGCTGTTTTAGAAAAGATTCAAACTTATTCCTCTGAGTTAAGCGTGTCACACACTAGAGCGGCCTGCGGCCGCGGGCAATAGTAAAATTGGTAGCCAATGACAAGTTTACTATTGACCGCGGGGCCTAACTTGTGACAGGCTTCATTCCCTCATTCTTAAAAATTTAAATACCTATATTATCCTTTGATTGCGTTTGGCACAAAGCACTTCTTCTCTTTGGAAGCTTCCATCCTATGGGCTTCTCGAGAAATTACGTGAATGGGTCAGGGTCAGCAGCTTTCTAGCAGACAGAAGCATAAGGCATGAATCACACTGGGGCGGCCTGCGGTGGCGGTCAATGGTAAGGCCTGAACCACACAGGCGCTGCCTGCAGCCGCGGTCAATAGTAGTGATTATATTCTCTTTGGTTTACTATTGACTTACCTATATTGCTCAGGTTTGCGCAGTTCCTGTAAAAAAGCTTGCCTTTGTCGCATCACCTTGTTTTGAGAGCACTCCCCTAACTGCCACAGCCAATATCGAAATCCTTGGCGTCGACATCTCGAGTCAAGTCCAGTTCCGCGGTCATTTAGAGGGTAAGGCCAAATTAGCCTCGAAAAAGCTTGGTGTGCTCAACAGGTCGAGACAGTATTTCACGCCGGCCCATCGCCTACAGTTTTATGTGGCACAGGTCCGCCCACATATGGAATACTGCTCTAATCTGTGGGCTAGGGCACTACAGTACCAGCTTCTCCCTCTAGACCGCATCCAACGGAGACGGACTCGAATTGTCGGCTTCAAGCGTGTTTCGGATCGGCTTGACTCCTTGGCACTGCGTAGAAATGTAGCCTCGCTCTGCATTTTCTACCGCATGTATTACGGGGAGTGCTCCGAGGAATTGTTCAGATTAATCCCTGCCGCTGCTTTCCGCCATCGCCCAACGCGACAACAATTCCACCCTCACCACTTAGATGGTTGGCAGTCCTCAACTGTGCATTTCTCAAGAAATTTCCTGCCTCGCACCTCGCACAGCTAAACTGTGGAATGAACTGTCGCCTGCGGTATTTCCGGACCGATGCGACCTTCAACAAAAGAACGTACTCCCATCTTAAAGGCTGTCAACGCGCTTACAACCCCTCTTGTGTTGCGAGTGTCCATGGGCGGCGCTAATCACTTACCATCAGGCGATTCGTCTGCTCGTTTGCCACCTATGTCATAAAAACATAACAATTATTATACCTGACACGGCGGGATATAATAGATTGGGATAGTAAAACTAGTAGCTATCGTGTTAAATGCATAACTTACCTTGGCATGAAAATAGATGAAAACTTTTCATGGTCATCTCATATAGAGTATATATATAGTAAATTAAGAGTCCTACTTGGTAGATTTTACCACCTAAGCTATAGAATCCCTACACGCACCCTAAAATGTATTTATATATCACTAGTGGAATCAATTATAGGCCGTAGCAATCCAGAGAGTAGGATTGCTACGGCCTCACTTTTAAAACGAATTTAGAAAAATTAGAAAAGCTGGAAATTAGACTTCTCAAACTATTAGTAAACAATAAAACTAAAAATAAATATAAAAAATGATTATTATAAGTTATTTAAAATATGTAAAATTCTTCCGGCAACTCTAAGACACAAATATTTATTATTAGTTAATCAACACGGCAATCAAGAGAGTTACTTATCTCAAATGAGCCAAAAACATGACACCAGCCCGGCTAGTATCGCTAGTATGATAGCTTATACCGTCACGTTTTATACACCATACCGTGACGTTTCAGTACATTTTGGCCATATAACGTAACGGTATAAGCTCTCGTACTAGCCGGGCAGGTCTGTAGCTGCGGGTAAGTATGCTGTCCTCAGAGTAAGCAATTACTATGGGAATAGGCTCATCGAAAAGCGCTTACCATATTTAATTAACGCCTTACCTGCGGCTATTAGAAAGGAGGGAAACAAAAATAAATTCAAAAGAGCATTGCTCAAATACTACCTCGACAGTATTGAAATACAATATACCGTAGGTATTTCGTTTGTATACTCGTACATTAAGACTTAACCACTAATTATATACACTCATGGATCCCACAGTCAAACTGTGCAAACAGTTTTGCGGGACGTTGTATTTGTTTTTAAGTTTTTGTCAATTGTTTTGATACATAAATAATAAATAAATAAAATAAATGATATATCACACTTTTTCCCACAGTAGGTAGTGAAGTATAAATAAAAAAGGAATTAACCACAATATATCATCATCATCATCATTTCAGCCGAATGACGTCCACTGCTGGACATAGGCCTCTCCCAAAGACTTCCACAATGACCGGTCCTGCGCCACCCGCATCCAGCGGACAGCCGCGACCCTTACCAGGTCATCAGTCTACCGTGTGGGGGGCCTGCCCAAGCTTCGCCTTCCGGTACGTGGTCGCCACCCGAGAACCTTTCCACCCCAACGGCCATCGGTTCTGCGTGCTATGTGCCCCGCCCACTGCCACTTAAGTTTAGCGATTCGAAGGGCTATATCGGTCACTTTGGTTCTGCTGCGGATGGCTCATTTCTGATGCGATCACGCAGAGAAACTCCCAGCATAGCCATCTCTCCATTGCTCTTTGGGTGACTTTGAGCCTTCTTATGAGGCCCATAGTAAGCGACCACGTTTCAGTACCATATGTCATCAGTGGCAACACACACTGGTCCAAGACTTTCGTCTTGAGACACTGCGGCATATTGGACGAAAAGTTGTGCCGTAGCTTCCCAGGCGAGTCGGATTCGACGATTAACCTCTTTCTCCAAGTTGGACTTACCTAACTGGACAGTCTGTCCTAGGTATATGTAATCGTCTACAACTTCGAGTGTAAAGTGTCCGATTGTTACGGGAGTTGGTACTACATGGGCATTTGACATGATCTTCGTCTGGGCCACTTTTTTTATTTTAGACCGACTCGTTCGGAGGCTTTACTGAGGTCATTGAGCATTGTACTTAAATCCTCCATGGTCTCAGCCACGACTACTATATCGTCAGCAAACCAAAGGTGAGTGATGTACTCGCCGTTTATGTTGATACCTAGCCTTCTCCAGTCCAGAGTCTTGAACACATCCTCCAGTGCAGCGGAAAACAGTTTAGTTAAAATAACATCTCCTTGCCTGACTCCCCGCTGCAACGGAATAGGTTTCGAATTCTGGTCCTGGAGTCGGAGTGACATAGTGGCGTTCTCGTACAAACACTTCAGCACTTCGATATAGCGGTAGTCAACTTGGCACCGTTAGAGAGATTGTAGTACAGCCCAGGTTTCAATCGAATCGAAGGCTTTTTTTTTATACTGCGTCGGTGGCAAACAAGCGTACGGCCCGCCTGATGGTAATCGGTCACCGCAGCCTATGGACGCCTGCAACTCCTAGGGGTGTCACATGCGCGTTGCCGACCCTTTAAGAATTTATACACTCCTTTCTTGAAGAACCCCATACTGTAGTCCGACAGGAAAACCTCGGCAGGGAGCTCATTCCACAATCGGAGCGTCCGAGGGAGGAAATTCCTCTGAAACCGTACCGTACGCGACCATTTAGGTTCTAAGGTGTGAGGATGAATGCCCTGCCGACGGCGAGCGGTGCGATGGTAGAAAGCGGCCGTAGGCATCATGTCGAACAGTTCTTCGGAGCACAACCCATTATATAAGCGATAGAACACGCACAAGGAGGCAAAATTTCTCCTTAAACTCAACGGCTCGGTATCGCTCGTGAGCTTGGGATCGTCCACGATTCGCACAGCACGTCTCTGGAGCGAGTCAAAAGGCCCAAGCTGGTATCCAAGTGCTCCCGCCCAGTGACAGCAATACTCCATATGGGGACGGACTTGCGACTTGTATAAAAGAAGTCTCTGTCCCTGGGTTAAGTATCGCTTCGCTCTATTGAGCACACCTAGTTTTTTAGATGCCAGCTTGGCTTTGCCTTCTAAATGGCTCCGAAACTGGACGTCGCTGGAAATATCGACACCAAGGATCCCAATAGTCTCTGAGATGGAGAGGGTTGCGTCTTGGAACCGCGGGGCTACAGTAAATGGGGTTTTCCGTGCTATCCCCGACGCTGTTTTTGCTGCATATCAATGACATGCTATCGTAGTCCTCGAAAGCTAGACAGAGGGGCAGGTTATACTCCTCAGTCTTCTGTATAACCTGACGAAGCGTATGGGTGTGGTCTACGGTGCTAAAGCCTCTTCGGAAATCGGCTTGTTTGGGAGGCTGGAAGTCATCTAGCCTGCGTGCGAGACGGTTCGTAATGACTCTTGAAAACAGCTTATAGACATGGCTGAGAAGTGAGATGGGTCGGTAGTTCTTCAGTAAGGCGTTGTCACTCTTTTTGAAGAACAGCACCACCACACCTCTGTTCCATGCCTTTGGAGTTTTCCCTTCCAGTAAGACGGAGTCGAACAACTTCTGAAGGGCCCTAAGGACCGGTTTTCCACCCGCCTTCAGGAGTTCAGTTGTAATTCCGTCTTCACCAGGTGCCTTCTTGTTCTTTAGCTGTTTGAGAGCCATTCTAATCTAGTACAGGCTGATGTCCGGGATATCTTCGGTATAGTGCCGGGTTAATCTGGCTCTAGGGTCTTTCGAACTAGAGGAAGGACTGAGCAAGTTGCGTTGGGATATTGTGGGGTTATCTGAAGTCCGAAGAGAGGAAGAGGACACGATAACCCTAAAGTCTGGCAACTTGCTCTATTTCCGGGAGGGCGACCAACAGTTCCAGGGAGGTGTCGGGCTCATCGTCCACAAGTCCCTCGTAAACAACGTGGTGAAGATCGAGTGTGTCGGCTAGGGTGGCGTACCTTATACTCATAGTATCCAAGAGGTACTCGTTGACGGTCATACAGGTGTACGCGCCGACCTCGGCACACTCCGACAACGAGGTGGAGGTTATGTATGAGGATATATCAAAGGTCATGCATAGTTTCAAAACCTACTTCACCGTTGTTATGGGGGATTTCAACGCGAAACTGGGCAAGAGAGACGGCGGAGAGCTGAGAGTGGTGCAATTTGGAGTTGGAATTTGGAACCACCGGGGCCAACTACTGGCTGGTTTCTTGGAGAAGGAGGGACTCTACATGATGAACTCCTTCTTCAAGAAACGCGATCACAGGAAGTGGACCTGGATGAGTCCCGACGGTGCAACAAAAAACGAGATTGACTTCAGTATGTAGCTATTATTATTATGGACTCTTGTCTGAAATAAATAAATAAATTCAAAAAAAAAATATGTCATCGAAGAGGCATATATTCAATGATGTCTCTGTGATTAATACGGTTAAAACCGGAAGTGATCATCGTCTGGTAAGAGGCACATTGAATATATGCGTCAAGCTAGAGCGCTCTCGACTGATGAAGTCCACGCTCCGAACAGCAGCAGTCCAAATCCAAAACCCCGAGAGCTTTCAGTTGGAACTCAAAACCGTTTTGATTGTCTAGGCGGCGATGTGGACGAATTCAACGACGGGTTTGCGGAAGCTGTCCATAGCATTGGGTCTTAGTTCTTTAAGGCCCAACGAACTCACAGAGCCAAAAGGCTCTCTATTTCCACTCAGAGGCTCATCGACGAAAGGAATGAGATGATTCTGCAGTCTTCAGCCGATACGACATTATACAGGCAGCTTAATAAACAGATCTCTAAGTCCCTTACCCGCGATCTGCGCCAATTCAATACAAATCGTATTCAAGAGGCCATCGAGCAGAATAAGGGTTCTAAAGTTTTCTCAGGAGATCTGTCTATTGGGCAGAGCCAGCTCGCCAGATTAAAAACTGAAGATGGTAGAATCGTTTCGTCCAAACCTGAGCGTCTGAATGAGATAGAGTGCTTTTATGGACAGCTATACACGTCAACTAGCAGACCCAAAGTTGGTCTGGCGGAAGACCGAAGAGCTAGATTAACCCGGCACTATACCGAAGATATCCCGGACATCAGCCTGTACGAGATAAGAATGGCTCTTAAGCAGCTGAGGAACAACAAGGCACCCGGTGAAGACGGAATTACAGCTGAACTCCTGAAGGCGGGTGGAAAACCGTTCCTTAGGGCGCTTCAGAAGTAGTCCGAAGGGAAAACACCAAAGGCATGGAACAGAGGTGTAGTGGTGCTGTTCGTCAAAAAGGGTGACAACGCTTACTGAAGCGCCCATCTCACTTCTGAGCCATGTCTATAAGCTGTTTTCAAGAGTCATTACGAACCGTCTCGAACGCAGGCTAGATGACTTCCAGCCTCCCGAACAAGCCGGTTTCCGAAGAGGCTTTAGCACCGTAGACCTCATCCATACGCTACGTCAGGTTATACAGAAGACTGAGGAGTATAACCTGCCCCTCTGTTTATGTAAATTTGAATAAGATTATTAAAATACTTATTACTAAAATATTGATTTGTATTCTACTCCGTAGATACTCAAATGACATTTAGCGCTAAAATAGACTATCTTTTTAACCCCCAATGCAACGAAAAAAAGGGGTGTTAGAAGTTTAACGTGGGTATCTGTGTATTTGTCAGTTACATCGTAGCTCCCTAACGGTTAAACCGAAAACGAAACTGGTTCTTAAATATATTTCGTCGAAATCGGTTAAGCCGTTTTTCAGATATTGAACTTTGAAATGAAAATATCGGAGGTTTTAAAACTTTTCTAAGTTGGTTATATCCCGCGGCTTTGCTTACGTTCTTTGTAATACTACACGGGCTTATTTCTTTTACTGCTACATGCTATATATTATCTACTGTGCTCCGTCGTTAGGTTAGGGACATTACTCGACTTTAGATAGAACGTCTGGCCTTTCATCGGGAAAGACTGTCGCAGGTGGGCACAGACTTGTCTTACCTGTCAGCGCACTCCGCTGCGCTGAGCGCAGCAAGGTCTCTAGACATACTTTGGTTACGAGCAACCATCTGGTCGCTTCATTCACGTGTATATTGACATCATTGGTCCCCTTCCTGTCTGCGATGGCTACCGATACTTTCTCGCGGCTATTGACTGGGTATCCAGGTGGCCAGAAGTGCGGCCTATACGAGCATCACCGCTTAAGAAATAGCCGATACTTTCGTGCAAGGATAGATTTCTCGCTTCGGTGTTCCTTCTATCATCAGTTCATCACCACTGATCGATTAGGCCATCCAGGTCGAGTTCGATTTTTTCATACTTGTGCCACAGAATAAGTAATAGTACAAGTCTTGTGCTACTAATCCGGACAACTGCATACCATCCTTCCGCGAACAGAACGATAGAGCGTCTGCATCGCTGGCACTAATATGCCACTTCGGCTCCTGGACGTGCGCTCTTCCACTCGTTCTACATGGCATGCGTACCACCTATAAGGAAGACGTGAAGGCTGCTGATACCGAAATATTGTGAGGCGAATCTCTTCGCATACCAGAAGAGATGTTAGTCTCCGAGCCTGGTGATGATCGTTTTGAAAATCTTGTTGATTTCATCGATCAGCTGAGACGCAAAATGTCTTCTCCCCTCCAGCACCAGCTTCTTGCCACTCGAATCCTGCTATCTTCGTCTCGAAGGACCTACCGACTGCTTATCTCACGTCTTCTTACGGGATCATTCCGTTTGATGTCCTTTGTAGCCTTCCTATAGCGGTCCTTATGCTATATTACAGCGTTCGACTGACGGGAAAACCATGACGTTGGTTATTAGGATAGACAGGTCGTGGTGAGTATTGACCGAGTCAAGCCAGCATTTGTTATCCTAGCTCCTCGTTAGTCTGGATAGTTATCCTAGCTCGGGCTCAACAATCCTTCTGCTTCGCCTCCTCAGGATGTGTCTCACATCAAATCGTAGTCACACCCATGGCTAAGCCTGCCTGCTACTACTACTACTACCATTCCGTTTTTGAATCGACCTTATACCACACGTTCAGACAGGTCACTACGTGAGATTCAAGGATAGTGATATTTATTGTTACTTACCACTTTTATTTCTGTCAGATATACGATTTTATATTACTAAATTGACAGTTGTCAGAAGGAAAAAATACCTTTTTTTAATTTGCTGTCATAATTTAATATCGTGAAGACGATAATCATCCCTTTCTTGTGATCACAGAACAAATCTTGTGATCCTATCCTGCATTTGCGTCCTCTCCTGCCGGCCAATGCTTGAACACGATTATTAAAACACGGGAGCGAAACCAGACTTATGGAAAAGTTGGTTTTTAGGGTTGCGTACCCAAAGGGTCAAAACAGGACCCTATTACTGAGTCTTCGCTATCCGCCCGTCCGTCCGTCTGTCACCAGGCTGTATCTCAAGAACCGTAATAGCTGGACAGTTGAAATTTTCACAGATTGTGTATTTCTGTTGCCGCTATAACAACAAATACTGAAAACAAAATAATAATAATAATAATTAAGGGGGGCCCCATACAAAAAACGTGATATTTTAGCCCTTTTTCATGGCTACCACTCGCCAGCTAGACAGTTAAAATTTGCACAGATTATGTATTTTTATTGTGGCTACAACAACAAATACTAAAATCAAAATAATAATATTAATTAAGGGGGCTCCCAAACAACAGAGTAGTTGTTGGCGTTTTTTTTTCTGGTACGGAATCCTTCGTGCGCGAGGCCGACTCGCACTTGGCCGGTTTTTTAAAGCAACCAAGTGATTGCCACAAGGGTGTCGCAGACGTGGCAGGGCTTGACGGCGCTGGTGGGATGAATTAACCGAAGCCTTAGAAGAAGCGCAGATATAAGAGTAACGGTTATCGTACCCGATATACTCTTACCGTATTCGCATGATTTACATGGCTAAATGTAACGTGAGCTCCCTTTACAAAGTGTTTGAAATAGTACAAATTCACAGTTTAGGCATGACTAATGGGCTACAGAGCGGGATTTTTCAAGGAGTGTAAACATTTTTAAAGGGTCGGCAGTCCGCATGTCGCATGTGATACCTCCGGAGTTGCAATTTTCCATAGGCAGCATCTTCCTTACCATCAGGCTTGTTTGACACCCCACGATATATAAAAAAGTTTCTGATTTAAATTCCAACTTGATACCTCCGCGTTCCTGGGAAGTTCCCGAGAAGAATATTCTTAACAGAGGAGCAGGTGGACAGACAGAGGAAACTCGCAGTGATCCTGTACGTTCATTTTTTCCTTAAAATAAGGCATCTTCGGTCGGTGGAATGTGTTCTATCATTTTAATAAGTACGACGAAGTAAGCCGATGGAAAAGCATTATTAACTACATATGTACATACGTCTTACGTACACATTGTATATTTGGGTCATATGCAGTTGACAAATCAAAAGTCGGGGGAGTTGCGAATAGTTAACTGATTACGTGCATGCAAGTGTTGTTTATATTATTACTAGCTATACCCGCGACTTCGTTAGCGGGAAAAAAAAATCGCCACATGGACATTAAGTATATTGCTCTGTATGTGATTACTCTCGTACCTATGTGATTTTGTGATCCTGATGGGGAGTATAGCGCCAGAGCTCCCGATGCACTGTGTTAACATAGGCACAACAAATGCTCAAATAAATAAAGGGTCGACAAAGCGCTTGTTATTCTTATGGGTCTTAAGTATATGCTACTAGTAGTGTAGTGTTTAAAAAAATGGTCTTGTATGGCATTAAGTACCTAATTTCAACTTTGCTCATTTATTGTATTACCTACTGTGGGACTTTAGACGCAGATTTTACCTATCATACTTCACAGCTAGGTAGCTACGACTTACGAGTATGTGATTATTAGGGATGCAGTGCTTTACTATTTTGCAAGTAGCAGTTTCTTTATGTTGGTACTTGACAGTTTTAACCTAAAATATATCGACCTACTAATAGGTACTATACCATTTGCCCGCGACTTAGTTCGGGTGAAGTTCGAACTTCCGCATAGGTACACTTACATGCTCGTCTTCAACCCTCTGAGGGACGTGTTTAGGGATAAAAATACTTTCCTTCCTTCCTAGGTTCATAGCCATAGCGTTAACGTAATAAATCACACAAAATTTTAATAATAATAGCTAACCAGTAACTACAATGACTATTTAATAGCGACGCATCTTACTCTCTACTTTGCATGTAGCATGCATTTACGAGTAGGTATTCTGCGATTACGTGTTTCTGATTATGGAGTGACCGAACGGGGTCTAAGGAACTTCATGCACGGCATGAGCACCCGCTCGACCTCGAGTTTCGCGTGCAGCGGGACGGGGCTTGCGGCGTCCATCTCAATCTCTCAACACATGTGAAACGCTGCCGCCCCGCTGCACTCACCGCTTCGAGCGGGCACGGATCCCACCTTCTTTCTATGATCTGAGGATCCCACTATCCAACGAAGAGGACGGCTTGACCAGGCATGACGGTACGATGCTATAAGATAGAACCAGCATGATAGCTTTTATCGTCACGTTTTATGCTCGAAATGTAATGAATAAAACATCACATAAAAAGCGGCAGTATAAAGGGTTCCGTACCCGAATTTAAAATCACCATACTATACTGTGAGTTAAAAATGGTAACTCACGGCACTCACCTTTTGTTTAGGAGAAATAAGAGGTTGCAGTTTATCAGCGATAACTTAATAACCTTAACCTATTGGATCTATAATTCTTCGGTGTAAGTATTCAATAGTCACTATGTTTTTGATTGCACGATCGAAATTTTTGAAGATCGAGAGGGGAGGGCACACAATAATTGTGACTTTCAGGGCGATTATCTACGAATATATTCACTTACATTTGTTTCCAATGACCTGATTGTTGTGCCACATGTTGAATTACGTAATTCAACGTGTTACACAAAAAAAAACCGTTTTTGAGATTTGACTACATAACTACCGAGTACGTAGCGGCGTTTATAATATAATATATCTATATTTCAAATTTTATTTTAATACGCCTTATAGTTTTTGAGTAAAATGCCTGTGACATACGGACGGACATGACAAAACTATAAGAGTTCCTTTTTTGCCATTTGGCTACGGAACATGACGGTATAATGTATCGTGCTATTTGTGCTACTCGTAGCTAGGCAGATGATAGTAATATAAAACCAAGGTTTCGTCGATTAGGTACCTATCTCGTTCTATTTTATGGCATCTTACCGCTCAAACCGTCCGCCTCGCTGGGGCTGCGCTTTTACATCTAATCCAAATGTGTGTTAGACTATACAACTCTGGCTACCAGCCTTGTCAGTAGCAGAGAAGCTCAAAATGTACAGTCAGCTGCACAGAATTGAAACCTCTCCTGTATACAAACTTCTATGCAGGGGAGGTCACGTTTCTCTACAGCTGACTGTACAAACCAACCTAATAAATATTAATACAGATAAATTAATAGATATGCCTGCAAAACTTAGATCAAATGATACAGAAACCAGTTTGTATATAAAGTATTTGGGTTGGATATGCTTGTTCTTGTAAGAAAGTATGGTGACTCCAGAAAACAATAGCCAATGTTCCTGAATTCTAAGTATATGTACTGCACACTTTATTTTTTTTTTTTTTTTTTTTTTTTTTTTTTTTTTTTTTTTTTTTTGACATATAGGTATACAGAGATACACTTATGTCCGTCAGTAATTACAATGTTTCTTATCGCTAATCATTACCATTAATTAATACTGTTTCAGAAGGTTCTTAATTGTTAGGTAATGCTGTGTATTGCTGTAAAATATCTAATATATAAGAAATACATATTGTTTCTCTATTTTAATTTATTAATTAAGTCTTAAATACTCTACTATAAAATAAAAAATCAATCCTCGGTTTTTCACAATACATAACAATTAAATTAAATTCAAAAAGCTGACTAATTGTGTGCATTATTAGCATACCTGTGATAAATCAAAATTGGGGCACATTCTAAATATTTGATATTAATAATAAACATGTTGATATATAAATGTGCTCATTGAAAATTATCAATTACTATAAAAAGGTTCGATATCACACCTCATATCAAGCCTCTTAAGATAATAAATGTGTGCGGATGTCATCTCAAACAAAATTACAATTTACTGGTGGTACCATTCATATGCTAGAGTAAGAATAATATATTAGCTAATATTCCGCTATGATTGTTGAAAAGTCCAAAATAATTGTAATTTTTGTAATCTCACATCAGCACCGTTATATTTCTGATCATTAAAATCACTTCAAACATCAAGTGGTGGTCTAACTTAAAGTGCCCTAGACAGTCCAAATTTTACTTGTAATTAGTTTATATAGTTTTTATTTTAAAGAGGGAAAAAAATAAAAGCTTTATTTACTTTGTCTTTAATTAGCTAAGTGGTAAAACTAAATGAAAAAAAAATCTATAAATTATTCAAGTTTTATAATCATAGACCATTTATTACTACGTGAGATTAAAAACAACAGAAAACACAGCACTTTGCCTTTTTCATATCACACTATATGTATTTCACTTCGGCTCTGTTTATGTATATATTATCGCACTATTATTTCACTTTATCTGGTTGGGATAGTATAGTTCATAGCGTTTTCGTCATTCGTTTGTATTTCTAACTTAACTGAGTTACCCAAATAATTTCCTCACCTTTCACACTATATGTGTCAATTTATCTCTTCATAGGAATTGAATGGCTTCACAATTAACATCTCTTCATAGCAGAATTTCTTAATTTTCTTAGCACTTTAAATCATCAGTTAGAAACTAAGTAAGTTTTGTCGCCGGTTAGGTATTTATATTTTACCATTTTTACCCTATTTGGTGGGCGCAAGCTGCATCTGTCACGCCTGCGAGAAGAGCAACCAAACCCATTTCTCGTTAGCATGCAGCATCCCGTCCTTTATAGCAATAACAAACTAATTCGTTTTACTTTAATTGAAACTTTAAAGATATTCAGAAACTTTGACGTCAAGCGTAATGTCAATTGACCAATGTCAGAGTAACATTTGTTTGTGTTCCGATACTTCCGTTTAGAAATACAAAATATTTTCTTATTACACTCATTGGTTTTGCTTATTTGTTTAGTTATTAACAACAACATGTTTGCAGATAAATGTACTAAATACCTGCGAAATGGCGCCATTTTGACAAATTAGAATGAGTTTTAGTTTGACGTCAGCTCCCACTGACAGGACAGAAGTGACAGCAATGACTGCGGCAGGCTTAAAGAAAAATATAAGTAAAGTCCAAAGAGGCCAAATATTTCGGAAAATTAATTAAATGTCGCAGTCAAATAAAAAGTACCCTATGACAAGGCCAGCATAATAATCTACATATACACCAAAAATTGTTTAAATCGATTCAGCGGATCCTGAGATCCTTCGGGACACAAAACCCTCTCTGAAGATCCTGGCTGGAATTTTAGAGATTTATTTATTATATATATAGATATAGATTACATAGATTTATACGTATAGAAACGGAGACGCCGTAGGTATATGCAAACCAAAAAAATAGGCTTCAAAACTCTTAACTTGAGATAGTTATGTGATTGGGGTGGTTATAGACATTAAAAAGAAATCTATAATCACACCGGTGTAAATATAACAAAAGTGGGAGTTGAGACGATCTCAGCAACTACAGGCCAATCTCAGTATTGTCGATAATATACAAGATCATAGAAATGGTAAGGGGACTCGTAACGCTAGATTGCTAAATTATTAACAAAATATAAGCTGTGATCGGTATCACAATTTGATTTTAGACCCGGAAAGTCGACAGAAGACGCTATTTACTGCTCTCATCTCAGTAGTTGCGGAAAGTCTCTATAATAACAATAAGTGATTACCTGGTCTTCAAGGTGAGAGTGAACACTGAACAGGGTTTTGGATAACGAACGTGCTCCATCTAAGCCGCGTCTGCTGGCATGTTTTCGATGATTTAATACGCTTTGTTTGTAATATAAGATTAGACGAGGGTCTAACGCAATCCTATCTTTAGGGTTCCGTAGATAGTCAAAATGGCGAAAACAGAACCCTTATATTATAGATTCGTCATGTCTCTATAAGCACTACAATTACGTGGTAGGAAGGTATATTCTATGAACATATAAAAGTGTTGTGAAATCACAAAAAAATATAAAAAAAAAGTAAAAGTAGTTTATTCTTCAAATTAGGCATATTACATGCACCTATGAACGTCAATAAACTACCACCGGTTCGGAAAAATATACCTCTGCCACGAGAAGAACCGGCGTAAGAAACTCGGCGAGGTGTCATTTTTTCAAAACAATATACATTATATGCTATGTGCGAAGTAGGTGGTGGGGGTAAGCAAGGCGATCGTAGCGCACACCATGGCAGAAATGTGTACTTACCGGGGACCACTGTCAAATTTACTTTCACGTTTTCTATTGGTTTCTTAACGGTTTCCTACGATTCGTTTCGTTTGTATGTATTTATTTATTCTCTTATTTATTTCAGTAAAATTTCCAATACGGGGTCTTTCTCGTTTACTAAAGTAAATAAAATATTCATGTGTCATTATTTGACATCTCTGAGTTTTGCCATTGTCTCGGCACCTTTGACGTTTGACGTTTCAGACGTGCACATAGCCAATAAGCTAGTGTTCGCGTGCGTCGGGCGATTACTCGTTCCACTAGCTCAGCCGGGGTTCTATCAGGCATCGGCGAGTACCGCTGAGCTAGTTTTATAGTCGATAGTTTTTATCGCTGCGGTCAACTAGTAAACAGCGGTCCCACCGCCAGATATCATCGAGCTCGGCGAGCAACTAGTAAAATTCTGTATTAGAAACAATTGACAATCGGCGGGAGGCTAGTAAAAATTCTATGGAATTATATAGCTTAGCCGCCGGGCGATGGGATAGTGTCCTCGCCGGCAGTGTGAACAGCGAGCTATTAACTATAAAAATATATCTCTCTTTTAGTTACACGGAAGCGATTATCTTTTGTTCGTTTCTTGGGCTAGAAAATAGCCGATAGTTCATAGTTTACTAGCTCGCGGTGGGACCAGTGCCTATAGGTAGGGTTACATAGTGAGTTTTAGTTGTCAGCCGACGATATAATATCTCTCTATTTTCAATTTGACAAGGTACTAAATGGCTAAGAAATCAAATTATTTGACCATAAATACTTAGTTATAAGTGTTATAACTCAAAACAATAACTTAACCCATCTGATAACATTTCATTTTTATAAGCAGGCTTTTTTCCGATGAAATCAAATAGAGGATAAAAAGTAAAGTGAAACCACATTTTTAAATTCTCGAAAATATTTCAATTTCGTAAAAATAAATGAACTTCAAAAGTTCCTCTTTCTACAATAGAGTAAGTGACAAGTAAGGCATCACAGCATAACAAATCATACAGAAGCAATGTTACCAAGACAAATATACTAAAGAAAGTGAACTGCTGTTCTTTTTGGGCGCTGTCACTGTCACAATTTCATAGTAGTGACATCATTACTACGATGTAGGCTTTCTTCACATTTTCGTTATAAAAAGAATATTTTGGGGTTCCTTTTTTACGATTTAACGAAATGAGTTAATATTTCATACTACCAGAAAAATTAAAAAATGTTGTCAATTGAATTGGTTGTCAAAGTTACATATAGAGAGATTAGTTACTATTACCACAAATTAGGTTTTCTCAAAGTTATAATCTCACGTACCCCAATTAAGTTCTCAAGACGACTGCGAACCACTTCGAGAAAAAATAATTAAAATCCTGCTTCCTAGAAATACATAAAATATCTTTTCTCTTTTCACCCGTCACCTGACGTATCAATCTGGGGTGAACCCCTCGGGTTGCGTATCTCACTTTAAGTAAGTAATCCTGACCTACTTACTTAAAAACTAAGCTGGTATTTAATTTTGATAATTTTACTAGGCTGGTCAAAAAAGCTGAGATAGGTGTGATAATAACACCTAGTAGTTACATTAAATTACATTACAAAAAGAAAAACATCACTAGACTTCCTTTGCTACTGTTTTTTATTTATTCTCTTATTTATTTCAGTAAAATTTCCAATACGGGGTCTTTCTCGTTTACTAAAGTAAATAAAATATTAATGTGTCATTATTTGACATCTCTGAGTTTTGCCATTGTCTCGGGACCTTTGACGTTTGACGTTTCAGACGTGCACATAGCCAATAGTTAAATATAAAATTACATTACTACAAAATAACTTAAATAACAATGCTACAGTAGAAACTATATTTTCGCGATAGATTACCCGTGCAGGACGCTATCACTGCCAAACAACCCTATCTATGATGTAATCGTTTATCTTATAATATGCTCTTGAAATAAGTGTTTGTTTTACTACAGATTTGAATTTAGAATTGCTAAGTTCAGTAATGTGTTTAGGAATTTTATTGTAGAATTTGATACAATTTCCCAAGAACGACTTTTTCGCCTTTACTAGTCTATTGGCTATGTGCACGTCTAAAACGTCAAACGTCAAAGGTCCCGAGGCAATGTCAAACCTCAGAGATGACAAATAATGACACATGAATATTTTATTTACTTTAGTAAACGAGAAAGACCTCGTATTGGAAATTTTACTGAAATAAATAAGAGAATAAATAAATACATACAAACGAAACGAATCGTAGGAAACCGTTAAGAAACCAATAGAAAACGTGAAAGTAAATTTGACAGTGGTCCCCGGTAAGAACACATTTCTGCCATGGTGTACGCTACGATCGCCTAGCTTACCCCCACCACCTACTTCGCACATAGCCAATAGAAGGTTATTTTGAGTTTCCCAGTATTGCTTTATCAGCGTTCGTTGGAAAATTGCCAAATTCTTCCTAACATACATTATTATTTCAAATATGTATAGGGACTGCAGGGTTAGAATATCTATTTCTTTGAAAAATTCTCTTAATGAATCACGCGACCCCAAGTTATAAATTGCACGGATAGCCCTTTTTTGCAAAATAAAAACAGTTTCAATATCTGCAGCTGATCCCCATAAGATAAGACCATAAGTAATTATACTATTAAAATAAGCAAAGTAAACTAACCGAGCCGTTGCCACATTGGTAAGCTGCCTTATTCTCCTGACTGCAAATGCAGCAGAGCTCAACCTACTTCCTATCGCTGTTATATGGGAACCCCACTGCAGTTTTGAGTCCAATGTAATACCTAAGAATACAGTAGAAGTAACAAATTCTAATGTTTGACCATTAAGTTTAATATTTGTATCTAAGTTCCTGTTTGACGAGTTCGCTAGAGAGAATTTCATACATTTCGTTTTTTTCGGGTTCAATACTAAGTTATTGGCAGCAAACCAGTCAGATATCATGGAGAGGGTATAATTTGGTTCAATGAGTTGAGTATCTCTCCTATTTACCTTGAACAGTAATGAGGTGTCGTCTGCGAACATTACAATGCCTGATCTTCGGCTTACCATATATGGCAAATCATTTACATAAACAAGGAACAGGAACGGACCTAGAATAGACCCCTGAGGTACTCCCATCTCTACCACTGTCTCTGACGAAATCCGGGCGGGCACCCCATACAGTATATAACCGGGGAATAGAAAAAAAAACAATGCACATAGGCGTGTGGGGTATATATGGATCGGCCTATTGAGGTTTCTTAAACACTTTTCCATTTAAGTTAACTGTTGGCGAGATATTAGGTGCCAAAGTCGTAATACTCGTAAGTGTGTCCCGCCCCCTCTAATTTCCTACCTATGAGATATAACTCTAACGGTTTTTTCTCAAACATGCAATGAAATATTGATGTTATGTTCCTTATAATATAGGCTGCGAAGTATGACGTTTCAGGTGCGGCTAGGACAAGAGGTCATTAATGGAATTTCATACAAATCTTGCAGGCCTAGGCCGACAAAGACCCCTTTTGTTAGTTTCCATTCCACATAAATTTGTGGCACAGGCATCATGACATTCTGCCACTATGCGTAATAAAAATAAAACTTTGATTTTTTCGTTATTTATTGCATTGCATGTTTGAGAAAAGCACTATACATACCTCGTCGGGAAATATGAGGTTGCCCGCCTCAGAACTATCCGGCCTCGCTGCGCTCTGCCGTCTATTTGTCTTCGGCCGGCAACCCCATTCGTCCCGGCCTCTGTAATAATGTATGTACTATTGAGTAATCGCTAATCGACTAACCGCTGAAAAACTGTCTTGCACAAGCAAAAGTACGTAAGTGCAGTGAGTTGCCTATGAAAATACGGCTATAAATGTATTATATAGTGGTCTTAAATGTTGTTTTCGCCACGGGACCCTTCTTGGTGCGTGAATCAGGCACTGGCTGGTTTTTTAACCGACTTCAAGATTTCAAAAGAGGAGCTTATCAATTCGGTTGTATGTTTTTTTTTTATGTTTGTTACTCCATAACTCCGTCATTTCTTAACCGATTTGGAAAATTATTTTTTTGATTGTAAGTATATATATCCAAGTTGGTCCCGTTTTTATCAAAACGCAGTTCTGATGATAGGATCCATAAGGAATTGAGGGAAACTCCTCAAATCTTTAAGGCAAACAAATAGTGATTTTTGTGTTTTTATCAACAAGTCAAGCATTTGCATCCAAAAATGTGACATTGGATGAAGTGGAACTGCTGATGATGATCATAACAGAACTCTTCAACGACGAAAAGTTCACGTTTGGTGATTTGTCCTCCTAGCTGTGTTTGTTAAGCAAGTTCTATTTTCACGGTAGATTTTTGTCATGCTCGAGTTCTGATGATGGGATCCATTAGGAATCGAGGGAACTCCTAAAATGTGAAAGGCACACAAATAGTGATTTTAGTATTTTCATGAACTAATCAAGTATTTTCATTCACAAAAGTGACATTTGATGCAGTGGAACTGCGGATGATGATCAGAACAGAACTCTTCAACGACGCGTTGTTGACGTTTGGCGATTTGTTCTCTTCGTTTTGTTTGTCAAGTAAGCAAGGTTTTTCCACGATTCCATGAGGAATTGAGGGTACTTAGTCTTCTACAATTATAAACATACTTATAGCCATTTTTATTTTATTGTATGGAATCTAAGAGTGCACCATCTAAGTATAATAATCTTTCACCGGCCTCCCCCATTGAAGTCGGTTTTTTTTCTTAAAAATTATTATTATATAAAAGTATTGAAAGAATTATAATATTTATAATTTATTATTGTCCTGTCGACTACCTGAAATTATTATTTACTTAAGAAGGCGCAGTACGCTCGGTCTGGCTCGGTTCTCCATACAAACGTATTTACCCTCTCATTTGAAAACGCCATGCTAGAATAACATGAAAATTTGTATAAACTATGGGATATCTAGGTCGGAAATTAGTTTCTGTTGCTAGAAATTGTAAAAGAAAAAAAATACATCGGTTTTTTGAGTTTTTTACGGCTTGTATGAAAACCTTAATAATCGCTGTATTTTTTCTCCATTATAATTTCAAGCAACAGAAACTATGTTCCGACCTAGATATGCCGGATCCCATTGTGTATACAAAGTTTCATGTTATTCTAGCATGGTGTTTTTAAATGAGAGCATAAATACGTTTTTATGGAGAACCGAGCGTACTGCACACTCTTAATATATTTATTCACTAGGATATTGCAGAGTTCGCGCGATGACTTCTGTGAGATTGGTGACAATAGCACTTTAGCAGCAGCGCAAGTCGGGAGAGAATGAAAATGAAGCGGGAGCGGGACTTGAGTAATTCCTGTCCAGAGGGCACCACTAGCGTGGTCACGTGACTCAGCTCCCGCCGCCATATTGCGTTTGTGCGATGGTGAGAGCATTTTGCCGTCACTAATCATTTATAATAAAAAATATCTTTAATAATTAAATGCCGGAGCATACAAGTGAATTTTATCTCAGAACATATTTAAATATATCGTGATTATTATTGCTTCGATACAGATTGTTTGTATACGGTCAGTTCAAGGAAGAAAATTGGTCTGGGTTTCCACCATTGAAGTAACCAAGTGGTGAACGAGTATCAGGAAAGGTTCGGAGAAGCGTACCGAAGGCTGTGCTGGGTAAAGTACTTAAAAATGCATACATAAGCAAATATTGTAAATTTAACTGTTTTTTGTGTCATTAATTGTAAGTTATTTACCGGCATTGATTGTTTACTTTGGTTATCGTTAAGAAATGTTTGTTCTTATTCGAAATGTTACTTTTTTATTCTTTGCAATGCCTTATTTGAAAAGTGTTGCTTTAATGGTTTTAAAAAAGACAGTTTGATTTTCTGTTTACGATGTGCTAATGAGAATACGTAAGTTTCGTATGCACTCAATTTTGGAGCGAAATTCGCCGACCGCATTCCTAACTCTTTACTTGATAAGGCAAGAATGAGCTGAAACTCGCTATAATTTAATACGTTGTCAAATTAGTTTTAAATTGTGACCTTTGAAATTCTAGTACATTATGTACACGTAGCTAGGTGTACGGAGTTGTACCATGGAACCGCCATTTTGATTGCTAGCGCCTTGCCAGGGGGGAGAGGGGCGGCGGGAGGGGGCGGTGTTCTCTAAAAAAAATGTGACGCTCATTCAGTTCGAATCAGTTCTGAACATCATGGGGCTAATAAACCTAACCTTATATATTGTTTGTGTTTTGACAGGTATTGTCACATGGAATGTAGCTTGGGGTCAATATGAATGGAGAAGTGAATGGCACTATGGAAGAGCCTATGGAAACAGCTCCTAGCTCTCCCCTGAACACATCAAACTGTAATAAAATTACCTCTGAAGACTGTAAAAATGAAAAAATATTGCCAGATAGTGAGAGTGCAGGAATTAATAATCATTTAGATAATAATAAGAAAGAATGTGAAGCTATGGATGTGGATGCTTCAGGGCAGAACGACAATGGTGATGGCCACAGTCAGGATGATACTATGCCAACATCTGAAGTGGCACCTCCAAAGGAAACTAGTAATAGTCTTACAGACAACCCTTTGGAAAATAGTTGTAGTAATAGTAATGAATCATATGCAGAATCCTTGAATAGTAATCGGGATAAGACAATATTGGCTGAACAGAAGGTGATGAGTTGTGAAGAAGAGAAGCGCAAGGATGGGGAGGCTGTGAACAAATTCCCCGAGGGAGCTGTGATCGTCAATGATGAGGTGAGTTGCTGTCTTTAAATTCATCAGTTCCCTTATCACTCATTATTTACGAAATGTACCAACTTAATTAAATTTTACCCAAACAGAACTTATAATTTACATAGTGAAAATTTCAATAAATATTATGCTCTCTCATTTGCATAAAAGTACTTTATAATGACATAGACCTAGTGAAGAAAAAAAAGGCCTCTTGCTAGTGACCCCCTCCCCCGACTGATAGGCTATCTTCCATGAAACTAATCCGGGATCCATGGCCATAAACAACTGGCCTATTTTAACCTTTTAAGTACTCTGTCAAATACAAACACTGTCACTCACATGGTAAAGTCAAATGCCAAGTTGAACCTTATAGAAATGCATGTAAGTTGATATCACATTGTACTATCGCCCAAGGGTACGGGTTCACACCTTAAGGGCCATTTTCGAATGTACTTCAAAGCGGTTGCTATGTAACTTCATCCACCAATAGAAACGGCCAGTGATTGTTTGTCCAGTAACTCTCGTGAATTCATTTTAATTTATACTGTCTTAACAATACGGTCAAAATTACCCTAAGAATATGGTTCTAACAAAATCGCTATTATGCCAAACATCTGGTGCCCAGATGGATAGTTGACCGGAGTTATGCAGAAAGCGACCAGAGTTAAATTTATGCTAAAATGAATTAAGCTTTACCTTAGGGACATTAATCTCATTTCACATTATTAAAAATTCGGGGTTGGTCGCCCTCTGCAAAACTATGGTCAGTTTAAGTTTCTTATCTAAGCTGGCAGGCTACCTGAATATTATGTTATTATTTCGCCATAAACCCCACTGTCGGCATCTTTTTAAGAAATTAGTTCTTTTGTTTACAAATTGGCATTATGCTTCTTTTGTCTTTTCGGCTCTCATGTCCCATCGTTGGACCATTATGGCCCATAGATGTTCAATGGGATTGAGATCCGGTGAGCGGGAGGGCCACGGTAAAGCTGTTAACTCAGGTTCCTGGTCAATCCAGTCCGTCACTATACCGGACTTGTGTATCGGACAGTTGTCGTGAACGAACTTGATTTCCGGCATTTCTGCCGCCGGATAAATAATTCTTACCGACGGCAGCAATACATCCCGCAGAACCTGGAGATAGGTCTCTCCAGTGGCCCTCTCAGGTAAAAATACCAGCTCACCAGGACCGTCAGCACTCATCCATGCCCACATGTTAACCGTCACTCTCCCCGACTCTGTATTTGACAGCACGTTATCAGGTTCGTATCTGGTATTATCTACGCGCCATAAATGCCGACGACCGTGTTGGCTAGACTTAAAAGTCTTCTCGTCGGTAAAAATGACGCGCGAGAAATCATAATGTTGATGGTCAGTTGCGAACCTGACACGTGCTGTTTTGTGATTTTCGGAGAGGCTAATTTTTTTGGCCGGACTGACTGGTCACTGACATCTGGTCAACAGATGTTGGAATTGTTGGGTCTGGTCAGGTCAAACAAAAAAAGGGCCTAGTTACTTATTGCACGATCCTAATTGGCTGTCATGAAAGAAGGCGTGAATACATAAAATTGTGCCTGCATACGATTTTGTTAAAAATGTGTGAACCCGTACCCTTGGGCGATAGTACACCCTGATGGATATATGTGTCTTTAGTGTTGAACAGATGGTGCACATACACAGGCTGGATATTACTTATGGACCCTGGAGGGGAACAACCTTAAAATGTTGAGATAGCTCAATTTGCTGAACAGAAACATTATTTTATTTCTTCTAAGCAATTAAACTGCATTTTTGAGAAAATGTACATATATCAAAAACGAAACAGAAATTTGTGTCATTTTTGTCAAATTAATGTTTGATACCAATCAATACCATTTCTACCAAGGAACAAAAACTACTTAGAGTTTGACCTAGTCTAGGATAGAAGAGAAGCCACAAATAAAAAAATGAGGGAGGAGAAATAAAAATGATTTCTTTCAGCAAATTGAGCTATCTCAACATTTTAAGGTTCCCCTCCAATGGCCCATAAATAATTTCCATCATGTTTATGTCGTCGGCGTCGAAAAGGATAAAATAAATAGTTAATTAGCTTCTCAAATTTACTATTTAATATTTATTTTCTGTTTTGACTAAAACATACAAAAAATTAAAAATAAACAAATTACTGTGAGTAAAATATTTGAATGCATTTTGATTTGGACTTAGTGGCAAACTATGTGATTTTGACTGTAATAATGACAAGATTATACAGATATTTTTGTCACTGGGAAATGTACATTCGATTCGGGGTCAGGTACTTATACAGATATACAGATATTTTTGTCACTGGGAAATGAACATCCGATTCGGGGTCAGGTTTGTTTTAAATTGTCCTAATCCATTTATCACTTTTACTGTGTTTCTTAATATATATTAAGAGACTTCATACTTATATTTTGTCACTTTACTCAAACTCAAGACTCAGTCACTCCGTTAAAAAAACCGGCCAAGTGTGGGTCGGGCTCGCGCACCGAGGGTTCCGTACAACTAAAAAACAAATGTGTATTATCAATATATTAATTATACGAAATAATAAACATTATCACCAAATTTCAAGTTCATAGGTCAATGGGCAGTTCGGAAAAAATTGTGTGGCCGACGGACACGCGAGTGACAGCAATAGGGCACCATTCATGTACTAAACTCTAAAAAAATTCAAAAATTATGGAAAGCGTAAACTTATATCGAAAGCATATTATAGTAAAGAGTTATTATAAATAAGAAACGTTCAAACAAAACTATTCATATGGAAAAATATTTTGTAACCTAAGTATAAATGTAACCTGTTATGTATAAAATGAAAAGAACTGACGAACCTGTACATGATCTTGCCACATGTTAACCATCACTCCTTTAACCACAATAATAGACTTCAAATTAAAGGGAAAAATTGAAAAATTTAATGCTCTGAGCAGGATTCGAACCTGCGACATCTGGCATACGCGGCCAATCGCTCTAGCCTTTGAGCTATCGGAACAACCAAGCTCGTCCACAAAATCCTTCAATAGTTCCCTCTTACAACGCCTTAGGGAGGCGTACAGCGACATCTACCGTAGAAGACTTAGGCTTCTATTAACGGCACCAACGTCTCAAATTACATTGAGAAATCGTCAGTAACGATGCGCCATCCCATACTAAATTAATTTTGTACTGCAGTACCTAATATACACACTTCTTATATAAAGAATTACATGTCTTGCATACAAACTTTTAACGCAAAATTTTACCCCTTTAGGCAGTGAATTTCGAAATCCCGTGAAAGTACTTTTCATATCTTTAGATAAAGAGTACGAAGACCCGATGTTTTTACTTACAAAATTCAACCCCTATTTAACCCTTAGAGGATGAATTTCCAAAAACGCTGAAATTAGTTTTCTAGCTTCTTTATGAGAAATGTGTATAATGAATATTAGACTTCTTATTCAAAGAATTACATGTTCTCCATGCAAACTTTCAACCCCAATTTGACGCATTTAGGGGGTGAATTTCGAAATACCGCGAAAGTACTTTCCATATGTAAAGATAAAAATCTTACACTTTTACTCTAAAAATCACACGATCTCCATACAAAATTTCATCCCTAAAATTTAACCCCTTAGGAGTTGAATTTCTAAAAATCCCTTCTTAGTGGTTACTTACGTTCTATAAACAGCCTACTGTGAAAAATTCAGCTTTCCAGGTCAAACGGTTAGGGCTGGGCGTTGATTAAGTCAGTCAGTCAGGAATTTGCGCCCCTATTTAACCCGCTTAATTAGGGGTGGGTTTTTCCAAAACCCTAAAATTACTTTTCTTGTATTGTAATAAGGAGTCTATACACAAAGTTTCAAGTCTCACCTAAAATTTTATTTATACCCCTATTTAACCCACTTAAGGGTGGATTTTTCCAAAACGCAAAAATTACTTTTCTTGTATTGTAATAAGGAGTCCATACACAAAGTTTCAAGTCTCTCACCTAAAATTTTACTCCATCCCCATACAAAATTTGCACCTGTATTTAACCCGCTTAGGGGTGGGTTTTTCCAAAACCCTAAAATTAATTTTCTTGTATTGTAATAAGGAGTCTATACACAAAGTTTCAAGTCTCTCACTTAAAATTTTACTCCATCCCCATACAAACTTTTAACACCCATTTCACCCCTTTAGGAGATGAATTTTTAAAAACGCCTTTCCATTAGTAGTCTACGCCATTAATTTTAATTACAGTGAAAATTTGTGAGTGAGTGAGTGAGTCAGTCAGGACATAGGTATTTATATGTATAGATTAATAATTATGGGATTAGATAGATATTAATGACTTTTTTTATTTTCTTTTGACATTTTGATTTTATTCTAGAAACTGTCTACACTTCTATTTTTTATACATTTTATTATTCAATCAATCAATCAAATGTTTGTATTGTCTGTAATTATAGGTCTTGATGTGAGCAGCCCAAATTTTTTTTTACACCAAATAGTTCTACACCTTTATATACATTACAGGAAAACCTATAAGAAGTCCATAGGTCCAACGATTTTTGAATTATCGCTGGATAACTGCCTTTCGCCTACAATGGGACGTACGTGCCGTAAGTTTCGTATGATAAAAAGACCTTTTTTATTTCAATGTAGAGGACAGTGTTTTAAATGTACGGGTACGGTACGGTGCTGCTACCCTTCATTGCGCGTGGCCCTTGGCTGATTGTTTATTTTCGTGATTTACGTTTTTTACTTTCGTGATTAAAAAAAAAACAAATTAAAGGTAAAAATTTCGTTAGCAGCGTTAAATTATATTAATTTCTTGATTTAATTTTATTACATGTCTAAAACACTTCGTTATTGCAATCTTCACTTATTAGAATAAATCTATATAATCGGGTTCGAATCCCGGTAAGGGCATTTGGTTCTGTGGCAAGCAGAACTTGTTCCTGATACTTGGATGTTTTCTATGTATTTAAGTATATACACTCGCGGACAAACAAATCTATAACTAGAAAATTTGTGTAAAAAATTGTCCTTTAGTATTTTCTTACTTATTTAATCTAGAAAGCCTGTTAATATAATTAAATATAGGTAAATATCGTTATTTATATTTTACGATAACATTAAAGTCACCGTTCAGTATTTTACGTAGCGTATGTAGCCTAAGCAGTTATGCATGGGCGTTGCGGGGTAAAAACGAAAAAATAAAACAGCGGTTTTATTTCAGTGCATACTTTACGAGATCTATTAGGCGTACTAATTTGTATTTTTAAATTAAATATATTTAAAATGAGCGAATGTATCTATTATTTAATTCATCACGTAAGTAGATGTGTAAAGGTGCATGCGTCAAGCAACCAAAGTGACCATCAAACAACATCCGAGTAGGATAGAGCGTACCTAGCTAATGTCGAAAGTAGGTTGAGAGTTTGGAGGCTTAGGGTCTTTGACCAACTGTTGCGCAACGCCAGTTCGTGATGGACGCAGACGGATTTTCATATATTTAAGTTGCTTTGTGTAATCGGCTGGTCATGAAAATTTAAGCAATTTCAAAGATTGATTAATATAGTTTTTATATTGCTATACCATACAGTGTGTAAGTATTTACTGTTACGTCGATATTGTCGTCGTCCGACGGACTGACCATAATTTGCATCGATTTGTCTAACAATTTGTATGTGTGTACAAGCAAAAGGGAATACCTTTTCGTTTTTAGCGTTTATACGTCTTTTACTAAGAAGGGAAGACTTCTTACGATAACTCAAAAACAGCTTGATTGATCATGTCCGCTGTAGTATTCGTTGAAGGTCTTTATTAAGCTTTAATTTCATGAGGTTTTTCATATTTTTGGACCCATAGTTGAAATGTTAGACGCCCCACTTTTTATGTTTTTAAAGTACCCCACATTTTTTTCTATTGGAATAAATATTTCTGAAAATTTACTATATCAAAAAATGTTTGATGAATAACACCATAACATACGGTTAGAAGCAAAAAAAAAACCACTAGGTGTAGGGGAAAAGTATTAGATTTTATTTTACCATTTTTCAGATTTTTTGATTTATAAATATGCCAAACTTCAGTTTTCTAGCACTAACAATCACAGAGCAAAGCCTCGGACAGACAGACGGACAGACATGGCGAAATTATAAGGGTTCCTATTGGACTAAGGAACCCTAAAACTAAACACGTCGAGAACGTGAACTTGTATGTTAGCCTGCAACCACCGTACTCTGTGCAAAACTGAACACCGAGACATAGCGCCGAAAAAAAAAACAAGTGTAATTGTGATGTGCTCAAAGTGCACCACACGACAGCTAAGTATTCACTGCTTTGGCCGAGGCAATGTTAATTTTATGTTATGATTATGACCTGGTTACTTTTGGATGTTTCCAAGTATTAGGTACCCATAACATAAGCCTTATTGAGCTTACTATTGGACTAGTTCGATTTGTGTAAAAAAGTGCCCCCTAGTATTTTTTTATTTATTAGGTGATCGTGACTGCTACATACTATATATGTACTTACTATACTTATGTCGTGACTGTACGTGGTTTTTAAAGAGTAGTGTAGTGACCAGAGTTCGGAAAGTGTGTGCTGTTTTGAGAATTTGCATAACATGAACTTACCTGTGTAAGTTTAATTAAAATTTCTTAATTGTGTCTTGTGGGATGCTACGTGCGTCAGTACGTTTGCACCGTCCCATCTGAACAATACGATCAGTTCTGTTGGGTCGGCCGCTGAACATGCGGCTAGGCTTAACGATTTCGTGCCGATTGCGGTGGAGACTGCGGGTCCTTGGGGGATGGAGGCTAAAACCTTTATCAAGGATTTGGGTCGCCGGCTTAGAGAGAGGGGCTGTGATCCGCGCTCCGGATCGTATCTGGTTCAACAGATTTCGTTGGCTGTATAGCGCGGTAATGCTGCTAGCATAATGGGTACTTTTGAGCCGGCTACGGTTCGGGGTGGTCCTATTTAGTTGATAAGTTCAGGTTAATTGACGAAGCCTGTTGTGGATTGCTTTATTGTTATGTGTGTGACGACGCCTGTTGCTGATTTATAGTTGTTCCCACCTGACGAAGCCTACGTTGCGGATTAAAATTACATGATAAAATTTTGTACTGAATAAAGCTTAATTAACTTTTCTTTTATTTTTACTTTAAATTTATGTACAACGAAAATATATACAAGAATACTTAACCAAAATAATATAAAGAAAATTAAAACTAACTTAAATCTAAAACGGGCCCTTGAGGCATTGTACCGAGGATGCTGGCGGCATTTCCTCGCTGTATCGCAATGCTGATACGTTGAGCGAGGAAACCGCCAGCTCTTCGGTCACCAGTTACGTCAACCAGACGCTTCGCAATTTCTGCAAATAACTTATGCGCGCTGGGACCCCATGAACCTAGAGTTTCGACGCCAAAAGGTACAAACATGTACTCTCTGCCGAGGCCCTTGTATTTATTACGCTTTAGAATTTCGGCGTTTTCCGCCGCTGCACCCGCTTTTACTGTAGTCCGTTGGAGGTGAGACGGTGCCAGTGTGTCTACACAGGTAGCATCCCACACCAACATCCGTCCCACGCTCCAAGGAACTAAAGACACCCCATTAAAATTTAATTACTAATGAAATGAGTGTTTAGGTTCCCTTCCTGCTACGAGCTTTAAGTTATACCTTATTAAAATTTCTGCATTATTCGCCCTATAGTTTCAGTCATTAACAGATCAAAATGTGACTTAGGCCGACACTTGTATATTAAACATATTAAAATATAAGTATGACGGCATTTATCTTGCCGACATTCATTAAAGGGTTCGTAAATAATGATTCATAATGAATAAAGTTTTGATTTGTTTTAATATTATTTTCAGAGTGTATTCGTGTTACTATCAATAAATGTCATTATTGACATAACATAAGAATATACACTTTCCGATCTTTGTCAGTGATAGATTTGCTAGTGATTTTTACCCAAATGCGACGAAGTACAAATGGAGGGCTATGTGTTTGACCTGTATGTATGTACGCTCTTGTCCTCGTAACTCCTCAACCGATTTTTATGAATAATACGTCATTACCATTAGATTCGTCTTATGGTGCGAGTGACACTGGACACTATGAATAACTTAAAAAAAACTAAATGGCGGATTTTATGTGCTCAAATGTGCGACCTAATAATATATTTTTAAAAAGATACACTACAGCCTGTTTACGAGGGCTGCCTTTTAAGTTCCGTCGTCTGCAAACCTCCCGTGATTGCATAAAAAAGAACTAGTGTCATCTTAAAATATTTGAATTTAGAATTCGAAAACAAAAGAACGACTGGAAATCGACCCAACCGTTTTAGTACAGCGTTCGTTCAAAGTTGACAAGTCAGTTGTGAACATTGACATAAGATATAGAAATAGACACACAATGCCGAACATAAATAACTAAAAATGTGGCGCAAGATGACACTGACAGTTACATTCCAATAGCTGATAATAACGCTTCTTTATAGTCCGAGTCGAGATAAAAACTTCATACAAAAACGAACTTACAAACATTAGCCTCAAGTGTCAAATTTGCAAACATAAGAACCAACATGGTAAAAACTTTTTAGTAAAATGCCACTGTCGTGTCGTATACTGGCTACCAATGTTTACTTTATAAATGTCCAAAAGTGAACAGTGAAAGTACCTAATGGAGCTTTGGTTATTTAAATTATTTTTATATTAATAATTTTTTGAACAAATAAAAATATGAATGAAACATTCCATTACAACATTCACACATATTCTGTGATTGTTCTTTTTCTGTGTTAGACATTAAGATGTTTACCTTCATGAAACTCTTGAGCAAAACTATAGGTAGTTATTTCAAAAGTACTGAATTCTGCCATTGGAGCTGCATTTGTAGTTTTACAACTTTTGCTTTGCAAGTCATCGTCATCTATCTCTGACATCTATAAAACAAAGATACCGACTATGAACTTGAAAGATAAATTATTTAAATATATTAACGTTAAATTGATTTTTATTACATCAATTCATATAACTATATGAAAATGTTTTCCTCTGCATGATTTTTCACGCTAAAATTATATGTTAAAACAGAATTTGAATAATGTAGTTTGAGTCGGGAACGAACGGACTTACGTTCAAGACAGGTTTAGCAGTTGCAGTTAGTCGATTTAAGCCTTTATTGGTCCTGTATATGTCGGAAATAGGGAAATAGGCCGAACACACAACACTCGTGTGGCTTGGTTTATAGAGTGTGTCACGTTTATTTTACGCTAAAATAGCGGTCCATTCTGAACGTCGCTGAGGATGTTGTGGAAATCTTGAATTAAAACATTAAAAAAAACACAAATTTATTCCTTATAAATTTAAATTAAAAAAATATTGACCTAATAGCGACTCCTTACACTTCTGTTTCACTTTTGTTTCTTGATAATCATTCATTTGAACTAACAAAATTATTTACTCAAAACCATGAATTTACCAGGATTTTACATAAATTTTGTAACGTTATCAAAATAACTAACCTAAAGAAGTATATTCCGTCTTTTCCCTTGTTTTTTTGTAGCTATTAAAGCAGTTTTTCACAGCAGATTTCGTCATTGTTGGACAACTGTCACTGTCCGCGGTCCAAACACGACTAAACAGGAAAGTACCGCCCGAGTCGTGCGGGCGGTACTTTCACGGGGGACATTTTTGTGGGCTGATTGTGAATCTAGTTCTATAATAGTACATCAATGGTTGTGAAAATGGAAATTTCGAAGGAAAATTTACGTGCGGTAATTTTTTACAACCTCAATAGGGGCTTAACGCGACTTCAGTGCTTCGAAAAGTTGACTACTGTTTTCAATGATAAAGCACCATGCCTCCGTACTGTGGAACGTTGGTATTTAGAATTTCAACGTGGTTGCTCTAGTCTTGGTGATAGACATCGCGAAGGTCGACCAAAAACAGCCGTAACCCAGGAGAACAATGATGCTGTACGGCAACTGATCGTCGAAGATCGCCATGCGACATACCGTCAGATAGAAGCTTCCTTAAGTATTTCAGGGACCAGTGTTCACAGTATTTTTCATGATCACTTAGGTGTAAAAAAGTTGATCACACGCTGGATACCACATTTACTCAGTGAAGACCAAAAAACGGCTCGCGTTCGATGGTGTCGCAAAACTCTGCGGCAATTCAACCGAGGAAACTCGAAACATGTTTACGACATTATCAGTGGTGACGAATCTTGGATATATGCCTACGATCCCGATTCTAAACAGCAGTCGACTGTTTGGGTGTTCCAAGATGAGCCAAAACAGACCAAAGTAATACGCGCAAGGAGCACTTCGAAAAAAATGGTCGCCACGTTTGTGGCGAAAAGTGGTCACGTTGCCACCATCGTGCTCGAGGATCGTAAAACGGTTAATGCTGACTGGTATACCACTGTCTGTTTACCAGAAGTCATCGGCGAGTTTTGAAAAAATAACCCAAGACGTCGTATAAGACTGCACCACGATAATGCGAGCTCGCACACCGCCCGGCAAACAATTGCTTTTTTAAAAGAGCAAAACGTCGAAATTCTGGAACACCCGCCGTACAGTCCAGACTTAAGCCCTAACGATTTTTTTACTTTTCAAAAATCAAGCAACGACTTCGTGGTCAACGGTACCAGACGCCTGAAGAAGCGGTTGAGGCATACAAAACGGCTTCTGCTGGAGAACCCGACTTCGGACTGGAATAAGTGTTTCGAAAATTGGTTCGATCGAATGAAAAAGTGTATTACATATCACGGTGATTACTTTGAAAAACAATAAATACAATTTTAACACTTAAATTGTCTTTAGTTTTTCCAAACGACACAACTTAAAAGGCAGCCCTCGTAGTTTTATTTAGTGGACCCCGGGCATCCTTCAGGATGCAACTGTACTAGGAATAACGCTAGGATGATGATGATGATAAAATAGTTGTAGGACGGCCATGTGGTACGTAGTCGGTCCCAAAGCTCTGTCACAAATGAAAATAATGATAAAAACAAAAGTACCAATCACTTTTTAATAAATTATATAGCAATTTCAAACTTACATTTAATAAAGAATTAAAATTACTAAAAATGACCTCCCTTGTTTTTAGTACAGGCCCTTAATGGGCGCGGCCAGTCGTCTATCGCAGCACGCACCATTTTCATGTCTATTCCAGCGACTGCTTTTCTTAAAGATGAGTTCGGGCTCTCCAAATTTTTATGAGGTTCAGCACATACCTTCCCCTCTAAGACCTGCCAAATTTTATAGTCCAAAGGATTAAGGTCCGCACTGGAGGAAGGCCAATCTTTGTGTCTTATAAAGTCGATATTTTGACGGTCAAACCAGGCTCGAGCGGTCTTGGCCGGAACACAAAATTATGTCCTGAAAATAGCGTGTTGGGCAGATCTTTGACAAGCTTATCCATAACCGTCTCTTGGTACACTTTCGCAGTGATTTTGACCCCTATTTCGCAAAAATGAACCTAAGTTGGCCCGTAATAAGATACACTCAACCAGACCATCACTGATGTATGATGCCTATCTTGCACCCCCGGAACTCATTTTCCTGCTTCTTCAGAGCTCCTAGCGTACACTCTATCATTCTGTTGTACGAGGGCTGTTCCAAAAGTTTTTAGCTGCTCTCACTCTATTCATGCGATATATTTTTTATTTACACCATTATGTGGGTAATTTCAATAGTTATGAGCTGAGATAAAATCGTTAGTAAGCAGAAAGTATTTCTTTCACAACATTTCTTTTACAAAAAGGCCTTTTGTATGGGCTTTTAAAATTTTGCGAAAATAGTACTATTTATGATACCTAAAAATAGTTTTGGCAACGAAATCCCTAACAGCTGTAGTGGAAACTGCCCGGAATGACTTACTTACTTAGTTTTGCTGATTTTAATGTAAAATCACTAAATGATTTTATTTAAGTTTTTTTTTGTGATGATGACCAGTCCCTATAGTCTCGCGACCTAGACTAATATTCGACATACCTGCTCATTGTCGCTAATTTTCATGCAATCGAAACAGATAATGTGGGTAGAGACAGGGAAGATTCATAGTTTGCGGTGTATAAAATTTCGTTTAGTTGTGGTGACGTATTAATCAAAATTAGCCCGCAACACAAAATTGATATTGTGACCCGTTTATCGCATATTAGACAAGCGACTTTCATCAAAAGTTTCACCCCACCACATATGTATCGAAATTACCCGCATAATGGTATCATTAAAATATATATGGCATGAATAGAGTGAGAGCAGCTAAAAACTTTCGGAAAAGCCCTCGTACTTCTCTTCAATATCGAAAATCTTTTCGTCTGTAAAGAGGATATCACGGTGCCGATTTTTCGCGTACCGCTTTCACAACTTCCGGCATCTTTTAAGCCTTATTTGTTTTTAGACGGGCATTAAGTATGTGCCCACTCTTATTTTTTGTATGCTCGTAGACTAAGATCTGCAAAGCCATCAACTTCTGTTTTTGGACAGGATTTCTTGCTATACGCGCCTTGATCGCTTTGATCACTGCTGGTGTTCGTACCGAGCGAGGCCGGCCAATGCTAAAACAGCTATTCTGTTTTCTTTCACTGTCCACTCCACCGTGAGTAATTGCAGCGAATGACTGTTTTTTGTTTTAAAATAATTGTTAAACATTCAAAAATGATTCGTTAAAAATTCGTTAAAATTTTCTTAAAATCATGTTCTAAATTTAAAAATAATGTGCCAGTGACAGAACTTTGGGACCGACAACGTAGGGTTTCAGGCTACTCGAATTTCGCAATATTTTTAATTTAATGCAAGTTGAAAACATGGGCGAAATGTGATGACCTCATTATTATTTGTGCTTCAAGTAGTTAATTCAACGTTTTTAACACTCTGAAATATATATTTAGCTGACTGCTAGTGCCGCTACTGTTGCTCTAATTTGTTAAGTCAACCCAAAATAACCTAAAATTTAAAGTAATGGAAAGATACAATAGGGAGATTCGGAAGCCATGGCCAGGATCAACCATAGCGATCCAGTAAATTGTAAATTATAAGCTACTGTTTTACGAAACAGTCACGCATAGTCAGTTGGGTACGCCCAATATTATTGAGATTGGAGTTTTTTTAGTGTTTCAATCAAATAAGTTTCAATTATTTATGACACTATTGGTCACTCTACAATTAGAATACTTCCGTCAAGTACCGATTTATCCGTGATACGTTTCAAATTGAATGTGTTCAGATCTGGTTACTTTTCCGACACCGTATCTAACTTAATAGACAATTTACTTTCTTCGTAGTCTTAGTGCTGTGATAACAGTTATTTTATAATTATTAATTTGTAGTGCGGTTACCATGATTGTAGAGAATTACACTTTTACCTAACAAAAAGTAAAAAAAGGAATTAAGTGAGGGTGTTTCACTTCAAGACGATAGTAAACTTTCCATAACAACATATACTGTGTGTCTAGGGTTAGTACTACAGCTCACGTCTTCCGAATCGGGCCTCCTGTATAAAGAAATCGATATACTGAACACATTGTTTTTAAGCTATAAACCATGCAACAGTATCCTTGTAACATTGACTTAAGATATAGAATTTAGACACACAACACAGACTAGTAAGGGTTCAGACCGCCAACTCGCGAACCAAAAATATAGACCGTAAGCAACCATATTTAATCTGTAGGGTAGACCGGGGACAATTGAAACAATTTGCCTTTAACCGCCTGTGACCGTTATATTTTTATGAGTAGAAGGATGTTCATTCAAAATATTTAAAGGTCAGTTATCTGGTTCCTAAATAAAATGTACTTGGATGGTCTATAATCCATAGTTTTTTGACAATAATGTAATAAAGAGAATGGGGCAGTATGGTTCAATTGACCTCACATGACTGTCAATTGAAACACTATGTGAGGTCAATTGAAACACTCAAATATCTTGGGCACAATGAAAGTACTTATATCTGTTTTAATCTTTTTTATCACTACCTCGGCATACAATGAGCTCATCAAAAGTTCGCAAGCATAACATAAACATTTCTCAATTTATGAGCATCTGAACATCTCGATAAAAACTTTGAAAATAAATAAGATAATATGACTTTTAGTTTTCTTTGTCACTGCTACCTTATAGATTTACCTTAACCAAAGTTGATTTAATGCAATTAGTAGATATAACGATATAGAATTAGACAAAACAAGCATTATCATGTTTCATACAAAAGTGCTTGTTTCAACTATAACAATGTTTCAATCATAACAATTCCGTGTACCTACCCTGTGACAACGAGTGTTGTAGACGGGATGTAAAAGGAAATAATAGACGCAATAAAATAATCAGTTTAAATTGTTTATTATGTAAACAAAAACATGGCGATATGCCAAAAAAGAAAATGTTCCTAAACTCTCTCTAATTTAAATTTTAGCAGTGGCTGACCTCTTCAATTAGCCCGTTGGCAGCAGTCGGTTGTTGCTAAAATTATTATTATTATAAATCAAACATATCAAATCAACATATAAAACATTCTATAACAAGCTCTCTAAATATAAAAAAAATATCACCATATGGCGATATGCCAAATTAAAATAACAAATTATGTCTTTAAAGTAACATAAAACAAAGTTTATATTATTTATAACCATTAAACAAAATTAAAAAAAATATATAATTAAAAGCACATAGAACACGAAAAAAAAACTTCAGATTTCAAAAAAAACTTCGTATATCTATAATTTATCAACTTCACAAATAATAGTGAACATCAATAGAACAAACACGTGCATTGAATACAGAACCTCGTTATATTTTGAAGTCGGGTACTTTTGGGGACGATTAAAACGCGAGGACGATTGAAACGTTTCAATCGTCCACAAGCAAGTTGTTTCTATCGTCCCCACACCACGTTTTTCACTTCAAGGTCAAATATTATATATAAAAAAGACTCCAACGCTGATCAACGGCCAGTGAAAACATTCGTCTATTCCTAAATATAACACGAAAATAATTGGATTAGTCAAAATACAAGAGTAAACGAAGTTATGAGAAAATATACGAGAGCACAAATACTTACTTTTTACCGCGAAAATTTTGTTTGGCTCGTGGACACTCCCGTTTCGCACCGGCGCTCGAGCGCTACTGGCCAAGGATTCAACATGGCCGACCGCGTGTTCCGAGTGTTGCGTCAGACGCGTAGGTATCATAGTTTTCGAGAAATTTGACTTGTTTCAATCATGACGTGTTTCTATTGTCCCCGGTCTACCCTACCCGCTGGTAGATTTTTGACGTTTAATTTTTTTTAAGTATTTAATGGCACTGTGGCAATGGAACTTACTGTGAACATCCAACGATAAATATATATGGCTCATTTAAATTTAACTTTGTGTAGAAGCTCACGGCATTTCCAATTGAACACCAACGTCCGATGTAAAATGAAACTGGTGTTCAATTGAAATACCGTGAACTATGTTGTGCCGTATTATATGAAATTAAACAAACATTTTACTTATCAACAGATTTATTTTTTAATGTATCTCATTTCATATCCGGGAAAACGATATATCTTCGTCCTTGTGTTGTGGTTGTAAAACGTAAAACTCTGTGATTCTACGTTTTACAACCACAACACTCGTACATTTTGCAAAATGAGAACTTGCATGGCATGCCACATACGACGCACTTCACTATCTTCCATTTGTTGTCCAAACAATGGTTATTACGCGTTTCCAGATGAATTTTCGATTAGCTACACACTGTCCCGTTTATTTATTGCATAGTAATATATCAATACTACAACATTTGCAGAAATGAAAAAAATGTTCAGAGACGACTAGACGAAATTCCGAGGTGACGCCATTTTATTTTTATTTGTCACTTTATTTTTACGTTTGACGTCCATAGGCAGACAAGGCAGTAGCCAATGAGAGCTCGGTATGTCGTCAAAATCTTTTTGACACAATATGGCCGCTATCATACACGTTTCGTACTACGTAGATAAACAGCCGTGACACACAATGCCGAACATAAATAACTAAAAACGTGACGCAAGATGACACTGACAGTTACATTCTAATAGCTGACAATAACGCTTCTTTATAGTCCGACTCAAGATAAAAACTTCGTACAAAAAAGAACTTACAGGCATTGGCGTCAAGTGTCAAAATTGCAAACATAAGAACCAACATGGTAAAAACTTTTTAGTAAAATGGCACTATCGTATACTGGCTACCAATGTTTACTTTATAAATAATATTGGGGGACAATCTTACACAAATCGACCTAGTCCCAAACTAAGCAAAGCTCAAAAGTGAACAGCGAAAGTAATGGAGTCGCTTTGGTTATTAAAATTATTTTTATATTAATAATAGTTTTAAATAAAAAAAATATGAATAAATCATTCCATTTCAACATTCACACACATTCTGTGATTGTTACTGATCTTTTTCTGTGTTAGAGATAAAGATGTTTACTTTCATGAAACTCTTGAGCAAGACTATAGGTAGTTATTTCAAAAGTACTGACTTCTGCCATTGGAGTAGCATTTGTAGTTGTACAACTTTTGCTTTGCAAGTCATGGTCATCTATCTCTGATATCTATAAAACAAAGATACCAACTATTAACTTAATAGATAAATTAATTAAATATGTTAACGTTAAATTGACAACATTTCAAATTTTTAATTAGTATGAAATATTAACTCATTTCGTTAACAAGAAACCTATAAATATTTTTTTTTAATATTTTTTTAGCTCTAGTTTTCTAAATATTCACGATAATGTGAAGAAAGCCTACACCGTAGTAATGACGTCACTAGTATGAAATTGAGACAGTCACAGCGCACAAAAAGAACAGCAGTTCACTTTCTTTAGTTTTGTCTTAGTAACAGTGCTTCTGTAAGATCTGTTACGCTGTGACGCCTTACTTGTCACTTACTCTCTTTTAGAATGAGGACGTTTTGAAATTGATTTATTTATATGAACTTAGGATATTTTTGAGAATTTAAAAATGTGGTTTTACTTAACTTTTTATCCTCTATTTGAATTCATCGGAAAAAAGCCTGCTTTAAAAAATGAAATGTTGTCAATTGTTTTTTTTACATCAATTCATTTGAGTATATGAATATGTTTTCCTCTGCATGATTTTTCACGCTGAAATTATATGTTAAAACAGAATTTGAATAATGTAGGTTGAGTCGGGAACGAACGGACTTACGTTCAAGACAAGTCTAGCAGTTGTTAGTCTATTTAATCCTTTATTTTTTTTTATTGGAGAACAAACAGAAACAAGTCTAAAGGTAACTTATAAGCTAAAAATACATGGACAATAAACATGCACTTATTTCCTAAATAGCCCTCACTAAGACATATTTGGATATTACATTTTTTTGCTTTGGCTGCACTGAAACTATGTTTGTAAGGTTACTACTTATATACAAATATTTATAAACCAACTTTAACAACCAGTTCGTAAAAAAAATATATGAAAGTATTTTTACACCATTTATCCAAATAGATAGGTAATTAAATTAATCTGAGTACTAAATTACTAATTTATCTTGCTTAACGACAGAGTGCTGGGGGTCTGAGGCTGTCGCCTTTGTAAAAGAAGTGGGGCGAAGAATCAGGGAGAGAGGGTCCGATGCTCGCGCGGGTTCTTACCTGGTGCAAAGGTTGTCTATCGCCATTCAACGTGGTAACGCGGCAAGTGTGATGGGTACCTTTGCGCCAGGTACAACTCGCGGGGGCTTATTTGACTAGGCTTAAATTGTATTAAGTCTAATTTTTCAATTCGTGTTTGTGTGTATGTTTTATTCTGTAATAATAATTGTATTTAAATAAAATTTTATAATTTGATTTATCTTGAAAATGACATTGTTCTTAAAACAGATATACACTCAAAATGGTCAATTATGACACAAGAGTTTCAATGATTTGTTTCCGAAATTTAGGCCTTTTCGTATTGAAGATATCAATGGAAGTGAATAATTTATTATAAGTAGAACAAAGGCGGCGAATGGGAGCACGAATATATTGGTCCTGTATATGTCGGAAATAGGGAAATAGGCATAACACTCATGTGGCTTGGCTTAGAGAGTGCGTCACGTCTATTTTGCGCTATAATAGCGGTCCATTCTGAACGTCGCTGAAGATGTTGTGGAAATCTTGAATAAAAACATAAATTTATTCTTAACCATTTTCATAAAAAAATATTTACCTAATAGCGACTCCGTACATTTTGTTTCTTGATAACCTTTTATTTGAACTAACATAATTATTTATTGAAAACCATGAAATTACCAGGACTTTACATAAATTTTGTAACGTTATCAAAATAACTAACCTAAAGAAATATATTCTGTCCTTTTTCTTGTTTTTTTGTAGCTATTAAAGCAGTTTTTCACAGCATATTTCGTCATTGTTGGACAACTGTCACTGTCTGCGGTCCAAACACGACTAAACAGGAATGTACCGCCCGATTGTACCGGGCGGTACTTTCACGGGGGCCATTTTTGTGGGCTGATTGTGAATCTAGTTCTATAATAGTACATCAATGCCTTGTAAGGTAACCATCGAAGCTTCGAAATACACTTTCATTTGTCCGAAAACGGTTAACCGAATTCTTATAATAGTTATAATTAGGGTTGTCACGAATATTCGTATTCGCATTCGCAAATGCGAATGATTCAATATTTTGCGAATGCGAATGTGTGCAAGTCGTGGCGTGTTTCGAAGAAGAACCTGACTCGCGCATGTCTAGAGCATGCCAACCAGTGTCACGTGATTTATTTTGGTCAGTAGAAAGTACTTATTTATTAGCAGACTTTAAAAAAGGAGGAGTGTCTCAATTGAGTTTTATGTTGGTTCTTTTTTGATTTTTTATGTGTGTTACCTCAGACCTCTATCGTTTGTGAACCGCCTTGGAAAAATATTTCTTTTTTAAAGTATCTGGAATTGAGGGAACTGCTCAATTCAAACAAAACATATTTATAGCGATTTTAGTATTTCGGTAACAAACCAAGCATTTTCATTCAAAAAGTAGCATTTGGTGAACTGGAATTGATGAAGAAGATCATGGATGGTCATCAAAAACTCTCAAGTGTTTAATGGGTGGCGCTAATGTATTTAGATCAAGATGAATGAATGATCTTTAATCGAATAATAATAAAAATATATGATAGTGGAGCGACTATGACGAAGTCAATTACAATGGATGGTCCTGATGTAATTTTACCAGCAACCTGACCCAAAAGGTGATAAAAATGTAAGAAATTGTTGAGCGACCTAGTGAAACGAAGGTCTCCCTTTCAGCATCGACAAGAATGCTTTCTCCTTTCGTTTGTCCAGATTTTTGGCTGTTCCCGATGGTCTACAGGTTGCATTTCCTTAAAAGGTTCTCATGAAATGTTGTGAGCAGATTTGATAATTACATAGATTTTTTTTGACAAGTCAATTTTTATAAATAGATATAAGGATAATTGATAAGATGTTTTAAATCGTATATATTTGCTAATGTAATGTGTGTTTTTGTTGTTTATTATTTTTTAATATTGTACGCCCGGAATGGGCAAACTGTTGGACCTCTTATTATGTATGTGACCTATTTATACACAGTTTATGGCAATAAATGAATCTGAATCTGAATCTGAAAAAAATTTGAAATTTGGAAAAGAAATCGTGAGGTCCACAGCACACAGAAACAGAAGCCACTAGTTAAATCATTGTTTAATTGAAATTGGATTATGTTTCGTAGATTTCATGTCATGACATCGTAGGTTTCAATTTTATCCAAAGATTTTGTGTGTTATCTCCGTTTATTTTTGCTTTTTAGTTTTTTTTGAGGAGGTATTTTTTGTATACTGATTACGTAGGTTGCCTTAACATTCGCATTCGCACATTCGCTTTCTAAATATTCGCATTCGTATTCGCGAATGTGATGGAAATGACATTCGTGACATCCCTAGTTATAATCCATATACTTTGTTTACCATACTTTTGAAATGTAGCTGGTTTGTTTTCCCACATTAACGTTTTCCCGAAACTCAATAACCAGAAGAACGATTGCTAAGTTTATTATTTGACAGCCTATTTGTTACCACCTTTTCATAATTCCGATGCTACGTAAAATCTAAATGTCATTTTCCCGAATATCAATTGACCGTCACAATAAAGAAAACATACAGTATGCTTGCTGGATTTAAGCAACTAGAGTGCTTGACGAGTTCTTAAAAAAGCCTAAAATAGGGCGGCTCGGGGGGCGAGAAAGCTTTTTATTAACCGACTTCAAGATTTCAAAAGAGGAGGTTATCAATTCGGCTGTATGTTTTTTTTTTTAATGTTTGTTACTCCATAACTCCGTCATTTCTTAACCGATTTGGAAAATTATTTCTTTGATTGTAAGTATATATATCCAAGTTGGTCCCGTTTTTGTCAAAACGCAGTTCTGATGATGGGATACATGAGGAATTGAGGGAACTCCTCAAATCTTTAAGGCAAAGTGATTTTTGTGTTTTTATCAACAAATCAAGCATTTGCATCCAAAAATGTGACATTGGATGAAGTGGAACTGCTGATGATGATCAGAACAGAACTCTTAAACGACGAAAAGTTCACGTTTGGTGAATTGTCCTCCTAGCTGTATTTGTTAAGCAAGTTCTATTTTCACGATTGATTTTTGTCATGCTCGAGTTCTGATGATGGGATCCATTAGGAATCGAGGGAACTCCTCAAATGTGAAAGGCACACAAATAGTGGTTTTATAGTATTTTCATTAACTAATCAAGCATTTTCATTCATAAAAGTGACATTTGATGAAGTGGAACTGCTGATGATGATCAGAACGGAACTCTTCAACGACGCGTAGGTCACGTTTGGCGATTTGTTCTCTTCGTTTTGTCTGTCAAGCAAGCAAGGTTTTTCCATGATTCCATGAGGAATTGAGGGTACTTAGTCTTCTACCATTATAAACATACTTATAGCCATTTTTATTTTATTGTATGGAATCTAAGAGTGCACCATCTAAGTATAATAATCTTTCACCGGCCTCCCCAATGGAAGTCGGTTTTTTTTCTTAAAAATTATCTTGGATAGGTTCTTTAGTAACATTGTACCCCTTAGAACGGAAATAGAACTCGTCGACTTTATGGCGGAACTTATTCTACAATTTCGATCTTTCATATAACTAGTGGGATAATAATATTTCGGACTTATACTTTTCGGCACAAAATCTAGTTGAAAAATGATACTTCGTAATTTTAATAAGTGTATTCGAGTCATAAGCGAAATAAAATTACAACGAACTGAGAATTACTAACATAATAATATGGGAAAAGTAATTTCGGGCAAATAAAAATTTAAGCCAACTAAAAAAAGGAAACGTTTTCGGGATTTTAATATTCGGAATTACATTTTCCGAGCTTATGATAGATAACCCCATGTAATTGTGGCCATTACACTAGGTATTTAATGAAAGTTGAGTTTCCAAAAGTTCGTTGATTAATAGACAGTCGAAAACTACTTGAATATGATTTTGAAAGGTATCTACACTACATTTTAAGAAGTTAATTAGTAGACATTGCCTACTAAGTAACGATTGAATTAGAATTAGCAAACATCATATTTTTTTGGTTATTTCAAGGAATCGGATGACGAGGTTGACTCGGAAGAAGATTCGTCTGAAGAAGGGTCGGAGTTGTCTGCCGCGCCCAGAGCTGAGGACACCGTCAGTATTAATTCAGACTCCGAGCCTGATGGCGGCGACGATACGTCACAAGAAAGTCACAACAAGAATAACAGCAACGATATAATCATTTTAGAAAACGACAATGGACCTGACAACCAAAACGGTAACTCTCGTGATTCTACTGGCCCGGAGGTTCACGAGATTATAAGTGATAATGATAATGATGACTGTGTCATGACCAATGATGAAAAATCGAGTTCAAGTGTTAGTAGTAGTACAGTACAACTGCGACGCAGTAATAGGGCTATAAAACGAAAAATCTACATTGATGAAGAAATGGGAAATGGGGCAGGTGGATCTGACATCGAAGAAGTCGAATTGGAAGATCCATTAACTCGTCAATCCAAGCCTATAGTCGTTAATGACACTAAGGCTTTGGTTGCGATGGCAGTGAAGCAGTCCAAGATGGGAACGGCTAATAATAATCAAAAGAAAGAACCCACAGTAGTTATTATAGATACTAATACAATTATTTCTGGAAAAACTGCGACGCCAGCGCCACCGAAATCGTCCATAGCAACTATGAGCGCTGAAAACTTGTATCAAAGTATTGTAGCCCGTGGCACGACTGTTACCCCCGTGAGTAGCAAAACTAGCTCTAACACTGCTACCACACAAAACTCCACCCAAAACTCCACTCAGACCGCCCAACCTTCAATACTGCCTTCTCTGACTGATGACATGTTTGTCGTTGAAGCACCCTCATTTATTGTACCTTACGTATATGAAAAGCCTTCTATAAAACCATTTAGAGAATTTGTAGACATATTAGGTAAAGAATTAGAACAGCAAAGAGCCAAAGAAGAACAAGAAAGATTAGAAAAAGAAAAGCTGGAGAAGGAGAAACAAGAGAAAGAGAGGCAAGAAAAACGAGAGCGAGGCGAAGAAGTGGTGGAGTCGGAGGATGAAGAGAAGGAGAAACAAAAAGAAAAAGAAAAGGAAGAGGAGGAGGAAGAAAAGAAAAAGAAAAAGGCTGAAAGGAAAGGTATCCTACTTCACATTACTACTTAGTGTCCCATTGAAATTTATTAATTATCAATACTATCGATCATCCAAGAGTGTCGAATGTTATTATTATTATTTTTGCCCGTATGTTTATATCCGGCTTTTGTGAATCAAATTTCTAAATATATTTTTCAATTCATAATTTATTAATAGCACATTAACAGTGACATTACCTGAAGTTAGCAAATTTCCCGGAAAAAAATAACGTCCATTTGGTATTGACTTATTAAAAAAATATTTTGATATGTATATTAGTGTCGGGATTGTACGAAACGTTACGAGGATGTAATACTCTGCAAATATGTTTAGCTTGCTTATTCGTATAGATATCTTATGTTAGCGAATTCCCGGAAAAAGTTAAGCAAACATAAAATTGACATCTTAATTAAAAATATATTTTAATAACATTTATTTCGGGATTGTACAAATCTTTACGAGAATGTAACTAACTAAATAAATCGATTCTGAAATCTTCGTTATCTAAAGAATATGTAGCGTATAGCATCTATCGATGGAATGGTACATTACGATACAAGTGCAGAGAATAGGAAATCTAACTCCACTCGGTCGTGTTTTAATTTATCACCACTCGTTGCGAATAGGTAATTCGCAACTCGTGTCGATTTCAACCACTCCCTTCAGTCGTGTTTTAATTTATCACCACTCGTTGCGAATTTCCTGTTCTCTGCACTTGTATCGTAATGTACTATTATGTACTTAATTATGCGTTTATTTTAGGTTAATATATAAAATCAACGCAACTGCCAAAGTTCAAGTAAATAACGATCTGAATATCCGATCCCTGCACATTGATCATATATAAATGTATATTTTTCTATATGTTCTAGTGTAGTTAATTGTTTCTTAATATTTTTAGAAAAAAGACAACGCAAAACTGATGATGATGATGCATCGTGGGATGGTGAAACGTCCACTGATTCAGAAGATGATATTAATAGTGATGAAGAAGATAAAACGGTTGTTATCAAGGACAAAGCTGACTCTATAGAAGAAATTAAAAATGTATCAGAATTAATTACAGATAAGGTTGTGACTGGAAAGTCTGATAACTATTTTGACTGTTCACTTGGGAAGTTCTTTATAAACATTGGATTGAACTTTGTCCAGGAGTATGTACAAAATGATTTATTAAAGCAACAAAACCGAAAGCTATACAGGGAAAAGAAAGCTGGCCACAGCACCAAGGCGACCGAATCGTCTATAGCGTCCCTTATGAAAAATTTAGAATTTAGTAAAGAAAACAATGCACCTTACAGAAATCCTCAAATTAAATGTGAATTTTGTAGTTTCAAAACCGAATCTATGTTGGTGATGGCTCATCACTTGGAGACACCACACATGAAGAACAACGTTTATAAATGTAATTTCTGTGCATTTGAAATTCGAAGCCCTCATGATATTCTTTACCATATGGAAGCCGAGCATAATACCAGAGGAAAACTAGAGAGAGCACCCGCTTACCACCAGTGCGCCAACTGTCCCTTCGAGGACAACGGCAAGGGCAAGCTTGCGCGGCATCTCATACCGTGCGCTAAGAAATTCAAGCCGGAAATTAACTTGGCGCCGCCTGTGGAGTGGGAGCCTCCAGCCAAAATACCAAAGGTTAGTACATACTTGCTACATACAAACACAAACTTTTTCTCCAAATGTTCGATAACGTAATATGTTTCGAAAGTGTATCGTCGAGGAATGAAAAGGTTCGTATCTTTTCGACCTTAACAGTATTAAAATAGAGTCGAAAAGTGACGAACCTTTTCATTCCGTGACTGTGCACTGTGTATTAATTAGTAAAACACCGGCAAATATACAAAATCGAATGCCCAAAAGCTCCTTTGATTTCTCGAGTTCTATCTATATACTTCTAACAAATAATTTCAGCGGGGGCAAGGGATTTTGTTGTAATTTGAGGTGCAGTAGTGGCAGGACCTAAGAACAATGTATGCGTAATATCAGCCTTCGATCTTCTTTTGTTTCAGACTTTCGCGAAAATGTCAATAAATCAAGGTAATTTTTAAACTGTTATTTTAGCTAATCCAAGCAAGCGAGAGGAATCATAAATTCAGAATTAAGGAGCATGAAATGGGGTTCATAATGCATATTTTTACAGACATTCATATCCTTGAACTTGGATGAAAAAAAAATAGTTTTTTTTTCGCTTTATGTTTTGCCGCTTCTCGCGGAGACACAACTATCAAAAAAATTACTTAATAAGCCACAATTGTCAACTACGTACACATTTAAAAACATTTTGAAAAATCATGGTGCGTCATGTCACAAAACAAAAACATTTACGAACGTATGTTTACTATATCATATCATATCAATAGAGTAGTAATGGTAAATCAGTCTGTAGTAGGTATAACATCCTCTTTCGTTCATTATGATATAATTAATTGACTTTGATCAATGTGTAGTTGTAAATGACGCCCTGTTTAGCCTAGTTGGTAGTGAAGCTAGAGGTTCCGGGTTCGAATCCCGGCCATGGCATTATTTGTGCATTTAGCACGGATTTTGTTCTTGGGTCTTGGATGTTCTCTGTGTATTTCAGTATGTATTTATCTATATAAGTATGTACATCGTCGCCTAGTACCCATAGTACAAGCTTTGCTTAGTTTGGGACTAGGTCGATTTGTGTAAGATTGTCCCCCAATATTTATTTATTTAAATATATGACATACGTCATTGATCAATGTCAATTAATTATTTCATAATGAACGAAAGAGGATGTTATACCTACTACAGACTGATTTGCCACTACTACTCTATTGATATGATATGATATAAGTAGTAAACATACGTTCGTAAATGCTTATTTTTGACATGACGCACCATGATTTTTCAAAATGTTTTTAAATGTGTACGCAGTTGACAATTGTGGCTTATTAAGTAATTTTTTTGATAGTTGTCTCTCCGCGAGAAGTGGCAAAAAAATGAAGCGGAAAAACAATCTTTTCTTTCTCAGCCAAGTTCAAGGATATGATGGCTGTAAAAATATGCATTATGAACCCCATTTTATGCTCCTTAATTCTGAATTTATTTGGTTACTCTCGCTTGCTTGGTTTAGCTAAAATAACAGTTTAAAAATTACCTTGATTTTTTGACATTTTCGTGAATAAGTCTGAAACAAAAGAAGATCGAAGGCTGATATTTACGCATACAGTGTTCTTAGGTCCTGACACTACTGCACCTCAAATTACAACCAAATCCCTTGCGGGGGCCACTCTTGTTAGCTTAGCCTGCTAGACCCTTTAATTGAGTTTAGATTATGCTTGGCTATTGAGCGACGGATTTTATTAAGGATGCTGTTCATCATATTCATGTCCCAGATATCATTTTTAGTTTTAGGCGTTACTTTTAAATTTATTTTATATATTTTAGTCTCATATAATTCTGATTGTGTTGGGCGTCTTTCAGATAACGAGATCACGGAATAACATGTTAGGCGGTTACCCAGGCAATTTCGGACGGACTCAGATAGGCAACAATATGTGCCGAACCCCTATTAACATGACGAGTCTGATGAGCGGCGCGATGGGAGCGCATGGCGCAGGGTTCCGAGCGCGAGGCCGCGCGCCCGTGGCCACTCCTCCCAGGGCCACCATGCACGGGAACACCATGATACGGGGCGTCATGGTGCGGCAGCCTACGCCATCACTGGTATGCCTTTTCTGTGCGCCTAGAATACTGATATGCCTTTTCTTTGTGCGTTCCAGAGAGACTACCGCCCTTTGTTTGTTATAATATAATACCACTTGCATAATGTGTAGAACTGTTTCATGATGCCCACGCTTACATTCTAACATCGCACCATTCATAGTCGGTAGGACGTTCTTCCTCACATGAGAACTATATATAATAAGGAACATTCGTGATTCCATTATGGCCCATATTTCTGCCATATTCATACAATCTTCAGTGTCAGACTAAAGAGTTTCAAATATATTTTTTTCTTTTAGATCTACCTCTATTTTGAATTAAATATCCAATTCATCCTCTGCGTCAATTCTTACAATGAAGGATCCAGAACTACCAGGAAAAAAGTATATGTACGAGGGGTGATCAATAAGTTTTGATAATCAGTATTAAATGTGGGAGATATGTAAATCGTTATTATTTTTAATACAATATGCACACTTTCTATATTTTCAAATACTTATTAACGTCATTCTATTGTTTTATTTAACCCCAATAAAAATAATTTTACTTTTTGAGGTTAAATTTTGTACCTTCACTAAGTCATCACCAGCTCTTTATTTTCATGTAGTTGGTTTTGAGCATATGTGAATAAGAAGTAGTAGTCGGAAGTTAGGGCTAAATAACAATGGGAACGGTTATCAGTTCTGATCTTTACTCGAAGAGCAGCAGCTTTGTCAATTGGAAGGCTCTGAAGTACAATTTCTCCCGAAAATTCGTGTTATTTTTCTTCAGCTGCTTTATAATAAATATTTAACACAACTCTGATAGAATAATGTTATACAACTCTCCAATAATATTTGAGCTCAATTGGTGAAAGCTAATTTCGCAGTTTTTATTGGCAGGCCTCAATAGTCCAGGAAGAAGTCGAAAAATACACCCTAATTTTGGTGACAGAGCTGGAGATAAAAAAAAACCCATCGCACAGATAACTTACTTATCCTTTAAATCATAATGATAAACCAAGGTTATATTTTCAATTACAATATTCTTCATTAGTGCATCAGGAGTTTTTCCACACCGCTCCAAATAATTACAAAACCAACTCTTATATCCGCCATCTTGTTATTTTTTCAATTCAGATGTTTTTTGTTCAGTAATTACAGAAAAACAAATGAATAATGTTTATATATTTTTACTCTAATTTAATGTTGATTAGTGTCATGGTATAGCCCACATTAAAAGGATATCATTAATAGGGTGATTCATACCGATTATCAAAAGTTATTGATTACCCCTCGTATGTACTTATATTTTTTCTTATAGTTCTGGATCCTGTGCCACGTCATCACTCATCAGACATCACGGATTCGTAGTCTTTCAATATCTTAAACGAATTCTAATGTTACCCCGAACTATCATGCTATAATGGCGTCGCGTTGCACGTTGTCATGAATTAATATTCACTTTTTCACACACAAGCGGCCATATTGCGTCATTTTTAGCGACCTAAAAGAAATATTCATCATTATCATAAAAGACATTCTCAGTTGCTATTTTTTTGATATTTACATTAAGAAAGAATACTTACAAAACCGGCTAAGTGCGCGTCGGATCACGCACAAAGAAGGGTTCCGTACCGACAACAACTAATCCATATTTAAAAGCACTATACAATACATTAAATAAAAAAGGACGTATCTTCATAGGGCAGGAACTCACGGTACTTACGTCCTTTTGTTTGGCCCAGACAGTTTTTCAGTGATAACTCAAAAACTGATAGACCTATCTTGTTCAAACCGAAAATCGTTGAAAGTATTTATTAATGTACACCACCTCAATTTTATTCAGAATTTTACACTGCATAGTTTGGAATCTAGGGGGGGGGGGGGGGGGGCACTTTGACAGCTAATATCTCACCAGCGATTGACTTGATTGACTTAAAACTTTTATAGAAACCTCTTATTATAAAAGACTAGTTACCCCACACGCTTATGTTATGTGTATTTAATTTTTTTTCCATCGCCGGTTGCATGTCTGCCATGCAACATGTATGCCCTCCCCAATTTCAATATTGTTTCGTAATTTCACATCACTTGTAGCGGTTCATAGTATACACCTTTCTATCTCTTTCATAATTCTAGTGCATGTAGTCTCCGAGTAAATCACTATTGGCCAGAACAAACACAGGTTGCTGTGTCCCTTATTAAATTTAGGGATTCGTTTTAGTGTTGGGTAGGACATGAAATTAAAATGAGTTTGAGGGAGTACCTCATTTCCAAAAATGAGGTGGTACAATGTCCTACTTCAAATGAGGTGAGGTAACAGTATATACTTAGTATCTTTCGGCAGCAAAAACATGGTTGTAATTAAGTGTAGTGTTATAACCGAGCACTGAGTACTTTCATGTTCTATATTCTTACTTATTTATATTCACCTTCCTCCACTTCATATAAAAAATGAATTACCGGGCAGTTTTCAATTTTGCATGCTCAGTTACAGTCAGATGAATTAAAACAATAAATTAGACCACAGCATAGCAGAATTTTGTCATCCAGAACAGAAACTTCATATAGTATGACAATCTAATATTGACGCTTACAACTGAACCAGAGTATAATGTCACGTGTATAAACATAATACTCGTAAGCATGTACTTCAAAAGCACGCCAGTGTAGTTTTGTTATTTATTATTCCAACTTGATAGTTTGTTTGGGTATTTAGAAGCAATTCACGTATGTAAATTAAACTCATAATAAGATTCCTTAAAAAACATTTGGACTGGCACAAATATAATTAACTTACCAATGATATTATCAACAATGAGATTGTATTGAATTAAAAATTATTCCCGCGTATTGGCTTTTCAGTTTAACACGCAAACAATAACCACACCACAACCACAAGGCAGCCAGGCACATTCATGTGTCGGCAAGATGTTTTTAACCTAATCCGGATACAAAGTAAAAGTAAATAAACAAACAAACATCTCATCACCATTCTCAACGTGATCAACTTTGTCGGTTAATTGTCAATGTCATAGGTATCTTGTTTGACTTCTGTCAAAATTGAGTTGCGTTTAATTTCTCGCCCTTTCGTTACAATTTTGAAAACTGTTTCATTCCTTAGTAATTACCTATCATAAATAAATAAAAACAATTTTCAAATAACATCTTAAAGATATTCATTAAGTACCTAATAAGAAATGATTCGATTTTTGAAGATAGAATTTGTCCCGCCATTTCACCATTAACTCTGCACAAACACCAACATTAAAATAAACTCTATTTTTAACAATCCAACTACCTAGAATTTCACTCTTATAATGGTTGAGATTTTAATCCTATTCTATTTTATTAAGTATAAGAACCACATTCCATATCCATATCCACAAATACAGTAAGTAAAAAGATTTCTGAACGTTCCGTCAGTTTCAAAAATTTGACCGTTTGACGTAAACGCGTAAAATGTATGAAATCCTGCGGCGCTTACGACGTTTTTGTCAACGCATTGAGCATTGGTTGAGGTGTTTCATGTCCCACCTCACATCACACCGTACATTTTGGGGATCGCACTCGTTGTCATGTTAGAGTAAACATCCTCATTCACGCGCTCATTTTCGGTGTGATAGGCAGTGGGACAAATGAAGTTAGGCGTGAGTAGGAGTGTTGTAGTGGGACATGTGAAGTTAGGCACGAGGCGCGAGGCATATTGAGGTGTGATTGAGGTTTGAAGGATAAATGAAGCGCGAGTTGATGGACGAGCGAGTGAGTTGGTACCTCGTGAGTTATGAAGTGTGACATTTTTGATACGCGAAGTGATGCGACAATTTAATGAAATGAGTATGACAAAAGAGGTGCCTCACGAGTGAGTTACCCAACACTAATTCGTTTTACTGACCGCTAGAGACTAATGCAGAATCCTTTGAAATGTTTTCTACATACAGTCAGCTGCAGAGAAACGTGACCCCCCTGCATAGTAGTTTGTATGCAGGGGGTCACGTTGCTCTGCAGCTGACTGTACATACCCATTAGTTTAGGATACACGTGATTTAGATTTATTAATGTAAGATCTCTTTTCCAGAACAACAATAAGAACCCAATGCTCCCCAAGTCGATGCACCAGCCGTCGATCTCGATCACTCCGCTGCCTCGGCAGCCGCAGCCGGCGCCCGCGCCCACCCACACTAAGAGCACCTTTGTAATCTGCGAGATCTGCGACGGATACATCAAGGACCTCGAACAGCTGCGCAACCACATGCAGTGGATACACAAAGTCAAAATACATCCCAAAATGATATACAATAGGCCGCCGCTCAATTGCCAAAAGTGTCAATTCAGGTGAGTAAACGTACGGTAAAGGAATCAGAGACTTACTTTTTTTAGGTTTTTTACTTTCCCACGGAACCCACTATAATAAAATAACAAATTATGAAAGTAACAAAATTATTACGACTAACGTCTTTTTTCGGTCTTGGAATAACGAAATATAATTATTTGTTTGTGCCATGTAGTCGGTACCAAGTTCTCGTAGAATTCAATTAAAAAGTCTGGTGATCTTTTCAAAGTTGTCTGATTCCACGAGTTTTATACCAATGCCACCTGTTTCGGCTGCAAAGTAACAATCTACTAGAGACATAACAGCCAACACAGACCGAAAACAAAAGTCGTTTTTCTGTGGTTAATAGTTAAGGTTTACGTGCATATACAGGGCGTTTTTTCATATAAAATAATTAATTCTATCACCGAGAGTGAATGGGGTCTGTTACACGCTTAATATTAAGACAATACTGGTGTGTCAATATTATCGCGGTTTACACAATTGTTTGGATTTTGCGTCAATATTCATTAAACAGCATGTGATACGGATCGTGATATGAGTGTATTGCGTGATAATAATAACCGTGTAACAGGCCCCAATGAAAACCGGCCTTAAGAGTTAACGTGGAGTTAAGCAAAAGTTCATGTCAAGTATGACAATTCGAAATTCGAATGACACGTACGTCAAAATTGTTTAATTGTTCAGGATCTTTTATACTATTGGCTATGTGCACGTCTGAAACGTCAAACGTCAAAGGTCCCGAGACAATGTCAAATAATGACACATGAATATTTTATTTACTTAAGTAAACGAGAAAGACCCCGTATTGGAAATATTACTAAAATAAATAAGAGAATAAATAAATAAATACAAACGAAACGAATCGTAGGAAACCGTTAAGAAACCAATAGAAAACGTGAAAGTAAATTTGACAGTGGTCGCCTAGCTTACCCCCACCACCTACTTCACACATAGCCAATACTAGGGGTGTTAATTAACGAAAATGAATTCTTGAATACCTTCGAAATGGTACGAATTGGGATACTAGTGTATTAGAGAAGATTACTTTATTTCATCTCAGGATTGTGCCCTTGCAATTAACGGAGTTCAATAAAAACACTCTGTATAAAACGTATCTATCGCCAAAAATTATAAATTGTAAATTATAAGTACAGTATAGAGTAACCAAAAATTAGACTTTATAGGCCTTAACTTTGGCTATGTCCACAGGAAAGACACGAAACAAAATCGTCGATGACTCGTAAGTACTCTTTCGTTGAATAATAAATTAATAATAATGTCGTTTTCAGATTTTTCACCGATCAAGGCTTAGAAAGACATTTGCTGGGGTCACACGGACTCGTCACCAGTTCTATGCAGGAAGCGGCCAATAAAGGCAAGGACGCCGGCAGGTGTCCGGTTTGTGGCAGGGTGAGTTCTGTTTTTAACTAGGTTACACATAACTAAACCCCACATGTACAAAATGTGTGTTCATACGAACTTTTATCTTAGGATCTCATAGTATAAATACAAACACTTATGGAAGGTAACTAAAGTGAGTGAAGCGTCCGCGTCATACGTATGTCCGGATGTTCTTCTCGTCGGGTCCCATTTCTCAACCGATGCTCTTGAAATTTCGTCCGATAATTGTTTAATTTGGACACCCAATTTGTGAAAATATCCTAATTAGAAAAAAAAACCCCGCTAGGTCTACAGTTCATAGACCTACTAGTAACATAGGTTTAACATAGGTTAACATTAATTTAAAAAAAAAGATCACAGAGCTACTAGTTAGGTAGGTTTAATTAATTGTTTTTGTTTTTCTACTATTAGAAGTGTCAACTAAATGTTTTGATTATATTACAGCTATTAATTACTTCCTGTACGATAGCATTCGTTAATTTGGGTTCCAATTAGAGATTTTTTTCCTTCAATTTCTATATGGTTTGACGGACTATCGGTTGATAGTCAATTTGAGTTCCCCTTGGTTTGGGGGGCCACAAATTAACCCTCTCTCGCCGATATTTGGCCTTATTTTTTATTTCGGGGAGTGTGCTGAGGAACTGCACAGTATAATACCCCTCCGCCCCTTTCTACCATCGGACGACCAGGGATACGGCAAGGCGACATCGTTTTACGGTGGCAGTTCCAAAAACTTGCACGAAGCATTTCGCTTCTTCTTTTATTGTGAGAACAGCCAAGCTGTGGAACTCCTTGCCGGAATCCTTGTTCCCTGAAAACTACAACCTTACGGACTTCAAGACGACAGTGAACCGATTTTTAATAGGTAAGCGCGCTCCATCCTAGACCGCAATATCGCTTACCATCAGGTGATTTGTGGCCACAAGCGCAAACCTATTCAGAATAAAAAAAAAAAATTTTTTTTTCATCAAACATGCTTGGGTTGCGGGCATGTAGGCTTTGCGATTGTGTATTTGTTTCAACATTAAAAAGATAGTATGTGCTTTATATTTATGTAATAAAACAGACTTGGAGGGACATATTTTCTGAGAGATAGAGAAACTGAATTTTAACTTTTTTGTACTATAAAGCGTCATTGAGCAGCGTCTTACATACTTTTTAGAGAGTTGTAATACCGTATGTATATTCAAGGGCAAAAGTAAGTTAAAACTAGCCTCTTATTCCGTTGTGATAAGGTGGACAAGTGTTAACGTACTTTTGCTCTTGACTGTACTACTACTACTACTATCAGCCGAAGGAAGTCCACTGCTGGGCATAGGCCTCCCCCAATTTCATGGGGCTAAATTCCATAATCGCCTCGCATGGCATGCGGGTTGGCGATCGCAGTATCTCCATCGCACTTTAGGGATGCTGCTGCCCATCACCCGATGGTCTTGGTCGTAGTTTTGGGACATACCCGGGTCCACGTCCCCGGGGCTCTTGAGTGTACATGTAACAAATGTAAAAGATGCCCCAAAGAATAATAAAATATATTATTGAACAAGCCTACAGTTCATTACACTATTTACTTACTTGTTCAGTGAATTATTTTTTCCATGCGACTGCTAACAACACTTGAAACTATCGTTAGTAAAATACAAGTTCTTATGGAAGACTGGACCAGTCAGTCACAACTCCTATATAAAAAAAACCAATGTATGGCGATGGAGCGCCTGTCATACCAACCTACAGGATAATGGGTTGTCATGACAATCTGACAAACTTGAGAAAGTCAAATACGTACATTAAAAATATTTTTCTCACTTGATAATCTTGAAATACCGACGTCCATTAATGATAATTATTTTATTCGCTATACTTTTGAAACTTTAGTGGCGTAGAGTTGAGCAAATTTGCTCCTGCGCCTATTTCGCGTGTGCGCGCGGTGTTTAGAGACAGGGACTCGTATTGTTTTGTGTGTGTGTTATTTTATTTAAGAGACGTGGACTCGTGATATTTCTGAGATAGAGACTCGAAATAGTGATAAGTGACTCATAATGGGCGGTAATAGACGTAAAAATAGACGCTGTGAAGTATGTGGCGTCAGGGAAAGCCTCAGGGGAGGATTCTTTGCTAATTTTCCCAAAGATGAGCTAATAACATGATAATGTAAATATCTTTAAGATTTAATGGAATGAAAAGGGTTTTTTATAATTCCTTTGTGTGTAAATAAATAATATTGTATAAGCTTGAAGTGGTTTATTTACTATTTACAACAACAGTTGAAAACAAGTCGATTGTTTTCGCATTAAGTATTAACGCTGGTTACTTCTTAATGCAAACTTAGTTAGAAAAAGGCAAAATGTAAATCGCAATACCTACGTAAGCAATTTTTATCGAATATCGATAAGACATGCACATCACTAGTGCGTTTACTATTCAATACTATCGATAACTCCACAGCACTACAGTGACAGTTAGTTTTATAGCGATGAACATCAAAGATATTCAGAAACATACAAATTACTGTGGATGACAGTATATAGGCAGTTACGTCTCATCCCCGTAAGGAGTATTATATTCTCTTTGGACTGGACTGTATAATTGACAAATATATCTGGGTTGACTTGACTATATATGTGTCGTTTAATTTTACAGGTATATCAGTGGAAGTTGCTCAACCACGTAGCTAGAGATCATAATCTGACGCTGAAGCCAGCGCACCTGTCTTACAAGTGCACCGTGTGCACGGCCACCTTTGGAATGTACAAACAGTTCGAGAACCACGTCTATTCCGCTCACAGCGTTGTAGCCAAGCGCGTGATGGACAAGAGTAAGGCGGCCGCGCCCGCCGCCAAGCCGAACGACTCGCTGCTCAAGCCACTGAAGATTAACGACGAGATTACCATCATACCGCAACCAGTCAAGTCCTCAATCCCCACACCGGCCAAGGATAAATAATGAGGTAAACCTTACTGATTCTCGTTTAACGCTTTACTGGCGTTTGATTACTAAGAGTGAGTTACAGCAAACTGTCTAATCGTAAGCGGTGTTTGTTAAATTCTGATTGTGCAGAAAGTTCCAATCTATAGGATGACAGGTACCGGCGTCATACTTACGTTGGTCGGCCAGTAAATCGTATGTTGGTGTAACCCGCCCTAAGATAAGAGTACCTACGCGGGTTCAAATCCCGCTTCAGTCCGAAATCTTGTAATGCCCTTTTTGCCAACATCATAACATTTAATTGCATTCGAACTCGTGTCCTATGAATATTGAGCTTTTTGGCGAAAGTATTTGTTGCTTCTAAGCAGCTGGCATTCTTAAAGAAACATGGTCGTCGGAAACAACCACCATATTTGTTGACATAAGACATATCGTTATCCCGGTTATATGGTCAAATATTAAACAATTTACACAATTTGAATGTTATTTCTCAACATACATATTTATAGATGCTTATTTGCATTTGCGCTCGGCAATATTCCAACTGTAAATAACGATAAGGAGTATAAGTAGATGGATACGCGTATCGACATGTGGTATATGTTAGATTTTGACCAAGGAAATGAGCAAACACTGGCAAATCTGTCAAGTTTGGTCATTGATTAATAAAGCCTATGAGCGATATTGGTTATTGTTACGTCTGGTCTCAACAATATGATTACTCCAGTGATCTTATGTATACTCGTATTTATTTATTACATAACAGTTTTACTTGTATACTAATTTGATTCTGACGAAGTAGCCTTAACAAAAATCAATCTGTTTATTTGATGTGACTGTGATGCGACCGGGTTGTGTTGAACAAATGGAATAATAAATGTAGTAGAAACACTTACGCATGCCTAAGTAAACTCTGTAATTGTTATAGAAAGGATTATCTTGGCCATCGAAGCCATAAGGAAGCCGAAGGCCATAGAAGGAAGTTTTATATCACTATCCATTGATTGACAAAACTGCGTCCTGGCACAAAAAGTTGTATTTACTTTTCATCCCACCATGTGAAATAATGCAAAGGCTCAAGTGATCCGTGCTGAAACAAGGGTACATACAGTTGCGAACATTATTCACAGAAAATAACAAGAATAAATAAAAAGAAAGATGAATAAATTATGGCACTGCTAATTTCTTTACACCACACCTTACCAAAAAGCGCGTTTTTCCGCACGTTGCGCGTCCGGAAATCCCCACTTTTTGGCCAGGTGGTGACGTAAAATTGTGTACAAAACACGGGTCGTAAAACAGGAAGCCCTATCTCGCATATTTATGACCCTCGCCTTCGGCTCGGGCCTCAAACATCTGCGATATTGGCCTTTCTTTGTTTTACAACCCTTGTATTGTAAATAGCTATTGAGTTGCGTTTGTTTTTTTTTATTTTGTAATGATTTTTAGGAAAATATCTGATTTTGATTATTATTTAAGCATTGCGAATTCAGAATATTTATTATACACTAAATGCTTTGCGAAATATTCAACGCTGCTGCGCTGTAAACCAAGAACAACTAAATTGTACTAATGTAAGGCGAAAGGGAAGAAACGAAGGAAGTATACAGTAAACATCATTAATATCATTATATATTTTCTGTAAGCATTCACATCCAGCCGCAAAAATAACTAGGAAACCTCAGATGTCTATTTATTACTGATGCACGGTTCTATAAATATTGGTTAAAAGTATAGTGGTGAATTTATCAAAAAACGTACTGGTTTAGTAGGTATAGATCTTTTAACTGAGTCGGTTCGTGTGTAGGCAGCGCGGTTTGTGAGAGGTGATTGTTACATTCCATACAAGAACTATTGAGTTCTTGTGTGGCATTCACTGGTGCTACCCCTTTTTTAATTTATAATTAAAATGAACCTTTTCTAAAACCGAGCGCGAAGAGTTAGTGTAGATGAAATAGAATATGATAAGCTGGATAAATGGCAGAACAGTCAGTAGTTATTTATTATTTTAGCGTCAAGGATCTGTATGTAGTCTCAAATTTCTTATCATGTTGGTTTAATAAATGCGTGTATTTTCATAATTCTAATTTAGAAATGACAAATGGTCACATGTCTTAAGACACATTTCCAATAAAAAAGACACATTTACAATAAAAAAGACTATCCCACCCCAGACTATTTCATGTAAAATGTGGCCAAGACGACCACATAAGGTTTGCCCTGTGAAAAAGATATCAGATCTCATGTAGAGCCAAGTTTCTGAATCTACACGGCCTAACTCTACCGACCCTAACTTCAACAAATTCTACATATCAGTAAATATGTATGGCTTCGCCGTTTCGCTACCGTCGTGGAGGTGATGCGAATATTTAGTTTCTGATCTGAAGTAAGTAACGAAACAGCCAAGCCATACATATTTACTCATATGTAGAATTTGTTGAAGTTAGGGTCGGTAGAGTTAGGCCGTGTAGATTCAGAAGCTTGGCTCTACATGAGATCTGATATCTTTTTCACAGGGCAAACCTTATGTGGTCGTCTTGGCAACACTTTACATGATACGTTTTTGGTATATGGATACGTATCTGGTACATCGGAAACCAACTTTATGAGGGTTCAAAAAACCGACGAAACACTTCGAGAAAAGGTAGGTAGTGCCCTTGCGCTTCGCTTGGTTCGTCTTGGCGGGGGCACTACCGTGCCCCAGATCATCTCTCTCCCCCATTTCTGCTAGAAAGCTTTTGGAGCTGTCTCTATCTCTCGGCGTATCTGGGAAGACATACGTTTTCCTATTATTGCGTGGAAAATATCCTTCCGAGCGTCGGCTAACATCCCAGATGCATTGCGAAATGGGTCAGCACCCCCTGCACTCTGTAGAGTAAAACCAATATTAAACTGAACGCCCCTCCTTGTGTTTACTTTCACATATATAGTACGCATATTGGCGGCATACACAGAAACATATTAAATCAACGTAGTCGCAACATAGCTGAGCGGCGTTGAATTTAAGAATGGTTTTGTTTGAGCCATTAGTACTGCGTTGACTTGACAGTGTGTGTTGTTGCAGCCTGCAGGCGAGCCCGGAGCCGCAGCTTGCCGCCGCCCGCCGCGCGCCCACCTCCGCGTCTGCATTCAACTCGCACGAGTTTCACCTTTAGTATACATTCCAATTGCTCGCCACCAGTAACTAGAAAGATAAGTCACTTAAAGCTATAAAATCACTCAAAACAATAAATTAGAAGTATACCTTGCAATGTAATTAAACTATTATGCTTTTTAGAAGTTAAAGTTCCTTCGACTTGTAGGTAGCAATTTGTATTTGCAAAATATATGTGTACATACTTGGTACAGAAGAAAATTGCACTGCCTAGGCTAAAAAAGCCAGTGATATGTTGGACGAATGTTATACAATCCGTTCAACCCAGTAAGGATTCGTGGGTTATGGATCTTATGATTTATACACTGCGATGCTGTACTGACGCGGACAGCATCGCAGATGTAGTGACTAAATTGCACATTAGAAAATGTTTATGACGTGTAAATTAGTGAATCTTTTGTGAAATTGGAATGTATACTAAACGCTTACAGCATTCTTCGAATGTGGGCTCTAAATACCTCAGGATTTTTGTCGTCGGAAATAGTTTTGAGATATATCTTTTGTTACACCATCGTGTTCTATAGTTTCAAATGATGGTTTTGAACACTTGAATAATATATATGTATATTATATATATATATTTGTGTGAGGCGGTTATTGCCTCGTTTTGTATAATTCGTGTTATAAAGTTAGGTAAACAATTTATCTGATATTAGAATCTTAATGCACCGAAATTAACGAATTTACGGTTTATTTGCCGCAGTTGTAAAGGAATACAGCCAAACAAATAATAGTATAAACATGGGAGTTGTTTTGCAAGTCAAAAGCTTCGTATTGAGACATTAAAGCTTACATTGTGCAGGTCACGTATCGGTGCCACATGGAGAAACCTCTTCTGAAATGGGCCTGTCTTTCGAAGCTCGCACCTACTGTGCAGTTAAAGTTAAACATGGGTTTCAAACACCATACAATATTTCCACTCTTGACTGTATGGATGCACGAATGGATACCAGTTACAACAAAATACTGTACCTTGCGGTATGGTTCAAAATATTGCCTTAAATCCAGTGGCTCTTTAGAGCATTTATAATTTTGAACATGCAGTTAACAAATTTGTAAAGTTTTTGTCCAAATTTCTATTGGACGAGCTTTGTAAGACCGGCCTACTGTCGATGATTGATGGTATTTACGTGTACATATTTAGTAAAAAATACTATACTAGGTATCTTGTTAGTTACGAGATGTCTTTCGTCTAGTTTTATACAGTGTTACGGATTTATAACGATTTTATAATTCACGGTACTTTAGTGAAGATAATACAATCACGAATTCACCTAGAACTAATTGGCGCGAGATAGAATATTGGCTTCGCTCGGTTAATTTAATGATTCATCTGTAACCCAGGAATCTTTGAATACCACGTTCTCTTAGATGATTTGCCTGTTAAATTTATGTTTGTTATTAGTACTATAATATTAAAATAGCATATTTGCTTTGTATCAGTTACCTCTCTTGTTTAGAACGGTGGTAAAATGACACGAGTAGCTGACTTATTTGTGTTATGTCGTGGTGCTCGGCTCGTTGCTGAAGATCAAGTTAATGCTGTTACGTTAGGGTTATTTAAACTTGTGACCCGCCCCGTGCTTCGGACGAATACAGACATAAATACACAATAGGTTACACCAAAATTACTAAAACTTGTCGTGAAAATAAATTTCCTCGTTAGTTTATACTATACTATACTATGGTTATTAATTTGATGTCTTCAAGACTATTCTGGACAGCCAGGAAGATGGGATAAGGCGCGAGGATGGTACCCCAAAGTACATTATATATACTGAGATAGAATGAAATACTCCACATAGATCGTAGCGCCGCTGTGGTATTTAGTAAGAACTAACCGCACGACCGCTGCATCTGTCATTCCAATATGCAAGTGCGATAGACATAGCACCCAGTGACATCTGGTACTAACATCTTCATAGAAAAACTCGTACTTCGAGCTGAATGGTACTTAATATCCATTACGTTGACACCTGTCACATCGGCCAACATTAGACTATATTCTATCATTTGGTATTGCACCGCTATAGGTTCTTTTTACCGACATCAAAAAAATTAGGAGGTTTTCAATTCGATGGAATATTTTTTTATGTATGTTCACCGAATACTCTTAGACTATTAGACGGATAAAAAATCTTTTTTTGTTTGAAAGGGGATGTTTTCTAGTTGGTCCCATTGTCATCAATTCTGGATCTGATGACGGGATCTTGGAGCAATCGAGGGAAATCCTCAAATTATATAGGGTGATTCAGGAAACGTGAGCAGGACCAACACTACACACTTAGTATATGGCAATGAATCGTTCACCATTGTATTTAAGTGAAACACCCATACCTTTTTCCTGTATTTTAATTTTTGTTAACCACCACCACCACCACTATATCAGCCTTAGGACGTCCACTGCTGGACATAGGCCTCCCCCAATTTTATGGGGGGTAAATGCCATAATCGCCACGCTTGGCTTGCGGGTTGGCGATCGCAGTATCTCCACCGTACTCTAGGAATGCTGCTGCCAATTCCCCGGTGGTCTTGGTCGTAGTTTAAGGACATACCCGGGTCCATTTTTGTTAAGTTAAAGTTTAATTCTCTACTATCATGGTCACCCTAAAATAAAGATTAAACCTTTAACTGTTATGACAGCACTTTGATTACGAAGAAAGTAAATTGTCACATTGAGTGAGATACGATATTTCAAAAGTTATCGGACTCAGATGACATTGAATTTGACATGTATCACTTGACTGAAGTATTCTAATTGTAGAGTTCATTATTTACGAAATTCATGGTCACATGAATTTCGTAAATAATTTGAAACATTTTTTTTTCAACACATAAGACAAATGAACGTTAATTTCACCAATAGTGGCACGAAGCAGTAGTTTATGATCTACTGAATCCGTAGTGTTGATCTTGCTCACGTCTCCCGAATCACCCTTAGTAGGAGAGGCCGAGTAAGAGTGGAAAAGTATGGAGTCGCTTTTTTTTTTGTTAAAAATTCACTTGTTAAATCTGTGCCTCTAGTGTAAAAAGGGTTAAAGTAGAGTTTATCGAAATTATGGATTTTGCCACCATTACGTTTCTTATGTGATTCTCCATCGTCTGCTTTGACACTCACAACCCCTCTAGTTGTGTTATCGAGCACTAGTTGCTGAGATATCGATTGTGTAAAAGGGTTAAAGTATGCCAAAAATTGGAAGTATTATGTTCAAAACGGCTTATTTTAATTTTACCTCCTTGAGCAGAACGGTTTTTGTCAGTTGTGTTATGAACGATGGTTGAAGTTAGTTTAAATCATAAAAAACAACTTTTCGTATAAATATCGGTGTAAAAAGGTTAAAATATACTTATTCATATTTACATTACGGAATTATATTCCGTGAATAGGGGTTAAGGGTCATTCTACTTTTTAGTGCAGGTTTTAGGCACTGATAAAATAGGTTTAAAAAAAATTATGGTTAAAGATAAATGAAGTAATTTAATTGTCTTTATGCGTAATTATACCTACACAATTGCAATACAGCAGTGAGTTTTGCACATATTTTTTTTTGTAAAATCATACCACTTTGTTACCAAACAAAATATTATGATTGAGTACTTTTAGTCACTCATTACAAACAAACAATTAACAAAACGTATTTTAGAAACATAAATCTTTCTCTTTCATAACTAAAGTTAGATATTATTTTGTATTAAGTCTGATAAATCACATTTAAAAGAAAACTATGTTACTGTTGTGCACTTTTCTCTACAAACAATTGACATAAAATGTATAGTATCTATAAAAATATCTTAGCAACGTATTTAACATTGATAAAAATTGTACGACTTAAATTAAAAAAACTACTTACAACGGGGACATAACGGTAACACAGATTTTCAACAGGAAAAGAAGTTGTTTAATAGATGGACCTTAGGTTTTGTGGTACCTTTCCAAAGCCTTCGTTCGTGCTTCCTCTTCTTTAACAGGGTTTAGTTTTCGTTTGTTTCGGTACCTACGTTGTTTTTCGGCTAGGGTTAGCGGCATGATGTTCTATAAAAGATAAAACATCGCATTATTGTACTAATTTTACGTTCAGTAATTTAGTAAACCAGTAAATAAATGTAAAATTCTTAAAATACCGACCTATGGGTCGATAAAAACAAATCAAGTTAAATAAAATTGGAAAGAATAATTGACAGAGTATATTTACAACTGTGTTACCATCTTTACAACTGCTTTACCACGGCGAAGTAACAAAGTGGACCGGTAACACAGTTGTAAAAAAACATAATGCTACCTACGAAAACAACACACACACATGAACATGATGCTATTTGCGAAATGACCATGTAGTTTGCAAATCCAACAAAAGAATTCAATTAAGTGACATAAATGCAGGGTCCAGTGGTTAAAACATGACGTAAAAGTTCAGGAATTTACCTTTTCGCCGGGTAACAAAGTGTACACCAAATAAACACACGCGTTGTTATTCACAACATGGCAGCGACAAAGTGGCGTCGCGCGGCGTGCTGCCTTTCCCCCCCACCCCGCTCTTGTCATGCGCTACCTGCCGATCGAGCAAGTGACCAACGCTACACTGCGACGTCCAACAGTTTCTTGAAAAAGCGGTAACATAGTAGTACTGTACTTATCTTATTCATTAGGGACAAAATCCAATTAATTATTTAAAAAAAAAACTATACCGTTTAAAAATATATGATAAAAAATAAAAAATCGCCCGCAAATTAAATAAAAACTGCAAATTTTTCGAAACAGGACTGCACCACGAGTAGCATATTTTTTTTTGGTTAGGTTGTGCGCGTATTAGATTGGGGACACTTTGCAATACTATGGAAAACAACTATGTTACCATAACACTCCACTTTGTTACAATACATATCTTAAAATAGGTAAAATATTCATGTCTAGATGCTAATTGATGTTAAGCAAAAAATGCGAGAGTTTCACGTATTGCGCAAGTTTTTCTCATTTCATTAGTAAAATGGCAGATCCAGATTTTTTTGTCCAGGGGGACACAAAAACCTGCACTAAAAAGTAGAATGACCCTTAAAGTTATGTTTGATCAGGATCAGTAATCATGAACAATTATCAGTATAATAGTGTTGTCTAAAGAGATATAATTTCACTTTAACCGTTGTTCACTTTATATTTTTAGACTATATTCCGCAATGAAATGAAGGTGTATAAAGGTCAATGTGCAGTTTATCCAGTGGTCCAAAAATCTTTTTAGCTTTTGCATTGTGTAAAGAAACCACTTTGCTAAATAGGTACTATGGAATGTTTAGGGTAAAAATCGGTACATTTAAATGAAACAGTTGAAATACATAGTCAGTAAGGTATTAAATAAGAACTTCATTAAACCCTAGTTATTCTAATTTCGTTACGCAATACGCATAGCACAAAAGAGCACGGAACAGGAATTCTAAAATATTATTCTTAGATTTTTTGCATTCAATTGGATACAATATCAACGTGTCAGTTATCAACGTTTTTGTATCGTAAATATAAAATAAACTTCTTTATCTTTAGTTCGTAAATTGGTTTCTTTACACAAAACATAACCCAAAAATGTTATTAATGGCACTAGATAAACTGCAATTTAACCTTTTTACACATACTGTATTTTGTGGAAAAGGGTTAAAGTATTTATTTACATGCCAATATTATCTGAAGGCCTTGTTTGACCTTATCTTATGCTTCTGACCTTTTAGCCTTAGAATCATTTTCACAGTTTATTTTCCCAAACCGTAGTTTATTAATATTTATAGGTGCATGTATTATGCCTAAATTGAACAATAAATTACTTTGACGATCTGGGACACGAATTATCAACAACTATAAAAATAACTGTAATTTGCGGTTGCAAAACAGGTCTGGAACCTTACTATATCTTTTCCGCTTACGGGACAATGTTGATTTATAGTGCCTTCTTAAAGCATCCTACCAAAGTGCACACATGAAAGTCCGCTTAGCGGTGGGCGGGGCCGCTACTGATTATCGATGCAACTTGTAAAACGACAGCAAAAAAGGAAAGGATTGAGCACGCTAAACAAATACGACATGGCAGCATTTTTTCCGTGTCTCTTAAATTATTTATTAATAGTTTTTAGTTTCGAGTACTGATTTTAAGGTAACGGAATGCTATACTTAATGAATAGTATTATACTGTCTTACTTTTTCATTTGGTGTGATTTTGACTGCTAGCAGCGCGTACGTACTTGTCTTCTTTCTCGAGTTTTTCAGAATCCTTTGCCGTCATCAAGTTATGTATAATGAAACATGTCGCAACATAATTGAAGTATCCGTATTGAAATTGCGATTATATTTATTCCTAATAATTTAGGAACAGAATTTCAAACACAAGCATGACTTGGTGCCATTGACGGAAAAATATTAATCTTTATATGGCGTCCACGACTAGTGGCATTCATGATTTTTAATTTAGTAAAGAGAGACTACTACGCCTATCGGTGAAAGCTTACAGGAAAGTGTTAATGTTTATATTAAATATTTTGCTTATCTTGTCACTGTGTGATAAGAAGAATCGGACTAAAGAGTTGTGTGAAACGTCCGATCTCGTAAGATGTGTATAGTAGAACTACGAAACATATAGCAGTCCAATTACATAAAAATTCATCATACTACCGTAGGGCCATACCAATTAATGTTGTTTTACTTAATATAGTCTATTCATATTAAATTATGAGATCCTACTGTTGATTAATTTTGATTTTAATTTGGGTAAAAGTAGGTACAGTCGGCGTCATATAGCTAGTGACAAGATAACCAAATATGACATCCTCGTTACTGTAGGATCAAGAGTTACGATATATTTCACTACTTAGACAGTTAATAACTGTAACATGCACACTGCGTAAAAATAATTAGCCGCTCCTAGATTTCGTTTATTCAATTTCCGAAGAAAAAGGGCGAAACTGATTTTAGACTGTTTGATGAATGATTGTATGTAGGTATATCTATTTCTTTGGTGCGGACTAAATACACAATTGTAATTGAATTTAATTCTGTTGAGGATGTCAATTACACGCCAGCCTTTTCTACAATACGTTAAAAAACGTGTTCGTACCGAGTTCAAGCACCTAATAAGTTGATTTTATAATTAAAATTATTTTTGTGAAGTTAATTTTAAAATATACATTAGGAAAACCAAACACCTTGAATTGCTTTAGGTTTCTCGGTAGTTATATTTACTAATTTTGTACATTCAGCCACACATCTGTGTTTGACAACGAGATTTTGTAATAAATAATATGTTTCGGTGGGTTTGGTGACTGCTTGTAACTATTCCATCTGTCTTAGCTGTGGAATTACTACTGATTGATTGATCCATCCCTATAATTGTACAATCTTCGACAACGATTGGACAATATTTACCCGGTTTATTTCTTTCAAATAGCAAGCCTTTAGTAAATGGTGGACCGTTTCAGATTATTATCATATAAATGTTGACATACATAAATTACAAATAAATATTATAGTTTATTACCTTTATTAGAGATATCTCGGACAAGGTTAAGACCATTGAATGATTGTGTTAACGATTACGCATTCCTAATTATTTAACATTACTTCTGTGTAGTGTCGGAGGTGCGTGGTAAAATATTTATTATTTATAATAAGAGTTTTTGAATTAATTACTAGTTCGAACGAAAGTTTAAAAAATAATTTAATAATTAATGTCCTATTGTGTTTTCTAATTTTTATGTGCGTTGCATGTTTGATGATTGCGATTCGTAGAGAACCTAATTAATAGGCAAAGTAATTATAGTAAACAAACATGAAAGATTCAGTTTTGTAACACTTTTGTTATCTGTAAATATTAGGTATCGTTTAAATATTTGTAATAAAGATACCTTACCATAATATCGATGTTTTTATTTGTTTTTTAGGTGTGTTCCAATGTACTTAATTCAAGAGATACGCTGCAGTAACATAATACGCTAGTTTGATTCAAATATGTTTGGCGGACTCGCGGAAAATTGGAATTCAAAATCAAATTAGAAGAAATCGGAATTTTCGGCAAAACGTAGGACTGTCGCAATTTTCCTAGGCCGTGATTACTTTTTTCTATGATTAATATATGGAAAGAAGTACGTGGCGATACACGTACATTTTAGATATTATACAGGTGTATTTATTGAATTTTGGTTCCTTCAGGGATTTAGCCGTGTATACCCACAGAAAAACGACAAAGCATATTTAATTTCTCAGAATTCAAGAAAGTATTTTCATTTATTGTCATATAAAATAATTATATTACCAAGGGTGAATGCATAAGGCCCTTAAAACTTTCATACAATTTTCGTTCGGTCTACATGTGAAACCTATCGATGTCACGGACTTGTAATTGTAATATTTAGATAATATACGACCCTCTGCTCCCGCATTTTGAAAATCATCAAATGTAATGCAGTGATTTTGCGGAAAATGATAAAAAAACACCAAATGGTCTCAGTGCCGACATCTATTAGCAGAACTTCGACAGGAACCCGTGACCTTCCCCCTCAAGACGCTGAAAACAGCTAAATTGCTATTTTAAAATGATGATTCAACAAAAACTTATGGTAAAAATTAAAATACATGTTATAATATAATATACGAGTATACACGTTATATTATCACGTCTTGCCATTAAAATAAATTAGTACCACTAAAAATCCGCAACATGGCCAGGTCCAAATAGACACTGGTCAGGGTATAATATTCATTATACTTCAAAGGGTTTGGACTATTCCAAATCACGATTTAAGAAAATCGGCTATATTGAAAAAAATCGCAAAGCTACGTCTTAAAATCATCTAATGTATTTTTTTTAACTGAAACATCTATAATTAAAAACAGTTCCAACATACTCAAACCTAAAGCATAGACGATTTATGATTTATATATTTATTACACATGTGGCGAATATATTTAATTTTATGATTAATTTTCTGATTATCTGCTTGTAAAGCAGGTATCTATATATATATTACGCGAAGCCGATCTTTATAATGCTCATCAGATCTACAGTTATGGACCGATTTTGATAAATTATATACCATAGGATTCGTCCCATCCTGCAGATGTGCAATAAGGTCTTAGTTTTTTTTATTTTTGTCCTGGAAAATTAATAAAATGATATTTACGAAAAATCCTGGATGCCCCGACAAATATAAGCCTCAAAATAGTGTTCGATGACGCCGCATACAAGCGAGGGGTCAGCTTACCTTGGTAGAATTGTACGAGGTGTCAAAATTTAGCTTGGTTAACACGTGACCTCCACGTGACTTGGGAACTGGCTATGGTATGATTCCGGATGACATAAAATTAAATATGAACTAAAATGTTCCTGTAAGAAATATCTGCTACAGCATTACAATATAAAACTCGAGAAATACTCAATATTATTAACTATAAACGAAAGTAAAATTACTAATTTGTTTACAAGACAATACATAATATTCGGTCTAAGTATTTACAGTTTACATAAATGACAGACGTATTGCGTCAACTTTTTTTTTATTGTGCTCTAATATTGTCTATTAAATTGTCTTGGTTTATACTTCAAAGAAGTTGATATACAAACCAATGACGTTTCAAATATACGTTCCGTATATCTTGACTGATATTGATATCTGCCAAAACAATGACAAACCAAATTAAACTTTACGTTGTGAGTTACAGAACTGTTTCTGAGTTAATCATAGATAAGCTGCAAAACATTTTGAAAGAGAAGAGGCTAGCTTTGTCTAAGTGTGTCTCTCTTCCACCTATTGCCATACCAGTAGGGTGATCATAAGCAAAGAAGTTCAATCAGTAACGTTGCTTATCGGTGGATTCAGATCAAACCGACGAGAAAACAATGTTGCACTAATTAACCTTTACGACGCCAATAACGTATTCGACGTATATGCGCACCATTGATTCGACAAAACGACGAATATATCCGTCATGGTGACGGCGTCCAATGCGATATCAACCTAGATGCATTTCTATTGATAGTGCGCTTAAAAGGTTAAATACTTTAACAAAATTAAGAAGTCAGCAAAATAGTTAAACCCTTTAATTGATGACAACATGGGAGTTATGACGTACGTTGTCAAAATCACCTTCGTTCTTTAGTTGACGTGTAAGTGTCACTGCCGTTCATAAAGTATGGCGTTCAAGGGGTTAATTTGCTATTCATCAATGTTTGTCTGAGGATGTCAAACGCAAAGTTGAACCCTATAGAAATGCATGTAGGTTGATGGCTTCACTTGACAAAATAGACCTCACAACTGTCATGCCAAAACCACACGATGGGCCATGATGGGCCACGTCGAAGACGCAGTTATGCGGTGGAACGAGATGCAAATATGTTTTTTTATGATTGACTGACTGGCGATTGGCCTTAGTCTCACCTGATGGAAAGTGATGGCCTTTAATGCATAACTGCGACCTATACGTTGGCCCATAATGGCCCATTGCGTGGTTCCGGCATCAAATGTTAATACCAATATTTCCAATGTCGCATGCATTGTTTTGTTTTCTAGATTAGATAGAATAGGTTATGAGGATACTTACAGTATTTCTAAAGAGATCCTATACGAGTACGAGTTCCACCAAGGGGGACGGAAAAGCTCTTAACCATCTAAATTGAGAATTAGTCTTAAACGGCTGGCGCCTTATCATAAACAACCTCTTTAATTTGGGCGGGTATGACGTGGACATGATAATGAGCCAAATAAAAAATTGGAACTATGACAAAGACTACAAATGATGTATCTTTCTCTGTCGCTCTTATTCCATTTAGTACATAACCTCGGTAGTGGTATTATTGTTTGAAAATTTCTCAGGGGTACTCTAAGGGAGTCATATCACAGAACGTTCTTAATTGCGGAACTATGACAAAGACAACAAATGATATATCCCTCACAGTCGCTCTTATTCAATTTAGTAAGTATATGATATGATCATATATATCACTCGCTAACGGTATTATTATTAGACGTCTTCTCTGGGGTACTCTGAGTTTGCGTACCTGATTAGAGCCTTATTTAGACAAGAGACGCCATCAGCGCACATTACCGAAAAAAATATTTTGTAAATTGGGGGAGGTAACACACACATAAAAAACCACACATACAAAATATTTTCCTATTACTACGCACCATTACACTGAAACAATCAACGCACACACATTCAAAACACTAAAATTATCTGATTATTATCAGATGGCCAAATTGACTGAAGTTGCTAAGATGCATACTTTTCATAGAAATTCTCATAGTTGAAATAAGGCTGATATTTACTGTCAATTTGACGACTAGCCGTGATGATCAAGCCCGAATGTTTTTAAATCGACTTTGTAATCGACCTTCCGAATACGCATATTCTATCCCGTGGCTTCGCTTGCATTCTCCGTAGTACGTCAACGCGGCGAAGCCGCGCGGGTAACTAGTATACTTAAGTTTCTCTTTCACTTCGGCGCAACTAAAAGCAGACAGACAAAGCCAAGGTCATTGGCGCTTCTCAGCCTCTTAATGTCAAGTATGACAATATTCCAATTCGAACAAAGCACATATCGGGAACGCTTTTGAGACAGTAGTAGTATTTTGACATATACTTATCATCTTCCACTTCACTCAGCATTATATTATATAGATAAAGTTTGTTAATACGAAGAGGTACAGTCGCCAGCTGATATATCGTAGCGGACGCGGTGCTCAAATATTTGACCAGCATAAAATTCCAATATACCTATTCTTTACGCTACATATGGCCAATATTATCTCAACGTCCAATATGTCATAAATACATGAGCAGACGATTTCCAATAAATTCTGTACCTACAACGAGTATACGGGGTGTCCGGCAGATGGATGGACCATACGTATATTGGGGATAGGTGAGGTCATCTGCTACGTGGTCAAGCACAAAAACAATTAATTGGGCCCAGTTTTTTTTAAGAAATTTATATTTAAGAAATTCTTGGTTTTCATATAATTGAATTCGTAAGATTTAAATGAAATAAAAATGTTGTCCGTTTTATCATTTTTAGGATTCCGTAGCCAAAATGGTAAAACGGAACCCTTATAGATTCGTCATGTCTGTCCGTCCGTCCGTCCGTATGTCACAGCCGATTTACTCGGAGACTATAAGCACTACAATTATGAAATTTGGTAGGAAGGTGTATTTTATGAACCGCTATAGAAATATGATGTATGATATATGGTATGATGGGGGGCACCCCATACATGTGTAACAGGGGGGCCGAATTTTTTTTTCAATACACATAGGCGTGTGGTGTATCAATAGATAGGCCATCAAAAATGACATAGAGGTTTCTAAGAAACTTTTCCATTTAAGTCAACCGTTGGTGAGATACTAGCCGTCAAAGTCGTAAATAGTGTGTCTTCCCCTCTAATATCCAAAGTATGAAGTCTAAAATTCTGAAAAAAATTGTGTACGATAATAAATCCTTTCAACGATTTTTGGTTTGAACAAGAAAGGTCTAACGGTTTTTGAGTTATTGCTGAAAAACTGTCTTGCCCAAACAAAAGGGCGTAAGTGCCGTAAGCTTCCTATGAAGATACGACCTTTTTTGATTAAATGTATAGTGGTTTTAAATGTAGATTAGGAGGTGTCGGTAGAGAACCCTTATTTTGCGTGGTCCGATACGCACTTGGCCGGTTTTTTAATAATTTGTATTCAAGACTATAACCTCAATTATATATAAAAATTATAAAATTGACAGAAAAATTATTTTATTCTACTCTAGACTAATTCCAAAATCTTCAAATTCAATTATTTGAAAACAGAATTCCAAAAATAAAAATTAAAATTCTTAAAAAAAATGTTTGTGCTTGACCACGTAGTTGATGACTCTAACTATCCCCAATACGAGTATAAGTATGTCCATCCATCTGCCGAACATCCTGTATAATATCTGAACGCACAGAACGCTAAAGGCATCTAAGCAGCCAAGGTGATCAAAATATCTGAGCATTAAAGGAAAAATTACCTTAAGTCCTTACCATATGGGCGGCATCTTTTCCGGTATACCGTACTTCCGGTTCAGATTTCGCAATGGCGACAGGCAGACCCGTAATCAGCAGGGTCAAAACACTCTGAAAACGTTGTCACCCAAACTGTTACATGATTTGCTTCATGCATTCTACTTTTTCAAAAATGGTCCTAGTCTATAAGGTTGTTTACACCGCTCTAGTTAGGAGCAAACTGGAGGCAGCATCTGTAGCGTGGAACTCCCACGAGTCACTGACGCCTTGGCGATGAAGGCGTTTCTGCGATTTTTATATAAAAAAACCTATGGGTACTATCACTTCCTTTACCCGACGAACTTTTTGCTCGGCACACTGGGTTTTAACTCCCTGGAAGTGAGGCGTAATTATGTACTCGTGACTGGAGCGTGCCGAATATTGCGTGGGGATTCAGACTGTCCTCAGCTGGTCTCGCAACTGGTTCGCCTTTTCGTGCCGTCTCTAACTCAGTCAAAGTTTAATTTTAGACCACGTAAACGCGACTTAGTGACAGTTCCTAAGGCGCGCACTGTGGCGTATACAAAATCACCACTGGTTCGCGCTTTGCAAATCCCAAACGCGCTTCTCAAGTCTGCACCCGACTGCGATGTTTTAGCAAGTAGTTGGAAGATCATATCTGATGAATGTAAGAGGTTATGTGAGGCGATGGATGACCGTCCGTCCTCAGTTAATTATTAAGATTATTGTAATTACTTTTAATCGTTGAGTCGTGTAGTACCTATATCACAACTTATGTTAGAACTTTAAAAATGTTGGATGCATTTCACAGTGCCTTGGTATCTCACTGTAATACTGTGTAATCTGTTTTTAAATAAATAAAAATCGCATTTATCTTGTCACTGTTCCGCGTTTTGACTGATTAAACTAAATGTTTTCACAATGCGACACGATGTGAAAATTGTAAGCTACAAATATGTTAGCTTAATTTTAACCAGTAAAGTAATTATACTTGGTGGTGTATTTGATAGTCGCCTGCTTTACCTATTGTTTACATCGCGCATGTATAAGACGCAGCGTGGGTAGACAAGGTGGATTGATGACCTTGTAAAGGTCGCAGGAGTCCGCTGGATGCGGGTGGCGCAGGATCGGTCATTGTGGCACTTTCTGGGGGAGGCCTATGTCCAGCAGTGGACGTCTTTCGGCTGATATGATGATGATGAAGTAAGTAGAGAGCTCATATTTTTTGATAGTTTATATGGGTCACTGCAACATTTATGCAAAAGTTTGATATTTGCCGGTTTCATGGGTACTTTTTGAAAAAAAAACACGTTATAGGTTTAAGAGGACTCCATGGCCCAGCCGGCCTTGAGAATTGAACGCCGCTTCACCGCCGGCCAAGTTTCCCCTGATCTAAACATCGCGGTGACTCGCTACACGATTTCGCTTTGTTCGATATAGCGTGAGGTCCTTACTCCGAGCACGAAGTTCTTATATTAGTGTTATTTAAATGAAACTACACTCAAATGAAACGGATTCACTTCGTATCGAATTTTCATACAATGTAGTTTCATTTTGTATGCACTATACGTTTGCATTACAATATTACATATCAATAATTGATATGTTATATTGTAAACGTAAATTAATGAAATATTATAGTACCTATACTTACTGAAAACATCAATTTACTACTTTCAAAGTATTTACTAACTAGTAAATACTTTACTAAGTATACTTAACTAAGTATGTTAGTCCATAAATGGGAAATCCAATTATGAACTATATTTCTTTGTTTTTCAAATACGTAATACGTACAGTACGCATGTAATATTAAATTGAATTTAGCGCAGATTCTTTTAATAACATATATCTTGGCTCTAAGTACCTAGTTACTTCCCTGTTATAGTAGTAGTAGTTTCATTTTGTATGCACTATACGTTTGCATTACAATATTACATATCAATAATTGATATGTTATATTGTAAACGTAAACTAATGAAATATTATAGTACCTATACTTACTGAAAACATCAATATACTACTTTCAAAGTATTTACTAACTAGTAAATACTTTACTAAGTATACTTAACTAAGTATGTTAGTCCCTAAATGGGAAATCCAATTATGAACTATATTTCTTTGTTTTTCAAATACGTAATACGTACAGCACGCACGTAATATTAAATTGAATTTAGCGCAGATTTCTTTTAATAACATATATCTTGGCTCTAAGTACCTAGTTACTTCCCTGTAATGCATGACGCAGCTAAAAATTCGTTTAAAGTTGAACTCTAACGTACAGCAATTAGAGTCGCGAATCGTATCGGCCATATATGGTTTCGTATGCACTAGAGCCCTATTGGGGTTTAAATTGCCATTTGTAACACTAGAATCCATTCAAATATCAACCTTGAGTCTAAGCAAGCTCATCATTATTTGTTTTGTTGTGCGTGGGAAGCGACTCGACGAGAGCCAGTGCAATGCTGACATTTGATCAAAGCAGTCGGCCCGCGCACTGAGATGTTTTGTTTGTAAAATGTTACGTATGGATTTGAGTCACTGATAAAAATTGTGTGAAATAGACTTTTATTTCATGTAGTTTTTATGTGCGAAAGGACGCTATTTGAATGAATTTTTATGCGCGATAGGACCTTGTTAAAATCTGTTTCTATAACTATATAATGTAACTTAGTCAAAAAATATATTGTTTTCGCGCAAATGGACGCTTGAATAAAGGTAATTACTCGTATTTCTACGCGAGAGCACAAAGAGAAAAATAATGCCTCGGAAGAAAAATAATGCTCAATCACGGTGTAAACAGGCTCAGAAAATGAATGAATTGATATGTTTTAACGTTCTTATTACTGATAAATAAATTAATATATATGTTATTAGTGAAATTAAATTAAAAAAGATTTAATAAAATGTCTAATGTTGTATAGATAATACGTGGGCTGTTCCGAAAGTTTTTAGCTGCTCTCACTCTATTCATGCCATATATGTTTTATTGATACCATTATTCGGGTAATTTCAATACATGTGTTGGGGTGAAACTGTTGATGAAAGTCGCTTGGGTTTTTTTTATTGTATTTTAAGTACGACGTGTCAACAGCCCCATCTAATATGCGATGAACGGGTCACAATACCAATTTTGTGTTGCGGGCCAATTTTGATTAATACGTCACCACAACTAAACGAAATTTTATACACCGCAAACTATGAATCTTCCCTGTCTCTACCCACGAAATCTGTTTCGATTGCATGAAAATTAGTGACAATGAGCAGGTGTGTCGAATATTAGTCTAGGTCGCGAGACTAGGGACTGGTCATCATCACAAAAAAACTTAAATTAAATAAAATCATTTACTGATTTTACATTAAAATCAGCAAAACTAAGTTAGGAAGTCATCCCGGGCAGTTTCCACTACAGCTGTTAGGGATTTCGTTGCCAAAACTATTTTTAGGTATCAAAAATAGTACTATTTTCGCAATTTTTTAAAAGCCCATACAAAAGGCCTTTTGGTAAAAGAAATGTTGTGAAAAAAATACTTGCTACTTACCAACGATTTTATCTCAGCTCATAACTATTGAAATTACCCACATAATGGTGTAAATAAAACTTTGACAGCTAATATCTCACCAACGGTTGACTTAAATGGAAAGGTTTTTTAGAAACCTGTTTGTCATTTTTGAAGGCCTATCCATAGATACGCCACACGCTTATGTGCATCGAAAAAAAAAATTATGACCCCCTAATAAATGTTTAATATTATTTTAGTAACTTGTCATCGTATTTCTATAGGGGTTAATAGCATACACCTACCTGTCAAATTTCATAATTGTAGTGCTCATAATCTCCGAGTAAATCGACCGTGACATACGGACGGACAGATATGACGAATCTATAAGGGTTCCGTTTTCGCCGTTTTGGCTACGGAAACCTAAAAAGTAATTAATTTCGTGTTTGTAACTATTAGGTCACATTTTTTTTCTTTAGAAGTGAATATTTCCGAAAATATTCACTTTTGAACTATGGGTCCAAAAAAGTGAAAAAAAAAACATGAAAGTATAGCCTAATAAAGACCTTCCACGCAAACTATAGCGGACATGATCAGTTAAGCTGTTTCTGAGTTATCGTAAAAAGTCTTCCCTTCTTAGTAAAAGACGTATGAGACGCTGCGAAGGTACTTATTTCCTTTCGCTTGTTATTGATTTTTTTAAAGTAAGTTGTTGGCTAACTACGGAACCCTACATTGCGCGTGGCCTCACACGCACTTGGCCGGTACTATAACGCAACTTAACACCGCGGAATAATATATAGCATGTGTCCAATATGTCCATTCCGAAGATTTGTTCTAGTAAATTAATTAGATCGATCCGAGGCTGTATTGTTACTTCGTGCTATGAAGAAGATGGTGGCGGCAAAGATAGTTAGAAATCCAGTCGTATCTTACACTATTTCACTTTATTGTAAATAAACAGATCCTGACAGCAAGCGACACAGCCTCGCTCGAAGGTCGGCGCTGGACTGAGCGCATGTACCTTTTCGCGACATTTTGAATAAAAATTTATATTATCAAAACGAATGATCGTATCGAAATTTCAAACGTTCACATTGTAGATAAATCAATTACTAATCTTTTTCCGAAAGAAGCGTGTAAATATGACTTGTAGTTTAGAAGGACTAGTGAATTTTATGTTGAAAACAGCCTTTATTAAAGATTGATTTTGACATAGTATTTAAAGTCATACAAAAAATTCAAACGTTCAGATTGTTAACAAAGGATCAAAACATATTATATATTTTTTCCAGATTTTTTCACTGGACAGTTTCAGAGCCTTAGCGTTTCAAAGTCTATAGTTTAGGGTATATCCGCGCCTTAAATGAATGCCGTGACGTTCCAGGTGGCAGTAGAGGGTTAAAAATGGGTAAAAATATTTTTTTCTTGGCGTGGCATCGACTTATAAGTTTCCAACTCAAAGCTTTGGGGGCAATTTTTGAAAGGCTAATCCTGCTACACCTTTTTTTTCCCTCGAATTATTTACATAAAGCAGATAACAAAGGATAAAATTAAGCTCATAATTTGACTCGGCTAGTTTTTAGTTAACTACCAGCAAGCTTCCAAACAACTGGAAGAGTAAAATGACCATACAATATAAATACAGTAACATGAGTACGAGGGCTGCCTTTTAAGTTGTGTCGTTTGGAAAAACTAAAGACAATTTAAGTGTTAAATGGTATTTATTGTTTTTCAAAGTAATCACCGTGATATGTAATACACTTTTTCATTCGATCGAACCAATTTTCGAAACACTTATTCCAGTCCGAAGTCGGGGTCTCCAAAATGGCCGTTTTGTATGCCTCAACCGCTTCTTCAGGCGTCTGGTACCGTTGACCACGAAGTCGTTGCTTGATTTTTGGAAAAGTAAAAAAATCGTTAGGGCTTAAGTCTGGACTGTACGGCGGGTTTTCCAGAATTTCGATGTTTTGCTCTTTTAAAAACGCAATTGTTTGCCGGGCGGTGTGGGAGCTCGCATTATCGTGGTGCAGTCTTATACGACGTCTTGGGTTATTTTTTCGAAACTCGCCGATGACTTCTGGTAAACAGACAGTGGTATACCAGTCAGCATTAACCATTTTACGATCCTCGAGCACGATGGTGGCAACGTGGCCACTTTTCGCCACAAACGTGGCGACCATTTTTTTCGAAGTGCTCCGTGAGCGTATTACTTTGGTCGGTTTTGGCTCATCTTGGAACACCCAAACAGTCGACTCCTGTTTAGAATCGGGATCGTAGGCATATATCCAAGATTCGTCACCACTGATAATGTCGTAAACATGTTTCGAGTTTCCTCGGTTGAATTGCCGCAGAATTTTGCGACACCATCGAACGCGAGCCGTTTTTTGGTCTTCACTGAGTAAATGTGGTATCCAGCGTGAGATCAACTTTTTTACGCTTATGTGATCATGCAAAATACTGTGAACACTGGTCCCTGAAATACTTAAGGAAGCTTCTATCTCACGGTATGTCGCATGGCGATCTTCGACGATCAGTTGGCATACAGCATCAATGTTCTCCTGGGTTACGGCTGTTTATGGTCAACCTTCACGATGTCTATCACCAAGACTAGAGCAACCACATTGAAATTCTAAATACCAGCGTTCCACAGTCCGGAGGCATGGTGCTTTATCATTAAAAACCGTAGTCAACTCTTCGAAGCACTAAAGTCGCGTTAAGCCCCTTTTGAAGTTGTAAAAAATTATCGCACGTAAATTTTGCTTCGAAATTTCCATTTTCACAACTGACTTGTCAATTTTGAACGAACGCTGTATTAAAACTGTTGGGCCGATTTCGAGTAATTTTTTTGTTTTCGAATTCTAAATTCAAATATTTCAAGATGACACTAGTTCTTTTTTATGCAATCACGGGAGGTTTGCAAACGACAGAACTTAAAAGGCAGCCCTCGTATATACGTAAGATAACTTGTATGTGAAAACTAGCTAAAGGTCATTCTATGATGTACTTTCTGAGCGTAGGTAAGTATGTGTTATAAAAATAATGATCATTTTCTAACATACGTCCAAATCAAAAAAAAATTGAAACGTGGATCAGTATTAAACCCAGTAGGGTTTTAGACTTTATATATAAGCCAGAGGTACCCCTGGTGTAACTTATCAAGTTAACGGTTAGGTTATCTAGTAGGTAGGCAATTAGGAGAAGGGGGCTTCATAGCATAGGTATTGCATTTTCTTTGTATTATGAGCTTTGTTGTGATTAGTTCCTATTAAGTACTGCACTAGTACTAATGTCATAAGGCTACAAAGGAAAGAACATAGCTGGGAAAAAGTAGAACGTTTTTCCTAGCATCGCGGAGAAGGGAGGAGTGAGCGCCCGCGCATCGCTCCCTCGCCAGTAGGTTCAGTGCGCTAACATGTGGCGGTGGGCGGCGCTGTGGCAGGCTTCCACGCTACTGCTTGTGGGGGCCACCATCAATTTAGGATTCTTTACACGATCAAGAAACTTTTTACCTACTCCACAGGTATAACATAATTTTTTATATAATTTTATTATTGCATTGCGATTATCTACCGCATTTTTCAGTTTGTTATACAGTTTCGAGCTTAGTCATATCGATTTGCATATTTATTAAAGTAAGTGAATTAAGTTTTACGTATTTAGGGGGCGTGGCCTGTAATAGAAGCAAAAAATTAAACAGTACACTACTGAGCTCTACAGCAAAGATTGCTAATTGGTATCAATTGAAAAAATATTTATTTTAGGATTTTTTACGTGTACTTTTTTACTCCACTGGAGCGATATTAATAACTATTTATTTAAAGAAAAAACACAAAAAAATTATAAAAATAGTCAAAAAATATCTATTTTAACCAAAAATACAACAACGATTATGAGTCATAACTAGATGCTACCTCAAAATCAGCAGTGACTGCTGCGCTATTATCTCGTGGTGCCGAGATCCATTACTTGGAGGGCATAACTTTAGATCAAAATTTCTCCCAAGTAAAAAAGATATATTTTTTGGACACATGAGGTTACTGCAAATGCTCTAAGGAAGCGTCCTTTAATTTTTTTTGCTCCTATTACAGGCCGTATATTATACATTACATTAGCAAAAACACACAATTATGTACTTTTGATAAATTTTATAGCCTATTTATTATCCACTTTTTGATCGATAACATTTATAACAGTTGATTTTTTTAATAAATTTGGAATACGGATAGGTTACTCTGGATCTTGTAATATTTATTCCAATTAACAATTATTTTACTCATAGGGTAAAAACCACCCACTAAATACATTCTACTGTGCAGGACCTTAGCCTTTTGACTACTAGGTTAGGTTTCATAGCTTTTTAAATAGAATCATACCTACCTGTAGTGCCCAAAAAACTGCGCACATGTTTTTTTGCGTGTAAGGTGCATTTTATTTCTATGTTTAGCGAATGTTACATCACAAAACAAGTACTTAAATAATGTTATAAAACACTTTGAATTTGCATGTTTGGCGTGTTAAAATTCTAGTGATTATAACATGACTCTACATCGTCATTGCTTCGCGCCATGACGGTCTAGCCAGCCATGAAAGTGGTCAATCACTTGTGGACTTTAAACAATATCACTGGCAAAAATTTCGTAGCGCTACGCTCGTAGTCGATACGAGTAACATGCCAAAATCAGTACGTTGAGATTGTAGAGGATAGCGTCCGGTAATAACACAAACTCACAAATATAGAGTCTAAAAGTGGTATTCTTCCCACTTTCTTGGTGGATTGTACTAAAATGGCATAATGACATTCCTGTGTTATTTTAAATTTTTAGAATGGGCTCAAATCTCATGAATATCCAGATCAAATGGGACTACTTACTTTCGATCTTGATTAGAACAAAGTACTTATTTGTAACAGTTTTATAATAGGCAACAAAAGCTATGGCAACTAAGATGAAAATTATAGTACATTACGATACAAGTGCAGAGAACAGGTAATTCGCAACGAATTGTGATAAATTAAAACACGACCGAAGGGCATTTATTTACGTACCGTGAGATCTTCGAGAAGACAAGTACGGTTGCCAGTTTTTGTTGCACTTTTAGCACCACCCAGGGGTCACGCGTAGCACGTGTAGGGTAACGGTGGGTACTCCCTACGGACGTGGTGCAACTTCGACCCCCCTTTGTCAAGTGAGTGGGCAACTTGACTGTTAGAAGTTCTCAAGCCGCCCGAAGGCCTCTAACTTGGCTCAACGACTGCTGTCTACGACAGCAGCCGGGATCAACGGCTTAACGTGCCTTCCAAAGCACGGGAGCGCTCAGTTAGTAACCACTCAAAGCGGTCACCCATTCAACAGTTGACCTGGGCCGACGTTGCTTAACCTCGCATACTGCACCAGCCCGGCTAGTATGATAGCTTATACCGTCACGTTTTATGTGACGTTTCAGTACATTTTGGCTATATAACGTGACGGTTTAAGCATACTAGCCGGGCTGGTACGGCGCTGCTGGGCCACGAAAACTATACACGTTGAATTTAAAAATGAATATTAAAATCTCATCAATAAATAAGTATAAAGATCTTAATATTGAACTTGGTCAATATTAAGAATATGCGATGCTTGGGGTTGTCGTCTTCACCGACAAAATAATTGAGATCTAAATGGGTGCCAAGTTTCGTAGATTCTCTGAAATGGTGCCAAGTCCGGCACTAGGTACATTGTTTGCAGAAACTAATTTACTGCGGCTTAATGCATTTTGAACTTTAACTTGGCAGTTTATGGCAGCTTGTCATTTCAGAGAATCTACGGAACTTGGCACCCATTTAGATCTCAATTCTTTTGTCGGTGAAGACGACAACCAAGCATCGCATATTTTTAATATTGAACTTGGCTCCCATTTTCATATTTATGTTTTTGATGGGATATCATTACTTTTGGTCAATCTTCGACAAATGGTGCTTTTTAAGAGCGAATGCACGAGTTACTATACAAAATACCCAAATCGTTATAGGTCCTCAATTATTTGAAGAGTATCCTCAATTTCTCCAGGACGCTATGATCAGATTCTTACCTAATAACTATGGGACTCCTGAAGTATACCGTTTCAAAAAAAGAATTTTCCAAATCGGTTAAGTAATGACGGAGTTCTGAGGTTACTAGCATAAATAGTAATCATAATAAAACTAATAAATAATCACTGTTTTCTGTTTTTTTGGTGTACACACACAATTACCAAGCTGCATGCCATATTTCAGCTTTCTAGGTCACCTGGAAGTGGGTTAGGTTTTAGATTACTAGTCAGTCAGTGGTAAAAATGCCGTTTTTTGGAATTTAATACCATTTTTTTATGTTAGATAGATTTGGAGTTATTGGGGGGTCAAAAGTGGCTCCAAACGGTTCTTGTAAAACAACACACGGTTACTGTCCACCAGTTCCTGGGGTGAACTTGGCTAAACACGCTGCCGCGTGTCTAGGTTATTAGATTTTATATATAAAGAGTCGGCCTGTTTCGCCTAGTTAGTATATTTATTTAGGTTGTACATTAATTGAACTTATTTAATAAATATCGTATAGGTTCTTCGCTTGTTAACGAGCATTAATATAGTATATTGTACAGTACTTACCAGTATTACATTATTCAGAGTCGGAGGTCTTTCGCCCAGACATTATTTACAAATATTACGATTATGATTAGATTAGCCTGAGTTGTCGGAAACTTTCTTACAACGTCGTAAATATGCCGTGTCTACTATATTATAACTTTACACGTATGACTATCTATACGGAAATCGGCCGCACTAAGTACCGCAAGTGAATGATAACATTGTGATCTATATGGATAATGAGTGGGGAAAAAATTAACTATTCGTGCTTGCGAATAATTCTTGCGTCGTTAACAGCACGGTAATTGGCAATTTGCGATTATTTCATGTTAATTACTTCTGACGTGACTGTATTCGCTTCGAGTTGGCGCGTCATTCATTCCCACCCAGCGTAGGTAAGTATGCAATTATGAATGACAAATGTATGCTTATAAATTGCTCACATACGATTGATAAAAATAGCCAAAAGAGCTGTTTCTACCTAAATTATCTAGTCAAACAGATTAAAATTCAATTAAATAATAATTTGGTGATAGGTTACTCGGCTGCCCTACGCAGAATTCAAGTAACTACCTACCTACTTACTCGTATCTCAGTTTTGACAAATTTAACAGGAAAGCGAATAAAGTAATTCTTAATTTTCATAATGAATACATCCAAAAGGTATAAAAACAACGTGATGATATTTATTTAATTCGATAATATTATATTTTGCTGCATTTTGTTTTATGTATTTATGTGTACAAAAAATGTTTTCTGAGTACTTAGAACGCAAACTGTGTTTTCCGACAAAATCTCACAGGCGGGAATATGTATAAATTTTATGTCAATAATATCTAAACAAAATCATCCTTTTCTCATGCGCGGATGTCTCTCTGCGAGTGACAGGAATCGAGGCATCCTTTGAATTAGTAACTTAAGGGACGCAACACGACTTATGGAGTTTCTAGTATCTAGAGATGGGGCCAACCTAACATAGGTAAAAAACGCATCAAATTGAAATAACTGATGAGTGATGTAATACCGGTGAGGCATGTTGATCATCCATCACCATCACACTCAGTGAGGAATATTTATTACGGATACGGGAGCGAAGAGTGTAATGAATGTTTCATTTGTTTTACATGCACGCTCCGCTGCCCGTTTAGCTTTGAGCATGTGCGAGTTTGTACTCAGACCGTATGTTAATAAATATAACCAACTAAAATCATGTTGGGATGTTCATGAAGTATTTGTACGTAATATAGGGCTTATTTATTTATTTACTTATTTATTTATCATGTGCATGTGGAGATTGCGTTACAGTTGCAGTTACACTTGCAGCTTTAACAGTCTCACCTTTACAGGCGTACATACATCATCATCATCCTCCTAGCCTTATTCCCAGTACAGTTGCATCCTGAAGAATGCCTGGGGTCCGCTACCTAATCCCAAGAATTGGCGTAGGCACTAGTTTTTACGGAAGCGACTGCCATCTGACCTTCCAACCCAAGGGGGAAACCGACCTTATTGGGAATAGGCTTGTCAAGTGAGTGGGCAACTTGACTGTTAGAAGTTCTCAAGCCGCCCGGAGGCCTCTAACTTGGCTTAACGACTGCTATCAAAGACAGCAACCGGGATCAACGGCTTAGCGTGCCTTCCAAAGCACGGGAGCGCTCAGTTAGTAACCACTCAAAGCGGTCACCCATCCAAGGACTGACCTCGCCCGACATTGCTTAACCTCGCATACCGCACGCAGTACGAGGGTGCCACTGGGCCACGAGCGCTCCTCACAGGCGTACATACATTGATACTTAAACTAGAAGAAACTACTATATATATGTACTATATATATATATGGCAGATTTTAATAAAGAAAGTAAGATAAAGTGCAATACAGAAATTGTAGTTAATATCGACCTGTTTAGCCTAGTTGGTAGTGACTCTGCCTCCGAAGCTAGAGGTCCCGGGTTCGAATCCCGGCCAGGGCATTTATTTGTGCATTTTTCACGGATATTTGTTCTTGGGTCTTGGATGTTTTCTATGTATTTAAGTATGTATTTATCTTTATAAGTATGTATATCGTCGTCTAGTACCCATAGTACAAGCTTTGCTTAGTTTGGGACTAGGTCGATTTGTGTAAGATTGTCCTATATTTATTATTATTATTATATGTCATTGAGAAATTCATTAATATGATAATAACATTTGTCAGTATTTAAGCCAGTTTTTTACGGACTGCTTAATAGTTATACAAGGGTGCAAAGTTGTATTTTACCTGCGAGTGTGGAATTGAAACATGAGCCAGCGAAAGGATTCTATAGTTGAACCACGAGCGAAGCGAGTGGTTCTAAAATAGAATCCTGAGCGTAGCGAGTGTTTCAACACACGAGAAGTAAAATGCAAGTTTGCACCCGTGTGTAACACAAAACTTTTCTCCTCACTATAGCGAGGAAAGTGCAACATGCAAAAAAACACAGTTCCACAGGCATGATTTTCACTGGAATCACTGATTTTTTTTACGATATTATAACAGAAAACTCTAAAAGTTGTGTATAATATTTACGTGAGTCGGAGTCGGTGACAAGTTGTGTATATTTTAGTTGACATTGACAATAATGACATTTCTGACGATGCGTTTTGAAATTGCATCGACTCAACTTGTGCATTTACAATTATACTCAATATCACTATAAAAAAATGTTTCTTATAGAATTTTAAGGTTTACGACTTAAATCATTAAATTTGGTATTTTTTATTAAATTCTCAAACCATTTATTTAATGATAATTGATATCAAACGAACCATTATTATGAGCGTTTTACGTTTTGTTATCTGTCGAAAGCTACTCAAACACGCTCCAAGGTCAAATTACTTTCCCCACTTGTGGATGAAATGCGTTTTTACCCGCTTGTTTCAAAGGATAAAAGACGGCTTTCCGAGTTAGTGAGGGGAAAATACTTTTAAATTCTGACTCTTAACGACTGGCAACTTATTATAATTTTTTATGCACATGCAATATGCATTTTTGGGAGATACTTAGTGCTAGTCGTACTGCCGGCCTGTAAAGTTTGTGTCTGTATTGAGCCCGAACTTTACACTTAGATATGAACACCTGTCTAAGCCATTACACGCGCGTGCATGATACAGGAAACACTCATAAACATTCTTCACACAGTTTCTAATAATTTGTAGCATTTCGTGCAATAGTTATTAGATTAAAGTACAAGGAAGTTTCTATTGTTTTAGGTAAACTGTTTGGAATTACCGAATTATAGTGCCGGCAATTTGGCCAGGACGTTTAATACAGGTAAATATCTACATATTTTTAATAATTGAGATATTTTGAAGGACTTATAAGTACATGTACCTGTATTATTATGTTCTACATAGGACGGCGTTTTCCGAGACAGGTCGGCCAAATGTTTGCCGCGCCCACCACGGCTACATTCCTCAGTAGTCCACTGCTACACTTCAACGCAATATCGCCTAGGATCGATCAGCTTCTGCCCGAAGCCGATGACATAGTGAAGGAGCACGCGAAACTGGTGCAAGATATAAATAGCTTGAAACAATTAGTGTTTGTGTCTCCTTTCGCGGACGAAAATCGAGATTACGATGACTCAATCTTCCCTGAAAATATAGAGACTACTACACGGTTACCGAGGACGAAGACGCAGACAACATTGAAGCCGGCCCCAACGTTGAAGCCAATCCCGAAGACAACCAAGTCGAGTTCCATTCCCATAGTCCTACTCGGCGGCGCTAGCAACCAGCGGCAAGTAGTTAAAAGTCAACCGATCAAGTTTCCCAAGACATCTATTAGTTTGATTGGAACCTCCGTGTCGCCGTTATTGAACCATCCCTATCCGTTTGTTATGCATGACACATCACGGAAACCTCTCAAAGTATGCATGTCAACCATGCCCACAATGTACACCACGCCTAGACCACCCTCTTTGTGGGAAAGATTATTGCGTTCCATCATCCCTAGATAGTGAATAAATATACAACTTTAATATTAGATTACCGTTAAGATTTGCTGGCAGAAATGTTTGTCGTCTGCATCTAAGTACCTATGTTTAGCAGGTAAGCTAGCCGACTGTCATCGTTACTTGTTACCGTTCCGTAATGATGACGCGACCAGAATAATTGTGATTCAGTAATTAATTATTAAATGAACAGAAGGAATCCCATTGTTTTGTTGTCGTGTAGGAACTTGGGATTCGGGAAGTGTTGGTTCCCGCCGTTACTCAACAGCGCACCACGTATCGTCTGCGTCGGTTACCGCACCGGGCGCGCCGTGCATTGTTGTCGCCGATCGCGTGTGCCACTTCTAATTACAGTTGCCGATTATGTATTGTGTATTTTTTACACTTTTACGCGTCGGAATGGAAAAGTTGAACGTCTTATGTTATGACGAAACTGACTTTTCAATGGTTGGTATCGATTTTCACAGCGGCCTTTTAAAGCTAATTTTAACTATTGCATTCTTTCACGATCGCGATCACTATATGAAATACGAAAACCACGTAGCACTAACGGGCTGTTAACAATATGTACCTAAATTGTATAATTAATTAATACTCCAGTACTGGTGATGTACGCCAGTCAGCTAGTAGCATACTCGGGTAGTTAGGTTATTTTAACGCGGTAATTAAAGCACATACTTAAATAGAAGCAATGAATTAATCTGATAAAGTGATAATAAATAAATCGCGTTAGCACGGTAGTGAAAGTGGCTCCTTCGTTCCCGGTTGAACATATGTAAGTAGTAGTTTTAATTTCGACTGGGGTTTGCATACCATGACGGTTAATACGAGGTAAAGTATCTGGCTGGAGTGTATTATATTTTGATGGTTATGTGTTTCGTTATAGCGAAACAGAATGTTGATGTTATGATAAAAATAAGACAAATGTTGGAGGTGATAATTGAACCCCCTTCTCTTCGTGAGGTAAACGTGAGGAAAACTTCACCATAACGAAACTTTCGAAGTGTAGTCAACTCCGAAAGTTTCAAGTTATCGTGGAGTTTTTACTTTACAGTCTAGTAAATCTCAACCGAACGTGGGATGTTTAAAATGTCATCAATACAGGCATTAAAGGTTATTAACAATTTTTTTAATCATCACTTTGAAAAGCCTTATCTTATCTATGACGAATGCAAGCAAACAAGTGAATACTTAAACGTATAATTAGTTACAATAAGTACATACATGTAGGTAGTTAAGTTATTAATATTATAATTATAATCTGTTCAGCGAGTGAACGAGCACCTATTTAACAATTGTTATGACAGTAGCAGAGGTTCTGTCAATTTCGTGTGTTATTGACAGGGTAGGGACCACATTTTTGGACCATCGGTAAGGTTTTTAATATGGGTAACCTTCGTGTCACTACGGAATCAATTAAATTGTAGACGAATTAAAAGCCTTAAAATCAAAATTAGGTCACAACGTACTCTATGATAGAGTTATTAAATACCTATACCTTCACTCACTAAACAGATATAAGCATATTCCACAGTGTATAACACACATAAAAAAGTTGAAATATCCACTATAAAGGTACATAGTTCCACAGTTAGAGAACTGTATTCCAGGCTTTGTTTTGTATTTATTAGATATTTAAAACTTGTCCCAATCCGAAGTATATTATACCTTGCTATAGTTAGTATTGGTACATATTCGAATTACACTATTGTTAATTGGTACTTAAGGATTTCGGGGTACCAAACATTGAAAACTCCAAATTTTGACCCAATACCTAATTGGGTCAAATCTACCTAGGGACCGCGGAATTAAAGATGAAAGTTGGGTATAGAGTCTATTATTTTATGGCTCTTGTCTTACGGGGCACAAGAGCGGGGCGATCCCTGGTTGGAGTGCGCGCGTTTACAGCCATAGCGTTACATTAAGTTATACTCGTAGTGTTTATATAGGTATGTAACTATGTACATGCGTGAGCGTTTACACCTTCGCCCGACAGCCCGCGTCTGGTGTCACCGAACGCCCTGTTTTTCTATGAACAGCTTCAGGAACAGGAGCGACAATATTAGATTTTTGTCTACGTTTTAACAAAATCGTTTGGACGTAACTAAATGGACTAGGCGGAGATGTTAAGTATCCCAACTATAACCATATGTTTAGGGAGATAGTTATATAGTATCTCGTAATTATCCTAAAAGGAACTTTTTTTAATTGTTGATTGTAAGTTAAAGTTCGATACGAACGCCACGTACAAAATCCAACTTAATATAATAAATGCGAAAGTAACTCTATCTGTTACCTCTTCACACTTAAACCTCTGAACCGATTTAAATGAAATTTGGTATAGAGATGGATTGAGATACAAAAAAATACGATATAAACGAGTTCCACGCGGACCAAGTCGCGGGCAGAAGCTAGTAGTAAAACACATTTTCAAGATTTTCCTCGGGGTATTTACGTAACGTTTCAAAAATGCGTAGATAAGGTAGATCTGTCGTATTTTGCATTCATAAAATTACAGTCAAATCTTAATAATATAAGTTTGAAACGTTACGGAATCGACTACGTATACGGATTAAACGCGGTATCAATGTGGGCAGACGGGCAGGTTGACGGGGAAGAAGACGTTCAGCTCGATGAGTGCGGCGAGCAGGAGGTAGCCGAGGTACAGCAGCGCGCAGGCCACGCCGATCCTGCAGTCCAGACGGAACTTGTTCAGCGCCAGCGCACCGTACAACGCGAACAGCGTCGACAGCAACGAGATGGCGCTGTACGAAAGCCCGCTCGAGTTTATTGCGACCTGCGACAGACAAGGGTTCCAATAAAAAGATATTCCCGCCTGTTATACTTGAAATTAATAATAATAAATAGACAGTGTGTGTCCGCCCAAAATATCACTATGTGTCCCATGCTTGGGGCAGGGACAGCATCTGATCGGTGTTCCCCTTGCATTTCATTAAATTGCCAAAAGGGCCTCCACGTAGTGGCTATGTGGTACTCATTTGTTATTTCGGTACCTTGGTACTTCGACTCCGTCCACTCCTCCCAAAGATTCGGGACAGCACAGTCCCGTGAGCGGAAAAGAAACAGTTAATAATAAATAGGTAATAAATATTCGGGGACAATTTTTTTACACAAATCGAACTAGTCCCATAGTAAGCTCAATAAAACTTGTGTAAGAGGGTACTAGACGACGATATATTTAATAGGTATACTTGGTGTTTGGTAACAGGATGCAAAGACTTTCAGAGATGATAGAGGAGGTCATTTTAAATATTTTAGACACAACTTGCTTTAGTACAAAGCCTCTTAGTTTCCAAGATATGCGCTATTTTACTTTGAAAGTTGTATGTTTTCCATACTACTATACATGTAGAAAATGATTAGATTTTTTAATGTTCTCTTTTTTCTGGTTTATCGTAAGTCTTCAGTAGCTGTAGGAACTAAGGAAGTTTTTGAAATCAGTTGAATGGGAACTAACACCTTTTTAATGCCTGTATTCACATGGTACCTATTTAGATGCGAAAACGATCCTATGTGATTAGGTTCTTACTTCGAACTACAAGAACTTCGAAAATAATGGGTTAATTTTTTTCGTACCTACAGTGAAAATGTATGGAGAGAAATTCGCATCTGAATACCATGTGAAGACAGGCAGTAAAAAGTCGTTAGTCCTAATTCAATTGATTTCAAAAACTTCCCTAGTTCCTGACACTGAAAAAATACGATACCTAAGCAGTACAGCTACTGAAAAAATACGATATCTAAGCCAGAAAAAAGGGTACATTAAATTAAAAAAATCAAAACATTCACAACACCAAATGGTATGGAAAACATACAATATTCAAAATAAAATGGTGCGTATCTTGGAAACTAAGAGACTTTGTACTAAAGCAAGTTGTGTCTAAAATGACCTCCTCTATCATCCCTGAAAGTCTTTGCATCCTGTTACAAAACACCCTGTATACTTAAATACATAGAAAACATCCAAGTCTCAGGAAGAAATGTTTTTGCTCACCATACAAACAAATGCCCTTACCGGGATTCGAACCCAGCTTCGTGGGAAGTGTCTTTACCAACTAGCATAAACAGGCCGACAAATTAAACATTAATACAAAATAACATTAATTACATAATTATTGAAATTATAATGTTATATAAACTTATAAAAAGTCATTATAATTTGAACCTCCTTGCTTTTGAAATTGCTTTTTGAACGGACCAATTTGGTACAATTAGGTCAATCCAAATGATTTTACGTATACCCGTGGTGACTACTGGGAAAACAATCCCAGCTGTTACCGCCCGTTACACCTACAATTTAGTGGTAATAACAAATAACCGAAATGTATCCTTAAATTTTCCTCAGTTATAACTAACTGATAAATGATAACAAAAACGTAGCTCGAAGCGCACAGAGCTCAGGGTGAGCACGGCGCGTTGCGTGGTGGAGGCGGTTTTGAATTTTTAATCTTTCTGAAACTGTCTACTGTCAATATTGTCGATTACTGCTTTATATATCACACACGCCGCCTTCCCTCCGCTATATTCTTTTGTGCGACGTCCCCCGGACTGCGTTCGCCTTGCCAAAAAACCGCCTACGCCACGCAACAACGCTGCTCCGCACCCTGTGCGTTTCATGCATTATAGAGTTAAAAAATTGGTGGCAACAGATGGGAATATTCCATCTTAAATAGGTTCGCATTTTTATTATTCGCGCTCGTTCTACTTCTGACTCGTTAACATGGCGCGCGTAGAATCGAGTGCGTGAAACCGATTGCCATGCGAAACGACCGTCGTCCGTAGCTTAGCTCAGTAACCGTTATACTACTAGAAAGCTGTATACTCGTATATCAATATATATTACATATAGAACACAAAGTCGTCTTCGTTACACGATTTGTAACTCGAGGACGACTCGGCCGAATATTATGATCTTGAATTTATGGATTCATCTTCGCTACGAATACTTAGCAGAATAATGTAAGATTAAAATCATACGTTTTGTACGGGACGAGACGGGGTTGGTACAAAGTTTGCCGTGACACGTAATATATATTATTTAATGGTTTATAAGAATACTATCAAGCAGAGAGCATAAGAAACCTTAGGTCAAATGAAATATTAGCGCTAAAGTTGTTAGATCTAACAAGAGACAGCCAACTCCAGCCTTTGAAATCGGACATTCTTGTCTTCTCTTAATCTAGAATCATTAATCTAGAAGCGTAATACATTCATTTCGAGCATATGTACAGCAATTTAACTACAAATTTTGATTATTGTAAAATTACCCAATGTTTGTCCGGTAATGAGGGGTAGAAGAGCGATTTGACAAGCCACGGCAGCCCCAAGCAGAGCAGGATGTCGAACGTGTTGGATCCGATCGAGTTGCTGATACCCATCGTGCCGTGCCCTGCAAGGAAGTTATGAAATTTAAACTTTTTGACATCAATGACTTACCTGCATCATCGGTTCGATATCAACCTAATCTACATGCCTTTCTGCAGGATTCGACTCCGATAGAGCGTTGAAAAGATTAGGGATGCGCATCCCCCAGACCATCTCTAGCTATCAAACACGCGAAGAGTCAAATACAAGAAAACATTGCTTAGCACGTCGCTGGTGGATGGTGGATAGGTATTTTGCACTACCCAAAACGTATCAACGCTGAAATACAGTCAATTAGTTTTCAAAATCGGGTGTAATCTTAATCAATATTTTACAGACAATGGCGGTTAAAAGTACTAGGAGATACTGTGATTTTATATTTCAGGCATGTACTAATACTGCTAATACATGGAACACATGGACATCTACACAAATATTAATAAATACGAGAGTAACTCTATCTTCGATCTATACCATTTTCACGCTTAAAGTAGGACATATGATACTCGTATTTATTATCCCTGAAATCATTACTCAAAAGAGGGTCAAAAACGGAGTGTGCATTTTTTATAACCCCATTGACATCTTAATTTCGAATCCTCATTGTAACATGTTGACATATATACTTGTTAAACATTTACTATAATTTAATGTACATAAAGTAATTTGATAATATTAAAAAACTGACGACCACAGTAGGTATAAGTTCCGAAACTTTGACTAAGCGTAATTTTAAGCGTGATTTTGTATCGTGAGATATATAAATCATACGATGTCAATGAATTTACGCGGACGAAGACGCAGTCAAAAGCTAGTATAACTAAGTGTACTTATAGTACAGTCAAGTGCAAAAATATGTATCGATTTAATCCTCTCAGAAATATGTATCGTGTCCTTAATTCGCCGCCATAACAGGCATCGGCACATATTTTTGAGTAATTTGTATGACGCATCCATATTATTGCTCTTGCAATGTTCTAAAGCACAAGTAAAATAATTCAATTTTGTAACCTTGGTTGGTAACTAGCACACTGGATACGGCTTCAGGGAGGCTAGTGCCGGCCGCCAGGATAGTCAGCCCGGTGATGCTGTCGGGCACGTCGAGGGTGTCACCTGATCGGAAAATACATGACTTAGCTTGACACAGAACCGTCACTGATATTTCATACAATATAAAGAAGGGCGACATGCAGTGCATGGGCAGCAACGCAAATCCATAAGTGACAAACGATCCCATATTTGGCCAGACGTATTCATCTATATGTGTTTACACGCGCCGCGCAGCGCTCATCCATAAACTAGGCCTTAGTTACGAGTAGTCAAACTTGAACGACCGATGGATCGGGCTGTTGTAGATTGTATCCCTTGGATTAGCTTCTAACTTGCAAACCTTGCTTACTTGCTTGCTTACAACTACTATTTTTATGGTTATTAGAACCAGTTTTGAGAGAGGATGAATTACAGCAGAACCAAAAATAATCGTCAACGCCCCCAGAAGCGGTTCATACACAAATAACTATTATAATTTCTCGAATATTTGAAGTGAGTAATAAGGTGAATAATAATATTGGAGGACAATCTTACACATATCGACCTAGTCCCAAACTAAGCAAAGCTTGTACTATGGGTACTAGACGACGATATACATACTTATATAGATAAATACATACTTAAATACATAGAAAATATCCAAGACCCAAGAACAAATATCCGTGAGAAATGCACAAATAAATGCCCTGGCCGGGATTCGAACCCGGGACCTCTAACTTCGGAGGCAGAGTCACTACCAAGTAGGCTAAACAGGTCCTCAAGTATTTTATGATTTAGATAAACTTTTATACCTAACTTACAATATTTCGATGATTCTATCTATTCTATAGTACCTAGACTATGGTACCCAATTCAACGTGTAACATTGAAAACTAAGGCTTGAGGGCTCTGTTCAGTAGACCTCAAGCCCTGTATAGATATAACTAAATTCACTCAAACGACATAGAGTTGGATATAGATTGTCTCTCTTGATTTTAACACATTTGGACAGCGTGTAAATTCAAAACGATCAAAAAATTGAACTGAATTTTGTAGGAAGTTTTATTTTTTCAGTTAGCTTAAATGAGCAGCAATGATACGAGCTTATTCAAAGTAATAAAATTATATTTAAGTTGCCAACGAGTGTTACCCTGAATGTTTTGCTTTACATCGAGGGCTGAATTACTTTGTATGGTATTGTTTTTCGTAATTTTCAGCAAAGGTTATCTAATTATACTGATTAAGACAGAAATATTTTCTCATATTGGAATCACACACGTATCTGTATCTATAGGTATATTATTTTATTTTGTTGTATTCCGTGTCTGAGTAGAGTAGGCAAATTACCACTGAATTGTACCTATAATTGTGATGATCCAAGCCACAAGATAGGATACTGCTCCGATCCAAGCGATGCACATGATGAAAGTGAGCGGGTAAAAGGAGTGGCGGCGGCGACAGTCCGGCACAGTCAGCCACAGCAGCAGGCTGATGGGCCATGTCAGGATCCACAGGGCCTTGCGCCAAAGAGACGACTTCTCACCCGGCCAGGGCCATATGGTACTGGAGCTTGACTCTAAATTAACCAAAATAGCAGACGAACTTAGACGAAGGACTAAGATGACGAAACCGGAAATAACAATAATTTGGATATCCGGGTAATTTACATGCCTAAACTTTTTGAATACGAGTATTGTGACGGTGGTCACTTCGAACACCTACTAAAATAAATTTAAGTATGTGAAAACGATGCATTTTATTCATTTTAGACATCATGTTTCATAGAGCCATTTACTGCTTAAGACCTACACAATCGATATCTAAATAGAAATAGTGTATGTTTATTTTTTCAAAACTACCGGATTCGATTCCCGAACTGAGTACAGGTTTTTTTTAAATATCGACGGTCCCAATTAAAAGAGTCGGATCTGCATAATGGCAACTTTACAGGAGAGGCGATCAAAGTTTGGCAAAGAAGTTTTGGTGCATAATTTTGTCAATATTTGGAGTATTGATATGAAATTTGGAGTCAGTTCTTATTTTTATGTATCCTTAAATTGAGTATTAACAAATATAGAAAAAAATCACTAGAAATAGCGGAAATGAGAGTTGATACGTTTTTAACCGGAATCTAATACATACAATTTGTCGGAAGTACCACATAAGACTTTTTTGTCCGGACATGTATCACTGTTGTTTGTCGGAACTGACACATACAACTTTTTTGTCTGGATATGGGTCATTGTCGTTTGTCGGAAGTGCCACTTACGACTTTTTTGTCAGAATATGGGTCATTGTCGTCTTTTTGTTGTCATGTCACATTTGTTTTTTGCAGGTCAAAAGTGTCACTAATGATAATTAATGACTATTTTGATTTGATACATTTTATTATTATGTCTGTCGCCAGTGTGATTTTTACATATTTAAGTATTTATCTAGTATAATCTTGTGATGAGACAATTATGATGGTTGAATAGTTTGTATTAGTTATGTTATTAAATAAGAAAGATAATTTTCGGTAAATATTATTTTGAGTAACATAAAAACGTCAAGAAAAAAATCGAATACCGGTCGTATTGCTCCTTATTCACTTTTACTTCTTTTATGAGTTTCCATTACCTTTCCACTCTTTGATTTAATGTATTAAAAAAAGTTTTTTTTTTAAATTACACTTTTGACACCGTAAAAGTCACCAATACCATTTCATGCACAATCTAAGGTTCTTCTTCAGCTTTTTTTCCAATGAGCTAAGCAGTACCGCTCTTCTGGAAAGTAAATCATTTTCCGGGAACAATACAATTGAAATACACCTCACCTCAACTCAAACATTTACAAACAGCTGGTATTCAGGTGACAGCAATACTCAATATCATCACATCATTCCCACGACGTTGTGACATATATAATGGAAGTTATCTCCTAGGGCGTAACACTTTTTTGTTCTATCGTCCAAAAAACTAGGTTTGCTCACCTTAATTTATGCATGCTAGTTTGGCTTTGCCTTCTAAGTGGCTCCGAAACTGGACGTCATTAGAAAATGTCGACACCAAGGATCCCAATACACTTTGAGATGGAAAGAACGGTGTATTGGAACCGTGGTCCCACAGTGGATGGTTTTTTTAGCGGCAAATGCGCATACTTGTGTCTTGGTGGGGTTAACCAGACTAGACTGAACATAAGTTGTTTGCGACTCTCTAACAGAGAGGAACGAGGAATGTTGGCACGGCCCGTATAATAAGTATCCCCGGTGTTGTCATCGGCATAACAATGCATGCTATTATGCATTTAAAAACAGCGTAGGGGATAGCACAAAGCATTGTAGGATGCTAGCATAAATGTCCAAGCTTTTGAAGCAGGTGCCACCTACTAATTCAACTGCCGGATAAAAAGCTGGCGATCTGCACAAACCCTAGGGCAGTTGGTAGGATCGTAGCTTCGACAGAAACCCTTGGTGCCAGACCCGATCAAACGCCTTCGCTATGTCTTAGCTGGCTGCTGAAGCCTTTCCCTGACTCTCAATGGCTGAAGCCCACCGGTGTGTAAGATACACTAGAAGGTTACTGATTCGATGATAGTCACTGATTAAATCGTGTTCCACTAGGTATCTTAGGAGCTTTGTGTTGATGACATGACTCCATACACTTGGAGGGAAAGAAGGTAACGATAAGCCTGTAATTCGATGGGTCAGATCTATCGCCCTTTTTAGGGACTGGGTGTACAAGAGCAGTCTTCCACGAAAATGGAACTTGCATTTTGTGGACGTTTAGCAATAGCAGCTCCCTCAGGCAGAACATTTCTCTGCGAAAAACCAATTTCTACCATGGAATACACACACCAATAGCTGGAAGTACGGCCCTGCCGTCGTCGTCCAAAGTAGAGTTCGAGGCAAAGAGCCCAATGTATCTGCTTTCTCGTTTGTGCTGTGGGCCAGGTCTCCAGCTGTTATTCGCAGTGATGGTAAAGACGACGGACAAAAATTTCCCTCTGCAGCTCAGGCGAGCGGCCAAAAAGCGAAACATCCGGAGGAATATCCAGTAAGCTTCTCACCCATTCTGCCGATGAATTGAATTTCTTACACCTCGAGGCAGTGTTTAATTTGCGTTTCACATGAAATAAGTTTGAATTTTTAATAGCTTCGGCTTTAGTTCAAGCCCTGTATGCGGTTAGGTAACGTGCTCTAGTATACTTATGAGGCCAATTAAAGTTAGCTACCAGGGACTTGGGGATAAAACATTCCATACCCGCAAGGATCGTCTGAGTGACAGCAGTTGCACATGAGTCTGGATCTTTTGATGTGAAACAAAGCTACTTTCACAGGTAAGTACGATGCGTAAAATCTACAAATGATATGAAAGTGCGTACATTAAAAGGTAACAATAATTTAGATCGTCACAATCATCCATTGTATGGCGTACAATATTAGCGCAGCGTTTACGTAGTTCATCCCAGTCTGCTGACCTATACTGCCACATGCGCCTCAGTCCAGTTGGCCATGGCGGTTCCGGCCCACGCATATTGCCTGTGTCCGGACGCGGCAGTGATCGGACAAGCCGAGTGATGCTTTTACTGAGATGGAATACCCGTCCGGATGTAAGGTCAGCAGGTCTAATAGAGAACTGGTATGGCCCTTGATATCTGGTATTCTCGTGGAAGAACGTACCGGTTGCGACAGCCCATCGGACAGAGCAAAATTTGCGAACAGACCTACCCACGTAGTCGGTGGATCGAGAACTGCGTCACGACATGGTGGGCGTTAAATTCTCCTAAGATTACCAGCTCCGCGGAGGGGTACTGATCGAGAACTTGGTCAGTCGTTAATTGCAGGTGCTAGAACAGACATTTGTGTCCATACAGAACTCTCGGAGGTGTTAATTACGACATCTGCAGTTATTTGGTTCCCATATAAAAATGTCGTATGTGTTACTTACGACATCTGCAGTTATTTGGTTCCCATATAAAAATGTCGTATGTGTTACTTACGACATAATCAGTTATTTAGTTTCCAAATAAAAATGTCGGATATATTACTTACGACATAAGCAGATACTTCATATCCGTAAAAAATGTCGGATGTGTTACTTACGACACTATCAGTCAAGGTATATCCATATAAAACTGTCGGAACTACCACATCCGACATTGTTGCAGGGATATACAAATCATGTTACTTAAATATTCAGAAATATATAGTGAGTGTACCGTATCAACAAACTACATATTTTATGACGAGCGCGCGAAGCGATCGTCTGTCCATGCAACATGGTAGGTACTGGCACTACCGACCACGGCGTCCCTCCCCGCGTCCCTTTAACACAGTCGTATCGTATCATCCGACGATATTAAGAGGACACTTTAAAAGATCCGACATTTTTAACGTGAAAATCTCGGAAAATAATTGCTAAAATGAAAAGCTGAGAATGTAATAATACAATATAGCGTTTCTTTATGGCATAAATTATGTAGATCCGACTCTTTTAATTGGGACCGTCGATATATGAATGCAGTTTTTCTTCTTATTAAAATCGATGACATGGTGCCTAAGAACAGATCTTCGTATGTATTATACTTTCAGGCTTTCCCATACTGACCGATTTAAATGAGACAACCTGTATAAACAATACGTGAGTATAATATTTAAACTGATAACTGTTTACCGCTGCGTTTAACTTTAAAAAACGAATAGAGAAAGAAAAATTACATACAGACAAAGAAAAGCGCCCGTAGCCGCGCATTTTCCATTGTGACTACACCATTATTGCATACATGATACATGTAAGTTGATACGGGACTTCAGGCGGGCGATATTGGTGGCACTGGCAGAGCCAGACTTATTATTGTACACTCACCAGAGTCACTGGAGCTGTGCCGTTTTGCCATTTCTATACCGTTTTCCAAGTCGTGACGTTGAAGATTTTTATTATATGTGTTATTGTTTGTGTCTGATGAGTAGCTTTTCTCTGCACCTTAAATAAAATAAAGATTACTTAGCTAAAGTGAGAAAAGTAACCACTACTTGTGGATAATGTGTCTATTGAAGTCACAATATGTACCTAAATGCTTGTGAAAGGTAGGTACCTTTAGCAAGAAGAGGAGTTATCTCAGTATACATCTTGGGCTTGTTGAAATAACAACAGCCGCTTCTCACAAAGGATCCCAAGCGCCTGTTGAACACCATAGCTGGAATAGATTAAGGTAAAAATTAGGACTTCTTAAAAAAATGCAATAAAATATATTAATTAATTAATGTCGATATTCCTATAGAAAACACTCGTAACAATATAATAAGGACCATGTATACTGTAGAGATTGATACATTAACTATCTAGGTATAAGGGAAACCAGTTTGCTGAGATGACTTCGCGCTGAACTCAATTTACAGTGGGCGAGGCAGCTCCTGTGGGCCTCAGCACTATCATCCCGCGTGGTTGTCATCGGATAGGCGCGCATGAGATTGATTTATTCTCGGTATGATTATTTAATCATGATGATCATGATCAAATCTTGAAATAAACTGCTTGCTGGTTCAGCTCTCACCCCGTATTGATTGCCTGTTCTATCTTGGCATTTGCTTCTAGGTCTGGTTGAGTAACAGGGCCTTGCCTACATTCTTCGACCCGAGAAGGAGATTGAAAAAAATGAGATGATGTACAGATTTTCAATGTGTTCTAGTGGTATTCTAGAATGGCTATCAAACGGCATTCCTGCTGTCCTAGATGATGATTGACATTTTATCACTTATCGTCGTGGATAAGACATTCGTCACGTTCTGACAAGTATGCGAGTGCGAGAGTGACGGGCGTCTTATACACAACGATAAGTGATATAATGGCAACTATCATACGCCTGCTGAGGAAACATTTGATTTCCATATGATTCCTCATCCGGACTCGATCGTAATCACAATCACATGTGTTATTTAACTATCGTTCCTGTAATTTTATTTCAGCACAGTAAGGAATACAACAGTTAATAATCCTAGGATTCCCCTCTGCAATACAAGTAAGATTCTACATTACTTACCCAATATGTAAATCGTGTACATCAGTACCAGCATCATTGCCTCGTACCAGAGCACCTTGTCATCGAGGAGTGTGAGAATGAGAGCCACCACGGCTACGGCATACATCAGGCAGTCGCGAGATACCGACCACCAGTCCAGCTCGATAGCCTGAAACCAGACTGAGGGTCATGTTACGTATTCGGTCTGTTTTGGTTTGATTCACACGGAAAAAATATTTACAACTATACTACCAGAATACTCCTAACAAATATTTCTGTATCTTCCTAACAAATACGTAATTATTAAAATTTATTTAGGAAATGTTGTAACAACAACAATTAAGTCATAGTTACAATAGTATATACATCGTTGTGTTTACAATTTGAATCCTTATGAGATGAGATAGGGTTGCTATCTCACTACATATACATATTTAAATTATATCGACTATCATCCTCCTAGCGTTATTCCCAGTACAGTTGCATCCTGAAGAATGCCTGGGGTCCGCTACCTAATCCCAAGAATTGGCGTAGGCACTAGTTTTTACGGAAGCGACTGCCATCTGACCTTCCAACCCAAGGGGGAAACCGATTATATCGACTATACTTTATTTAAATTTCAAGTACAGTTTACAATGTTTAAAGTTGTCACATACGCAACTAAAAATTTGGTTGCCTAAACCAAATTCTTGTTTCACCAGATTTTATCCATGCAGGACCAACTTCTCCCTTGCAGTCATATTATACCCAAGAGCTAACTCACTTAAAGTCCATGGAGACGTACAAACATTGCTGCCATGTGCTACGGCGTAGGGCACGTAGCAAGTTTAAAAAAAAACTGGTCCACCACGAGGTCGTTTAATCTGACGTGATCTATCGGTTACATTTAGGTATGTACGAGTAAGAGTGTGCGCAAAATTAATTAATTATCTAATTACGCCGACTTGATTCCACTTCGTCAACGGAAAAAATTTTTTAGACAAAGTTAGTGAGAGACCTACGACGCGATTTTCACCTTAATCCATTCCTCGAAATCCCTAACCTAACCAATATAGTCTATAAATCTAGACAAGGCGCTCACACTTCAGGTCTACAGTATGACTGCTTCGTTCCACTGTTTAAACTTTCTATCTATGAAATGAGGCGAGAACGTTGAATACTGTAGAACCGCGACGACTACGCCCCCGCCCAGCTCCCCCGCTGAGAAGAACTTGCTCACGCAGTTGATGAATAGTTCGGGGCTGGTCCTAGTTTACACGTCCTATTGGAGAAACATGTTACCTTTCCAGCGATAAGTCCGCAGCAGGCAGGCACCGCGAGCACGTTGAATACCGCAGAACCTACGACAGCACCCACGCCCAGATCGCCCTCGGTGACGAACGTGCCCACGCAGTTGATAAACAGTTCGGGACTGGAGCTAGCTGCAGCCATGAACGTCGCACCAGCAATGTCTTCCTCCATGTCCAGCCCTGTCGGAGAGACATTTACTTGGCGAAGAGTATGCTATATTTAGCACAGCAGCAATAGTAGTATAGCAGTTATACCCTTATTAATAGTTACTAATCACCTAAGTGCTCTATCGGAATACTCATTACTTAGGTAAATTGGAACAAACATCATTCTTCCTTTATATTATAGCAGTTAGGTGATTAGGTTAGGGTTGGGTATGCTCAGTGATAGACAGTGAGTATACATGCTTAACCTAATAAAAATAACCTATAAGTGCTATATCGCATGACATATTTATGTAGGATGTGGCCAGTAATAGGTGCAAAAAAATTAAACGGTACACTTTTTATGCAGATATAGCTAACGTGTACCGTAACGTTTTTTACTCTACTGGAGTGATATTAACAAATATTTATTTAAAAAAACACAAAAAATAGGAAATCTTTAAACAGATCAAAACTAAAGTATTCCCACAAATATCGTTTAAAACCAAAAATGCAGCAACTATGATGAGAGTCATTGACTGTACTATAATCTCGTGGTGTCCAGATCCATTACTTGGGAGGTCCTAACTTTAGATCAAAAGTTCTCCAAATTGTAAAAACAGACCCAAGAGGCATATATTACAGGCTTTATAGGTGCAGCCAATATCAGAACAAACAACATCCATTATTTATTTCGCGTATGCCTAGCGAAGCATAGTTACGTCCTGTAGGAACATCAATCTAATATAGATACGGTGAATTAAAACACCACAAACCATCATACGCCTCTGGAGACTCACGCTATTTTTCCATAGTTTTTAGGTTTGTTTGTTATTCCCTTAAAAACAATTGATATCTAATATTACCGATTTAACTAGATACAGATACAGGTAGATAATGTTATTTTTGATATATAAAACTGATTGTTAACGTCCTTTTTTGCCGTTAACTCATAACTTAGTTTGCCTCAAGTCGCATGCATGACTGCATTTTGGGTTGCGTTTGGGTAACAAGAACATAAAAGTTATTTTTATGAAACCAAACTGCCTTTTAACAAATATATTCATATTCATTCATTTATTGCATTTTATGGGTTTTACATGATCTTATAAGTTGTTAAATGTTTCAGCATAAACCCTGTTAGGGCACAGCAATATTTTAAAGTACCTACTTATCTAGGACTTCAATTACACACTAACAAAATTAAACCTTATGACTAAGATACTCCTTCATATTGTAAAACGAGTTTTCAACCAGGAACTTCTTTAGTTTGTTATAGAAAAAAGATTCTTTCATCAAGGTGCGACCAGACCGCAGCTTAAAAAACGGTCACGATACGGAATCGCAGTGACGCGTCGTATGTGTACCGTTTTTGACGCATGCTCCCCACACCGCTGTTTAAAATACACTGACGCACCATAAATTGATCTGCGTAAAAATCGCAAAAAATATTACACGTAGATCTTATGGCAGACACCACACCGGTGACGTAAAAGACGCAACTGTTTTGTAAATGCGTTTTTTACGCAAAGATTTGCGAATCGGGGTTTCTCGGTTAAGGTGCGACCAGACCGCAGCTTAAAACAAGGGCCCCGATACGGAATCGCAGTGACGGGTCGTATGCGTACCGTTTTTGACGCATGCTCCCCACACCGCTGCTTCCGTATCGTGACCGTTTTTTAAGCTGTGGTCGCACCTTTATATTCTTAAGCTCTAAAGGTATGTGGTTATATACTGTCACTGCAATCTGTTAAGTACCAGAATTAACTATTTTCAAATTTGTAAAAGTACTAACTAATTTTTTTCGCTTCCTCAAATTTTGATTTCTAGGACAGTTAACTCTCGTTCGTTCAAATAGGTGCTTTTGTTTCTTAACAAATTTGCATATTTCAAAAATGTATAGCGAAGGTAACGGCGGCAACTCTCCCTGTCATTTATATTAGCCATTATTCGTATACATTTTTTTGAAGCCTGAATAAAGATTCTACGTTAGGACTGTAGAGGTTGATACATTATGAGACTGGCCATGTGGAACTAGTACCATAATGTTTACAATTCTAAATATTTTTAATATGTTCTGGAATGCCTGTCAAGCAGCATTCCTTGGAAAACAGTAGGTTTTTCTGATAGATTCCTCATCTGGACTCGATTGGAGTCACACGTGTTATTTAACTATATTATTGTAATTGTGTTTCGGCACAGTAAGAAATACAATAGTGTGTTTTAAAGTCGTAAAGTATTTCATTACAGCTACAACCCCCTAAGATCCCCTAACAGTACCTCAGCAGGACAAGCGAGGCTTTTCATTTGGTGGAGGTGCGGTATTCCCCCATAAAATAATACCATATGACAGCCAAGAATGCGCATAGGCATGGTAAGCATTCGTTACAGCCTTTAAGTCTGTCACATATGCCCTCTACCAATTTAAATTAATTTAATTAATTTATTTTAATATATTTTTTTATTTTTTTATTTTAATTAATTTTTAAGAATTTTGATAGTTTTATCGAGATTTTATCAACACGTGCCTTCCAATTCACGCAGGAATCTATTTCTACTCCCAGCAAAGAACACGACTCGACAACCACTAATGGTTCATTATTGTAGGACAGGTTCATATCAATTGGTGGCTTCTGACAAGGTTTAATCTGCATGACTTTAATTTTAGAAATATTAATTTGAAGATTATGGTATTTTAACCAATCTAACATTGATTTAAAAGTACTATGCAATTTATTGTTTAGGTCTTCACTGTCGCTGCATTGAAATATCAAAGAAATGTCGTCTGCGTATAGCACGGCCTTGGTACTTAAAATCTAATATACTAAATATTATAGGCTATGTCTCACATGTTAAAAGTCTTTAAATTATTTAGGCTTTAGAGCATGACGCAAAAATATCAATACATATATTTATTTGTATATAAGATAAGAATGCTGTAGAGGGTCGAAATCTGTTCAATGGGTATCATAGCCAAAAAATCTATTGAGGGGTCTTAGATTTGGCAATGAACCTAATTATAAACGGTTTTTAAAAAAATTGTCTGTTTCTGTTTGTTTATTTGTTTTGGCGTCATTTGAAAGCTAGCGAATGCATTAAATGTAATCTTCACTAATATGTTTGCTGGATCGGTCACGGTACAGGCTTTTAAAATCACACCCATCAACTTAGTACGAAAAATACTTCGATTCATTATTTAAAGGCTTGTAAATTGGCAAGCACGTACTTGGCTTCAAAAAAGGAAGAACTAATAACGAATAAATTGTAAAAAAATTGGGGGTGAAAGTAGATACTTTGGAACAGGTGACAAAAAACAACAAAAATCCCTCGAAGAAGTTGAAAAGTCAATATTGACAAATTAGTACCTTGAAATGATTTGTTCGACAAGTTTCACAAAAGCATTTTTTCATAGTAGCGAATTTTCACATCGCGTTCTTTCATGATCGCAAATTTTATTATTAGTCTTTTTTCATGTAGCGATTTTTCATAAAGCGTTTTATAATGTTCGCGTTAAAAAATTTCGCTTAGTCTACCAGTAGATTCGTTTATCAATCGCATATATTCGTAGTCTATTTTTTTATCTCGATTTTTTACACGTTGATATTTTAATATTAGCGTATTATAATACTTACTTATTTATATATTTCTATAGGTGGCACCTTTTCCGGTATACCGTCCTTCGCTATGTAATCAGCACGGTCAAAACACTTTCAAATGTTGCCACTCCAACTGTTACATGATTTGCTTCTTGGAAACTAATTCTTTAAAAATGATCGTACTTTATAACACATAGGCTATCATCTATATCAAAATTAGAAAGACACTTAAAAGATTAAGCAATAAAATAGAAGAAAACCGATTAAGGCGTTTTTTTTTTAAATTCGCCTTCTACATAAGTGAAAACGGTTTCAAATTTTTGGGGGGCAAACATATTTAAAACTTTGTTTAAAACAGACCTAGATTAAAGTACTTATAAGAAAACTAATATGAGCATTTTTGTAAACGCACCCTCTGACGGGGTGAATGTTCGTTTGGGGAGCGAGTATTTATATTAACCGACAAAATTCAAACTTCTTTTATAGACATTTAGTAGACAAAATCATCATAATCATCACCTCGGATAGCTTCAATATAGTTCATAGAAGTTCCTACATAGCAATCAATATTTTTCTGCTCCAGTACGGCTTGCACAACATGACGACCCGCGAGGTGTCTCGCCGTTAGATAAACTACCCGTCTGTTTCGAGTATACTACACACTCTGCCGTCAGAGCGCAGCAAGGCCGGATAGGTCTGAGGCGGGCAACCCCATATTTCCCGCCGAGGTATGTATAGTGCTTTTCTCAAACATGCAATGAAATAAACAAAAAATAAATCAAAGTTTTATTTTTAATACGCATAGTGGCAGAATGTCATGATGCCTGTGCCACAAATTTATGTGGAATGGAAATTAAAAAAGAAGACTTTGCAGGCCTACGCCTGCAAGATTTGTATGAAATTCCATTAACTACCTCTTGTCCTAGCCGCACCTGAAACGTCATACTTCGCAGCCTATTATAAGGAACATAACATCAATATTTCATTGCATGTTTGAGAAATAGTTATTTGTGCAACAAGAAAGCAAAGTTGTTTTTTTTTGCTTTTTTTGATTCAAAGTTAGAATCTTGAGCGTAGCGAGGGACTCATGAGCACGAAATGTAAATAACTTTGCTCTCATGTGACACATACAACTTTTCACCTCAGCAGTAAGCTATACATAAGTTATACATAAGCTATACATAAGCCATACAAAAGTTCTACGCGGACGAAGTCGCAGGCAAAAGATAGTATTTGCTTAGGTGAAGACAAAAGAAGAAGAAGAAAAACATTTACTCCTGACATGATAAAAAACAAAAATGGAAAAAAAAACTACAACAAAAAATTATACGAAATGGTCTCAACTCAGCATGAAGCTGGCATTGCAATCAGCGCTGGTCTTCCGTTGGAACTATCAGTGAGACAACGCTGGGCAGCGCACATATTTAATATGTATATGACACACTATATAGGTATAGAAAATATAACAAAAATTAACAGATATAACAAATTAAGTAACATTAAATTAGCAGCTAAAATAACAGTGTTAAATAAAAAATACAGGTATATGATAAAACAAGTAATTATATCACTATTTCTGAACGCGATCACCTCCTTGCGCTAGCGCTGACGGAATCTACGGGAACTAATTAGCAAAACAAAACAACTTGAACGCGATAGTCGCATCCGCAAAATATACAATAATGTTATCGAGTAACGAAAAAAACACAGACATTTTACAATAACAACCACATTTTAGACAATAGATAACACACACAAAATGTACCTCATAAAGTATGTAAACCATACTTACACACACTTTACGAGGGGCGTTTGATAAATTCTAAGGTTCTAAGCCTGAGGTGTAAAGTGAAAGAAAAGTCGAACCCAAATATGTATATGTCCTCGAGTAAAATATACCTCAGACATATGTAATATATGTATGTCAAAAAGTACTTCGTTAGTGCCAAAAAATATTTTGCCTTTGTCCTTAAAAATGGCCCTACAAAACTACTATCCAAGCTTAGTTTCAGCAAAACTTGGAACCGTACCTCCTTTTTTAAATTTGAAAACCAAATGTTGTAGCTCTAAATTACATCTCAGTTTCTGAATAGGCGATTTATTGTACCATATAGTCTAATATTTAATGACCGGCCCGGCAACTCTCAGTTCTTTACTAAGCGATGTGACCATTTGTGGAACTTACTCTTCATGGGCGATTTCAAAGTCCATGTAAAGGTTCTTGTGTACATTCCTAAATTATTTGTAGTTTTTAGCTACCTCCTACATTTTTAATATTTAATAAGACTTAACATTTTTTGACTTCTGACCAGAGTCCTCCGTCAAAGGCCGCCTTTAGCAGAATTGATATTATGGCGCTTACGCTCTTTTGAAATAAAGCGGATTTTACAAGTAACACACGAAAAGCTAAAACTTATACAGAAAATGGAAACAACTCCTCAATTTTTTTTGGAGCCTATGGACGCTTGCAGCTCTATCACATGCGCGTTGCTGACCGTTTAAAAATTCTTTTACTATATATCTCAGGCTTAGAACTTATCAATCGCCCCTCGTACTGCATGCCTTCTGTTCTGTCGAAGGCGGGCAAATATTGGACGCGTATGACGTGAGTCATAATCTCCTTTTAAGTATACCAAGATCGTCGAAAACTGTTGGCAAGTAGGTGTCGAGTGAGCATGAACACAAACCTACTAGTTGAATGCTTCACACAACAAAGTAAGCCGATCAAAGTTACATAAGCACCATGCAATAGCTAGTCATTGTTCATCAGTTCAACTAGGTTTGTTAAACTGGCGTTTTTGTGGTTCACTCACGTTCGCATATGATCTCGATGGCTGGCACGAAGTATTGTTCGCACACCGCACCCAGCAGGAGAAAGCAATATATCGCCAGAATACAATGTATCGCTATAAAACCCTGTAATAGTATTTGAAATCTTAGCCTCTGCATCTTAAAATGTGTAATATTAGGAAGAAGGGTGTACGTATTTTTAGAAACAGTGGTCCCGATCCCGACCTTTCTATGAAAGACAGACTTAAGGTAAATGTCCCAGCATTCGACACTGACCCATTACATGGATGGCACTTTTATCTTATGTCATAGATGTCATAATGATACCAGTGAATGAATGAGGTGTCATCGATGGGGTATTAAAGTGTCGAGAATAACGAAGATCCCACGTTTAGCTGAGTTAAATATATGTATGTGTACCGTAATTTCAATAATGGTACAAAGTTGTTTACCTCTACTGATATGAATTAATATTAAAAGTGCCAAGTACTTCACCTGCGTCTGTTATTGGGTTGGGACGTTTGCCTTTTACATTGTGTAGGACTAGGAGGCGCCTAGCGATTATTTTTCTTACTCTGAATGAAAACAAAATCAAATAAAGTATAGTTGGGTATCAAGAGTGTATAATATGCTTTCGGATGAGTTTAATCACTGCTAAGGAAAAACGGGTTTTCACAAGGCGAAAATATTTACGGACTTACAGACGCTACAGACGCTGAAGTTTTCATAATATGCCTAATGGTTACTTAGTGTAGCAAAAAAATTGCGGTCCAATACCAAGTCCAGAGGTTTAATAGTTAGATGATATGTGGAAAAGTGGTGTTGCGGAATTGTGAAAAGGCACAAACTTGTTGTCTCTGCGCTCGAGTGAATCCATCAGATGGAAATTCTAGAATTGCAGCCTTCGTGCAGTTCTGCTGGTCAGTCGCAGCAAGCAGGTGGCGGGACGAGAAGCCACCGATGGATCCTGATAGATTAAATATAAGAAGTTATGAAATCATACACTAACTTTCACGTACAGGTACCAGATGAAGGGTTTTGCGTAATTCACAAATAAGGTACAATGACGTAAACTGTCGCTAAGTGCTTACGATATTAAATATATACTCGTATAAATTTATCAAATACATTAATTACCTGAAGCAACGTTGATTTCTTTGTAAATTTCTGATGAAGTGCTCGGAACATTGCGCGCTATGAAATAGCAGGACGGTATACAGAGGAACAAAACCACTCTTATTATAGTCGCAACTCTTATTTTATACACTTGTTTAGTCCTGATTAACATGTTGGCCATTTAAAATAAAAAAAAAATATCAAAACTTAATTTACCGACTAGATGTTTTAGTGATCACGATACTAATAATTTTATTTATTTAGTTTTAGCTTTTGTCAAATAAAGAATTCAAACAGTTTGTTGCATTTACAGCGCAACTGCATTGGTAAAGGAAAGGCTAAAAAAGTTCAATTAATTTTGATGTGTGACTGTCGCAGGAGCCGAAGTGTTACTGAAGGCGATTTCTTGAAGCCACCGAATCGTGTAAACATGTGTGTTATCAATAACATCATTATTATTACGAGTTTGATTCACGGATCCCTATCACTGTTATCGGTCCTAATGTCAATAGAACAGAGGATGTTCTCGAACAGGTAACTGTATAAAAATACTATCCATTTTAAGTGTCGAATATTTTAATGTCAAGTCTACCAACAATATTTATTTTTTGCCTAAGTTTTAAGTTTTGTGCCTAACTATGCGTTAGCTGTCCCAGAATTTGCAAATATTACAGTTTTTCCGTTTCAAATTCATACAACGTTATAAACTTATTTAAATATTGGATATATTTTGCGTATTATATTCACAGTGGGTAACTTCACAGAAATTTCTAGAACATCATTAGATTCTCTAAAACTTAGATTTATTATTTAGGGCTTACTTAAGTAATTTAACAATATTCTCAGAAGTACCACTATGTCCCTGACTTACGGATACAAACCGATCGAATTGCTGCCCAGGCCGCCAATGGCGGCTTAATACCTCGAAGCTTAGCTTCTAGGTATAGGTATAGGTATTATTCTAGGTTCTGGGCATTAATGATTGCTTTTATACAATATACTCCTCTGATTTAGTGAACATTCCTGCCTAAAATATAATCCAAGTCTTCTTGGTGATGGAACTCTTCAAAAATGTCTTTAACTTTCTAAACATTTATTCAGCAAAAGATACCCTCTGTTCATTTGTTTTTTTAATCATTCTCTCTCAAAATGCACACCAGCGTCATCTTCAGACTGCGATTATAAACCTTTCCGTAAAATTCATTTTAATTATAATCACGGATGGGTTCGTGCAGTTCACCTTAAGTGAATAATATTAGTTATATGATCATGCGATATGTAAAAATTCAGGATACTCAAAACATAGTACAGGTTCACCATGCCCGCGCCTAACGCTACGAGTAAGTATCTCTTTGACTGGCCGACCGATTGAAGGTACATTGTATGTCATCTTTCTATGTGTTATCTAAAGTCTATATTGAAATATTGATTAAAATATTTGCATACATAATGCTAACTATCAATTGTCTTTATGAATGTATCCTACGAGTACTTAAACAGACTACATATTATGCAACAAAATGTAACTGAATAACACTAATAAGTCAGTATAATTTTGGTTACAAGAGCGTTTTTATTTAAACTCGTACGTAGGTACCTGTACTTAACATGGGTTTTTTTAGTTTTTTGGATATTTTATGTATTTCTACTCAGAATTACCCGCTCTTTCGAGCCTGGTTAGAAAAAAATAATCCAATGTTATTTATTTAATTGGTAACGTTAAAAACAATACCACCACCACCATATCAGCCAAAGGACGTCCACTGCTGGACATAGGCCTCCCCCAAATTAACGGAGGGGTATATGCCATAATCGCCACGCTTGGCATGCGGGTTGGCGATTGCAGTATCTCCACCGCACTCCAGGGATGCTGCTGTCTATCCCCCGGTGGTCTTGGTCGTAGTTTTAGGACATACCCGGAAAAACAATACTATTATACTATTATTATTATTAACTTGTATGAATCTAACTAAATGGACACATAAAAGTTGTATAGATTTGATGTGCGTTGGTATGGCACGATAAAATAAAAATAAAAAATGTTTTCGTCATTACCCTTGTTTTGTAGTAAATTAGTCTAGTCGTCGGACTCTCAAATTATTAGCGTTATGAAATGCTCATTATAATTTCGAAACGCGAAATAATCATTCTGATAATCCATTAAAATCATTGAAGTTCTTAATTCAAGTGTCAAGGATAAATTGAAATCCTATTGAAGACACGTTGTAAGTGTAATTATCAGTTACATGAAAAATTCCATTCAAAACATTGAAGCTTATCTGTAGATTAAACTCTTCAAGTGGACAAGGAACTTTCCGCTGATTGAAAAGTTTACTCTGGTACCCATTACACGACTTATGATACTAACACGTAACATTTGTAATTAGTTAATGGAGAAGTAGCAGCCTTGGGGGAAAAGTTTGTATCTATAACAATTCCTTATTTATTTCCCCGTAATTTGACATTCGTCATCATCGGCCCACCTAGAACGATAAATTAAATCCTAAGGTTGAACCCTCATGTTTATAGGACGTTTATTATTTCATTATTGAATAGGGTAGTTTCATCCAGTGTCAGCGACGCATCTTAGGCAATTAGTCAAATGAAGGATTAAAGATAAGTTACTTTAAACAGTAATGGGTAACTAGTACTTACTATTCATTATTATTTTTTTGAACAAAAAGTACGGTAACAGTTTTGAAGACTAATAGAATTTTACTCTATGTCACTAATACCTACATAAGGTTTCAATCTGTGTAACAAAAGTTCAAATTAAATTAACTCAGTACATATAAATTACAGATAATTTCTTTTTTTATTTAGGTAGCTTGTTTATTTCCATAGATCGTAATATTTCTAGTCTTAAGTGTTGCTATAAAAAATACAACAATTATTCTTGATCATTATATAATACTGAAACATTATTTTATTTTCGCGTACCGGAAGGCGTAGCGTGGGCAGGCCCCCCCACACGGTGGACTGATGACCTGGTAAAGGTCGCGGGTGTCCGCTGGATGCGGGTGGCGATAGCGCAGGACCGGTCATTGTGGAAGTGTTTAGGGGAGGTCTATGTCCAGCAGTGGACGTCTTTCGTTTGACATGATAATGATGATTATAAAATAGACGATATAAGTTTTTGTGGAAAAAACGCCAATTAACTAGGGATTTTTTACCGATAATAAATTTGTCGATAAGTGTTTCTAATATTATTTTTAAGTGACATTGCATAGTAGATTAAGTTCACTGGATAAAATAGAAATTAACTAAAATGCTGATCACTACCAATCGATGCTACTTATACATATAATAATAATATGACTGTCATTCAGTAATTCATAGGCATCCTTTTTAGGGATTTTAAAATTCAAATAATCATCAAATGTAAAAACTAGAGTTTTATTATGAACGTTTTTTTTTACACAAAAGCTTTTTTAATGCTCTTCAATCTATTTCCATACAAAATAAACTGAAAACAAGAGTGCCTTGCAACAAAGGTCAATTTAGGTAAATTGTATGACATTGTGTAGCATAATATAGTATACTCTGATATAATACCTACTCAGTTTTCCGATAATATATGGAAGTATCTAAAATAAAAAAATATAGGTAGTACAATTCATCGGTAAATTACATCGTTAGGAAGTCCCTAGGACAATTTTATACATGCAAAAAAAACTTATATGTCTGTAAATATTAAATTAAATGAATTCTGAAATTCTTCGCGAGCATGTTGCATGTGTCAACGATTTTAACATTAATTATTCATTTTCTAAGAGACAATCAAGTTAAGTGAATATAATATGTATAAGTTTGTTAACTTGTTACGTGTGTTTAAAAATAAATGTGTTGTTGCTTAGCTATTACGAGTATATTATATTAGGGCTTATTCTTCTAGAACCTGAAAATATAATAAGTTCTTATGGAAAATGCACACTCTGTGTACGTTAATTTTAAAATAGCCCTATCCTTGTAGATATATCACTAAAAACTTTAAAAGAAAATAATTTTAAAAAGGCCTTTCAGTTTTTAAAATTATAAGCTCAAATTGAAATTATTGGTAATTTCAATATACTGATTGAACGATACGATATTTTTTATTATGGCTTTGACGAAGGAAGGCTTAGCTAGTGTCATGTCGATTAGGTAAATGAAATAATCGGTATGAGACGAAGGATTTAAGTTTATTTCAAGTTGCTATTCCAGGAATAAAATTGTTATTTGAAGAGAGCCATATTAGAACAGACAGCACTAAACTAGTTAGTAAGGAAATACCCGTATTTGTTAAAAAGATTACAATAAAAAGGAAAAGAGCACAGAAATGTTACGTTATTAAAGGTACAATTCAAATAAAGGATAATTAATCACTGAAGTTTGAGTCAATAACGGAGCGATTTTTGCTGTTTTTGTAAGTAGTAGAATGTAGGCGGAAAAACAAGTTTATAAGCTTAAAATTTATCGATTTGGAATCATGTTTTATATCCCTTTCAGATTTAAAACGGAATTTCGGTTAAAAACGGACGTAATAGCGTAATAGAAAACGACAATGTCTTTCTGTTTTCAAATGAAAACTATATTTTCTATCACCATCAAGTTTAGATGTGTCACTAATCTGCAATACCCTAATTATAGTATCTATTCCCAAGAAATATATTAGTCAATAGATGAAAGCCCGGCTTCGCTCGGGTGAAATAAATAAGAAAGAAATAAAGAAAAAAATCGTGACAGATATGCAAACGACCAAAGAAATAGTGTACAGTCAAGTGCAAAAATATGGGTGCATACAACTGGCTCAAAAATATATCCCATAGCGCCATGTCGGCGGATTAAGGTTTCGGGTACGTTTTTTTGAGACGATTAAACCGATACGTATTTTTGCACTTGAGCGTACAAAAATGTATAAAATAAAAACATTACAACAACGGATTATGATGAAACTTCGTATGCAAATATAGTCTATCCCTACAGAAAGTAGCCTAAATAGATACTCGCGCATAAATGTTATGTTGTACTAAGTACTAGTCACCTTCATTGGAGAGGGTATGTAACTTTAATGTAAAGCTTTACACAAAAGAGTATTTCACAAAGGTCGGTTATGTTGCTGCTCTAGTTCGCTCTGCTGTGCATGCTTTGCGACATTGTACCTGTACCTACTCAAACCTCTTAAGTGAGTTTAATCATTACTTAAAGATGCGTGCCGGCACGACACAAGTCATGATCCGACAACAAAGAAAAAGGGCCGACCAAATTGACATTTGACCTACTGGATTATTGGTATCACTGCTCACTCCGGCGGACTTAATTGTGTTGAATTAGCCCGTGTTTCCTGACCGATTTTGATTTTAGAATGTACAGAACCGTAAAATAATGTCATTAGTAAAGATATTAATACAAATTTCATTCATCACTGTAATGTTGTTAAGAGTAGCAAGTAAGTATGTGGTGTTGAGAGCGGCTAAGAGCATGTAAGCGTGCCCACCGTCGCAGACGCGCGGTCAGCTCGCATGCTCGCGCAGGGAGTCACTCCCGGACTGCGCCCGAGCGCCAGCCGACGTACGTGTATTGTATGGAAATAAATAATTGGCCCCCGTATTCTTCTTTTGACGAGCTCTCCGGTGGCGGGTCCATTATGTCCGTTCGAACGTGAGCGCTGGCATTCGGACGCTAGTGGCGACGTCCTCGGTCGCCTGTACCGCGCTCCACACCACGTCAACATGAATACCTCCGATCGAGGTACGAGTCCTATCTTATCATTGAGGGTTAGCTTCGATGGCGATGGCGTTTCGCGTCGCTGAAACCGGCCGGTCATACGTGCTTCTACCTAACAACAAGGTTACACTGAAGGAGGTCGGAAGTGCGTCCAATTCCTCGTGAATAGCTAGGTCACTTACTACAACGGAGTGAATTACTTAAATGAAGCAGGAGAAGCATATATCATCTGCTGTCCGAGTGGCGGTTATTGAAAGTGAACATAGTGGCTCGTGCGTGAAGGGTCTCTGCTGCTGGCAGCCGCCCTCAGTGCGGCTGGTATGTAGGGCGGGTCACAATGTTTGCCCTTTGGAGACTGTAAGTACAGAAGACTTAGGACTGTGCCATCTTTTTTAAATTAGATATTATGCATCTTTTATAGTTACGCATTTTTAAACTATTCCTGACTACTCATTTATTTGACATTCACTGAACTGAACTTCGATATACATTGTATCGTATTTGATAATTAAACATTATTGACATTGTTATTTTGCAATTACGCTACTAGTGTATCTTAAGTACTTAGCTAATAAGGGTGGGGCAACTATGATCGTACGCTACCATGCGGGCCGGCCTTTTTTGTAAATGAATTAGCGCGAACGTTCGCATAGCAGCAAAATCAACACATAATCGTACTCGTATATCTACAGCCGCACCTTTTATTAACAGCGGGTTTGCTTTATTTATTGTGAGGATACAGAAACGCGTGACCCACAAAAATAAACGTAAATACTTACCGGACGAATATGAGAGCACCGTCGTTACTATTGACTCCATCCGTCATATTAACTGTGTAAGTTGATTATGATTGGTTTACATGTTTCCTACTTAACCATTTCTTGTTTTTCCAATCACTGACACGCGAGCATTCTAGCAGCCCGCAGCCTGGCGTCCGCCTCAGCTCCTAATTGACCAGCTCGGGACCGCCGCTATTTCTAGACCACGTTCGCTACAACTAGTTGTCGATGATGACTGACTTCTCCAATTATAGCTGTAATCGTCATTAATACTTCCAATTGCGTGGCTCCTGCGGTCGCGACCCAATTGATAATCTGAAACCAGGACGAAGTATTCCGATCACATTATCCTTTTTATCCCCAATAGAATGAATTTTTGGTACTTGTATTGTGTAGATAAGCTCGCTGTCCAAAATTAAGCTTTTACTCTTTGTATTCAATAAAATGTATTTTCCAGGCAAGCAAAATTGGTTTTTGATTGATATGCATTATTTTTTAATACCCGACGCAAAAAGAGGGGTGTTATAAGTTTAACGTGTCTGTCTGTGTATCTGTGTGTCTGAGTATCTGTGCTTCTGTGTGTCTGTGTATCTGTCTGTATATCGTAGCTCTTTTTTTTTGTGTCATTAATAATTATATCCCGAGTGTTTTTAGCCATGTTCCATGAAAATTTGTTCGGCTGTTTTTGAGATATTGAGCTTTGAAATGAAAATGTCGGGGGATTTTCAACTTTTCTAAGTTGTAGTTATTCATATTTTTTGTCTGCACGATGCACGCTCATAGACTACATACCTTAGATAAGTACGTAATTTTCAACGGATCCAAATACCGCATTTTGTTGATTTGAAGTAGAGATATTGAGAGAGGTCTTCTTTGAACGCGCTATCTATCTCATAATAACATTCTTAATGCAATAAAAAATCACAGATCTCGTGCACTACTCAACCTTCGAAGTACATTGAAAATGAACCTAAAATAAGGAATTTTGTAATAACACATATCATAAAATGGAAATAAAATGGAATGGAAATAAATTGTATTTTAACCTAAATAATTTTTAAGAAAAAAAAACGACTTCAATATGGGAGGCCGGTGAAAGATTATTATACTTAGATGGTGCACTCTTAGATTCCATACAATAAAATAAAAATGGTTATAAGTATGTTTATAATGGTAGAAGACTAAGTGCACTCAATTCCTCATGGAATCCTCCATCAGAACACAAGCTTGACGAAAATGTGTCCTGAAAACATAGCTTGCTTGACAAACAAAACGAAGAGAACAAATCGCCAAACATGAACTACGCGTCGTTGAAGAGTTCCGTTCTGATCATCATTCCTGCTAGGCATGGTCCGTTACACGTCACTTGAGGCTCGGAGAAATATCTATTTAATTAAATATTTTCTCCAACTCCTTCGAGGCCAGATAACCAATCCCCAGTTTTTGGCTTGGGTCCCAATACGGGTCCCTCGCCTCTCTGCCAAGCAACTACGCCCCCGCCGGCTCAACTTTTTTGCAGTTCCACCTACCAGGACGCGTGCGCTCGCTTCTTCCCCTCTACACCAAGAATTAAGGCTTATGAACGACATCTTGGCCAGTGATACCGGCCTGGATATCTTTTTCACCCCTGAGGCAACCTTCATGACAGCATCAAGTCGCTTTCTTGAAGCCATTGTGGTTCAAAGCTCCATTGACTGAGAGTTTTTACAAGTAATTTTTGTACCATATAATCTTGTATTCCTGACATTCTTATTATTTTAAAACTTATGTGACATATTCTTCTGAGATTAATTATTAGTATTGTTTTTTATTTATAAATTATTTGAGTGTATTGTTTTGTGTGTTTAATCAGTGTTAACATTTAGGCGGACACGTAAATGCATAATATATAATTAAATAATAGTTTTTCAATTGGCACGTAAGGTTTGATTAACTGTTAGTGCTAATTTGTTTATTAATATTTAAAATAAATAAATAAAATAAATAAATAAATAAATCATCAGCAGTTCCACTTCATCAAATGTCACTTTTTTGAATGAAAATGCTTGCTTAGTTCATGAAAATACTAAAATAACTATTTGTGTGCCTTTCACATTTGAGGAGTTTCCTCGATTCCTAATGGATCCCATCATCAGACCTCGAGCATGACAAAAAATAATCGTGAAAATAAAACTTAACAAACACAGCTAGAAGGACAAATCGCCATACGTGAACTTTTCGTCGTTGAAGAGTTCTGTTCTGATCATCATCAGCAGTTCCACTTCAACAAATGTCACATTTTTGGATGAAATTGCTCGATTTGTTGATAAAAACATAAAAATCACTATATGTTTGCCTTGATTGATTTGAGGAGTTCCCTCAATTCCTCATGAATCTCATCATCAGAACTGCGTTTTGACAAAAACGGGACCAACTTGGATATATGTACTTACAATCAAAAAAAGAATTTTTCAAATCGGTTAAGAAATGACGGAGTTATGGAGTAACAAACATTAAAAAAAAACATACAACCGAATTGATAACCTCCTCCTTTGAAATCTTGAAGTCGGTTAAAAATCAAACGAAACGGAATACATTTGCTAATGTTATGCCGATTTTGTTATATATAATATTATAAACATAGCTTATAATGCAAAATTCTTAATAAATACATATATATATGTTACAATATCAACATTTTAAATAATGCTATTAATTTTTTATATACCTATATTATGAACTAGCTTTTGCCCGCGACTTCGTCCGCGTACGATTCGTTCTCGCCTTAGAATGATTTGTTTTCCCATACAATCTTTCTCAAGCTCAGGTGGACACCAGGAACTTAGGGGTGACATGTTGGAGAAGGAAAGCCACGAATAGATCGGACTGGAGATATTTGCTTGACCAGGCTAACCTACGGCCCACCCGTGGCTATAACGCTTCAGATGATGATGATGATACAATCTATCACCCTTCTTTACACCCCCTTAAGAAATGATTTCAGTCAATATGACATATATTCCCTAGAAATCCTATTGTCAAAACGAATCATTAAGTGCTTATTTCGGAATATCAAATGTACCGATCCTAGACGAATGAATCCCGTCAAAAACATTAGGTACATGTACATTGTACAATGATAAAAGTCTCGCTACGCAGTTCTGCCGTAAAACGTTATCCCAACAGAGCGAGTTCTTCATGTAAGTATGATGACCGAAGGCCGGAAGCAGAGCGGCAAGGCATGCGAGAATAATCACACAGAGCGGGCTTCTCATGTAAGGATGAGGGCCGAAGGCATGAAGCGGAGAGGAGAGACGCGCGAGGCTGAAGGCCGAGCCTCCCAACAGAATAGATTCTTCATGTAAGGTTGATGACTGGAAAGCCGAAGGAGAGTGGCAAGGCATGCGAGGCCGAAGGCCGAGCTATGTCGTCGCCGAAGATCCAGTTGCCATATTAATGAGGGTAAATTGTACTCCATTCGTTCGTTTTCACGTGATGCCTAGACATATAAACAGACATACAAACAGACACAAATTCTTAAAACGGTTGAAACGATTTCTGTTATCGATTCTAAGTATCCCCACCAACTTTTTTTCGAATATCTTCCATGTACAGACTTTCGACCCTCTTCTAAGTGTACATCTGAGATGCTCCAACTGTCTATGCTGACGATTGGGCTGCCCAGCTCAAGTCTTCTCTTATATCAAACTGTTTTTATTGTGTAAAGGGTCAACAATTACGTAAAAAATAACGCACGATAAAACTAAATGGTACACCGACGATACAAAGTGTGCATTGAAACAGCTGTTTTGTATTTAAGCATATGAATAAAAACAATGCCTAAGTATCGCAAATGCATTTTAATGTACACGCAAAGTAGAACTTATTGCGAAAAGGTTGATGTGCTCAAAAATAGCGTCAACAATCAGAAGGAATTATGATACTTCGGTTTTGACATAATGAATCGTCAACTTGTTTCTAATTCTGCTATGCTTTAAGTTAAATTTCTTGACACGCTGTTATACTCCCAATTGGCTGAAACTTAAATCATAGAATAGCGTATCAGGATTAAACCACCCCGTTTCATAGACCTTACTTGCATCCCCGATCCCACTCGAGAACCTTTCCTCCCCAACGGCCAACGGTTCTACGTGCAATATGCCCCGCCCACTGCCACTTAAGTTTAGCGGTTCGGAGGGCTATGTCGATTACTTTGGTTCTACTGCGGATGGCCTCATTTCTGATACGATCACGCAAAGATACTCCAAGCATAGCCATCTCCATTGCTCTTTGGGTGACTTTGAGCCTTCTTATGAGGCCCATAGTAAGCGACCACGTTTCAGTGCCATATGTTATCACTGGCAACACACACTGGTCAAAGACCCTCGTCTTGAGACACCGCGGAATATTGGACGAAAAGATGTGCCGTAGCTTCCCGAACGCTGCCCAGCCGAGTTGGATTCGACGACTAACCCCTTTCTCGAAGTTGGACCTACCTAACTGGACAGTCTGTCCTAGGTATAATATATAATCATCTACAACTTCAATTAAAAGTGTCCGATTGTAACGGGAGTTGGTGCTACGTGCTCGTGCTTTCAAAACGAATGATTAAGCTTATTTCAGAATATCAAATGTACCGATTCTAGACGAATAAAGCCCGTAAAATATTACATGTACAATGATAAAAGTCTTGCTACGCAGTTCTTCCGTAAAACGTCCTAACAGAGCGGGTTCTTCATGGAAGTATGAGGGCCGAAAAGAGGAAGCAGAGTGGCAAAACATGCAAGGCGGAAGGCCGAGAATTCACACAGAGCGGGTTTTCTTATGTAAGGTTGAGGGCCGAAGACTTGAAACAGGGAGGCGAGACACGCGAAGCCGAAGGCCGAGCTTCCCAACAGAGTAGATTCTTCATGTAAAGTTGATGACTAACGGGCCGAAACGGTGCGGCAAGGCATGCGAGGCCGAAGGCCGAGCATTCAAATAGAGCGGGATCCTTATATAAGGCTGAAGGCCCGGAGCCGTGTGACACGCACGCGAGGCCCAAGCCCGAGCGTCCCAACAGAGCGGGCTCCTTATGTAGGGCCGAAGGCCTGAAGCAGAGTGGTAATGCAAGCGAGGCCGAAGGCCGAGAGTCCCAACAGAGCGGGCTCCTTATGTAGGGCCGAAGGCCTGATGCAGAGGGGCAAGGCATGCGAGTCTAAAGGCAGATCATTCACACAGAGTGGGCTCCTCATGCCGATCATTCACACATAGTGGCAACATAGCCAACAGAGCGGGCCCCTCATGTAGGGCTGAGGGACGAAGGCCCGAAGCGGCAATGCACGTGAGGCTGAAGGCCGATAGTCACACTGCCTAGACATATAAACCGATAGACAAACAGACACGAATTCTTAAAACTGTTGAAATAAGTTCTGTTTCGATGCCAAGGGCCCTCCAATCGCTCCATTGATTTATCCAATATCTTCAATGTACAGATTTTCGACCGTCTACAGCTGTATTATATGTAAACGGATAAGCATAGATCCAGGGGCCATTCAACTCGAAGTACGAATTTTTCTATAGAAATGTTATTTTAATTTGTTTGTACCAGATGTCACTTGGTGCTATCTCTATCGCACTTGCATATTGAAGTGACAGGGATGCAGCGGTCGTGCGGTTAGTTCTTACTAAATACACAACGGTCTTACGAGCTATGTGGAGTATTTCACTGGTATCTCAATCTCAGTATATATATTGTACTTTGTGCATAGATCTAAGGTGCTTCAACCGTCAATGTTGACGAGAGATCACTTGGGCTGCCCAGCCCAAGTGATCTCTTATATCAATCAGTTATTATAGTCTGAAGGGTCACCAATTACGTAAAAAATAATACACGACAAAAATAAATTGTACACCGACGATACAAAGACTGCATTGGAGCAGCTGTTTTTGTATTAAAGCATATGAAGACAAACAATTCCAAAGTATCGCAAATTTATTTTGATTAACACGCAATAATAGACCTAATTGCTAAAAGGTTATGCTCAAAAATAGCGTCATCAATCAGAAGGAATTATGATATTTTGGCTTTGACATATCGAAACGTCAGCTTGTTTACAATACGTCAAATTCTGCTATGGCTTAAGTTAAATTTATTGACACGCCGTTATCCTCACAATTGGCTGAAACTTAAAGCTTAGAATGGCGTATGAGGATTTAAATCACCAGTTTCATAGACCATATTTGCACCCCCGATTTCATCACTTTGAGGATGATAATCGGGACAAAAAGTATACTATAAGTGAATCCAGATTATATACTGTTTAGTATACAAATAATTTTTAAGAAAAAAAAACCGACTTCAATGGGGGAGGCCAGTGAAAGATTTACTTAGATGGTGCACTCTTAGATTCCATACAATAAATTAAAAATGGCTATAAGTATGTTTATAATGGTAGAAGACTAAGTACCCTCAATTCCTCATGGAATCATGGAAAAACCTTGCTTGCTTTACAAACAAAAGGAAGAGAACAAATCGCCAAACGTGAACTACGCGTCGTTGAAGAGTTCCGTTCGGATCATCATCAGCAGTTCCACTTCATCAAATGTCACTTTTATGAATGAAAATTCTTGATTAGTTTATGAAAATACTAAAATCACTATTCGTGTGCCTTTTACATTTGAGGAGTTCCCTCGATTCCTAATGGATCCCATCATCAGAAATCGAGCATGACAAAAATCAATCGTGAAAATAGAACTTGCTTAACAAACACAGCTAGAAGGACAAATTGCCAAACGTGAACTTTTCGTCGTTGAAGAGTTCTGTTCTGATCATCATCAGCAGTTCCACTTCATCAAATGTCACTTTTATGAATGAAAATTCTTGATTAGTTTATGAAAATACTAAAATCACTATTCGTGTGCCTTTTACATTTGAGGAGTTCCCTCGATTCCTAATGGATCCCATCATCAGAAATCGAGCATGACAAAAATCAATCGTGAAAATAGAACTTGCTTAACAAACACAGCTAGAAGGACAAATTGCCAAACGTGAACTTTTCGTCGTTGAAGAGTTCTGTTCTGATCATCATCAGCAGTTCCACTTCATCAAATGTCACATTTTTGTATGATAATGCTCGATTTGTTGATAAAAACACAAACATCACTATATGTTTGCCTTTAAAATTTGAGGAGTTCCCTCAATTACTCATGGATCCCATCATCAGAAATCAAGCATGACAAAAATTTATCGTGAAAATAGAACTTGCTTAACAAACACAGCTAGGAGGACAAATCGCCAAACGTGAACTTTTCGTCGTTGAAGAGTCCTGTTCTGATCATCATCAGCAGTTCCACTTCATCCAGTGTCACATTTTTGGATGCAAATGATTGATTTGTTGATAGAAACACAAAAATCACTATATGTTTGCCTTAAAGATTTGAGGAGTTCCCTCAATTCCTCGTGGATTCCATCATCAGAACTGCGTTTTGACATAAACGGGACTAACTTGGATATATATACTTACAATCAAAAAAAGAATTTTAAAAATCGGTGAAGAAATGACGGAGTTATGGAGTAACAAACATTAAAAAAAAAAGCAAACAAAAAAAAAACATACAACCGAATTGATAAGAGGAGGCTCTTTTGAAATTTTGAAGACGGTTAAAAATCACCTTGATCTGTTCAGCCGTTTTTGCGTGATTGAATAACAAACATCCAAACATCTAAACTTTCGCATTTATAATATTAAGTGGGATTACAAAGTTATATACGTAGTTTTTGAATCTAGAAAACGGTACTGAAATTGGGGTTTAGAGTCACAGTTAATTAAAGGAATAAATCATTATAGTGTTCAAAATTTGAAGAGACCCGTGGTGGCTGGCGCGCACACTGGGCAGCGCCGCGGCGCAGCGCTTGCGTTTACTTTTTTTTCAGTTTATATCTTAAGATTTCACAAATTTTTAATGAGGATGTTTTTCCTTTGTCGTCAAGTATATGCTTACCAATTTTCATTCCCGTAACTCATGGATTATAGGAGTTCCCATACAAAATTCAACCCCTCTTTTTACCCCCTTTAAACCCAAATTTGCACCATTTTTATAGCCTAAAACCTGACCAGGTATTTACTCGACAGATTAGTAAAGTTTTCATCAAAATCCGTTTAGCCGTTTTCACGTGATGCGCGTTCATATAAACAGACAAACAGATAAACAGACAAACAGACAAAAATTCTAAAAACTGTTGGAACGTGTTCTGTTATCAATTCTAAGTATCCCCAGCCAACTTTTTTTCGAATATCTTCCATGTACAGACTTTCGACCCTCTTCAGCTGTATTATATGTATAGATACTTTAATTTTAATATATTTTTAATACTATTAATACATTATTAAATCTTAAAAAAAATATTTTTATTCAATCAATACATGTATACAATGAATAAAACAACAATATCGGCTCTTACTACTACAATAAAAACTGCGTGCGACTGTCCTATAAAAAACTCATTTACTTAGCCGAACATATTAACTTTTTTCAAAACTGAAATTAAAACCCCCAGATATATTGAGATAATCTACAATATACAAATATTATACATTATTTTTTTTTTATAAAAAATCTTTAATAGTGCCCCTTGTGAAGCAGCTTTAGCTATTTTTGGCAAAATTCGGGTTTTTCTCAAAACTATCATACCTATACATTTTAATATTTTCTTAACACTTCTTATAGCTCTCGTCAATAGACGTCATTTGACACTCTAAACTTTTACGTAGTACGTATTCGCACTATTCGATGAAATTGGTGACTATACAGAAGCGATTGAGAAACATTTTCAATGTTAAAATATGGTGTATAAATACTACTTTTGAGGGTTTCAAAAGGATTTTAAATATAAGCACGTATTAAACTCATAAAAACAGATTGCAAGAAAAGTATCAGTCACACGTATAAGTATTTGAAGTCTATTGATAATTACAGCAATAAACAAAACTGTTACAAATACTTTTCAATAAATTTATAAGTATTCTATTATTCAATATAAATAAAGTAGGTATATATATGCCCCGAACTGCTTCTAGGAAATGGTTCCTACCAAAATATATACACAAACGAATTTAAAATGGATTCGATAGGATTTGATCGATTCAGAAAATGTTATTGCAGATTTGGCATTCGTTTTGTTTTCTCTAATTTGAAATGAAAAACAGAGTGTTCATCTCCGGTGAAACCACCCATTTCAACTCGATTATTGGCGAAAATATCTCTTCTGAAATTGTTGGCTTTCAATCCTTTTTTGTGGGGTATTGTTGACTAGCCCTAGAAAGCTGCAATTTGGTATGGATATATAAATCAATAATTCTCACAAAGTCGTAAAATAAAACCTAAAAAAAATATTTTTAAGAGTATCTCCCCTACACGTAAAGTAGGGATGTTTTTTTTTATTTAATCTATTATATGTTGTAGGGTGTTTGTTGGAAAGGTATTTCAAAATGAATAGATGTTATCATCAAACATTTTTTGAAAAAGGTAAAATTTTTCGGAATTATTCACTCCAAAAGAAAAAAGATTGTGTCCCCCCCTCCCCTCTAACTTTTGAACAATTGGTCCAAAAATATGAAAGAAATCATGAAAGTAAAACTTAATAAAGACTTTCAACGAAAACTATAGCGGGCATGACCAGTTAAGCCGTTTTTGAGCTATCGTAAAAAGTATTCCCTTCTTAGTGAAAGACGTATGAAAAGTTGCGAAACTATTCCCGTTTGCTTCTTATTGATTTTTTAGAGTGCGGTCATTGGGCAACTATGGAACCCTACACTGAGCATGGCCCGACATGCTCTTAACCGATTTATTTTTAATTGAGTTCATTGGATAATTTACGGATTCCGAACCGAAACTGAGCAGGGCCCGACATCCAATTGGCCAATTTTAAAATTCCTAATTATGAATCCGTATGTGTGGTATTAAACTTTTTTTTTTATAGTAGTCTAGTAGCCCCCAAATATTTTTCAAATTTAATTTAAGTATTTTATATCATTAATAAAATAAGAACATTAAATATCATTAAGTAAAATTTTGGTCTAGTTCTTTTTTTGAGACCCAGCGCCTGATGAACACAACGAGGAACATTTTGAAACATTTTTTGTAAGGGAGCTCCCTTAAATATTTATTTTATTTTGTTTTTAGTATTTGTGGTTACAGCGGCAACAGAAATACATCATTTATGTAAATTTCAACTGTCAAACTATCAGGTTCATGAGATACAGCCTGGTGACAGACGGATACACAGACGGACGGATAGCGGAGTCTTAGTAATAGGGTCCCGTTTTACCATTTGGGTACGGAACCCTAAAAACATGGTAGTAGTAGCTATATACAGGGTTTCTGGCAGGACGTGTGTCAAACGATTAGCGTGGGTAGGCAGGGACACCTAACACATTTTGGGCCAATTAACACTCATCCCGCCCACTTTGGTTTTCTTACTTTTTTCTGTGTTTTTAGGGTTCCGTATATTTTAATTAATTTCACCATCTGATGGTTGCCATTTTACCACTAATCATTTTGGATAAGACGCCCGTTACTCTCACACTCGCATACTTGTCAGAACGTGAAGAATATCTTTTCATCGACGATAAGTGATAAAATGGAAACCATCATACGCCTTCAGGTCTTCCAATATGATAAAAACTTCTCCTGACCCGACGCGCTCTTGGTCGCTTTTAATAACCAAGTGAAAAAAATTAACTTTATTTTGCAAGTAGACCCCATTGGCACTTTTACAAGTTAAAATCTACTAGCGTTACTGAAAAAGAAGACCAGTGCCGAGAACAAACGCCGAAACCAACTTGACAAACAATGCTTTTTTCTAAAAATAGGCTTATTACGTTGATAATACTTAACTTACTTAATATAAGTAAAGAATCCATACTCAGGATACAAGAAACCGGCCAAGTGCGAGTCGGTCTCGCGTTGCAAGGGTTTCATCTGACTCACGCTTGAACCTGTCATCTGTAGGTAAAGAACTATTTATGAAGGGAGGGGATGGTTATTTTTTGCTATTTTCTTAAATAATTACTAAACGAATTATTTAAAAACTACAAAAAATATATTTCAAATGCAGACAACGAGCTCTTTCATTTTGTATGTAACACGATAAAGTTTGAAGAACTTTATTTTTTAATTTTCCCATTTCCCTCCCAAAATTGGCTCTCGTGTTTATAATTCATTGGTTTGCGTTACATGTCCGTCTTTGGGTCACAAACTTACATGTGTATCAAATTTCATCGTAATTGGTTCAGTAGTTTCGGAGAAAATAGGCTGTGACAGACGGACAGACAGACAGACAGACGCAGAGTGATCCTATAAGGGTTCCGTTATTTTCATTTTGAAGTACGGAACCCTAAAAAGAGGAAAAATATTTACAATACGTATGCGTCGTTCAAGACAACGTGGCGATTCTACCCACGGAATATAAAAACCAGAGGAAGTGTCATCCTAGCGATTGTACTAGAGAACGGCTGTCGCCACACGCAAACAACCATACTTAAATCACAACACTCATACACTATAAAAGAACTCTTTTCATTGATTATAACGTACCGTGGCAATATGTTGTTAGCGGTAGTAAATTTCATAAAGAAAAACAACTCCAAAAACTACCGCTTACGGTCTAAATTAGAGTGCAAAGTAAATATTTCTTACGTCCGTGTGATTCTTTGCTGATCGTCTTCTAAGAGACGTGTTAGTTCGGCTACTTGACACCCCTGATCTGCCACCAGACCAGCCATCTGACAACATCAAACCAAAAGGTCGTATACGATTTCGAATTTCACATCGTGAGAAGACTTTTTACATACGCTTAGATATGGCTTACGATATGGAGTATTAAATTAAATTTTGTTTACTACAGTTAGTAGAGGTTAAATAAGCTTAATGAATGAATGATACCAGTAAAGTGTGATGATGACGATTTAATACAAGATAAAATATATTCCTGCAATGATAGTAGATTACATAGATAGGGCGGTAAAATAAAGAATGCCTTTGAATAAAGATCGCAGGCATTTGTTGTCCAAGCTGAAGGCAAGGGCAATAAATATGCGATCTGATGCATGCTTTATTACCGTCCGTAAAATATACTAAATTTTACGTCTTGCCTTGGCCAGGAAGTGGGATTTTCTATCCACGTAGTGGGCAGTAATTGCTAGTTTATGGTTTGAGGTGACGAAGAATACTTAATGCCCATTCTTAATAATAAATATAACTAATTCATACAATTATCGTTTTATTTGTAACTTGCACACGATATAAAATTTAATCAATCACTGGGTGTCCATTAATACACGGGCTATGTTCATTAACGGAATTTCTTAATAGAGATGTCCATTACTGGTCCCGGATAGAGTATCTTGCTTGTTTATAATTGGTGGTTAAGTATTTTGCTGACTTATAGTTTTTTGTAATAATTTGTATACTTTAATAATTTAACATCAAGGCAATACGAATAAATCATGTCTAAATAGCGCGCTACTAAAATAGTGTTGGTAGGTTGACAAAAACGTAAATTGGTCCGTTAAAACTGTCCATAACGGGTTTTTATTTTTTGGGTTAAGTCCATTACTGGTCGTCCATAGTCAAATTTAATTAGTACATTATTGGTGATTTCGAACTTTTTTTTCGGTGGTAATTATTGCACAAAATACTCATTAGCTGAGTTGTTTTGCGTAGTATACAGCTAAATCGAACATTAATTTATTAAAAAAAATATAACTATCCTACGTCTAGTACATTTTTATTACAATTTTAATATCAAAACTAAATCAGTCGCCTTAAAGTGTCCATTACTGGTGGTGTCACCCTACGTAAGTAAGTCGATAATGCCAAACGGCACAGAGCGGGAACTGTCTTAAATGCAACTTTGTAATCCGAATACTCATATTATCGGAATATTCGTCCGAAATATTATCTGAATACAACAACATGAACTATCCGAATATTCAAATATTTTGGATACTATAAAAATTGATAATAATTACTATTACGCTTACTTAAACATTAGGAGCGGAGTAAAATCTGTAATTATACTAATTTTAAAGTTCCAAATCAAAATATGTAGCTTTTTAACTGACTTCGATAAAATAGGATTAGGAAGGAGGTTACCGATGCAGCACATGAGGATTAAAGTATGAAAATGTAATAATAAAAGAAAATATAATTAAAAAAGAAGTATTGTACTCTTGGCAATGGAAACTTCGCCACGACCAGGACTACGACTTAGGACTCAGCCAAAACTCTGAGCGGCATCTCGCAGTGTTTGTCTCTGCGTAAGTATATGCCGAGACAAACACTGCGGTGCACGTTTTATATACCTGTAAGTAAGGAAACAACGGATCGGCCATTATTACATTTATTTTCTGTCTCATCACGCTTACGTTTAAATCTATCCTCTATCTCTTTCACTCAAACCATACATACGTCCCTTTCTTACCTATGTTATTCTCTCATGCTGTCTCTCTCTCTCTCAACTACGTTCCTATATACATATTATTTAACATGTGCACCTTACATGCCCTCTGAAATATATATATACAAAGGGAAACTTTGTATATGTATATTTCACACCTTACATGTTCTTAGCGTTATTTATTTAAGAATCTAAGCAAACTTTTGTTAACAGTAAACATCAATTAAAAAAAAATACTTAAACATGAAACTTTATAGTCAAAAATATAATTATGATGGAATCTACTTTCAAATTATTATTTCTGACTATAGTTTAAAACAAACATGAAATATTATACAAGTCATGTAACTATTAAATTAACTATTAATAAATTTCTTTATGAAACTGTTGTTTTTCTTAACTCCTTTATTCATCTATACCTAATCTATAAAACAACTGCTACTTTATAGTGTTGAAATAAACTTCTCAATTAGAACTTAATTGCTCAATAGCGTATACTAGGTGCTATAAAGAAGCATTTGTTACAATGATACTAGTAATTATACATATTTATTTGTATAATAAATCAAACCATAGAAAAGCAACTTTATCGTTAATGCTAGAAGATTCAAAATCCATTAGCAACTTGATACACATTCGACCAGAATTAAAAAAGTAAACTATCTCTTTTTTTATACTTATTGTTTAGAAATGTAGGTATTTACATCTCTGCTTGAGCAAATAATATTGTTCACATTTTGGTATATGATTTTTAAGCTATAGCTTTAGCCATGTAAGATTTATAAAAAAGGAAAGCTATTTATACTTTTGTTTTTACATAATTTACATGAATTTAGAAGTTAGTTTTAACAAGTGCATATGAAAACAAAAAAAAAAATGTTGATGGTACACTGTACAGTTAGTTACATTAGGGAATTTGAGCATATATATAACTGTTAATTAAGATGCTAATATACTACACTGTTTAAAATGCTTATATATATTTTGTTTATTTTTTCTATATGTAAACTTTTTATACCATATATCTTTGAGGCACATTTGTATGCCTGCCTCTGGACGTTACAAATGGACGTCTGTTTCTTTCTTCGCTGGAAAGGTCATTTCTGGTGATGGCATCCCCGGTGTGACTGAGTGTAGAGTCGTGTTCCTCTTCCTTGTGATATCGTCTGGAATTGTAATCGGGTTCGTCCTCATCAGTGTTGTCATTGCTGGGATTAAGGTTGTCATCAATTGGTGTCATATCTGAAATTAAATCAAGGTTATGCGGGTTTGTTATTGGTTTTAAAAATTGAGTGTGGACTATTTTCTTGACGCTTGGTTTGTTGACATCTTGTATCTCGTAGCATACTGATCCAATTTTTTTCACTATTTGAAATGGTCCTTTATATCTTGGCGTGAGCTTGGTGTCAGTTGGTTTATACCACTCATATAGAACATAGCTGCCTTCATCAAAATTATGCTCCAGTCTTCTTAAATCAAATTTCTTTTTATTATATAGATGTATGTTTTCAATATTTTGCAATGCTAGTTTTCTGGCTTCTGTCAAGAGGTCTAATTGATGGCATCTCTCAATGTCTTCTATTATTGTTCCCAAATGTATTTCATTAGGCGGAATTCTAGGGTAGAATCCATGCATTAGATAGAATGGGGAGTATCCTGTGGTTTTTTGTTTTGAAGTATTAATTGCTAATATAACTTTAGGTAAGAGTCTATCCCAATCTTCTTTGTTATTCAATGCAAACTTTGTTAAGGTGGATACAATTACAGCGTTCGCTCGCTCACACAATCCATTGCTCTGAGCTGTGTACGGTGTGGTAGGTATATGTTCTATGCCATATTTTGAAAAAAACTTTTGTGTCAACTGGCTGGTAAAACAAGGTGCGCTGTCTGATATGTAGGTCAATGGTGGCCCATATACATATATGATGTCATCTTCTATGGTATTCATCACACTTTGTGCAGATAATGTGCATGTTGGTTTAGCAAAAACATACCTTGTTGCATGGTCTATATGTACAAATATATATGTGTTTCCTGCGGTTGTTGGGGGCAAGGCTACTATGTGGTCCGATGAAATCACTTGCATGGGTGTATTTGGTATTGGACGTCTTCCCATTACTCCATATGCCAACTTAGTGCGTCTGTTGGTCCTTGCACATGTCATACATGCTGATGTATATGCCTTAACATCTTGTCGTAGAGATTTCCACCAGTACTTGCTCTTGATTTTGCTGATTGTAGTGTTGAAATCTAAGTGGCCGTTATCATCATGTGCTATTTTTAATATTGATGATCGAAGCGCTTGAGGAATAACTATTTTCTCTTTATTGGTCAATTCGTCATTGTTTATATGTAGTAAAATGCCCTCAGATAATTTAAATGAGTCATTTATCTGCTTTAAATGCTGTGTTGTTATGGTTTTAGCCAATTTTGCCTTTATTTGCTGAATGAAAGCATCTTTTTGCTGTGCTAACTTTAGTTTTTCTGTGTTGCTGCTCACAACTGTAAGACATACTTCACTCAGAGGGTATCGAGACAGATGGTCTGCAATCACATTTTGCTTACCCGGTCTATGGACAGGTATAAAGTCAAATGGTGCCAAATCTATGACATATCTCGCAAACTTCCTATTCAGTTTGGCTTTATTTATGATGTATGCCGTTGAATAACTGTCAGTTATTAAGGTGAACTTTATCCCCAGTAAGTATATTCGGAATTTATTCACGATTGCCCAGTGTACTGCAGTTACTTCCAACTCGTTAATATGGTACCTTGTTTCAGCATCCGTTAAGCATCTACTCGCATATTCTATGACCTTCTTTTCTCCATTTTGTATTTGTATTAAACATGCGCCAATTCCTTCATAACTGCTATCTGTTTCAACTATTGTTTCGGCATTCTGTTGAAAATTTGATAATATCGGTGCTGTCATTACTAGATCCTTTAATGTCAAAAATGCGTTTTGTTGTTCCTCTGTGAGTTTTATTTGTTTATTTTTATTGGTTTGTTTTTCATTTACAGCTTGCGTTTTATCTTTTTTCAATAGGTTTTGTAAAGGTCGGGCTATAGAAGCATAGTTTTTTATATATCTTCGAAATGTGCCAGTAAATCCTAGAAATGATTGTATTTCCTTGATGGATGACAGTGTCTTATACTGTTCAATTGCAGCTGTTCTTGTTGGATCAGTTTTCTCTTGCATGTGTCCCACAATTTTCCCAAATAATGGTATTTCAGTGGCGATGAAAATGCATTTGTCTTTATTAAGCTTCAATTGCTTCTCTCTGGTGACCTGAAATACTTTTCTCAATATTGTAATGAAATCTTCTATAGTGTTTGCACCACCTGTGATGTCATCAAAGTAAGCTCTCACTCCTTCTTGGTACAAACATCCATAAGTTGCTTTGATTACCTTTGACATGATTGATGGGCCTCCTACAAGCCCAAACATTACTCTTAAAAATTCTATGTGATAATCTTGGGTCACAACAGCTGTTTTATAAATATCTTCTTCTCTGATACATATATTGTGATAAGCATGATATATATCCAATTTGAATTTATATACAAACTGTGAAATAGTTGTAATAATATCATCCATTCTTTCTATTGGTTGTGTGTCCACGACAGTGATAGGGTTTATAGTTTTGGAATAATCTACTACAGGTCTGTATGGTGTGGTGTCATGGAATGGCTGTGTCACTACAAACATTGGTGCAGCATATGGTGAGTTCGACAATCTGCATATATTCTGGTCTAACCATTTTTCTACAGTCTGCTTTAGAAAACGTCTTTCTGGCTCAGGTAATCTGTACGGCTTACAGCTAACAGGCTTATCACTAGTCAAATTTATTTCTAACTTGAAATCTGGAAACTTCCCAATATCACTGTCATCATTTTTGAAAATATCTGCATATTCTGACACTAATTCCAAGACTTTTTGTTTGTTATCTGGTAATATTTGATGCAATGACTTGTTATTTGGCACACAACATGCAATTGACGCATTTTCCCTTGTAACGTCTGGAAAATACTCAGTATGCGTTGGAGTTATAATGCATATTTTACCATCGGGTTCATGAATTATGCGAGCATACACAGCAAACTGCCAGTCTTTACCAATGATCATGGGTACAGGTAATCCTTCACATATAGCAATTTGGGGCATTACATAATCAATTTTACCCACCTCAATACGAGCTGATATCCATCCGATGGGTGTAAGAATATTTCCGGCAACCTTGAAATCTCCTTTTGTCCATGGGTACACTTCTGTATTTTGTGGCAATGCATCCTTATCCACAATCGTGATAACGGATCCTGAATCTGGCAAAGCATTCAACTGTAAACATCCATTAAGCGTTATAGGTATTAATGTTACGTTAGGCATTTTGTCTTGAACACAACTTATTTGTTGACGGCTGGCAAACTGATTTCCACTTGTGGACGGTTGTGGTTTGTTGTATCTTTGTTCAAAATTGCCTTTATTATTGGGAGTTTCTTTATTAGCGCTCCATGGTATTTTACAATCATACGACACATGACCTTTAGTCCTACATCTGAAACAGAATTGATCTTCCTTGCGGTCTGTTTGAGGGTTATATTTTGGAATGAACTTGTTATATTTTTGATGTTCACTGATAGTGTTACTGTTACTTACGGTGACTTGTCTATTAAATTTGTCTCCTGGCATTACTTTCCTGATATTGTCCAATGCAGCAGCATGTGACAGCAATTCTTCCACATTTGTGCAACAGTGAGACGCCATAGGAATCGACCAGCGACTGTCCCATATGCCCTCCAAGATCAATGAAACTTTGTCTGCTTCTGGAATGGTACACGGTGACTTAACAAAAAATGCATTCTTACTATAGATATATTCTGTGATGGTTTCAGTGCTACGCAGTGTTCGTTTTCCCTGTAATGTAATAAATTCAGAAAATGACATCTTGTATGAAAATCTTTCGCACAATTTATCTTTCCATTCCTGCCAGTTGTCTATATTTTTACCCATCGCCTTATTCCAATTATTTGCAGGACCCCTAAGCCTCATCGCAGCATTTACCAAAGTGAGGTTATCAGACCAATTAGCTAAACTTGCTATTCTCTCTACCTGTTTTATCCAATCACTAGCATTTTCTGTTCTATTGCCAGCAAATAAAGGGATCGCCTGGCTGGTGTCTGATGTTGAAAATACTTGTAGTTTAGGTTGTGATGGGCTAGTAATTTGTTGCAATATCATGGATTGTGTATGTAATATTTGCAATAAAGTGTTATCGGAAGTTGCCGTACCTGATTTGGGTTTTGTTACCTCATCCTGTTTTAATTGATCCAGTTGCATTTGTAAGTTCTTGATTTCGAACTCTTGGGATAATCTCTTTGTTCTCTCGATCTTGTATTCTTCCAGAATTCCGTTTTCCTCCTTTAAAATATTATCCTGATGTAATCTTTCGATTAGCTCATCTTTGTTCCCCGTTGTTGGAAGATATCTCGTCTTCAATTCGCCTTTTAGCTGATTAACTGTAAAAATTGCTAGATCTTCTAGACGCGTGGTGTCCATTGTTGAGACTTATTTCGATTTTTTATACTGAAATATAACGTATTTCACCTATCCTTCTTCGAATATTACACGTATACTCGATAAATTACTGATTTTTGAAACTGTTTTAAATGATTACTCGCGATTATAAATATTTTACTGTTTTGCCGCAGCGCCATGTAAGTAAGGAAACAACGGATCGGCCATTATTACATTTATTTTCTGTCTCATCACGCTTACGTTTAAATCTATCCTCTATCTCTTTCACTCAAACCATACATACGTCCCTTTCTTACCTATGTTATTCTCTCATGCTGTCTCTCTCTCTCTCAACTACGTTCCTATATACATATTATTTAACATGTGCACCTTACATGCCCTCTGAAATATATATATACAAAGGGAAACTTTGTATATGTATATTTCACACCTTACATACCTACCTGGCTATGCATTAAATTGTAGAACGTCATAAAGTATAATTCCATGGAGAAAAGGCGAGACCAATGTTATGGTCATATATTATGAAATTGTTAGTATTTACGCTACATACGATATTTTGTGTAGGAATTGAATTTTCATGTATGAATCGTTTGCCTTGTTCCGATATCCAGTAATGTTCCGGAACAAAAGGTTCCGAGCAAATTGTGTTATACTGTTGCGGAAACCAATCCTTTCTCCCCGTGACACAATATTCAAATAATATTTAATTTGAGTTATCAATTTATCGATTATAATTATCGACATAGCTACAGCATTTGAGTAGCAACTCGGGAGCAAAATTTGACGTTCTGGATAGCGAAATAACACACATGATTATGATGCTTAATCTCAGAGGAATAGAATATATATTTTCTTAATTACAGACGCAAATTGTGTCTTCGAAATTAATAATGTTATTATTTCTTTTATATTCTAAAATACTATTTACGGATGATAGGAAATCCCTCCATGGGTCACATTTTTTATATTACTGTTGTTTCTACAGCTTTTCACGGCACAATAAGGCAAATTAGAAATAAAAACAGATTTATTATACTTATTTACTCATGACAAACGCCGCTTGCGGTTGCCAAGTGACTGATAATAATCTGTGCAACAAGTAAGCTAATATTAACTCATGTTTGGCGACACGGGAACGCCCCCTACTCACCACTTCCACTGGTTTCTATGTTCCGTGATTCTACCAAACTCGATATTTTTAATTTTTTTAAGCAGGCTTTTTTCCGATGAAATCTAATAGAGGATTTAAGGTTAAATAATACTACATTTTTAATGATCGAAAATATCCCAATTTTATATGAAAGATAAATGAATTTCTAAAGTTCCTTATTCTAAAAGAGAGTAAGTGACAAGTAAGGCGTCAAGTTCGTCACAACGTCACAAATCATACTACTAATCACTGTTACTAAAACAGATTTACTAAAGAAAGTGAACTACTGTTCTTTTTGTGCGCTGCGACTGTGACAATTTCATAGTAGTGACGTCATTACGACGATGGTAGGCTTTCTTCACATTTAAGTGAATATTTAGAAAACTAATAGCTCTAAATGATGGGTTTGTTGTTAACAAATAAACGAACTGAGTTAAGATTTCATACTACGTAAAATTTTAAATGTTTTTTATTATCATTCACCTTATTTATTTCTTTTGCTTAGGTTAGATTTTTTACAATAAATTTATATAAGTAAAATATAATAATATACATACAAATTATAAAAGCATTACAAAAAACCTAACCTAGGGTGCCGCCGGCAGCGAGGCGAGCCTAAGCTACCGGTGGTTAGGGCGACAGAGAGAGGAACCTCCGGACTATCCGCTCTGTGTCCAGGAGTACCACCTTGTGTATTTGACCCTTGACCCAGGCATCTAACGAGAGTCCCTTGAGATGTTGGTCGAGACTCTTCGCTATTAGACCGTTCACAGAGACGACTATCGGGACAATAATCGTTGAATCAACATCCCACACGGCGGTTACCTCATGTGCCAAGTCTAGGTACTTGCTGACTTTGTCCTTCTCAGCTTTCAGGTCAGGGATGGTGATGTCAATTATTATTATTATTATTATGAAATGTGGGATTGCTCTTGGCCAGCATCTAGCCGGGGGGCAAAGATGAGGCCGACGATGAAGCGAGCTCACCCAGAAGATGCCTATTCACTCGTGCTTAAAAAGGTATAGGCTATATGAACTTGGAAATACAGATGCAGGCAGAGAATTCCAAACCTTAGAAGTGATAAAAGAAGATTCAAAGCGCTTGGTTCGAATTAGAGGAATTTCGACCAGGTAAGGATGGCAGCCAGCCGTACGTCTGGATGTCCGAGGGAAGAAGGGGGAAGGCGGTACGAGTATGAGCTCATGGAGCTCCTGAGCACACTCACCGAAGTACAGTTTGTAGAAGTCGCACAGACATGCTACTTTGCGTCTATGTGCTAAGCTCTGCAGCTTATTTCCCACTACCGTACTGCCGCCAATGAGCCTCCTGGCTCTGCGGTCCACCGACAATGACCGATATTGTAAATTATGGAAATAATTTCCACGAGACAATAAATTAAATCGTTTGATATGTTTTCTGGCAAGAACTGTATTAACTAATTTCCTAGACGTGATACAATGAAAATATGCATATATGAATATTAATGCTAATGATAGGTATCTAGTTTGGGCCATGCATTTCTATCACTTAGATAGTCCTAAATATCCTCTGACATAAACGAATTTATCAAGTAATGTTTTAGAGCTGGAAGGGATAAATTAGAAATTTCATCAGGTAACTTATTGATAAAAACGGATACCTTGACCGTAAAAATACTTGTATACTTTGCAAACACGAAACTTTTTAGTGGAAATTTAATTTTTATTTCTAGTATATTAAAATGATGGATGTTATACAACGAGTCTAAGTTCTTAATGAAATAAATAATAGAATTATTGTTAGAAACGGGATATTTACCATGTATATTTAGATTTTTGACTTCCCTACTCGTATATATAAAATCGACTGCAGCTGTGGAAGCTCTTACATGGGTCAAATTAAGCGCACCATCTAATGCCACATTAGAGAGCATATCCGAGCGTATAAAAACCGGCCAAGAGCGTGTCAGGCCACGCTCAGTGTAGGGTTCCGTAGTTTTCCGTCCGTCACATTCTTTTTTTTTTTGAAAAAATTACAAAAACTATTCAACCTATCAAGTTCAAAATAATTTTCCTACAAAGTTTTTATAAAGTTCTACTTTTGAGATTTTTTTCATATTTTTAAAACTTATGGTTCAAAAGTTAGAGGGGGGGGACACATTTTTTTTTACTTCTGGAGCGATTATTTCCGAAAATATTAACATTATCAAAAAATGATTTTAGTAAACCCCTATTTATTTTTAAATACCTATCTAACAATATATCACACGTTAGGGTTAAAATGAAAAAAAAAAAAAAAAATCACTCCCCACTTTACGTATAGGGGAGGTACCTTAATAAAATATTTTTTTCCACTTTTTATTTTACCACTTTGTCGGCGTAATTGATATACATATTAGTACCAAATTTCAGCTTTCTAGTGCTAACGGTCACTGAGATTATCCGCGGACGGACGGACAGACGGACGGACAGACGGACGGACAGACATGGCGAAACTATAAGGGTTCCTAGTTGACTACGGAACCCTAAAAACAACAAACCTCGAAAATCGGCCATAGCTGAACACCTTCTGGAGGCAGGGACAAATCCTTGAATTGAGTTGCACAACCCTCAGATCCTCTCGACAGAATGCCACTACATACCGAGGATGGTCAAGGAAGCCATTGAAATCCAAAAGCACAAGAATTTCAATCGGGAAGATGGGTTTCAACTGTCGAGCGTCTGGCGTCCAGTGACCCAAAAGCTCACGAATCGCAAAAATACTGTAACCGGCATGAACGCGCGAGTTGATACTGTTACTGTTGTCGTACTCGTATAGCTAAACGATTACTACGTAGTTAGTATACATTCCTCATGAAGAAGCTAGGAAATGTATTTCAGCGTTTGTCTAGAAATTTGTACCTAAGGGGGTTAAATACTGGTCGACATTTTGTTTGGCGGTCGTGAAATTTGAAAAGTGAAAAAATCGGTTCTTCGTGCGACAACGCTTTATCAAAAGATCTGAAAATAAACTTTCATGGGATGTCGAAATAAAGGGGTAAACTTTACGGGTTGAAAGTTTGTATGCAAAACAAGTAATATATAGGAACTATATTAGGTACTATTTATAGCCTGACAACAGTTTATTTAACCCTGAGATAGTGTCGCTGCAAACAGCTTACGTATGACAATAATGTACGTAAGTCAGGGGTTAAATACTGGTTGACATTTTGTTTGGCGGTCGTGAAATTTGAAAAGTGAAAAAATCGGGTCTTCATGCGCCAACGCTTTATCTAAAGATCTGAAAATAAACTTTCATGGGATGTCGAAATAAAGGGGTAAACTTTACGGGTTGAAAGTATGCAAAACAAGTAATATATAGGAACTATATTAGGTACTATTTATAGCCTGACAACAATCGATTACTTAACCCTGAGATAGTGTCGCTGCAAACAGTTTACGTATGACAATAATGTGCGTAAGTCAGGGTAGTGGGCATTGGCTTCATATTGATACTAGTATAATGTCAAAACATTGCTTACACAGAATTCGGTTCTTTTAATTTACCTAATCGTCAAAATCTGATTCTAAATATTCAATATATATATATATATTCTTCGTTTTCTGACTCTGACGAAGTCTGATTTTCATCAGATGTTGTGTCACTTTCAGGACCACCAACCTCGATTATAAAACGTTCAGTCTCCAATTCGATTATAGGACCTTTATTCCTATAATCGTCTTCAATTTTTTTAACATATGGTCTCCACAGCAATTGCTCCAATATTCTTGAGTTACTTCCTATACGATAATAATTTATTAAAAATTTAAATCAGTAATGATATAGACTGGTTTTTTTTACATAATTTAACTAAATTCTAAACATTAAAATAAGTTTTATACCTGAAAACTATTTTCAACAAGCTTTAGAAAAGCCTTATTAACAATAGACACTTTTTTAGTTGCCACTTTAGCTTTTAAAATGCCCCAAATTATCTCAATAGGGTTTAAATCACAGTGATATGGCGGTAATCTTATCACTTTGTGTCCGTATGTGGAGAGAATCGTGTCTATTTCATATATTGGTTCAGGTTTTTGACGTCTCAAAATCTCCACCAATCTAGCTTTGGATGCTTTTTGTGGAAATGAAATTTTATTCGAACGCATCCACTCTGCAATGACTTGCTTTCTGTCGCCAGATGTTGGTGGTTTATTAATGCGAAAGGAATGGTATCGAGCATTATCTATAACTGTATAGTTAGGTGGTTACTGTGGGTTCACGTAGATTGGGAATAAATTTCTGCGTAACCCATATCTTAAAATTCACGGCTGAGGGCCGAAGGCCCAATACAGAGCGTCAAGGCACGCGAGAACGAAGGCCAAGCGTCCCAATAGAGCGGGTTCTTTGTGTAATGATGATGGTCGAAACTGCAAAGCAGAGCGGCAAGAAATATATGCGAGGCGGAAAGTCTAGCATTTACACACAGCGGCCTCTATTTTTATAGCTGAGGGCCGAAGACAACAGAGCGTGGCTCTTTTTGTAAGGCTAAAAGTCGAAAGCCCGAAGGGCGTGCCAACGTGATACTACCTGTCCCCGAGTGCCTTATAAGCGAACCTGAGGGCCGAAGGCTGGAAGGAGATCAGCAAGGCAAGCGAGGCTGAAGGCTGAGCGTCACATTATAGCGCACTATTTATGTATGGCTGAGTGCTGGCGGCCCGTTGGGCAAGCCGACGTGGACACTGTCTATCCCCGAGTGTCTTATAAGCGACCATGAGGGCCGAAGGCCCCAAGGAGAGCGGCAAGGCACGCGAGTCCGAAAGCTGAGCGTACCAACAGAGCGGGCTCTTTTTGTAAATCTGAGGACACGCAAGGCGGTAGGTGAAGCAGCCCAACAGAGCGGGCTCTTTAATAAGGCTGAGGGCCAAAGGCCCGACTGGCTTGCTAAGTGAAGCCAAGAGTGTTATAAGCGATCATGATGGCCGAAGGCGCGGTGGAGGGCGGCAAGGCAGGCGAGGTTGACACCAGAGCGTAGTTCTACACACTATGTATAGGTTATTTAGGACGACATCATGTGTCTATCTTTCTTTGTTTCTTTCTATTTATGTTGTATAAGCAGGGATCGGAATTCTCGTAGCACTTTTGAGCTGTCATAGGGACTTCTCATTTATCGACTTACGATATACAAATATATGTCGATAAATACAGAATATTAAAAGTGTAAAGTAAACAACAGGCAGTCTTATCGCGAATGAGCGATCTCTTCGAGATGACCTTTGGAATTTGGATGCCAACTTTTTGGAAATTTTAAATAGGAATTATTATTATCATATTTTATTGTTCTTTATAAATAATTTGATTTTTTATTACGAGGCTTTAATTTTAAACATTTTTTCAAAACAATGTTATGTAACCCCGTTCAGCCGCTTTCACGTGATGCGCGGTCAAGTAAACAGACAAACAGACAAAAATTCTAAAAACTGTTGGAATGTGTTCTTATTCTGTTATCGATTCTATTGAATATCTCAAGAAAAATTCAAACTAATATGACATGATTTTGTTTTTAATAAATTGTTTTTAAATGGCCTTTCTAGTGGCCAGTACCATAAACGCCGTAAGTATACCAAATCAACTTTTTTTTTAAATATCTTCCATGAACAGACTTTCGACCCTCTTCAGCTTTATTATATGTATAGATTAGGATTAGGATTCTCACCGAACGGCTGGAGTCGGCGCGCACCCCACTAGAGTCAAAGTAATTCGAACCCTCCATCTTAAAAATCAAGTGGTACCTAGGTAAAAGAATATGACCAAAGGAATTGAATAAATATTACGGGTTGCTTACTCTGAGCCTGGACAGACACACCCTTATACGTATGATGTTTGATAAACAGTAGGTGACCCCTATTTTTTTATTTTCATATATTCTGTAACCAACCACTTGGTCCACTCTATATGAATAACACATGACGGAAAAAAGTTGGTAGCTGCCTAAGTTTTTTAACAGGTTCAGTCCAGTGCGATTTATCAATTTATACGTTATCCATCTTTGTCATTATGTATAACAGATGAAGGTATATTTTCAAATGTATCGGATCTTCGGTCAAGATACAAATGTAGGAGCATAACATTTTTTCAAAGACGTCTCCGAGGCGGCGTCAAACGTCTCAGTAAGGTAAATGTATTTGGCGCGATTAGGCCGACGCTCCTAAAGTCAGAAGGGGAGCCTCATCCGGTCGGTGCTCGCGCAAATTGTCAATTGGCCATCGCCGCTTCAGGGCTGTCAGCGCGCAAGGTCTGCCGTGCTCACGTGACCTGCCCAAGAACCCGAAATATCATTCAAAATTTCCATAATTCACAAGAAAGAGATAATTCCTTAAGCCTTCCGCGAAGAGACCCGGCATCAACACTGCTCTGTGCGAATCGCCTACGGAACATTCATTACAGATACAAGAAAAAAACCATTCATTAATAAGATAAACTATTTATGTTAGTTATGTTTGACGCCTTGTTTGCTAATTGTTGACATTCACCTCTAGAATGACGAACTCATGAAGTCGAATGTCGTATTGCGTTAGTGTCGATCATTGGGATGTTTACCTTTGCCAGTTGCCGCATACATATGAACAGAGAAACATACGGCAGCTAATTGATTCTTTATGGGTTTTATAACGTATGTTACGTTACCAACAATATAAATTAAATATATAATTGGCCACATAGTATTTCCTGTACGATTCCCACCAAACAGCAGTCGGCGCACACCTTACTAGAGCCAAAGGAGTTTGAACCTTCTTTACAGAAGATACATTTCATATTTAAATGGAGGAGCAGTCGCCGCAAGCAGCCAGCTGGCTTCTCGCGACCAATGCCGCTGGCGTTGAAATACGAAATCTAACTTCTGTATGGAGGGTTCAAATTCCTTTGACTCTTGCAAGCTGCGCGCCGTCTCTCGTTTGGTGTGAATAGAAGGAGCATCGAATCGTAACTCCTTACGCAGTGTTAATGGGGACTTCCGCTACTCTCTGATTTATCAATTTCTTCTATGCACTTTGTTCCCAGTAGGTATACTGTGGTAATAGGTAAGTTCCGTGCGGAACTAACGAAACTTTTTTTCCATAGTAGGCAACGGCATTTATGGGACATTTGATTTCCTACAGGTAAATTACTTTCGAGACGTTTTGCATCTGTAGTAGTATTTGTATATTTACAGGAACACACGTACACGTTGACGTATACTTACACGCACACGACAACGTGTGTGTGACGCTGGCTACAGAGGTTACAACTACAAATGCAAAAAAGTCTCTAAAGTAATTTACCTGTACCGATTAGTAGAAAGTGTGCTTAAAATTAAACCATAAACACACTTTCAACTTTCTATACCCTACGAGGTATACATATCCACACTGCGGCCGCTACCGTTATCCTACTGTTTGTTTATAACAGATATTGAAAATTAAGGAATAGAAAAAATATAAATCACACGGAAAGAACTGACATTTTTATGTAGAAATTGCAATGAACTACATACGTGGTATTCAAATGTGTTTATGTAATAAAAGAGACTTCACTTGATATTCCCGATTACACATTAATTAGTGTTGTAAATAAGTATATTCTCGTATAACTATGCAAATGATTTCTATTTGTGGGTGTCTCTGCAGCGGTGGTCATTATGCACGTACCCTACTATATTACAACAATTCTTTAAATTACTATTAATAACTTTAACTTTTATAATTATCTATTAATTGGTATACATGTACGAGTATGCAGAGGCTCAATTGACAACATTTTTTTAAATTTTTAAGTAGTATGAAATCTTAACTCATTTCGTTAATTTGTTAACAAGAAAGCCCAAAATATTTTTCTTATATTTTTATAGCTATTAGTTTTCTAAATATTTACGAAAATGTGATGAAAGCCTACATCGTAGTAATGACGTCACTAGTATGAAATTGTGACAGTCACAACGCACAAAAAGAACTGCAGTTCACTTTCTTTAGTAAATTTGTCTTAGTGACAGTACTTCTGTGTGATTTGTTACATTGTGACACCTTACTTGTCACTTACTCTCATTTAGAATGAGGAACTTTTGAAATTGATTTATTTATATATATATATATTATTTTTTTTGATTTTTTTTTATACAAAAGCAGAATTACTGAGTACAATATGCTTATCTGCCAAACTGCATGACAGTTTGTTGGCAGAAAACTTAAGCCCTCTAATACTGTATGAACACATATGAGTACACTTATTCTAGTCTTAGGCTAAGGTGCTATTATACGTAACATTACTATATCTATAAGTAACTGCTGGCTCGGTTAATATAAGGCAAGGCAGCCTCACTATGCGCTCACTATTAGAAATAATAAAGAGAGAGTGATAGGCAATTGCATGGTGTGGGTATCACAGCGAGCCTGAATATGAAATTGGGATATTTTCGAGAGTTTAAAAATGTGGTTTTACTTAACTTTTTATGCTCAATTTGATTTGATCGGAAAAAGCCTGCTTAAAAAATAAAATGTTGTCAATTGGTTTATTAAAGATCGCACGTAAAGGATGATTCACAGTAGGCCGTTCCGTGTCCGGGCCGGCCCGTTTTCTTCTAGAGAAATACGTGGGCCGTTGCGTTTGCTGTCATAGATAATTTTTAAGAAAAAAAAAACCGACTTCAATGGGTTAGGCCGGTAAAAGATTATTATACTTAGATGGTGCACTCTTAGATAGATATACATAAAATAAAAATGGCTATAATGTATGTTTATAATGGTAGAAGACTAAGTACCCCCAATTCCTCATGGAATCATGAAAAAACCTTGCTTGCTTGACAAACAAAACGAAGAGAACAAATCGCCAAACGTGAACTACGCCTCGTTGAAGAGTTCCGTTCTGATCATCATCAGCAGTTCCACTTCATCAAATGTCACTTTTATCAATGAAAATACTTGATAAGTTCGTGAAAATACTAAAATTACTATTTGTGTGCCTTTCACATTTGAGGAGTTCCCTCGATTCCTAATGGATCCCGTCATCAGAACTCGAGCATGACAAAAATCAATCGTGAAAATAGAACTTGCTTAACAAACACAGCTAGAAGGACAAATCGCCAAACGTGAACTTTTCGTCGTTGAAGAGTTCTGTTCTGATCATCATCAGCAGTTCTACTTCATCAAATGTCACATTTTTGTATGATAATGCTCGATTTGTTGATAAAAACACAAAAATCACTATATGTTTGCCTTTAAGATTTGAGGAGTTCCCTCAATTCCTCATGGATCCCATCATCAGAAATCAAGCATGACAAAAATTAATCGTGAAAATAGAACTTGCTTATCAAACACAGCTAGGAGGACAAATCGCCAAACGTGAACTTTTCGTCGTTGAAGAGTTCTGTTCTGATCATCATGAGCAGTTCCACTTCATCCAATGCCACATTTTTGGATGAAAATGCTTGACTTGTTGATAAAAACACAAAAATCACTATATGTTTGCCTTAAAGATTTGAGGAGTTCCCTCAATTCCTCATGGATCCCATCATCAGAACTGCGTTTTGACAAAAACGGAACCAACTTGGATATATATACTTACAATCAAAAAAAGAATTTTCCAAATCGGTTAAGAAATGACGGAGTTATGGACTAACAAATATTAAAAAAAAAAAAAAAAAACATACAACCGAATTGATAACCTCCTCTTTTGAAATTTTGAAGTCGGTTAAAAATGGACCGGCCCGGACACGGAACGGTCTACTGTGAATCATCCTTAACTCAAATTTTATTCATAGAAGATCTTTCCGGCAAATCTATATCTACTAATGACCAATCCCATCACCCATCATCGTGGGATATAACGTAAAAATTCGCCTTGTTTAAAAGTTCATAACTCGCAAAACAGCATAGGTAAAAAACCACCATGGCTTTAGGTTCGTCCCGTATACTTATCTACTGAATAATAAACAAAACCGAGTTTATTTTAATTTAATTTTAGGTAACGCATTAAACCCCGAAGAATGGTATCGGAATTGAAATCATCCCCATATTCACAGGAATTAAAAACGTCGAATGATGCGACCGAAAATCTCTTAGGAATATTCACTATATGCTGAACTATTGAGGTCTGCAAACGTACCTACTCTAGTAGATTTAGTCTGAGTTCAATCAAACGAGAATAGAAATGATTACACCAATATACATACTCAATTATTATACAAACGAAAGAAAATGTTTCCATTTTTTCGTTACATTTTCATATCTGACCCAATAACTCGATTTAGATGGGTAAAGTTGAGCCCTATAAGTTGCTATCTGACGTAAGTAATAAAACAATAAATAGATAATTATATATAACCAAATATAATAATGAAGGGTCGACGTTAGTGAAAGTGCAATTAATAAGTACTAGGCGATCGAAGCTGAAGGCCATATTTAGCGCAATAAACCTAGACCAGAACTGAAACTTACAAATAGTCGCCATCAGATAATTATATCGGAACGAACAAGGTGCTTAAAAATATTTAATTACTGCTCTATTATATATACGCGGTACAGAGTATGTTCAGATATAATTTAGCTCCCTGAAGAGTATACATATATTAGAAGATGACTGTACTGCCAATAATCCACGACATACTACTAAACAAAGTATATAATTCCGGGATTCGTGGAAACGATTATATATAGTTAAAGTCGTACCTAGAAAACCGTAGCCAGCATGTACAGATTGACTTTTATAATGAAAACACACGAGAAATACAAAGCATTGACCCGGATATTTGTTATGCAAGGGGTTCAATACCATAGGGTAGCGTCCTGGGATGCGTAATGTTTTTGGTGTATATAAACGATTTACCAAATACATTACATACAACATGCGTTATGTTTGCAGATGATGTGTCTTTGATGTTTAAAAGCACCAAAAGTGATGACTGTAATAAACAATTAGAAAACACCCTCGTAACAGTATACAGTTGGTTAACGGATCACAATTTAGAGATGAACTTTAAAAAAACAAAATTAATTCAAATCCGACCATACCAGGAAAGTCCTTTGAACCTTTGTTTAACATCGGAAAATGGACCAATAGAAGAAGAAGAACATTTTACCCTATTAGGCATTACAATAGACACGAATCTAAATTGGAAAATACACATTACAAAAACAAAATTATCAAGATTTATATACGCACTTAGTATTTTCAAGGCAAATACTAATTATGAAACGGTACTATCGGCATACTATGTCTATGCGTATGCCTGGCTCCGTTATGGAGTAATCTTGTGGGGAGCCAGCACGGATGCTCATGAACTGTTCGTTCTACAGAAGAAGTGCCTGCGGTGGCTTGTAAATATACGGGGTACAGACACATGTAAACCACATTTTGTAAGGAACGAATTACTTACTCTCCCTTGTATCTACATGCTGGAAGTATGTATGTTACGTAGTAAGGGAGTGCATGCACCTTTTCCGATACATAAAAGATGCTTCAAATCCTAGGATTGTTACTCGCCATGAAAACAGACTTTGTTTGCCAAAATCAAACCTGGTGATGCACAGCAAGAGCCCGTATGTTAAATTTATTAAAATCTACAACATAATCCCCAACGATTTAAAAGCTAAAGAAAATGCCCGCATATTTAAACTTAAGTTAAAAAAGCTACTTATCGTAAAAGCGTATTAAACAGTTTGCGAATATTTAAATAACAAAAAATTGACATGAAGTATTTTTAATTATCAATTCTAATGTGTTGTTTGCTCTTTAATAATGTGTTTGTAGTGTAACTTTGGTGTTTGTATTGTGTATTATTATTCGCTTTATTCTTCTTAAAACTTAAGTTAGGTTTTTTATAAAACATTTATAAAAGTAAAATATAATAATACACGTACAAAATATAAAAGCATCATAAAAAACCTAACCTAGAGTGCCGCCGGCAGCGAGGCGGGGCCTAAGCTACCGGTGGTTAGGGCGACAGAGAGAGGAACCTCCGGACTATCCGCGCCGTGTCCAGGAGTACCGCCTTCTGTATCTGACCCTTGACCCAACCATCTAGCGAGAGTCTCTTGAGATGTTGGTCAAGACTCTTCGCAAGTAGACCGTTCGCAGAGACGACTATCGGGACAATGATCGTCGAATCAACATCCCACATGGCGGTTATCTCGTGTGCCAGGTCTAGGTACTTGCTAGCCTTGTCCTTCTCGGCCTTCACGAGGTTCTCATCATGGGGGACGGTGATGTCGACGAGCACTGCCTGGCGCTTCAATCGATCTGTCAGCACGATATCAGGTTTGTTGGCTATAATAGTCCTATCCGTGATGACAGATCGATCCCAATAGAGCGTAGCACGACCATTTGCGAGAACTGGCGCGGGTGTGTACTTATAGTACGGTACTTCGAAGTCCACAAGACCGTACAGAAGAGCAAGCTGCTGGTGAATAATCTTGGCTACCAAGTTATGGATGTGCCAATGTCCATGAGGGCATTTTTTAGGCTTTTTTATTATTTCTATTATTTATTTACTCCAGATCTTCGATTATCCTAGTTTTTATAGTTTTCCCTTTATGTGGCCATTAAACCCTAACTCTGTACCAAATTTCAGCTCTCTGAGTTTATGGGAAGTACTAGTTCTATTTTTATGATCATGAGAATCGATCACGCTTAACTTCGGAACTAAATCACCTACAGACTTGAAATTTTGGATTTTAGGTATGTGATTATAGCTTATTATTATTATTATCATTATTATTATTTTAAATTATGGTTAATTCTTTTATGACATATATTGTACATATTAAATCAATAATCTGTTGTGACGTTGCCATGCCCTACCGGGGCCCATATGAGACTCAATGTACCTAATTATTAAGATCTGTACAAAACTATGGTTGCAATAAACGACTATGACTATGAGTATAAGCCGCCCCATTGATTGTGTTGAATTAGATGAAAGGTTAATAAACGCGTAAATGAGGACTCGCACGAAGACATTCGTGAACGCAAGCGAGAATCCTAAAATCGGTTAATCCTGTTAAGCAGTGTTAGTGCTGTGGTAATTTGAGACAATTTGTCCACGATTGGCTTGTTTGCTGTTCGTGGAGCCGGTCTTAAAACGCAGGAAGTGTTGCTGATGGTACACTCTGAAGCGGGCCACATGAACTGGACGAACGCACACTGTACGACGTACAATGCCGTTCTTATACTAGTAACTTCAATTTTGCCATTTAGTTGATCTGATATCATCATCATCCTTAGCAGTTAATCCCAGTACATTTGCATCCTGAAGGATGCCCGAGGTCCGCTACCTAATCCCAAGAATTGGCGTAGGCACTAATTTATACGAAAGCGACTGCCATTTGACCTTCCAACCCAAGTATAAATTGTGTCCGGCTAAAGTAAAGTAAGGTTGACTTTAAGCTTATATTACTTTTATTAAAAACTGTTAATTGCAATGACTGTTGTGTTTGCGGCGTTCCAATATGCTTAATTTTAAGTTTTGGGCAACCTAAACATAGCCACGTGTCTGTAGGTTATGTTGGCAAACATTGAATAAAAAACTTGGGCTTGGGGCAAGATGATCCCATTCTAGTATATGTACAAGATGATTCCTGGGGATCACCTTGTACCTTGATGTTTATACAAACTTGTCTACATTTTTTAATAAAATTTTATGTCTATTATTCTATCTGTCAGGCTTCAGGGTGGTTATTGAATTTTGAAATTTATCTTTTTATTTCAGGCAAATCTAATGCCGCGGAATTACAAAAGGATAACACTCGAGGCCGGGGGTCACAGGAATTAATGACAGACTGTCTTGGCATAGCCATTAAAAAATACTAAGTCATTGAAACGAAGAGTAAAGAAATAAATAAAATAGTTATTGGCGCAGTAAAATATTTAGGAGGATTTTTTTTAACACTAGGAGAAGGAAAAGAAGCTCGTGAAACATATAAAAGACTTAGAGACAAGAATGTATGGGTTAGCAAAAAAGGAAGTGCTTGCGTTGGCATATCAAGCAGCCGTCAAAATAAATATGTTAGTGGTATGTGCAGCACATCACCTGCCAAAAAGCGTTTTTAACTCATGGGTTCAAATCGTTATTATAAAAATATGGTAAATAATATTTTTTTGCTAGTTAGGGACAATTTGTTCCCTTAATTATTCAGGAGGAATCACAGTATTTTTAATTGATCTCATTATGATCATTATAAGTGGTACAGTTTAATAACTACCTAGACCTAGACCTTTTTAAGGCACAAGCGAATAGGCATCTTCTGGATGAGATCGCTTCATCATCGGCCTCATCTTTGCCCCCTGGCTAGATGATGGCCAACAGCAATCCCATTTTTAATTAAAAAAAATTACTAACTTACATGGCCAATTTCTTTTGTTTTTTTTTTATTTTTGTGGCAATAAAACTCGTCTGACTGTTGATTTCGTTTTGTTTATAGACAAGGGTCTACATTATAAGAGTATTGTGGATAAAAGTATGGTAAGATTTTTGCATTTGCTGAAACTTGAGCTTTTATACTCTTGAAGTCAACATTTATGAGGTGCACCCCATGAATATTGGTTACTCGTGAAAGCGCCACGTAGGCTTGGCCACAAGAGAATATGGATGTGCCAATGTCCATGAGGGCATTTTTTAGGCTTTTTTATTATTTTTATTTTTTATTTACTCCAGATCTTCGATTATCCTAGTTTTTATAGTTTTCCCTTTATGTGGCCATTAAACCCTAACTCTGTACCAAATTTCAGCTCTCTGAGTTTATGGGAAGTACTAGTTCTATTTTTATGATCATGAGTATCGATCACGCTTAACTTCGGAACTAAATGACCTACAGACTTGAAATTTTGGATTTTAGGTATGTGATTATAGCTTACTGAATGACGAAAATTTCTGCGTTCTGGTCTTATCCAGAGGTTCTCAAATAGGGGCCTGAAAATGCGGTGAAATGGTTCCAGTAAAGGATGGTACGGCAGTGTTTGCTTCACGCTCGAATTGGCGGGGGCACTGCCGTGCCCCCAGATGAAGTACAACGTTTTATGACCCTAAACAGCAGATAAAGGTATTTTCACGGAGTTCTTCACACGCCGAAAACGATTTTGAGACTGACTCATAATCGATTAATGAAGTAGTTTTTAATATTTTTTTGCACATTGTGCCTATTTTTTGGCATAGGGGTAAGTATACTCATTAGTATACTTACCCCTACTACTCCAGTTACGTATGCTCTAAGTTTCTAGCGCTTTCATATGATACCCCATTTGACATACTCACTAGAAGGTCACTAGACTTTTGCCCGCTCTCTTGTATCAGTCATTTTTTAATGAAAATAAAGAATAATATTTATAAAGAAACACATGTTCTATTCGTCGGGTTAGCCTTGTTTATAAGTGTTCCAAATTTCAAATCGATAGCACAAGTAGTACTTCTTGATATATTTAGCGATGTGGCAGACAGACAGCGCGGCACTATAAGGATTCCTTTTTGGTACGAATACTTGTTGGACTAGGTTTCTTGTGTCCTCGCTACTTTTTTCTTTGTCTGTCGGGAAGACAGCCAGAGAGCATAGATTGGTTGGTCGAATTAATTTATTCGAAGCTTTAATAACGTTTGCGTAACTAGCCTTTTCTGGAGCCGGCTGATTGCACACATCTTGGACAGAGGTCTTGAGGTCTTTTAATTGACGGCCTGTTTAGCCTAGTTGGTAGTGACTCTGCCTCCGAAGCTAGAGGTCCCGGGTTCGAATCCCGGCCAGGGCATTTATTTGTGCATTTATCACGGATATTTGTTCTTGGGTCTTGGATGTTTTCTATGTATTTAAGTATGTATTTATCTATATAAGTATGTATATCGTCGTCTAGTACCCATAGTACAAGCTTGCTTAGTTTGGGACTAGGTCGATTTGTGTCAGATTGTCCCCCAATATTTATTATTATTATTATTATTAATTGAGAGGCCAGTTCTTGCTTCTCGTTTAGGTGCTGTATGGTTATGTGCGCTGAAATACACTTCTGCTTCACCGACTGATACAGTACAACCAGGTTGGAGGTCCCGTTAGTATTTTTTCTGCATAGGCCTTGAATCTTTTGTTTCTGGTCGGAGTTAAGATTGCTCACCGCCGCAACTGCACAGACCTCGCTCAGACACGCTTCAATGGAATTCATCCAGTTTTGCAGGTCCGGAGTTGATACTAGCGCTGGCTGTGGAGCTGATTCTGGCTTAGCCTCATCTCTCGGTTGAGGGGGCGGGGATCGGGGAGTTAGGCCACTTCGATTAAATGGACTATCCATAATTGATAGCTAACGTTAATTTAATTAATTAACATCACTGGCAGATCCACAAAAGTAGGTACGTGACACACCTTAGACACAAACTCGACAGAAAAAGTAATTCTCCATAACAAGTGGATACCCCGTTATATAACACGTGTCGTAACGTAATAAAAAATAAACCTCGCGTTTGTAATATCCTGGATTATGAGCCTAAAGCCTGAGTAACAAAAGCCACGTTACGAGCAAATATGTTTAAAAATATCTTTTCACCTCAGCGGCTCCAAAATGGCGGTTTTGTTGCGTGAAACCAGTGACCAAAATGCAATTTTGCTGCGGGCGTGAAAACGACTTTTCCGGCTTGAAACCAGTGAGCAAAATGCAATTTTGCTGCGAGCGTGAAAAAAACTAACTTCTCTTGTTGAACAAATAACTATTAAATAATGAATATAGTATGTATTACGATGCGAATTAGCAATATGCATTTTCTCTAAGTCATAACATAATCATTTTTACTCTGTAGTCGCCCATTGCTGTCAACATGTATTTTTCGCTTTGCCAAATCTAATAGTTTTTGTTAAAATATTGTTAAAGTTGAGCCAACTTAGGTCTTGTTGGCGCCTTAATTCATAACTCATACATAGCATTGGAGGTCAAAACACAGTGGGACAAACATTGGATTGAAATGAAATGAATATTTTTTGTTATTAGTGGGTTTATAAGAAGGTCTTACAAATTTACCGCCATACGATCTCCACATGTTTTTTTAAAATATTAGGGGTCAATTTTTTTACACAAATCGAACTAGTCCCATAGTAAGCTCAATAAGGTTTATGTTATGGGTACTAGACGACGATATATTTAATAGATATATGTGTATATCCAGGGTGTTTTTATTGAATTCCGTTAATTGCGAGGGCACAATCCTGAGATGAAATAAAGTAATCTTCTCTGAGACACTAGTATCCCAATTCGTACCATTTCGAAAATATTCAACAATTCATTTTCGATAATACCCCTAGTATAGTATAAAAGATCCTTAAATATTAAACAATGTTGACGTGCATGTCGTTCGAATGTCGAATTGTCATACTTGTCATTAACTTTTGCATAACTCCACTCAATTTTTTTTAATTTTGAAAAACTAAAAGTTTTACGTCGCTTCTATGGATATACATGGCTATATGCTAGAAGGAACGGTAATCAATAAAAATACCCCGTACACATAAATACATAGAAAACATCCAAGTCTCAGGAATAAACGTTTCTGCTCACCACAGAAACAATTGGCCTTACCGGGATTCGAACCCGGGACCTCTAGCTTCGGAGAAATTTATAATTACATACGTTTATTATATTATTATTCATTTTATCACATAGGTAAGTTACTGAAGATTTAACTATCGGTATCGTATAGATATATACAAAGAACTCACGTATACTATAAAAACATTTCTCACTCAACCATTGCATCACCGGCCATCGTCATCGTTTCCCTTACCTACAGCAAGTATCAGTTGAGAACAACGAATACTATAGAGTCATTACATTAATGACTTAAGCAGTTCTTAAAATAAGGATTCAGTTTTACGAGTAAAGGATGATTCACAGTAGACCGTTCCGTGTCCGGGCCGGCCCGTTTTCTATGACAGCAAACGCAACAGCCGGCGTATTTGTCTAGAAGAAGGCCGGCCCGGACACGGAACGGCCTACTGTGAATCATCCATAAGATAGAATAAAATAGATCCTAATTTAGGATATGTTTATTAAGTGGGTTAAGGTATCCACAAGGTGCTGCAAGATTAGACAACAAATGGGAGCAACGGTTCGAACTAGTTCGAAGTTTCTTCCAATCTGTTCCGTGTGTTTTGACACTGGTTTTGACGATACTATTGTCAATTTTACTAATAGTAATTTCTTAATTTTGACATATCTACAGCAATTCAATATTTATTTTAAAGAATAATAATAACATCAATAACTTGCTCTAAATAATTAATTAATATACGTAATAACATGTTACAACTGACGATTCGAAAGTGCTTATTGCTAGGCCTATTTAAATAAAGAATATTTTTACTTGACTTGGACAATGCAAGGCGAAAACGCTCACTTATTAGCACTTCAGTGCCGGTAACCAGAGCGTTGGGCGCTCGTCGCGCAGGCGCTTTCCTCTACATACGGTTTTTCGCTTTTATCGGCTACCAGTGAGCGCAGCGCTACGACATCGTTGGCAATGAAAGTGTTAGTAATACTCTAAGTGGTAACTTTTCCACCGATTGCAGACGCCGAGCGATAACTAAAACTAACATCGTCGTCACCGATCTACAAGTACCTACTATGGTCTATAGATTGCAATTTATAAGTTTTTTTTTAATACCACGTCGGTGGCAAACAAGCCTATGGCCCGCCTGATGGTAAGCTGTCACCACAGCTTATGGAGGAACATTCTCAATATTCCCAAAAAATTTATTTGACATATACGTTAATACTAGCTTTAAAATATACATAATAAAATAAAATATCTTTATTTAGCCCCACAAAGGGATACATAATTTTTTTTCATTAGCCTAAGAAAAATAATAAGTATATTTTCAAGCTAATATTACAACTGACATAAGTATATTTTCAAGCTAATATTAACGTAAATGTCAAAAATTGTTCTGTTTTTCTTTTTAAAAAGAGGATTTATGCTTAAGTTCCTTGGCGGTGTTAGAATGGTGTAAGAAAAAAAAGTAACAAAACACAACCAAAATATTTTTTTAAATTTGACACTTGCTTTTCGTTTCTAAATATCAAACAAAGAAAGATAGATAGTCAATTTTGTTATAGGACATACTCGTATATACTATTTAACTAACCAAAATGAAATAAAGATAGTATGATAAAGTTTAATAGTTTTAGAGAAACATCATATTTCATGAATTCGGATTTTATTTTTTCCCGGCTGAAACACTGGGAATTTCTCAACAAAACTTGGCACAATAGTACTACTAAATGTAAGTAATGTAGAAAAAGAAAATCAGCTCTTAATCATAAACGGGCATTTTTTCTTCCCTTATCCTGCTACGGCCTTTGCCTTATTCTGATTAGGGGTCATTATTATCTGTATTCTTAACAGTTGACGACTGTTTCATCCGACATTTACGTCACACAATAGCGTCTGATTCAAGTGTCATAGAAAACGGACCTAACCATCAGAAGGTTTGGTAACAAACGTGCAGAAAACAAAACTCGAGATCTTTTCATGTCAGCTGCATATTTAGAAAATTCTTTCGGTTCGTTGTTAGTTAGGGAAGAGACAAACGATTATATTTACAGGTCATAACAGCGCGACTGCGCAAGGACGGATGGTGGATTCTTTGCTTAAATTTACTTACTTATGTAGTCCAATGGCTCAACAATGCAGATTTTTGAGAGAGACTTTAGAGTAGATCTTAACCTACGATACCTACGAGTATATACTAGTTGGCGCTAGCACATACCTTATTTGAGCGATCCCCTCCCCTCTGCGTTCAGAGCGCACAAAATCGAACTGTCGCCGGCGGTATTTCCGGACCGATTCGACCTTCAAACCTTCAAGAAAAGAGCGTACTCCCATCTTAAAGGCCGGCAACGCACTTACAACCCCTCTGGTGTTGCGAGTGTCCATGGGCGGCGCTAATCACTTACCATCAGGCGATTCGTCTGCTCGTTTGCCTCCTATGTCATAAAATAAAACTTTCTTCTTTTCATCCCCTCATCGATATTTTTATTATTTTATAGACGGATACCTCCAAGGGCGCAACTGCACGCCGCCCGCTATCGACGATTTCCCCGCCGAGCTGTTCACCGAGTCGCAGCGGCAGCATGGCGCCGTCGTCATACACATCCTTATCTCGCTCTACCTCTTCATCGCGCTCGCGGTCGTCTGCGACAAGTTTTTCGTGCCTGCCGTCGATAGAATATGTCACGGTTAGTATCATACAGCTCTCAGCTCATCAATATCTATAAATGTCTACCTACATGTTTTTGTGTGTCACTGGGCTCGCAACCAATAGCAGCAGACGAAATGGTATAGGTCGATTCACAACGTCTAGCGCGGAAAATGTATGAAACTATCATTTATTTCATAGACATTCCGCGCCGGCTCTTGTACTAGACATTGATACGGTTTTCTGTACCTTGACAATTGGGACAGCCTCTTGTACGACCAAGCTGTCCTATCTACAAAATATGATGATACATTTTAAGCATGATGAAGTCATGATGATGACCGAAAGGATTAGATGCTTTCGATGCTTTATCTTTTGTTTGTAATGTTAGGTAGGTATGTATTTTTGTCAACATGTTGCCTGAAATTTGTCTTTTATCGACATGGTTTATCTTATTTTTGTCTTGCGTTAATCAGGACTGTACTTGTCAATAAATGATAGGCAGCTGCAACCGCTGTGTTAGCAAAATTTCCCACACCAGCCCGGCTAGTATGATAGCTTATAACGTCACGTTTTATGTGACGTTTCAGTACATTTTTGCCATATAACGTGACGGTATAAGCTATCATACTAGCCGGGCAGATATGTATATATTTTTTTGTCACTAGTGTTTGCCACAATCGTCATTTGCCATGAAAGTGTTTTCTGTGAAACCGCATAACATTCAGAATAATTTAAATAAACTTTGTATAGAGCCGTGTACCTAGATTAAGTTAGGTTTGTTTTATAACAACTCTGAAATAATTACACTTTCCGTGAAAAACGCCTTATAAAATTAAGGATCTCATTAAGGTAAATTTGGTTGTCATTCCTCGGAGCACAAATGTTAGCCTATATTAGCATCCACCACCACCATGTCAGCCAAAGGACGTCCACTGCTGGACATGGGCCCAAATTCACGGGGGGTATATGCCATAATCGCCACGCTTGGCATGCGGGTTGGCGATCGCAGTATCTCCACCGCACTCCAGGGATGCTGCTGCCCATCCCCCAGTGGTCTTGGTCGTAGTTTTAGGACATACCCGGGTTATATTAGCATAAAATAATTCAATCTAATCTTAGATGGAGATATAATCTAATCTCTATTTTATATAGTGTTATGTACATTGCACCGCACCTAAATTGATGTTGTACATTATTCATTTCAGCTCTAAACATGAGCAATGACGTGGCCGGAGCCACATTCATGGCGGCGGCGACGTCGGCGCCGGAGCTGTTCGTGAACGTGATCGGCACCTTTATCACTGAGGGTGACATCGGCGTGGGCACCATCGTCGGCTCCGCCGTCTTCAACATCCTCGCTGTGGCCGCTTGTTGCGGTATCGGCGCCGGCATGGTCTGATATATCTCCATTGTGTTCTTTTACTTTGTAACTTACACTGACAAGTAAATTTTTAACAAAAAAACACCGACTCCAAACTTTGCCAGACCCCATCCTCTTTGTATATAATTTGAGGAGTTCCTTATTTTTTGCCTTACCCCATCCTCTTGGTTTATAATTTGAGGAGTTCCTCCGATTTTTCCAAGATCCCGTCATCATATCCAGACTTAGTGACAATGGGACCAACTAGAAAACACACCCTTCAAACAAAAAAGAATTTTTGAAATCAGTCCACTAGTCTCCGTGTAATCGGTGAACATACTACATAAAAAAAAATATTCCTACGAATTCAGAACCTCCTCCTTTTTTTGACGTCGCTTAAAAATAGGAAGTCTCACTAATGACCACCAATGACTGTTGACATTTCTTACTCATCTACACAAAGTAACTATATATCTACTGTGGTATATATAGGTATATATACCACAGTAGATATATAGCCTATACGCTATATATATACTGTACTGTATATGCTATGCTGCAATGTATACAGGTTGACATCGGAGACGTGATCAGAAATTATTTGACTCGATGAAGTATTGAAAGACAAACTCAATAAAGATGATATCATAGTTACTACTTGCAATATTGACTATTATTTCTCAAATTGTTAACAGAAAAAAATATGTTTCATACAACTTGGTCACCCTACAGCACACGACGTCTTGTCATCCCTCATACAACGTGTGTCAAAAGTGATAGGGTGACCATGATTTAAGTATCGCGTATTATTTTTGTAGTAAAAATTTGAAAAAATAAAATTGTTTTATTCGATAGAACAACTATTGCATTGTAAAGGCGATCATTGTAGAGTCTGAAAAATTACCTTCTGATTACGTCTCCAATGTCACCCTGTATACCGAGAATACTGAGATAGAGATATCAGTGAAATACTCCACATAGATCGTAGCGCCGCTGTGGTATTTAGTATGAACTAACCGCATGACCGCTGCATCTCTGTCACTCCAATATGCAAGTGCAATAGAGATAGCACCCAGTGACATCTGTTACAAACAAGGTAAACTAACATCTTAGAAAAGTTCGTACTTCGAGTTGAAAGGCAGATTAACTAATTATTAGATGAGCAGGGGCTCAACTAATTAATTTTCGAATAGGTTTTAAGTTGAATTATAGGGAGAATGCGAAACTGTGATTATTGAAAATTAAACCTTATACCAGAAATAATATCATTTATCGAGTTAGAAACAGTACCTTAGAATCACGACTCTGAATATACCTATGTATTAACAAAACGGGACTTTGGTCAAGTTTAACCAAACTGGAATAGGTAAGGTCGCGGTCTTCAATTTGGGAACAATTTCGCTAAACTTTTTTCTTTGAAATTCTATACAGTTTGACAGAACTTCAACCCTAAGGGGCCCTAATTAAAGTCCTTGACTGTTCCAAACGACAATAATGAAACGAATAAATTTCGTGTTATGTGAATTAGGCCTGTTCTACCTATATGCTATTACATAAAAACTTTTAAATAGAATTAATGTGTTGAACGCTTGTTAGAAAATTGCATGCAAATACCCAGCTGGAGTGCACTTTTATATCGCGAAGTTGAATGACTGTTTTCATCCAATATGTACCCGTAATTGAAATTGTAGGTTGTACCCCTCGACTGGTGGCCGCTTACGAGGGACTGCCTCGCATACGGCATCACCGTCTCCATCCTGATCTGCATCATGCACGACGAGTACGTGCTGTGGTACGAGGCCTTCCTGCTAGTCCTCTTGTATGGAGTTTACATCTGCATTATGTACTATGATAAATCCATACAAAACTTTGCTAAAGGTGAGACCAACAAACAGTTCCTTAACGATAACGCGCTATTCAAAGTGAAGTGAATTACAATGTTGCCTATTTAGATATGATAACTTGCAAAATAAATATGTATATGAAGTAAGGGCATTACGAGTAAGAGACGCCTATTTACATTATGATAATGTAATGATTTCAGGTAGCTGGAAGTGCTTGAGGAATTTTCTGAATAAAACAGAAGAAAAATCTGATAGTGTTATAGGTAAGGTAATTTAAACATTGCTCGCTTTGAGTAATGCTTCATTAATAACAGTATAACAAATTGTTAATTCGTTGAAATTATGATTTTTAGAAATAAAAGATACTAAGTCATCATCTTCAACCAAAATCGATTCACCGGACCACTGCCAGCAGAATGGAAACATCAGAGCTATAATACCACTTTTCAACAATGATAAAGAATGTGGGAAACCCGTTGAAGTAGAGGAACAAAATAAAAATATTATTTTGGAAATTGAAAAGAATGACTCAGATATTGCGTACGCGGATGATAGCCCGAATCATGTGCCCCCGGAGACCGAAAAACCTGCCTCTGACGAGTATGAACACTCGTTATGGAAATTTCCATTTAAGAGAAGCTGGTTTACGCAGGTAACTAAGCTTCGCTTTGATTTGACTAGCACGGAGCTGTGGTGATAGAGCGATTATTCACAGATATTTTAGTATCTCTAGAAAAGGAGTAAAGTTTATAAGAATATTCTTATGCATTCCAAGTTATTTTATAATATTCTTGGATTTAATTTGTAATATCGATTTATTGTGTAAAAACGATTAATAATATTATAATTAAATATTAGGCCATCGGAAGAGTTCACCCCCATGCAAAGCGTGGCGATTATGGCATTTACCCCCCATGAAATTGGGGGAGGCCTATGTCCAGTAGTGGACGTCTTTCGGCTGATGTGGTGGTGCAATAGTTCAGCCGATTGGAAAGTATATTCTTTGACTACCTTTTGCATTTCTTTCCTAGACGGACAGAGGCAGAGGTTAGTGACAGTGGCTTGAACTTTCGAACTTTCCTAAAAAAGAGTTAACCTGGTGAAAGACTACGAGGTTCCTAACTTTTTCATTTGGTTTTTATTTGACTGGTATAGTTAAACCTTATAATTATAACATTATTTAAACTTTCAGACAACATGGTTCGTCACGTGGCCGATCCATTTGGTGTTTTTATTCACAATACCGGACTGTGAAAAACCTCGCTTTAAAAATTGGTTTCCTTTAACGTTCATTATGTGTATTGTTTGGATCGGATCATTATCATACGTAGTCGCCTGGATGATAACTATAATAGGTATGACTAAAATAGATGAAATGTACTTTTATTTTACAAGCTTTTATTTAACTTGCAATATATGTATGTAACTATGCTGGTTCGGGTGGAATCTTGCAATTCAATTTTGAAGCAGATATCTTCAATCGATTGAGCCAGATTTTGGCATACTTATGCAAATTTGGTGACAATACAATGATACCACCGAGCTGATCGGATGATGGAGACAGAAAGTGGCCATAGCAACTCCTGAACTAAACAAGATAAACCAACCATTCGTGTTTGGGCTTATTGGAACCGTCTTAACGAGTAGTTGATGACTGTGGAAAAAAGAATATTCAGCAATAAAAGCTTGTAACTTGCTAACAAAAAATATTTTTTTGATAGAAACTTATTTTCGGTTAATGCACTAGTACATTGTTCTTGTTTTGTTATATAGGAGATACTTTAATGATACCGGATTCCGTGATGGGGATAACATTTCTAGCCGCTGGAACATCAGTGCCCGAGGCAGTGTCGAGCGTTATCGTTGCCAAGCAAGGTAATAATGATGTATAACCAAACATCTACGACATAAATGCTATTGAGTAATATATCTCGAGTGCGGTAATACCATTAATCTAAGATAATGGATAACCTTAACACGTCAAACATGACATCATTTGTGTTGGGATCACAGTTGTTACCGTCCCCAAGATACGTGTATGTCTAGAACACAATGAAATTACATGATAAATAAATCAAAACTAAAGCTAGATATTAATTGATGCTTTATTTCCTTCTTTACGCAGGACACGGTTCAATGGGAATCAGCAATTCGATTGGTTCGAACACCTTCGACATTCTGCTATGTTTGGGGCTGCCGTGGTTAATCAAGGCATCGCTCACCCCCGCCGAACCAGGACACTATCTGGTCAGAATTTAAAACAGTTTGCGATGCGAACGTTCGTTTTATAGCGATTATTCACTTTATTTAACACATGTCTGAGCGAATGTAGCTATGCATTTATAATATTATTTGCTAAGCGATTTCTATGGTTGTTCATCGTCAACCAAAAGGACATTATCTTAAATAGGGTGTTGTTCGCAGGTAAAAATAAACTCAATGGGACTCGAGTACTCTGCGATATCGCTGCTGTCAACGCTGCTGATGCTGTACTTGACGTTTTGGTTCAACAAGTTTAAGCTGGACGCGGCAGTGGGGCGCGCCTGCCTCGCCATGTACGCCATGTTCCTGGTGCTGGCCACGCTCATCGAGCTAAACGTCTTCTTCCCCGTCAACGTGCGGACCTGCAGGAGAGCGGAACTCAACTCCTAGGCCAGTGTCGGGAACGGAACCGAACGATTCTAATAAAAGTGTGTTGTACTGTACTATTACAAGATGCGTCATGCGTGCCGACCGACCAGTGTGCTTAGCCAGCATTCGATAAGTCAGATCGCCGAGACTCATCACTTTTTATTTTTAAGTGCCAATATTGCAACTTGATACTGATTTTTGTGAATTGAGAATAATTAAGTAAGATTGACAAATGATGTTATTGCTTTTAGTGTTATATAGATATTTAATAGACGTTGCAGTTTTTTTGCTTTATTAAACAATAAGTAACTATTCTTATCCAGAATCTTACTCAATCAAATATTACGTTTATGGTAAGTCAGACCACTTGATTCAAGACAAAACCAATAATATTTCTCAATATTTTCGAATCTCATAAACTTATTTCGTTACTGGCGATCTAGTTCTGTCTGTGTTACTTATAATTCAGTAAGTTTAATAATAATAATGCATTTTATTTTAATGAATTTTGAGCAAGATGTTGTAAATAATTATGCGACGTAATATAACACTTTTAGAGACTAAATATATAGTTTATCATTTTCCGATATTGTTTTATTGTGTTGGTGCATAGAATTCTTGAAAAGACCTTAGATCCGGGGCTATGGTTTGATATCGATCGAATGGTCATTGACGGTGTGACAGGTAATTGATTAATCAGAGTATTAAATGCGGGGTTTGCGTGGAAATAGCAGAGGCCTAAATACTTGACTGCAACGGGCGGCCTTCAGTGCAGGTTACGATCCCGTCTAGTTAACTTACCCTTGTGTTAGGAGACAAAGATCTAACACGATGGTTAGTTGACTTCATACGGTGTTGTAACGGTCTACGGCTCTAATGAAGGCAACTGATATCAATTGAGAAGCAGAGGTGTGCAAAAAGGAGATGACTAGTGACTGGTGACTCCTCAAATTAAGTTAATAATGAATATAAAATTGAGTATATTAACAGATATACTTGAAAACATAACCAAACTGGTACCCATAGAACAATGAATGAAGATAATGCTATTTCATCATTTTTAAGGTTTTAAAATAATAGATATTTGCCTCAATAATCATTTTAGAAGTTCTACAGTAAATTGTATCGCTATATAGTAGAGCTTCTTCATAACGATGGATTTTTGCTTTTGTTATGATTCCGGCAATGAATTTTACGAGATTTTTAAACTTGATGAGAATTAAGAGGGCATAATGGTATTAGTGGGAAAAAAAGTACTGAAGGTGATATTGTGAAGTGAAATGTACCTATTTGCAAGAATACATATAGAATGAAATAATTTTACCATTTATGTGTGCTTACGAAAAAACACCAGGTTTTATCAGGGATACAACCGTAAATTATATTAAATGGATACTTATTATGTTAGAACTTAGAATATACCCATCAAAAACATAAATGTGAAAAGTGCCAAGTTCATGAACGGGGTCAACGGTTTCTTTAACATAATATCTAACTAGAATCCCAGTTCTTTCAAGCCAAGTTTACGCACATGGCATTTTTTCACATTTATACTGTTAATCATTATTTTATGGTATTTGTTTCCGGTTTAAACAGGTACATACATACCTAGGCTTAATATTAAATTACTATCACGCTCGCAAATTATCCACTCCCTGTACGGAAATGCATTAAAACACTTTTAAAATAAAATCAGCCAAGAGCATGTCGGGCCATGCTCAGTGTAGGGTTCCGTAGTTGCCCAATGAACTTACTTTTAAAAAATCAATAAAAAACATAAGGGAATACCTTCGCAGCATTTCAACCGTCTTTTACCAAGAAGGGAAGACTTTTTACGATAACTCAAAAACAGCTTAACTGATCATGTTCGCTATTTTTTCATTGAAAGTCTTTATTAAGCTTTACCTTCATGATTTATTTCATATTTTTTGGATGCATAGTGCAAAAGTTAGAGGGGGGACACAATTTCTTTTTTTTACCAAAATATTCACTTTATCAAAAAATGTTTAATGAAGACCTTTATTCATTTTGAAAGACCTATCTAATAAGATCCCACGCTATAGGGTTGAAGCAAAAACAATTAACCCCGTTTTTCGTGTAGGGATCGCAGAGGTGCCCTTAATCTTCTTTATATATTATTTTATGACTATGACAGTTTTATTGATTTATATATCCATACCAAATTGCAGTTTTCTGGTACTTACAATCACAGAGCAAAGCCTCGAACAGACAGACTGACAGGCAGACAGACAGACAGACAGACAGACGGACATGGCGAAACTATAAGGGTTCCTAGTTGACTACGGAACCCTAAAAATCATGGTTTTAGTTTTTACCTTTTGTATACCACTTGCTTACCCAATTACCTATTTGGATGCCAAATTTTAACTTTCTAGGTCATCTGGAAGTAAATAGTCAAATGTTTTAATGAGTGAGTGAGTGAGTGTCAGTAGCATAAATATAATTTTGAGGCGTCATAATTTCGTGAACTGTGTGAGGTTCATCATCATCCTCCTAGCTCTATTTTACATATTAGTGAAGGTGGCATTATAAATTATAATCCATCATCATCCTCCTAGCGTTATTCCCAGTATAGTTGCATCCTGAAGGATGCCTGGGTTCCGCTACCTAATCCCAAGAATTGACGTAGGCACTAGTTTTTACGGAAGCGACTGCCTTCTGACCTTCCAACCCGAGGGGGAAACCAGACCTTATTGGGATTAGGCTTGTCAAGTGAGTGGGCAACTTGACTGTTAGAGGTTCTCAAGCCGCCCGGAGGCCTCTAACTTGGCTTAACGACTGCTGTCATTGACAGCAACCGGGAACAACGACTTAACGTGCCTTCCAAAGCACGGGAGCGCTCAGTTAGTCACCACTCAAAGCGGTCACCCATCCAAGGACCGACCTCGCCCGTCAACGCTTAACCTCGCATACCGCACGCGGTACGCGAGCGCCGCTGGGCCACTAAGTCTCCACGCTCCGTACCGTGAACGGTGTGAGGTTCTCTTAATGAAATTCAGGATTCGGTAATTAGGAGACGAGAGTAAGAGATTCGCAAAATTGCAAGTGTGTAGATCAAATAAATTATAAAAGTTATTGAGTGATTAAAAATGGGCCCGCAAGGGTTTGTGTAATATAACCCATGGCTGATTTAGTTCGGGTCTGTCACTCTAATGCCTCGCATCATGATACAATAATATACTGCGCCAAGTATGACTCTTCCGAGAAATTCAGTAGTGTGAGTGACACAAACCTACGTCATCACTTGTATCGATGGTTCTGCGGTCGTTAAGTGTGAGTTTCTGTATTGCCAGTGTTGTATTATGATATTTATGATACACACTGACTCCCACGTAGACTTCAGTGTTTTATTAAATTATTACGTTTAACTTGGCCTATTTTGATTGCTTAGGCAAATAAATGGCAATTGCAATGCGTAAATAATATATTTTCATCGATGTCAGAAATGGGTGCCTTTCATCCCTCGGTTAACAATCTACTATTGCATGTCGACGGCACAAAAAATCCTTTACTTGTTAGTTGTTTTGTTACATAAAGTGGCAACTTGACAGTGACGTAGGCTTGTGCAAAGAGTACATTATATCAATCCGAAGTTGAAGCATACCTTGTTTCCTTAGACCAAGCATGAAGCCTCGCACCTTATGCATACGTAGTTGGTCCATATTTAACCGTGTGCAATTAATTGCTATCAAATACAATCTTAACAAGCAAGGACGTCACAAATATATCAATTCGCTCTAAAGCCCGACTGTACATAATAACCTTGTTGAGATGTTGATGGGAAAGGAGCTCAATTACATAGCGAATGTAGCATGATCGACTGATGGTCCTATTGGTGGATGGCTATTGAGCTTACTGTGGGACTAGTTCGATTTATGTAAAAAATTGACGCCCGAATTGTTTATTTTATTTTATGGTGTTCCCTCGCGCTGACAACCGTATATTAGGAAAGACCGTAATTTAACCACCGCTGTCTTAACTTTTTAGCGACACCTATAGTGTTGGTAACAGAACTAAAATTGAAAACGTTGAGTGTAGGGCAGCCAAATCATACAATTTACCAACAAAAAAGTATCCACTTCCAAACAAATTAACCCTTTGAACGCGACCATATTTGAATGAAGTGATCACTCAGACGCCAAGGTATCAAAAATTGATGTAACGTTTAAACCAATAAAAATACATAAAACAATTCATAATTGATTTTTTTCATGATTAAAGTATATACCTTCACTCCGACCCATTTAGTGGTTGTTGGCGTGGTGGGCACGACGACACACGACCACTTTATAGGCTCTTGGCATTCAAAGGGTTAAGGATGATTCACAGTAGGCCGTTCCGTGTCCGGGCCGGCCCGTCCTCCTATGACAGCAAGGCGCCGGCCGTTGAACGACCGGGACGCATCCGGGCCTGTTGATGCGCAGAAGCGGCCCGGCCCAGCCGCTATTTAGTCAACACAAACGTCTGACGGCCGATCTAGCTACGGCCGAGGCTCGGAAGCAACCCAGTTTCGGCACGGCCCGGAAACGGAACGGTCTAGTGGGAATCATCCTTCAAAAGTGCCAGACCAAATCATTTCCCTGAATGCCGGAATCATGAACTAAATTTTTTGCTTATTTGATGCCGGCATTCTGAAAGAAATTTACTACCTAAGTACACGTTAAATTCATAATTACCAAGCATACTTATAGTAACAATAGGGTCAATTGCTTGCGTTACAATAATAGCTGGCTATGCCGGTTCTGAACGGGAAACGCAAAATAATAAAAACAAAGACCTTACCTTAAATAAATGACCAAGGAATCAAAACGCTGAATAATTATTCAAAAAACATGTTTTATTTTACTTAATATACACTAATTATAAGTAGTTACTGCATAATAAGTAGAATGCGGTGCGTCTTTTTAAACTTTTTATGCAGTTGGTAATTATCATACAGATATTTGAAGTCCTAAATATTTTCAAGGGCGTAACCTAGCTGCATTGGAGTTGTTGTTGGAATATAAACCAGGATCTGGAACTCCAGCCGCCTTCTGAAACAAACAGTTTTTATTAAACTATTGTACTGTACTTGTACTATTACTTATTCTTGCCTACTGTATAACATTTTTAGCAGACGCTTCTTCGGTAGGTACGCTAACAAGCTTGGTATACCCGTCAGTAAATGCCAGTGACAGCTTTTTAGCGAGTCCTTGATGTTTCAGATGCACGTACGAGGCTATTGTCGTTAAAATGCTGTTAGAAAGATGACAATACATCGTAGTATAAGCGTGTGTAAGTAGCTAGGCCAGGATCTGCGTAGGGCACTAGGGCTCGCTTGCTGCGGCAGCCATCGGTGGGTTACCGGCTTCAGGTCATGGTAAATCATCAAACACATTAAGATCACAGAATAAGCGTCTTCGCGCCGCTGCGCCATCTGCGACGGTAGCCAGCGGCGGATCACTACAGGGTCAGGTGGTCCCACTGAACCTCATCGCCATGTCAGCCGAAAACCATCCACTATTGGACATAGGCCTCCTCTAAAGAGTGCTACAATGACTGGTCCTGCGCCACTCGCATCCAGCGGACTCCCATGACCTTTACCAGTGAACCTACTACGGCGGATTAGGTACATAACTATTCAAGCACTAACAGTGTAAGCGTGTGCACGCAGCTGCGCCATCTCGCGGGCGTTGAGCTCGATGTCGTGCTGCGTAAGTCGCGGGCGCTGGCACCGCGGCGCTTGCGCTGGCAGCCAGCGGTGGATTATCGGCGTCAACAAGTCCCGGTGAACCTAAGGTGAGGACACAACCTTTTAATTCCCGGATATGAATATGCCCCTCCAGTCGAATTGAAACCTTAAAAACAAGAGAATAAGGCAGTGATTTCCTCGTGCCAGTGGCACTGACATCTTTTGCTATGGATAAAAATATAGGAGCTAAATATCTGGTCGTTAGAGCATAATAATAAGGAGTATCGGACAGTAATTATCACTTTCCCCATTCTTCCACCGAACATCCAAAACGTGCAGTGAGGAGCGAAAGGCATCTTTAAGTTACCTACCATTTATTCGCACAGCACGAGGCGACTTTCTTAACGCGAATTGTTAAGGAATGGAATTCGCTTCCGTGGTCTGTATTCCCTGAGTATTAGGATCTAAGTGTCTTTAAAGCAAGAGTGAACAGGCTGAACCAGTCAGCTACAACTCGTCTCTTACCATCAGGTGAGACTAGGGTTTATCATTAGTTAGTCTAAAACAATTAACAACATATTTAAGTATTTAATGGAAATTGTACTATAGCTCTAGTAGTACATTTCTTAAGTTCGGCTATTACTGGTAAACTAGTAATGTCTACTTAGTTGCGATAGGTTTTCCTTTAAATTCAACCATGATTTTTTTTACATACCTAGTAGTAGCCACTGTTGAGCTGGTAGAGGAACACAGAGGGACACTTGACTCAAACAAAAATTAGCACTTTAAGAAATGATATAACGCAAACCAATAGACAAATCAAAAAAGGCAAAAGAAAGCTCATATTGTTTTGTAACGAGCTATCTAATGATTCCCAACCCAACATGGACATTGCAATAAAGAATAATTTGATACCCACATTTAAGTGTAGGGGTAGTATACAAAAAATATATTTTCAAAATTATATTATAATATTTTGTCGGCGTGATTAATATGTACGGTATACCCATACCAAATTAGAGTTTTCTTGGTAGTAACGGTTACTGAGCTAAACCGTGGACAGACGGACGGACGGACATGGCTTCCGAGCCTCGCCCGTAGATAGATTAGCCGTCAAACGTCCGGCGTCTTGCTGTCATAAACGGGCCAGCCCGGACACGGAACGGCCTACGTGAATCATCCTTAAAGCGTGATAAATTCGAACCAATATGGTTTATTTGTAAGCCAAGAATTTGAATGCAGAATTTTTTTAAGTCGGGTTTTAGGGATTTCATGCCACGGTTTGATACGCATTCTAAGATCTATAAGTAACTAGAACTGTTTGGAACAATTCGCCCCATCCAATTTAGTCCATAAAACAAAATCTGTCGTTTCGCGGCCGCAGCAAGACACCGACGAACATTGCCAATTCAAATGGTAATTTCAGGATGTTACACTTATATTAACTAAATAGAGTAAATGTTTCAAGACACTTGCCATAGCCGGATCATTTGGCTGCGTGAAATACGATACCACGACGCCCACCATTACGCAGACAATCATCCCGACGAATGTGTAGTATAAATAGCTCAATCTGTACAGCAGGAACGTCCCCGACCTGTTGGTTCAGTGACACATCATGTTAAGTAGTCAATTCGAATAGGTTTCGATTATGCGTTTATTATATGTAGCCAACGATCTCGAGCTGCTTGGCATGACGTTAAGCTCAAACCTTAACTTCGGCACTACCATCGAGTCCAAAGCCGGAACAGCGGCCAAAAAGCTGAGCATCCTAAATAAGGTCAAGCGATACTTCACCCCTGGGCAGCTTCTATCTTTATATAAAGCCCAAGTCCGGTCTTGCATGGAGTATTGTAGTCACCTTTGGGATGGCTCGGCTAAGTAACAACTTGCCGCACTCGACTCGGTGGACCGCAGAGCCAGGAGGCTCATTGGCGGCAGTACGGTAGTGGGAAATAAGCTGCAGAGCTTAGCACATCGACGCAAAGTAGCATGTCTGTGCGTCTTCTACAAACTGTACTTCGGTGAGTGTGCTCAGGAGCTCCATGAGCTCATACCGCCTTCCCCCTTCTTCCATCGGACATCCAGACGTACGGCTGGCTACCATCCTTACCTGGTCGAAATTCCTCTAATTCGAACCAAGCGCTTTGCATCTTCTTTTATAATGCGCACTTCTAAGGTTTGGAATTCTCTGCCGGCGTCTGTATTTCCGAGTTCATATAACCTGGACCTTTTTAAGGCACGAGTGAATAGGCATCTTCTGGGTGAGGTCGCTTCATCGTCGGTCTCATCTTTGCCCCCTGGCTAGATGATAGCCAAGAGCAATCCCATTTTTAATAAAAAAAAAATATGCGTTTAGAGTTATTACTTCCTTCATAATTTTTAGTTTCAGCACCATGACATCAGCTCACCACACCCATTCTTAGACAAGCTAATATTCATACTCTGGCTCGGTTCACCTTATTGCTTACCCCTCAAGCTTTTGTCGCTGAACTGAACTGCGCGTAATCGAAGGTTAGATTTACACTGATTCACCTCACGAATTAGTTATTGGAAAGTATAGGTATGTACCACCCCAGATGTCAACAAAATGCAAGTTTGAGTTGTTAACGGATGACGGGTATGATTAGAATGTGTTAACCATTAACCTTATCACCTGTTGCAAACATAAAACCGGATATACTCAATGGGCCACGATGGCCCAACGTACAGGACGCAGTTATGTATACGTAAAAAGAGAAATACTTATTTTTATCTCGTTCCAACGTATAGCTGCATCCTGTACCTATGTTGGCCTTCATCTGAGTTTGTTTCGAAAAAAAATGTAAAAAAATGACCGATTATGTGAATCAGATATAATATGTAGCCGTTTACACCCGAATTTAAATTTTGATTTTAAGCTCTTAATTGCTCATAGTTGAAAAGTATTTTTTACCAGTGCCTTTAAAGTAAACTTTTATTTGTCGCAATCGTGATTATTCGGGTGTAAATGGTTAGGGAGATACACCGCAAAAGAAAGTCTTTGCGTAAGTAGTGCTGAATACTGAAAAGTGTAATGATGTATGACAGGATCATAGTCTAAGGTTTCCTAAAATATGCATGTAATTGCTGATACAGGCATATCAGGTATTTTTGCACTTGCAACAAAACGAAGGATACCTATCAAATTCCGCCAATTCAGCCATCCATGCTGAGGAGGTCGGCTGTGTAAAGTTGACATCACAACCAGACACCGATACTGGTTTCGTAGGGAACACAATATCTCCTCTCATCATCGCGGCTTGAGTGCCGATGGAGATCCAGGCGACAAATACAGTTGACACTAAACCACCTGCGAGGGCTCCCTGCAACGATAAAATTGTATATAAATATTAAAGTGGACTGGATTCTTAAAAAAAACTAGTTGTTGCATCATACTTATGCCTATACTCGAATTTGTCCAAAAAAGTTACGAACAGTGAAGAATTGGGAAGAGACACGCATCTTTATTATCGTATCAGACTTCCAAGACACAGGTTTAAGCCAAGTTCGGAGTATGATAGGCATAAGTTTGATTTCCTATCATCAAAAGGTATAATCAAATAGTTCCGGATAAAATAGTCGTAGTCACGCGAAAAAAAAACATGACCTTTGACATTGGGTCATTATCATAATGTAAATATCAATATGACATAATTTACCGCTGAGTTAGTCCAAGGTAAAAAGAGACCCATGGAAAATAGTCCAAGCAAACTGCCAGCAGTAATCCCAGCCAAGCTCTTTCCGGCTTGGATCAGCGCTCCCATGTGCTCTACCAAAAACACGAGCACTACACAAATGGCTCCTGCAAAGTAATTTGTACTGTTGTCAAACTACATATATTCTGTTTCATTAACCTAAATGTTTTCTCAGCCGCTTTAATACTCTAACTGTAATACTTGGCGACACTTGCCACGTGAAGGTCCCCTATCCATCAAAACACATTTTTTATATGTTACATCACATCATATTACCGATCACGACAACGATGATCTTCATGATAAAGCTGGCAGTTTTCTCTGATATTGGTTTATTGTAGGCAGGTCTGATGAGATCCTCAAAAATCACACCGCAGAGTGAATTTAATCCCGTTGACATTGAACTAAAATATAATATAATAGTTAGAAATGCAAAACCGTTCCCTCAGTGGTAGTACTAAGAAAAGAGATTACGAGTATAATTAATAGTATTGGTTAAATGCAGAATGTCTTGCATAGTTCGAAAGCAATCACCAATCACTAAGCATTGTCACATAAACCATGAAATTATAAATGAAACAGTTGAGTGTCATGAGCTATACAGATGAAAGCTCACGACATATGTATAATTGTATAAGCCCGCACCGCACCCTTTTTCTATTTCTTCTCTTTTATATTTGTGTTCTCTCATTCTCCTTTACACTGTTTTCTTTTCTCTTTTTTTATTATTGGCCTTGATTCGGCCCTAAAAGCCGAGTCGGCAGCGGTCATGGTCATCAGCATCATGGACAAGTAAGGGGCCAGTTTCTTAGTTATAAAGGCATATATGTAAGTTTGGCCTTTACATATATTATAACTAAGGGACTGGCCCCTATATCTATGTATATAAAAATTACAGCTCATCTTGAAAATTGTACCTTTTACCACTTTTTATTTAGTAATTAAACATATGTAACAGTCTAAATATTTTTATTCACAATTTCCGTTACAACCATGTATATAGGTTTTTAGAAATTTAAGAGCTAAATTGACATCTACAACTTTAATTAATATTTACTTGAAGGTAAGTACCTGCCTAAGTTGTTAGATTATTATCAGACTTTTGATGTGGATGCTGTCGAAATGTTGTTTGTGTAAAAAATATTGCGGAATTAATTGTAATTCATGCATATCAAGTATTACCATTCTTTTAACATTTAATTTCATTCATACTACGGACGATTTTACTTTCCGTTCATTCATACTCTGATTGCCATTACTTATGTATTCATAGGTGTTTTAATTTCAATTTAGTTCTAGGTACTTTAGATTATTAAATAAAGCAATATTTATTTTACATTATTGATGTCATATTGGCACGGGAAAAGAAAAAAACCCTAACATCGCAATCTCTGATTTACCCTTCCTTAAAATAATCCATGGGTCAATCAGACCAGTTAGTTATATGAGTACTTACCTATTAATTATTCGTGATATATACCTTAAGGCCGCGCTGAATACTCCGCTCATGAAGATCCCTGGCAGCGCCGGTATTGACCCAGTAAGTTTCATTACGAAGTACGGAAGCAGCTGGTCGCTTTTCCTGATCGCACCGGTCTGGAGCGGGTCGCAGCTCGCAAATGTGGCATAAATCACGAGTCCAGTGTAACAGCAGAGGCTCACAATGGTGTAAATGCCAGCGGCCATTATGAAAACCGTGCTATAAAAACATAAAAAAAAGTTAAACTTTAGGTTCAGAGGCAGGATACGGGGATAGGATAGAAAGTTATCTACTTAGCACTTTTCCTGCCACCCGTCGACTTCCCAGTAGGGTTCACTTGCTACCGTCAACACGCATTAGTATAAAAATATGGCAATGTGATTGCATTCCAGTACGAGTTCAATAATTCTAATAATCGTAATAATATCCTAATAATGAATACATAAATAATGACGACCTGTTTAGCCTAGTTCGTTGGTAGTGACTCTGCCTCCGAAGCTAGAGGTCCCGGGTTCGAATCCCGGCCAGGGCATTTATTTGTGCATTTTTCACGGATATTTGTTCTTGGGTCTTGGATGTTTTCTATGTATTTAAGTATGTATTTATCTATATAAGTATTTATATCGTCGTCTAGTACCCATAGTACAAGCTTTGCTTAGTTTGGGACTAGGTCGATTTGTGTAAGATTGTCCCCCAATATTTATTTATTTATTTATTTATAATAATCCTAATAATAATTATAATTATAATATGTGAAAGTTTGGATGTATGTATACGTTCCACTTAATCTCAAAAAACTGCTGGACGAATCTTTATGAATCTCTCCAGTTATGTACTGTATATAGCAGAATAGGATATAGGCTACAATTCATGTGAAATTTGATCCTTATTAGGGCCAAAAAACCGGCCAAGAGCGTGTCGGGCCACGCTCAGTGTAGGGTTCCGTAGTTTTCCGTCCGTCACATTTTTTTTTTTGGAAAAATTACAAAAACTATTCAAACTATCAAGTTCAAAATAATTTTCCTACAAAGTTTTTATAAAGTTCTATTTTTGAGATTTTTTTCATGTTTTTAAAACTTATGGTTCAAAAGTTAGAGGGGGGGGGGACACATTTTTTTTTACTTCTGGAGCGATTATTTCCGAAAATATTAACATTATCAAAAAATGATTTTAGTAAACCCCTATTTATTTTTAAATACCTATCTAACAATATATCACACGTTAGGGTTAAAATGAAAAAAAAAATCACTCCCCACTTTACGTATAGGGGAGGTACCCTAATAAAATATTTTTTTCCACTTTTTATTTTACCACTTTGTCGGCGTAATTGATATACATATTAGTACCAAATTTCAGCTTTCTAGTGCTAACGGTCACTGAGATTATCCGCGGACGGACGGACAGACGGACGCACAGACGGACGGACAGACATGGCGAAACTATAAGGGTTCCTAGTTGACTACGGAACCCTAAAAAGGAGGTGAAACTTTATGTGGAGCGAAAATGTGTATATAATATTGTACTTTGTGGAGAAAATATTGTTTTGACGGGGGATATAACAGTTTCGTTGTCATAGAGATACGTCATCAAGGTACTTAGTCAAAAATCCGCCATGTGCTTTCAACTCAGCCGTGGCTCGGTGGTTTGGCATATGGTCTGCAAAGGCGATGCACTCGGGTTCGAATCCGGCACTTGTAAAATGTTTTTATTTCTTAGTGATAAGAGAACATTTTCATTACGCGGAGTAAAACCATTTCTTTTAAGCTAGGAACTTGAAACCTTAACATTTAAATGAATAATAATTTTTAAGAAAAAAAAAACGACTTCAATGGGGGAGTCCGGTGAAAGATTATTAATCTTAGATGGTGCACTCTCAGATTCCATACAATAAAATACAAAAATGGCTATAAGTATGTTTATAATGGTAGAAGACTAAGTACCCTCAATTCCTCATGAAATCATGGAAAAACCTTGCTTGCTTGACAAATAAAACGAAGAGAACAAATCGCCAAACGTGAACTACGCGTCGTTGAAGAGTTCCGTTCTGATCATCATCAGCAGTTCCACTTCATCGAATGTCACTTTTATGAATGAAAATGCTTGATTAGTTCATGAAAATACTAAAATCACTATTTGTGTGCCTTTCACATTTGAGGAGTTTCCTCGATTCCTAATGGATCCCATCATCAGAACTCGAGCATGACAAAAATCAATCGTGAAAATAGAACTTGCTAAACAAATACCGCTAGAAGGACAAATCGCCAAACGTGAACTTTTCGTCGTTGAAGAGTTCTGTTCTGATCATCATCAGCAGTTCCACTTCATCAAATGTCACATTTTTGTATGATAATGCTCGATTTGTTGATAAAAACACAAAAATCACTATATGTTTGCCTTTAAGATTTGAGGAGTTCCCTCAACTCCTCATGAATCCCATCATCAGAACTCGAGCATGACAAAAATTAATCGTGAAAATAGAACTTGCTTAACAAACACAGCTAGGAGGACAAATCGCGAAACGTGAACTTTTCGTCGTTGAAGAGTTCTGTTCTGATCATCATCAGCAGTTCCACTTCATCCAATGTCACATTATTGGATGCAAGTGCTTGACTTGTTGATAAAAACATAAAATCACTATATGTTTGCCTTAAAGATTTGAGGAGTTCCCTCAATTCCTCATGGATTCCATCATCAGAACTGCCTTTTGACAAAAACGGGACCAACTTGGATATATATACATACAATCAAAAAAAAATTTTTTCAAATCGGTTAAGATATGACGGAGTTATGGAATAACAAACATTAAAAAAAAAAAAAAACAACCGAATTGATAACCACCTCTTTTGAAATTTTGAAGTCGGTTAAAAAAACTATTTAACGATGCAGAGTCCGGTGCGTATGCTCAGAAACTGCTCGAATTGGTGACGGTCAGTTAGAAACTGACGAAGAGGGTATGATTGTATTAGGAGGGCTTCCGGGTGACAGCCTCCGGTCGTTCGCCACGCCAGTGTTTGGACACGCCACTAATTAAGTTTTTCCCTTCCCTCCCCGTGGTGGTTCCAAACAATGGACAGCTGCTGATGGAGTCGCGCAAGCGTGCGTTAGTTCCCGTGGCTCCACCATAAAGAGTGAGAAGAACACCGTGGGGTTTAGACGGTAGACCAGGCGGTTCCCGGGAGTCCGTCATACCCGTCCTGGCTCCCAGTTCTATGCGTACAAGTCCCGGACAAAAGCTAGTAATAAAATAAAGAAGGTGTAAAATATATGTGAACCCACAAAACAAATCCAGGACTTTCAAAAAAAAATTCTAAATATTATTATAAAATTAATTAGCCATCGGTATGAAATAGCTATTTACGATACAAGGGTTTTAAAAGAAAGAAAGGCCGATATCGCAGATGTTTGAGGTCCGAGCCGCAGGCGAGGGTCACAAATATGCGAGAGAGGGCTTTCTGTTTTACGACCCGTGTTTTGTACACAATTTTACGTCACCACTCGGCCAAAAAGCGGGTTTTTTCCGGACGCGCAGCGTGCGGAAAAACGCGCTTTTTGGCAAGATGTGGTGTAAATATAATTATAATAATTATTTAGTTAGACAAGAGTAAAAATAACCGTCCAAGTGCGCCATCGGAAAACGCAGGATGAAGGGTTCCGTAGCTACCTTCTACCATTGCCTACTGTCTCAGAGTAAGGATTTCTATAAAGATCCTATACGCGTTCTATCTAGAGGGACGGAAAAGCTCTTATGCAGCTAAATTGAGAACTTGTCAATTAACTGGTGGCTTGCCATAAACAACCTGTTTAATTTGAGGAAGTATTTCATCGTTCATTTGCCTGACATTATTGGACATGACATTGTGGCAAATATAAAAAGTGGAACTATGACAGGGACAAACAAATGATGTATCTCTCTTAGTTGCTATTTCACTACTGCTATTCTAAGAAAGCCGAACCCGCGAAACGGGACGTGGCGGGGACAACGAAGAAGAAGTATATGACCATCTAGCTCGGTATTACTTGATGTCTCCTCTTGGGGTACTCGTTGCCTTCTGTAGTAAACTATAAAGATTCCGCTTTAGCCTTTGACAGAAGCTGCGTATGTTTTTTTTTCTGAAAAACAAATTACACTGCAATATTTAAATAATATCACATTTCTACTTATTTTTTCTATATAAAGTTTTAAATACATAAAAATAAAATAAATAAGTGTTAATTAAAAAAGTCGTGACATAAATTGTTGCGCTTTTCTTACAAAATTTATAACAACCAAAGAATATAATACTCATAACAACAGAGTTTTTGACGTTGCATAAAGATACTAGATGATTTGACTATCAGTCAACATCTTAATTAGGTATGTATAAGCCGTTCTTGACCAAGCACCGATTCATGAAGCACAGAAAGTAGTACGTACAGAAAGTTCTCTTGAGAACAATTCGTATTGACTGATAAGTGTGATAACATGTAAATTACCCTTTTTAGGGTTCCGTAGTCAACTAGGAACCTTTAAAGTTTCGTCACGTCCGTCTGTCTGCCTGTCTGTCCGTCTGTCTGCCCGAGGCTTTGCTCTGTGATTGTTAGTGCGAGAAAGATGGCATTTGGTATGGATATATAAATCAATAAATCTGACAAAGGGCTAAAATAAAATCTTTTTTTTTTTTATCTAAGGCGTACTAATGTAAATTGGGGATGTTTTTTTTGTTTCAACCCTATTGTGTAGGTTGTTGTTGGATAGGTCTTTCAAAATGAATAAAGGTCTCCATTAAACATTTTTTGGTAAAGTGAATATTTTCGGAAATATTAACTCCAAAAAGAAGAAAAATAGTTCCCCCTCTAACTTTTGAACTATGGGTCCAAAACATATGAAATAAATCATGAAAGTAAAATAAAGACTTTCTATGAAAACTATACCAGACATGATCAGTTGAGCTGTTTTGAGTTATCGTAAAAAAATCTTCCTTTCTTAGGAAAAGACGTATAAAACGCTGCGAAGGTTTTCCCTTTTGCTTGTCATTGATATTTTTTAAAGTAAGTTCATTGGGCAACTACGGAGCCCTACACTCAGAATCAAAAGATTTGAATTGAAAGCTTGGTGCTGCAAACCTCTTTAGTTAAAACACATTAAAAGAGGCGTTAGAATAGCAAACTCGCACAATGTTATATGGATTGGTTCAACCCTGTTTCATGATTGTAATATATTCATACGATCATCAATAATTATATTCATACGATTCAGCAACAGCAACCCTAGAGTGCGGTGGAGATACTGCAATCGCGAACCCGCGTGCCAAGCGTGGTGATTATGGCATTTAACCCCTATAAAATTGGGGGAGGCCTATGTCCAACAGTGGACGTCCTTCGGCTGATAAGGTGGTGGTGGTGGATCACTCTCTTGTAACCCTTCAAAGAGTTGAATTTACAAAAACATGATTTGCTTGAAATCTGTAAAAGAACTTTTCACCAAAGTTTCACGTTTTTTTAATATAAGTACTACCTTTACTACCCACACAAGCTTTGCACCCACTTTTCTTCCGATCAGTATGTACATGAATTTACAAACACGCTGAAAGTAGTTTTATTTTATTTAAATATTGAATAATACCAAAGTTTTAAATTTGACAACTTAAAAACAACTTGTTCCCCATACAATATTCAAGCCCTTTTCGACCCCTTTTTTACAAAATAAAAAAAATTGTTATTACTTTAAGGCGTTTTTCTACAAAGTTTTATTTTAAGACCTTGGATTTAAAAAAAGTTGTTGCTCCCCATACAGACTTGCAACCCCTTTTTACCCCTTTGGGAGACAAATATAATGAAACGCTGGAATTTTATTTAAAAAAAATTGTACGGAATTTCAATACTGCCCTTTAAGTTGTGTCGTTTGGAAAAACTAAAGACAATTTAAGTGTTAAATGGTATTTATTGTTTTTCAAAGTAATCACCGTGATATGTAATACACTTTTTCATTCGATCGAACCAAAATTCGAAACACTTATTCCAGTCCGAAGTCGGGGTCTCCAAAATGGCCGTTTTGTATGCCTCGACCGCTTCTTCAGGCGTCTGGTACCGTTGACCACGAAGTCGTTGCTTGATTTTTGGAAAAGAAAAAAAATCGTTAGGGCTTAAGTCTGAACTGTGCGGCGGGTGTTCCAGAATTTCGACGTTTTGCTCTTTCAAAAACGCAATTGTTTGCCGGGCGGTGTGCGAGCTCGCATTATCGTGGTGCAGTCTTATACGACGTCTTGGGTTATTTTTTCGAAACTCGCTGATGACTTCTGGTAAACAGACAGTGGTTTACCAGTCAGCATTAACCGTTTTACGATACTCGAGCACGATGGTGTCAACGTGGCCACTTTTCGCCACAAACGCGGCAACCATTTTTTTCGAAGTGCTCCGTGAGCGTATTACTTTGGTCGGTTTTGGCTCATCTTGGAACACCCAAACAGTCGACTGCTGTTTAGAATCGGGATCATAGGCATATATCCAAGATTCGTCACCACTGATAATGTTGAAAACATGTTTCGAGTTTCCTCGGTTGAATTGCCGCAGAGTTTTGCGACACCAACGAACGCGAGCCGTTTTTTAGTCTTCACTGAGTAAATGTGGTATCCAGCGTGAGATCAACTTTTTTACGCCAAAATACTGTGAAGACTGGTCCCTGAAATACAGGAAGCTTCTATCTCACGGTATGTCGCATGGCGATCTTCGACGATCAGTTACAGTACAGCATCAATGCTCTCCTGGGTTACGGCTGTTTTTGGTCGACCTTCACGATGTCTATCACCAAGACTAGAGCAACCACGTTGAAATTCTAAATACTAGCGTTCCACAGTCCGGAGGCATGGTGCTTTATCATTGAAAACCGTAGTCAACTCTTTGAAGCACTGAAGTCGCGTTAAGCCCCTTTTGAAGTTGTAAAAATTATCGCACGTAAATTTTCCCTCGAAATTTCCATTTTCACCACTGACTTGTCAACTTTGAACGAACGCTGTACTAAAACGGTCGGGCCGATTTCGAGTCATTCTTTTGTTTTCGAATTCTAAACTCAAATATTTTAAGATGACACTAGTTCTGAGGAGGTCGGAGGTTTGCAAACGACAGAACTTAAAAGGCAGCCCTCGTATCTCGCTTAAATAAAATATTGATCCCCATATAAAGTCTGCACTCTTATCTACGTAATGCCTTTAAGGATCGATTTCCAACAATCCTTCTTATCCCTTTTTAACGTTATTTTATGCAAGTTACAGTGCGCAGTGTAGGTAAATGTCAAATTTTTTGCCCCGTCTGTTTCGGCTAACGGTGCTAAATATATACTTAATAGCTTTAGGTCCTAAGTTTAGGGCATCACATAGCCTGACTTTACAGTACGTCCATATTTGATGAGTATATTTATGTATTGTAAAAAATACTACATTCTTGAATCAACTCACATTCGAGCCCTTTTCAGTGACGACAGAGCCAGACATCTTTGCATCATCGCTTGGTTGACGGAACAAGACGCCAGCCAACTGAAGAAGTTGCCAAACACTGTTGTCCAAAACGTGTGCCTTATTGTCGGGTTGGGGTCCATGCTAAAACCAACAGCCATTGCTACATTTGTATATACAATACGAGTAAAACAAAGTCGCTTAGGTACAAAAGGCAGCGAACGCATAAACGCATAATGATATATGATGATAATGAATGGCTACGTAGGCAGATTTGTAGAATTGTAGATTCCATAATCTGCCGAGAGAAATTAATCTTTTAGCCATTTTGTAGTTCTGCTAAATAGATTAAAATCAACTCTAGATGATACCTATTATGCTTTCTTTTGGCTTTGTTTCCTCACTTTATTTTTGCAGTAGTATATTTTAGGTATGTATTTAACTGTTTATGTATCCACCAACATTATTATTGGTAGCTTATTGACATTCATAGGTGCATATAATATGCCTAAATTGAAGAATAAAGAACTTTTACTTTTTTACTTTTATTAAAGAGAAATGGCAGCACCGAAGGCCTAACCAGAGTCAGTAAAGGTATAAATTAACTACGAAATAACGAATCAAATAATTTAAGACAAAGAAACTGATGCGTCCGACGACAAGATAGCGGTGAGAATCTATTATCTACTAATATGATACCGATTCCAACATAATAAGTCAGGTGGCACTTGGGCCTTATGTGATGTCATTATTAAGTATACTTAGGTATAACGCGTTACTTGAAAAACTCCAGCCGGTCTCCTTTTTCGTTAATGGCGATGACATTCCCAACCCCACCGAGTCTCCACGTTCCGTACACCAATACGAAAATGACGCCAAAATACATGAGCACCGTTTGTAAGGTGTCAGTCCACACGACTGCTTTAAGTCCCCCCTGGAACATTGTAACTAGGTAAGGTAACATCGTGCTCTTGGCCGATTTTTTCCAAAAATGGAAGAAATTTAAACAACAATTGCGGATTTTTATATCAGCAGCGGGTTTGGAAAAAGTAAGTGATTCGAGGAAAGCAAACATCTTGCTAAATTGTATAGGACAAGATGCACAAGACTTGTACTTCAATGTATTAAAGAAAGAAGACGCAACAACACCAAAATTTGAAAAATTAATTGCGCTCTTTGATGGATATTTCGAACCAAAGCAAAACGAATTAATAAACACTTTTCATTTTAACAAAAGAGTGCAAGATGAAGGTGAGTCATTTGACAGTTTTTATTCAGAAATTAGAAAATTGGTGAAGAGTTGTAATTTCAAAGATCTTGAGGACAAAATGTTAAGAGATAGAGTGTCCGGCGTTTGGGAAAGTGTGTGCTAATTGTCAGAGAATGAATCATTTTGCTAAAGGTTACAAAAACAAACCAGTGCATGTTGTTCAAGAAGAGCAGAATGTGCAGCCGCAACATATGCCGAATAATAAAGATAACTTTGTACATGACATCTGACTAGTAAAGGTGTGTCATTCATTAAGAAATAACATTAAAAACAATGAATGGATGGTTTCATTAAAAATAGAAAATAAGAAGTTCCTTTTCAAATGTGACACAGGTGCACAAGTAAATGTTCTTTGTCTTCGGGATTTAAAAAAGATTATTCAAGAAGTTAATCCTAAATGTTGCAAAACAACAATTCTTCTAGAAGCATTTGGTGGAACTACTATTAGGCCATTAGGGAAAGCAAAATTAACTATAAGCCTAAATGATGATTTGTATCAAACAGAATTTATAATAATAAAAGAAAATGTTCGGCCTATTTTAGGACTACAATCTTTAATTGAATTAAAACTGCTCAGTAACATTAATATTAATACTATTACCATGAATAACAAGGAGACTATTATTAATAAATATGCTGAATTATTTCAGGGTATTAGTGAATTTGAATTACCACTGGAACTGCATGTTCAGTCAGGGGCAAAGCCCATTGTAAAACCACCTCGAAGAGTTCCTCATGCTCTGTTGGATCGCTTAAAGGAAAAATTAAAAACTCTAGAGGAGCACCAAATTATTGAAAAAGTAGAACATCCTAAGTCATTTGTTAGTAATGTAGTGATAATAGAAAAAAGTGATGGAAGTTTAAGAATATGCCTGGATCCAAAGGAGTTAAATGAGGTTTTAGTAAGAGAATATTATTTAATACCTACTTTACAGGAAATTGTTTCAAAATTAACAAATAAAAAAGTATTCTCTGTTCTAGATTTATCAGACGGTTTTTATAATATTAAGTTGGCAGCAAATTCTACAGATTTATGTAGTTTCAGTACACCATTTGGCTGTTATAAATTTTGTAGATTGCCTTTCGGGTTATCCGTTGCCCCGGAGAGCTTTCAAAGGTATAGCGAGAGAACATTTGGTGATATTCCAGGAGTTGTGATTTATTGTGATGACCTTTTAATTTGTGCTGAAAATGAAGTGGAACATGACAAAATCCTAACTAAAGTTTTTCAAAGAGCAAAAGAAAAGAATGTGAGATTTAACAAAAGAAAATTTCAGTACAAATTGGAACAGGTCAAGTACTTTGGTCATGTTTTTTCAAAAGACGGTATGAGTGTTGATCCAGATCGAATAAAAGCAATATTAAATATTAAAAGTCCACAAAGTAAAAAAGAATTACAAATATTTCTAGGCATGGTTAACTATTTAAGAACTTTTATTGATAAACTAGCAGATTTAGCGGCACCTCTACAGGCATTATTAAAAAAGGATGTGACTTGGATATGGACCAACATTCATGAAGAGGCTTTCATAAATATCAAAAAGCAAATAAGTAGCTCACCAGTATTACAAAATTTTGACACTGCAGAACCAGTAACTATTCAGTGTGATGCCAGTAAGGATGGTCTAGGCTGTTGTTTAATGCAAAAAAACAAACCTGTAAGCTATGCATCCAGAAGCTTGACAGATTCAGAAAAGAATTTTTCACAAATTGAAAAGGAACTGCTAAGTATTGTTTGGGCAACTAAAAAATTTCATTATTTTATATATGGGAAACAATGTACTGTGCTGAATGATCATAAACCATTGGAAAACTTATTAAAAAAAGGTATACATGAAATCCCATCCACAAGACTGCAAAGACTAAAATTAAAGTTATTAAAATATAATATTAAATTTAAATATTTAAGAGGAAAATTAATGCATATCGCAGATTTGTTATCACGTTCTTACTTAGAAGATATTGATGAAGATCAATCATATATGTATGAAGTTATACACTGCATTGGACAAGCATCTTATTTGTAATGTACTGAGGAAGAAAAGAATAATTTAATTATAGAAACTTTGAATGACCCGGAATTAAAAGTAATAAGCAGCTATACTCAAAATGGATGGCCAGAATTATTAAAAAATGTACCAATTAATGTTAAACCTTTTGATAAATTTAGACAAGATTTATCAGTAGATCAACAATTAGTTATTTTCGCCCACAGATTAATTATACCACAGTCTCTACGTTTAGTGTTTTTGAAAAAAAATACATGAGGGCCATTTAGGAACAACAAAAATGAAAAAAGTTGCTCGTAATCTGTACTACTGGCCACAAATAGATCAGCATATTGAAAGCTTTGTTAAAAAATGTTATGTCTGTCAAGTTTATCAAAATAATAATATAAAAGAACCATTATTGGCACATGTTATACCAAACTTGCCTTTCTCTAAAATAGGAATTGATATCATGGAATACAAAAAGAAGAGTTATCTTGTTGTCTATGATTATATGTCAAAATGGTTAGATATAAAAGAACTAAATAGCAAATCTGCACATAGCATAATTAATACATTAATAGATGTTTTTTCTTGTTATGGAGTGCCAATGGAAGTGGTGGCTGATCATGTGCCGTTTGATTCATTGCTATGTAAAAACATTGCTTCTGAATGGGGATTTAAATTTACTTTTTCCAGTCCTAGATATCCACAGTCAAATGGTATGGCTGAAAAAGGCGTAAATATTGCGAAGAAAATGTTAATGAAATGTTCGGAAGATAAAACAGATTTAAGAATAGCACTTTTACAATACAGATCTTCACCAGTCTCAGGAACTCACTTGTCTCCATCTCAGTTAATGATGAATCGTAATTTAAAAACTAAATTGCCTTGCACACAAATGCATTTAGAGTCAAAAATAAATTCAGGAGCAAAGTTTGAATTTGACAAAACTCGAAATAGAAATGTAGTGAATTACAATAAGAATACAAAGCCTAAAAATAATTTTAATATAAACCAAACTGTGTGGTTTAAGAAAAATCCATTAACTAAAAAATGGTCACTGGGAAAAATAATTCAAATTAATACTTTTAGATCATATGTTATTAAGGTTTCAGATAACTGTATTTATACAAGAACTTCTTATCATATTAGAGCTCAATAATTCGGTGCTTGCTGGGTTTTAGTTAGTGTGGTTCCAGTGGCCTTAGTTGGAATAGGTATATTGTTTATTTCTTTTGTTTAAGCTAAACTATTGGTGGCGGGAAAAGAAGAATGAAGAACATTCTTTTTTTTCTTTTTTTTTAAGGAAATGCGGATGATGTAATGGAACGTAGCTGGTACAGATGCTATCAAATGAACTGTGTGACATGTTTGACAGCTTGTTGTCAAGATAGCGTCTGTACTCGTACAGACGGCGCTAGGAATGAGTTGACAGATCATCTACTCGTACTTAGTCTATTCATAATTATATTAAAGGAAGAAATAATAAAACAAAGCATTTACATAACAAGGACTTATTATTAACAAACAATACAGTTAGTTGTAACTAATATACTATATACCTAAGCATAACTTTGTGAACCTTTAAGTCCGCATAATGTAACGGATGGCCAACTACGGAACCCTACATTGCGCGTGGCCTCACACGCACTTGGCCGGTACTAAAACGCAACTTAACACCGCGGAATAATATATAGCATGTGTCCAATATGTCCATTCCGAAGATTTGTTCTAGTAAATTAATTAGATCGATCCGAGGCAGTATTGTTACTTCGCGCTATGAAGAAGATGGTGGCGGCGAAGATAGTTAGAACTCCAGTCGTATCTTACACTATTTCATTTTATTATAAATAAACAGATCCTGACAGCAAGCGACACAGCCTTCCCACTCGAAGGTCGGCGCTAGACTGAGCGCATGTACCTTTTCGCGACATTTTGAATAAAAATTCATATTATCAAAACGAAAGATCGTATCGAAATTTCAAACGTTCACATTGTAGATAAATCAATTACCAATCTTTTTCCGAAAGAAACGTGTAAATATCACTTGTAGTTTAGAAGGAGTAGTGAATTTTATGTTGAAAACAGCCTTTTTTAAAGATTGATTTTGACATAGTATTTAAAGTCATACAAAAAATTCAAACGTTCAGATTGTTAACAAAGGATCAAAACATAATATATATTTTTTCAGATTTTTTCACTGGTCAGTTTCAGAGCCGCGTTGCGTTGCGTTAGCGTTTCAAAGTCTATCGTTTAGGGCATATCCGCGCCTTAATATTAGAAACACTCGAATGACTATCTTTTTATTTTATTTTATTCCCTGTAATCGCTCAAAAAAGTACTGTTATTTTTCTTCATAAACCAATTTGGTACCAAGCACCAACGTCTAACCAATTACATCGCTACTAATGAAAATATTCTCGCGCAAATGCGCCAAAACATGTACAAATTGTATCCAATCCTCTCTTCTTGTCCCATGCCAGAAGATGACGGAGATGCCGTAGCATGCATATATTAAAGAAATATATATATATATTACTTCGAATCAAATAGGCATAACCTATTTGGTTCAAAGTATAGTCATAATCACATAGCGATGCTGCATACAGCATGAAGAAAATCATATACTTACCACAGTGGTGTAAAATATGCAAACAATGCATACGATTGGTGTTATTAAATGTAGATTGATCCCGGTAACTGTAAAATATACAATAACTTAGAAATTATATGTATTCGCTTTTTTTTATAATAAGTATATTGCACTTCTTATTACCAGACTGTGCCAGGAGTTTTTAAATTATCTAATTATTTAAGTAGTCATAATTTATATAGATATTTACAGTCGCCATTAAAACATCTGTACACTTCAAAACATCTGAATATGAACTCAAACGCCTTGGTAATTTATTACGTTATGTACAGATGGTTGTGAGCACCACGTTTTATCTGATGTATGAAATTTAATGGCGACGTAATAAAGTTATGAGTAGGTATGTACTTGATAGATACCTTGACTAAATGCTAAAGCCGGTACATATATGACAATTGGTATGTAGAGCATCATCTTGACGATGAATATGATCGATCCCAAAAGTCTGACGTTCTGGCAAAAACGCAGTCGCAAGTACTGAAAACAACGCACAGTTGGAGGTTAACGACCATGCGCCTGTCTGTAATAAATAATGTAGAAATAATAGTTTTAATTAACTATGATATTGAACAACATCGAAACTATTGTGCCTGATTTCCTGATTACCTATACTGTTTTATCAACTAAAATAACCTTATTGTATTTTCTTATTACTATCCATTTTGTCCATTATAATAATTATGAAAATTGTATGAGGATATGGATTCTTCCCTCATTTGTACAATATTTATACGTATAATAGAACGTTGCTTTTGTGTGCGAACGTTCTATCCGTAATTACCTGAGTAGACACATAAATTAGACTGACCTCATACGTAGATGTTATTTGCAGATTATAAAAGACTGGAAGATAGATAAAAGCAATCGCAAGGGACACTGCCCATTCTGAAAATACCACAGCCCATAGCTGTGTTCCGTAAGTGTACATTTCTGCCGGCAGCCCCAACAGGGAGATGCCGGATACATAACTGCAAAAGTCGGAAATAATCACGATTTATTTCTTTTTTTAGATCGATCATGCATTAAACACCGTATAAATTAAATAATATTTACCTGGCTATGAGCGACATAGAAATTGGAAACATGCCCATAGTTTTGCCTCCCATCAGGTACTCCGACGTGGTATTTTGCTTTTTGCTTGCGAAGCAAGCAAAGTAAATGCCGATTAGGGCCGAAAGCAGCAGCATCGCCCCAAACACGAGGTAGTCGAGAAAATCAAAGTATACTACCGCAGACATATTTGAATCAGTAGCGGCACGTCTGATCAGCAGAGCACTTAAACTACATCTCACAGTACAATGCGCATTTACCGAGCGGATCTTGCAGCTTGGACGAGCTATATTTATACTTGGAAGGATCTCGGACAGGCACGGAGGGATGAGGATGCTAATTGACTAGTTACCGGTGTCGCCGCGCCGGTCGGCGGCCGCTGCTCTGCTCGCACGACTCGCCCGCTAGATGTACTCGTACGAGTACTATGGCTCGCGTGACACGAGGGCATGGCAAAACTACAGCTAGTCTTTGATAACTGTTCCAAATCGGTTCACTATAAACCAATATTATAACATGAACAAATTTGTTGGTATCACTGAAATGATTAACTACCGTAAACCGTTGCGAAGAATGCAAGTTTAATTTGTATAAATATAAGTATTGGGAAGACACCCTCATACAAATTGACCTAGTCTTAATCTAAAGCTTGTACTCGTACTATGGGGACTAGATGACGATATATATATACATGGTGTGGCCTGTATTAGGCGCAAAAAATTAAACGGTACACTATTGAACTCCCCAGTAGTTATTTCCAAATGGTTTTTATGGAAAATAAAAAGTTTTTTTTTGGATTTTGTTTTTCTCAAAAGTAGCATATTTGTACTTTTTTTACTCTACTGGAGCCTATATTAATAACTATTTATTTAAAAAACACTAAAAATGATATTTAAAAAAAAAACCAAAAATATCCTTTTAAGCCAAAAATGCAACAACGATTATGAGTTATAATAAGTACATGCTACCACAATATCAGCACTGACTGCCGCGCTATAATCTCGTGGTGCCAAGATCCATCACTTGGAGGTCATAACTTTAGATCAACATTTCTCGCAAGTGAAAAAAGACATTTTTTTGGACACAAGAGGTTACTGCAGATGCTCTAAGGAAGCAGCCTTTAATTTTTTTGCTCCTATTACAGGCCACAACCTGTGTACTTATATAGATAAATACATACTTAAATACCCATGCTAAATTACAGCTTTCTAGTATGAAGTAAGGGTTAAGTAAGATTAGCCGCGGGCGGAAAGAAAACAAGGCGAAACTATAAGGATTACTTGATTACTACGGAATCCCAAAAAATGGCCGATATGAGAAGGAGTCAAATCCAAAGCCTTGTTACTAGAACCAATTTTCTTTTTCCTCGCTTAATTTACCGGTTTTCAGGGTTCCGTAGTAAACAAACAACCCAAGTGGTATCGCCATGTCTTATGTCCGTCTCCGGGGAGAACGAAGGTAATACTTTACCTAGCTCCCTAGCTCTACTGAGCTAGCCCAGAAAGGGAGAAAGGCTGGGACGTATACAGAACTTGTAGGACCTCGCGCACTACTAGCCCGAAGGGCGAGCTTCAGGCTGCGAGGCCGCAGGCCGAGCTCGGCTGAGGGCCGAAGGTAGCTGCTTCGGGATTAACCGAAGCAGCGGGGAACGATCGACTGTCCATGTTTCGGTCTGTAAGCCGAAAAGCAGGAAAGACCATGAGGAGTGGTTTAGCTCAGTCACGATTGGTGGGTTCGGGGGGTTTGGTGGGGTGTGGGTTTCGTGGGGGTTTAGGTGGGTATTTTGTTTGGGTGGGTTCTTCTACTCAGTTTTAACTTCTTCATATTAGGCTTGATAATTGCTGATCAGTAGTTATCTAGGAAACCCTTAAAAATCAAAGTCCTTCACAAGAGCGTATTACAGTGCTGTTGGCTGAATAAAATTTTAATGAAACTCTATTTTGAAGCCGATGCGATTACTGTAGGGTTTACCGTATAGTCCAGCAGTCATTAGTATTCATTTTACATCAGGGTGGAATATTTATCTATTAATTTCTGTTATCCATGAAAAAGTAGCGGCCGCAAGCAAAACTTCGACGGAGAATAGATATGACCCATAAAGAATGATTCACAGTAGGCCGTTCCGTGTCCGGCCCGGCCCGTTTTCTTCTAAAGAAATACGCCGGCCGTTGCGTTTGCTGTCATAGAAAACGGGCCGGCCCGGACACGGAATGTCTACTGTGAATCATTCTTAATCTAGCCATATTCGACTTATATATATGTATATATATTCACTTCCCAAATCATTAATCGCCGCATGTATCAATGGATAAATCTATAAAATCTATACTAATAGTATAAAGCTGAAGAGTTTGTTTGTTTGAACGCGCTAATCTCAGGAATTACTGGTTCGAATTGAAAAAATATTTTTGTATTGGATAGTGCATTTATCGAGGAAGGCTTTAGGCTATATATCATCACGCTGTGAGCAATAGGAGCGAAGACGCGGACGAAGCTAGTAACAGATATTTTTACTGTGCAAATAAATTAATTTTACTATCAAGGTTTTTACCAGCCTGAGCATTTACTGATTGCTCTTTCCCTCTGACATTGTCTGGTCAGAACTTTGGGGGAGACCCGCCAAAGTTCTCATTTGTTCAATCCATGGCTTATCTCCTCCACATTGGTACAGCAATATCTTTAAATTCGTCCCCCCCCATCTTTTTTCTGTCTTGTTTTTCTTTTTTTCCATCTGTTGGATACCACGATAGTGTAATAATTTTTGACCATTTCCAGTCACTTCCATTTTAGGTTTTTCTCTTCATATCCAATAATCTTATTTATCCTTTAATTTGATGCTCAACCTGTTTCTTTCCATACTATTTTGATAGACTTGTAAGGATTTCCTGTATTTTTTCTGTTAATGCCCATGTTTGACTCTCATATGTCAAACAAGGGAGAATACTGATATTAAACACTTTTACTTTAAGTTTGGTTGATATTTTTTTACTCTTGACTATTCCTTTCAAGGAGCGATATCTTATTCCAAGGGTTGCGAATTCTAAAATAAACTTTTTTCCTTCATAAGACCTTATTTTATAGGATAATTTCTATAGTACTCTCTTCACCAGCGTGGTACATAAGAATAAAAAGCTGCATCTTACAATTGTAGTTGCATAGGTAATAGAGTATTATTAAATACTAGGTGAGCTTATTATTTTGTCGTATACAGCTTGGGATACAGCTATAGTTGCTGCAGCTGTAACATTTTTTTTAAAATATTATTGAATGACTTTTACCGCGGTCGTGGCCCAGAGGCGCTCGCGTACCGCGTGCGGTATGGGAGGTTAAGTAATGTGCGAGGTCAGCCCTTGGATGGGTGACCGCTTTGAGTGGTTACTAACTGAGCGCTCCTGTGCTTTGGAAGGCACGTTAAGCCTTTGATCCCGGCTGCTGTCTATCATAGCAGTCGTTGAGCCAAGTTAGAGGCCTCCGGGCGGCTTGAGAACCTCTAACAGTCAAGTTGCCCACTCACTTGACAAGCCTAATCCCAATCAGGTCTAGTTTCCCCCTTGGGTTGGAAGGTCAGTTGGCAGTCGCTTTCTAAAAACTAGTGCCTACGTCAATTCTTGGGATTAGGTAGCGGACCCGGGGCATCCTTCAGGATGCAACTGTACTGGGATAACGCTAGGATGATGAATGAATGACTTATACTCGTACCGGCCAGTATTCAAAAGTTTACTTAAGAAGTTAATAGATGTCAATACCGAGAATTCATTGAACGCCTCTCGTAAGTATACATTTGGAATTATAACTCTAAAATCCTATTAATAAAGCGGTAAATTAGGAGTCTGCACAAATCTAAACTCATTTAGTATTTTGTTAACAAGAAACCCCAAAATATTTTTATTTTATTGCTAAGTATTATGTATTTTATAGCTTAGATGTCGATCGTGGATTAGAAATCATGATTCTGAAGCTATTTACGTGCGTTTTTACAAAGAGACACATTTCATATAGATGCTCGTAATATGCGTCGCTTATAAGACACATGATGTCCTAAATAACCTATTCATAGTGTGTATAACAACGCTCACCTTGCGCCCTCCACCACGTCTTCATTATCGCGTATAACACTCTTGGCTTGACTTGGCACGCCCATCGGGCCTTCGGCCCTCAGCCATACAATAGGGAAGCCGCTGTGAGTGAATGATCGGCTTTCGGTCTCGCATTTGTTGCCATTCTGCTTCGAATTTTTGGCCATTATCATTACGTAAAGAACCCGCTCTGTTGGGACGATCGGCCTCCGGTCTCGCGTGCCTTGCTGCTCTGCTTTGGGCCTTCGGCCCTCAGCCTTGCATAAGGAGCCTGCTCTGTTGGAATGATAGGCCCGCATGTCTTGCCGGTTTGCTTAGGGCCTTTGGCCATAATACTTACATGAAGAACTCGCTCTGTTGGAGCTACGTTTTACGGCAGAACTGCGTAGTATTCTAATTGTTATTTTTGACGGGATTCATTCTTCTAAAATCGGTACATTTGATTTTTCGAAATAAGCACTTAATGATTCGTTATGACTATAGGATTTCTAGAGAATACACCCCTAAGGTCCTGATGTCCTTTTCGACGCCGTCCAACCATCTCAGCTTGAGAAAAATTGTATGGAAAAACCAATAATTCTAAGGCGAGAACGAGTTCTACGCGGACGAAGTCGCGGGCAAAAGCTAGTTAGGCATATTTCCCTACAAACTTCGTACTAACCGAGCGTTTTTGACGTTTCGTAAAAAGTGGCTAATTTGACTATCAGTGAAATGCCGTGTTAAATTTCCTTTTATTAATTAGTTAGATTAATTTATTAGTTGTGTGAAACATATAGGTAGTATAAATATACGTTTGTGTTTTAAGTCCGCACAATCTAATGGGTGGGCAACCACGAAACCCTGCACATGACACACATTTGGCCACCATTTTTAATTATTTAAGTGGTTAAATTAGTGCCTCCAATTGTGTAATAATCAAGGGTTGGAAAAATGCTAATCATTATATACAGAACCCTATCCAATTCCTATGAAATGATAGGCGTTTTTCCGACGCTTGGTTATAATATTTTTTCAACGGTTACGCCTAAGGGTCTTCCTTGTCAATAATACATTTAATAGCATACAGCAGTTTTATTTTTGTTGAATCATTATGAACAATTATCTGGCTTAAACATTAATAACACACAACATATAAATATATACAAGCTGCGCTTGATGTAGATAAATAAATATATTGTCGTGTAAACTTTCAATGACTAATAACAGTAGGTACGAAAATTGAGTGAACTTACGTCTAATGATATGAGATGAAGGAAAATGGTGTAACATGCTACATTTCCACTTACTAAGGTATTATTCGCTGTAAGAGTAGAAATCGATAAGGCCCAGACAAAGTATAACAGACGGATGTTTCAGGAACCAATCCTTACGCTTTGGTTAAAATAACTCTACATAATCACCAATCTAAATGTATTATTACCAAGAAGTATATGCATTTTGGTTGACACTTAACTTCTCAATTAGTTACTGTAACAGGTACATGACTCTAAACTTCAAGACTAGCAACGAATCTGGAAAAATCCTCACTAACCTAATAGAGTTTTTGAAACTCATATAATTATATGTTATTTCAATTTTATAACGTTCCGTACCGGTATTCGGCCCCCTTTATATATTTGAGCTATCTCTATAAATACTTACTAAGTATAGATACTTTTACAGTAATTTACAATAATATTGTCTAAATTTTTTAATTAATAATAATACAAACACATTTTCCTATATTACACATTATGCATTAGTACTACGCCGCACTATATGAGGGACAATTCAGACGGACAAGTACTTGTACCAGACTGATTGCTTACAGTTTAGCAATAAAATCAGATTTACATTAATTAAATACAAATTAGGAGAAGATTTTTTCTTCGCTAAGTGTATATATTTATATTATACTTAATAACATTAAAACATAACATTATCATAACACCCAAAAATATTTTGTATATCGACAAAGAATATACCTCGCACTGTATTCGGCAGTAGTTTGCCGGAAGGGAGTACAATGGTAAACTGTTACTACTCTGTCGAAACCAGGACATAGCTCTGACCCTATTCCAGCTGTTACACGTTATAAAATGCCTGCTTGTTAAGTGGATTCAATAAAACGGTGGTGCGAATTCTAAAGTCGGCATTAAGCATGATAAATTCGCTGCAATGCACATTAGGAAGCTCAACTTTTGAATAGTCGGTGCGGTGCACTGTGAATGGCTTGCATTGTTTTATGACCAATCATGTTTTTTGTTTAAGCCAGACAGCCAAAGTTACTATTTGCATACCGTAGTAATAAGCATTATTATGTTAAGGCATTTCATAAAAAAAAAAAATCCTAACCTAGTAGTTTCAAGGGAATCATCTTCACAGCTCACGGCGATCCCGAGTATTGTTAAAGTTTCTGGAATTATTTCAATTTCAAGACACTTCTAAAATGCACTGGATTATACATATGTTAACTTGGAATCTATTTAAGTAGAACTTCGAATCGTACCCACTACGAAAATAGTACGAAAAATAGGTAAACTTCTTACCTTACCTCCATATTTAGCTGGTCATATAAACAACTACATGTGCAGGGGTGACGATACTGACGATACTTTTTCGTACAAATCTAGATGTTTACATCCTTACGTATACCATCTAATTATCAAGTAGGTATGCACTACGATTAAGACCTCGTAACACACAATTTACAGTATTAAATATCAATCTATTCGATCTATACGTTTAGTACAAGAATTGCATTATTTAAATCTCTTCATCACAGATCCTTTTTAATCACTTTCAGTTTATATTTTCGTGTAAGTCTCCGAGGTCGATTCGCACTGACCGTCGCATCCCGTCTGGTCTCAGGTATCGTTGTTGAATGGCCGACCCGGGCGTAGCCGGCGGGATGGCTCCGTGACATACCTTTCGTACTCGAAGTATAAGCCAGGCATATTAGAGGTGATGCAGGCCATGTCGACCTCGTGTTATATGTCGGCTGGAGAGGAGAGGTCGAGGCGCGAGCGGCGGCGGTCGCGCGCGCCCGCCAGCTGGCCGGAGGAGGAACGTTGCAGCGAGGAGGAGCGAGCGCGCGCCGGTTCCGACTTCGACTTCTTCACCTTGCTGCCGCCACTCGCCGGCTGCTTGCCTTTCAGCGATGATACCGACACCACCACGTCGGTTGATACTCCGTCTTGCTCTGCAACATTTATTTACTCTTACGTGTCATGGAAATATTTTGCAGAAAGTGAAGCTGCTGCCAGATACTGACCTGTTCGCTTTATGACTTCGCCCGCATTGTTTAAGAAAAACTTTGGCTTGGATTCCTTGAGCGATTCCTGTGTAAACAGCAGATGAAATTAGAAAAAGGTCCTGTACCAAGACGAAATCATTTAGGGTTTCGTTTTAGTTATAAGTTACCTTTGATTTACTAGATTTGGAAGCAGAGTCAGTGCTTCCGCGCCACCACGGTCACTGAATCTCACAGAAGCCACGCCCGGGCTCCTTACTGGGGGTGGAGGCCTCGCCTTCAATCGCCTCGCCCTCAGGTTTCGGCGACCCCGTTCCCGAAATTGCGCCACTAGTTAACACAGTTATAGTTTACCAATTGTCGATTAAGTTAATCAGTATCAGAAATAATAGCTTCCTAATAAATCTACCCTGCCTAGTGATTAACGATTACAATGGGTTTCCTACAAGGAAGAAAAAAAACCTTCGTTCGAAACTGGTTTCGTGTGTGGCAGAGAAAACTGACTGATCGTACGTGGCCGGAGGGCGTTCACAATTAACACCCATGAAAATTCTACAAACGTTTTTTAGCGAACTCTTGCAGACTTTTTATATGGACTGTTCTGTCTGGGAATAACGAGCTAACACAGATAATATATAGGTAGATACTTTATGAAGAAAGGAAGGGAAGGTAATGTAACATAATAGGTACATATAATGAAAGGCAAATATGGGGAACTGAACTATGCCAGGTATTTTAATATAAGACCATCCCTTGAACCTGACTTTATTAAAATGAAATGATTCAGAAAATACTTTCCTATTACTTAAAATATTTACCTATTATAAGACGTGTCGTGTGTCTATTAAAATTACCTACTTCAATATTTTGGTGAGCATTTTTATCATTTATATTTTACATATTTGATATTGTTTGTAAAATAATAGGTACTATTGTATTTAGTTAGGTTATGTACTTACGTCATATCAACTCTCACGGTATTATTATTCTGTTGATTCCTCATTGCCAGCGTGGAGACCATTGGTGGCCGCTGTGGCTTGTTCGCCAGTAGTCTTTCGATTTCAGCCATTACTAAGGGCGTCAATTGCGGGACTATCTGAATAGAATACCAAATTAATTTAACTTATAATCGAGTAATCAGAATTAGATACTTTAGATATTTATAAGTTACTTATCAACCGCCTTCGCCTGATTAGCATAGATACTCCAACACATCTTGGCTCGTAGCGCTATGCACCAAACCAATTTGAAAAGCATGTGCAAAATATGTTAATTTTTGTAGTACAATAAATCGAAGACTGCTGCTTCTCTTCCACATGAAGCAAAGTTTCACAATTAGAAAGCACATGCGCCCTGTATCAAGATGCGTTGCAGGGTCTGAATTGAACTAGTAGGTACCTGTAGCGCGTGAATGTTTTCTTTGAACTGTTCAACGCTGGTGGCGCCTAAAAGTAGGCAATTGACTGATTCGTTTTTCAAGCACCATGCCACGGCTAGTTGACTCATGGAGCAATCTAAAAAAAACGACTATTTAAATTTGTTTACATTAGTTGCCAGCTACATTCAAATGATAAATTTGTATACTTAGTGAGTTTGCAAGATTGGAGAGGTCACGCAGCTTGTCGCCATACGTTCGAGGTTCCTCCCCGGTCACCTGCTCTTTACTCCCGGAGCTTCTCATCTGGAAGCATAGGTATATTTTGCGGATTTACAACGGTGCACGGGTGACATCGGTTATTTTAGTTTGCCATAAGAACGTCTAAGAGCAAGCAAGTGAGAACTACAGTGGTCAACATTGTTTTAAGGGCTCGCGGATTGTTAGTTTCTATCGTTAAAGCCCTACCCTACCTAGCTCTATCTATAACCATCGATTTGTAACCCTTCACTTTTCCCTGTTGATTTTATATCATCGTATTACGAGTAACAATGGTCGTTTTTAATACACCATCTTACTTTACTTCAACCAGTCACTGAAACCATCCCCATCAAACTTAAAAAAATACAGCTTAAAACCAGTTTGTTTTATATCTTACTCGAAACTATTAAGAAAATTAAAAAGCGCAGATGCTGTTACGGAAAAAGTGGTGCAAAACTATTACCTGTAGTAGTCTTGTTGTGAAGTCGTTCCGAAAATGTAGTTACATTTTTGTGTTCTTTTTTGTCTACCCGGTGATTTTTTGTGTAACTAGTGCAAAGGACTTAATATATTAAACAAATATATTTAGATAGATTAGGGTAGCCCCTTTAACTCGTAAATTATATCTATATACACGGGGTTCAGAATCTCATAGCATTATAAATTGAAAATGATTAGCAATCAAGTAGATACTTTGTCAGCAGGATTTTTAAACGATCAGTGCACAATTTTAAGCCTTTGAACGCCAAGAATCTATAAAGTGATCGTGCCCACCACGCCAACAACCACTAAAAAGGTCGGAGTGAAGGTGTACTTTGATCATGAATAAAATCTTTTATGAATTGTTTTTATTGGTTTAAACGTTACATCAATTTTTGATATTAACGCAACAGTGATTGGCGTGTGAGGGATATAATAATAAAATGTTGTTTATTTAGTTATTAACCCATTTGATTACAGCTTAACAATCTTAGAGGGTAAAATTATAAATTTAACATTAAAATATACTATTAATTAATTAAAAATATTCATGGTAAAAATGCCATTATTGGCGCCTTATTCGTACGGTAGCAGGTTGTGTACACCACGTTAACAATGTTGTTCATAGATTCGCTCACTCTCCTGACCAGTGCAGAGTGGACGACTTCTCGAAGTCGTCCACTCTGTTCGTGGCAAACATACCAGACGCACTACACCGCACTGCACCGCAATACCTAAAAACTTTTTTAAAATCGACATATTTGACGGAGGCGCGCTGTGTGGGACTCCAATTTTTTTAACGGTCTCAGTTTTTTTGTGATCACTTGAAGCAGCTCAATTAATTTTGCTTGCCAATATTTGATAATATCCGAATCACGATTTGTTGCTCCTTTACTATTATTGCTGCTGATATATTTAATTTCCTATGACGTTCATTTTAACCCTTATGAAGGAAGAGGCGATTAAGCTACCTCATAGGTTTCAATATAATTTCAATCTTAGTTCTCAGAAGCAGTTCAGTTTATTATTGCTCAGAAACTGCATTTTGGAGCTAAACAAAACCTCATTAACTAGGTGATCGTTAAATGGAACCCAAAAACATCAGAGCATTCAAAAGCGCCTGTTTAAAATGAATACAAATTTTACTTCAACGACGTATCTTATTTTGTCGTAGCGAGCACTTTGGTTCGGTGGAATGAGTAGAATCCCAGTAGAAACCAAATTTTTTTACTGTAGGAACTACAACACCAACATGGTAGCCACTGTATAAACGAATCGTATCTAGTGTATTGTTGTAGTTCTAAAGAATGTACTTTGCGTTTTGTCGGGTGTCTCCAAAGAGGCGTCCACCCACACACAGACAGGACACCCAAAAGAAGTCTATAGGCTGCTGGATTTTACTAGTACGAAAGAGTCACATAAAACGACCTCCATTTTTAAGTTCGTTTAACGTCAAAATATTTGATTACATCTGGGACGGCCAGGTCCTCTTCGCACCAGCTAAACGTGCTGTATTTGCGGTTGAACCTCGACTTGGCAAAGAGGCCCGTGATCTCCTCGCGGCCCAAGCCCTTCCCCGTCGTTATGGCAGACCACGCCATCATTCCTGTAAGCCAAATACAGAATAATAATAAATAAATATTAGGAGACAATTTTTTACGCAAATGATCGGTTACTTTCGAAAACGTTAAAAACCCGATATAGGTACAGTATGCTATTCAGACAAGTTATTATAATTTACTTAAAAGAAGAATACTCTAAGACAACACTGCCTATTAATATCAGCGCAAATAATCGACTAATGGTAGTATTTATATACGAAGAGTGACTAAGGTTGCTTTATAAAAATAATCTTACTTTCATACATAGTTGTTTGTTTGTTTGTCGTATGGCAGCTATTTAGAACGGTGACATCTTCGAGACGAGATGACAGTACGTTGACATAATTTTTAAGAAAAAAAAAAACCGACTTAATATACAATAAAATAAAAATGACTATAATGTATGTTTGTAATGGGAGAAGACTAAGTACCCTCAATTCCTCATGGAATCATGAAAAAACCTTGCTTGCTTGACAAACAAAACGAAGAGAACAAATCGCCAAACGTGAACTACGCGTCGTTGAAAAGTTCCGATCTGATCATCATCAGCAGTTCCACTTCATCAAATGTCACTTTTATGAATGAAAGTGCTTGATTAGTTCATGAAAATACTAAAATCACTATTTGTGTGCCTTTCACATTTGAGGAGTTCCCTCGATTCCTAATGGATCCCATCATCAGAATTCGAGCATGACAAAAATCAATCGTGAAAATAGAACTTGCTTAACAAACACAGCTAGAAGGACAAATCGCCAAACGTGAACTTTTCGTCGTTGAAGAGTTCTGTTCTGATCATCATCAGCAGTTCCACTTCATCAAATGTCACATTTTTGTATGATAATGCTCGATTTGTTGATAAAAACACAAAAATCACTATATGTTTGCCTTTAAGATTTGAGGAGTTCCCTCAATTCCTCATGGATCCCATCATCAGAAATCAAGCATGACAAAAATTAATCGTGAAAATGAACTTGCTTATCAAACACAGCTAGGAGGACAATTCGCCAAACGTGAACTTTTTGTCGTTGAAGACTTCTGTTCTGATCATCATCAGCAGTTCCACTTCATCCAATGTCACATTTTTGGATGAAAATGCTTGACTTGTTGATAAAAACACAAAAATTACTATATGTTTGCCTTGAAGATTTGAGGAGTTCCCTCAATTTCTCATGGATCCCATCATCAGAACTGCGTTTTGACAAAAACGGGACCAACTTGGATATATATACTTACAATCAAAAAAAGAATTTTCGAAATCGGTTAAGAAATGACGGAGTTATGGACTAACAAACATTAAAAAAAAAAAAAAAAAACATACAACCGAATTGATAACCTCCTCTTTTGAAATTTTGAAGTCGGTTAAAAATAGTTATAATATTGACCATTATGTAGCTGTTTTATACAAACTGGGAGGACATACGCATTTCATTAATAATATGTGTATTCGTTTTTTACCAAAGCGTCAAATACTTTCAAACAAGGATTGGTGTTCATTCTCTTGCCAAAATTTAGCAGTGTTTGGTAATGAAATATCCTATAGTTAACAGATACTAAAGGTAGAAAGAGAAAGGTATAAAGCAAGGGTGTGAAGTTCCACTGACCTACTCCTATTTTATGGTACAACTCGGGCATGTATAACTCTGGTTTCTCTCTGCAGAACATGTGATATTCTGTCTGTTCTACTATCGGCGTTATACAATTAAACTGTCTGCAATTTGTGTATGCATCCATTATCTAGTGTATTGTTGTAGTTCTAAAGAATGTACTTTGCGTTTTGTCGGGTGTCTCCATAGAGGCGTCCACCCACACACAGACAGGACACCCAAAAGAAGCCTATAGGCTGCTGGATTTTACTAGTACGAAAGAGTCACATAAAACGACCTCCATTTTTAAGTTCGTTTAACGTCAAAATATTTGATTACATCTGGGACGGCCAGGTCCTCTTCGCACCAGCTAAACGTGCTGTATTTGCGGTTGAACCTCGACTTGGCAAAGAGGCCCGTGATCTCCTCGCGGCAAAGGTAGAAAGAGAGAAAGGTATAAAGCAAGGGTGTGAAGTTCCACTCACCTACTCCTATTTTATGGTACAACTCGGGCATGTATAACTCTGGTTTCTCTCTGCAGAACATGTGATATTCTGTCTGTTCTACTATCGGCGTTATACAATTAAACTGTCTGCAATTTGTGTATGCATCCATTATCTGAAAGTCGGAAAAGTGGAGATAAGTTTGTTTTTCGGGGTGTTTGACAGGCTCAATAAACAGTTGCAAAGGATACCTCTGCAGGTGACCACCTCGCTGTTCCCCAGTACATGACCCAGCCTTGATTTATGACAAAATTCATAGCTCGTACCAGTTCTGTAACAGAGCGATAGTTCTTACGCACATCCTTGAGGTTGATCTCACTCGACGTAATGCTGTGATATCAGTAAGTGAGTCCCGAATTAAAGTATGTGACTGTACCAATAACATGTCAATACGTAGAGTGAAGCAGACCTCATTGTAATGAAATTTGAGATGAATCGATTTTTAGTACGAACCTTCCATCGGGCACACGGGGTCGACCTTATGTAGGAGAACCACGTCAATATATTCCACCTGCAGCCGAGCCAGCGATGCCTTAATGCTCTCAATAATATGCTTACGAGACAGACCTCTTTCATCCGACCTGTCATTACCAAACCTAATGAATAGACGGCTTGTGACACATTAACAGTCAAGCGAAAAGCACACATAGAAGCGAGTGTAACAAGTGATAGCAAATCCGTTGGAGAGCAAATGGAAGCGTTATTCACTCATCTGTACTTAAAATAATTCAAATCCGTGGTAGCTACATTGAAACACATGACACACGTTAGCATACTCGTTGGTGACATGCAGTAGAAATAAATAGTAGAAACAAATGTTAGACCGTTTTATATATGTATATGTTGCAAGTAAAATGTATAAATAGCAGTATTACATTACGGCTAGCCGTTTTGTATTACGATGGTTCAACGATTAGCCAGATTTAATACGACTGAATTCTGTTCGGCGCTTTGCGGTCTTCAAATCGACTAGCATATAAAACAGTGGCCGTAGTAATACAAAACGGCATTGTTTTGTAAAACTGCTAGTCACAATGTAATGCGGCGAATTATATATCCCGGCTACGCCATATACTATACATATAGAATCAATATATTCTTAAAATAGGTATACTGATACATTAGTATACACCGTGTTTTTATCTGTGCCGATGTTTGGCATAATATTGTCGGCCTGTTTAGCCTAGTTGGTAGTGACTCTGCCTCCGAAGCTAGAGGTCCCGGGTTCGAATCCCGGCCAGGGCATTTATTTGTGTATTTATCACGGATATTTGTTCTTGGGTCTTGGATGTTTTATATGTATTTAAGTATGTATTTATCTATATAAGTATGTATATCGTCGTCTAGTACCCATAGTACAAGCTTTGCTTAGTTTGGGCCTAGGTCGATTTGTGTAAGATTGTCCCCCCATATTTATATCATGTAACTGAAACAAAGAACCTATGTAGCAGTTACTTTTTTAATCTCTTTAACATTTAATCATTCATGGATTAGGTATCAATTCGCGATTTTTTGCGCTTGGAGCATTTACTAATAGTAACTTTTCCAATATATGTATACCGCTTTTTACATTTGTTCCAGATTGAATTGTATAACTAAGACTACTTTATGAAGCAAAACTTTACAAGAATAATAGTCTTTGTGCAACTCTCTGTAAAAGAGAAATACTCGTAAAATAATGAACAATCACACGGCATGACCGTGTTTGAAGACCCCGGTCTTTGATTTAAGCTTTTAAGTCTTGTCTTTTAAAAACCAAATCTTCAAAGTCTCCGTAATAAAAAACAGGGTGTATACCTACATACGTAAACAACATGTACAGCCCAAACTTACTACACACCCAAGCCTTCCCATACCAAGAGAAATAAAATGAAACACAATTACCTATTTAAATTTATACTAACGTGAGACATATTAACACTTAAAGAAATAAATACTGTTGAATCTCACTTGTAATGTCATCAAAGTCCTTTATCAGGTTGAGCGTCGACACGGTTGCCGCTCGCGCCGTACTCCGAAATAGTGACTTTACTTTTTTTTGTAATTTTCAACCGTATTTATTTATTTAAAAATTACCTATTTATCAATTAAATGGCGAGAATTTGGTTTCGTAGCATAATAAGTCTAAATTTACAACGGCTACGTACGAAATTCCTAAATACAACACTTCGAAAGTCTAGTCGCAGTAGAAAGCCTAATGCCAGAAATTCGTAAAGTTCATTTGTACTAAATTCGATATTACATATAACACGTACATAAGTAATATCGGAAATATGTAGTTACGTTCGATACAAGTAACAGCTGCATTAAACCCAATATATGTGTTAAGATTTGTTTTTTTAAATTGATCAAATTATTTTTAATTTATTGTTTTAGGAATTTAATTCCTGATAATTTGAAGTTCTGCATTATACTATGGAGTACGAACCCGCTAGATTGGGAGACAATTTAGTGCTCTACCTAGGTATTTGTTCACATAGACTGAAATTATTCACGAACATGTTGATAGCTCGTTTTTTTAAACAAAACTTTTAAAAAATAATTAAATAATCCAGAGTGGTTTTTATGCTTGATCATAATGTTATAGCAGGGGTTCCCAAACTTTATTTTCTCATAGACCACTTTCAAAAGTTAACTGGTTGTGGTAGACCCCTACACCACATTTCTACCATATTCCCAAAATCCGGCAAAAAATGTGAAGATTACCTAAGTCAGGAGCATTTTCGTTGCGGCTGAGTTACAATCACGAATTAACAGATTTGCAAAAAAAAGTGAGATATGATTGGTTAATTTTATTATCTAATCTAATTGAATGTGAATAGATGTCAAAAATCAAAATAGTAATAAAGCTGTCATGTATTTATCAGTCAACCAGGCTATAAAAATAACACAAAAAATAATATCTGTTTTCGTTCTTTACTATCGAAACCAGATACATTTTCGTGAACCCCCACTTACGAATTGTGCACCCCCATTTTTTTGTCACGTCAACGTAGACCCAAGTCGAGTCTCCTGTGGACCCCTGGGGGTCCACCTGGACCACTTTGGGAACCCCTGTGTTATAGTGAATAAGTAATAGTATTGGTATGGGGATAGTGAATGCGTGCAGAGTGGAGGCATTCCTTGGGTAGGTAGTGTTTTAGGCGTTAAAAAGTCAACACAGTGACTAATTATAGGTAATCTAAGGATGACAAATCATAATGACACCGGTAAAGTAAGTGAAGTAGTCATCTGCACACCTCCCTTACAGAGTATGTAGGGGTGCTCAGTTAATTACTTTCCCGACTATACAAATCAGTAGAGGCCTCCTGATTGCATGACATGAATGGACCCCTTCTTCTGTATCCCACTTAGGTATTTATAATTATTTGTGTAGGTATACAGCTCTAAATATCATTCAAATCCTAATTCAGTTAACTAGGATTGGAAATTCAGTAGCACACGAGGCCAAATATGGAGTCGTATTTGTTATAAATATGATTGTATGAGCACCTCTTTTTTAAGCTTCCAATCTAAGCTTTAATAGTTGCTAGTTTTCTTTAATTAAGTGTTTTACATTTTGGATATAGTTATTAAACTTCGTAAATTGCTTATTTGAAAAATAATTACGATTTTTAACATGGAATCCAACTTCAAATGTAGTTAATGTGAATACTTAATAATGCATTGCGTTTATATTTGAGCGGCTCTTTTCTTTGACCCGTGTTTTTAATCTAAAAAAAATAGAGTTCGTTTCCATACAACTGACAAACAACGTCGCCGCAGAGGTGTAGATAAATGCATCCGAAAACCCGATCACTATTCATTACCAATTGCTGCAGCAATAAATTCGGTACACCGGAACACTAAATAGCACTCTTAACATAGTAGTTTTGAGTGCTCTCAAAATAAATGTATACCGCCAGAGGTTTCTGCGTTAAAGCCGCTTTATTCTTCTCTACTATTTTGTGTCATTCTTTGATAAACCAGTGATGGAAGGCAAGATTGATAATTGTTAACCACAGAATATACAGGGTGTTTTTATTGAATTCCGTTAATTTCGAGGGCACATTCCTGAGATGAAATAAAGTAATCTTCTCTAAGACACTAGCATCCCAATTCGTATTATTTCGAAGATATTCAAAAAATATTTTCGTTAATTAACACCCCCATCATAGTATAAAACATCCTTAACAAATAAAGAATGTTGACGTGCGTCACGAACGATGTCATTCGAATTCCGAATATTGTCAATATTGTCATACTTGACATTAACTTTTGCTTAACTCCACGTTAACTCTTAAGTCCGTTTTGTATTTACCCTTGGTGATGTAATTAATTAACTTTCTTGAATTTTTAAAAACTAAATATGCTACGTCATTTTTATAGCTTTGCATGGCTATATGCTTGAAGGAACGGAAATCAATAAAAACACCCTGTATAAACATTATACTATCCATATATTTTTAGTCACGCATAGGTAATCAGTCTACATTTACATATTGACTTCTAATGTCCAATATTTGCAATATCTAAACATCAACAAACATCCAAAATGTCATTCAACTTGTAAATCTAATATAGCGACATGCAATACTTACTTGGTGCTCCAATAAATTTTTGTCGTAATTATAATACTCGTTCGTCTGACGTTTATTTTCTTCAGAATCCTTCCCAGTTCTGCTTCGCCTTTTGCTGTTAATATAATATTATTGTATTGTATTTAGCAGTTTTATGTTGTTCAAAGCAGCCCGGCTAGTATGATAGCTTATACCGTCACGTTATATCGCCAAAATGTACTGAAACGTCACATAAAACGTGACGGTATAAGCTATCATACTAGCCGGGCAGATGTTGTGCAATTTCTTCTTCATACGATACTTTCCTGAGGCATAACAGGAGTATGGATTCTTCATTGTCATTTAAAGAGATCGGCCGATCAGGCATTTAAAAATAAAAGAGATAAATTGCATTACATTTGTGGTTTATGGTACTCATACTCACCACAATGAGCCTCCGACAAATCGAACAAATTGATACCGTTCTCTAAAGCCGTCAGTATAATGTCTTCAGCGTAGTCCTCGTTTAGCATGGTCCATATGCCAACCCCGATATTAGGTACACGCAGACCAGACTTGCCCAAGTTTTTGTAGCGTAATCCAGGAGTCACCACCGAAGGCATGTTGGCGTGATTTCCCATATACGTTGACATATGACGAGATACGCTGATTTCACCAGCTGCCAATGAATATACATACGTTTTTGAAGTATATTTATAAAGTCAGAGATTCATGAGTCACAAATATTTTGCCAGCACCGCCTGGTGTCGTAGTACTACGCGTGGCGCTACATGTCGAGCGAAGTCCGGCAACGTTGTGCTACTTCACCCGACGTCGCTGGCAACATGTGTGAGTCAATCCCCGACTCAAGTCGCACGCAAAACTCTTTGGACATCATATGAAGTTCAATGTGGAATTTTGAGTCAGAATGATTCCCTGAAATGGTTTTACACGTTATCGTTATGGTGGAGGTGGAAGCACATTCCGGTATGTGCTAGTCGTGATTCGGTTTATGCGCCTGCATTCGACAAAATGTGGAGGATTTATTCGTGTATGTTTGCTTTATTCGCATGCTTATATCACATAATTGCGTATAGAGAATACGCGCATCCGTCAACTTGTCGGTTTTTAGCACACATCAAAGGTAACGCAACGCAACCCGCGGAACGCGTGCCCGTATAACCTATGTTATACCGGCACGAAGTGTAGACGGCAATGTTTGTTGTTCGCACTCATAAAAAATATTTTCGCAAATTCGGCGCAGTTACATAAAGAATAGGGCATACCGAAGCGTGGTTCCACCATTATATTCAATTGGCGCGCGTAGGCAAGCGCGCATAACACACTGATATCAAATTAGAATACAAAATGTAAATTCGGATTGACCGCCTATAAGTACACACATTCTCCGCTACGTGTACGAGACTTACTTGCTACGGGGCTACGGTGTAGAACTTCGTACCGAAGCCCCGAGTAAAAAGGACCTGATGGTGAAAGCCAACGCGCGCAACGGATGCGTAATGTGATCGCGATCTATAGCGATGGAACAAAAATAGACTTCAAGGTTGTTAGAGTATATTTTACCGATACAGCGTAGATCTATGCATCCCGGATATACGGTTTAGGGGATTATTGACTATTTCCGTTGTGTTAACTAATCTTCTAATATAATAACTTAAATTGCAAATCTGTGATAAAGTATTTTCTATGGTTTCTCCTTTATGTAAAGTTTATTTTAGTTAACAGTAACTTGCCTTGATCCAGCATCTGCTGCGAGTTTGCACTGAAATCATCCATGCAATCTAGAGATGCAATAGGAGCGCGACATCTAAACAAATAAAACAATACAACATTAATATATTGCTGTTTTTATATCCCAAATTTTACGAAGTTTCTGTTTCAAATGGATTAGTCCGGAATATTATTTTTTAGTATGCCTATACAATGAAATGGCATTAAAATCTTGCTTTTTAACGTAAATATTCAAACTACGTTTGGTGTTTGTTGTTATTTTTACTGACATTTGTTACTCACTCTCACTGCTTCTACTGAGGCAGTATCTAGGTACATCAAAGTATTTAAAAGTTTACTACTTGTAACTAGATTCTATGTCTACGTCTACATTGCTTTCTATGCACCACGGTACTCTAAAATAGTTATTTAATATAAGGTGTAAATAAATATAATATTTATTGTTACAATAAATCCATTATTTCCTCCAAACCAATATTACTTTCTTTTGATGATAATGGTTCGGTTAGTATGTTATATACCACAATTATATGAGTACTGTCAACCCGCCACGTTATCTCACTTTGCTCGCCAACTGCACACTTATCATTGAAAGTTTCTAAAAAGTATATATGTAATTTTTCTCTTTTTTACGGTGACGGTGATGTTGACGAGTTACATAACCTACGTACATTAACTCACGCCTAGATTCCCAAAAGGGGTAGGCAGAGTACACGAAAATTAATTTTCAGTGCCACTGTTAGCTATTGTAGGTTTATAGATGAAGAAAATGTGATATTGCAGTGACAGGTTGCTAGCCCATCGCCCACAACACAACACACAAACAAAAATAAATAAAAAACAAATATTGGGGGACAATCTAGTCGCAAACTAAGCAAAGTAACTAACTAATCAACCTGATTCCCATATTCGACTCTTACGTGGCCAAGGGAAGAAAAGGAGTGGTGCTATTCTAACCCGGCACCACGCGGGTGATGAGTTGATTTTCGGAAATTAAAATAAGTCAAGTATTTTATCCAGATATTGAGGATCCACCGCCTGTTATCGATCCTACCATTTTACATTTTCAATTTGATCTTATTTTATTTTCTGTGTGCTGTGGTTGGCGAGAAATAAAGAATATTAGTATTGTATTGTATGTTAAATTGACAGGTGGCTAGTGAAGTTGTCTAAAAATACTAACAAATTCATTATTACAAATTTTATGTTGACTTGTTTTTCTTACATGGATGTATAATATACTAATGAGTATATTGGTATATAATTGTAATATCTGATTGGTTACAGGAAGCTTGCAGACACAAATTATACACTTTCGTAAAATATTGTAACCGTATACGTTTTAAATTCGAATTTCAACATATTACTTATTTTATAATTTTATATTTGGTTTGCTTTTTTGGTGTAGGTACAATGGCATTTAGAGAGCACTACCAATAAAGTTCAACTAACAGCAATAAGGAAATTTAAAAACATAGTATTATTGCTATAAACTCTAGTTAATCTATATAACTAATTTGTTTAGTAGAATTATCTATCTATGTGAAATGATTTTTAGCTTTCACCGATCTTACAGCGACCTAGCTACTGATATTATCTAAAATGGATGCTGTCCTGCGCTGTTAAATAGCTACAAAGCAATAGAGTTCATGTAAGTAGTAGACGACAGCCGCTGATTGGTCACAGGAAGCTTGCAGACACAAATTATAAATAGCAAGGAGAAGATAAGAAACGGTGTTGATGTACAGTGCGGAGAGATACAGGAGAGTACGGTACCTGTGTGTTGCGGTTGACAACTCCCCCAATGAACCAGCATGAGTCAAGCCAAGCGATCATCTTTTATCAATACACCAGTATCTTAGCCTGCGATCGCCAAGTTTGCTTTAAGAAACAGATCTTTTACTATATATTTTATAGTTTTATTACTATGTAATTGTAAACTTGTGTTCGCATTGAAGATGCTGCGTTTTGGAAGGTACCTACTGCATGCGACGATCGCGGTGCGCGATGTGGCGGAGTGCGCTCTCAGCTTTACTGGCCTCTTGGGAGAAGACATAGCGCTATTTCCATTGTTAATTTAAGTACGAAGACTATAACATGGGAAAAATTGACGGCCCCGTTCAGAGTACAAACATATAAGAAGTAGTACCTATATCACATTAAGTGTAAATAAACGTATTTCATTATGCTTACTTATTCTGTAAGAACATTTCTTTCATTGTAAGAACTTTCGTTGTTTTTACGTGTTCTTAATTAGAATAATCCGAAATTAAGTATAGAGTGCAAGCAAATACAGCTATACCCGCAGGGACATTTCAATTTTGCTGTGTACTACCTACTTGGTGATGCACTCCGACCTACTTTGCTCACATGCGGACCATAACGGCATTAAAATAAAGCGGCGATTTTTTTCATTCCTCGACTAGGTATACGATATAATTATCAAGTAATAAGCTTTTGCATTGCATCCACTACTGCACACAAGAATTGATTAGCCAAGACAGTACACTAAATTATACAAGTCAAGATTGTAAGTTCTGGCTGTGAAGAGTCTTTGCAAAACGTACCCTAGGAAATCAAACCCGGTTAACTATACTTATATCAACGGAACGGTGCGGTTCCGATCTACACCCATCAATTAGTCTACCTGCATGCGGCCGTCCTAATCCCCCTATTCGTTCGGTCGTGTACTGATTACATTAGGTATGCAAACTAGTAAACATTCCTTTGCACTGTAAACGTAGCAGTCAATTATGAATATCCTAATCAAATAGATTGTATAAATGCATCTGAAACGGAAGAGAAAAGTCGTTGTTTGTGTAGTTTAAATAGCAACGAGTTTTCTTGTAGTGTTGTTTTGTGTGTGGTTGGATTGGTATGTCTTCTCCCACGCTGTACGGCAGCGTCGTGGTCTGGTGTCGGTGTGGCGGTTACCGATAGATGGTGGGCATGTGGTTGGAGTCGACGGAGGCGCTGTCGGGCAGGCCCAGCGGGGTGTGCGGAGTGCAGCTGGACTCGCTGCGCGACATCTGCGAGCCCTCCTTGCCGCCGCCGCTCTCCGGCCCCTTGTACTGCATCTCGTGCCGCCTCATTCTGCTCCTACGCTTAGCAACAGCATCTCAACACCCTACAAAGGTCTTATCTGTAATAAAAAGTCATACGACTCCCGCGGCAGGCTCCAACCGACCCTCGGAAAGGACGTAGCGGGAACGTCACGTTTTCAGAACACTCAAGGACAGTAAGGTAAACATAGAGAAGCATGCATGCCCTACCGCTAACAACTAACGCTAGTCCTAGGGAACACGTATTCGAGTGACGTCACATCGTTTACATCTAAGCACTCTCAAAATCCACAGTTAAGATGATGAAGTAGGAAAAGTAGGTATTAAGTTATTAGTGGCTGACACGAAAGGTTTCAATCGGTGGTTCACAGTAGGTGCACTCACCGGAGCTGCGGTTGTTGGTCTACGTACTGAGCATTGGTTATTGCTGCGACGGGCCGTCGCGCGGCAGACTGACTGTATTGCGGCGCGGGGGTGGGGGCGCGCGGGACAGGGCGGCCGCTCACCGCACAACCCCTGCGCCCTGCGAGCTCTAGTATCCGCACATGCGCGCAATGTCTTGTCAAGTACTCCGCAAAGGACGCGTGCTCATTTACCGTACAAAGGAGTATACGACATTTTCGAATGACAAAGGCAAAACGCTTTACTGACCCATTTCGGCAGTCGGCCCGGACAGGTATCCGGGGTAGTTACGCTCGCTCGTTATCCAGCACATCTTGAATAATGCACAAATCTACTTACCTAATTACCTATAATGCCTTACCTTTACAACCCGAGGAACATTAGTAAAATGCTACATACCTTACATATTACATGTAGCGTAATTAGTTCCACAACAACAGCAAGCCCTAAAAGGTACAACCTTGAACTTTTTAGCGAATATCTAGTTAGTATTATGTGCCGGTGCAACCCAAGGATCGATTACAGCGTAGCATGGTCAACATATCCAAACGTACGGTCTAAAAACGTATGCATGTTGGTATGCATACGAGTACATGCAGGAACGTACAAACAAGGAAATTGAAACACGTACCTTTTCCACTCTTATCACAATGACAATAAGGGTTAAAAAGGTACGCGTTCACATTTCCTCTACTGTACATGTGTAGTTGTACAATTAAATACTTAGTACCCATAACCGGGCAGTGTTAATGCAATTATTACGAGTAGATATACACAATATAAATATCACACAAGTCGAACAATTAGATTAGGTAGTTCAACAATACAACTCGGTTAAGCGTTCGGGTTAATCTTGTAAAATATACTCGTTAACGTAGTATACTCGTAAACTCTCGTACTGTACATTTTATCAAAACTGTTAGAGCCGTTTCGGAGATACCTGAAGTAAATAATAATACAAGAATTGCTCGTTAGAAGGTATTAGTACCTCGGCGACCGAGTTTAGCTCGGCAGCTTTCGTGTTTTCCCGAAGATGAGATGAGACCTAGCAGATAGGTCGATCGATACCGAATCGTAAACTACATCGAAATAATTACAGCCGTTTCCAAGATCCTCTAATAAAACATACACATCACAAAAAAATACAAATTGCGTGTTAAAAGATATTATATTACATTACATTATACATATATGTAACAGCCTTCGGAGATACTGGAACTCCATTCATTTGAGTATGAAGTCCAGACATCAGGTATTGTGAAATTTAAATTAAATTAATTTGTAGTAGGTACGAGTAACATAAATTTTAAGTTTTAAAGATAATTATTATTTTGTTATAAATTTATTTTTGGAGCTGTAATTGATGCTTGTTTTGTGTGATTTGAAATGGGCTAAGCCTGAAATAAAACATTATTTTATGATATACCAGTATACATTATTTAGATAGATTAGGTTTTTTGGGGATAGTATGCGTGTGTGTACGGATTTCGCAGTTAAAATATACGTAACCCTTATAGTTTTGTCATGTTTTGTCACCCTTATAGGTATGTCACAGGCATTTTACGTAGTATGTATAGTTTATATATGAATGAAATTTGAAATTATACTTGTAGATGTATCTTGGTAGTCAAAAGCACTCCATGACGTCTGAAAGTATCTACAAAAAAAAACAACGTGGATTAACATGTTGTACGTTGATGTACGAGTAGACTTAGAAATAAATGTAAATTTCTAATACTTTTTTTATTAGGTAAATGAATATATTCGGAGCTAATCGCTCCAAAAGCCATGATCATTGTGCGCCTGTCTGTTGCGCTAGTATCTAAACGTATATCAAGTCTATTTATTCTTTTTAGGGTTCCGTAGTCAACTAGGAACCCTTATAATTTCGCCATGTCCGTCTGTCTGTCCGAGGCTTTGCCCTGTGATTGTTAGTTCTAGAAAGCTGCAATTTGGTATGGATATAAATCAATAAAATTGACAAAGTCGTACAACATAATCTAAAAAAAAAAAAATTAAGTGTATCTCCCCTACACGTAAAGTGGGGATGATTTTTTTGATTCAACCCTATGGTGTGGGGTGTTGTTGGATAGGTATTTCAAAATGAATAGAGGTCTTCATCAAACATGTTTTGATAAATTGAATAATTTCGGAAAAAATCACTCCTAAAGAAAAAGGAATTGTGTCCCCTCTCTAACTTTTGAACTATGGGTCCAAAAAATATGAAAAAATCATAAAAGTAAAGCGTAATAAAGATTTTCAACGAAAACTATAGCGGACATGTTCAGTTAAGTCTTCTTTTCTTAGTAAACGACGTATGAAACGCTGCGGAAGTATTCCCTCTTGCTTGTTATTGATTTTTTTTAAGCAACTACGGAACCCTACACTGAGCATGGCCCGACATGCTCTTGGCCGATTTTTTAATAAACTTACAATCGCCGGACGACAACATAAATGTCGTGAACATAAATGAAGAAGGTTTTAGTCATTATGTTTCAGAGAGAGAGAAGAGAGAAAATGGGGTTAATAATTGTTAATATTAGCGAATAATTTAAAAAAAAAACAGACTTCAATTGGGGAGGCCGGTGAAAGATTATTATACTTAGATGGTGCACTCTTAGATTCCATACAATAAAATAAAAATGGCTATAAGTATGTTTATAATGGTAGAAGAATAAGTACCCTCAATTCCTCATAGAATCATGGAAAAACCTTGCTTGCTTGACAAACAAAACGAAGAGAACAAATCGCCAAACGCAAACTACGCGTCGTTGAAGAGTTCCGTTCTGATCATCATCAGCAGTCCCACTTCATCAAATGTCACTTTTATGAATGGACATGGTTGATTAGTTCATGAAAATACTAAAATCACTATTTGTGTGCCTTTCACATTTGAGGAGTTCCCTCGATTCCTAATGGATCCCATCATCAGAACTCGAGCATGACAAAAATCAATCGTGAAAATAGAACTTGCTTAACAAACACAGCTAGAAGGACAAATCGCCAAACGTGAACTTTTGGTCGTTGAAGAGTTCTTTTCTGATCATCATCAGCAGTTCCACTTCATCAAATGTCTCATTTTTGTATGATAATGCTCGATTTGTTGATAAAAACACGAAAATCACTATATGTTTTCCTTGAAGATTTGAGGAGTTCCCTCAATTCCTCATGGATCTCATCATCAGAACTGCGTTTGAACAAAAACGGGACCAACTTGAATACTTACAATCAAAAAAAGAATTTTTCAAATCGGTTAAGAAATGACGGAGGTATGGAGTAACAAACATTAAAAAAAAATACAACCGAATTGATAACCTCCTCTTTTGAAATCTTGAAGTTGGTTAAAAAGACAAGACATAGTCCGTGACGCAATAAAGTATAACAATCTTCTATTCTTACTCGTCATCTTTTCACTTGCTGTCACGCGTTGATTATTCTAGGGAAGAGCTCACGGAGTGTAGTTGTTTAGATTAACTTGCCCTGGGCATGAAGGTGCTCGGTCCATGTCGATGCGCATTTGTGGGCTGACATCATTGGCGGAGGCTCGCCACGCACGGGCATCCGCGGTCGCCTCGCAGGTGGAAGCTTCACAGCACACGTCACTGTCTATTGATTCATCTAGGTGAAACAACGATTTTTTAGTGTGTTTTCGATAGTTATATAGCCCGGAATATTTGCAAGATTAAGGGTGAATATGCACCAGAGATGAGCGTTGCTGTGTTTTTATTAGTTGAGTTCTGCTTGCGGGGTACTAAATGGATACAACACAGTTTTGCACAAGTTTGGTGGACGTTTACCAAATACTTTGATGCCAGAATTCAACAGCCAGCGGCATATTGTAAAGGACCTCGATTTAACGAAGTGATCTGATGATTACCAATTTCACGAAAGTACATATAATCTGATATTTTCCTCCATCTTTATTTGTATGCATATGCTCTGCAGAGCCTATACAGGCGGTATATTTTATTATATTATCATTTATAAATTTTAGTTTAGAATATCAAATACTAATTATCAATGTTATTTCAAGTAACTCACTCCCAGGGTCGTATTGTAGCTTGCTGAGCTAAGTATATAAATTCACTGATAATTATTAGGCAAAAAATTAATAGCAGCTCCAATGATGATTGAAAATTATAATTTCTTTAGCGGTCGATTCCACTTGACATAATTTAGAGCTCCACTTTTTCCTGCAACGATAGCTTCGTGGAATCAAGTACCTATGAATAATGTTTCTACTGCTAAAAAGTACCATGCCCTTGACTTAGAGCAGCATTTCCCACACTATGGGTAGCAACCACGTAGCAACACTAGCGACCCACTGTGCACTGGTGTTTCACGAGAAAATATTGGATGGGGAATAATTTATTAAGTAACACCCTAGTTGTTGGGTTGGTATCAGTTTGTTGGACATTGGATACTAGGGCATAATATCTGGCTATGAATAAAATCGGTGGTACGGTCATGTAATGAAGAGTGATGAAAGCCATGTTACAAGAAGAGCATTAGATATGAATGTAGACAAATGTAAGAGGCGAGGTAGGCCGATGACAAGGTGGGTCGGATAAATAATAACATTATTTATTATATGGACTTATAAAAAGCCCCAACCGAATTTTTAAAACCAGTTTGTGCAATAGTCCGACGAGTCGAGAGCCTCCTTCCTATAAAGTAATTTCATTTTACAAATTATCAGCGGTGTAACTAACCTCTGCGAGTTCCGAGGCGGGAGAGGTTGATCCAGTTATCACACTCCGTGATGCTTTGTATGGAGTGGGGTTTGGTTAACTGTGCACTGCATGCCTTCTTGAGCATATTCTGCGCAATGATATTCTGTTAACGAAATGAGATACGGTCACAAAGTTCCATAGACTGAAATTGTCTTGGTTTCTAGCCGCAGCATAGTTACCACGATAATCAAAAGCAATGAAAGCTTTTCGGAAATTACGATGCTAATGCTGTGTAGGTACCGATCATTATGTACGTTTTTCTTTGACGTACCTTCAAGTAACAAGGTCAAGCTTTAACCGCTAAATTTGTAAGTTCCATAGAAACAGTAATAGAATAGAATAGAATAGAATTTCACCGTGTTACATTAGTTGTTACTATAATGTATGTATAGAACCTAGCCTGACCAGTGCCTATTTCGACCCGAGATAATGTCGCTGCAAACATCAGTTTATATGGGAACAATATACATTCGTCATGTATAGTCGGGACAGTGCCTGTATATTGGCTTTCTTAGTCATTTACCTTTTTTAGGGTTCCGTAGTCAACTAGGAACCCTTATAATCTCGCTATGTCCGTCTGTATGTCTGTCTGTCGGTCTGTCCGAGGCTTTGCTCTGTGATTGTTAGTGCTAGAAAGCTGCAATTTGGTATGGATATATAAATCAATAAAACTGACAAGGTCGAAAAAATAACTAAAAAAAATTAAGGGTACCTCCCTTATACGTAAAGTGGGGACAATTTTTTTGTGTTGTTGGATAGGTCTTTCTAAATGAATAGAGGTCTTCATCGAATTTTTTTTGATAAAGTCGTAAATATTCACTCCAAAAAAAAGATGTGCCCCCCCTTTAACTTTTGAACTATGTGTCCAAAAATATATAAAAAAATCATGAAAGTAAAGCTTAATAAAGACTTTCAACGAAAATATAGCGGACATGATCAGTTAAGACGTTTTTGAATTATCGTAAAAAGTCTTCCCTTCTTAGTAAAAGACGTAAGTATGAAACGCTGCGAAAGTAATCCCTTTTGCGTGTTATTTGATTGTTTTAAAGTAAGTTCATTGGGTAACTACGCAACCCTACACTGAGCATTGCCCGACATCCTCTTGGCCGATTTTTTCTTATTTAAATAATGTATTGGATCTTTTTTAATTGGCGGCAACGACGGTAACTTTATTTTCTTTTTATATACATTTGTTATTGTAGACTTTATTGAATAATAATAACAGTGTACTGGTTAAATCCAAGCAATCGTACCAATTCAATCCATACTTACTATAATATGAAATGTCAGTACCTACTACCGGTTATGTCATCAACTAGTTTCAAAACATTGTGTATTGGAATATTAGTCAATCCTCCGTCTTTTTATTGTTTTAAATAATTAATAATATTCACGATGAGCTTTCTGACAATGTTTTGGATGATTTTCGGCATATGTATTTTTATAATCACGAAATATGTCGTCTTGATGTAAGTTTGATAACATCGAAAACATTCGATGACTTTTAATGTCTGTCGTCAAAGAGTATGTCTTGCCATTAAAATAAATTAGTACCTCTAAAAATCCGCAACATGGCCGTCCAAATAGGCACTGGTCAATCTATACGTTTCTGTCAAAAATCCGTACACGCTTTATGCTGATGGGCTGCTGCACTTCTTGATTTCTATCAATGGGACAATAGGACGAGTTTATGAAGCTTTGTAGATATAACTAACTGTGTAAATCGAACAACAACGACAATGTGACCCCCAAAAAACTGACATTCGAGCTACATAGGAACGATGTGAGATACACATGAGATACATAGGATAATGCTCGGCAAAAATAAATGTCAGAGGGGGGACTCGGAGGCCCATAAGCAAAACAATTTCCAACGACTCGTAGTCCCGGGTTCAAGTCCCTGTCAGGGTATTTTTTACTACAGATTTGAATTTAGAAATGCTAACTTCAGTAATGTGTTTAGGAATTTTATTGTAAAATTTGACAGGTATTATAAGAACTCAATGCATAGACGATACTTTACGTCTCATGAGGGACATAAAATTCTAGTATCGTAGAAAGGAAGCCGAAATGGAACGAATTTTCAGAGTAAGTAGCAGGAAAAGGCTAGTTTTGAATAATTAATTCCCTACGGGTCCCCAATTACTCTCACGTGTAACTGCAGCCCGCAGTGGCGTACACGAATCCGTCCAAGTATATTGTAGCGTAATTTATAGCAGCGTAGTGTATATGTACCTAGTTAGTACTATGTTAGCTTTGCCCATTCGCATTTTAAACAACGCAACGTGTGCTACGCCGCCGTAGCGCATAGCGGCATTTTTCCATCTGGTAGCGGAAATCACGAGGACATGACTCACATTAATCACATTATTATATTGGTCATATGTCTGGGTTAAGTTTTGTATATGGCAAGCAGCACAGGCGCGCAGCACGTCTCATGGAGGTCGATAAGACACCTACATTTTGCATTTCACTTTGATATATGTATTGATATCAATTGGTATACGAGACATAAACGTCTAATCGACCTCTTGCGTTAAGCAAAAGCAAAACTACATCTCCTTTTCCGATCTTATGTAGCATTTATAGCTCGGGCATGACTTTAAAAGGCGACGGCAGCGGCACTTTCTCTCTATTCTCTCGTGTGCCTACTGCTACCTCTGCTACTGCCACCGCTGCCCGGAGTTCGGGGTGGCTTTTAGTAGTAAGTAAATAACTTGGCAAATTGAAAGACACTCTGCGACAAAAGACAGTAAGAAACATCAAATGGGCTTAAAATTAATCTTATTCATTCTCTTAGACAACCAGCACTCACTCTGTAATGTGTGTCCGGTATCGACGGTCTACTATGTCGCCACCTTGTCGCCATGCGCGGCAGCTCGCACAACCCGTGGTGCGACCACGATGTGTTCATACCACGCACCACTTCTACCGCCTCAGCAATCTAAACGACAAATCCTTACACAGACAATACTAAAAGCGAGGCTGCAAGAAAAACGAAATAGTGGTTCGTTCTTTTGCAGCACTTAGAGCGATTGTACACACACGTTTATTCACGTAAACGGTATTATTTCGTTAACTTTGAACGTTTTTTTCTATAAAAAAGCGCTGGGGTTTTACGAAGAAAATTTACAGGAATATGAGTTCCCCACGGCCATTGCCGCTACGGGTCTTCGCTAGAAAGAAGTTAGTCAGTACAAGTCAGTTATATTACATCGGTTGGTAAGTTAGTCAGTAAGTAAAAATATATAGTTACATAACGTGTGTAGATATCGTCATCAGTAATGGATGGAGCAAAGTGGAGGCCAATTTATAAGTTCACACAATTTATATTTAGTGTAGGTACTTATTCTGTTGTAGGTAACACGGTAAAGTCGTGTTGTCTACAAGCGCTCGTAAACATCGATAAGCAGGTGCTCATTTAGGTATTTGGAATATTTAAAGCCCGCTACATAGTTGCTAAAAATACACACACATACATAAACTTTGCCGTCCGACACTATATACTATACGCATATCATCCTAGCTACCTATAGCTAGCAGAACGCGTTCATGTCAGATAAAAAGCAATTGTCCCTCTCACATGTAACTGTGAGTGTAATGCATATAAATGCATTCGGCATGCACGTGATAAATGATAAGATAAATCCTTTTCGCGGTTCAGATGAAATTCATCTTATGTCGATATCATACATTAGGTAAAGACTGACTATAGCGTCAAATAAAGTTAATTAATATTTTATCTTGCCATTATCACTTAGATAAGTTTGTGTATTAAATGTATTATCACTCGTGACCATTGACTGCCCATTGGTAGCGCATATGGGTTCATATTGCTCTAAACCTATCACATATTGCGTCATTCTACATTAAAGGTTAAAGTTATTCACCTCTCTCTTCTGTTCGGCTTCTGCTTCGATGGCTCGCTGGTGCAGCAGCTCTATGTCTAGTTTCCGATCCTCCTCCGCCTCTCGTGCTTGGCATTCTTTTTCCTTTAAAAAACAATATATAAGGGGTAAAACTATAAAGTACGTGCATTAGAATGTAACTTTTACGTAGTAAAATCATCCCTCCGATACACGTCTACGCTTCATCTCTTATTGTATAGTTATCTCAACAGAATGTACCAAAAATGTGAACAAGCAGATTCACCCTACTAATTTTCCCACAATAACATATCTATACTGAGGATCAAGCACAACCATAATTATTCTATTCGTCATACTCTGAAAGTAGGGCTTATTTGATCTAAGAAGCGGGTTGAAATATTTGAAATTAATTGATTATTAGGTATCAATGGATTTAAATTATAAAAATAAACAAAAACTATAGTATTCAATATTTTCAATAAATTATAATAAACATTCTTTTGTTCAGTATGAGTAAATTATAAAAACGCTTCCTAGACATTATTCAAATACAAACACTATTGACGTCAGGCAAAATGTATACACAAATTATACAGTTTTTTTTTAATATTTGGTATATTTTAGGTTGTACGTGTTGGAAATGAAAAGCACAGTGTTTAACTTCGGGGAAACTACCCATTTCAGCCTCGACTTATCGGTGCAGTCACTACGTTTGAGTGCTTGGTTAACAATCTACTACTTAGGCTGAGTTGCACCGACTTATGATCACATACCGAACAACGTTAAATATGGCGCCGGCAACTGTCATTCTATAGAAACTTATCAAATATCTGATGCCAGTTCAAATAGGCCTACATTAATGGCAAATATTTGATCGAACCATATCATATTATTTTTCGATGAGTAACTAAAACGGTCGTGCGTGCTGAGACGAATTCATATAGGAGTAAATGAGTATAACTAGAATCGATTCAATTAACCTTTTGCATTTGACGTTCGTGTTCAATCTTCTGCTGCTCCAATTCTTCTTCGGGTATTGGGGGAGTCTCATCACCGCTAGATGTGTGCTTCGCCCCTGCATTAGGAAAATTAAGTAAATATATTCATATATGGTTGTCCACCGGCGATACGAGACGAATAGTTTTTCGTCCCACGACTCTTCACCAAGGGTAAACCTGTAGGTACTTACTACCCCTTATACTGTGTTACTACCTATACCTACAGGCTATTAAATACACAGATCACACACGATGAGCAAATCAGTGTCAGTAAAGATTGGCAATTTTGTACGAAAATTTATATTCGCTAATATCCACACAGTAAATACGTAAGTACTTTTGTAAGTTGTCATCAAAATTTCCAATCCTTTTTTCAGCCATTTATCGGTATCCGATTGAGCTGAAATTTGGCATAGGTACTTATGCAAGTTTGGTGACAATACAATATTTTGATACCAACAAGCTAATGTGACGATGGAGACGGTAGGTGGCCACGACTTTGCGTGAATTGCGGCACGGCAGCGTTACGTAGGCCACTCGATAAATTTTGAGATAAAAAAACTATTGAAGATATTAGTATTAAATATTTAACATTTTTTCAAAATACTCTCCATTACTCTCTAAACAAAGTTCCATTCGGCTGAACCAACTTTGGAAGCACTTTTGCCAGTCTTCATCAGATAGGTCCGAAATTGCTTCTTCATATGCAGCCACGGCTTCTTCAGCACTCGAAAAAAACTTGCCTTTTATTTTTTCTTTCACCATCGCGAACAAAAATAAAAACCCCAGGGAGCTAAGTCAGGATTGTAGGGTGGATGTGGTAAGGTTTCTATCTCAGCTTTCTCAATAAACGCCTTTGTTCTGAGCGACGTATGTGAAATTGCGTTATCGTAATGAAGCTAGATTCCCCGAAGTCCAGTCTTTGGTCTCCTTTCTCGCACCTGCTTTGAAAACTTGCGGCAATGCTACTGTAGTATACCAATCAGAGTTGACAGACTTATAATTTTCCAGCATTGAAGTTGATAAATGTCCACCTCGTGAAAATAAACTTGAACGGCTCCAAAACGTGTGCATTAGTTTTATCTTCGGGCTGAGAAAATATGATCATGTTTCCAGTTTCCGTTCGCAGCTCAAGTGGTTACCTTATAATATCCTTTCTCTTCTCTACGGTACGCTGTTTATTCCTAATACTCCTGGCTATCTTAAGGAGCGGTTTAGTTTTATGTTTTCCCTTAGGTGTTTTCGAAATCTCCTTCTTGTGCCCCCCCCCCCCCCCCCCCGATATCGTCTAGTTAATTTTATAATAAATCCTTTACTTTTGACTCGGTTAAGAGTGAACAATCACACCCTATTTTTAAAAAGCGTCTAATAACCATTATTGATCTCTTTGTTAGTCTTGCACACGTATCCCTCCCCTATTTTCCCTTTTTGTTTGCTCTGCCTTGTCATTGTTTTCTCCTATGTATATACATTTATATATTTTATTTTATGTATTGTTATGTAGTATATATTCTGTTATATGTATAGTATATGTAGTATATGTTGCTTTTTATGTAACTTTACATATCTTTGTTGGTTTGCACTGCCCAATAACGCATTTCTTGTCGCTGTATCGCTATCTGAAGGTTGTCTGGTAGAGATCGCTTTTTAGCGATAAGTCCGCCTGTTGTTACCTACGCACCTAAGTCCTATTCATGTTTTACCCCTGTACAATTTTCCGTGTAGTGCACAATAAAGTATTTTATTATTATTATAAACAAGCTACCATTTTTTGCCGACGTTACAAGGTCTTTGTGTTTTGTTGGTAACTTTCCCTCTGAGAAGACCCATACTGACGATTGCCGCTTGTTTTCTGGGTCATATTCGTAAATCCATGTTTCGTCACCTGTAATTATTTCCGATACACGCCGCGTTGTCGAATCATGTCCCGTTGTCGAATCGTAGACGCATCTACACGAGCCTGTTTCTCAGTATCGGAGAGCAAACGTGGTATCCAACGACAACAGAGCTTCCTTACTCCAAGATATTGATGTAGAATGATGCTAACGCTCCCCGAACTGACGCCTAAGATATTCTCTATGTCCTTGTATGTTATTCGTGAATCTTCTCGCACCAACATTTCAGTAGTCCACACGTTTTCTGCAGTTACTGCTGTTTGCGGGCGACCACTTCGCTGGTCATTTTCGAGGCTGGTCTTACCCCTTTTAAATTCATTGAACCATCTAAAAACTGTTGCCCGTGAAGGAGCAGAATCTCCTAACGCTGACTGCAATCGTTGCAAACACAATTGTTGAGATAAAACGAATTTAAAATCATAAAATATCATAGCACGCAAATGTTCGCTGTTAAGCTCCATCGTTACAAGGAAAAAACGCGGGAACCGTTTTAGAAAAATGACTGTAACATATTCATATTTTTAAATTGGAGCGAATCGGCAGTGTTCTATATTTAAATAAATTTGCTTTTTAAAATGATTCAGGTGCGTTCCATTTTCGAATTTCAAGCATCTCAAAACTTATCGTGTTCGTTGCACGGTCGAAACGCGCAACGCACTACGGTTACGGTTAGTTGGGTGGGATCACAATTACACACAATGCTTTAAGAAAACCGTTGCCGGCATTGCCATCGTTCGAATACCTGCCTGCACGCGCCGTTACAGTTGAACTGGATACGTTTTCTACAATTTGGACACTCTATCCCGTGCCGTGTTTTATTCCCAAAACGCTCCACGATAAATTTGCCGTTCAGCCCGGCTAGTATGATAGCTTATACCGTCACGTTATATGGCCAAAATGTACTGAAACGTCACATAAAACGTGACGGTATAAGCTATCATACTAGCCGGGCAGACGCTAATCTCTTCGCTCTGCCACCCAAAAACAATATCGAAAAAAAGTGTAAACATAACATCTTGTTGCCCGCACGCTGTAAAAGCAGAGAAGTGTCCACAGAAGTGATAATATTTGTCGCACAGAGGCAGTGTGCAAGTAGTGACATCAAGCGGGCAGCGGACTGGGAAGGGACTATCCTCATGTACCGTCTGAGTTAAATGGTAGGCCCCCATATAACTCGGTCGCTTAGAATAAATATAATTTTTATATCACGTCAGTGGCAAACAAGCGTACGGCCCTTCTGATGGTAAGCGGTCACCGAAGCCTATGGACGCCTGCAACTTCTTGGGGTGTCACATGAGCGTTGCCAACCCTTTAAGAATTTATACACTGCTTTCTTGAAGCACCTCATACAGTAGTCCGTCGGGAAAACCTTGGCAGGGGAGGTCATTCCACAATCGGAGCGTCCGAGGGAGGAAATTTCTCGGAAACCGTACCGTACGCGACTATTTGGGTTCTAAGGTGTGAGTATGAATGCCCTGCCGACGGTGAATAGTGTGATGGTAGAAAGCGGCCGTAGTTCTTCGGAGCACAACCCATTATAGTATAAGCGATAGAACACGCACAAGGAGGCAAAGTTTCTCCTTAAACTCAACGGTTCAATATCGCCCGTGAGCTTGGGATCGTCCACGAATGAATGAACAGTACGTTTCTGAAGCGAGTCAAAAGTTCCAAGCTGGTATCCTAATACTCCATGTGGGGACGGACTTGCGACTTACATAATAGAAGTCTCTGTCCCGGGGTGAAGTAACGCTTCGCTCTATTGAGCACACCTAGCTTTTTAGATTCCAGCTTGGCTTGCCTTCTAAATGGCTCCGAAACTGGACGTCGCTGGAAATATCGACACCGAGGATCCCAATACTCTCGGAGATGGAGAGGGTTGCGTCTTGGAACCGCGGGGCTACAGTGAATGGTGTTTTTTTTAGCAATGAACGCTCATACTTGTGTATTGGTCCCACTCAGAGACTCTAACTAGAGTGGTCTCGATTTCGGACACAGGTTGTTCGCAACTCTCTTACACAGAGGAACGAGGAATGTTGGCACGGCCCGTGTAATAAGCATCCCCAGTGCTGTCATCCGCATAACAATGATGCCGTCAATAGACAGCATGTCATTGATATGAACAGCGTCGGGAATAGCACGGAGCCTAGCGGGACGCCAGAGTTAATGTCCATGCTTTTGGAGCAACTGCCATCTACTGCGGCTTTTATGCATCTGCCGGACAGAGCTGGCAATTTGTCGGCCTGTTTAGCCTAGTTGGTAGTGTCATTGCCTCCGAAGCTAGAGGTCCCGGGTTCGATTCCCGGTAAGGACATTTGTTTCTGTGGTGAGCAGAGACATTTGTTCCTGAGACTTGGATGTTTTCTATGTATTTAAGTATATATCTATTAAATATATCGTCGTCTAGTACCCATAACACAAGCTTTATTGAGCTTACCGTGGGACTAGTTCGATTTGTGTGAAAAATGTCCCCTTATATATTTAAAAAAAAAAAAAAAAAAAAAAAAAAATAAATCTGCACAAACACTCGGGCAGTCCATAGGATGGTAGCTTCGACAGAAGACCTCGGTGCCAGACCTGATCGAACGCCCTCGCTATATCCAAGCTGACAGCTAAAGCGTCACCCTGACTCTCAATGGCTGAAGCCCACCGGTGAGTAAGATACACTAGAAGGTCACCGGCCAAGCGAACGTAGCGAAAGCCATACTGACGATCGCTTATCAAATCGTGTTCTTCTAGGTATCTTAGGAGCTTTGTGTTGATAACTCGCTCCGTCAGCTTGGAGAGAATATAATTCTATAGGTCTGATCTATCCCCTTTTTATAGGCACAGGGTGCGCAAGGGCAGTCTTCCATGAAGAAGGAACTTGCCCTTTGTGGTATGAGAGTGCGAACATTTGCGTTAGCACGGACACAACTCAGGAGCAGAAAGTTTGAGCGGCACTGCTGGTATGCCGTCCGGCCCACCCTCCGGCGCACCCTCCGGACATACCTTTGGGAAAAGCTAAATTCCGGCATAGAATATCCACACCAAGGGATAGCAGGAGGTACCAAAGTAGAGTTCGGGGCAAAGAGGGTACCCAGTAGATCGCCTTTCCCTTTTGTGCTGTGGGCCAGGTCTCCAGCTGTAGTTCGCAGTGGTAGTAAAGAGGACTGACAAGTTTCCCTCGGCAGCTTTGGCGAGCGACCATAAGGCGCAACTTCCAGAGGGATATCCAGAAAGTTTCTCGCCAATTCTCCCGATGAAATTGAATTTAGCTCTGGCAATAACTCTCTTGATAGATCTCGAGGCAGCGTTCAACTTCCGTTTCACATCAGAAACGTTTGGATCGTTACTAGCTTTCGCCTTGGTCCAAGCCCTGTATGCGGCTTGCTTACATGCTGTAGCATACTTACAGGGCCGATTAAACCAAGGTCGCTTTTTCGCTCCTCCAGCTACCAGCGAATTGGTTGGGAACAATACATTCCATATCCGTCAGGATCGGCTCAGCGACAGCGGCTGCACAGGAATCTGGATCTTCTGATCTGAAACAGAACTGCCTCCACGGGTACGATGCGTAAAATTCACGCAGTCTGCTGACCTATACTGCCACATGCGCCTAAGGTGTACATGGTGCCTGTGTCCGGATGATGCATAAATTGGACATAAAATGATCGTCCTTGGTTGCAAGTTAGATGTAAGTTTTGGTCGGATTTACCTATTTATAGAAGTGTTTAATCCGGAAATTTTCACTTTATCTAAAAATGTTTGATGAAGACCTTTATTCATTTTGAAAGACCTATCCAACAACACCTCACATTATAAGGTTGAAGCAAAAAACAGATGTAACTATTGCAAAATTAGTTATGAGTTTTTAGGTAATCCGACATTGGTGAACGATTAGTATTTTTGGGTAAACAACCTTATTTTCGGGTTCCAGAATGTGGTGACATTGAAAGTAATTTTAATGGCAATTTTATTTGGTGGTCCCCACTTGGTACCAAGTAATTGTAGGCTTAAATTAGTATTAAATCAATTTTGCAGAATACATTGGCAAGAAAGTAGGCATATAAATGTGTCTAAGGCATGACTGTTGTCCCAATTTAAGTGCATGTTTATAAAATTTCATAAAACAACAAAAATTCTAACGCGTTGACAATGAAGACCCTTCACCTTAAATAAAAACTATTTTAGACATGAATTCTAACTAATAGACCTACGTCTTAGCATAAATAACTTTCCGTTTAATTCCAACTTTAACACAAAATAAACCAATCTTGCTTTACATTATTGCAGCCTTATTTCAGATTATTAATTGTCATAAAATCGAACAATACCTGAGCAAGTAAACATTGTACAGGAGCAGGCAAACAGCTAAAAGCAACTCTTACCGGTAGGCGGATGGTATGAAATCCAAAATTGGTGAGCCAGCTTTACGCAATTGACACACGAATAACACACAAAATTTTCTTGAACTGGCTCTATGGTCAATACACGCCGTAGACTGAATCGTGTCTATAAGCCGCGAAATTTATTCATAGATGTTTATTTTCATGGTTATGTGCAGTGAAGTTCTGTATGAAACTGTTTGGCAGCAAGCCAAAACTCATAGCAGCCGAAATCTTACGATCCAGCAAGGTAACCGAATTACCAAATGTAAGACTAAAAATCAGCATCGTAATGGATCTAGTATAATTTATACGAACTATCTAGTTATTTGCTTAAGTACATACCTAATGTCTATATAACTAGATATTGCCCGCAATTTCGTCCGCGTAGAACGCGCTAATCAAGTTTTTAGAGAAAATTGTAGCGTTCAAGATGATTTCCAGGATAATTTTCCAGGAAAAAAGGAGTAAAACGTAGGACATCGTACGATAGTGAGTCTACATCTTGAAAATAATTTCATCAAAGTCGATATTAAGGCTCGACCGTCGCCTAAATTTTGTCTTGTTCTGCTCGCCGATCGCTAGAGTCGCTAGTGTTAGCTCAAGATGCTGTCCTCCTCTCCCGCGCGCGTCCTAGTGCAAAGTAATGTCTTTCACTAGAGCCCCTTCTCCAATTTATGTTACGTAGTATCTTCGTTACACTTCGTTCACAGTAGATATATAAGCTATATTTCTACTGTGGTTTGCTGGAAACACAACAACAAACAAAATACAAAGGAAAATACAAAAGGGACACACAAGTAAAGGTAAAGCTATTATGTGCAGCACATAGTTAAAGTTCAATATTTATGATCCGTCACAAAAAAAGCGCAGCGGGTTTTCCACCGGAACTGGTGCTTGGGCGAAACGGGCATTCAATGATTAGTACATTAGTACACTTCCAGTAGAAATAATGATCCGAAGTTATTTTTTGTTATTATTTCAACAATGACAGCTCGTTTGACGGCCGGGTGCAGAGCGACCCGAGGGCCTACTATACGAACTTCGAAAATCGAACTTCGTGTCGTGCCTTCCCTTTCACTCTCGTGTTATACACTATATGACGAAAAGGGACGGCACGATACGAAGTTCGATTTTCGAAGTTCGTAGTAGGCCCTGTGAGAGCGACGCACCTTTCAGGCTCCGGTTGCAGTTTCTGCAAAGACTATTGTTCAATTGGTGTTGTCTATTACAAAATAAATTTAATAACAACCTGAGACCCGCAAAAAGTTAGCAGAATAATCTATATACTATAATGTTATAAAAAAAGAAGTCCTGACCCTGACTGACTCATCAACGCACAGCCGAAACTACTAAAGCTAGAGAACTGATTTTTGTACAGTCGGTTACATATAGAGCGTAGGCTAGGGCTAAGAAAGGATTTTTCGAAATTCATCCCCTAAGGGGGTAAAAATAGGGATGAAAGTTTGTATGGTATTACTTATCGTAAAATTTTTGGACTTAAAAACTTGAAATTGCGAGTATAGGCTCTCTGTTTAAATCTATAAACAGCGTATATCAGCGTTTTTCGAAATTCTTTCTCAAAATGGGTGAAAAAGGGGTTTCAAAATTTGTATGAGGAGCAAATAGAAAGATGGCGTCGCTGTCACAGTTCACAACACCTCTGTATAATGTATTATAAATAAAATAGCCAAGTTACATAATGAGCAAAATAAAGTGATAATTGAAACTTACCGGGTGAAACACAAAAGCGAAAATGTTATCGGCTCCAGTGTTCGGTATCAGTGTCGATAAAAAGTGTTTGATGTGGTGCAGTAACAAAATGTAACAATATAACAACTTTAAAGTTCACAAGTAAACATTTAATCAAAAAAACACAATAACTTGGGGGAATCTCCGATCCGAAAACAATATCAGATAACAACTAAAGAGTGATTTTACAGTAACACAGTGTATTCTAAACATTTGCACTTTGTTTTGTTTTTGTACATGGAGGGTGGACTCATATTGTGTGTTCAAATAATTACTATAAACTAATACGATAGTGAACCTGTATTTCGTCAACAATCACATCAGTCATCTTGGCTTGGTGGTGCGACCTTTGACTAAAATACGTAGTGCTCGGCGAGTGACCATGGTTCAAATCTTGGCGGCGACGAAATAACTTTGCATTTTTTTTTTGTCACCGATATGCATAAGAACAGACTCGAATGCACGAGGGCTCAACCTCGAGAAACTATAAATAGTAAGCTATCAGAATGCCGAAATAAAATTATGGAATATGAAAAAATACTCAACGAGAAAGAAAATGAATTAAAAACATATGAAAAAATAATAAGCGGCTTACAAACTAAATTAAACGACAAAAACAAGCTCATTCAGCGCATGTCAGAAGAGCAGGAACAAGATAGCATGGATTTTGAAAAATTGTGCAAAGAAAATCAATTGTTGAAGAAAAAAGTAGCTAAACTAGAAGAGGTAAATACGGATCTGCAAAATGACATTCTCAACATACGAGAAGACAACAATTTACTAATGGAAGAGCAAAACGAAGTTGATCTAGTCAATAACGCAATAATTTTACCACTAAAATCAAGTTTAAATAAAATACAACAGGAGTATGACCAATTACATAAAAAGTATATGGAAGCAACAGAAGTAAAAAACCAAGCACATTTGAAAATAAATGATTTTGACCTAACAAACCAAAGGGAGGGATGCAAAATATACAAAAATAAATCCATGGCTAAGAAAATTAGAAGAAAACAGGAAGTTATCAAGAAGCTACAAAAGGAAATTCAGAAGCTGTCAAAAGAAAATATACACGTAAATAAAAATAATAATAATAATAATAATGAAGTGGGAAAAAAAGTTTGCGAATCTGTCATATCAAGCTCTAAGGATGGTAAAAAAGTCCCAGAGACACAAACCAGTCCCAGTTTTGCCTCTCAGCCACCAAATATGCTTAGCAAAACTAGGAGTGAAAGTGAAATTAACGAACGAATAGTTAAAAATGAGTTACAAAATTCGAATTGTTATATATTTTCCGACAAAATAGGCCGTGATATAAGCAAGCATCTAAGGAACAAACTATCACTGACATGTACAAACTTTTGCTATCCTCATGCCTCAAGCACCTATATCACTCATAGACTGCAAGATCAAATTCCTCGCTTTAATGAGAGTGATTATGTGGTCATACTAATAGGAGAGTACAAGACCATAAGTGACTCAGTCGAATATCTGAAGGAACTAGAGAAAATTATAGACAGACAGCGTGAAGTCAATTTCAACCTAATAGTCTCAAGTGTGATATATGACGGAAAACACGACAGCAAAATATTTAGATTAAATCAAAGGTTGCATTATATATCGAACATAAATGAGAATATTAAATACTACGAACTAAACATAGAATGGGACCAGCGACACAGAGAAGAGACTGGGAGGCAAAGGACCATGACAGAAGGGCTGAGTGGTGTTTTACGTCATTTCAGCGCAACTTCGTCACTTACCTTCATTAGGCCTGAGACCCACGGATGTACTAGGGGTATCCACTGTATCCAGCCGCTGGATTTTCCGAAGAACAAAAGTCTAGACGGAATAGTATAGTTATAGTTCATTCCAACGTCCAGTGTATTAGAAATAAGTTAGAAGAACTTGAACTCCTAGCGATTAATACGGATTGTGATGTACTTTGTGTTACAGAAACCTGGTTAACAGATTTGCAAACCAGAATAGTAAATATTGATAATTTCGAAGTCGCTTCCTTGTTTTGTAGAACTAAGAATAAGCATGGAGGTGTTGCCATATTAGTAAGAAAACATATCAGATACAGAGTAAGAAACGATATAAATAAATTATCAACAGAAAAACATTGTGAGCTAACAGCAATAGAATTGAAGTCACCAAAAATGATTATTGTAACTGTCTATCGTGCTAATTACGATATAAAGATATTTGAGGAAACTATTTCAAAAGTCTTAGCAAAAACTCAACGAGAAAAGAAACAAATAGTTGTCACTGGTGACTTTAATCTGGACTTTCTTAAAAATTGTCAATCCGTGCGCAGCTTTAAAAACATCTTAACATCTTTTGGGTTTAAAACTGTACTAAGAAAACCAACGAGGTTAACCAACCATTCAAAGACATGTATAGATAATTTTTTTGTTAACTTTAGTGCTAAGATAATTGAAAGCAAAGTCCTGAAATACAAGATATCAGACCATAGGGCAATTGAGTTAAAAGTAAAGTATTCGGGACTTAAAAAACTTGATACCAAACCTCGATTAACCCGCGTATTTAACGATAATAACTGTGAATATTTTCACTATATGTTTAATAAAGATACTGATTTAAAGGACGCAGTACAAAATACTGATTGTGCCAAGAATAAAGTCGATACTTTAATCATGGGAATCGTTCATTATTATAATATTGCATTTCCAGAGAAAATAGTAAAAAATACGAAACGATCTACGTCATGGGTTACAAAAGGTATAACAACTTCAAAAGATAACCTCAATAAAATGGAGCTGCTTCAAGAATGTTTACCTACCGAAGAGAGAAAAATGAGAATAAAGACTTACAAAAAACATCTCAAAAAAGTCATGTTATATGCAAAAAAACTGGGCAATTCTGAAAGGATACAGAAATCAGAAAACAAGATCAAAGAGTCGTGGAAAATAATTAACGAAGAAGCGATGTGTGGACCAAACAAAGCTACGGTTATACCAGAGAAATTAATGAGAGCTGAGAATTCGTATACAACTAATAACGAAGAAATGGCTAATATCTTCAATAACTTCTTTACATCTATTGCCTACAGGATAAGTGGACATTTAAAAACATCACCGGACAAATGTATGACATATCTAAGGAAATCTAAAGTACCGACTAGAGAAATGTAATTTAATCCAGTAACATCCAAAGAGCTAAGGACAATCATTGAAAAGTTAAAAACTAAAAAGTCCAAAGATTTATCCCAAATGGATACGAGGTTCCTCAAAATACTATGTTTTAATGACAACATTATGGAACTGCTTCTTGACAGTATAAACAGTTGCATTGAGGAAGGAGTATTTCCAGATATATTTAAACTGGGCAGAGTGGTGCCTGTACATAAAAAAGGAGATACCTCAGATCCAAACAACTATAGACCGGTCTGCATTTTACCTGTATTCTCAAAAGTACTGGAGATGGCTCTCAAATTAAGAATAGTGTCATTCTTTGAAGAAAACGATTTATTCACATCCTCTCAGTATGGATTCAGAAATGAAAAATCTACAGGGTTAGCCATTAGAAGGGTAGTCGACTTCATACTCGAATCCTTGGATAGGTCACAGCAATGTGCAAGTATATTCTGTGACCTGTCTAAGGCATTTGATTGTCTAAGGCATGATATACTGCTAAAAAAACTAGAGTATTACAGATTTCATCAGAATGCATTAAGAATGATGGCATCATACTTGAAAAACCGAAGTCAAGTTGTGCAAATTGGATCAAGTAAATCCAACATTAAACATAACGGTATTGGAGTACCACAGGGTTCTATTTTAGGCCCTGTGCTATTTCTTATATATGTAAATGATTTGCCATCCAACGTGCCAAATTGGGCGCAAGTTAGTCTTTTCGCTGATGACACGCATGTTGGAATAAGACATAAGAACATGAACGTCATGGAAGCTGAATTGGTGCAAATCAAACATACTCTTCAACAATGGTTCGAATCAAACGGAATTGTATTAAATACCGACAAAACCATCACAATAAAGTACAAAGCAAAATCAAAAAAAGTAGAAGAAACGTCAGAGATAAATTATCAGGAATCAACTAAATTTTTAGGATATATAGTTGACAGTAAATTGACACATACAGAACACCTAGATAAACTTAGTAGTAAAATCTCTTCGGCAAATTTTGCATTACTAAAGCTAAAATCTTTGATAAATATAAAAACATTAATAACTGTATACTACGCATATATTCACTCCTTACTAAACTATGCCATTACGATCTGGGGAAATGCATCAAATATAAATAAAATATTAGTGCTTCAAAAGCGTTCAATTCGGTTCATGAGTGGAGTAAACCGACGTGACTCAGCGAGACCTCACTTTGAGGCACTAGGCATAATGACAGTCATTTCATTGTTCGTTTATAACTCCCTATTGGACATACATAAGCAAACTGATTCGTTGCTTAAAGTGTCGGATATTCATAACTATAACACTCGTTCTAAGAATAAATTGCTGTTACCAAAATGTAGACTTAGGAAAACACAGAAACAGGGAATTTTCTTGAAAATTAAAATATTTAACAAACTGCCTCTTCAAATTACTGAATTGCCCTATATTAGCTTTAAGAAAAAGATATCTCTGTATTTCAGAAAACATGCATTTTACTCTGTATCAGAATTTTTAAGTGTTAGCATTGGCATCAACGATTTCCAATAATTAATGAGAAAAAAATTATATAATTTTAGTATGATAAATATATATTTTTTAGAATGAATCTGTAATTCTGACATACCATGTAATAACCACATTACTTTATGGTGAATAAATGAAATCAGAAATCTGAAAATATTTTTTGAAGTGAGAGATTGGAAACTTCGTATATAGACTCTCTGTTTAAATACAAAAGATACGTATTTAAGCGTTTTCCTAATTCCCCCCTATAAATGGGTGAAATGGGGGTTCAAAGTTTGTACGGTTAGAGATTTGAAATTTCGTATATAGACTCTCCGTTTAAATACAACAAATACGACGTTTCGTCTGATGTGATAAATAACCAAAAAATATAAATTGTTTATAGTATCATTAAGTCATTAATTAACATAAGAATAAAGTTTATTAAGAATATTATAGTAAAGTAATAGGTCAACAACTGGCGTTGGTAGTAGGTACTAAATTAATCACTGCACACGAATGAGGGTTCATTTAAGAGGCGATGAATCTGCTGGTGTTTTCGCCGATTTGCTACTCAGAATAGGCAAAGGAAATTACACATCACTCGATCGTAAAATGACGCTTCCACAAAATGTATGTACAATAGTTACACTACCTTTTACCCGAATTAACTGCCGCAATATATCCTGATTTACGACATATTCACAAGAAATCAATAGAATGGTTGTGCGAACGTGCAATCCTTACCCCGAAAAATGAAAATGCTGCCGCTGTTAATCATTTACTACTAAATACTTTTGAAGCTGAGAGCGCTCAATACAACGTACACTATCCCGTGGAGTTCTTTAACAGTTTAAACCCTTCTAGCCTTCCACCTCACATACTAAATGTTAAAGTTGGAGCACCTGTTATGTTAATAAGGAATCTTAGACCGCTTAAATTATGTAATGGAACTAGATTACAAATAAAAGCTCTCCATAAAAACGTTATCGAAGCTACAGTAATCACAGGTAGCGCTCGAGGCGAAATAGTGTATATTCCTAGAATACCGATAATTCCATCGGACTACCCGTTCGAGTTCAAAAGAGCACAATTCCCTCTTAAGTTATGCTTCGCAATGACTATTGATACGTCCCAAAGACAGTCACTGAAAATGGCAGGGATAGATTTATGCATTTAAGAGAAGACTGTTTCTCTTACGGTCAATTTTACGTGGCATGTTCTAGAGTTCTGCCAGTAGTCAGTGGGGCTAGTATGATCGCTTATATGTCGGACATATAGCATTCGTCCCTCTCGCACTTACATACTTGACAGTACGGGACGAATGCTATATGTCCGACATATAAGCGATCATACTAGCCCTGCTGGTCATCTTAGCCCCCAAAGGAAATGCCGCTAATGTTGTCTATAAAGAGTTGTTACGCTAATAAGGTGGTCAGCTTATGTTTTTATTTATTTTCCTGTTTTCTGCGCCGTGACTAAGTACGTCCACGTGAATTTTTCCCTTTTGTCAAACAAATTTGCTTTCCCTGTTTCGCCCTATGGTTGACTGGCAACAATATTTTCTTAGTGTATTTTAATGTCACATAATAATTATGTGTGCCAAACCTTCTATAATAATTTAATCTTTCATCGCTCTCCTATTAGCCTGTAGACTGAAATAAGAATCGCATGAACTCGCTCATGTGCCTTAAGTTTAGGCTGGTCCGCAATTCAGCACATTTTAGATTGTGTTTTATTTTTCTATGCCTTAACACTATCCTTTTGAAATGTTGAGGTACCGTCTAAAAAATTTCATTGTCGCCGTTAACACCTTGCTGTCATCACTAGAATTGTAAACCTACCGGTTTTTGCATATATTTTTTTTCAGTAAACAAACCATTTAAGGCTGTGTTCCGAATCACGCTCACAGCGCTCAGAGCGCGCTCACGGTCGGACCGATTCACGCTCACAGCGCTTACACGAGATTTCGTGACGTCATTGATGACGTCATGGACGGCGCTCACGGTGCTCACACTCCCAGCCGTAAGCACCTTGAGCGCAAACGTCAAGTTGACGTTTGACACGTTGGCTGTGTTCCGAATCACGCTTATAACGCTCACAACGCTTACAGTGCTAACGGCCGGTCCGAATCAGTTAGCGCGCTCAAGGCCGCGTAAGTGGTGTTTTGTTTCGGACCAGTCATGAGCGTGTTTACTGTCATGTTCATGTCAACGTCGACTGAATTTGAATTTTGAGTTCGTCAATTAATCGTAGTAGGAAATTCTGGGCTGGGTTTTTGATTTGCAGAAAATTGAAATTATTCTCAATCTGCAACTAACTATTATAAAACTACTACTACTATACTAACTAGGCTGACACGACGACCAAAAATTAGTATTTGTTTCCGAGACAAGAGCACGCCACTTTTCTGTCCTGCGCTATTTTTCGCCAGCTTGCACCGGCTCCAAGCTCACACAGGTCCTCGTCCACCAAATCCTTGCAGCGATACTTGGGGCTATCCACAGGACGCCGTCCGGTCGGTCGGCTCAAGTATGCTCTCACCTGGCGATCTTCTCGAGGTGACCAAGCCAGCGAAGACGATGCGCTTTGGTTTCACCCATAACATTTGGTTCGGCCACCAGCTCTTCTATTTCGGCATTTTTACGTATCATCTAACTCCCATCGTCTCTCTTCACTGGTCCCAGGATTTTTCGGAACACCTTACGTTCTGCTTCTAACAGACAGGCTAACTGTTAAATAGCGTCCAGGCCTTATTAAGATGGGGCTGATTGCTGTCTTATATATCCGAAGTTTAGATCGTTTACTGAGGAGCTTGGACGCCAACACTGTGTGCAGAGCAACACAGCAGCGGAAGGTGTTCTGGATACGGGTGTTAATTTTTTTTCTCTAGCAGGCGTATCAGTGACAATGTATCCGAGATATTAATTTGGACACTCCCTTGTAAGAGGTTTCTTTCTCCTACAAGTAGGACTTCTAGTTTGGCACGACTGTTTCTGAAACGCATGTGGAAATATTCCATCTTCCATGATTAATCCTGAGCCCCACTTTTGCTGCTTCTTGATCCAACATTCTCGCTGACATTTCCACCCTTTCTCGGTTTTCGCCTAGCAAACCAAAGTCTGCGTAGACGCGTAGAAATCATAGGCTGATAGGGTCAACACTATGTTTTCCGTTTAGTTCAATTCCGAAAACCTGTGAAAGCAGTTTCCGAACGACATGTTCCAGGACCAAATTGAAGAGCATAGGAGATAGTGAAATTAGTGATTATTATATTATAGTGTTGAAGAACCTTTTACACGAGATACCACTGCGCGGCTGAAACTGGCCGATAATAAATTATGTCACATGAACATCGTGATTGATTCTATTGTCTGTCAAAATAATAAAATAAATGTTTTAAGTTGTTTTTTCAACATTAATATTTCACTAAATAAAAGGTTATGGGGACAGTGAATATTAGTGTTTTATAAAAATGTCTGGTACTTCGTACCGAATCGAACAGCTAAGCAAAAATAATTACGACACATGGAAGGTACAGGCGCAAGCAGTATTGATAAAAGCTGGTTTGTGGAAATATTTACAAAATCCAAAACCGCCCGCGACCGTATCCGATCCAGAGGCTATTTCTAAATATGAAGAAAATCAACTACTGGCAAGGTCAGAATTACTCCTAATTATTTCCGCACAAGAAATAAAAAATGTAAAAAAGTGTGAAACCGCTAAGGAAATTTGGCAAAAACTCGAAGATATTTACGAAAGTAAGCGACCTACTAAAAAGGCTTCGCTTCTTAAGCAATTAATAGTAGCTAAATACAAGGAAGGTGATGATTTAAGAGAACATTTAGACAACCTGACAGATACTGTTGACAAATTAGCAAACATGGACGTTGAGATTAACAAAGATCTTCTATCCGTGATAATGCTGTATTCATTATCGTCAGATTTTGATAACTTCCGTATAGCGATAGAATCGCGTGACAATTTACCTTCACCAGATGAGCTAAAGATAAAAATTTTGGAAGAAACTGAAGCCCGCAAATATTCTGAAGAAAAAACAAACGAAAGTAACGCAATGTATACAAGAAAAAGTCAATATTTCCCGAAAAAGAAACCAAACTTCTGTCAAATATGTAAAAAACAAGGACATAACACCCAAAATTGTCGATTTCGCAACAATCGCAATAAACAAGAACGGTCAAACGCAGTACAAAACGTATGTTTAGCAACAGACCCAAATAAAAGTACAAATAGGTGGTGTATTGACAGCGGATGCACATCGCATATGTGCAACAATCAAAATGATTTTACCTCTCTTAAAAAATACAATGGAACACTAAAATTGGCGGCAGATGATAGCACTACTAAAATTGAAGGAAGGGGAAATGCTCAAATACAAGTTGACAATACAGAAATAAAGCTGGAAGACACATTATATGTGCAAAATCTAACCACAAACTTATTGTCAGTTTCAAAAATAACGGAGAAAGGAAAAACCGTATTATTCAAAGAACACATTGCTACTGTCAAAGATTTAAAAACAAATAAAATTGAACTTAAAGCAAAAAAGATAAATGGATTATACTATTTGACTAACAATAAAAATAATAATGACTTCTACAATAAAGAAGAAACTACATTTAATGCTGAAATTGATGAATGGCATAGAAAACTTGGTCACATCAATGAAACAAGTTTAAAGCAAGCTCTTAAAGATAAAGCAATGAATGGACTCAAATTTGATATAAACCAAAAACTAAATGAATGCGAAGTCTGCATCAAAGGAAAGATGAGACGACTACCCTTTTCTAAAAACAATGGTGATCCAAGAACAACACAACGTCTTGAAATAGTACACTCAGACGTTTGTGGCCCAATGAATGTAGAATCAGTTAGCAGAGGAAAATACTTCGTTACGTTCATTGACGAGTTCTCTAGATATTCCAGAGTTTACATCATAAAAAAGAAAAATGAAGTCTTGGATAAATTTATAGAATACAAGGAAGAAATGGAGAGATTTACAGGAAATAAACTAAAAACGTTACAATCTGATAACGGCACAGAATATATAAATAGAGAATTTGATCAATATTTAAAACAATGCGGAATTAGTAGAAGACTTAGCTGTGCTTACACACCACAGCAAAATGGGACTGCGGAAAGAAAAAATAAAAGCCTTCAAGAAAGGGCCAGATGCTTATTACTAGATGGAAACATGCCCGAAAAATATTGGGCAGAAGCTGTCTCTACGGCAAATTATCTACTTAACCGAACACCATCAAAAGTCATCGAAAATAAAACTCCATTTGAAATGTGGGTTGGAAGAAAACCATCTGTACTACACTTACACATCTTTGGATCTAAAGCATTCGCACTGAATAAAAACAAGAAACAAAAGAAAAAGTTTGCATCAAAAGTGACTGAAGGAATATTTTTAGGATATGCAGAGAACAGCAAAGCTTACAGAATATTGATACCTGAAACAAAACATGTAATTATAAGCAGAGATGTTAAAATAATGAAAACATTATATTACGAAAATAAAGAGAAAGTTCATAAACAAGCTCAGAATGAAAAGAAGTTGATCGGAATATTGAGTATCAATGAAAAGGAAAATTCGATCAAATTAAATGAACAAAATCAAGACGATGAAACATTCTGTGATACTATGACTGATCCTGAAGGAAATGAACTGCAAAATGATTTGCATCAAAACGAAAATCATGAACTGCCTCTCGATAATAGGTCAGACGCAGATATAATAGATAATGATGAAAATGAAAATGTAATTGCTAATTCTGATATCAGTGAAGTAACAGAAACTGAAATAAACCAAAATGAAAGACCCCAGAGATCCAGAAAACCACCAGTTTGGACAAACGATTATGTATGCACGGTATGCATGGGGAAAGAAGACAATTCAGACAATTCAGAATGGAATGAAGCAATACTTTCTGAGATAACAGCACATTTAAAAAATGAAACCTGGTCCATAGTCAAGAAACCACCTTGCAGGAATATCATTGACAGCAAGATGATTCTCAAAGATAAATTAGGACCAGATGGCAATGTTGAGCGAAAAAAGGCTCGTCTTGTAGCCAGAGGTTTTTCTCAGATACCCGGTGTAGACTACCAAGAAGTGTTCGCACCTGTGACTCGACTAAGTTCAATAAGACTGTTAGTGTCTTTAGCTGTCCAGCAAGATATGCATTTAAATCAAATAGATATCTGCACTGCATTCTTGAATGGCGACATCGAAGAAGAAATCTTCATGAAAATGCCCAAGAATTTGGAAAATCATCTTCAAGATATTATAAAAACTACAAATGATTCAGACATTAAACAAAAAGCAATTAAAATGCTAAATGACTTGAACAAAGACAAAGTAAACTCAGTTTGCAAATTAAATAAAGCGATATATGGACTAAAACAATCAGGAAGACAATGGTACAAAAAATTAGATTCAGAATTAAAAGCCATTGGATTTATTCCAACAAAAGTTGATCCATGTATGTACATATATGCGAAAGGCGGAGAGAACATCATTATTAGCATATATGTTGATGACATTATAATTGCCTGCAAATCACAAAAGAAAATAGACCAAGTCAAGGAATTACTGATAAAGAGATTCCAAATGCGAGACTTAGGCGAAATGAATTACTGCCTCGGAATAACTTTCGAAAGAAATGAAAACCGAATAATAATGAAACAAAGAAAATATATTGAATCCACATTGGAAAAGTTTGGATGTAAAGACTGCAAACCTGCATCCACTCCTATGCAGATAGGATTGAAATTGGCAAAAGGACCAAGCCCCGTCAAAGAAAAGGATGTGCCTTATCAGAACCTTATAGGCTCCCTTATGTATTTAGCAGTTGCTACACGCCCTGACATTATGTTTGCTGTAAGCTACCTAAGTCAATTCAACAACTGCTATACATCAGAACATTACAAAGCAGCAAAGAGAGTTCTACGATATTTACAAGGAACCAAGGAGTTGGGACTGGCATATAAAAAAGGAAATATGAAGCTGGAAGGAACAGCTGACGCAGACTGGGCATCATGTGATATTGATCGACGCTCAGTAACAGGATATATATTTACATATGGTGGAACGCCCATAAGCTGGGAGGCCAAAAAACAA